>OY282559.1:304671952-305994035 GCA_958295665.1 Tipula vernalis
AATTTTGTATGCTAGTTAGTAATGAACAACAACAAAACATGAAGTATTTCACCAAACAATAATACCCCGAAAACAACGACACACTGAATCAAACTATCATACTTCAAAGAACAACAAACATATAAGGAACTGACAAAATAAACCAACAAACCAAATAAAAGACACTCAGCTATCATACAAAATCAACTCCCAATATTTGCTGGGGATTACCGGAAGTGGACCGGATTCCATGAAAAAATACAGATGAGCGACACCCACAAAATCAACTAAGTTAGCCAAATTAATCAACCACCTCCAACCAACAGAAGAAGATTACCATTCCGCTTGACAAATTTTGAATATCAGATATAACCAAAGGAGACTGCTGATCTCAAAATAATTAAATTCGTGGTTCGGTCAATCAAGAGAACTCTTCACGATGCATTAACTGAATGTCTAAAACATCTGGAATGCAGTGGTAAATATTGAGTTATCTGGAACTCTTTAATACTCTTTTTACCTTGACTGAAAAACTGGACAACGAGTCACGATGACTCTTTGAGATCTCCGTAGGAAAACTAAGGGAATTCCGGTCAAAAAAGATATTTTTAAAATCTTGGACGCTAATAATAACACCAACAACCTCCACAACAATATGAGAAAACGAGGACGAAACAACACCACGATTACCAGAAGGAAGATGATATACTAGAAGGAAGATGATGTACACGGTAATTTTACCTTTCAAGTTTTCTGAAGAATCCAGAAAGAAGGCAGTACCATGGTTACAGGAGCAAAAATTTCTAAAGGATAAACCATTCGCCAGACTCTATCACGGGTTTATAGGACTAGACCAAATGCAGCTACGGTCCAACATACTACCTGCCATAGCGTGTAGTACAACAGTGAGAATAGTATTCGATGCTCTAGGAAAACCACAACGGGGCTATTTCTCACCGACGCATAATGATGAGACCTAATTGATATCATCTTAAGTGACGAACATACAAATTCATGCTAACCGCAAATGTAGAAAAATGTTTCGTTAAATCTGCCTGCATCAAAATCATTAGAAGCTGTAACGAATATTGTGGCGAAAAAATCCGTCACAATCAAAACAAGAATACAAATCAAAAACGGTCACCTATGGAAGAATGGAGCAACGATTCAAAGGATGAAAATATCAACCACTGAACAACAGCAAGAATCGTGGATAGAGATTTTTATGTTGATAATCTACTGACTGGGGATGATATCTTTGCAGAGGTTTTAAACATTCAACCAACGAGTCTGGCAGGGAGTGGAGTATTTTCATTGCACAAATGGGGTTCAATAAAGAATGATTAATTTAAAAATCAACCGCATAAAAAATGAAGGTGCAGTCAACACACAGATTTCTTTTATGAACAGGGAATTTTGAGAAACTTACTAAGCCAATTTCTTGTATTTAATAGTTTTTCTGTAAACCTTACAATTTTCAGATATTTTTAAAATACATTTTTTGGCTGGCTACTTCCGAGTGGCCGATTTGCACTAAAGTTCACTGTTACTATTGGTTAAACCAATTGGTTAAGACAAACACTACTTCAAAACCCACTTTTTCGGGCTCAAAGAACCCTCAAAACAGATAAATCGCTAAAAATCTCAAGGTCAAAAATTTCCAAGATTACTAAACTTTATTTTACTAGCAAAAAAGAAAGTAAAACACTACGGATATAATCCTGAAGATGTCACGCATATATTTGACATGGCCAGGATAAATCTTTTAAAGGAGGAACCAACAAAACTTTTACTATTGCCTAATTTTTCAAAACTATTTAATCCTGTGGCTGGCTATCAGAAATAACGATAGCAGCAAACTTGTTAATGCAAGAGCTCTCAAGGTCTCTCAGTGGGAAAATAAACTAACAGTAGGGGTATAGATGAGATAAGGGAAAAAATTGAGCACGAATGGAAAATTTGGCAGAATAAGGGTAACAAGATTGGTAACGAGCCTTTGAATCTATTAAAAATTAGTAAATGCGGTATTACGTTTAACCAATATTTTCGAGTAAATGAGGAAATGTTTAGGAAGGCGTCATGAATCAAACATTCATACATGGAGAAAATATAAAAAGATTATTTCTAGTCTGATTAATGCCTGAAAACTTTAATCAATTTGTTAAACGAAATTTTAAAACCTGGATGGAAATATGTTTACAATTTGTACACCCGTATATACTCGTACGTTCAAAAGTCTCTTCACCTTTTAATCCATTAAAATACTAATAAATCATGTTTTGTTAATAAATCCTAACCTTAATCCTTTTATCCTCGTATATAGTTGAGAACTTTAAACCAACATTTTTATTTTTGGTCTATCCTACCCCAACAAGTTTTTATTCGTACAAATTTTCTAAGCTCTGTACAACAAAATATACAAAACCATAAATTTGCCATACAGTATGTATACATGACGTTTTCATTTTAAGATGAAAAACACAAAAAAAGGAAAAACTCAAAAGTCTTGAAAACAAAACACAAAAAAAACTGTCAAAATAAAATTTCTGTTTTATTTTCCATTTTCATGGAAACTGAATATAAATAATACTGCTATAGGTTAGTTACGTATACATCTCTAAAACAATAGCGAAAGAAAATTGATAAAATTTTCTTATTAATTTACGTGAAGACGCGTTAAAATGTATATTTATTGCTGCGGCGGTAAAATGTTTTTGTTGGTTTGTCGCCTATTTCGCAGCATGGCTTTAAATGTACATAAATTCATACATATGTATGTACTATATACCAACTATAAGAAGTTAGTGTTATTCTGTCAAATTGAAGTTGACCACACATAAATCCAACATTTTACGAAAATAATTTATAGACAAAAAGAAACTTGGTGCGAAATGATATGTGGGAGGAGGTGACATTTGTTAAAAATGATTACCGGCTATTACAGTAACATTTGTTATAAATATCTCACTAATAATTTATGTTGTTACAGATTTTTTTACTTGTTGACTTGTTGATTTTGATTTATTGTGAAATATTATTGAAAACAGTTTTCGTTTTTGATAGTATCGCGGAAATAGAGTTAAAATGAAATTGACTGTAAGTTATTTTTGTATTGGAGTGGTTTTAATAGGAAGACAAGTGGTGTAAGGCAAGAAAGCGATATCTGGTTTAGCTAAAAGAAGTTTAAAGTGGAAATCTCTTAGCCCATCTTACAACTTTTTGAAAATTGAAAAGCCATTTAATCTCGGAATTTTCTGTGAAAATATGTACTCGCAAAGAGTTGATCAACATAAGAACGATGTAATCAATATTAAAAAAGAAGCTTACTTACTTCATGACAAATAACCACTATAGATCCACTGTCGTTAAGCATACGAATGAAAACATACGCTGATGATAAAGCTGTCCCGTTGGATTGTGATCAAAACCAAACTCAAAGATTATTTAAAGAAGTATGTCACTTTTGGAAATTGAGGAACCCTATCTGAATTATAAAGTAAACGGAAATAGGTTACAGTTCAATTCTCTTTCATAAACATGAGTGTGTATTAATTTTAAGGCTTTTCTGTGACAAAATGGTTACAAATTGATCATTTAAAATGTTGTCCAACGCTAGCCTCAACTTTTTCCAATCTTTCTGGTAATAGGTGGATTCATCGTCGAAAGGACGACATACCTTTAGAAACTATTCACGGTCAACCCAATTTTTGGTACCCTCATAGAAAAGCTGCTCAGACAAGCCATGATCGATCAAAACAGGTAGTAATCGGAAGGAGTAATATCTGGGGAATATGGCGGGTGTAGTAGGTCATCCCAGTTAAGCCCTTGCAAAGTTTCTTCAACAGGTATCGCAACATAAAATGGAGTGTTATCGTGCATGAAAATTAGTGTGACAAGTCTTTTCGCGTAATCTGACCGTTTCAATTATTGAGCATTTCGCAATGTTGGTTTATTTGGGTTGGGGCAGTTCCTAATATATTACACATAGCTGATCTCATCAAATATAGAGCTTGAGCTTGGCGCCATGAATATTCGGCTTTATCGTCGAAGTTGACGGTTCGCCTGGCTTGCTTCAAGATTTTTTGCGGGTTTTTGCGCTTCGGATACTTGGTAGTAAAGTCCGCACTTCAGGTATTTATAAATCAATTACATAAATCTTTGACACAAACAAATGACAATTGTGCTAGTGAAAAATTCTTAATCAAATTACCTAAATGCGAAATAACTCCGTTCGCAGGGGATCGCAAAAAATGGTTTACCTTTTTCGAGTCATTCAATAAATTAATTCATAACAATCCCGGTCTGTCAGACATTGCCCGTTTTGGATATTTAAAGTCATTGGTGGTGCATCCCGCCATAAAATCGATCGAATCATTGGAATTGATTTCAGA
Source organism: Tipula vernalis (assembly GCA_958295665.1). NCBI lineage: Eukaryota > Metazoa > Arthropoda > Insecta > Diptera > Tipulidae > Tipula > Tipula vernalis. Next base: position 304,676,323 of record OY282559.1, read on the forward strand.
AAATTACAAAGAAGCTATCACTCTATTGCAAAATCGCTATCAAAATAAAAAACTAATTTGTGAAGACCAGATTCGAGAAATATTTTCTAACAAGCCAATCTCCAAACCAATGGCTGAAAATATTAGACATATGCTTGATACCGTTAATTCAAATCTTCGCGCTTTATTTTCACTTCAACGCCCCACACCACAAGGGGACGATTTAATCATTCACTTGCTTGGCTCTAAATTAGATCCTGATACTCGAACAAAATGGGACGACGAAGCTCCTATGGAAAGAATGCCAACTCTCAGCGAACTACAAATTTTTTGGACAAACGTTGTCACTCATTGGAGAGTCAAGTAACACATTCTTACAACTCTAAGCCAATTAATATGCAGTTTCAAATACTCATAATCGTAAAGTAAATTCTCAACACATTTCTTTGGCAGTTCCGTCTAATTTAACTTGCAATTTTTGTAAAAGAAATAATCACCAAATTTATAAGTGTAACCAATTTACTAATCTTTCAATTGCTGAACGCAAAGCGGCAGTCAATCGCAATGCTCTTTGTACTAATTGCTTCCGAGATGATCACCTGCTAGCAGCATGCACATCACTCGCTGCTACATGATCCTGCGGAAATAAATGTTAATCGGAATGATCATTTATTTTCATCTCATACGCTACAGTTTGAAAAAACACAATTGCAGCCTCAACAACAATCCGCTACACTTCCGAAATCGATAGCTTCGGAGAATCAGAGTCTAAAATCTATGGAAAATAATCCATTAGAGTCGAGTACATCGGCTTCTGCCACGATCATGTCATCAACTCATCAAGCTTTCCAGTCAAATGCAACGATAAATAACTCCTACGTTTACCTATCTACTGCATTGGTAAAAGTTTACGACAAAAATGGTGTATCTATCATCGGCCGAGCTGTACTCGATTCAGCCTCTCAAGCTCATATTATCACTGAAGCCTTTGCAGCCAAACTTGGCTTAACTCGGAAGCAAATATCATCATCCATCCGAGGCATCAACGATAAATCAACGTCAAGCAACTTTTCAGTTAATTTAAGGATTCGCTCCTGCACATCTGAGTTCAGTACCTTTTTGGACGCTTAAATTTTATCAAACATTACAAGCTCGCAACCCGCAATCGCCGTTAATACTTCCAATTGGAAAATACCTGAAAATATTCGTCTAGCAGATCCAGGTTTTGCTATACCACAAAAAATTGATCTACTTATCGGGGCCGAGCTCTATTTAACAATTTTATCAATTCGCCAAATCGAACTTGCTGCTAGCTTACCTCATCTACAAAATACGCAACTTGGCCGGATCGTAGCCGGGAAGATCACTAATTTTGCTCCTATGATTACACATTCCAATTTAGCCACAACAACCGATGAGGCAGCGTTAGGCAGTTTACTAGAAAAATTTTGGAATGTTGAATCTGCAGTCACTCCACAGCATAACTATACACAAATGGAAACAACATGTGAGGCACATTTTGCGTATAATACTTCTCGAGATAATTCCGGTCGCTTCATGGTGTCTTTACCTTTGACATGCTCACCTGTTACGTTGGGAAATTCACAAACCATGGCTGCACAAAGATTTCTAAATTTAGAGAAACGTTTAAGTAAAGGTAGTAAGCTTAAGCAATCATACACTAAATTTCTCAATGAATATGAGAATCTGGGCCACATGGTCCCTATTCCGGAATCTGAAATAGCTAAGATCCATTACTTCATTCCGCATCATTGCATCTTTAAAAATGACAGTTCCACAACAAAGATGCGCGTGGTATTTGATGCGTCTGCCAAAACCGATACAGGTAAATCATTGAACGACATAATGATGGTCGGCCCAGTCATTCAGAGCGACCTTTTCTCAGTCTTACTACGCTTTCACACGCATCGATTTGTCATCAGTGCCGACATTACTAAAATTTACCACCAGATCCGTGTGAAACAAGCGGATACTCGTCTGCAGTACATTATATGGCGCAATAGGATAACGGATCCTCTACGTATTTTTCGGCTTACTACTGTAACCTATGCAATGGCAGCTTCTTCATATTGGCCACCAAATACCTCTATACTCTTGCCGAAATTAACAGCTGCATATATCCTGAAGCGTCATCTGCTATTCTTGATCCTGTCAAGCCCGTTACAAAGAGAATCATTCTCTCTGAAGTAGCGCCCATATTCGATCCACTAGGATATACTGGACCTGTTATAACGTTGGGTAAACTCTTCATACAGGACCTGTGGAGGTTAAAAATAAATTGGGATAGCGCGTTACCCCAACATCTATATTCAAAGTGGCAAAATCACGTCCATTCCTGAACCGGATGTAAAAGACCACAGCTTGTCTCTCATGAAACGATGGAATCTTATGCAACAAATACATTAACATTTTTGGGCAAAATGGTCATCTGAATATATATTACAACTGCAGCAACGCAAATCTTGGAGACCGAATCCACCACTTTATCTTGTGGCGTTCTAGTTCTGATAAAAGAAGATAACTTGCCTCCATTGAAATGGCGACTGGGCCGCATCATTGAACTTCACCCCGGGAAAGACGGAATCACGAGGGTGGTAACACTAAAAACGCAAAATGGTGAATTAAAACGAGCTATTACTCGCATATGCCCTTTACCACGTGAACCTTCTGATGTTGAACGAGCAGCATCATTCAAGGTGGCGGAGTATGTTGAAGCACAACACAAATAAATTGTTGCGCATCCCTGATATTGCCCTATTACATTTTGCATTTTATAATTATCCTCTACTAGTACATTTTTTGTTTATATTCTTCTATTTTTTCTTTAATTTGGCTCCCAAAAAAAAAGCAAAGCGTCCCACAAATACCGTTTTTTAGCACAAAATTCGACATTTTCATCGCACAAAAAATTACATATTTGACACTTCGACAAAATAACACATACTGAAAACTAAAGCCACGTCATGGCTGACATGAGTCAGCCACGATATTACGCGATGCGATATAGTACTAGTAGCGCCATCTCATGAAAATTAATGCATACTTCTAACATATTCAAAAAATCTTTGTAGCGTAATTTGTTACGTAGAGTATGTTATGTTTGTCAGTTGTTCATCGAGTATAATGAAAATTAAGCAGAATAGTATAGAGAAGTGTTTGTAGATCTGGTGACAAAAAATTAAATTTTAACAGGGATAAAAGAACGAAAAATGTTGTAAAGTTCAGTTGTGTTGGACTGATATTTATTTACCAGCCTTATTTGTGGGATTTGCATTACGGTCTCTACACAAACCACGAATATATGTACATATACCTCAAAATAATGAATCACTTTATTGTTTTTAATGCTAGATGTTACTTACACGTACTTTAACAGTTCTCAAGGCGGTTCATTTAAAGAACTGTCAACCTTTGACTTCCCGACCTGGAGAGGAATTAGCAGCTCTGCAAAGGGCTGCAGAAAAAAAAACCACGCTAACAGCTTGGTTTAAATTGAATCAGAGCGGTTATAACGCGCGGCAGTATTTATATACGGAAATACCGCAACATTCCACACAAAACGTGGATGAATAAATCATTGGGAACCCCGACAAAGGGGTGCCAACAAAGCCATAGCAAGAATGTATGGAGTTCACTTTAATGACATTGAGCGATATGGCCTCAAAATGCTTCTTCTTCATATTAGAGGAACACAAGATTGGGATGACATGTATAAAGATCCCGAAGGCGTAATTTGTCCTACATTCGAAGAGAATTGTAGACGCAGACATCTACTTGTAGATGACAAAGAGTGGGGTACCACTCTTACAGAAGCGTCTTTTACGACGTTTCCTAAGCAAATGAGACTTCTCTTTGGATGGATTTGCATTTTTGGCAACCCACAAGATGCGGGAAAGCTATTTGCTACCCATAAAGTTGCCCTAACGGAAGATTTCGTTCATGCAAGGTTGTCCGACCCAGAAAGTCGGGCATTACACTCCGTTTACATGGAACTGATTAGAATGGGTTAAAATTGCTTACTCCTAATGCAATTCATAATGATATTCCATCTGAATATGACCCTGTTTCTCATGCAGAAAAGGGACTTATGTTTTTGTCTAAGCTGAATGTTAGACAAAAAGAAGGTCATGACATGGTCTTGAAAGCTGTTGATGATCCAAAAGAAAGAGTTAGATGCTTTTTCGTTGATGGGCCTGCAGGAAGTAGAAAAACTTTCCTGTACGATACACTTCTTTTTGTTGAGAGGTCGCAGTGACATTGTGTTACCGGTTGCTTCCACTGGAATTGCAGCCACTCTTCTTGAGGAAGGGAGAACTTGCCACTCCTAATTTAAGCTGCCAGTCCCAACAAAAACGGACTCGGTATCTAACATGAAGCAGACGTCAGACGACGTTGTGAAAGTCAGGAATACCAAACTTATCGTTTGGGATGAAGCTGGAATGACTCCAGGGAAAGCCCTGATATGTGTTGACAGACTTTTGAAAGAAATCAAAGGGCTGTTGATGTGTCAAATGGTTATCATCATTCTTTTTGGAGGCAATTTTCGGCAGACATTGCCAATTGTAATCGGTGGAGGTCGAGTACAAATCGTGGAAGCAATCTTAAGAGGTCTCCAATGTGGAATCATATTACTCAGATCAAATTGACTGAGAACATGATCACACCAACAGTGTATTTGCAATGACTCATTAGTGGATGCAATGTGTCCTTTAAATGAGGACACTTTCGTTGCGTTTTGAGTCGTTTAGTTACACCTGAAGATATACCTCAGGATGAAAAGGTTTACGAAATTGTATACAGTATCGTCACCGACGATGAATAGGAAAGAATGCACTTTCCAGTAGAGTTTTTGAACACTCTAAATGTATCAGGCATGCCTGTGCATAAATTAACTCTTAAAGTAGGATCAATAATAATGATGCTCCGAAATTTGAATTGGAAACGAGATCTTTGTAACGGTACAAGACTCATTGTCACGAAGTTGCTAAACAATGTGATTTTTGCCAAAGTAATTTCTGATGGCAAGTCAAAGTCAAAGGGAGGAATTGTGTTCATTCCAAGAATGGCACTAACACCTTCTGAAACTTCTTTTCCCTTTCAGTTACAGAGAAAGCAATTTCCTGTAAGAGTGGCTTTTGCTATGCCTATTAATAAAGCTCAAGCACAGACTCTTGAGAAAGTGGGACTGCATTTGTCCCAACCATTATTTGCTCGTGGGCAATTATACACTGCCTTTTCAAGGGTGAAAACCTTTGAGTGGTAGCCCTTCGACACAAAAATGGGTCGAATTTTTGCTTTAAAGAAATTCTTGGAGCGCGTTTTTTTTTTGATGTTCCGTTCAAAACGTCAATTTTTCATTTTTTCGAATTTTTCATTTTTAAATTTTGAAACACTACGTAGCCCTACATCCAGACATGTTACTTTCCCTTCATAGAACAGGTCAACTTACTGGTCTTTCATAAAGATGAAATGCTCCATCAAATAAACTTTATTTGTATTATGGTTGTCACGTATTGTCTGTAGGCCGACTATTTATTCGAAACCAAAAAAATAACTTAGATTTTTTTTTACTACACATTCAAATTCAGAAAATTACTTTCGGAATGTGGAGTAGGCCTAGTTAGCTCTTTGTTTACAGATACGAAACAAAAACCACGCTACAGTATTGGGGGAACCAGCGAGTCAGTAACAACTGTAAGTAAGAATGCTATATACAGAAAGTGCATTTTACTAATAACCAGCGAATCTTTAAGAACTTTTCGTTCAGTTTAGCCGTCAATTAACAGAGCGAAAATTATCGCGCAAACTGAAGGATATGTCAGAATATAACAAAATTTTCACAGCACACTTTTCTTAAAAATAATAAATTTTGATATTCATATTACAATTTTAATACTGTATTTGTCAATTGTTACGGATTCGGTGGCCAATATGTCAAATATTCTGTAAGAAAATAGTTTCATCAAATTCTGTAAGGATTCTTACTGATTCGATGGTTACCCCTTAAGAATGTTGTATTTGTTTGTAATAATAAAACAAACTAATTTATAGTCTATAATTTTAGCCATCGAAGATAATCTTGAATACTGGATCAAATAAATTTTTATTGTACGACGATTAATGTGTTTAAACTAAAACGTGTACCTTCGACATAACAATGTCGAAAAGGGAAGATTCAATACAATAAGATTCATGAAAAACCATGAAATGGGATTATCAATTTTAAACGGAGAAAGGACGAAGATTCTCGGAGTAGGCGGTTGCAGAATATGTACAGACGTTTGAAGGCAACCTTGCGGATTATGCAGTTGTTGAAAATGTGGAAACATCCCACAATCACAACCAAAGGCGATCAAACTTATCGACTTTACTTTTATAAAACAGCAAAAGCTCCAATTTTTTAAAGTTCTGTTTTTTACATCATTGGAAAACGCTAATATTGCACTATAAGAAATTTCGAATACTAATAAATCGATAAAAATGTTTTCTAAGCGAGAATAGCCTAAGCGACAATACACACCTATGTTGTAGTCTAAGGACCCTACTAAGTTGTAGTCTAAGCGACAATAATCATGGTGTCATTTAAGGTAAGCGACCACGACCAGTGGAAAAGTTTTGGAGTGATAGAACATACGTACGAGTATATTATTGGGTCTATTTTTTATTCGCACGGTGTAATGCAGCTCATTATTTTTCTTTGTCTGCTTTGGTCGTTTCCTCTTGGAGAAACAAGGGAATTTTTACACAACATTAGTTACTCAGCGTGAATAAAAAAATAGGCCCATTATTAAAAATTAATTAATGTTAAACGGTAAGTTTATTTATTGTGTTCAATTATAGAGGTGTAGAGCACTTATTAAACATGATTGTGATTTAAAAAAATGCAAAATAATTAAAAAACTAATTAATCAAAATTGTCAAAAAATAAATGTTGTTTGTGTCTTTTGACAGAGAAATAAAAATCACACAACCGACCATTTTTGTTTTAATTAATCGAAAGCTATTATTTAAAAGAAATAATTTTGTCAGTGGATCATAAATAAAAACTATTTCATGTTTTAATATTTAAATTATTTATCACAGTAATTTTAAAATACCTTTATCAGGGGTGCGATTCTGGTTAATGATGGGAGTGATAATTTGAAATGATAATAGTTATTTGTGTATCAAGAGCGCAAAGTGCCAGTTTGTCACGCGAGAAAGGAAATTGCTGGCCGACGGGACGGAGGCCAGCAACCTTTCGAGCGTGACAAACAACTTTGCGGACGTGTTTCACACTTTATTTTTCCTACAATCATTTTAAAAAATATAATAAAAAGATAATTTTGTAGTAAAATTTACTATACTGACAATACGATTTTATTTTAGGACCGACATTTTGTTCAATCGAGTAGTCAAAGATTTTTTTTATTTTTCATAAAGAAAAACAAAAATTTGGTTTGATGTTTTATACAAACATTAGTCTTTCTTAAAAATTAGCGTGCGGTTTCAAGTTTTGTCACACGTTTCTAAGAGAAACGTGTGACAAAGTAATTTGTTTATTAACTGTCAAAAAAACAGACACTTTGGGCTTTGAAAACAGAGAAAAAAAGCCTGCTTTTCACGGCGATTGTAGGAAAAAAACTTTTCATTCCCATCTAGTCGTCCGTTTTAATTTTTTTCATTGCACAAAACAAAATTATGCATGCTTTATTGCACTAGGATGCGATTCTGGTTCGATGATAATGAAATCTGATAAAAGTATCATTGTTATACACTTTATGTATTTTGCGATTTCAAGTAAGCGACAAATGAAAAATTTATGACGAATTTGAAATAAATTCAGTAAATTTATCAGACTAGTTTTTGTCGATGATAACGTTTGTCGCCGATGATAAAATATGTACGTATACAAGAATGATTACTGAAATATGTAGAATATATCCAATTAGTTTACCAATAGATTAGTTCTTATGAAAGGTCATGTACCAAATATGTGTTTCCATTTAGATATATGTACCATATATATCTATGTACGTTTATTTTTAAGATTTTAAATTTTAACCCATTTGGATGTTTCACGTTAAATCTCTCATTACTTTTTAGAATCTAAACAATTTGTGTAATTGGGCAACTGTCAATTCAAAATCAACGGAAAATCTACTCTAGGAAATTTAAAAAGCAAGTACGATATAAAGCATTTAAAAATTCTTCGGGAGAATTAAAGTTAGATTTATTCGCGTACGGGGTTTTTGTTTGAAAAAATCTCAATGACTATCGTCAATGTTAAATTGTCGTAAAGTGGAAGCAAATTCCAAAAATATTTCTCTTTGGACACGTAAAATGAATCAGTTGAATATATTCCGATTACCACGTTAAGCCTCCTTTTACAAAAAACCGAGATCCTTTTTTCGGAATTTCAAATTTTTAATATTACAATTTATTTGAATAAAAAATTCCAAGGTATCGGGTAAACTAATTTAGATCGAATTTATTGTCCACTACAAATCGAATGGCCATACAACAAAAAAATATGATTAGCTAAAATTTACGCATAGTTAAGGTGGGCTTACAGGAAAGGTTTTATTACCCAGATTCTGTTTACTTTCGGGCACTAATCCAATGCCCAGGTGGGTTTTGATAGAGCTCAGATGTAAATACACACAAAAAAATAAACGGTCACCACAACACCGAATCGGTGTTACATAGTGTCCCACCGATCGGATATTTAAAATTTAAATCCAATCGGATATTTGAATAAAAATGACATAAAATACATTTGGATAAAAACTTTTACACCGCATAAAAACCAAACAGAAATATTCATATTTAGGAACACACCGAAAGGTGTATTTTATTAGGAAAACACCGAAAGGTGTATTTTATTAAATCCAAAAGAAGTTTTTCTAAAAATTTATCTTTTCGGATAGTTAAAAATATTTATCCGTTGATGCGTGCTTAATTTTATTCGATTGGGCAAACATAAAATACTTTTTCGGATAAAAAACAAATTAACACCGCATATTTTTTTGAGTGTACCTAAGGTAAAAACCATCCTTGGGGTCCACCTTCATAAATATTTTGATACTTCATCATTCATTTCTCGCAAACTAGTCAAAATCATTCACAATGTTTGTATTGAGAAAAGCAAAGAGAACATTCCGCGTATGCACATGCGCACTAGCACAACAAGTGGGTATCACTATAAACAACTCTTTTAAAATTTTATCAACTTTTTTACAGATGCTTTGCATGTATCTATATGTATCGTTTTTGGTACAACATATTAGTAAAGACTATTGAGTGGTATAAATATAGCTAGTGTAGCTTATAGTATAAAATACTTGTAGAATCGTGTATGTTGTAAACTTAGCATAATGAATAATTATTTTGCCTTTGCTTTACTTCTAGGTAAAATTTAAAAAATTAAATTTCAAAGTAGACATAATATGAAAAATAATGAATTCTGCTACATATTTGCTTTGTTTACACCGAATCAAATTTATCATTTCATTTTATCAACGAACCGGAATCGCACCCCAAGAGGCCTATTATGAACTTGATGCGAAGCCAATCGCATTTCGCATTTCTTGCGATTTAACAAATACGATCTGCTTCGCAAGAGCTTATTATGAAATATCATTATCGCATATCGCATTTCCCTTAAGGATATACTCGTATTTTTGGGAAATTTATTTTCTGACAAATTATTGTAATAAGTGACGTTTATTGTTTATTGTTTGTATGAATATTTCAATAACAATTATTTTTGAGTAAACAAAACCGTAAATTTGATAAAAAGCAAAAACAAAATATGGATAGTGCACTACGTCTTTATATTTTTGCTGTGATGAGGATGAAGAAGAGGAACTGTAAATAATTTTAGAATCAGACGAAATGTACTGCCGAAAGAATCATGTGCTTTAGATATTCCCAAGGAAAAGTTAGTTTATTATTAACAATACTTATTATTTATTAATTTAATTCTATTATAGTTGAAGGAATCATTTAAACATTTGTTGGAGAAGACAAACATAAATTGTAAAATTTAATTGTAATAAAAAACATTTTCAATTAATTATATTAAAAATATTAATTATCATTTGATTACATTTTATCGCTACACTAAATAATGTTTTACTACTCAAATGCGATATTCGACTGCTATTGAGCAGTCGCATTTGTAAATTTTATTTTCCCAAAAATCCGCTTTCTTTTCTATAATTTGGCGCATCATTCGACAAAGAGCGGATTAAATGCGAAAAGGGTGCCTCATAATACAAAAATGCGAAATCGCATGAAAATGCGATCCGCTTCTTATCAAGTTCATAATAGGCCTCCAGGAATTCAGTTTTTATGTTGTGGCGTTTGTGCTAATTGGATTTTCTTCAACAAACTGATGTTTAATTATGATTTTATGGAATGGCAATAAGCGTATTTTGTTGACCAAAATTTAATTCGAATTATTTTGGATTTATTTTTCTCCCAAGAAAATAGCCAATTTGTTTAATTGACAAAAGCAAACCTTTCGAAATACGTAAAATATAAATTTAATATGTATTATAGCTTCTGGTGGCAGGTATCATAGCCAAAAATTAGAATTAGGTTTAAATAAACCCCATTTTTTGGGGTAATGTTATTCTTGCGGGGATTTATCCTAAACAAATAATTAATAATAAGTAAATTTGTCAAGGAAATACGCTTAATGGCACAAAATAAATTAACGACAAAACATGAGTGGCAGAATCAACTCCACGACAAACATGGCATAAGCAAGATAAACGAGGAGAATAAGCAGACTCACTCAATATACATAATTGCGCAATATAATTCAAAAATCTTCAATAAAATTTGAGTATATTGTGCAACGTTCTGACGTCACACAAGTGGGAACCGTTCAATATGTCATATTTCAAAACGGACTATTTCAATATGTAATATGAAAATATGACATAAGGTAGACTAAGGGTATGAGGTACTTATGGCATATTTCAAAACGGTATATTTCAATACAGCTAACGGTACATTACGGCATAAGGTATACTATGAAATGTTGCAAAACGACATATCTCCATATGGCATCTGGTACAATGGCTTATTTCAATACGGCATATGGTACAATATGGCTGGAATATGGCCAATTTTGATGGAACTTCGCTATTTCTTAACCAATTAATCTGAAAGTCCCCAAATGTGAGGAAATAGGATTTTAAAATGGTTTTTTGATGAAGTTCTGGGTATGGCTAATGTTGTTGGAAATCAGCTATTTCTTTACCGATTATGATGAAATTCAACAAGTGCGATGGAACCATCTAATCATCAACTAATAAAGTTATCTATATGTACTTAATAAATTGCCTTTTACCTATTGGAATTTTATTTCGCTTAATATAATTTTCCTTCTCTTAAAAGATTTTCCTTTGGAATTTTTCTTCAGTTATCAGAACTTTCGAAATCAGAATTTCTTTTTTATCCAATTTTTTTTAAGCGAAACTTAACAGAATTTCACTTCACTTAATAAAATTAAATTTATTCTTTTAAAACTAAAAATACGTGGATTAGCCCTTTAGCTTTTTCGTTCTCTTGTAACGTTTAGAGGTTATTTCTATTAAATAAAATTATTTGATTCTGAACTTTAATAAATTTTGAATGAAGGGTGTAAAATTACTCGCTATTTTGAAATATGCCATAAAGTACCATATGCCGTAGTGTACCATATCCCGTTTTGAAATATGCCATATTCTACTTTATGCCGTAGTGTACCATATCGAAGGCAAAAATGCATTACCGTGTATCTACATTTTTGATATTTTTACAGGAGGCGGAAAAAACTGAACGGTTTTGCCTTGTAGATACATTACAAGAAACTACGTAAATTGAATAATATTTCATGTTTACACATTCTGCGTGCACAAATTAAATTAAAAAAGAAAGCAAACACTAGTGTCTTACCGATAAACCAATAAAACGATTTTGAGAAATTTTCTAGATACAAGGTTATGCACTTTTGCATAACCTTGTACGACATCGATATGTCGTGTTGCATTATGCCGTTTTGAAATATGTTGCATTGTACCACGTGCCGCAGTGTACCGTATGCCGCTTTGAAATGGTTTCTCATATTCCTTAATAAAATATGGGATATCGACCGGGACCGACACAAATATATTGTGCAATTTAATTGTACGTGAATACAGGCCTTTAAACGACCATTAATGAAATTTAAAACGCATAAATGCCATAGCAAACCGACAAAATTAGACCCCAGAAAACATAGACGCTCCAAAAAATGTGTTTTTCGCAATAATTAAATAATTACTCACAAATACATTTGTTATAACGAAAAGTTACTCGGAAAAATAAACAACTTAATTTGTTGGTATAATTTAGAAGATTTGTGGCTAATTAAGTAAAGTTCCAGTTCAGGCCGCCGCAGAAATTAGCATTGGTAAAATTTCGTTCTATACCAATGGGATGACGAAAATTGAAAATTATTGAGGCAACTCACTCGGAACTGAAAAAATGACGGCGCTAGAAATTGTATTGCCTGTATTCTAGCCAAACCCAAGGCTGGTACTCAAAAGGGTGTTTTTTCACCCTTTAGACAAAAATAAGTATCCTTCAATTACATACCATATCGACCACTTTGGGCTCATGTACCACACTTTCCAAACAATACAAATATGTTTTCATCAATTGTAGATGCATTTATCAAATTTTACTGGAATTCTGGATATATCCAGTAAAAACACCCTCAGGCGATGAAGTAACAACAAAGCTAGAAATTCAAAAGACTAATTTTGAAAACCTAAAGCAAATTATAGACCGAGAGCCGTAATGCTTGGTTAAAATATACAGACCGACCGAGGTGTGTGAAGTTATACCACATAACTCTGTGATCAAAAAGTAGTAAGACTTTTTAACAAAAACTTTAACGGCTCATTAGTCTTTCGAATTCATTTTATTCCCTTTCATAAAGTAATTCCCTTCGGATAAAAACCACTTATGCCAATTTTTTTTCCAGTCTTCGAAATAATTATTAAAGTTGATTTCAGTCCATTGTCACTAAAAGCCTTTTCCAACATTTCCAACGTTTTGGAAGCCGAATTTCCATTTCTGAACCAAAATTTGATTCAACTTCTTTGCTGAACTTTTTTAAAAATCAAAAAGTGATCATCGCGATAGGAATCAGCGATCTCATTATTTACGATTTCAGAATGAGCCAGTACCCATAAGGCCGTGACTATTATTGGAGTTTAATGAAATGTTTACAGTCCTTGACAAGTTTGAAAATTGTCAAGATATTATTCAAAGAGTTGAGTAAAGCTAAACTATCCGTATCGAAAAAAAATCTTTTGGTCATTAACAGCGAGATTCAAAGCCTCAATGACATTAAGTATCAGAGCTATTAAATCCCAGACTACCAAACGGGCTTGCACCAAAAACATTGCACGCCCCGAAGCACCTCAAGCGAAACGCCGCAGAGCAACAGTGCCAAGAGTAAAGGTGTTCAACTGAGCCAAACACAGAATAGACTTCCTAGAAAGAAGTGGAGTCAAACCTTTTGCTCCAGTAACAGCTCTACAAGCAATATTTTGTAGTTCATTAAGTTTAGTTAAAAAAGACTTTAATTTGACGATAGACCACCAAACAATCGTCAACTCATCAAAAAGCATATGAGAGGATTGATAAAACTACCTAGTGATTTGTAAATAAATATCAACATTTTGGAACTCAAGCCCCAGGATTCCCCAAAGCTCTTCTACAGTGCCAAAATGTGGTAGTAGCTTTATGAATTTTACAATCAAGGTGGTAATTCCAGAAAGTTTACTATCCAATGACACCAAGATGCTTGACATGCTTGGATCTAGAAATCGTTTTCAAGACAATTAGATTGTACTAAAGACAATTAGATTGTACTTAGATGGGTTAACGTGTAAGCCCTTCTCAATATACAATGCCTACACTTTAAGTAAAACTTGTTGCATTTAATCGGATAAAACATTCAACTGCAATAATCAGATTATCGGCATAGCTCTGGACAATGAAGCCAGAATGTTGCAGTTTAAAAAGTAGCTCGTCAATGACCAAAAACCACAGCAGAGGATAGGGTATATTACCCTATGGCTCGGCCTCAGCAATACGGAACTTAAGCCTAGATTTGAACCACTTAATAATTGAGCGTTCATTACCAAAAATTAGTATAGGCTTTATTAGTCGTACCAAAGGAAGTACCAAGTAGAAAAGTGCCCACAAGAAACTCTTTATTATTGAGGGATCTTTTCAATTCTAGTAACAAGTTACAAGTTCATGTAGGGTAGTTTTTGCATGACTTGCCAACTCTACAAACATCTTCCGGGTTACTGAGTGGGGAGATCTGTCGATGATCCCTTCCAGAGTGTTATTAAAAGTTGAAGACCCAGTAATAGATCGGAATGACTTAGAGTTCATTTAATTAGACTTACCAGCCTTCGATATAAAAGCCACTTTGGTTCTACTCCAAGATTGTGGAACAATGCGAAATGCAATGCACGTTTGGAAGAGGTAAATCAGATCATCCCGAATATGGGTATTTCAACAGAAAAGTTAATAGGTTCGGAAGCAACAAAGTTAGAATTGGTAAAGTCACAACCAGAGAAATGAACAGAAAGAATAAACTCACCAACCTCCCTCTTGGAAGAGCTGAGCTGTCCGTTTGGCTAAACAGAAATGAATCCACGAAGTTCTGTGAGCATGCCGTAAACTATTTTTATAAATCTTTTGAGCCACTAAAAAGTTAACCCAATCAGCTTGAAGTTTAAATTTTTTGGCTTTATTTTTTAGTTTCCAAACTAATTTCTTTAACCTTTTTAGAGACATCTTGTTAGTACAGGACAAAAATCTTCAAAGGCAGTCGAAAATGCCTTTGTAAGCAAAGATGCTTGTAATTTAACGTCCACAGCAGACCAAAATTGACTCGGTTTAACAAGTAGAGGAACGAGCTCGATAGTTAATGTTTTCTTAAGTTTAACATAAAAATAGTATATAATATATGTATATACACCTGTAATCAGAGTCACTTTCCAGTTAAAAATTAAATCAACTGCATATATACATAGAGCACAAACTGAGGTCGATTTCTTCCTGCCGAACAGAGTTAACAAATGTTGGCTCACAGCCTTTGTTGAGTATTTCAAGCTCAGAAGTGGTTACATAGTTGAATTGAGAAACTCCTCGGTGATTAATGTTTAAACTCCCCCATATTGATTGATGAGAATTAGCATCACAGGGGACATACACTGATGCAAATCCAAAGAATTGGATTCAAGGGAATAAGCACAGCTGTCAGATCAACCGCACTACACCCAATAATAAGCAAAGCACTGATATTATTAATAATAAAAATACACGATCTACTTTTAATAAGAGGAGCCTTACAGAAGGTTCTGCCATTAGCCGATTTCAGTCCACAAACCGTACTATCAAGAAAGGTAGGGCTTCTGAATTAGGCAAATTCAACAAGTACCCTTGGTAGTACACAATAAATTATTGGTTTTGATTGTTTTTTAAATTAATTGTTGTGTGAATTTCCACATATGAATTACAGAATTTAATCATTGATTAATACGTTCACAAAATAATATTCACCTAATATTTCTTAAATCTGTCTACAATGTAACCATCTATAATTTGCATCAGGTATATTCAGGTCAATATTATTCTAATTAATTAGCAAAACAACGTAATATAAAATCATGCTCATCCACATTGTTAGAATGTTTAAATTCCTTTTTCGCGGAAATTTAAATTACCATAAACATGTATACATATGTGTCTACATATAACAACAGCAACAACACTGTTAATCCGTAAATAGTAGAAAAAAAATTCAAATATTTCATCGATTTTTCAATTTGTTCTTAATAAATTCCAAATAAAAATAATAAGAGAGGAATTCCTTATTTATTTACATTTTATTAAATTTACATAAAATATGTACAAAAAATTACAACAAAATTTAGATACCCGTAACATTAGTACTTATTTATGTAAAGTATGAATTTCATCAAATTTGCACGAATTTATCATACATTTGGTTATTAAGTAAATACTTGACAGACGGAGCGAGATAATGGAATTTCCATATATAAATTTTTACGGTTCAGTTTATGATGGAGTAAGGAAATAAAGTACCTATGTATGTACATTGAAACGCGATAAATTTCGATAAATTTGTGTGTAAGCCCTTTGGCAAATAAATATATTTATGCATACATAATTTAACATTTCAAGGGACATTCCACTTAAACATGATTGATTTAATACAGTTAGTATTCTCTACAGTCACACTGTAATCTACTCTACAGTATCATATTTCTTTTACATAAACTTCATTATTTCAACCAATTTGTTCAGGAAGAAGAACGAAACGAAAATGTAAACAGCAGAAGGAAAAATCATATTTGCCATACGCCAATGTCGATTAAAGAGTCAATTACATAGCAGACATGCATGTAAGATTGTTCTTTGTATAATATACTCGTAGAGAGAGATTCAAGATTATACATAAAAAAAATTATGAATATTTAAGTTGCATAAAAAAAAAATGTTGTTTGTTTTTGTTTTTATTATTATAAATTTTAATAACTATTAAATTATTATATAAAGTTTACCGAATGTTTGTAATCCGATTTAAAAGAGATATAAATCCGATTTGCTGTATAATTTTTTCATTGGAATTTTATGTACGTAACAAATCCTAGTTATAGGTATAGGAAGCATAAATATTATGTTGTAGGATTATGTCGAGTTATATTTGTGGCTTACATTTTAACATTTTTGCTTTGATAACAAGTTGATTTCAACAAAAATATTGGATTAATGGTTGCCTTTATAATTGCAACTTACTTTTTTCATGTAGAACTTAAGCTTCTTTAGCTGAGCACATCCAATCATGTCACGTACCTGGAAGAACAAATAAAATTTAGTTTAGTAAAAATATATGGTTACAATTTTTTATTACATTTCTAATTTAATTCGTAAACATATGTTTTGGTACTCTATACATAATAGAACAACACAATACAACGAAAAAAGGACTTATTGGTTTAATCCACCTGTATGTATTCCACTTTAATAAAAAAGATTTAAAACTACCCCAAACAAATGAGCTTTGATTTCTTTTTTTTTTTGTTGAAAACGGCTACGAAAGATGTTAGGCCCATTGTACCATATCAAAAGAATCGAAAAGCAATTGGCCGGATTTAAGATTTTATTGTACAGAAATTTGTATGCCAGTCCTACACCTTGGTGATTAGGTTCCGTAAAACAATTCTTCATTGAACAGGTCCTACGAAGTAGATTAGATATTCTAACGGGGATAACATAAACCCTGACAACTGTTCGAATTATAATATTTAGTTGATCTTCCCACTTCTCGATGAATTTTAATTTTTTTATTTATTTATTCTTTATTATTTATCTTTAAATTTTTAAAGTTATTAGCGACTTTTTACAATCAAAACAAAAGAAAAAAAAAACTACAATGAAAGTTACAAGAAACAAATAAAAATGTAAATAGTTAAAATTAAAAATTCAGTCATAGTGATTCAAATATTAAAAGAAACATAAAGACACCATTTAAAGGGCTGGAACCTCATGAGGTAATCAGAATTTTGGTCTTGAAAATTAGTTCAACAATTTCACCAAATTAACCGCCAATCAAAACATCAACTCAAACACCAAATCAACTTTCAAATTAACCCTTAACCTAACCCCATATCAACCCTTCAATAATTCCCCAACCGAAGAACTCACTTAACTCTAATCTCAACTAACTAAACCCTAACTCAAATTCAACTAAACTTAGCTCGAACCAAATCTCCAAATCAACTTGATTCGAAAGATGCGTGTATGAACTCAACTCAATCTAACCTCCCACTAAACCATAAACTCGACCCCAAATTAATCCTTAACCGAACTTCTCACTTAAATCCAACTCAAATCCTATTCACCACCGTACCATAATAGCAACGTACAATCATACCAGCATACGTACCGTCGTACCATCCTAACCTTAAACAATCATATCATCAAACCATTATACCATCATGACACTATATCATTAAACCAACATATAATCACATCGTATCACGGTAATGTCGAACTATCACACCATCATACCATAGTACCATGGCATAGATGGTATATCCTACCATCGATCGACCATAACTTCATAATATCATACCACCAACCACCATACAATCATATCATAATATTATCAAGCCATGATATCATCATACAACCGAACCGTCGCTCATACGAGCATACATAGTATTATTCCAGATTACATACTGTCGTATCATCATACGTACTACAATACATACAATCATACCATCACACCATCATACCATTAAACTATTCCATCATACGACCAAACCGGATGCTATAATTAGTAAAATAAAAGTAAAATTTTGCATTTGGAGTAGGTTTAAAAAGTGTTCTGAGACGAACCGTTCCAAAAATTTAAGGAAAGTTACTGATAGTATTAAAATTCTTCTGCCAAGTTCAACTAAACCACACATCCTGCTATTTCAACATCACTATTAAACGTCAAAATAATGAAATCGAGGCATCACCGATTCCTGATTTAACTTAAATTAATATGTTACCCCGGAAACATCATCAACAATAAAAACACACGGTACTTCGAGTAGAAGTGAAAGTAACGGGTGCGAATTAAGAAAAGTGATAGTTGTTGAAAAAATTAATTTGATATTACCAGAGATTGGCAAATCGCTCAAATATAAAATTATTCGATTTAACTGCCATAGTACCATCATCATTATCGTCTTTGCTACCTGGAATCGAACCGCTTGCGATACCTCCGCTGGCGAAGAAGGTCCATCTTTATGATGAATTCATGAATCAACTAAAAAGCAAGTTTAAACAATTGGAGAAAAATTGTGTGAAGATACAGCGGGGAATTGTGATAAGATGCAGCTGCTGACTACATTGCCGAAATTACTAACTATAGCATAAATCATGAAAAAGTTCAACACTACTCAACATATGGTGCGAACAGCTAAACTAAAAGCTGGAAAACGTATAAGTGATGAACTCAAGCAATCAGTGGTAGATTATTATAACGATGATGATGTCAGTCGTGTGATGCCTAAAGAACGATTGCTTAACTATTGAAAAAGTTAAAGTACAAAAATGTCTAATAATGTGCACCTTTATGGTCGATTCAGCGAGAAAAATTTGCTAGCTCGTGATCACGAATTGTTGAAATTTCGTCATCTTTTTTACCCCCTCCAATTTTTTTTCCTTTTTTACCCATAAAAAAATAAAACCAATTAAAAAAAATTGGAGGGGGTAAAAAGATGACGAAATTTCAACAATTCGTGATCACGAGCTAGCAAATTTTTCTCGCTGAATTCACCATAAAGGAGGGCTATGAAGGCTACAAGATCAAATATCGGATGATGAGTAAAAAAAAATTGGGTTTTCCAAATTTTCTCTGCTCTATCCTAAAAACTGTGTGCAACCAGACACCGGCGGAACGCATACAGTTTACGTATGTATATTACATCAAAATGTAAAATGAATTATTTATGGAACAAAGATAGAGGCTGTTACCAATGGAAAGATATCGCAATACCAGGACTGTATTTCACCTATATTTTGTGCCAATCCAACATCAACATGTTACCTTCTGCAATGCGAGAACTTTCGAGTTTATTTGACAACTGCATTTTTGAACAATGATTGCTAGGATAAGCTGAAAAATCTTATTCCTCATTGCTCCATACACACTACAACAATCTAGCTTCATAAAAAATAAAAAATTAAGTATTAAGTATTAAAAAATAAAAAATTTAGTATATTAAGCCTACGGAGGTACTTGTTTCTTGTGACTTTGCAGAAAATTATACATGTATAATGTAAAGTTCAGCACAAGGATTTCATTGAAATAACAAACAAGCGATGATAGCTACATTATAATATCAGATTATCTTCACCATGACACTATAGTAGTTATCTTGTTTATCGAAAAGTTGATGAAGTTTTTGAAAACTAAAACTCCTGATTTATCTAAAATTTATTTTATTACTGATGGTGCAGTCACACATTATAAAAATAAAAATAAATTGATGAATGTATCTAAGCATAAAGATGATTTCGGCGTCGATTGTGAATAGCATTTTCAGGCAATAGCTAATGGAAAGGGACCGTGCGATGAAGTAGGAGGTACTATCAAAAGAATGGCGTCCAGAGCCATTCTCACCGACGAATGCGATGGTATCATAATCAATGCGGAAGAATTATTCAAATGGACAGAAACCTTGAAGACTGATATTATGATTTTTGAATTTTGTTCAGATGTTGAATATGAGACCAAATACATTCAGCAAATCAGTAGATTCGAGAAATTGAAAATAATAAAGGGAACTCGCGATTTTCACGCAGTCATCAAAGGAAGGTTACGTAAATTTTAAGAAATATTAAAATGGTGAAGATTATGTAAAATGTAAATAATAAATGTGAATATTTTCAAATTTTTGTATTTATTTTGTAATAAAATAAGTTATCAATAATTTTTCTTTAAATTTCATTTTGAGATATAAAAAATTTGTAGATTGTCATACTTTAATGTATTTTGCAAGAAAACGAAAGCAACACTCAACAATTGATCAAGTACACAGAATAATCATTATAATTGAGAAAGCATTAGAGGAGAAAAAAGTCTGTTCAACAATATTTCTAGACGTTGCACAAGCGTTTGATAGAGTGTGGCATGAAGGACTTAACCACAAGTTAAGGAATCTTCTACCAATGCAATTTGATAAGATACTGGAATCATACTTGAAAGATAGGTTCTTCAGGATTAAGTTAGATGGTACATTTTCTGAATTGAAAGAAATCAATGCAGGAGTTCCACAGGGCAGTGTATTAGGGCCGGTTTTATACCTACTATACACTTATGATCTTCCTACATTAGAAAACAACACGGTGGCAACTTTTGCAGATGATACGGCGATCTTAGCTGTTGGAAAAAGCAACGAAGAATCAACACAGAAGTTACAATCAGCTATAACTCAAATATATAAATGGACAAAAAGATGGAGAATAAAACTAAATGAAGCTAAATCAGTTCACATCAACTTTACAAACAGGCGAATCGAACATATTCCGATTACCATAAATCGGGAAATGATACCGCATGCAAACACAGCTAAGTATCTCGGCATGACCCTGGATGCTAAACTACGATGGAAAGCACACGTCAAGAACAAAAGTGAAGAATTAAGACTTAAATACAGAAAAATGTATTGGCTGATGGGAAGGAACTCTTCTTTATCAACATACAACAAGCTTCTACTTTATAAGCAAATATTGAAACCGATTTGGACTTATGGTATTCAGCTTTGGGGTTGTACCAAACAGAGCAACGTAAATATCATCCAAAGATTTCAGAATATGGTATTAAGGAACATCGTTGATGCACCTTGGTATGTCAGGAACAATGACCTTCATAGGGACCTTAAAATGAGCCTCATCTTAAACGAAATCCAGGGAAAAGCACGGAGACATGAAGAAAGGCCCCGCCAACATGTGAACATTGAGGCAACTCAGCTCCTAAGTATCACGAATTTAGTACGCAGACTTAAAAGAACCAAACCTTTTGAGCTGGTGTGATTGTCAGTTTAAGCAGCATTGTGTTGATCTAAAATCCACTACAAAGATGTAGTTTACTTCAATTTACCAAACACTATGGAACGCCAATGGGAAGAAGCCATAGATTAATTTAGGTTAGTAAATTAAGTCAGAAGCAAATTGCTCATTAGTCCGAGTGACACTATTTCGGAATTTCTTACCAATCCTCCGGCAAAGGATAAATATGAGAAGCTGAAGTCGGTTTTGACAAAGCGGCACACGAATGGGTATGATTTTGGCGACCGAAAGCCAAGTGAGGTGTACTGGTCTATGGTTAACCTGGGGAGTACATCTATTGATAAAAAGTTTATAGGAATGCTTTGGTTTCACAAGTTACCCGAACCGGTCTACATTGCGATTCAAGCTATTGGTGAAAAACCAATCGATGAACTTTTGCCAATAGCAGACAGAATTTATGAAGCAACAACCGCAGCTCGCGTATCATCAGCTCCCGTAACAGTGGACAGACCATCAACTAGCCAGGCAGCACAACCAACAGATGCTACAACCAACTTCGTTTCATCGACGATAAGGGGAACTGATACTATCATCATAAGTTCGGCAAGGAAGCGAGAAGATGTTATATTCCTTGCGTTTAACACCGCGGAAATACCATGTCTACTACCGATTCGAACTCAAAAAAATAGGAGAGACGGGGAAAATAGGAGATCGGAGACTTTTAAACCACCGCCTATTCATTAGAGATAATACCAAAAAAGTAACCTTTCTCGTAGACACTGGTGCGGATGTCTCAATATGGCCATTTAATAATTTCAAAAGAAATTCATCTCGTTCTGACCCTGAGTTAGTATTGTCAGCTGCTAATAGTTCAATAATTCAAACTTATGGCACGAAATTATTGAACATCGATATCGGTATTAAGCGACAACTTCCACACAATTTCATTTTAGCGTCAGTTGACAGGCCAATTATTGGTGCTGACTTCTTAACTAAATACGGTCTCCTCGTGGATTTAAAAAGAAGACGACTCCTTGACTCAATGACGAATATAGCTGTTCAAGCCATGACAGCTCAGGTCAAAACACCTTCGCTTATCCACGAAATTGCAAATAACGATTACGGTTCTTTTGCAAGAGAGAATGGAGACCTAGATATGCAGACCTTCTTCTTCTGAGGTTTCTTCTCCACTTCACATGATTCAGAAGAAAGACAGTACCGATTATAGACCATTTGGAGACTATCGTCGATTGAATGCCGTTACTCAACCTGATCGATATCCGATTCCACATATCCAGAATTTCTCGATGTATCTTCACGGATTCACCGTATTTTCTAAAATTGACTTTGTAAGAGCGTATCATTTAATCCCCGTTGCACCCGAAAACGTGCTTAAGACGGCAATTACTACCCCATTGGGTTTATTCGAGCTTACTCGAATGCCTTTCGGACTTCGGAACGCTGCACAAACATTCCAACGCTTCATAAATGAAGTGGTCAAAGGTCTTGATTTTGTTTTCACATACACATATATTGATGATATATTAAGCATTTCAGATATTTTGTGGAAGGTAGACAATTTATTGTTTTTACTGACCACAAAGCGCTTACAAAAGCAATAGTCTCTCTGAGTGATACAAATCCACGGCAACTAAGATAACTTGACTATAACGCTCAGTTTAGGGCAATGTGGTTGCAGACATGTTGTTGCGATCATGTGACCACATTGAAAACGTGCAAATCGTCATACTAGATCTAAAGGATCTAGGTCAGATTCAGCAGTCTGACGATGAGCTGCAACAATTGTTATGTTCATCGCGTCCTGCGAGTTCGAAATTCAAACTAGAATTCATTGTCGTTCCTGATTTACAACTTTATTGTGAAACATCAACAGGTAAAAATCGTTCGTTTGTCTCAGCTAATCAAAGACGTGCAGTTTTCGATGCGTTGCACTCAGCGAGGTACTTTTGGCCAAAAATGAATGCGGATGTTACGAAATGGGCAAAAGAATGCGTTGGTTATTAGAAGAGTAAAGTTCATCGACATACGAGATCAGAACCGGGTCGATTTGAGTTACCATCAAGCAGATTCGAGCATATATAGTACACATGGACGTCGTCGGACCTCTTCCACCGTCAGAAAATAATAGGTATATACCTACCATTGTTGATAGATTTACCCGATGGCCTGAAGCATATCTTATTCAAGAAAGTACCGCTGCCACTATTGCTAAGACTTTCATCGTTTCAAGATTTGGGATACCACTTGAAATAACGACGGATCAAGGTAGGTCCTTTGAGAGTAAGCTCTTTTCTGAATTAATGCGAATACTAGGAGCACATAGAATTCGCACCACTGCTTATCATCCACAAGCAAATGGTATGGTCGAACGATTTCACCGACAACTAAAAGGTTCACTCAAAGCTCGCAGTAATACTGTACATTGGAGCACCGAGTTACTCCTTGTCAAGCTGGGAATAAGAGCATCTGTAAAAGAGGATTTACAGTGTTCACCAGCAGAACTAGTATATGGACAAGTTTTACGGCTTCCAGGAGAATTTTTCCCAATCAGTACTGAAACGGATCTCAACCCATCAGACTTTGCAGAAAAACGTCGTGCGAATATGCGCAACTTGATACCTACTGACACTCGCAAGTCAACTACGCAAGTCAAATCATCGGTCAGTTTTCAATTAACGATTTCCTGAATTAACGTTTTCTTAGGGAGGTTGAAAATAAAAATGTTAAAAAGTAAATTGTAAACTTAATTATAAAATCAAATTATTGATAAAATTATCGCAAATTAAATAAAGCAAAAGTATTCTAAATTATACATTCGAATCACAGTGTGCAAGTTAAAACATTTTGCGTATCTAAAAAAGAACATATTAAGTGCGAAAATAATAAATGTTGGTTTACGGTAGTGGAAATTGCGCACCAATTTCATTACCACACACATAGTAAGCACAAAGTGTGCAGAAAACTTCATTTTGATCTCTTCATCATAACTCAAAAGAGATTGTTGAACTTCGCTATTTACATGAGTAGAAATACATAGATGAAAAATATTTCATAAATGTGGTAGCTACTCGATACTCATCAGAAATAACTAATCTACACTCATCTTTAATTTTCGAAATTGTTTATACGACATTAACATTAACTATTGACTCGGATTATTTTTATTTTTTGTAAGGATTTTATTTTAGTATAAGAATCAACTTTTTGGGTTGTCTGTTTAGCCTTTTTAATTACAAATATCTGTTTTTTTTTTAATTTCCATTTGCCGGATGTTTCTTTACTTTACTGTACAAATGATTTTTAGCATTTATCAATTTGCACAGAGAGTTCGATATCCAAGATTTTAAATTTTTTGGTTTCACTACGAGATTCGAAAGTAACCACAAAATTACTAAAAGCAGAATTAATATGTGGACAGGAAAAAACCCACATCCAGTTTTCAAATCATAATCAATTTCTTTAACCTTCTCTTATGCGACTTTTTTTTAGTGTGTTGAACATTGAAAACTAGAGCAAAAAGATCAACGATACAAGCCCCGGAAATATTACGCGTTATATTTTATTTAATAATTTATTTTCGGCTCACTAGAGTTAGGTAAAATATTTAAAATGAAAAACAAAATTCACTAGAACTGCATACTACATCAAACCGATCCAAAATTATACTCATTATACTTAGGAAAACTACCACACCTCCCGCTCTTCTGTTTGGATTACAACTGACTTCTGTCAGAAAAATCATAAAAGGCTAAATTTTTAACGATTCCAAATGAGAAATAGAAACGTTAAAATTTGTCCTCATTCTGCGAATATTCTGATGAAAAACTAAAAAAAAACTATTTGAATAGATATTTGGCCGACTGTAGGAAAAAGAAGAATATTGGTCGCTAAAATTTTTAATGTAAACAATTTTTCCTCCGCTAACTTTCCGAAGCATAATTGTATCCAATTGCATCCATAAAAATTTGTAATCTCTTTTCTCTTTACTTTGTTTCGCTGGATTCCACAATTTCCTTTTGTATTGTGTTAAACTCTAGTTAATGAATATTGTAGACTTTCCATCAATAATCTTGGTTCAAACTCTCGAAAGAATTTCTTTTTCACATTCTCATTTTTAAATGTCACTATAATTTTCCCAGGTTTATTCTGCCATGATCGGAGACGAAAGCCTTGAGCAATTGCATCATTGTCACAATCAATGTTGAGACCATAAGCTAAAATTTTTATAGTCGAAACAGTGTCGCCTACCTCTTTAACATAAAGCTCGTCATGCACATCAACTGAGTTTGACGAACAGTTTTGTTCAAAAGATCCAATCGACATTCTAAATCTGAAAAAGTCTCAATTTTAGCCATATTTCTTACGGTTGTATCAGCCGTAACACGCGATTTTCTTCTACTAATTCGTCGATAATATATATTGACTTTCCAACGAATCAAAACAATTTTCTTTGATTCATACCGATTTTATCATCCGAACAAAGATAGGACGCAGGCATCGGAATGACTGTTGACTAAATAAAACAACCTGCGGCGTTTCGTTTTAAAACATTTCTCACAAATCCAATTGCACTTTTTACCTTTTCTTAACAAAATCGACTTCTTTCCTTACTCTGTGTCACACAAGCACTATATGATAGAAATATTTACATACTTTGCAGCTTCTTCCGACGCAATCAGACATTTTTTACTATAAACTGAAATAAATAAAAGTCACAGAAAAAAAAAACACGTCCAGTCACTTGGATTTATAACTCTGTCCTTGGATGATAAGTCGCCCGACTCTAAAACTGTTAAATTAATGTAAAAATAACAAAATTTAATGATTTCGTAGAATCAACCAATTATCATATTTGAGGGGAAATAATTCAAAATGTCAAAATGTCTACAGTCTAGACAATATTTTAATCAATTCGTGGTTTCAAATATGTAAACAACACAAAATAAAGGGTGCAGGTTTATATCAATACTATGCAATTAAAGGTAAGAATTCGTATTTTAAAAGAGAATTATAAGATCGATTAGGGTTTTCGAGTGAAATTAAAATGTTGAAATTGTTACAAGTTCATATTACAGAGTCGTGATGAGACGTGGCCAAATTTACGCCAAATTCGATTAAATTTTCTGATTTGAAATGAAAATATTTTTTGGAAGGTTCATCAGTAGCTAATATTGATAATACCTTTAAAATTTGATCTTAGTGTGTTTTAAAATGTTTAGCGGGTGCCTGCCAAATCTGTCAAACCCAAATCCTATAGCATGGCGTTATGCACATTTTAATTGATATTTGCGCATTACAAATGGAGTTATGTCCTTTACGGAATAGGCTCCTACTTAGAAAGAAAAAGTAAATTTTGTTTCGTATAACACTAATGGGATTCTAATTTGACCACGGTTTATATTTAACTTAGGTTGACTTTTAGAACAACATTCTATTAAAGCTTACGATTTACTTATTTAATGCTTCTTAAGAAATTGTTAAAATTGGTTGAAATTGTAGGTGTTTATAATATGAAAATGGCTAATTATGTAAAAATGGTCTCTTTTGAAAGCCGGACAACTGCAAACGAAGTGAATATATTGTCTTCTTCTTCATGGGAGTCCTCGCATAAATCATCGTAACATCGTGTCAATCCCGAACGATGTAGATGATCTTTATAGAGGCCATGTCCAGTAAGAATTTAATGGCATAAGGATTTTTCACTGATCCTTCTCTTTTTAAGATAAAGTAAACTTAGTAAACCACCGATTTGGTTCGCTAACAAATGCTTCATATTACGGCAACTAGAAGTAGAAACCTACATCAATACTAAGAGCTCCTAATCGCAAACCATACATTGGCTCCGGAATCTGCAATCTCATTTCGTTCAATTTGAAAATGAGCCGGCAACCATAAGACAATAATCCTACTGTTTGGAAATGGTCAAGCGATTATTCAATAAAACCAGTATAGCTATAATGCTATTTGTACAGAAAATGACACTTTGTGACAGCGCAACTAATTCCGCCAGAAAAACCGTACAAACTAGATAATAAAACGATCTCAAATAATTTAAAAGGCAGTTAGTTGCAAATCCAGTACTAAGTTTAGAACAAGATCCATTAAAAAGAAGGCAAGAGACTCTTTACCGATGAATGTTTTAAAAATTCCTGCAAAAACCAAAAATCTCTCGATGGATAAGCAACCGAGAATAAATTGTTGAAAACACAGATATACCAAAAACATTCCATGCACCAATACATCTCAAGCGAATCGCTGCACAGCAAGCAATACCTAGAATCTACATATTCAACTGAAACAAGCACAGAATGGGCCCCATAGCAAGAAATAGTATAGATGAAGTATCTCCGCAGTAATGACTCTATAAACAATTATCAATCCATTAAGTTTGATTACAGAAGTCTTTAATTTGACAGGCCACCAAACAATGGAAATTTATTATTGCATTATTGGTAACAATTGGTAAAACCGACGATTTATAAATAAACATCAACATTTTGGGAAAATTGGAGCTCAAGATCAAGGATTTGCAAAAGCTCTCTCTATTAATCATTAAAAAATGACAAGAATATTCAAAGGTACATAGTCAAAATTGCCAAAGATGTTTGCAATTCAATGCCCTGAGCAGACCGAATTTGTTTCAATCGAACTAGAGGAACAAGCTCGCGAGAGAAAAGAACTGAATCGGTTAATTGTCTACTAGGATACGGTTTAAATGGTGGGTGTTAAAGTGTTTCCTGCTTACCCCACAAAACCAGGTTAATAAGCTCTGATTAAGCTGATTCGAAAACCAATTTAGTACAAAGCTCTGGGGGACCAGCAAAAACTAGTGGGCAACCGCTCCAAATGTCTTTTTTGCCGACTTCCTAACAAAACCGTTTATAGGTTTCTATTATATCTTATCTCATAAATAAATTTTGTACACACATTTATATTATATCTTATTTATTTATATTAAAAACAATGGCCATTCCATCCGCATGGTGGAACCCTATTATAAGACTGAAGTACTGAATGAATTTTAATTTAGGAGGATGAACAAATATCATTCCCAACAAACACGATACGCCGTAACCCAATGTCGCGACATCTAATGTATTTGAAACATGACATTTCTTCCCCTCTTACAAAGTTCCAAATTATAATTTTAGTATCTAATTCATTTACTAACTTAACAATGTATGGTAACCTATCTAAACTACAAAATATCAATTATATTTCATTTATGTATTTGATATAAGAACTTACTTATTTGTAAATAAACCATTTATTTTTATTTTTTTTATCATAAGTGTACATATTTACTTTGAATTCTTTATCTGCAAGTCAAAAATTATAAATCGAGTTTAATTGGGGTTCTACGTACTCTATCCGACCTTCTAACTGCCGGATATTCTATTTTTGGCTGAGCCGGTAAATTGTCAATTTCAGTCGAGGAACTGTCAGCCACGACTGATGGTGTTCTCGCAATAACCTCAACATCGTCATGTGTCGCAATAGGAGCGTCCTTATCGCTTATCCTCTGTGGTGGTACCACTGTAATATCACTCGGACCGGGAACTTCATTACTCATTTCCTTATTCCCCTGTTTACCAATATTTGAGTTCCTATCTAAATAATCGTCGAGACCCACTCCACTGTCATACACATCAGGACCTATTTTACGCATTTGATCTATATGGCGCGTTCAGAGTCGCCCATCGTCCAACTAAATGCTATAATGCAATTTCCCCAATCTATTTATAATCAATCCGAAACGCCATTTAATATCCCTTTCCAGATATTCCCGCACTGCTGCTCTGTCCCCCAACAGAAACTCTCTAACTTTTATGGAATCTGAGATATCTTCCCTCCTACTTTTGCAAATTGTCTTTATCGCATTTCAAAATCTTTAATTTGTTCTTAATTGTTTGTACGTATCGCTCAGCCTGTCCGTTGGTAGCAGGATGATAAGGTGCTCCCATTTTATGAGTCACACCATTTATTTTTAAGAAATTCTCGAACTCTGCAGAAGTCAACTGTGTACCTCTATCACTAACTAGTACCATCGGTATACCGAAAGTTGAGAAAATCTCTCTTAAAACTTCAATCGTTGTTCCTGCTGTAATGTTTCGCAGAACACGAACTTCGGGCCATTTTGAGTATGCATATCCACATAAACTAGGAAATACACTCCCCTAAATGAACCTGCGAAATCTATGTGTACCCTTTGAAAAGGTTCAGTAGCACGTTCCCAGCAATGTTTGGGGACTACAGTAGGATTTGGCCTAACCATCTGACAATCTGTGCAATTCCTCACAATTTCCTCAATATCACGATCTATGTTCTCCCACCAACAATATCCGCGTGCGAATGATTTCATCCGTATAACCCCAAAATGTGTGGAGTGTAATTCATCCAGGATTCGTTTTCGCAGTACTGTAGGTATATAAACGCGAATTCCACGCAATAAACAACCCCCTTGAATACTAAATTCTAGTTGGTCAATATTAAATCTATCATAAGGTTCTACCAAACGGCCATTTTTCAACCCCTGTAATAAATTTTTCAACCTTTTATCTTCCGCTGTGGCAGCGGCCAACTCTGGTACTGTAACAGGCAAGGTTTCGATCCTACTGACCTCCACTATGTCAATTTCTTCCATTTTATTCCATTCCATTTATCTATATCGCCCCCTGGCAACCGAGACATAGCGTCTGCGTTTCCATGAAATTTCGTATTTCGATAGCATATTTCGTAATTAAATGACTGAAAAAAAATTGCGTAATGTTGCATTCGCATCGCAGACATCGTTGGTAACCCTTTATGTGGCGAAAATATTTGCAGAAGAAGCTTATTATCTGTTACGAGTGTAAATTTCCTAGAATAGAGGAATTGGTAACACTTACGTATTCCGAAAATAATTGCGAAAGCCTCTTTATCTATTTGTGAATAGCTCTGCTGCGTCGCATTTAATGTTTTTGAGGCATACTGTATTGGTCGTTCAGAACCGTCTGGACATAGGTCACTCAACACTGCCCCCACTCCATAATGCGACGCATCAGTTGCCAGTATCAAAGGCAGCCTAGGATCATAATGCACCAAAAAACCTTCGGACTGCATTTCCTTTTTAACCCGTGTGAAAGCCTCTTCACAGTGGTTGCTCCACTGAAATGGAACCACCTTTTTCAGCAAGTTATTAATCGGGTACAATAAGGTACTCGAATTTTTAAGGAATCGGCCGTAATAATTAACAAGTCCCACAAATGCACGGATCTGCTATCGGTTTTGGGGTCTTGGCATATCTTGAATTGCCTCAATTTTATTTTTCATTTTATGAATGCCTTTACGGTCGATAATATAGCCACAATACTCAATCCTTTCTGAAAGGAATTCGCACTTCTCAACGTTAACTCTCATATTGTAACTACTCAATTGCTTAAGTACCTCCTCAAGCAGCATGAGGTGTCTATGGTAATCTTGGCCGGTAATTATGATATCGTCCAAGAAATCTGAGACACCCGGAATGTCTTGTAGTGTCTGTTCGATATGTCTTTGCCAAATAGCTGGAGCTGACGCCACCCCATACATCAACCGTGTAGGTTGGTATAGCCCTTTATGCGTATTTAGGGTTAAAATTTCTCTATCTTCGGCACTAACTTCGAGTTGTAAATAAGCCTTGGTCAAATCAATTTTTGTGAACTTGTCTCCTCCGGCCATTTAGGCAAACAACTCCTCAATTGTTGGTAAGGGGTGTTTATCAATTTCTAAATTGGGATTGACTGTAATTTTATAGTCTCCACAAATACGGATTTTGTGATTTGCTTTCAGCACGGGCACTATCGGCGTAGCCCAACGACTATGGTCAAGTTTTATAAGAATCCCCTGGTCAACTAAATCTTGCAACTCCCCCTCGACTATCTCTTTTTTAGCGAAAGGAATTGGCCTGGCTTTTAAGAACACTGGTTTAAAATCTGATTTTAATGTCAATTTCGCTTGAATGTTGGTAATCTGACCCATAGAATCATGAAACACCCTTGGGTAATTTGCTATTAATTTTTTTACCGAAGTAGGTATTACTTTATTATGTTTTAAACCATCTATAATTTAACAAACGTCGTCTGTTTTTACTTAGTTATTTATCAATGAGTTCCAATCGAATTCAAACGCCCTTATCCATTCACGTCCCAACAGAGGATGTCGTTTGAATCGACAATATAAAGTTTCAACTCCCGATACTGCCCCTCTATGCAAACATTACAATTTATATAACCAAACACTTTAATTGCGTTGTTGCAGTATCTATGGATCTCTGCATTTGAGAAATATTTTTGCTTATACTCTGACCCTAACAACGACACCGGAGACCCCGAATCTACTTCGAAACTCAAACCAACGCCATCAATCCAGGCTTTAATACAAAACTTAGATCGCAACTCCACCGACTTCTTTTTTTTTTTATGTTACAAATATCTAATCTATCTTTCTTTCGATTGTAAAGTTGTTTTGCATTTTTTTTTTTATTTATTTCTTCTACCCTCGTCGCCAGTTATTATATCTTATTTCATAACTAAATTTTGAACGCACGTTTATTATATCTTATTTATTTATATTAAAAACAATGGCAATTCCATCCGCATGGTGGAACCCTATTATAAGACTGAAGTACAGAATGAATTTTAATTTAGGAGGATGAACAAATACTATATCATTCCCAACAAACACGATGCGCCGTAACCCAATGTACATAAAACATTGGTCGTGACATCTAATATATTTGAAACATGACAGTTTCATTATTATTGCACCTACAGATGAAGCAGTTAGTTCCGTCCGAAAACTGTCACAAAATTTCTGAATCAATGGATTGGCGACAGTTTGAACATAACCATGCGATTTGTTTGTTACATTTCCAGAGTAGTGCCGGTTATTGATCGGGTTCCCCTGGGAACCGCTTTTAGGCGTTAAACTAATACAAGCAACTAACTAGTGATGTAAAAGGTACTATTTTCATTGGAAATATTAACAATATGGTTCATATTACCCAAAGTGGTGTTACCGTGCTAATATCGGTAACATAAATTAAAAATGTATTTCCGAACAACTCAGCAAGTCTAAATGCAAAAAGAGTTGTGACACCACTGGATTATACTTCCTTATGTACTAGCAATCTACTATACCAAATTTTGCTATAAAATATAATAATCTAGACTGTTCTCCATAACAAATTATTCCATCAATAAAATCAAGCCCGTTTTTTGGATATCTACTCACACTAATGAAAATCGTCGTAAAGTTTTTTTTCGAGGAAATTGAAGTGGTGTTGAAAGACGTCGGGATTTATAAAATTATTGAACTTATTAATGTCAATGGAGTGAATATAAAGGCGTCCCGTAAAATGATTAACAAAAGTTATCCCTATATTACCGAGTATGGGTGCATCTGCCATGAACTTAACTTCCTGGTTTACGATATCTTCGAGGTGCAGTATACCAACCTTTGTTCACTGTCATTTAGCAATGGAGATCTTTTTTGAAACGACAAGAAAGCAGTTTTGTCTAAATTGGTAGACTGTTTTGTTTATTTAACACAAACTTTTGAACAAAATAAATGCACCAATATATGAAGAATTTAAAGATATCCTCAATCACGGGGCAACAATGCTTACAACCGCTACATTATATCGTAAATTTGCTTAAACCAGCTAGGTATTCAAGGGGAGAATTTTTTGCAGAATCACAGACTTGGCAGTTTATTTTGAATGGTCGCAGAACTTCACCCATACTATTACAATGTTCGAACTTCGAAGTGAACATTTTTCACAACCGTTTGTGGTTGCAAGTGAGCAGCTATATGATGAGATTTTGTGGGTAGGAGTGTGTTCTACTTCACATTCAACTGCTTGGACGGTTGCTATTTTGAGCAAACTTACATCGTCTGCTGCAACGGAAAAGAAATTCAGTACCTATGGTTTTATATACTGCTCAAAACGTAATTGATTAACTGTTGAGCGTGCAGGAAAACTAACGTACATTTTGAACAACTTCAACCGGACAAGATCGAACATTGAAAGTGTGATCTCATTTTACGAATTTCCCGAAAATATACGACAAATTCGCTTAACGAAATTTCGATTTACCTGCAATTTTTTGGGACGAATTAATTCGTTAAGCGAGAAATGGGTGTAAAACATAATTTGGTTAAATAAATTTTTCGTAAATCTTCCCAAAAATCGTAAAGAGAGATTTCGTAAATCGAGGGAAACTCCATCTAGTGACAAAAATCTCTCAATAAGTTTTCCTCAACCCAAAAATGTTTAACAACAGATCAAATAGATGTATCTCTTTTGTCCAGATGTCAAAATTTTACTACTTACAAAATTTTGTGTTACCTCTTTTATCCGTGTTACCGGTAATGTTATCGGTAACATTACCAAATTTAAAAGCAACTATTAATTTCCAATTGGTTTTTGGGAAATATAACTAGTTCACAGGTCAGCGGCAGTTTTCCATGCTAAATTCTAAATTTTTTATCAAATTTTGATGAGATCTTGATATCTAGAACATTTGTGAATCGACTTTTCCGACGAATAATAGTTTTTTAGGGCGTCTGCCCAGTTGTCTGCTAAGTAAATTAATAAACCATAATTAAGAATGCCAATTAAAATGATTAATTTAATTTTAATTACACTTGACACAAATCTCGTCTGGTAATAAGAATAAGCAAACAAAACTGAATGCAATATATTTCGTAATATTCATCGTAATAATTTACTATCAAGTTAATTTAATTAAGAAAAACAGAGAAAACAAAATTAAGACCACGTCAAAATAAATAATTAAGTATTCAAATAAAAAAATCTTAAAGGTTATTGTAAAAAATGTGTTTATGAGCTTTGTAATTTACTGCAGTCATAAAAACTAAAAGATGATTTTACCAGCACAATTTCCATGTAAACAAGAAGTACTGGCTAGAATTGTTCTATAGGGTAAGCAGTAACTTAACGTCCAGTTATTCCTGCTCAGTATGATAAATTCGTAAATACGAGTATTGTTAGCCACTATATTATTTCTCCACTATATATACACGGTTAAACTATAAAAAGAGACAATTAACCATAAACTATACATTTTTATAAAACCTGTATCATATGGAAATTGTGCAAAAACAAAATAAAAAATAAACAAACTGACAGTAATAAAAAATTGTAAATTCAATGTAATCACTTGTAATTGCATTTATTTTATTGTTGTTGAGCTAAATTTTTATATAAAAACCACTTGTATGCTAATTTTAGATATATTCATTTGAATTTAGGTAAAGTTTTATTTTTAGTTTATTTAGTTAAGTTGGATTTTTAATTAATTATATTTTTATTTACATATATACGAATTGTTGTTTATTTTTAGAAACTATCTTATCAGTACATAAATAAATAAAAAATAGTTTTAATTATTTTCTCTGTACATATTACAGTGTTGTTAATTTAAGTTGTACTCTAAATTGTTTATTTAAAATTTTGTACCCATTTTAATGCCCCCAGATAAATAAAATAGGAAAATTGTTGATATTGCACCAGATGTTTATGGATTACAGCAACGAACATATAAACGTATTAGCAGTGAACTATGCTTTCAGCTAAAATCAACCTTTTCATTAGCCCTGTCATCGAAGTAACGGAATAATTTTGTTTGCTGCAAGAATCAACTAAAGTTCAACCGACCTCTGCTTAGCAGATAAGAATAAGATTGTTCTAATAAATATAGTTTGTTCAGTTTAGACATTTGGGCGATAAGCAACTAAACATCAAAGCCCCACGTGCTAACGGGTTACGGGTGCTGGTTTGTATAGACTCGTAATAAATTATATTTTCACCTCCAGGTAGACCTAGTCCACGAGGTATCGCCGTTAATCGCACAATTAATAGACAAAACAATCCATTTTTTCCAAGATTTCCCACGGGAAACTTGAACTGAATTTTTTTTCTGGAATAGCTATTGACAAGTCACAATAATGCAATTCATCTCCAGACATAACACTCTAGAGGCTGATTTTATACAAATTTTCTAATGATTTTTGGAAAATCGAATTTTCCGAGATTTCCCACGGGGAACTTGAACTGAATTTTTTTCCTGCGATAGCTATTGACAAGTCATAACAATGCAATCTATCTCCAGATATAACACTCTAGAGGCTGATTTTATACTAATTTCCTAATGAATTTTGGAAAATCGAATTTTCCGAGGTTTCCCATGGGAAACTGGAACTGAATTATTTTCCTGCGATAGCTATTGACAAGTCAGATTAATGCAATCTATCTCCAGACATAACACTCTAGAGGCTGATTTTATTTATCCATTTCTTACTTTCGGCTGGAAACTTTTTAGCATTTTCCGACATTTCCCACGGGAAACTTGAACTGATTTTTTTTCCTACTGTAGCTATTGATAAGTCACATCAATGCAATTCATCTCCAGACATAACACCCTAGAGGCTGATTTTATACAAAAATTTTTAGTAATTTTTGGAAAATCGAATTTTCCGAGATTTTTCACGGGAAACTTGAATTGAATTTTTTTCCGACGATAGCTATTAACAAGTTACATCAATGTAATGTATCTCCAGACATAACACTCTAGAGGCTGATTTTATACAAATTTTCTAATAATTTTTGGAAAATCGAATTTTCCGAGATTTCCCACGGGAAACTTCTTGAACTGAATTTTATTACTGCGATAGCTATTGACAAGTCACATTAATGCAATCTATCTCCAGACATAACACTCTAGAGGCTGATTTCATTTATCCATTTCTTACTTTCGGCTGGAAACTTTTTAGCATTTTCCGACATTTCCCACGGGAAACTTGAACTGATTTTTTTTCCTGCTGTAGCTATTGACAAGTCACATCAATGCAATTCATTTCCAGACATAACACCCTAGAGGCTGATTTTATACAAAAATTTTTAGTAATTTTTGGAAAATCGAATTTTCCGAGATTTTTCACGGGAAACTTGAATTGAATCTTTTTCCGGCAGTAGCTATTGACAAGTCACATCAATGTAATGTATCTCCAGACATAACACTCTAGAGGCTGATTTTATACAAATTTTCTAATAATTTTTGGAAAATCGAATTTTCCGAGATTTCCCACGGGAAACTTCTTGAACTGATTTTTTTTCCTGCGATAGCTATTGACAAGTCACATTAATGCAATCTATCTCCAGACATAACACTCTAGAGGCTGATTTTATTTATCCATTTCTTACATTCGGCTGGAAACTTTTTTGCATTTTCCGAGATTTCCCACGGGAAACTTGAACTGAATTTTTTTCCTGCGATAGCTATTGACAAGTCACAACAATGCAATCCATCTCCAGAAATAACACTCTAGAGGCTGATTTTATACGAATTTTCTAATGATTTTTGGAAAATCTAATTTTCCGAGATTTCCCACGGAGAACTTGAACTGAATTTTTGTCCTGCGATAGCTATTGACAAGTCACATCAATGCAGTCCATCTCCAGATATAACACTCTAGAGGCTGATTTTATACAAATTTTTTTAGTAATTTCTGAAAAATCGAATTTTCCGAGATTTTCCACGGGAAACTTGAACTGAATCTTTTTCCGGCGATAGCTATTGACAAGTCACATCAATGCAATGTATCTCCAGACATAACACTTTAGAGGCTGATTTTATACAAATTTTCTAATAATTTTTGGAAAATCGAATTTTCCGAGATTTCCCACGGGAAACTTCTTAAACTGAATTATTTTCCTGCGATAGCTATTGACAAGTCAGATTAATGCAATCTATCTCCAGACATAACACTCTAGAGGCTGATTTTATTTATCCATTTCTTACTTTCGGCTGGAAACTTTTTTGCATTTTCCGAGATTTCCCACGGGAAACTTGAACTGAATTTTTTTCCTACGATAGCTATTGACAAGTCACAAAAATGCAATCCATCTCCAGAAATAACACTCTCGAGGCTGATTTTATACAAATTTTCTTATGATTTTTGGAAAATCGAATTTTCCGAGTTTTCCCACGGGAAACTTGAACTGAATTTTTTTTCCTGCGATAGCTATTGACATGTCATATCAATGCAATCTATCTCCAGACATAACACTCTAGAGGCTGAATATTTTCGGCTGGAATGTCAATAACATAATCTGCATTACCGACTTTTCACTTTCGGCTGGAAACTTTCGGCTAACTTTAACAGGGTTTGTGTTGCATCGACTTTGTCGCCACCAGAGTACTCAACACTTGCCAGTGAATCACCGATGAACGAAATATCTGCGAAGCGAATAGGCGCTTTTGTACATCTTCCCACCCGGGTGGTTGTTTGCTTGATGCCTGATGTTGCTGTGTATGTTGGTGCTTGTTTCTCTATGGTGAACCGAACTTTTTTATTGTAACTATGGTGCTCTGCTTCAGTTCCCCTATTTGGAGGAGTTGCTGTCTCTCTGTACCTATTCTCCTTTCCTTGCTGGCCTTGTGATTGCTCGTCTTCTGTGAAACACGGTTTTAATCGATCAATCGATTAAAATTGAATCAATCGATTCCTTTTGCCTTTTATTTCTATCTGGAAATATTTCTCTTTTCTATCGATTACTGGGAACGGACCCTCATACTGTGGTTGTAATATTCGCTAGCTTAAATCCATTCTTACGAAAACATGTGTGCAATTTGACAGCTCCTTTGCTACGAAAAAATTTAAATTGATATATTTGGGTGGACGAATTTTGTTAAAATGGTTTCTTAGCTCTTCTATAAATTCTGTTCGTGGTATATTTTCTCATCTTTTATAGTATTAACACGCTAGGTACGCGTAGGTTTTCCGCGTAAAGCAGCTCTGCTGAGGATGCTGCCATTTTTTCCCGGTATGCCGATCTCAGTCGCAAGAATACTGTTAGAAATATACGCGTCCACTCGTCTTTCCCGAGGAACATGATAAACGCTTTAAGTATTCTGTGCCATCTCTCTATCATCCCGTTGTCTTTCGGATTGTACACGGTGGTCCTTTTACGCGCTCAAAGCCAAACATCTTCGCGAATTCCGCGAATAGCTCGAATTCGAATTACGCCCCTTGGTCAATTACGATGGATGTTGGAACTCCGAAACGTGAGATCCAGTTGTTGTATATCGCCCTTGCGATAGTTTCCGCCCGGATGTCTGGCACTGGTATCGCTTCGGTCCATCGTGTGTATCTATTTATTA
The DNA here is from genome assembly GCA_958295665.1 of Tipula vernalis. NCBI lineage: Eukaryota > Metazoa > Arthropoda > Insecta > Diptera > Tipulidae > Tipula > Tipula vernalis. Next base: position 304,715,187 of record OY282559.1, read on the forward strand.
TTGTGACACAATATCTTTGCCCTTCAGATGGTGGTAGTGGACCGATTATGTCCATATGAATTTCCGTGAATCTATTGTTTGTTTGCGGATATTCCCCTTCTGCGGCTTCTCGTATGTCGTATTACTTTCGTCTTCTGGCATCTCTCTTACTGTTGCTGCTCCTCCTGGGTGTGCAAGGTTGTGAACCGCTTGGAATACTATTTTGCGGTACTTTCTCGGTATGTATGACCGTGGCTTTCTTTTTGATACATCGCAACATAAAGTTTCTATTGAGTTAAATGGAATTGGCATGTCTCGAAATTGTAATTCGTCTTGCTCCTTTCTTAATTTTGCTAACTCTTCGTCTTTTGTTTGCGGGTATTTGTATATTTTTCTAAACGTGACATGGAATCTGCTACCACGTTATCCCGCCCTGCTATTTATTGGATATTTGTTGAATATTGGCCTTTAAAATCCAAGTATCGGAATTGGCGCGGCGAAGCTTTTTCTGGCTTCTGCGTGAATGCGAACGTTATTGGTTTGTGGTCTGTAAATATTATAAATGTGTGCGACCTTGTAACAAATGCTTGAACTTTTTTACGGTTGCGTATATCGCCAAAAGTTCGTTTGTGCAAGGTGGCTAATCGGCTTTTTCGTTCTGGCTGGCTGTTTTATTACGGCACCGGTTGCTGTGTCCGATGCATCGACCATTAGTGCTACTAGCTCCATTGTTGCCGATGGATGTGCCAAACCTGTTGCCTCGATCAGTTGTCTCTTAGACAATTCGAAGGCTTCTATGGCCTCTTTTGACCACTCGACCTCCCGGGTATCATTTTTCTTACTTCCCTGGAGATACTGGTTGAGTATTGCTTGGTTTCTACTCTATAAAAATTCATAATCCCTAGGTATCTTCTTAGGTGGTTGATCGTTTTTAGCCTTGGTATTTTGTTTATTTCATCGATTTTTTTCCGGCGTTGGTTTAATCCTGTCTTTTGACACTTGCTGCCCTAAAAAATTTAGACTCTCTTTTGCAAAATGACTTTTCTCCAGATTTATCGTTAAAGCGGCGTCGCACATTTTTGTAAATTCTACCTGTAGGTATTTTGTGTGTTCTGTTCGTGACTTAGATGCTACTAACACGTCGTCTAAGTACAGGAAACAGAAATTTAAACCTTGTATTATGTTGTACATGAAGCGTTCGAAGCCGAACGTCATTTTTCAAATAACCCAAAAGGTGTTGTGATCGCTGTTTTCGGAATATCTGTTGGTATGCTCGCACCAGGTCTATCCTCGAGAAATTTTTTGCAACTTCTAGATGTTGCGGGAAGTTTTGAATAGATGGTATCGGGTATCGATCTAGTACTGTATTTTTGTTCAGCGCCCGTTAGTGTCCATATGGTTGCCAGTATCCGTTTTTCTTTGGCACTAAATGCACTGGGATAGCCCATGGACTATCGGAACGCTGGCAGATCCCTTGATCTACCATATATTGGAATTCCTTACTCGCTATGTCTAGTTTCTCTGTATTTAATCTTAGAGGCCTGGCGAATACCGGTGGTCCCTTTGGTATAATGTGATTAGTTACGGTGTGTTTGATTGGTTTGGCCGTTTGTGTTTGTCGTATTTGTTTAGTAAGCCGACGATTTGTGTGTCTCTGTTACTGTCAGTTTAAAATTTTAAAAAATAATTGCTTTGTGTTGCTTCCACTTTGTCGCCGCCACTGTGTACATCATAAAATATTCTGGTAATTCCAGTCACCTTTATCCTCGAGCTGCTAAATCAATCAAATCACATTGATGGGTTAACGAGCAATACGGAAATATCTACCTACCTACCTATAATCATTATCATCGTCCTCCTCGAAATCACAAGTTTAGTTGGTCGTATTTTGAGTAAGAAACACTGACCACTGATTTCCGTTCGATTTCATTACCGTACTTCCCATAACCGCTAAGACGGTGCTTCTGGTTGATATAACGGCGTTAGTTTAAAAACGTAACGAAAAAAAAACAATTCGTTTTTGACGAAACTTTTTTTGTTCCTTGACTTTTTAGCATACACTTAGAGAAAAATATATTCTCATTGAAAAAAGTACAATCACAGTAAAAAAAAATACTATTAATAATCAACCGATCGCAAATTCTGCTAATACAATAGAATTTACTATTAAATTTCATTCATCATATAATATCATACTGAGAAACTTTTATAAATTATCAGGAAGATATTTTGTAATATCAATCATATAGATAGAATACTTCTTCACATAAATAGAATGTTACGTCACACAGATAGAATATTTACCATCCAGAGAGAATTTTGATTGCTTCATATAGCTAGAATGCTTTTTCAATAGATCATATTTAGCATATTTAAATTTTTCAGTTTTTTGAATTTTCCCTTCAACTTCCATTATCGATTCTCCAAAAATAAACATAGAATTTTGTGAGTCCTTTATTGAATAGTTTACACAAGTTTGTTTCGATGAATGCGGATTATCCATCATAATCCTCGACACTGGTGGTATCAGGTGGTGCAATAAATAAATGGTGTAAGATTTTTTTTATCTGAAAAAATATACAAAATACTTAAAAATAAAACTGTACAGCTTTTGGAATGAAACTTTCAGTTTATTGCAAACTAAGGAAATTCAAGTTGTCAAAAGTAAAAAATGTTTTAAAAGCTAACCATCGTTACTCGCTTAAAAATACACTGAACGTTATTATAATTAAACGAAAATTAAAGGGAACGTTAATTTTGGGCACAAATTAGACAAGTATACAGATTGAAACCTGGGAATAAATTGTATTTTTCATACAATTTGTATGGTAACCCACATCGTGTATACGATAATTCGTGTAAAGCAAAAAAACAAAATCATACTTACTCTCTTAAAAAGACGTACTATCTTAACATATTTTTGAATGGTTTGCAATTATTTGTAAATTTTCTTTAGGAGAGAACAGAAGTAGGGATTAAATAATAGATATTACCATATCAACATGGTAATCAACCAAGGAATCTTCTAAAATAGTTTCCAAAGTAACTGAAATTGAAGTACAACTACTGACAGAGGAATTACTTTCACTGCTATTTGCTATTGGCTTTCCTTTTAAAATGTATTCAGCATCTGGCGTCATGGTTCGAATTTTATCTTGTTTTTCCAGTATAGCAATATGATCAATTAACTCGTCCAGAAAGATTAAAAAAAATATTACAAAATATCTAAAACGATATTTTCTGCACATAGCTAGGAAAATTTCAAAGAGAAACTCAAATTTCCATTGTTGCAATATTTTTTTAATTTTTCTTTTTCTCTTCGTATTATTGCCGGCCCAACGATTGGCGCCCTTTGAGGTGTTCTTGCGAAGATGTATTAGAGCACAGTGGTATTTTATAAGCAGCATATTTAAGCGCTGGATTATTTATTGATGTCGTTGCAACTGGTTCCACAAGACTGTTATTAGCTGTCTAAATTAAATTTTCCTGTTTCAAACATTTTACGTAATTGAAATTTTATGGGAAATAAAACACCGCCATTGTTAATTTCATCGTAGCTCGATTCCCCTTTGATATATTTAATATCTAAGGAAGTGTGTATTATAAAAGCAATAAACTCATCTAAAAAATCAGCTCTGCGTAATTTATCGAAAAGATTTTATTCTGTATTACAAATTTCAAATGGATCAAATAAAACTTGCAGCATTTCTAGAATTTCCTGTTTTATTGATACATCGTAAGTTAAATTCAACAATCGCGTCGACATATTAATTTTAGTAGGTTTAAGAATTTTCTCGGTAATTAAATTTTGTACTATCTCAATATCTTTTGAACTATGCTTGAACTATGCAGGGAGATACTCACGTCTAATACTGTTTTTTATGTCGTTTGGTGGAACTTCACTGGATGTAATAGTAGTACTATGGTTCGATAGATCAATGGAAACTAAATCAACACTATAGGTGATGATTTTCTGGTGGTTTAATTTCTGTTCAGATTGTAATCTTTTTGAATGGCTACCATTATTACTATGAATACGATTTAAGTGGGGTTTGAAAACATTAAAGTTTTGAAATTCTTGAATACAAGAGCCTTCCGCACCTTAAAGAGATATTTTAATTGTAATATATCAAAAAAAAAAAATTATCTTGCATTTAAAGCAAATCATTTGAAATCGATAATATCTTTGGTGAGGTCAAAAGTTAAGGCAACGTCGCTGCTTCAAGATTTTTAACAAAGCTTTATTATATTTTACCACAAATTAATTTTCCAAAACAAAACTAAAAGCACTAATTTACCTTATAATTTAATAGTTTATGAATTATTTGCAGTAATTTAATTTAATTTTAAACACTAAACATTGATTTTAAGCACCGAATATGTTTGTAAAACAGAAAATTTAAACTGCACCATAACCTTGCTTGCGAACACATCGATTCCGGCTGTTCACACGCAGTTAACACTGTAACACATCATTTCCTCGTTTCTTACCTCTTTGCCTATACACTAACGGGAGGGGGAAAGTAGTTTATGGGTAAAGAGGTAAGAAACGAGGAATTGGTGTGTTGCAGTGTTAACTGCGTGTGAACAGCCGGATTTACTGTGATTAAGTTACAGAAAACACGTTAAATATTGTTATAATGTGTAACGCAGTATTTCTCGAAGTTTTCGTCGCATTATTTTCGGTTGCTATATTTACCATAATAAACATTTTCGCATCAGTAACGTTCACTATCACATCGGTAGTAAAGTTGTGAAATAGACGATCATATCTATTCAAAATAATGTTGAATGAAAAGTTCTATCATATGGAAAAATTTTACTATCATCATTTGATAGTATATTTGTTAAAGAAATCGATAGTTGGTAATTGGAAATCGATCATCATTTAATAGCTTTCCTTCACATCAATAATGTGCATTATCATATTGATATCAAATATTAGATATAAGAAAGATATTTTATTAATATAATGTCATGAGAATTTTCATGTTGTGCTTTTATTTTGCAACAACAATTATTGTTCTTAAATGAATATTTTTTTTCTCTACATTTTATTGCTTTATTACCCCTTTTCCAATTTAAGAAGGATCAAACGATATTTTGTATTTTATTGCTCTATTGTTTCTTTTTTTTTGGTGCTTTCTCTTTATATTTTTTTTTTTTCTATATTGTCAGTCCCAATAATATTTTATATTCTTCCTATCAACACGACACACCTAGGTGTGTAATTGGATTTTCAATTTTTTGGCAATAATGGAAATTTCTTGTCATACTGAGTATATTAACAATTGACAATATCTTTGTTCATAAAACAGACCATTGATAATCAGAAATCGTTTAAAACATTTAAAGATTTTCCTTTAAATTAATAATGAACACTATTATTTTGATACCAAAATTTATAAAAAATATGAACATATTTATAAAAAATAATTTTGAATGAAAAGTTTTATCGTTTTAAAAAATACCTTATTGAATGATATTACTATGAATAATTAATAGCACATTTATTAATATAACCGACAGCGGATAATCAGAAATCATTTAATAGATTTCCTTCATATCAATTGAGTGAACTATTATATTGATAGTAAATTTATAAATTGGATGATCATATTTATCAAAATAATTTCGAATGAAAAGTTGTATCGTTTTAAAAAATACTTCTATCAACAATTGATAGTACATTTGTTAATGTAGATCACCGGTAGTCTATAACCAGAAGTTATCCATCATAGAGATGAATTGCTATCATATTCATAAATAACTTTTATTGAAAAAATAATCTTTTCAATTCAACATTATGATGCTATAAGTAAAATTACAACTTCATTTTATCAAAGCGACAGTAAAATTTCTCTCAGTGTATTTTGATAATTTGAATATATTCTTGTGTATGTATCTAAACATTAAAAATAGCAGGAATAGCTTCAGAATTCATTATTCCTCTAAATTAATAGCTGAACATTTGTTCAAAATCTCCTTTGGTATATTCCCTTTTTAAAAAATTATTAAAAAGATACTCAACCTTTTCGTGTTAATTCTCTGTATTTATCATTTATTTTTATAGACTCGCAAATCAATCGAAAAACTATAGGAAAATAGGTAACCCGGATTTTTGTCATAAAATACACAGCTTATCGAATACTCGAAAATAGCCTGATACTCGAAATATCTGGGGTCTCGATACCCGGGATTGAACACCCTAATGGAAACATTTATCTTTATTTGAAGAAAACACTCTCAACCATTAACCATCAATAATCAACCTTCATCTACCGACCAGCACCCTTCAACCATCAACTATCAAACATCAACTTTCAAGCATCAACAATCAATTTCAACATTTTTCAAGATTGCGGAATTGGGCCCTCTAAGTTCAAACGGCACAATCTCGCACAAGCCGTCCATTTTATTGACTAATGTTCAGCTAGCTTAGGTTTATTTAAGAAATTTAATGCGTATAGTAGCTAGGTGTAGCCTTGTGGCTAACAACTCGGCTATATTATAAAGCACAATGGCAAACCGCCGTCAATTTTTAAATTTATAAAAAGCAATTGAAAAAGCCTTAATTTTTGTATAGTGTAATATATCGTCGACCTAACAGTGAATTAACGTATCTGACATTTTTTCGAAAGTTCTTTTTTGTTACCAAATCATTTGTCGTGATGATCACTCATAGTAAACGACATCGTCCTAATAGTCAATCAACGTGGATGTGGAAATTCGGGGGCAGTTTCTCACGATGAACATTATAGCATTGAAGATAAGTTATCGAAAAAATATCAGATCCGGTAATTCACTGTTAGGTCGACGATATAATAGATTGCGCTATGTAGACCAAAACATAGCTTGAGGAAACTCTTTCAACTATTGCGAGACACTGATATTCCAGGATATTTTTTACTCTAAAATATCTCCCAACAAATGAGGAATCCCAAGTTTTCTGATTCATGGCAATGCTTAACAATCCAACCAGTCGGTTTTTATTTCGAATTATCTTCAGTCTGAAAACACGAATTTTTAAGAGCTAATAAATCCAAAACTGGTCGGAATCCCCCTTACTATGGGCAATTTAAATTTTAAAGCGAGTTCTAAAATCGTTTATAATTGAACTCACATGTTAAATAACAGCATAGTTTCAATCGACTGATTGAAACCAGACACAATATATTATTCAGAGCACTGAGAATATTAAAAACTTTTTTTGCTTCGCTGATGCCAGCCAACAGATTATATTATAATAATGTTACTTCTGGATTAAGCGCCCTAACAGACTAGCTGCGTTAGAGGTGCTGGTAAACGTCAACATATTTGAAAATATCTAAAAAAAAAAACTCTTTGTTGCAGATAGTAACTGTGTGTCCTGACAACTTTTAGCAATTCGTCATGGTTTGTAGATTCGTTGAGACTCATTTATCGAATAATCTCTAAATCAAATATTTCCTGAATAATTTGATCGACTGCCTACGAGCAAAAGTTAAAATTTTCTAAGCCAGCTCAGCTCTTTGGACTTGGTTCAAAGCTAATCAGACGGTAAAGGCCTTTGTTAAATTCAATTTACAGGTTACGAAAGTTGGTGTGGCGAACAAAAAATTGCCTGATTTTTAATCTATCCATCTGCTCAGGTCCCTTTCAACGTCGTCCATACATCCGATGATGTCAACCTTATCCTGATTCATTCGCATTCTGTACGTGTCTGCCTCTTTGATGGGACCGACTAGACTAGCATCTATGGCACCCAATACAAGGATCCCGGAAAGCGATCTCCTGGGCACCCGAGATTTTGGCTGGAACCGAAACCGTTAATTACAGTGTTCGGCAAAGACGGTATTTCTTAAAAGTGGTGATATAGGACAAAAGATTGATCAAAACATTCTACTACAAATTTCTAACTCTTTTTGAAAAATCGCATTTCATTGTTTACCAATATATAACAAAATAAAAGTAAGATTAAATATTTTTTATCATCATATCAATTTCTGTCCTTTTATTTCATCAATGTCATTTACAACTAAAAGGCTATACATACGTAATATAGGCACTAGACATATTCTAAGTAACACCTTGCAGCCACGCCAGTACACAGCATAGTATTATTTACAATTATTGATGTCATCGCAAAATCAATCGAGGAAATATAAAATATAGTAATTGATAGTAGTAGTGGTAGTAAAAGTGATCGCTTCAGATTGAAATGTCAGGGTCTTTAATAAAAATGAAGGTAACATCTAAATAATCATTTTATTAGTAAAATTAACACATTTTTATGTCTATATAAATTAACTAAATTGATAATTAATATAAATATGTATATTTATGAACTGACATGTAATAGAATCTTTGTATCTGTATGTTAATAGTGATTGATGAAATAAAAAATAAAAAAAATTGGACCTATCTGACTCCTAACCATTTACATTTTAAAAGCATTTTCTGTTATTTTGAGCATGATCCTTAAAACATGTCACGGGTGTTCTTAATTTTGGAGACACCTTACGAATATCACAATTGGTTACATCACGCCGCCAAATGTACATTAACGGTATAAAATTATTTCTAAGAAAAGTTCTACATTACCTCGGTAAACAGATTAACAAATTTTTTTAAATGACCCCGCGCAATGCTTCAATTGACTTCAAATTGACCAGGTAAATGATGGATTGTGATATTTACCATCAACATAACAAAAAAAAAGTCGTCGGCCCTGTTTATGAGAAAATCTGTTTGGCAGTACACCTGTCCCTCGATTAACACGGTACTTGATTAACACGGATTTGATTTAACACGCTCAACGAATTGAGACAAAGTCTTGATTAACACGCACAGAAGTTTCGCCGCGTTAATGAAGTACCGTGTTAATCGAGGGACAGGTGTATTAGTCGCTATAAATCCGGGCGGATTAAAAAAATATAATTTGAGCTGGATAAAAAAAAATATAATTTGAGTAAAAACTCGGTGGGTTCAAAATCCGGAAACTCGAACGTTGACGTCTTTCAATTACGTGTACCTTAAGTATTTCTTGTCAGGTTTTCACGTGTAATAGCTTGTTAGAAAGACAATTTTACATACAATCAAATAAGCGATTTTAATGTACAATAAGTGCATTGAATTTCTGTTTTAAATAGTCTTTTGCTGAAAAATCGAACTACTCCCTGTTTAATTTTTGTTTTTTGTTATTTTCATCGTAATGCACTTGAAAATACCTTTCCAACAAGCCACCTTACGTGATGGAGACTCGACGCGTTCAAGTTTTATAAAACAAAACGTCATAACAAATTAGGGCGATATTCAACATTTCAGTACAATTATTAATTCCAAACTACGAAATTCATGTTCTCTTCATGTTCTCTATCAGAATTGGAAAATCGACGCGCTGCGATGTGGTTGTTACCAATATGGGAACAAAGCAATGGTAATCGTGAGTTCCGCTGATGGCTTTTACTCAAACAATTTTTTTTGCTAGTGATCGTGCCACCCTTCTATACTCTTGATTTGTACAAAATCTAAAAGTAATGTTTGATTCATTTTTTGTAGCCCAATCAGCCCAAATTTGAGTAAAAACAAAAATTGAAATGCAAATTAAATATACGTACTTGAACGACAAAGGAGATATTCTCGGAGAAACCGCAGATCACAATGAACTCATTTTGTTGCAATAGTTGTTTCCGCATAGCTAGATACTCAGCTTGCTACTTTACTATGAAGTCATGAGGTATCAAGGCAGCAAGCTGCTTGCTGAATTCTGCTATGAAAACATTCGATGATTTCGATAATTTTTCTAAGTTTGACCTTAGTTTAGTTCATTATCTTCCATAAGGTGACTAACGTGCTTCTCCATTTTTAATATTCCAGGACAATTTTCGCAAATATTTATAAAACAATTCGTGGTTGGAAATTCACACAACATCAACTTGAAGAGATCACGATATGTAACGACACCGAACATCCTCTTCATATTGGTTCAAATATCAGTTTAACAGTCTGATAATAACAGCAAACACAAACACGATGTGTTCCATGGTGGTCGACTGCCAAAAGACATTCTGCCGGCCGCAGCAATGTAGCACATGCTTCTATGAGATTCATGAGAATTAGTCGCCGTTGTTTTGAAATCTTCACATTATTCTCATCAACAATCAAAATTGTTTAATTCATTTATAAAATTCATTTTGTCAAAAAAATCAAATGATGTTGTTGATGCTAATGATATTGCGCATTTTCTGGTCTCTCTACTCTTTTGGCAGATCTTTTCGTAATTTCAAGACGGCAGGTGTTACAAATTTTCATTGTAGTCAGCACCAAGGTAATATTTAGACCCACTGCCATATCAACAATATATCGTGTTACTAGCCGAGTTTGTTTAAAATTGATTTTACTATGCCTGTTGTGTTTCAGTTTACCAAACGGATTGCAACATTTGGTTCCCATTTTGCACTTTCACTTTGAATATAAACTTCACTGAGGCACTGAAATTTCACTAAATTTCACTAATATCAGTTGTACACTTTTTATTTTCCTTTTAATTTTATATTTCGGTACCTCTATCTATTATCAACTTTCATTAAAATTTTGTTACCGAATTTATAGGTAAATTTGTTTTAAACAGGGGTGGGTGTATTAGGTAATGGGAATAGTTACTTGGTACTTTGTTCTATTCCCCCTATGCTGATTATTATTTTACTTTGAAAAGGTGAATTATACTTACTTTTGAAAAGGTGAATTATACGTTTATTACTTTACATTTGGTTTGTGAAAAGTTTGAGTAGATCTTTCTACATTTAGTTTTTTTATTGTGTAATATTATTTAAACCTGAACCAAAGTTTAATACGCTTTTTTCCGACAAAAATGAATTATAACAGAACTCCGCGTATTTTGAAGCCACCGAGTTTTTACTCAAATTTTATTTTTTTCTTATCCCGACTAACCATCTCCCCCAATTTCAAAATAATTGCACACCTTGCGCCCATATGGGTGTCTGATTTCGCGTGGAATGGCTGCAAAATATTATCTTTTTTGGATTTTTCATTTGTTTTTATTTCAAATAAGAACATTTGTACACCTTTGAACATGTTTCATATTGCTCTAGATGTCCCTTATGACCCTATTAGTTTAGTTTTTAATTAACAATCCGATCAGTTTAATTATTCACTTTTGGAATACTTTTGATAAATTTTAATTTTTTAATATGGAAATGAACAGTCACCCTTCATTTTATGTCACAATTAAAACCAAGAATTGATTAAAACATTGTCTAGACATTTTTAACCACATCGTTATAAAATTATATCCCCAATATATTTTATTACATATCAATGGGCTCATCTATTCTCGGAAATAATTTTGGTTGGTAAAATTTTGCAATAATTTAGCGAAAACACAACGAGAACTGCATTTCAATTAGAACTTAAATTTAAAACAACAAATCGAAAAAATATTTGGCCAATATTATTTCTAGTTCATTCATATCTAGAGTATAAGGACGAGGAAATGTATGACATCGTGATCTACATTGCGCTAGAAATCTAATAACATCACAAAACTATTTTGCTGCTGTTTTGTAATTTTATTCCGCCATATAACAGATAATACATCATTCCATTTCCATTGTTGGCAGCGAAAATAATTCTGTTGGTATGTTTACAAAACTACAAAATACAAAATAGGATTAAATAAAAATAAGACAAAACTATTTGTGTACAAAAACTATAAACCACCAACAAAAAATGTTTAAGAGAGTAATGTTGAATGTTTTGGCATTATAATAGTACTCAAAATGCATGCAAAGTGAAAAAATAGCTTCGTTTGTTTGTTTTCCCATCTCGCAGTAGTTTTTTAATTAAAATTTAAAGTTTAGCACTTTTAAAAACCTACAAATATATGAAAAAGATAAGTGGGCGTAACAATGGGTAAAGACAACTGCTACATCGTGATAAAGTGCGAAAACTGTTTTAAAAGGCTCTCTCAATACATTAAACCCAAAATCGTACGCCTGATAACATTTTCGACTGAATCATGTTGTTTGTTTAATTCTCGAATGTCTTAAATTCAGTTAAAGATGCAATCAGTGTAAATAAAACTGTTTGAAGAAAATAATCAGCAATAGTGCCTCAAAATGTATGTGATATGTTTATTGAATTGGCTTTGGGCGTAACTATTTCAAAAATTAATAATTTTCAGTCATCTCATCTTCATGTCCGTTACATAAATCTTTAGAAAACACATTTTGAAATAAAAAAATTAAAAATATTTTCAACTTGGACTTTTTTTTACGTACCATCTATCTGTTTCCGAAATTACTTCAGAAAATGTTGATTTACGTCAGCAAATTATTTTTTAATTTCCATTAACTAGGAAAACATCGATTTCGTTTCGTTTGAAATTAAAATCAGGTTCAACACGAATCTATACACATTCACTCGAGTATTGAGCTATCTCCTGCTCTTAACAACTCTTGACAACAGGCAAATCAATAATTTACCATTCACTCAGTAACGATTTTCAGAATACGATTTCAGTTCAGTTCGGCTGTCACTAAACGTCAAAATATATCACAAATTTCACAGCACACTTTTCTTAAAAATAATAAATTTTGCTAATCTCAATACAATTTTAATACTCTATTTGTCAATTTTATTATGTATTCGGTGGCGATTATGTCAAAAATTATGTAAGAAAGTAATTTCGTCAAGTCTTTAGTATTTAAATACGTTTAATTTATTTTTGAAATATTTCTCAAAATTTGAGATCACCAATAGTAGGCGTAATACAGGATCTTAATTGTCTCGAGGTCATAAATATCCCTCATCAAACGCTTAATAAAACCAAGCATGGAATTAGCTGTAGCGAAGTAGTAAAGGACATGTTTTCAACGAAGTACTAACCCCTAAGTCTTTAATCTCGAATACTTTTTGTAAAAGTATGCCATTAAATTGATATCTTTCTATAACAGGGTTGAATTTCCGATGGAACGATAATCTCTTAAGCTTGTTGATGTATAGATTGTCGATGTCTTCTTTTAGCTTATTGGTGTCGTCGATGTTTTCAACTGTTCAGAAGATTTTAAGATCATCTGCAAACATTAATACCTTAGAATGATGTATTAGTTCAGTGACATCGTTGACGAAAATTATAAAGATCCAAGGACCAACATGAGAGTCTTGTGATAACCTGAGGTAGCATGAATTAATTCTGATCTTATATTAACCAAGCTCAATATATTGAATGCGGTTACTCAAATATGATTTAAACAACGCAACAAACTGTTTAGAGAAACCGAATCTGTATAATTGTTCCAACGTTTTCCAATGACTGATGGAGTCAAAGACTTTCGCAAAGTCAGTATACATTGCATCAACTGGCTTGTGGTTTTCAATTTTTTTAATTATACTACTGGTAAACTCAATAAAATTTGTTGATGTTAATGTTTTATATATAAAAAAAATACTGACGCTGAAATACTGCTAGTTTTAATGATTGATTAAATAGAAGGCACAGCAGAATTGCCAATGCCATCTCCGAATACATCTAAGGCTCGATGAATATTCTCGGTTTCAATCCACGGTGTTAGTATGGTTACGTTGTTTTTACCATTGTTTGGACTAATCTACTCATCGATATCTCCTGGTTTATACACTGATTGAAAACACTTAGCAAACGTGTTGGATATAACCTGCGTGGCAAAAGGTTTGCGTTCCTTGAGTTCACATACGCTGGGTGATCATTAATTCGAGGTTTTTTTTTAAATTCTCAAAAAATGTTTCGGATCCTTTCTTATTTTAGTTTAATAGTAAATAGTAATTTAGTTTTTGGAAATTTTGAAATTTTGGTTACACACAGTGAATTTATGTTTGCTATGTTCGAAAAAGAACTTCAGATTTTCTTTGAAAGCCTTGTCTTTCTTGTTCTTAAGATTGTTCGTAAGTTTATCATCGTACCATGGAGAGTATTTGTTTGGTTTGGCCACAGCAGTAGTTTTTGTGATTATTAATAACATTATTGAAGTACACTTGGGTGCAAAAAATTCGCACATTGATAAATTTTCACCAAAATTTCAAAAATATCAAAAAATCAAATGTTTGTTTAATTTTCTTGAATGCAGATTCAAAGTCTATTTCAACACCTATCCAGTGGTACCATTTTTGTACTTATACCGTATCAACAAAGTGATTTTTGGGGTCAACATCTGAAGTACAGGTTTTTTATGAATTTATCAGCATGAAAATTAGTGGTAAAAATCGAATTAAAACATGGAAATCAGCAAAAAAACATTTTTATTAATAAGAAGTATTCCTTCCCCTAGCCCGAATGGCAGCTTCCAATCGATGTTTCATTGATTTTACCAAAGTTTTCACAAAATCTTGAGGTATCGCCTCCCATTCCTCTGCGATCGCCTGTTGCAGCTCCTGGAGACTCGCTGAAACAACATTTCTGGCTCGAATCCTTTTTTTCAGCTCGTCCCATAATTGCGGCTTCAGACGGCGAGAAGGACGGTTCAACTGGGACATCGGCTTCAAGAAGTTCGTGAATCCGAATTCAGTTGGTGGACAGTTAGAAAACGACTTCAAGAATGTAATCTGACTGCACACAGAACAGCAAACGCGCCGAAATTGACCCCAGCCCACCGGCGAGCCCGCCTTCAGTTCGCTCGAGAACATTTGGATTGGACAGAAGAACAATGGAGAATAGTCATTTTCTCTGACGAGTGCAGGATGTGTTTACATGGCAACGATGGGCGAGAAATAGTGTATAGAAGACCAGGAGAGCGATTTGCACATTGTTGCATTGAAGAACGAATCTCATATGGCGGTGGTTCATGCATGTTCTGGGGAGGCATGTCATTGGAGGCGAAGACATATCTTGTGTTCATCCCCGCAGCGAATACTGGCCGTCGATAAAAAGGATTTACTTCTCAACGGTACATTGAGGAAGTACTCGAGGACTACGTCGTACCTTTTGCTGGTTTTATTGGTGAAAACTTCGTGTTAATCCAGGATAATGCGAGACCACATACGGCTGGTATAGTTTACCAGTACCTTCAAGAGGTGGATGTGCCTGATATGGAGTGGCCAGCTCGAAGTCCGGACCTCAAACCCATCGAACATTTATGGAGCGAGCTGAAAAAAAGGATTCGAGCCAGATATGTTGTTTCAACGAGTCTCCAGGAGCTGCAACAGGCGATCGCAGAGGAATGGAAGGCGATACCTCAAGATTTGGTGAAAACTTTGGTGAAATCGTTGAAACATCGAATCGAAGCGGCCATTTAGGCTAGGGGAGGGAATACTTCTTATTAATAAAAATGTTTTTTTGCTGATTTCCATGTTTTAATTCGATTTTTACCACTAATTTTCATGCTGATAAATTCACAAAAAACCTGTACTTCAGATGATGACCCCAAAAATCACTTTGTTGATACGGTATAAGTACAAAAATGGTACCACTGGATAGGTGTTGAAATAGACTTTGAATCTGCATTCAAGAAAATTAATCAAACATTTGATTTTTTGATATTTTTGAAATTTTGGTGAAAATTTATCAATGTGCGAATTTTTTGCACCCAAGTGTAGTTTTCAAAAATTACTTCTACACGTTTAATGGGAAATTATCGTTCATTTTACGTCATATGACCAGCTAATAGTTGGAAAATTAAAATCCCCCGTGATTACGATGGTGTCAAATGGATTATCAGCATTGTTGATTTCCATTTTGTGTCGCTACAGGCAGTTTAAGATGAGATCAGTGAGCCAGGCGGAACATATGTAACATACATGAAAGTTGACTTCTTGCTCATTTCAATTTTAACACATAATTGCTCGATGGACATTTCAACTAACAAATTCGATAATGATGTATCGCCAGCTATGGGTACTCCTCCACCAGATTTTTTATTACTTGGCCACAACATCTAAAACCACATATTGGCTGGGGAAGAATTCAGAAATCAGGATCCATTTGTTGAATGTTGTTCCACAGGTGATATACACCAGAAACAGCGCTTTTAACACAAAATTGTGAAATTGAGCGGCTTTCGAAAACATTTTATTAACATTTTGGCCATAAAATGGTACTGGTTTCCAGTTTTTTTTGGGTTTGGACATTGGTGTAGAGTTCTCATGATGAAGGTTCTGTTGGTTTGTAGTTAAGGTTAAAGATGAGTTTTGGCCGGGCTCACATTACGAATATTTTCGCGAAGTGGTCTCCACTCGAATTCCTTCATCAAGAGTCCAGGTGACCACATTGCTGATTGTAACGCAGTTGTAAATTGTTTAGCAGTTAAACTCACACGAAATGATACATAATCCTAAAGCATGCCGTTTACTTCTTTGGACCGTTTTTACAATCCTAATTGTACCTAACTATGCTGTTGGTGCTGTTGATGGTGTAAATAATAATACTACCTGTATTTAGCTGGCCTTTTTGGAAATATGACCGGTTGTGATTTAATGATTCTTATATGAGAATAGAAGATTTGGTCTAAGCGAGCATTACGATCTTAGGTTGATCAGTTTGTGTTTTCGAATATTTGCTTAAGCATTTAATTAATTCGGATGCTGCACAGTTTTTAAATTTAGTGGTGTGCAATCTCAGCAAATGCAATTTATAGAAGGGGTGTGTTATAAAAACCGGTTTTTCTATGTTTACTTTGGGACTTTGGGATGTTTGGCGAAAAACCTCTCAGAACTAGTTATTTTCAGTATACAAAGCCTCGAGGCTACATTTATGAGAGGCACAGAAAATTATAGCCTAGAATTCCACAGACTAAAATTTAGACTTCCGGATATTTCATTTAAGAAATTGGAGGGTAAAATTATTAGTTTGTAGTTGTACAGCAGATTGTATAAATTTCCTTGAATATAACTCATTAAGCAAGACCTTTCAAAACTTAAGGCCTGAAATAAACTGATAAAAATCATAACTGACTGCGTCAAACGAAATTTTCTTTGATTCTTTGCTTGATTTATTGCCAAATTGCAATCGATTCAAATAACACACTATATAGCGTTGACCTTTTAAACATGCTTAAAGGATCGACTTATCCAGTAATCTTACAAAACAAAAAAAATTCAAAACTAGAGGTTAATTTATCTATTAATTAGCCGATAGTTACGATGGATTAGTTCCGTGGGTGATTTACTGAAATAATGTCTTAACAAATCAAAGTCAATATTCAAAAGCGGTTCTTTGATGACTTACGAACAAGAAAATTATTACTTCAGATTTTACAATAATTGCAGGGGTCTGACAGTACAAAAGTCTACGTTCACTCGATCGATCAACAAAACGCAACCATTAATTGTAGCTACGTAGCAACCTATAGTATAACCAATAATAACAGAAATCATACCACTTGCGCCCTATGAATTAACGACGTAATCGATAATAATTAAAATATAAAATATAAAATATAAAAATTCAAATCTTTTACAATAGTAAAAACTCGAATGACAAATTGTTACGAACCTGACATAAAAAGCATTCCACCATGCGATATCGTTTGCTAGTTGCTACATGGGTAGAGAATGATGGAAATTGTGTTGCTTGCTTACTATTCCTTTGTAATTGCGTTATTTATATTTGGTTCAAGTTCGAGTAAATATTCTCTTTATCTCACAAAGAGTGTGTGAATAGTACTTTAGACACCTAGTTTACCCTGAAAATAGTAGCGCGCAATACTCAAGTTTTGTCGGGAAAAAGCGTCCTCAAGTTTATAACTTGTATTCTTTTGAAAATTTCCCAGTAAACTAAGTGTGTAAAGTATTATTCACACACACACACACACAATCTTATCTCAATCGGTGACCCGACGAGCATGCCGTCTCCTTGACAGTCATAATCGCAATAATGATAAGCAATAAAAATATAAATTGATAAGAGTATATGATAGTATTGCGAGGTCAAAGTTAGTCCAGAATATTTGGAGTTTTCGAGAGAATTTCAAGATTTTTCGAAATTTTTGAGTTATTTCAAAATTACTGAAAATTTCTCAAGATTTTAGATAACTTTCGAGATTAATCAAGAACATTCCAGAAAATTGAGACTTTTAAAAGTATTTCGAGAATTCTCGAAAATTTCGTGATATTTCAAGGTTACTAAAAATTATTCACGATTTTAGAAAATTTCCAAGATCGTTCCATTACAGGAGATTAATCAAGATTATAAGCGGTTTTTTCGAGATTTCCTATTATTTTAGGTTTATCAAGATTTCGATGTTTCCAAGTAGTATATTTATTAGTATTCAAGATTTTCGACATTTTTCGAGAATATTTAATTTTAGTCACGATTTGGCGATTATTTCAGATAGCAGTTATTCAAGGATATTTAGGCTTTTAGAGAGTACTTCGAGGTTGTTCAAAATTTTCAAGATATTTCGAGATTACTGACAATTAATTATTAAAGATTTTACAAAATTTTCGAGATTATTCGATTCTTGATTTTTTTCGAGACTTACGATTATTTGGAATTTATTCGAGTTTTTCATGTTATTCGAGATTCATAGCGAGATTACTCGCGGTTTTCGGCAGTTTTGAAAAATATTGTAGTTGAATAATATTCCCTATTGTGCGGATATTTAAGAACGAAATTGTTCCAGAAATTTTGAACCTTTTGAGATGAATTAGAGATTTTCAGATTTTCTAAATTGAGAATAGTTAAGTTGGTTCACGATTTGGGGATTATTTGAGATGGAGGTTATTTTAGGATATTTAGGTTTTTCGAGAATATTTCATAGTTTTTCAAAATTTTCAAGATATTTTGAGATTATACATTTTAGAAAATTTTCGACATTATTCGAGATTTTTTTGATATTTACTGTTATTTGAAATTTATCACGGTTTTTCAGGTTATTCGAGATATAGGTATAGAGAAATTATTCGAGTTATTTGACTTCGAGATTGTTCCGGAAATTTTGAACCTTTCGAGATATACTATAAGTGATTACTGAAAATTTATTCAAGATATTAGGTAGTTTTCGAGATATTTTAAGATTGCGATTCTTTTTCAAGATATGTTCGATTGCATGAAATTATTCGAAAATATTTGGAATTTTCGAAATATATCCAAATATTCGAGGTTTCTCGAATATTTGGAAATAGAGATTTACAAACTTTGTTTTGATTCGTACATGGCGAGAGAATATTTAATTTGGTTCACAATTTGGCAAATATTTGGCATGGAGGTTATTCCAGGATATCTAGACTTTTCGAGGATATTTCATAGTTTTCAAAATTTTCAAGATATTTCGAGGTTACTGACAGTAAATCCAGGTTTAAAATTTTTTCCTTATTAACAAGGTTTTCCATGTTATTTGTGGTTTATAGCGAGATTATTCACAATTCTGGGCAATTTTCAAGAAAATTATAGATAATTCACTTTTAAGCGGTTATTTGAGAACGAGATCCTTATAGAAAATGTGGAGATTGTCCGAAATTTCCGAGATATTAAGAGGTTACTGAAAATTATTCAAGATTTTAGAAAAATTTTCCTGGAAAGGTTATCCAAGAACTTTTCAGGAGTATTTCGAGGTTTTTCAAAATTTCGCAAAATTATTCTAGATAACCAAGAATTTTCTATCAATCGTTTTGAGATTAGTCCAACCACAAATCATGTTAGTAAAATTATAAGAATTATTCGACATTATTTTTAGGTATTCTACCTTCGATTATTGCCCTCTCATCAAAAGTAAAGTTATTATTCAATGGAAGATGGACCCTTAAAAGTTTTAACTGAATGAAAAATTATTTTGTGAAATAATGCGAACATATCAAATTAATGAATTTCAATACGGTTTAAGTAACAATATTTTGGCTTCTAATCCAACCCATCAACAATCTTCATCAAATATTGAATTATGACTACTCCTTATTTTGGCAAAGATTTTGAACCTGGTAGCGTAAATTGTTTTAGTCTAAGGCACTAGAATTTCACATTATAAAATGGTGCCATACAAATCTTGAGGCTTGGCAGTCAAACCCAATTATAGCACAAGTCCTTTTGATCGGCACCAATATTGTGGTGTCGAACAAAATTTGGACCGTTATTAATCTAAAATGAAACTTTAATCTGCAGCTCATTACTCAACCAAAGGAAATTTGGAAACGCAGCAATGTTGCCTGGAACTATGTGCTTTGGATGTAAAATAAGTGGATTCCATCTGTACACTCACTAATTCAATGTTGTTAAGCTAAAATCACCGGAACGGTTAAAAAAGTGTCTAGAATAACATCAAGAAATCAACTACAAACCTATAGAAGAGATAAGGGAATTGGGTTAAATGCTAACACACGCCATAAAAACGGGGTTTAAAAAACTTGAAACGAAGTCTAAACCGATGTTCTCCTAGAGATTTTCCTTGGCGAATCAACCCATATTGAAAAAAAACAATGCTTTATTATAGTATAATGAAGTTTGAAGACGTTTCGGGCAACCTATAATCTTAGCTCAATTTCCTTAAATTTAAACCCGACTACACCAAGAGCCGAATCAAAGGTGACCATTTGGATACTCGTGTAGCGAAAAGGAATAAATTGGTAGCATTATGTTCCGGCAAGTAAAAGAAACAATCAGTTTACTTTCAATTAACTATTTAAAGTGAAGGGAGACGAATTCCATCTTTAACAAAGCAAAATGGAGCCAAGGAATCTGTTCAGAAAAGTTAAGAAATTTTGACAAGAAGAATCTAAGAGGAGTACTAAAACCAGTAACCTGAACGCCTGATGAAGCAAACAAAATTTTCCATAGGTGGAATAATCAACTTTTGATCATTTGATTACAACTCTTAAGATTTAGACGATTACAAACAGAGTTCGAAATATTTTAGCTTCAACAGTCAGCAAACCCAACGTTATAGAAAATAACGAGGGCTTTCAAGCTTGTGTCAACAGATCAAACAAACCATTAAATACTACAGACGCTTCAAATGTCCTTTTGGACAAACTGACACCTCAGCAAGAGTTACGTGTCGCGCTGAAGACACGAGCAGATGGTACATGTTCCAAATGAAATCACAGGAAGGCAGCTAGTTTGTAAAACAATGATTCAATTAATTTAAAAAATTGTTAGATTCCCAACACGCACGGACCCAGCACACAACTAATAACTGCTAAATGTCCACCAGGCTTAAAACTGCATCCCAATTCAGCTTTTGTTGGCAGGTAAACTTATACGATAATTGTACACGGAATTAGAGTAATTTAAATTACAAAGAAACTTCTTTTCAACCGCCATTACTGTTTAAAACTTATATAGCGGTGCATTGAGTATCCCAGAGGCAAAGGGTTTTTAAGTATTCGAACATCCGAGTAATATTCATGAGTGCTCACTCAGCTCGTTTGTTAAATAAGCAAATAAAGAACCGATGAGAAGTTCTCCACCGAAAGTGCAGCTACACAAATTCATAAAAAGTAGGAACAAAGAAACGTGTAGTTGTACACAAAACAAATGTTACCAGGAACCACAGTTAATTATTCTCAGGAACCTTCATTGATACTTCTGTTGATTTTTTTTTAATTCAATCTGCAAATTGTGATTGGCGCTTTTTGTATGACCCGTTTTTGAAATATTGAGTGCCAAAAATAAAATCGTATGCGATCAACTTGCATAAGCTTAATGTTCACTAACTGTGTCAAAACCTTTACAGATTTTAATTAACGGTTTTTAATTCGGCCTAATTTATTTGTTACAAAGCTATTGTTAAGTTAGTAACGGAAAAATATTTCAAAATTCATTGTTTAAGTTTTGCTCTGATTGGCCGTTGTGGTTGTAAGATTCAGTGTTCTAGACAATAATTAACTGTAATTCACGGCTACATTTATTTTATGTACGACTACAATTTTTTACATTTCATCTTCTCCATTTATGAATTTGTGTAGCTACACTTTCTGTGAAAAATTTCACATCGGTTACAAAAGTAACGCCACGACAAATTGTAAACAGCTTCTGGAAGAGAGACGAAATGATGGAAATAACTTCATAAGAACGTATCTCAAATTTGGTTATATAAACCTAGATACTAGATTAAATTTACAGCAAGACAACCTTACATGGCGTATAGCATGTTTCCATCAAAGAGGATCACTAACATCACCTCTACAGTAGATTTTCTTTCCCACAGACGGTGTGCTCCGTAAATATTTTCTTAGCAAGTGTTCGATGGAGCTTTATAAACTTGTACCGGGCTTGTCCAGGCCAACACACACATTAAGACGAACAGTTCATAGGTACAACCTTGCAATAAAATTTGCAAAGACCAATAAGTTACAAAATTATTTTTGTAGTATTCGTAGTATTTCAGTAAAATAAAGCAAACTGTTCCGAAAAATTAGTAAAGTTGTTGTATACACAACTTCGACTGCTTTTATGCATGTGCTTTTGTTAATGGAAATTACATGGAATATATATTACTCGACTACCCAGGTACATATTTTAATAAGAAAGCACTGGCCGAACTTAAGACACAGAAATTTTGTTTAACGTGAAAACTCACCACAACAATGAGTGACGTAATTACTAGAAATTATTTTGAAGGAAATTCAAAACCGCCTATTCGATTTTCCTCATGTTATAGATTTTTCCCGACCTTCATCAAGATTGATTTATGTATGTTTATCCAAAAAATATACCACAACATTTTCTCAAAGCTCTTAAAAGCATCAAATATGTACAAAAAAAAAATTACAGTTTTTGTTTATTTTTACCGTAACCATATAACCTTCAAGAACCACTAATACCCAATAGAAAATACCCAACTTTCATTTTTCCATAAAACTGTCCAAAACGTCAAATAAAATTTTTATAAAAAATGTAAACGACTCGTAAGACACGAAGAAAACAATTCAACCACCACAAATCTATAAATCACATTTGCATGTACAACAAAAATATGTTTTAGATTTTGGTTTCGAGATTAATCGAATATATCAAATGTTTCAACATTAAAATCATAAAATAACATTAAAAAATTTATGTAATTTTGATTTATGATTTTAAAATTTTTTCACTCAACTTAGTATACTCGTATATGAGAGGTGTTGAACGTTTAGAGTCGAACATATGTAAGTGTTTTTATGAACGATGATTGTTGAGATCGATTGATGATTCAATGAATCGATTAATTTATATTAAGTGCTTTTAGTAACTTAGTACATTTGTAAATAAAAAACAAATTTTCCAATTCTGTGTTGATTTAATAGCGTGTGAAGACATTAAACATGAATAGTTTTGCATATACAAATACGCCATCAATCAAAATTTGTGCTAAATTAATTTGTGTCTGACAAATTCAAGATTATTTTAAAACAACATTAAAAACTTAAGAAAAGATTATGTCATTTGACTTAATTATATGTCTGTGTAGTGACGAGAAATATGTGACGTCACACTGATTTTATATTTTACGATGTGTGAAATTGTGAATAGATCAATAAAATCGAAATTACGGCGACAAAACCGATAAACTTTTTTTTTTTGACGGTCATTGCCACCGGTTTTTTATGGAATACCAAATGCTTATCGGTGTTTTTAGTTTTGTTTTGGATTAGTGTAATTTATTCATTCATAGTTATTGATGATGATTTAAGTCTGCGCGCGATTTATTGCTCGCCATAGATAACAGCGTGTGGATTTTATTGTATGTATTACCAAACCGTATTGTTAAGATAAAATGATGGTTTTTCAATAAATTTGTATTGTTTTTAGGCGATTGGTAAATATCAATGAATTGGGTGAATTTATATAGGGTGCATAAAATAAGACAGTAAATGTTTTGGCTAACGGCGACACTGATCCTAATTATTTTTAATTTTAAATCACGGTTAATGTTTTAGTCAAGGTCATCACAATTATTGTTTTATACTTCTAGTATGGTTCTCATCTCACCGAAAAATACGTCGTCATAACTTAAACTAACCAATTTCATATTTGAATATTATCGTTATCGATGATGTGAGCCTAATGTCGCCTAATAACTGTCACACAAAACATTTTTAAATAAATTTGTTTCATAATAATATAGACTACATGACAAGGAATATACAAAATGTTTATTGCACGGCACTGCATCCACACTCAACAAAATAAAATACAAAAACCTTAACATAAAATTAAGACTCACACGATTCGGATTGTTGAGGTGCACGTTCAATGAGGTGATAACCATAATAGGTACATTAACGGGACATTAACGAGCAAGAACCATAATAGGGACATTAACGTCGACCGAGAATGAGTAAAAGCTTGAGCCCAAAATTAAGCGGAAAACGACATTGTACAAGCGGCCGTGAAGGCAAGTGCTGGTACCACGAGAAATTCAGCACAGCTGTGAAGGGATTTACAAATTCGGATACACCTGCCAGTCCGCACTTTTTCCATAACATTTTATTTCAACAAAAAATGAGCCAATCTAGTCTTATCGGCCGCTGATCGCACAAAAATTTTATGCCTACGGAACTAAATGTTTGTACGTTCGAGACGGCACTCCGACACCGATCCATTCCACAATCGACAATGCATTCGACACTTTGCTCATGTAAGGTCCTTCCTTAATAATAGATCCAAACCGCCATTTACCTGTATTGATAGTGACATTGTCACTTAAGGTAATTTGCCATTATCAAAGGCACGCAGACCAGATCAACTACATCACAAAGCCGCATTCGTAAAATTCTAGCATATGGTGAAATTGAGGATTTGCGCCTATCTTATGGGGGGTGGCAACTATCGTCTGTTTAACACGGTTACAATATCGATCGCTAACCTAAAATGTTCTCGAAAACGATCTTGTCAGAGCATACCATTTAATTCCCGTCGCACCTGATGACGTTCACAAAAAGGCAATCACAACACCATTCAACCATTCATTGATCTACGCAATGCCGCTCAAACGTTTCAGCGATTTATGAATGAAGAAGTTCGAGATCCTTGTCTACATGAACGAAAATCTTATGGATTCACATCATATGAAGAATAACATAAACTACACTTGGAACAGGATTTCCACAATTTAACTGAGATTGACGTTCACACCAAAAGAGCAAAATACAGGTAGTAAATTCTGAAGTGAATTTAGAGTTACACAATAGATTCGTAACCCAGTTATTACTCGGAATGTAAAGTATTGAAAGATCAAATCAAATTAGACAGCAAGTTTTCCCAGCGAACGAAACGTGCACCTTATTGAATCCCAAAATATTGTGTACATCACACCAGAAATCCCATTTTAGAAAACCCAAGATTTCTAAATATAATTCGAACCATTGGGATTGGGCAATTTTGTGCCTGTAATTAGAAAATTTGTGCATAGCGTACTTTAGGAAATAGGATGGGATTTCTTACGCGATTATCACACCAGAAATCCCATGTATTCCGTTTATCTAATAAAACATATTTTTCGGTGTATGATGATTGTGCAGTGCGTTACTAAACTGACCTTGAAAATAGTTTATATTGGCCAGAATAGGCCATAGAACATCCACAATTGATCAATTTCGTGGTTTTTCGAATAGGTTATATGGGCGATTTCCAGAAATCCCACCTTTTATTAACATTCGAATTAAAACAAAGCGTAGTTAATATTCTGGCCAAGATTCACATTTGTACACATCACACTTTAGCCAGAATCGGCCATAGAACATCCATTAAATGTGAATCTTGGCCAGAAGATTAGCTACGCTTTGTTTTAATTCGAATGTTAATAAAAGGTGGGATTTCTGGAAATCGCCCATATAACCTCTAGAAAAAACCACGATTTTGATTAATTGTGGATGTTCTATGGCCCATTCTGGCCAATATAAACTATTTTCAAGGTCAGTTTAGTAACGCATAATTTTTCACAATCATCATACGCCGAAAAATATGTTTTATTAGATAAACGGAATATATGGGATTTCTGGTGTGATAATCACGTGGGAAATCCCATCCTATTTCCTAAAGTACGCTATGCACAAATTTTCTAATTACAGGCACAAAATTGCACAATCCCAATCTTCTGAATTATATATAGAAATCTTGGGTTTTCTAAAATGGGATTTCTGGTGTGATGTACACCAAAATATTTACTTTGTTGCCATTCGCTATTTGTATCAATGAAGGAAAATTAAAAATGTTAGTCTCGGAAGAATTCAAATATTGCCCCGAACCTACAGGACATTAGCCCTACTGTTAACCAATACACGATATGATCTTCCAAAAAATGCATACTTCCGTATATGGCGACCATCACTACTATCGGAAATAATAGATTCAGTCGTGTGACAGTAAGCATGCTTCTCGACGGCGTTACAATCAGTATTTCCGATTTCATGTACAAATCTGCGTTGCTGCCATAACAATTCCGGTAATCTTCCCGTTCGATGCCAGATATCTTCAAAAGCCGTACACTGTCTTACCATAATCCATCCAATTTGTCAATTTGATCTTCCAGTACTGTTTCCTGTTTACCCGTTTGCATATTGCAATGTAAAACGTACATAATCTTTGAATCGGAGATGGTATATTCAGTCTACAAGGAAATTGCTACCGTTTCCTGTTAAAAATTTAGAAATTTTTCACCTGCTCTTTATTTGCGATAGAATTTTCGTAACGTTCAGTGAAATCCCAGAACCAATTATAAGCGCTTCTTTGGAGCAAATAACTAAAATCCCATACCAACTCTGCTGTAGGAGATCCTTCAAATGAAATCATTTGAACAACATTTTGGATTTATATTCGGTGCAGGCATATGAGTCCCTGGCGGTTTACGATTGGCGCAGCTGAGTTTGCATTTATGTACCGCAAAAAATATTTGAGAATCCGAGAGGTTGGGTAGATATTTGAAGGTGGAATGAAATTATTTACGTTTGTATTTTTGTCAACCGCAAAACAGCATTTTTGTAAATTGAATAGGATTTGAGGGGTGGCATTTGCAAATGCCACAACAGTCTGTTATGATATTTATTTTGATTATTATCTACCCGCCTTCCATATTATTCCCAAGTTAAGCATCCAACAGAGAATTTTTAGGCTGTAAATTATGCGTAAGTACAGTGCTGCTTAAATTCCTCTGAGATAATTCTGGAATTGGAACTTCCTTCATTATTGTTGATCGAATTCTGTGTTTCTACATTCTGTTTGAGATGAACAATCTGTATTATCAGATTATTCTTTTTCAATTCCACAGCTCCAAAGTTTTCCATTGAATTGTTTTTACCCAGAGTCTTATTCCTCGTTTTGGCAATAAAATCGGTTTACTGATCACATTTTATTAAAGATTCGGCAACTTCCGCGCGTACTATTTCAGGATATTATAAATAAGAACTAGCCAAACATTTAGAGCATTCAATAATTCGTTTTGGCCGGTTTCAACAGCTTCTTCAATAGATAAAAATCGATTTTCATTTTAAAGTAGTCGAACCAATTTCATCTCTATGGTTTTTCGAGGGTCTACGTCAAGATGTTCAGATACAAACCGATTTTTTATTCGAACAGATAATAATTGGAATGAATTATTTCAAGAAATGAACTTCTTAAAGCAATTGTGTCTAATAATTAGCATTAAAAATCAAGTACAAAAATAAATAAAAAATCCAGCAGCCTAAAATTAATAATATTTTCAGTAAGTATTGACTAAAAAAAAAATTATCGCTTTAAAACACATGAGAACCCGGAAGTGAGAATGAAGTCCACAAGAAGTAACTAGGTAGGATCATTGGGAATATAATAAAAATTGGGTAAAACGCATTGATTTTAAAAGATCCTAAGATACAACAACTTGTATTCCACGGCTCTATCACTTGAAAATAATGATGATCTTATAGACCGTAAATTTAAAAGTGTAAGTTTTAATTGAAAATACCTAAGCCAAATTCTTTAGAAGAGAACAATGCGAAATATCTCAATAAAATCAGTTTTACTAGCAACCTTCATTGAGGTAACATCTATCTATAGTTAGTAGATCATCTATCTATAGTAAGCGAAAAATATTCATTTATTGTTAAAAGCCTTTATAAATAAAAAATTGTTTTTCACAAATGACATAGAAGTTAACAAATTAATTAATAAGTGTATATAATAAAACTAACTAACTCTAGTGGAACTATAGGTCGCCTTAATGCGACCTTAAAATTGTTATCGTTCAAAAATAAATAACAAAAACATATGATGAAGCAAATTTACATCGAATGATTAGAGAAAATCAATGATTAACTGTCTACGTCTTAACAACATTCAATAATTTTATAGATAATGATGGTCACGTTTCTGAGTTTGATCTTGATTCTCATGTTCTGATAATAATGAAAAGCATCACTGAAAAAAGAAGTAAGGCTCGATGAAAAATGGTCTTTATCTAATGAAATTCAATGCAAATAACATTGAGAACAAGATTATACAAAAAATAAAAAGTCTCAACCATATAATTGTATCGCTTCGGACACATACTCCTGGGAAAATTTCTCCAACACAATGTCGCAGTTACGGTATGTATGGACATGGGACCTCCTACTGCTATAAAATACAAAGATGTCTAAAATGTGGTGAACCTTATATGATTCATTACATTGTAAAGTATTGGGCGCCAATTTGGAATGCTGCCTGTGTCAAGTAAACATCAAAATTAAACGGAATAAATGTTAAAAATGCCCGGTGCTTTAATCTCCTTGGCCAATACTAATGCATGAGTCGATTTAATTTTTAATAAAAACCCATCAAATGCTGATTGTAGTGTTAATCAAAACAAATTAAACGCTTCTAATGTAACAGGACAAAAAAAAACAACGAACGAACAACGATCTATTGGATCATTCCAAGCCATTTCGATGAGGCAGAGAAACCCCTGCATAAAGACGGCTGTTGTTCGCTCAATAAGTTATTCTAATTTGGATTTTGAGGACGAACGTTACTGACATTAATTGAGCCATGAGCAAAGTATAGTTCTGTTAAGTTAATCACCTAAACTAGCCCTATACGCTTTAAAATATACCATGACTCATACACGGAAATCCTGTACAAGATTCCACGGCAAACTCGCTGAACAAAGAAAAATCGTATCGCTTTATCACTGATCAGTTTGAAATAAATCAAATAGAACGGTTCTATTAGGGGGCACCTCTAATACTTGTTTAAGCAGTTTAACAACTATTTCTAATCTTAAATTAAACAAAACATAGTTAACTGTAATACAGTTTGGAAACTTATCCGCACGACATCTGTGTTATGTAGAACGGACCAAAAAATTTGAATATAAGTTTCGAAGCTGTACTGTTTTATATGCTTACGGAATTACGTTTGCAAATTGGCCTGTATATCAATTGCCCCACCAATACTGCCGTGCTAAGAAAAAAAGTTACAAATGCCAAAAGTCGACAAATGCGTTATGGGTATTTAAAATCGCGTTATTTAGTAGTGAGTGCGAGCTTACGACCATTTTCTGAAGAAAAATTTTCAGCAGATTCAATATATTTTAAATGGAAAACAAAAGAATTATGTTCGGAAGGGGAAATTTATTTACAAAATAGACTACGTCGATTGGTTGCCTGTGGAAAATTG
This sequence comes from Tipula vernalis, assembly GCA_958295665.1. Lineage (NCBI taxonomy): Eukaryota > Metazoa > Arthropoda > Insecta > Diptera > Tipulidae > Tipula > Tipula vernalis. The sequence goes on from OY282559.1 coordinate 304,744,684, forward strand.
TTCTTCAGAAAATGGTCGTAAACTCGCACTCAAGCTTCATATTAAGACATGGCAAACAAAAACAGAAAAACTGAAATTACTCAAAACTACAAAAAGGCAAATGAGACTTTTTTCAAAGCACGGCAGTATAACAAAGCATACCGCTTAAACAATTTTAAAATTATTATTTTACTAGTAATAACCCGTTAAAAATGACGGACGTGTTTCATAAGCTTCTTATATAGATCTTGATCGCCGAACCTCTTCAGAAACTTTTGCTCTCCATCTTTTTGTCGCTCACGGTTCATCCGCAACTTCGTTTTTCTACAGTTATAAGATTACTTCTGTACAGAGAAAACAACAGAATTATATATTCTTCTTTTCACTCTTTATTAACAATACGTTCCCTTTTATATGGTGAAAAAAGATTTTCCAAATCCCATCAAACCAACATACCATCATACTATACCAGTTTGCCAGTACGGTATGTGTATACCAGTACCCCGTCATAACATCACACCATCAAACCATCATATCGTCATACCATCATCATACCATCGAACTGTCATGCCGTCATACAGTGACACCATCAAACCATATCATCATCACACTATCATAGTGTCACACCATAACATCATCATACCATCATGCCATCACCATCACAATCACCACCAATTTGTGTATTTCGACAAACGTCAAATAATATAAATTTTTGTTTAAAATTTCGTCGTTGCCACGACAATTTTCAATTCTGAATGTCGCATACTCTGATTCAAATTACAATCTAAAACCATTACATTTTATAGCTAACTTCATGCGTTACATCCAGATATTCAGACATACAAGGTAACTATTATTATTAAATTGGCAACATTTTTAATTTGTTGGAACTATTGGAGAAGGGAACAAAAATGTTTGTTTTTGGGTATAGAAACAAAAATTTAGGGCGGTTGTCGCTAGAAACAAAAATATTAAATTTGGCAACAAATTTACTAATTAATTTATAAAAAAAATCGCGACAATATTGGTTTTTATGTGGCTCAAATAAAGATGCTCAACAGAAGCTTAACGTTTAAAACCAATTTATAATTTTTTTTATAACGGAGTGAAGTTCGGGTCGGAGAAAATTCTTTTATGATTATCTCACTTTTCATTTTCTTTCATTAGTTAAACTTGACGAATCAATTTTGGATAAATGTTGTAATTAAATTATTTTTTACAAAAACGTTTTATTGAATATGTATGTAATGTTAAAAAAAATTATTTCCGTAAGTATTTATTTACAAAAAAATTTATTATGTTAGAACATTTTGATTATTTTCTAGAATCCATTGGGAATAGACACGGATAGTAACCGAAATTGTGAAAAAATTGCATAATCAATTCAAAGGCTTTTTGTATATAAACATTTTCTTGGGCCTCTAAAAATGATTCTTTTATCTATGAATAAGTAAAGCTTTTATTACACATAAAAATTTGCTTTACGTCCTATTTTAAATAAAAACTTATTTCTTCCCATTATCTAGCCTCCAGCCTCGCATTGCTTCAAATTATCTGATTTCGAGAGGAGGATTTAAGAAATTGCGCAAATTTTAATGTTTACAAGTTCATATTTAGACCCTGCAGACTGTTAGGGTCCGAAAAAAATGTCAACTAAAAGAGATAGTTTCTTTACCGGTAAAACCCTTTACCATTTTTTGGTAAACTATGCGATTTTCCATTTACCTCAAGTTTTTACCGGTAATTAAAATTAATCAAAATCTTGCTTAAATTCGTTATTGAATAGAGAAAAAATGTGATACTCAAACCTGACACGAAACAAATAATATCAATAATTTCGGAATAATCTCAAAAATGTGGAATTTTCAAAGTATCATGAATATCCTAGAAAGTTCTCAAATAACGAATTATCCGTAATTATGTAAAACAGAAGGAAACCCTATACGCGATAAACACGGCCATTTGACATGTAAATAACTTGAACATTCCTAAATAATTTCAAATAAATTTTGAAATAATCTCGAGAAATCTACTAAATATCACGATTTATATGTATGATGCACATGAGATTTCCACACAAAATTTGAATAAATTCAAAAATTTCGAATAGAATAAACCGCGGAATAATCTCAATTACCCCAGAAAAATTCGAATAATCTCTCTATTATATGAATCTCGGTTGATCTCGAACGATTTCAATGATACGGAGAAATCGGGATATGAATGACTAATTTCGGTAAACCTATTAGTAAACCCAGCAAGCAAAATTCTACTAAGCAAGGTAATGCTAAGCTCAACAAAACGTAGTAGTAACGGATAATCATATTATTCGAATAGGCTCTAAGATTCTCAAGTAACAATCTCATACATAATCGAATAATCTCGAAAATCTCGAATAAATTGACTGTTTCGAAACACCACATCACCAATTAAGCCTCGAACAATATGCATCTCATCTACATGCTAAACTCCAAAAATCTCGAGAAATTTTGAAATGTGATCAAAAGATGAATGATAAGCCGAACGAACGCTAATTCATTAAAGAGACTGACTAGTTTGGCTCAAATATCCATTGATTTCTTCTCTAAAGGAAAGCCGCTTCTTATGAGCGAAATTAATTTCAGTCGTGGTTAAATATTTTCCTAAGAAGAAAGTTTCAACAATTTATTTCTTCTTGATTATTATGAACATCAAATATTGCGGCTGCGGGCAGTGTGGGTACCTAGTTACGCCACTGTTTTTCGGGTGAGTTTGTCAAATACTTGTTTAGTATTTTGACATATTTAGAAATTTCAACGTATTGTTTTAATATAAGTGGATAGAAAAATAGCGAAGAGAAAAATTTGCATCTATTTTACGTAAAATGCCAGAAGAATCCTCGTTTGACTGTCACCTTAGAAGCTAAAAGCTAAACAATGATATGGCAAAATGAATCATTTTCACGATTAATAACTAGAAATCGAAATGATGAAGATGAAGCAATTCAATAAGCTCTCTGATACAGCTAATTTTCTATACCTACAATTAAAAAAATATTGACAAAAATATCTAAACCTCGTTGCTTTGATACAAACAACATATTGTTATGGTGACACCTAGGGTATAATAGAATAAGATAAATTAATAGCGTAATGTTTTGCTGTACTAAAATGGAATTTTCCATGACACAACTGTTCTAAATGTGTCTACACTATTCTTACTGGAAAAGTCATAAAATTTCAAGAAGTTTGGTTTGTGTATATAAAAAGGCGAACGAAATCAAATTGGATGATAAGTATTTGGTAAGCGAGTGAACAGTAAAATTGTGCGAAAATTTATATAAATTGATTTGAAGAATTATTGTTAATAAATTGTGTTGAATTAATTTTTGGTGTTAAATAAATAAATTGATATGTGTTAAACTGAAGTGTTTTGTTTTATTCACAATCTAGTGATATAAACCTTGATTGACAAGGCAAAAACGTAACAATATGAAGACATAATGATTCATCGATTAATTTGTTTTCTTTTTCTCATTGTTTCTAATCAAAATATACCAATTCCTGATCGCAGTGTTGCTTTCAGTAGTATAGTTTTAGTTCTTCTGACCATTTTAATACTGCAGCAGATAACTGCTCAATGTTTTTATTCTTTCACCAGAACATCTGAAGTTTACGCGAAAATTTAATTTTTGTCGCATTTATATTCTTTTGGTACTTTACCGGTTGTAATTATTTTAACTGAAATATGGACATTCTTAATTATAATTTTTGTTACTAGTAGGAGTAATAATTATCGGTCGTGTGAAATATCTGCTTGCGGACATGAGAGCAAAATCTAGTGTTTCGTAACAGTGGTGCCCAAACAAAACGCTAAAATCTTCTAACGTAACTTTAAAATGTATTTACAGTTTTTCTAATTGTTTTTTTTAGGTGTTCGTTGACTTTTATATCAAGGTCAATTACCTTTTTGAATTTAACAATGAAGTGAGAGCATATTTCAAGTTTAATTTTATTTTTTTTTCTTGTTTTTTTTCAGTTGTATGATTTGCCATTCTTCATGTTTCGCTGCTATATCGGCTGATTGGTCGTAGTAAAACGGAAGCATGAATGATCATTTCAACTTCTGATTATTTTTTTTCTTAGAAGAAAAAAATATTTTCTTTTGTTACCCTGTCCAAAGTACCGCATTGTTTTCCACCACTTCGGTGTTTGAGTGCAATGCCAATTATTTTGTAAGAGTCTAGTATTTATTAGCTGAAGGTGCATTTTTATATCGAGGATAATCTTTCGGAGTTATCTATTCAGTTACTTCAAACTAAAATACTAGTAAGAATTTTTTTTTTTTTTTTTTTTTCATTCACTAACAATTTCCTTTATATTTTGTTTAGTCCACCCACACGCACATGCTCCTCTCCTGATTATATATACCATTACATACATTGGGGTATACGTTCTAGAAACATTTGCGATATTCTTGGTTCTTTATTTCAATAGTGGTGAGTTCAATTACCATCGAATTATTATTTTTTTTTCGTAACACTTATCTAGGTGTATCATTTCATTAATTTTTTTATATAATTAGTCCTTTGAGTTTTTTTTTGTTATAACTATATTTACGGTGTATTTTCCTATTTATTGATTTTTTTTGTTTTTTTTTTTTTGGAAAAATCACTTTTGTTTCTATAATACAATATTATTTATTCTAATCAGTTTAATTTTTTTTTTGTTATCTTAACTTTTGTTTCGGTAAATACACTATTTAGGCAATTAGTAATCTTATTGTTATTCCATTTAATCTTATTTATTGGTACTTTATAATTTAATATTTACTATCCCTATTTTATATACATTTACTATATTAGTACAAATTATACATTTTATGGTGAACCGTTCTCGTAAATGAATTTAATTCTATTTTCTTGAGTACAAATTGTCTTCACGAAGATATTTAGTTATAAAGATGAATTTGTCACATTTGGAGGCGGATGATCTCAAAGTTGAGTGTGAGGTACGTCAGTTACCGTTCGCACTGTCGCAAATAGACACTTTATGAGCAAAACTATTGTCGGAACGTCAATTCCCAATTTTAGTGCCGGTTGAACCACATGCGCAAGCTTATCGAAATTCGTCACTTGAAATTAAGGTATGCTCCTGCAAACTTAACCGTATTGCTTCCTACCTAGACTGCCCTTATACCAATCAAAGTGCTGAATTACCGAGAATTAGTTCACAATTAACAGTCATTGCATTAATTCAAGATTGTGAACAGCTACAGCTCAGAGTTCGAAGCTTGGAGGTTAACGGAATTTTTAGTTCTCCTCCATCTATAGCCCATGAGTTGGCTGAACCTATACAACCAAAGTTATCTCCAATAACTTTACGTCCTACGCTCAGTGATGATGTTAGTCTTTTAGATGCCATGGAACAGACATTTTTTTAGATCATGGTAACGATTAATCGACGCCTCAAAATCAACCTAGCGAGCGTCCTCACAACTGTAAAAGAGTCAAGATCGCAGGTTACTCCACCCAACTATTCATTGGATTGTATTCAGCTAAATTCTAATCCACAGTCTGTGCCACCTGTTAAGAATCCCATTGATTATCGTACCGTAGGTAATTCTAGGTTTCAATCGGAAAAACGCGTTAATCCTTGTAACATAAACGCTCTAGTTAACTCTGTAGAATCACTAATAGACACCATGCGAACAACAGGATTTGCACAAAATGGTTCGCGACCTAATCGGGCTATATACAACGTCGGGCAGACCAATCCTTTTGGTAACACGTTTAATCGTTCCAAAATTTATTCCTCCTGGAACCTTAAGTTTGGCGCATAAAGTACAGATACTCCAGTAGAAAGATTTGAAGATGGCTAACAGAGCCGGAATCAATTTAAATGGTTGTGTACAAGAATTAACTTGCCTTTTAACTGAAGACGCACTAGAATGGTTCTGGATTCAGTTAGAAAGGGATCCTTTGGTCATATGGGACATCCTCAAACGCGAGATGGTGGATCGATTCTGTGCGAGTCGCTCTGATCGAGACATTCGTAGAGCGCTTGATGCTCGAAAACGAAATTATCCGAAGGAGAGTTAAAATCTTATTTCAGATCAGGAATTCCTTGAAATTTTGTTCAATAATGTGAGACCGGGATTACAACTGGCTTTAGCTAATAGAGCTACAACTACAATTAGCCAATTAGCTCAGGAACAGGTCGCTCGAAAATTTATGGAAACGAGTAAGATGTAATCCAGAGGCAAATATTCTCAATCTCAAACCTCAGCTGCATGAAATTTCTTCACAATTCGTTCATTTTCCAAATTCAGTAATTCCCTCTGTCGTAGGACCGGATTACACTTTGACCCAAGCTGTCCACGAAAATGGGTCTGCTGAAGTTTGCGCGTTAAATCGGCCGCCTGCTAGAAGTGATCGAATTAATGTTCAGAATGCTGGTAGTTTACCGTGTAAATGTTGGAACTGTCAGACTCCCGATCATTTCTATAAATTCTGCCGAGAACCTCGTAAAACTTTTTGCTTTGGATGTGGTTTATCTAATACATATTTGCCAGACTGCGTTAACTTTAGGCGATCATATCAGGGAAACGAGGGACGGAAGGAAGGGAAAGTTCGGGAACCTTACCTTCAAAATACCTCATACCCGACGAGATCCCACTAAATCGACTCGGCTTCCAATACGGATCCCGAGTTTTTTTTAGAATGGATAGTGACTTCTGTTGAAGACGGTATCTTCAACAGAAGTCACTATCCATTCTAAAAAAATAAATAACTCTATTCAAGTCATTTGTCCCAGATCTCGATTCCATCGAGCCTACCAATACTTTAATAAACGTAAACGATTAAGACACGAAATCAGTGAATCTTGTCTCATCAATCACACGGATGGAAAGCCATTCGTCAAAGTGGTCATAAATGGTTTCGATAAGTGGGGCTTATTGGACTCGGGTGCGAATATTACCGTTTTAGGAAAGGGATGTGATTCATTTATAAAACGTTTTGGTGATACGTTTCACAGTTTTCCTTCCAAATTATCCACAGCAAACGGTTCTATAGAGTGCATACTTGGAAATATTCTTGCAGACATCCAGTTCAATAATCAGTGTCACCAAATTCGTTTGTACTTAGCTCCTAATTTGTTGCAAGAATTATACCTAGGTATGGATTTCTTCCGTACATTTGGTATAGAACTAAAAATTTCAGAAATCTCCACTAATGTTCCCGATGTTGAGCTTCCAGTTAATCAAGCTCAAAAGGAAGTAATTAGTCTATTCCCATCTTTTTCCAATTTGGGTTTGGGCCGCACCAAAATAATATCCCATAAAATTGACACAGGGACCGCTCCTCCTCTAAAACAGCGACATTACAGCGGGGTACCGTTTCAGGGTTATCGTGTTAGCGGAATATGGTGCAGTTTGTGAATTTTTCTTTTTTTGGTAACATTTTTTTTATTATTGTAATATATATTATATATTTTTCAAAAATATTGTTTCTCTAATTAATGTTCTTTTTTTGGGACCCTGTTTATGTTTTTTTTTTTATTGTATATTTCAGGCTGTTACACAAGCTCGGGTGTTGGCGGTGTAATGTGCTTCCAGTTGAGTTGGTCCGGATTAATTAAAGAAACAATCTAAATGATTTAATGAAGTATTGTTTACTTTAGTATTTTTTTGCTTTTTTTTTGTTAAAACAATAAAATAAACAAATTGTTAATGTGTAGTAAATTCAAGATGTGCGTTTAAGTTTAATTAATTTCAGGAGACGAGTATGATCGACGAGTATGTGGTTCTAAATTTTTACTGATGCAGTATTTTAAGTTTCAACGGGTCCCACCACAAAAGAATCTTCCCCAGGCTGAGCATTAGCTGGCAATCGCTGCAGGTGGAGACCGTGAAATATCTGCTTGCGGACATGAGAGCAAAATCTAGTATTTCGTAACAACTTTCCTAATAGCAGTGACGATTACTTTTTTATGATGTCCTCTTTTGGTTTGCAATCTCTGGTTGTTTCTCCTACATGTACTTTTAACTGTAGTGTTATTTGTATTGATCGCCATTTTGCATTGAAGATTGCTGATGAGTGTGACCACAGTTTAATTCTATTAGAAATAATTTTGTCATCCAATATCACATAATAACGGTTCATTTAAATGTTTTAATCTTACTAAATTGTACTCATTGATGTAATCGTATACTTTTTTAATTCTCTAGCTAGCTATTCGTACACTAGCCTTAATAATTTCTTAAGTTGTTTTAACAATATCGCATCATCCTGTTACATTTCGGCTGTTCGAAAATCAAATACCAAGCTTAAACCTTGGATTTCTTGGTATTTGGTTAATCTAATCAATAGAAAGAGTAGAATTAGTATAAAATTTAGCAAACGTCCTAATAACGTTAGACTCGAAGAATATTTTTTGAGATAGACCCGATAAAGTTAGTTCTTGCGTTAAAATTGAGAAACATAATTTCTACAACCGTAAAATCGATGAGTGTGTCAAGGATAGTAAGCGAGTTTGGTTAATGGTCAATGTTTCTATTGATAAAACGTTGAATGACGATTGCTTCTGATTCCGGTTTTATTTGCCAATGAATTCTCTAACTATTTTTGAAGAATTGTAAAGTATGCTTGTAATTTGAATGGTAAGTATGATTTTGGTGAAATTTTGACCGTTATAAAGAGTCTCAAAACCCGTAAAAGTAAATTACCCGTTGAAGTATTTTGGGCGAATTTGCTTTTACGATTCTTTCTGTTCTTGTTAATGACAGTTTTTCTGTTGGTCTTTCCTGGTATTTTGAAAACATCAAACGTTTTCCATTGGAAAAAAAAGATAATTGCTTGCTCAAAGAAAACTTTCGTCCTCTTGCTGTTCAACCAAATATTTAAAAAAAAAATTGGAAAAGCCATGAAATCGAGAATAAATACCTAGCTAAATATAATTTTTTGAATAACAAAGAAGATGTTGGCCTTAATTGGAAGTTTCATACACACTCAATCTATTTTATTAAGTTTTTATCATGCTTATGCGGGTTCCCATTTGAGTTATGAAATTTCTTGCTGAGGTAGTGCTTTTAATTGTACGTCAAAACCTCTAATCACGTTACAAAACCCTATTATTCGTTCCATGTTTTTTAGTACCGTACGAGGCCGTTTAAGTGCCGAGCAAGGCGCTTATTGTAAGTTAAGAGAAGCAATGTTCAATTTCCTTAATTAGCTTTCTATCGTTATTTAAAAATAACCGAAGATAAAGCAATATCTGATGCTGTGAATAGTACTGAATCTGAAAAAAATTGCATTTTGCCCATGAATTTCCTAGCTGTTATAAAACTCGTCAACCTTGATTGTTATCATTTTGATTAAACCTGCCAACATTCTACAGAAGTAACTCTTTTGCAATGCGAACTAGAGTCAAACAGATATGCTACATTTAGAGAACTGTTAGACAAATTTAAGGCACTTTTTTAAATTTTATTAGAAAGTTGGGCATCTAAGATGAAATATTGTTGTAAAAATCAAATTTTGGACCACATAAGGATTGCTTATTGGTCGAACAATAGTCACCAATCACCAACTTAATACTTTACCAACTGTTCAGATATTGTGCGAGAAACAAAAGTTTCTTCATTACCGAACCCAGCTAAAGAAAGGTAAATCCATTCAAAATATTTTTATATTTATAAAAAATAATCTCAACAATAGCTGAACGACATAAGAAAACATTCTAAAGTTATTTTTAAAGTCATAATATTTACGCAAGATAAAAATACAAAGTTTTTTGCAGAATATATTTCTATGAATATATTATTTAAGAATTATTGTTAAATATATTTGAACAGCTGGGATCATATTTTATTGGGAGGCACGCGTAATTTGCATTTCCTGATTAATACGCGAGAGAATTTAATTTTTTTGTTATTGCTTTACGCAATTTGCTAAACCATTACACATGTCTGTTGCGTAAAATAATTTATTACAAAACCCAAATGGCATTAAAATACGTTTATGTTAAAATGTTTCCCCCAAACAACAACAACAGATTTGGAAGTTTTACACAAAAATGCTTTATTAAAAATTTACAACTTATAAATTCCTGATAAAGTTATATTTTATGCAGATTTTGTAACTTTTGCATTTTTACTGTGCTACATATTCTTCTTCTTTTTCTATATTCATCGACAAAAGAATGTAAATTTTCTTTGGGGACGAAAATTCAATGAATTCCAGCAAAAAAAAACACATTTTCCTGCTGCTGCTGCTGCTCATCTCTCTCACTCAGTGATAAAATAAATTTTATACGTACGAATACGAAACAACCATAACCAACTAAAATTTGATCAAAAACTTTTATTTTTGCAGTTTGCTTTTGGTATCCAAAATATTTTTATCAATGAATAAAATAAAATTAAAACTTCAAAAAGCTATAATTTAATTAAAAATGGGTGTATATAAATTATAAATTAATAAAACTTGGAGAAAGTTAGCTTTTGTGCGCTTTTTAGTTTTTGGGATCACCCAGTATATTAAAAGTATGCTAAATGGAAGAAAACTTTTATTCAATTTAATGGATTAAAGATGCTGCAAACTATTTTATATAAAAACTTTATATAAATTATTTACATAAAACCAAGAAGTTTAATAGTTGCACATTACTTCTTTTAGCTGGATGAGCTTTAACTGTCCTTTGCGTTATGAGTTTATTAAAAAAAAAAATATCGATGTAATTGGATTCTTTGTACCTGTTCCGGTTAAAAAAAATCTATCAACTAATCTTACAGGAAAAAAAATTCAAATGTAATTAGGATCAAAAGATGTATTCCTGACGATATCCGATACACGACAAAAGTTGGTACTTTGGAAGTTTAATTAAATTTGTTATCGTTTCATAAACAAATATTTTTATTTTTCATAATAATTTTTTTGCTTTATCTAGTTACAGTGTGGCACATGTTTCATTATTTATTGATTTTAAAATGTTATACCTATGTGTGTTGCTCGTGAGTCATGTAAAATAATAATAATTTATTGATTCGAATAATGTTAGCGTGAAAAGGTATCGTGACGTCTGCCACAATTTTTCAAGGGTGCTAAAATAGAAAATCTATTTACAGTTGCTAACAATATAAGCGTTTAAATTCATACAAGCCTAATTTGGATAAAAGATTTCTTATCCCTTAAGGCAGATATTTCATCCTAATTTTTAAGAGCTTAATTTCTAAGCCTCAAATAAAAAAAAATTGCCCTGGCTTATTTGTGACCATTAGCAAAAAACAAATCTAAAAAAGTAGCGTAAAGCGAAGCCCAATCTTAAGAAATCGTATGACCAAAAATATTTCTCATCAAAATTTTTGTTTTTGCTACAGCGGAATATAACAAAATTACTGGCAAAATTGTATGGGTTGCCAATACGATGATACAAATGTTTTTGCTAACCCAGCGAAACAAAAACCAGTAGGCGCTAAATAGAAGACAACATTAATCTTTAGGTCCACAAAGGAATTTGGTTCTGTGAACAATTTAAAGAAACTATCATCGTTTGACTTTGAAAAAATCTTTTAATCTGTATCTGTATTTGTTGACATTCATTCATCGAGAAAGGGAAATATCGTTTCACCCACAGGCAACTATTTCAACTATCAATAACTCCGTTACGGTCAAACAAAATTGAAAACCAAACATCGCATGCTAGTAGACTTCAAGAGAGATCAATGCTTCGGAAGTCGAGCTTAAACTCAGAATCAGTTTAATGAGAACTTCTACTTAGACAGTCAAAGCGCATCATATTTGACCTTTAGCCCATACTGAAAAGCTTACTGTACAAGCTTTAAATTAAACTCAGCATTGGTGATGGAACCCCCATTAATAACAACCTAAAATCATTAATTACTGACCAAAAGCAAGTTACATATAACAGGAAGCACGACAGAATCGATACAAATTGATTCGGCCACGTAGCTTCAAATATTTATTACTGCCTACAGTTAGGCTTCGCAGACAGCATTGAAAGTATTTACTTAAGTTGTAGACAAGTGTATCATCTTTTAAGACGATTGAGGTGATACAAGCGCCTTTAGCTCCAAATACGAATCTAAAATTGATACTGACGATGGTAATAGTAGAAAAAGCGGCGCTTGTGAAAGATATAAAACGTAACTTGGATACATGCAAATTGCAACAAAATCATGTTAAAAGAATACCCAGCGCTTTTTTCGGAAGAAAATTAAGTAAAAAGCATGCAAATTTGTACACTCGAATCGCCAATACATAATTGAGTTTTACGTAGCATTGGGGTGCCAAGCGTTGATTTGTTTGTCGTCGAAGTTTACTTAAGATTTATTTCAGGATTTCCATATATTTACATAGCTATTTTGTTCGAGATAGATGAAGATTATTTAGGTTGTATAATGTGTGTTCTACAATTTTGATTATAGCAGCACGTTTCACGAAACGACAGCAACAGAGACAACTACCAGGAAAGGTAAAAGTAAAAAGTATAAAGTATAAAGTATAAAGTATAAAGTATAAAGTATAAAGTATAAAGTATAAAGTATAAAGTATAAAGTATAAAGTATAAAGTATAAAGTATAAAGTATAAAGTATAAAGTATAAAGTATAAAGTATAAAGTATAAAGTATAAAGTATAAAGTATAAAGTATAAAGTATAAAGTATAAAGTATAAAGTATAAAGTATAAAGTATAAAGTATAAAGTATAAAGTATAAAGTATAAAGTATAAAGTATAAAGTATAAAGTATAAAGTATAAAGTATAAAGTATAAAGTATAAAGTATAAAGTATAAAGTATAAAGTATAAAGTATAAAGTATAAAGTATAAAGTATAAAGTATAAAGTATAAAGTATAAAGTATAAAGTATAAAGTATAAAGTATAAAGTATAAAGTATAAAGTATAAAGTATAAAGTATAAAGTATAAAGTATAAAGTATAAAGTATAAAGTATAAAGTATAAAGTATAAAGTATAAAGTATAAAGTATAAAGTATAAAGTATAAAGTATAAAGTATAAAGTATAAAGTATAAAGTATAAAGTATAAAGTATAAAGTATAAAGTATAAAGTATAAAGTATAAAGTATAAAGTATAAAGTATAAAGTATAAAGTATAAAGTATAAAGTATAAAGTATAAAGTATAAAGTATAAAGTATAAAGTATAAAGTATAAAGTATAAAGTATAAAGTATAAAGTATAAAGTATAAAGTATAAAGTATAAAGTATAAAGTATAAAGTATAAAGTATAAAGTATAAAGTATAAAGTATAAAGTATAAAGTATAAAGTATAAAGTATAAAGTATAAAGTATAAAGTATAAAGTATAAAGTATAAAGTATAAAGTATAAAGTATAAAGTATAAAGTATAAAGTATAAAGTATAAAGTATAAAGTATAAAGTATAAAGTATAAAGTATAAAGTATAAAGTATAAAGTATAAAGTATAAAGTATAAAGTATAAAGTATAAAGTATAAAGTATAAAGTATAAAGTATAAAGTATAAAGTATAAAGTATAAAGTATAAAGTAAAAAGTAAAAAGTAAAAAGTAAAAAGTAAAAAGTAAAAAGTAAAAAGTAAAAAGTAAAAAGTAAAAAGTAAAAAGTAAAAAGTAAAAAGTAAAAAGTAAAAAGTAAAAAGTAAAAAGTAAAAAGTAAAAAGTAAAAAGTAAAAAGTAAAAAGTAAAAAGTAAAAAGTAAAAAGTAAAAAGTAAAAAGTAAAAAGTAAAAAGTAAAAAGTAAAAAGTAAAAAATAAAAAATAAAAAGTAAAAAGTAAAAAGTAAAAAGTAAAAAGTAAAAAGTAAAAAGTAAAAAGTAAAAAGTAAAAAGTAAAAAGTAAAAAGTAAAAAGTAAAAAGTAAAAAGTAAAAAGTAAAAAGTAAAAAGTAAAAAGTAAAAAGTAAAAAGTAAAAAGTAAAAAGTAAAAAGTAAAAAGTAAAAAGTAAAAAGTAAAAAGTAAAAAGTAAAAAGTAAAAAGTAAAAAGTAAAAAGTAAAAAGTAAAAAGTAAAAAGTAAAAAGTAAAAAGTAAAAAGTAAAAAGTAAAAAGTAAAAAGTAAAAAGTAAAAAGTAAAAAGTAAAAAGTAAAAAGTAAAAAGTAAAAAGTAAAAAGTAAAAAGTAAAAAGTAAAAAGTAAAAAGTAAAGAGTAAAGAGTAAAAAGTAAAAATGGTTCAAAACCATTTTTATCGATGTTTTGAAAGTCCCCGAGTTCGAAAAATAAAAAAAAAAACGTCCGTCTAGATATCTGTTTGTACCCATGTGATATATCGAGAATGTATTATCTGATTTGGAATTGTTTTTCGCCAATCTGTTTCTATTGACCATGGAAAAGCGGAGAATATAAAAATAAGATGATTGAGTACCTGCCATAAGAATTGGCCAAAAACCACTTGGTGATATTACCACGTTAAACTTTTTATATATGCTGGTTTGAGGATTGAGTTGGCGGTAAAGTTAGCTTGACTTGTTCTGAGGGGCTATTTGGGAATTCGATTCGAATTGATCGAGTCTTCGATGAATTAAATTCCTATTTGAATTGAATCAGATTCATCCGTTTCTTATTCAAATCAAATATGAATGTTATACACGTTGGAATCGAATTCCCAAATAGCCCCCCTGAGTTAGGTTCATGTACGTTTGTAGTTTTTCGAACCGTGTATTCGATAATTGAGTTGGGCGTTTAGTTGAGGATTCCATTCAGGGTTGAGGTATTCCAGAGTAGGGTGTTGAAATGAAGTTGAACAATGGGGTTCAGTTGAGTATTTATTTCAGGGTTGAGTCAGGCGTTGAGGTGGAGATTGAGTCGGGGTTGATTCATTATTGAGTTTACGGTTGGATTGAAGGTTTAGTTGAGGTCGACTTAGGGTTGAATAGGGTTTCAGTTGAAGTTGATTTGGATTTCAGTGAAGGTTTGGTAATTAGGGGTCAAGTTGAGAGTTTAGTGAGAGGTTAGATTGAGTTTATATGAATTGAGTTCATAAACGCTTGTACCTTTCGAATTACGTTGATTTCGGGATTAAGTTAGCCGTTTAATGTGGAGTTTATTAGAGGGTTGAGATTTGGTTCAAGCTAAGTTAAGTTGATGTTGAGTTAGGGTTGAGTTAGCTTCCGTTGGGGTTGAGCAAGGAGTTGGGGAATTATTTGGGGGTTGATTGGAAGTTAGGTTAAGGGTGGATTTGAAAGTTGATTTGGAGTTGAATTGGTATTTACTGCTACTCAAATTGTAGGACATTTGAACGATGGTCTCAACAAAGCCAAATATATTTATAAATTTTGGGAAATAATTATTTCTAATCAATATTGATTCATTCACGTGTAAACCCGCACACATCCAATTTAAAAACCTTGAACAAATTTTGCCCACCAACTGTAAAATTTATTTTTGTAGGTAGAACAAGACAAAAAAACTTCTAACTTACCCACACTCTTTCCAATTAATCTCAAATTACATTTTTGTTGTTGTCTTGTGTGTGTGTGTATGTGTGTGTGTATTTATCATTTAAAAATTCCACAGAGAGATTATTGAATTTTCTTACTAAAGTTTTTCTTTTGTCGTGCTTTTCAATTTTTATTTTTAAAACTGTTAAGTTTTTTTTTGTTTTTCTTTTTTTTGTAAAGTTATATATCGTTAAATCTAAAGTTACATAAAGCGCTCTACGTGAATTAATATGTCTTGATTTAATACTTAATAATTTTGTTTAGTTTTGTCGTTTTTGACGCGAGGTTATAACCATTAGAATCATTACATTAAAAATAATGTTTTAGGAATATCAAATTACACTTAATGATGACTTTATATAGTGTGTGGTGATAAATATCTTAGTGATAAAAGATAAGTATTTTTTTATGTGTTTGGGAAATATATATATTTACAAATCGTCTAGCCGGCAAACCAAATATTATGGTTTTTGGTATTGTTGTTGTTTGCATGTGAATGATAAAATTTGAAAAATATGTTTTTTTTTTATGTTCGTTTTGCACACTTTTCAGCGCGACGACCACCATAACAAACTGACACAATTTTACTTTCCAATTCATTTAAGAAATTTTTATTTTTTTTATATGGTTATGATGTAATAAACGCTTAAACGCAATAAAAACATAAAATGTGTTTTGTGCAATTTTATTTTTTTTTATTGATGGGTAATAAATTATTAAGAATTACTGTGAGGTACAGCTGCTCAAATATTAAATCATAAAAATAAAGTTTTACTATAAAGGTAATATGAAATAAATCGACGTTTAAAAATTTTTAAGTTGGTATTCTTCACTTCTAAATGTAAAGGTTTTTTAATAAAAGTTTTAAACTATTAGCTATATACAATCATAACGCAAAATACGGAAATAAGTTATTTAGGTAGTATAGCCTGGCAACATGTGTCTTATATTACGTTTATTACGGTAGAAAACACTTTATCCTCTAAGTTATTTCAACAAAAAAATTCCTTTTGCTTTCAAGGGGGAGATCTTTTCAAGTGTTATACATAATACTTTAGTAACGTATAACAATAAACATCTCAACCCTGGAAATTAGCTAAGCACAAAATATTATCATAGTTAGTTGAAAAGTAGCACTAAAGGGTTAAATACAACTTTTCCAATTGTTTTGATTGCCTGATTTTATCGTTTTGATTCGTTTTCGTTTTTAATTTCCACCCCTCGATGTTTATTTTTTTTGGTTATTTCTAAATAATTCGTGGTATATCAAACTGAAATGGCATTCTACTTGAAAATTGTAAGGCTGGTGATTTTCAATTCGAATAGACGTCGCCGTTTTTTTGAACCATAGCAATTGATAATAATTTACAACATAATATTTCATTTTTATTAAATTGTCTTGGTGAATAAAATTTATTGGCTTTTTTGGAAATCACATTGAATTTGAAATTTATATAAATAATTTAATTCGTTAGGATTTTGCATTTTTTTTTGCTTTTTTGGAAAAAATTATAGTCAACATTTCCAATGGATTAATTCCTATTTATTGGACCAAGATAAGAAAATTGACAATTAACTTTTATAAGGTTTACATATATAATATTAATTTGGTGAGAAGTAGAGCAGATTTTGGGGGCCTCTTATCTTACTGGCTAATAGTTCAATACAAAATATTGAATGTTAGCCCAGCAAGGCGCTTCGATATAAGCTATTTGAAAAATCTACAAGTTTTATATTGTTGAAAGAAGCAAAAATTGGTACGGAGCATTTCGCAAGCAATTTCCCTATTAGGTTAAATATTTTACTATTATCGGTATGAATTGCGAAGTGGCGCGTTTGTTAAGAAAAAGTATGTTGGTGCTGCACTCTTTTTGGATTTGCAGAAGGCTTTTGATATAAATGACTATGAACTTTTACTTCAAAAGCTCTATTATTATGAGTTCCGAGCTATTTCGTATGATCTTACCAAAAGCCATCTAGAAAATAAGCAGTAGTTTGTATCATTAAATGACAGAGTTTAAATTTTTCTTTCGAAAGGTGTAATGAAAATGGAACTCTAGAATGATTTTTAGATGAAGTTCTGGAAAATGGCTAATTAGGAAGAAACATGGCTATTTCTTAACCGTTTTTAATGAAATTTGTTATTTGCGATGGACGTAGGATCCGAAAATTATTTTTAGATAAAATTTTGGAATATAGCCGGTTAGAATAGTACTTGGCTGTTCCTTAACTGATTATGATGAAATTCGACAAGCATTACGAAAACGAGATTCACTTTTTTTAATTGCCCTTTGATTGTGATTAAATTTCCCGACAGATTCACAAAAACATCAACAGACTTATAAAAGTCTTTGTCTGTTATTTTTTCTGTGAACCGGGCAGCTGTTGAAGTTTATCTACCGTGAGGCAGATCGAAAATCGTTTAAGAAACAGGCAAAAAATTATTTTAGATCCCATTTCCAATGCACTGTCAAATTTCATCATAATTGGTTAAGAAATAGTCAGGTTCCTTTCTGCTTGGCCTACTTCATCTAAAAATCATTTCAGGATCCTTTTCCAAGGCGCGTTCTTTAGAAACCATAACATCCACCGACTGCGACAACTATTATTTGAACATCTCGATAAAATTACAGTTGGCGACCTCAGGGCATTTACTACATTAAATTTAAATGTATATCAGTACAAATTGAGAAACTTGAATTAATGTGAGTTGTCTATTAAAATACAGACCCTAGTAATAAAAATTATTCAAAGTTATTTGTGTAGCATATAAAGTTGTAAGGTATAGTAATTTTATTATTTACTCTCCGATTTTCTGATATGGGTGAGTTTCAAGTTAATTGCAGATTTTTTTGTTGTACTGTTATAATAGGTTCTTGGTTTTAAAGGAATTTGTGCATAATGTAATGTATGTGTGTGCGTAAATCTGACGAATCTGAATTGGACTCCAGCAACAGTGAAATAGACTTTGAAGATTCGGGCAGCAGCTTTCGCATCTATGACCCTGACAGCATGTCATCTGAATGCTCAGTAGAAATTGACTTGCAAGAGGTACCAGTTCAAGAATATGTTGCTGAAAATAACAATGATGAGTGGACTGATGTTGGGCCTGAAACAAATAACATAGTTTTTACTGGAGCAGAATTGATATCCATAGATCTACCACCAACTACTGACATTTCAGGTAAATATTTGACGATGTATTGCTCGAGAAAATAGTTACTTGGACTAACGCACGAGCAAAGAGATCTATCTACTCTCACTATCTCTGAGCAAAGAGATATTTTCGGATACGAACAGTGAAATCTAAATTATATGAAAGCTTGTAGTGTAAAGTGTAGTGTTTAAGTGCCATAGTGAAGTGAATGGATGTGAACCGCACATTTTTTATATTGTATTATTTGCAAAATTTTATTGAACTATATTGCGGCTAAACACGTGGGCACATTAGTTAATTTGCTTCTTAGTACTGTTACAATACGAGAAGTTCCACCATCCACCTATAATTTGTAAATTTGTACCATCAATTTGTTGTGAATATTTCCAAAATGGATGCGTTAATTAAACGACGTAGTATCATTAAAGGATTATTAACCAAGCAAGATAAATTTTGTAACACCATTTCCGATCAAACATCTAAAAAAGAGATTAAAGAACGTATAAAACGTACCAAGGATCTATTAGAATCCTTTACTACTATTGAAAATGAAATATTCGACTTAGATAATTCTAAGCAATCTGACTCAGACGAAATTAAGGAACAATATTATCGTGTGATCCGGGAGGCAGTATTGTCAGGTTCATTAAGAACCTGAATATTGACTGGACGGATAATTAAGCAGGGTCCAGCACAATAGATCTTTTAGGTCGCAATGCGAAGTGGCTGATTGCCCGCATGGCCCTCCAATAACAATAATAATAATAATTCGAGCTTGAGTCTCTGAGTTTGTTCCCGATACGAGATCATCCACATAGAAAACGGATAACAGGATCTTTGATGAAATGGGATGCGATCCAGCTTCATCCATACCAAGTTTTTTTAACATGCACATGTCGTCCCATACGTTACAGTCTTCATTCGAAAACATTTTACGACACCGTCTTGAGAATCTCTCCACCAAACTATATGTAAATCGCGTTGATTTTCGTGAATCAGAATCTGGCGATACAGCGATATCCGCCGTAAATCCAATTACGTCTTTTCGGAAATAGATCATTTTGGATCGTGGGCCCTATCATGAGAGTATCATTTAGCGAAATATTTGTTGAACTTTTAGCCGAAGCATTGAACACCACTCTCCTCCATAAATTGAATATATTGATATTGAACTTCGGGAATTTTAATTAACCTATGTTCGAGTGAATTAAATTGACGTCAGATTTTTTCAATTTGCGAACTCAACTCAACTAATGTACTAACATTTGATGTGGGGATATTTATTTAATTTAAACTCTGAATATAATTAGTCATAAAACTAGTGCATTCAACTTTTCCGGATATAACATAACCGAATTCAGACTTTTGAAAAGACGGCAGTTCGGCAATTATCTGAGTTTTATTACCTAGCATGATTTCATGATAAATCTCAACTCAGATCAATAATATGATTAGGTACGACCTGCTCGTTAAATGAAAATGAAAACATTAGTAAATTACCAGTTATTTTTGGTAAAACCCAAAAACTCTAACTCTATTTTTGAATAGTCTGACACACAAGATTTTATTATTATTATTATTGGAGGGCCATGCGGGCGATCAGCCACTTCGCACTTACACCTAAAAGATGTATTGTGCTGGACCCTGCTTAATTATCCGTCCAGTCAATATTCAGGTTCTTAATGAACCTGACAATATTGCCTCCCGGTACGTGATACATACTATCTGGGCTTATTGCTCTCCCTCCTAGATGCTTAAGGCTAAATAAAACTGGAGGGTGCCTGGTATCCAGAGTCCGCATATTTTAGACTGATTAGCCTATCAGCCATTCATCCATCGGCATATACTGTTCCACCTTAGATTAGGGTTTTTTGTCAAGGTTTTCTCCTTTAGCGCAATACTTTAGCCTGTGCCAAATGGCCAAAAATGGCCTTGTGCCACGAGGAGGCAGTGGGTACACTTGCGAATTGTGAACAGGTTACCCCTTACACAACTATACCCATCACGCAGCTGCCTAAAGACAAGACCAGAACAGCTCACGTGATGCGCACCCTACTGGAAGGTTACGGAGCTGGTAGATTAATCTACTCAACTTTGATCCCCCCCCCCCCTCCAATAGATGCCAAACTACCTGACACACAAGATGCAACTTCCAGTTTCACTTTATGTCGAATCATCGTCAAACGATTTAATGTTCAAAAACTGACAAACCCTTTCTGTGATAAAGTTGGTCTGAGACCCACTGTCAAGTAAGGCTCGAATTTGTTGCACCTTTACATTCGATTCGTCCTTTGAAAAAATCATATTTTGTGTTTGCGTACACAATGTGTTTTGTACCTCACTGAGGAGCAATGAACTTATTTGCTAGGATTGATTGAATGAAGAGGTGGCACCCATCTTTGACAAAACATTGTTATTATTTGATGATAACCCGCATTTGAGATTCCTCCATTTCCAGAAAAACTACCATTTGACTCCAATTTCTTATTGGTTGTATTTCCGAAATGTAATTTCAGCATTACGTATTTGGCATGGTACGGCAGTATATTTCGAAACTTTATGGGTATATGTTAAACAATTACAGCATAATCGATTTTCACTTGTAAATACATATCTCTCTTCTGGAGTGATTTTGGAATCAAAAAACTTTGAACAATTTGGAAGTACATAACCTCCCTTACAATAAGGATAGGCTACAACGTTGGTTACCAGTGAACGAACCAACTCACTTCTGAATCTCATTGATTTTCCTACAGCCCTTTTATGCATTATATTGTTTGATGGTAAATTATTGAATGAGAAATAGCTTGCCTTGGTGGTAGTATTAGACAAAGATTCAGGGACCTTAACACGTTTTTTAAGAATGTCAATGAATTCTGCATAAGTAAGTAGTCTATCATGTGGTGTTTTAGTAACTATTTCAACACGTGACGAACTATCCAACTTTTAAAGAAGATGATGATTTAAGAAAAGATCCCAGCTAGTCGTATCTAATCCTAAGGCTCGAATCGCATTATAATGTTTCTTAACAGTATTTATAAAACCTTTAAGTGAATTAGTCAAACGTTCTTTCGGGTTTTCGACTTCATAAATATAATGCTTATGCTTTCTTTTAATTAAATTTTCATTGTTATAATTATCGTAGTATATGATGATATGCCTGACCCGTCTTAACGCAAGAAATCATATAATGAAATTTTGCAGTAAAACCTAACCGATTATACGTATGTATCAAATATAAATATCGAATGTTGGTAACTCGCCATCAAATCATGGTAACTTAATTTCAGGCAATTTCAGTGATGCACTATTTTGAGCAATTGACGATGAATTAGCATTATCAGCAAATCCACTAACCTCTGCTACTGAATTTTTAATGAGAAAAACAGTTTTACTTTGTGCTTCATTTTTCAAATCTTAAATTGATGATTCAACGCACCCATAACCATCTTCAAATGGATATCTGGTTTCGATTTCCTTCGGTTCAGTACTTTCTTTTTCCCTTTGGATTTCGTCAAACCGCGAATAAGTTAGACGCCGTCCGTCCGACTCCCTCTTTCTTTATTTTATACTTTTGATATTTTTAGTGGGAATAAAACACAAAAATTAGGATTGCCAGATGCCAAATAATAATTCAGCCGTCAACCGCCATCTATGGCTGAACATTCCAACCAAAATTATTGCTGGATGATAAAACTTCATAGATGGAACCCCAATTCACATTTTTTGTAACCCAAATTGATTCACAAACAAATAATGCGTTTGATGAAATGTTCCAAAACTCTACAGCTTCATCATCAAAACAGCAAACAGCTGAATCAGCCTTCACTAATTTTATACTAACCTAGCTAGTTTTGGAGGAAACTGTAGACACTAAAAATGGACCTTATGTTAACCAAATAATTTCAGCTGTACAGGATGAAGAAACAAAAGCAGAAATTCACGCACTGACTGTGAAAGGTAAATTATTATTTTGCAGTGGGTAATATGCAAGAATATTTTTTGGTAGAATTTTCCAAAGTAAATATTGAAAGCAGGTAAATATTGAAGCTTCAATAATCCAAATAATATTACAGAAACAAACTTAAATTTGAAAATCAATTTGCCAATGATGACAGTGAAGGAATTAGAAGAAAAGTTGGTAGATGAGGCTTTTATATTTTTTTATAAGAATAGAGAAATTAACTACTCGTATACTGATTAACTTACTTACGACTTCATGGACTGGAATTTTTAAATCACAATTGGCAGTAACTGAACCAAAAATGGCATTTTTGAAATATGTACATAGAACTCATTGAGCTG
The DNA here is from genome assembly GCA_958295665.1 of Tipula vernalis. NCBI lineage: Eukaryota > Metazoa > Arthropoda > Insecta > Diptera > Tipulidae > Tipula > Tipula vernalis. Next base: position 304,767,555 of record OY282559.1, read on the forward strand.
TTTTATGAAGTCGTGAAGCTCGGCGACAAAAATTTTAATAAAACATTAGATGAAAAATTTTTGAAAAGTGGATTGAGAAATACAAAACTTAGGTTAGACCGCCAAAACAAAAAAGAAAAACACAATAACGAAAAAGAAAATTCAATTGACAACATTTCAGAGAACGAAACTGTTGATTATGGGCCTAAAGAGAAGTGATTACGAAAATTATTGTTTTAAATGAATTAAATGAATGCTACACGTCGTTTAAGTAGATGGCATTTATCATTTCAACTATTTCTTTCTCCTTAGTTAAAAACCTATTTTTTTTTTTTTTTTTTTTTCAAATCGTTAGAGAACATTACTCCTTCCAAAACGTAAATTTGTAAATTCCATTGCACATTTTGTCACACTTTCTCATTTTGGCTAGTTCAATTAGGCGTTTAGCAACCTGTTCCAGTGGTTGGTTTCCTTCACGAATTAAATTCTGAACATTGGTAGATGTTCAATTTTTTTTTTATATCAGCGGTTACATGACAAAGACTACGGACATTTGAGCTGACACAGTCAATGCCATAAATTTCAATAAAACTTTTAATGTAATCCTGGAATAATAGCTCGGCCACATTTAAATATTTCAAGTAATGTTTGCTTCAGCATTTATTTACCGGAAAAGATAACTTAATAAAATGTTCTTATACATCAACTGGTAGAAATTCCTTCAATATTACTGGACCCACATAAAGTGAACATGTACGATATTCCAATCCCTTACACGACATATTTCTTTAGACAAAAAAATATTACTCTTTTCCAAACACTTAGAAATTTCACTGATTTGGTGAAAAGACCATTTCTTTTTAAAATTAAAACTATCATTTATCCATCCTAATAAAAATTTCCGAATCTTCCTTATACCCTAGACAGACTGTGGTTTAATAAATCCGATTTAGCTAAACTAGTTTAAGTATTATATGGAAAAACAAAGGGATTAGCTAAAATCGAGGTTGACACACTGCGACTAATCTCGAAAATTTTACTAAATCGGATTTATTAAATCGCAGTGTGTCTAGGGTTTTACGGTGGCATTCATCCAGTCTATTGCGAAAACGTTCATCCGTCCTTAAATGTGGATTTATTTTGGAACCCTTTCCTATATTAATAATTTTCTCCAAATGTTGTACATTTCGGGCAACCATGCTAATGATTAAAATATACTGTTCCTTTCAAATCAATATAAATTTAGAAGTATCAGTTTTAAAAAAATGTTGTTAGCAAATTTTAAATATTTTACCTTTTATTTATTTTTTTATTGTATTTACAAAAAATCTTCAACCATACTTATTCCAATCTATTTTCAGCACGAAGCTTATTTATAAAAGATTGGGTAGAATAGGTCGTTTAAAAGAACAAAAAATTTAAAAAGTTGCAGCTTTAGAATTACAGGATACTCTTTTATTTCTTTTTATTTGATAGATACATATATATTTTTGATATACAATTATAATTATGCCCTAAATTATTGGACATGGATTTTTTATTTAGTATACCCGTTTTGAAGTCGTCCTATCGATTTGGACGATTTGGGGGTACCTGATTGTGTTCTCACGTTGTAGTGGTTTACTTCGCCTGATATAGTATATATTTTTTGACTTCCGTACGGTACAATTTATACCTTGTAACTAACTATATTTTTTCTGCCCAGACAAATGTTTTATTTTATATAATGCAATTTTGTCTTTTCGTGTGCACTGTGTTTAAGGAAAAAAATAATTCGCGTCTCCACAATTTTTATTGAGCTTACTGATAATTTTCCAATAATAAGTTAGACCAAATCTACTACTTTTGTGTTCATTTGCTCAACCTACTGATTGAAGTTTATCACAAATTCACACCTACACAACTTATAAGCGTGATGGTAAATTCGCCACAACCCCCCGCACCTCGGTCATCAAAACTCATTAAATTTTCACAATCCATCAACGTGTTACTTGGAACACAGTTCGTCAACGCTATTTCAGGTTTTATTTTTTCATTTTGCAGGCAATTAATTTGAATAATGAATTTTTGTTATATACCTTCAAATGACACAAGGCCTTCAGTCTAGGTTGAAGCATTTCCGATTCTTCAAATAAATGTACAATAAATTATAAAAAAAATTTTTAAAAATATTGCTTTTACGAAAATAAATTAGTTCGACTGACTCGAAAGTCAAAGCCAACCAGCGTATTATTTATAAAACATCTCGCGGGAGTATCACAAACAAACCCTTCGATTTTAACTATGATTTTATGATGACCAATTTCAACACCATGGGTTATCCATTTGTAAGGGTTCCGGGAAACTTCCCCTAGGCTTGGTCTTACATACTAAATTAATCAATCAATCTTTTAACATTCATGGGTTGTCCATTTTTAATACCGTTTTAATTTAATTCGGAATTTTTGAATCCAATGCCCATTGCACAATTTTTGAATCCAATGCCCATTGCCAAATAAAGCCAAATTTACAAAATTATTTAGATCCATTTGTAAATAAAATGCAAGATATTTTAGAAAATGGGGTGCTACTCTTGAACCATTACGAAAATTTTCGTATTGCGACGTAATGTAAAAGTATTACGAAAACTAGGATTTTTGTAATACTTTTACAGTAACTCGCAATACGAAAATTTTCGTAATGGTTCAAGAATAGCACCCCATTTTCTAAAATATCTTGCATTTCATTTACAAATGGATCTAAATAATTTTGTAAATTTGGCTTTATTTGGCAATGGGCATTGGATTCAAAAATTGTGCAATGGGCATTGGATTCAAAAATTCCGAATTAAATTAAAAAATTAAAAATGGTATTAAAAATGGACAACCCATGAATGTTAAAAGATTGATTGATTAATTTAGTATGTAAGACCAAGCCTAGGGGAAGTTTCCCGGAATATGCCGAGTTCACCGTACACCCTTTTACACATAACAAGACCGAAGGAAAAGAAAGGTATTTTAGCATTAATGACTCGACCCGGTTCCAGACACCTAAGCAGTCGATAGTTAGTATATTTTTTGTTAGTATAGTTCTTGTTTTTTTTTTTTTTTTTTTTTGTATGACAAGCTGGAACAATTTTTATTTTTTTTATTTTCGCTATTTCTTCCATGGGTGGTTGTGAGGGGGGGAGAGGGACGAGGTTTCGTTCGATTATCATGTTCCCAAGCGGTCACGCAAATTTGTACTAATTGTAGCAAGTTTTGCTTCACGTTGTTATTGAAGTTGTTGCGCCTCTGCTATCTCATCAATTCGCCCCCTTGGGCAACCCATCAATGTTAACGTGACGGAATATTAATTGAATGATCTAGATCAGAAAACTTATTCAATAAGCATTATGTGTTATGACAAATTATTACTATTTATTCGATACTCCAATTATTTTAGATGGCTGAAGTGTGGAATTTTTATAAAAAAAATTGGAGGTGTGGCCAACACACGACTTTCTTTTACGAACAGGGAATTTTGAGAAATTTTAGTTTTTTTTTTAATTTTTATATGTTTTTAATTTTTGGAAACATTTTGTATTAAGTAGTTTTTTGTAAATCTTATATTTTTAAGATATTTGCAAAATAAATTTTGTGGCCCAAGGGAATGGCCACTTCTGGTTAGACGATTTGGAGTAAAATTCACTGGGACCTCCCAATTTATCAAAAAAGCTTAAATCTGAAGTTTCAGTTCGATTGGTTAAACCATCTGGGTTGTAGAGAGGACACACACCAACGGACTGGCAGACAGACTGACAGACTGACAAACTGACAGACTGACAGGCTGACAGACTGACAGACTGACAGACTGACAGACTGACAGACTGACAGACTGACAGACTGACAGACTGACAGACTGACAGACTGACAGACTGACAGACTGACAGACTGACAGACTGACAGACTGACAGACTGACAGACTGACAGACTGACAGACTGACAGACTGACAGACTGACAGACTGACAGACTGACAGACTGACAGACTGACAGACTGACAGACTGACAGACTGACAGACTGACAGACTGACAGACTGACAGACTGACAGACTGACAGACTGACAGACTGACAGACTGACAGACTGACAGACTGACAGACTGACAGACTGACAGACTGACAGACTGACAGACTGACAGACTGACAGACTGACAGACTGACAGACTGACAGACTGACAGACTGACAGACTGACATACTGACAGACTGACATACTGACATACTGACAGACTGACAGACTGACATACTGACAGACTGACATACTGACAGACTGACAGACTGACATACTGACAGACTGACAGACTGACAGAGTGATAGACTGACAGACTGACAGACTGACAGACTGACAGACTGATAGACTGACAGACTGACAGACTGACAGACTGATAGACTGACAGACTGACAGATTGACAGACTGACAGACTGACAGACTGACAGACTGACAGACTGACAGACTGACAGGCTGAGAGACTGACAGACTGACAGACTGACAGACTGACAGACTGACAGACTGACAGACTGACAGACTGACAGACTGACAGACTGACAGACTGACAGACTGAAAGACTGACAGACTGACAGACTGACAGACTGACAGACTGACAGACTGACAGACTGACAGACTGACAGACTGACAGACTGATAGACTGACAGACTGACAGACTGACAGACTGACAGACTGACAGACTGACAGACTGACAGACTGACAGACTGACAGACTGACAGACTGACAGACTGACAGACTGACAGACTGACAGACTGACAGACTGACAGACTGACAGACTGACAGACTGACAGACTGACAGACTGATAGACTGACAGACTGACAGATTGACAGACTGACAGACTGACAGACTGACAGACTGACAGGCTGACAGACTGACAGACTGACAGACTGACAGACTGACAGACTGACAGACTGACAGACTGACAGACTGACAGACTGACAGACTGACAGACTGACAGACTGACAGACTGAAAGACTGACAGACTGACAGACTGACAGACTGACAGACTGACAGACTGACAGACTGACAGACTGACAGACTGACAGACTGACAGACTGACAGACTGACAGACTGATAGACTGACAGACTGACAGACTGACAGACTGACAGACTGACAGACTGACAGACTGACAGACTGACAGACTGACAGACTGACAGACTGACAGACTGACAGACTGACAGACTGACAGACTGACAGACTGACAGACTGACAGACTGACAGACTGACAGACTGACAGACTGACAGACTGACAGACTGACAGACTGACAGACTGACAGACTGACAGACTGACAGACTGACAGACTGACAGACTGACAGACTGACAGACTGACAGACTGACAGACTGACAGACTGACAGACTGACAGACTGACAGACTGACAGACTGACAGACTGACAGACTGACAGACTGACAGACTGACAGACTGACAGACTGACAGACTGACAGACTGACAGACTGACAGACTGACAGACTGACAGACTGACAGACTGACAGACTGACAGACTGACAGACTGACAGACTGACAGACTGACAGACTGACAGACTGACAGACTGACAGACTGACAGACTGACAGACTGACAGACTAACAGACTGACAAACTGACAGACTGACAGACTGACAGACAGACACCATTTCGAAACTCACTTTTTCGGACTCAGGCGACCTCAAAACAGATATATCTCTAAAAATCTCAACGTTCAAAATTTTCATGATTACTATACTTTATTTTACTAGAGTAAAAGAAAGTAAAGTATTAAAATCGTCGCTTTCTAAGGTTTAACTTTAAACTTTTGGTAGAAAAGCACGTCACCCTTACACTCACCTAATACATATTTAAGTACGTAATATTTACTTGTTTTAACTTTTGACGTGACAAGTGGAAACGTCTTACAAATCAGTACCTTGTTTTTAGAAAGTGAGCGACTCGAAATTTAGCTTTTGGTCGCAGACAATTAAGACGGCAGGGAAAGCCGCACCGCAAACCTATCGTTTAATGATTTGCATTGCTTGAGAGCACCACAGCAAGAGAACGCCTCATATGATCAGACAATTGTGGTGTCAATTTTTATTTACCTAAAGAAACGGTGACGGTTAATTTACTTTGAATTAAAATAATTAATTTCTACATACATTTAAATTCAAATTATAACAAAACACTTGTTACTACAAAATTCAAACTACGAAGAAAATTCTTATGAAAAAGATAGTACATATAATTTTGCACATTGAAACCGGTCCACAAGTCAGACACTTGTATTCAATCTTAATGTGTAGGGTCTCAAGGTTCACGTAGGCGACAGAGTCAGTTATACAGCGACGAGACTACCTTGCACTAAGCAAAACTACGTTGCGTGACTGCGAGGGTTCTATTCTCCCTCGCAATTTCTAGTGCCCTACAAGAATAAATAAGCACATCTCAACGTCATGAGAGCGTTACAGCCGCGCATTTGGTGATATATATGTCGCTGAAGATTCCTTGGCCACTAACGCGATACAGTTTATTTCCGAATTTGAAACAAAGAATGTGGACTCGCGCCATGGTGGACTCCGATCTACCAATCGTTCGTAAAAGAAAGTGTGTTAGACTCACCTCTATTTTCGTTTCTTTTTTTTTTGGAACCAGTTTGAATTTAATAGATTTTATGTAAACCTTATACTTTTTAAGATATTTGCAAAATAAATTTTCTGGACCAAGGGAGTGGCCACTTCCGGTGAGCCGATTTGGAGTCGAATTCACTGGGACCTCGTCATTTATCAAAAAAGATTAAATCTGAAGTTTCAGTTAGATTAGTTAACCATATGGGCTGTAGAGAGGACACAGACTGACATACTGACAGACTGACAGAGAGACACCATTTCGAAACCCACTTTTTCGGGCTCAGGGGACCTCAAAACAGATAAATATCTAAAAATCTCAAGGTCCAAAATTTTCATGATTACTATACTATATTTTACTATAGTAAAAGAAAGTAACATTATGCAGAGAATTATATACTGTCTCCTCAACAAGTGGACTTACTCGCCGTTTATGTTCTAATAATATATTTCTAAAGTACTCGAAACAGAAAATTATGTAAGGAAAACGCAAGCGCAACCTCAGGTTCAATCTAAAAGCACGAGTTTCTCGAAAAGAACAATCAGAAATTATTGCAACATTAGCTGCGAAAGACGGAATCACAATAAGAGGGATTTGCAGAAGTGAGTTTATAAGACACTTTCTGTAAGGCAATTAACATTACCCAAGGACAAGAAAACCATAATGTAATTGATTCAAGAATTTTATGATAAATCAAAGAAAATCTCAATAAATGAAATTCAAGATAAGAAAACCAAGATAACATATCGCACGAATCGTCGGTTCTTATATAGCGGGTGATATAGTTGCTGCAACAACTGATGGTACATCTGTACAGGTCAAGTTTATTAGTTTTATAGTCAAGCAATTCATCTTGCCATAATTAACATATTATACAAAAATAATGATGAAAGTAATACTCAAAACCACGACAACGAGCAACATTCATCTGATTCTGATTCTGAAAGGCTAAGGAAAAAGTTCATAAAATTGTACGGTTATTTAAATTATCTCCAGTAGTAATTCAACACGGAAAAGAACTCAATTTACTTCTCGATTCTAAAACTAGATGAACTAGTTTAGTAGTCACGCTCGAGTGTTTTATAAACTTATACGGAACTCGATCGAAAGAGCTTTAAACGATTTGAATTTGATAGAATAAAGTTGTATTGATAATTTACATCAATACAATTAGCAATTGAAGCATTATCACGTCGTGACTCTAATTTCACTACGAGCAAAAGTGTATTCTGTTGTTTCCAATAAATTTTTAGAATCCCTTAAAATTCGCATAACCCAAAGGAGAAATAAAGGTTTAATTTCAACTATTAAGTATTTACAGAACAGTAATATTATCGGGAACCCGGACGCCAGTGATGAATATCTGCCTTTATCAAATAAAACAGCAATCACCAAATACTTATATGAAAGTTTTGATGAAACAATTATTTTACACAACAGGTGACGTCGACGTAGAATTAAATAGCAATTCTGAACCTGAGGTATTTGAAGCTACTCAACCAAATGAAACTTATCTAAATTTGAATGGAAAACTAAACATTGCCATACGTACAGCAACTATTAGTTAAATATAAGCAAATATTAATAATGATTTGAACAAGACTTTAAATAAGGAAACATGAGTGGACGTTGCCAATCATTCTTCAAGCTTTAACAACCATTCCAGTAACATCGACAGAGAATGAATGAGTATTTTCTTCCTCTTTGGATTTGTTGTACAAAGAGGCGTGGCCGGCCTAAGTGGCAAACCAATAAATATGCTTTGTTTTTTGACAAGACCCCGGAAAGGGGCGGGAAATCTCCGCTCTACTGCAAATCAATTGACACTATCACAGAAGTAGCATAAATATAATTTTATATCTGATAGAGTTCATCAATTTATTGCGGCTCTGAGTATGCGGCTCAAACGTTGACAAACGTTTTGCTCCCAATAAAGGACCAAAAATATTCTGTACCAAAACGTAATTAAGTCAACTTTAGTTGTCGACCACCGTGTGGATCACAATAATCCTGCATGACGAAAGAACTATTAAAAAATTTAGATATCTGACAAAATGGCAGCCATGACAAAATAACGTGGTGGTGATATAGTTATGTCCGCCATTCGTCTTGTCAGCGATAAAGTTGTGTCAGTCACTTTTCTTATCAGCGATGTGGGCGAACAACTGTGGTTGGTACGGCCATCTATCTTGACCACGTTTTGCTTGTGTGATTGTGTCGGACATCTATCTTGTGGGCGATGGTATGGTGGTGTCGACGATCTGTCTTGTCGGCGATGCACTTGTTGGCGATCTAGCCGGTGCAATTTCAGTAATTTTAATTTGGTGAGATTTTTCCAACTGATATTAACAAAACTGGAGAATTTTCAAAGAACCTGATGCTGTTCGCAGGCACCTATAGAGGGATAGTGTACAAACGATTCTGCAACAAGCGCTAGTTAAAAATTAGTTGAAATTAAATTATTTTTAATTTCACAAAATTTTGGGTATCATAAGATTGTGAGACTACTTATTTTCACATAATTGAACACGTTTTGAAGAAATAACCTATAAGAAGCTCTTTAAAAACTACTGACTACTAACTTTTGTGCAATTTCTGCTAACGCCGCTTTAAAATAGTTATTGCAAGAAACAATTCGACAGTAACAAAATATATTCGCCAATAATATTTAAACATCCATATAAAGTTTGAGTGGTTTAATGGTGCCCATAGAGTTCACGACATCTTATCTCTGCACGGAAAATTGTTTATCTTTATGGAAAAATGGGTACAATTGTTTAATTGTCATTGCGTTACCTGAACATTTTAAAGACCAAATTGTAAAAAAGGAAAACTGGCGATAAGTTTAAAATCATGGATTAAGTAAAAGTTTAGTAAGATAAGAAATTATCTAATGATTAAGCTGGACTAAATCAGCAATAGGTGGGTCGGGTAAAAGCTCCGTTGAAAATGTTTCAGTATTACTAACGCTAAGAGGCTATCGGTATTTCAACCTCACAAAACATTACCCATTAGCCAAATTTTAATCATTTTTCTCAAAAAATTAAATTTTTACGATTTTAAACCGCTTTTTTGAACCTTGTAATACAAAGGGAACTGCTAACAATTTTACAGTACTCTTAGCAATCGCTCGCCTTACGCATTGTCTCGCGGCTGGAACCGGTACCTTACTATAGACATACCTGGTGCATTAGAAAATTTCTTGTCAACTAGCTGCCAACATGTTTGTGAGGAGTTTATTGAGCAACAGAATAGTTGTCATGTGACAATAGTGCAATATTGCATAGATCTTATGATTGGACGAAACGAGGTAACCATTCCTTCAATTGTACAATACCATGTTGTGCTACTCAAATAATTAATCCTAGTTAAAAATTTTATCATTTTATCCGTTACGTTAGTTCCATTTTGTTCAGGGCCAAGCCAATCTAATATGGTGATAAAATAAATGTATTAAATCGAACATTTAAGAGTTTTGATATTTTCATAAATTAAAATTTGTATTTGAAATGATTATGATGCCCGTTATTTTTATTATTAAAATTTTATAAAATTTATTGCTATTTTTTATCGCAAAGTTATTACTGCCAAATGCTAACAAATATGTATGTATATCTACCAACTTTTATCATCCAATTTAGACGATCGATTTATAGCCGAAAATATTGTTTCCTTTTATTGCATGGTGTTTTCTCCCGATAAAACAATCAAATCGTGCGATAAATCCCCCTTTATGCCGTATAGTTTATCGGCCAATATGCTTTAATAAAACAAATTGCTGACAAAGTATATTTACCAACCCACATCCATAATATATCAACGCAAAAATTTGATGAAATTCTTGAAGGTGGGACATTTGAGAAATTTTGTAAAAACAATGATCTTGAATTTGTTATCTGAATCGATCAGGCAAATGTGAGTACTAAATAAATTTCTTAGAAAATAATTCGAGACATCTACCTTAATACTTCGAATTTTCAGTACCTTTTGACAGTTTATTGTGATACCGTGTACCTTGTTGTTGTTTTCTATACCTCCACGGCTCTCGGTCTATACAGTTAAGGGTTTTCACATAATAATTTGGAACTTATATAAATAACATCAGAATAAAGTTTACTGAGGTCATTTTCACTCTTCTTGTGCTTAGTGAATTCTGAATTGATTAAAATTAAATCGATGCGCAGTATCATGGGAATGTTGGCACAATGTAGTGGCTAGATGATTCCTTATTGGTACTTTACTGTCTGATTTGTGTTGACTCAATTGATTTTTTTTAATAATTAGAGCTTAGTAATAATTAAAGAGAAAGAAGACTGAAAATTAACTGTAACAACTAAACACAAAAAGTCAAAATTCAAAATAGACAACACACTTAGAATAGCAATCTGGAATGGAAATGGACTACTCCAATGTATTCCAGAGACAAAAATATTTTTAAATTCAGAAAAAATCGACGTATTACTCCTTATTTCAGAAAGACATTTTACCAGATCCTCTTATGTCAAAATAAGGGGATATCATTTGTATTGTGCAATCCATTGCAATTCATCCTGCTGAAAACCGGCGTGAAGTATTTCACACAAAGTGCAGCTACACAAATTAACGAGGTGCAATGAAAAGGTGTAGGCCTACATAAAAAAGTGTAAATAACCAGTAGAACCAGGTAAGAGGCAATATTTTCATAAAGTGGACAGATAAACCTGAGCATGTTCGACAAATTTTTGAGAATTTTGGAAAATATAAGCCTGTTGAAATTGCTCCTACACTAAGGCCATTTTCCAAAACCTTCAAGATGTTACCTCGTGTGGGCTTATGTAAACTTCCATAAAGCGGACATGACAAGCTTTTCAAAACGAATTTTGTTATTTAGATAAAAGGGAGTTGGGCATGTTCGGCGCATTTTTGAAAATTGTGAAAATCACTTATAATGATGAAGCTTGATGCTACAATATGGCCGTTTTCCAAAATCTCAAAGATGTTACCATCTACGAAAAGCTTGACCTGTCCACTTTATAGAAATATAAGCCCACACCTGTTAACATGTCTGTTATTTTTGAAAAATGGCCATAATGTAGCATCAGGTCTGCACATTTTAAGAGATTTTCACAATTTCCAAAAATGCGTCGAATAAAAATAATAAAAATTGTTTCGGAAAGCTCAATCTATCCATTTTTGGAAAATCCTCATTCCCGATTATACTGATTATTTACACTTTTTTATGTAGGGCTACACTTGTTCAATACACGTACACTTTTCGTTAATTTGTGTAGCTACACTTTGTTTGAAATATTTTACACCAATTTGCTAAAAAGGGAAGGTGATTCAGCTGAACTAATTAAAGAAAATATCAACCATTATAAAGGAAAACACAACGAAGATGATATAATGCAAGTTACAACTGTAAACGTGGAAACTAAGAATAGACACTTTAATGTATCAGTGATTTATTGCCCTCACCAACATATAGGTCATACTTGTCATTGGAGGTGATTTTAATACGAAAATACCATTCACTAGTTATAATGACGATTAATGTCATTCTAATCAAAAAAGAACATTCACCAAGGCTAGCTAACGAGAAAACTACATGGTAAGTTATTCAATCAACTTTGATGTAATAATAAAAAATCCCCAACAATTGGGAGAAGAGTCCGCCGATTAGTCAAAATTATAAGAAATATAAAAAACTTATCCAATGGAAATAAGAGAATTGGTGAAAGAAATAACACAAAGCCTTATAACTTATGTAATAAACTAAAATCACTTAAGTTAAAAAATAGTCCATTAATAGATATTTGAGTAATCTTACAGCTGAAAAAGACCCCGACCAGTCGCTATGGAAAACAACGAACGGGTTCAATAAACCTAAAGATCAAATACCTCCAAATAAGAAACCTGACGGAACCTGAGCCCATAGTGTTAAAGAAAAGGTTGACCTTTTTGCAAATCATCACGAGGAAATTTTCAAACCTCTTCCCAGACAAACTGCTGATGAAAATAAAAATATACCAGTTCCTAAGATTGACGAGCTAAATAAAGAGCCTGTGAAGCTATACATTAATTAAAAGAAGAAATAATACCTTACCTAAATCTCAGAAAAGAGAAAGCAAAGTCAATGGTAAATAACAGAAGTAATAATAATAATTAAACCAGATAAACCACCTAAAGACAAAAGATCATATAGGCCAGTTTCTCTTTGCTACTTAGAAAAATTAAACCGTTAGAAGAATGCATAAATCTCATTCTGTCACATCAATTCGGATTCCGAGAAAAGCACTCCACCATTTTTTTAGATGTGGCACAAGCATTTGATAGACTAAGTATGGCACAAGGATTGGACTACAAATTGCAGTCGAGTAAAGTATGATGAGGAATCCGCCTTGAAAAAAACGCAGTGGGACTACCACAAGGCAGCTTCTTGGAACGAATTTTGTATCTACTACTTTATATACAAAAGACTTACCAACACCAAGAAAATTATATTGCATTTTTATTTATTGTAACATTTGCTGTTGAGACAACGATCACGTCAATAGAAGATAATGTTGAAGAGGAAACCAGCAAACAATAGAAAATCACTAATGAGGACAAAACGATGGTGTATACTGTGTACAGCTAAACGAAACGAATTCCATTCACAATTTCACATCAACTTCACTAATCGAAATGTTAACTGGAAAAAACACGTGAAAAAGAAAAAGGAAGAATTTAACATTAGATTCAGAAAGATGTATTAGCCTATTGGGCGAAGCTCAGAGCTAACTATTCACCATAAATTGTTTGTTTATCAGAAAATTCTTAAACCTTAATGGACTTTTATGGAATTACGCATTACATCTTCAGGAACCTGAAACAATGAGATACGTTTGGTAGACAACCCTATCTTTGAAAGATGACTTCAAAGAACGAAGCCAATAGATCTGGTAAACTGACCAATGAAAAATAAGCTGAAAAATAATGCGAGATGTTTTTGTAAATCGGTTGTATAGGCTTAGGATTCTTAGGTAAAAAAATATTTTTTTTTTGGGAAGCTAAACCACAAATTGGTTGGATATTCATTGATTTAGAACACAAACCAAAGTTACCCGTTACCAAAGATATTTAAATATTTTTACATCGCCTTGCGATAGGTCAGGTGAAGCCAAATCTCTTGTCAATTTGTTTTGTCCCTTAAATAGGTGTAAAATACATCTTATACTTCATTTTGAACTGCCTTTATTTTAAAGCAACTTAGAACAATCCTTGGGTGGTTCAGGCTCCGAGTTGCCAAGCCAGGTTGCCGATACCATTCTTAGGAACAAAAAGCTTTCTTTTCACAAATTTTCAGCCTGTATAAATCTATTTTAAAAAAACGTTCACTAGCCCTAAATGTACCTTTATCAAAAATGAAATAATTCTCGTCCATTTATATGATTAGTCCAAAATTTATGTAAAGGAATTCTTTGAAATTTAAATGGATCAAACACAAGTATATTAACCTATAAAAGCATAGAAAATGCAACTCTACCCTATTTTAATGGATGAATCGTCCCAACCATCTCGGTGTCCTTTCAAGGTCGGAACCGTTTACGTGTCCAAATTTTCAAGTGTTTGGTTGAAGATGTGGAACCATTTTTGAACTTCCTCTCCAGCCCTTTATAATAAAGAGGAGTTTCTTTGTCCAACCTTACAGCCAAAATTTTAGATACTTTCTTTAATGAGTGAATTGAAATCCTCTTACGATAAGTTCTAGTTTTGGCTTTCTTACCAAACATTTTTACCCCATATTTTGCAATTTTAATTACATATTTTAGATACGTATTTTTGACCTAAAAATCTCAAGCCTTTTATGTATAATAAAAATAGAAAAAAAAAATTTCAACCATTTGTTGATGCTCTACAGCAAAAAGTGTGGTTAAATAATTTACTAGTGAGTACATTTAAATCAAAAAATTGACGATCTTGCTGAGAATAATAATGGGAGAGACCGAATAATTACGTTAATGGAGCTGGGAGCTTTCCAAAAAAAACCGGCCAATTAATATGTACAAATGAACTTTAAATGAAAGAGAGAAGCCATTAAAGTTGGGTCGAAAAGGCAACCTCGGGAAATAGATGTGCCAAAAATCGTTCTCAATAAGCACCGGAAAGTTTTTTGCCAGAAGCCATTTGCTGATGGACCAAATTTATAAATGTATGTCGTTCTAGTGCAACAACATCAATTTGAAACAAATTGGCGACACAACCGCTTTGCTTCCAATCATTAAAAAATGGGCTACCAAATATGTCAATAATTCCAGATTTTTGGAAAGCGTACGTTTGTCTCAATGAAGAATGGTTCAACTACTTAAAAGTGAACTACTCACTGAAATTTGAAAATTTTTTAAAATTTTCCCGGAAAATTGCTTGCACCTCCTAACAACTAAAGATGCACAATCCTACATTGGAAAGTTTTCAAAAAATATACATTCTGTCAAAAAGTTACCGATAATTGTTAATTTA
Organism: Tipula vernalis; assembly: GCA_958295665.1. Classification (NCBI taxonomy): domain Eukaryota; kingdom Metazoa; phylum Arthropoda; class Insecta; order Diptera; family Tipulidae; genus Tipula; species Tipula vernalis. Next base: position 304,782,636 of record OY282559.1, read on the forward strand.
AATTTCTAGATTGGTAGGACTATTTTTCATTATGATGCCAACTTTGAGCGCGAACTATCAACTAGTTTGTTTACAAACGTTGGTTAAGTCAGTCGGCCTCATTAGTACACGGTGATTTTTACGATGAACGAAGTTATTAAATAGTTTGCCTCAAATTTTGTTGTTGTAAGCGAAGTGAAAAAAAAACTCGAGGCTTTTACACAACGATAATGCGCCATCACACCGGAGCTACGATTGTGAACGAATATAAGGCCAACAACTCAATAAATATCATCGAACAACCACCACATTCGCCTAATTAAGCACCAGGTGACTTTTTCCTGTTGCGCAAACATAAATTGCTACTCTGTGGAACCCATTTTGACTCCATTGAAGCCATAAAACAAAATTCGCCGCGCGAACTCAAAGCTTTAAACAGAACTGTCTCTCATCTCTTAATGAGATGACCGATAAGTTCAACATCCATATTATATGGATGCCAGGGCATTTCATAATTAGAGGGAATATAAAAGCCGACGAACTGGCTCGACGTGGTACAACGACAACGGGACCACATTTCAGAAAGCAGAAAGGTATTGAAATGCATCTTGCGGTATGCAAATTGCTGCTTCAGGAAGAAGCTAATAAGTTTACGAATGACAGATGGTGAAGTAGAGATGATCAGATCAGCGTAGTTGTTGGAGTGATTAGGGAGCACTGTCTCATAGGCAGGCATGCGAGTAGACTTATTTTCTTCTCACATGACTACTGTCGTAGTTGCGAGGACAAAGAGGAGGAAGAGACAATACTTCATCTTCTTTGCACCTGCCTTCGTCTGGCACGAAACAGACTTAGGTTTCTAGGGGCACCTCTCTTCAGTAACCTGAGGGACCTCAGTAGAATGGACGTTAGGAGAATGAGTTGGAGGATAAACAACAATTCGTGGTATGGCTACGAACCACTTTTGTGGACCACCAACTAAACCTAACCTCACCTAACCTAACTTAAAATTTGTGTTTTATGTAACAATTCCCGTTACTTTTTTTGACAGAATGTACATTTTACCTAATTTTGACGGCGTACCCAATAACTAAACTTTACCCATTCTGATAGTAGTTGTCCTACTAAGGTTGTTATAGGGTTGCCAAAAGGCCGGTTTTCACAGAAATAAGTCGGTCACAGGTCGTATAGCTGACCAGCAGAACAAATTACCGGTTTTCAATGAAATTCAGTTAAATCCTCATTTTAAATGTACTCAAGAAAATTTTTTGTAAAATCGAAATTTTTCGAAGTGGTCGAATAAAAATTTCGTTAGTTCTAGGAGTTATTACCAGAGCCGGTTGGCATATGAATGCAATGCATGGATTGCAAGGGTGAAGAATTTCAGTTCAACAAAAACGTGAAGCAAAAATATGTTTATTTAATTTCACCAACAACTTTTGAGAAAACATGCTAAATTGGCTAAACGTTTTAAATATCCATGAGCAGTTGATTAAAAAGCAATATAGTGCCAGGGTGCATAACACATTACTGTTACCTATCTATTTATGTTCCTAATATTTAAACATTACAAGCAAAAAACCAAGAACACTGTAGGATGGTCATATTACAGATCCTAATACAACTCAACATAAAAGCAGTTATACTGAATCCTAGTAAATTATCAAAAAATCTCCTCGAATCTGTAAACTTACAAAAAAATCTCTAATAATTACCATCAACATACTAACATCATGCGAGTAATATCAACAAGCAGGTAATCTCGATAATGGCAAAAATTTCGAATTATCTTCAATGTTACTCCCGAAAACATAGAATAATCTCGATATATCAAGCAACCCAATTCGCCCGTTCAATAATCCAAAATAGATTCGAATAGTCTCAAATATTCTCAAAAAATTTCACTTACATATATAAATCAATATCCTCCAAACTTAACTTAACTTAAATAAATAAATCGATGCTAAGCAGATCATTAATTCTGTAATAAGAAGCCACTTCATCATCTGCAAATTTCGAGGAATATCGGAAAGATAAATAAATCGATAATCACGAAAAATTTGGAATTTCCCGAAAAACTCGAATAAGCTCAAGATCCGGGAAAAACTTAAAAAATCAAGAAATCATTATGAATCTCAAATAATCTGGAGAATATCGAAAATATTGAAAAATGCCGATATTTTCGAATATCTTCGGTGCGCAACAACTTCGCGCTATTTAAATCCGAGAATCTGCAAATCTCGTTAGTTCCAAGAATCTTGAGAAAAATGAAATAAAATCAAAAAATACCAAATCCTTAATAATATCTGTTAAATAAAACTCAACGAGAGAAACAGCACTAGACTCGAATAATCATGAAAAGCTCGATAATCCTAATATTCTCGAGAAATTCGAAATTTTTAGGAAGACATCGCGTTGCTAAGCAATTCAAAAGCACAAAAAACATCTTTCTCGGAAGAATAACTGGAAGACATTGCACAATTTCGAAAATACCGAATAACTTCGATGCGAAAGCCCTTAACACTAATCAAGCCCGGAAATCTATTTGAATCCAAACATCTCATAATCTCGGATTTCCAGAGTCTCACCTAAAGCTATACGCTTCTTAATTTAATCGAATATTCTTAAAAAATCGATAATGTCTCGAATAATCTATGTAAGTAACACAAACTCGAATCATTATGATTGTAATTTGTCAGGGTCAATCAACCATTTCTTTAACATATTTCGAATAAATCTTAGAATCAGTTGAAAAAATATACTCCAACGGTCACTACCAATAACCTTAAGGTATGCCAGCAATTAAATTAATGAATAATAAATAACCGAGTATCGACCTCAAAAAATTACTTACAATTTCCAAAATCCTGATCTATTTGTAGGTCGGTTACATGACGCAAGTCAACATCAAAATTCGAGAAACCGGAATAATTCTTGTATATAAAGACAATTCTTGTAAAATAAAAAACCCGTATATCGAAAAGGCTGGTCTTCGATTACGTAAATATTATAAGTTCGAGATTTTTTCCGAAATTGCGGCAAAATGCGATTATATAAAACATTTCGAGTTTTCGTAATAACACTTACCTTACCGCGTTTTCTCGTAATTGCAACTTTGAGAATTACAGTTCTTGAAATTCGTAACTCGAAGGTCGAAACACTAAAATACTTAACGACACCCTACTGAAAATCGGTTAATAACCGATTATCGGTTATTATTCGGTTAATTGATTTTCCAACCAGAAATGTCTTCAGATGCTATGCTGCTGAGTCTAGGCAACGTATGTCATATTTTCAAATTATTTGTTTGTAGTGTTGCATTACAGCAAAGAGAATGCCTTTGGTTGTTTTTGAAGAAAACGCTAAGGTTCTCGTAATTTATTTTGCAAAGTATATACATCAATTTTAGCATTTGGTGTGAGTTAAAAATTGCTAAACAATTAATTCAGCTCCGTTGAAAGCAGGACAACAGCACACGAAGTGTGATAGAGCAATATGAGTTAGCCCCATGCGTTGAAGATGTACTTTAAAATGGCCGTGACCAGTGAGAGTCGCAATCAAGACTCTCAACTGGTTCTTGTTTAGAGATAAAGCAAACCTAGTGGCTCTCAAGTTAGGTCCACTAATAAAAAGTTTCGCAATGCGGCAGCTATCAGTAGCAAGCCATTACTGTTTTAATTCACTTATAGCGCAATTTTTGATCGCCTTCTTAACAAAGTTAAATGGTAAGGAAGCAACTGGTTCGGGACCGATAAATTTAAACTCAGTCCCGGCTTTTGCTAGAGAGTTGGTAATATTATTGCCCTCAATGCCAAAATGGGCAGGAGCCCACATGATCGCCACTCTATTACTTGAATAGAAAAGATGTATAAAGTATTTACAGTCCTTAACAAATTTTGACACAGTCAAGGGATTATCCAGCGAATTCAGCACAGAAACGCTGTCTGTACAGAAAACAAAATTTTTATCTGTAACAGCGAGATTCAATGCCTCAATAACACAGAGCGTAAGAGCAATTGCTTCCGCTTGAAAAACTGTGCAGTACCTACCTGGGCAGCCTGAAAAATTCAGATCAAACTTAGAGTAGTATACTCCATAACCAGAACTATTGGCGGTGCGAGAGCCATCAGAAAAGAAAACTATCGACTCGTGCAAGTTCTCAAGAAAATCCGGTGACAGTCTATCATTAACCATATCAATTTATGGTACTAATGATTCGTAATCATTTAAAATTGTTCTATGGCCGACGACTGAACCAAGATTATTCCACATCCCTATGCTCCTTAGCCTGAACGCAGCAGAACAAGTTGTGTTAAGAATGAAAGAATGTAGCTGTGGAAAGAATAGAATTGATTCCATGGCAAGAAGGGGAGTTGGCCCTACAAGCAATAATTTGTAGAATTAAGTTTATTAATTGTAGCCTTTAATTTAACCACAAGCTACCAAACCAAGTTAGAACCAACGATTTATAGATGAAACATAGCATTTTGGGAGTTAAACCCTAGGTTTTACTAAAGGCTCGTCTACGCTGCCAATGGCCGTCGATTTATAAAGTTTATACTCAAGGTGAAAATTCCAGAAAAGTTTACTGTCCAAGAAGACACCTAAATGCTCGATGCCTGGTAAATATAACCAAAACAGTTTTAGAAGGATTGACGTGTAAATGCTTTCCACCGCACCACGACTGCACAATATATAATGCACCATAATGCAGGTGCTTTACAGCGCCAGTAATAACCAGATCGTCAGCGCAGCTTTGAGCAACAAAGCCTGACTGCTGAAGTTTCACAAGTAGATCGTCAATCACCAAAAGTCATAGCAGGGGTGAGAACACATTTCCCTGAATAACCTTTGGCAACTTTGACCGAAAATGCAGCATTTTCCAAGTCAACCTCCTCAACAATGCAAGATTTGAGCATAGAATCAATCCATCTTACAATGTTGGGATCAATATCTAAATTCAAGCAGGCGTTAGTAATCGACGAAAACGATGTACTATCAAAGGCTCCCTATACAAGAAACTCTTTATTATTGAGGGATCTTTCGACCCTATAGTAACAAGTTTATGTATAGCCATTTCACATGAACTTATCTACTCTATAAGCATGTTGCATATTACTGAGTGGAGAATTAGATAAATAAGTATCTCTAATAAATCTGTCGACAATCCTCTCTAACGCTTTGAGAAATATTGAGGACAGACTGATGGACCGAAATGCTTTGGGATCAGTGTAATCTGATTTGCCAGCCTTCGGTAAAAAAAACAGCGTTGCTCTTGCACCAAACATGAGGAACAATGCTAAAAGCAACGCACGCTTTGAAAAGGTGGAGCAGCTGGTGCTTAATAATAGGAAAACCATGCTGCTATAATTTAGCCGGAAAAATCCTACCAGGACCAACTGATTTGTACGGTTTAAACGAGAAAATACTCCAATGCAGAACTTCGAACGTAATTAACCGATCCGCTAGTTCCCAGTCGGGAGCTTCATTGCAATTCTTATTGGTTAGAAAGTGAGCAGTAAAAAGTAAGTAGTATCGGATGGCAAGTAAATTTGCCATCCGATAGACGAAGAGCATCAAGTCTACAGGTATCATTTTTAGCCAACGCTCTATTAAATCTAACGACTGCAGAGAGACTATTCATTTCCTCACCGAAATATGTCCCTTGTCCATCCAATTTTGGAAACCATTTTCTGTATATTTAGTTTACCATCAGACGATTTAGGAAAGTGATCATGGTAACTTCCCGGGAGTAAGGGGTGCCGGCTTAGATGGTCTTAATATACTAGCCCAAATGTCAACCTCAGCTGCACGTGGTACTTCCTGCTAATTAACTAATGCGGCTCTGGCGACCGAGATACGGCGGAACAACAGACCACCGAGAACATAGCAAATGATGTTCTCTTCAATGACCCACTACCAACTTGTACTGGTTAGGTTGGTAGTTGATACATAACAGTTTTAAGCAATGAATACAACACAAAAAGGAGAAAATACCCCAGGTGGTAAACCAACTACCCAGTTGGCTAATCCAGCCTCTTATGTGGATTCTGGGGTGAGCCAATCATTGCTAAACCCATTCGAAAGAAGTTCAATGTTGTCAAGATCACCAAACAAACATACTAACTCTGCAAATCAGCAGAAAGACGAAAACGCTGAACTCTGTCGAAAACTCAGTGAAGTAGATATACTTTTAACCCAACTAAGAAGCGAAATTAAAAAACTGAAAAAAGAAAATGAAGAATTGAAGAAGCCCAAACCAATGGAGATTTCCGAAAACCCGCTAACTTGTTATAATGAAACTAGTACTCACACCAGTTATAACAATGAGTTCCATACTGATGAAGAGGATCTCATGAGAGAAACAGATTGGGTACTGAAAAGGAAGAAAAGACCTACCATAAACGAAAAGCAGAATTCTCGCCTGAAGTTGGAGATCATTCGCAAACTAATGTATTAGTAACTGGTGATACTAACACCAAACCAGCCCACCAGCAACAGCAACAAAATCAGCAACAAAAGGTTGTACCGAAAGAAAAGGCTCCTCCGCCAATTAATGTAATTGGCATAACAGAATTTGCTAGTATACAATCTATAATGAAATCAGTAACCACTAAGGAATATAGAGTAGTGTCACTAAACAATAACGTGTTGAAAATCAATACACCAGATTCCGTTACATATAGAGCTCTAGCAACAAAGCTTAATGCGGAAGGTAAAGAATGGTTCACATACGAAAATAAAACGAACAGAGGCGTTCATCCAACGTGTAAGGCGGGGGTCATAATGGAGGACCTAAAGGCAAAAGATCTGCAAATAGAAGATGCAGTAAACATGCTAACACGAGAGAGGTGAGAACAATCAAGTCAAAAAAAGGGGGCTTCCACTCTTTATGCTTACTTTTAACAAAAAGGAGAAAGTTGTAAACATCTTCAACATCAAAGCAATTCTCAATATGAGGGTTAAAATAGAACCGCTTAAGAAAAACAAGAGGCTAATAGTTACCTCAATGCAAAAAAATGCTAAGGTTTCAACCACACGCAAAAATATTGCAGACGGGAGCCAAGATGCGTAAAATGTGCTGGAAAACACAACGCGAAAGAGTGTACAGAAAGTAGAAACACCCCTGCAAAATTTATAAACTGTAAAGGGCATCATCCTGCAAATTATAGAGGCTGTGAAGTAGCCAAAGAACTTCAAAGGCTAAAAAACAAAATACATCAGTTTCCTCAAAACCCTAAGGTTACCAGAGAGAAACCAACTAAAACCCAAGCGGAGCCAAAACCACCAGTTATAGGTCCAGAGCGGAAAAGTTATTCACAAATTGTACAGCAATCATCTAATGCTATGAATGATAAACCCCTTGAAAGGATATGCCGAAGCATAGAAGCCATAAATATACGGCTAGCAAAGCAAGAACGTAGTCTAGAAGCTTTATATAAGCGTCTAGATATGCATCAAACCATGAACGAGGCAATAGCCCTCATATACTAAAATGAGCAGAACATTAAGAATTGTCACCTGGAACGCGAACGGACTAGCGCAGCATGTTCCAGAGTTAGAAATTTTTCTAAATTTAGAATAAAATAGATATATGCCTTATATCGGAGAGCCATTTGACAAAAACATCATTTATTAAAATACGTGATTATAAATGTTTCCATGCTGTTCGCCCAGGAGGAAAACCAAGAGGAGGATCAACAGTAATAGTGAAAAAGATTCTCAAACACTATGAAGAACCTAGTATCGAAGAAGAAAGTATGCAAGTTAAAATCATAAAAGTTGAAACTAATAATAATAATGAATACAGTATTTCCTCTATCTACTGCCCTCCACGCTATAATCTAAACAAAGAAGATTATAATAGACTCGTTAGATCACTAGGATCCAACTTTATTACTGGTGGTGACTTTAATGCAAAAAAAAACACCTATTGGGGATCAAGACTTATTACCCATAAAGGAAAAGTGCTATTCGAAGCCGGACGAATAAATAACTGCGAGTTCCACTCTGGAGGTAAACCAACATACTGGCCTGCTGATATAAATAAAATACCATATCTCATTGATTTCTATGTAACGAAAGGGATCTACGAGGATTACATGTGCATCGAAAACAGCGAAGGGATATATTCCGATCATACACCTGTTATCATGACTCACAGCACAATGATAATTAATATGGATAACCTTCCTAAATTAGCAAATAATAGAACTAACTGGGACCTATTCCAAGAATTAATTGAAATGGAAATAAATCTACGAGTGCCGATTAAAACACCGGTACAGTTGGAAGACGAACTAGAGGTATTTAACAGTACTATTCAACAAGCAGCATGGCAAAGTTGCCCTGCTAGTCACACCGAATCACGTAGGAATCAAAATTATCCTATTGAGGTCAGGGAGTTAGTTAGAGAGAAACGGAAGGCAAGAAAGACTTGGCAAAGGACACGCGCCCCGGAAAACAAAAAAATCCTCAATTTTCTATGCAATAAACTAAAACAATTTATAAAAGAAATTAAGAACGAAACTATTACCAAGTACTTAAATGGTCTCACCGAACATAAAGATACTGATTACTCTCTTTGGAAAGTAACAACGGGATTAAAAAGAACCAAAATGCATGTGCCGCCTATTAAAAATGGGGAAGGAACCTGGGCCAAAAGCGACAAGCAAAAAGCTATTTTATTTGCATAATGTAATATTTTATGTGTAACAATTCAGGAATTAAAAGATGAGATCAAGTGTAATTTGAACGCAAAAAATCTCCAAGATATGATTTAATTACTGGACAAGTCGTAAAAGCCATTCCCGAGAAGGGACTACGAAAATTGGTTCAAATTATCAATGCTGTCTTCAGACTAAAATATGTCCCACGACAATGGAAGGTTGCTGAAGTAATTATGATTCCCAAACCAGGCAAACCAGCGAACGATAAAAAGTCGTTCAGACCGATTTCACTACTTCCTGTAATTTTAAAATTATTTGAAAAATTACTGCTCAAGAGACTCAAGCCAATAATAGAAGAGAGAAATTTGATTCCACCACACCAATTTGGATTTAGAGAAAATCACTCTACGACAAAACAAGTTCACAGAATAGCGGATATAATCGAAGACGCACTTGAGAATAAGAAGATATGCTCCAGCATCTTCTTAGATGTAGCATAAGCTTTCGACAAAGTTTCGCACCAAGGACTTGAATTTAAATTGCATCGAGATCTACCTTAGCAGTTCTATCAAATTCATTTCCGTGTAAAATATAATGGAGAGTACTCTGAACTAAACTAAAGAGAATATCAGCAGGCATACCACAAGGTAGCGTACTGGGTCCTGTATTGTACATCCTGTACACCAGAGATATGCCAAATACAGAAGTTGCCGCCATAGCAGCATTTGCAGACGATACAGCTATTCTGGCAACGGGAAAGGGTATATCAGAAGCAACGACCAAAATTCAAAAAGCAACCGACACAGTGAGTAGTTGGACAAAGCAAAATTTATTTATTTATTTATTTATTACCAACTTATACATAACTGGTTACATCAATAAGAAATTTAATAAAATTATATAATGTAAAGATTACCAATAATTCAAAAGAAGCTTCGACATCAATTCCTTAAATGCATTTCTAGACAGATTAAAGTCAAAAGCCGGCCGTACTTTATTAAAGGAAGATTTGCCTACAAAACGGCAACTTAATTTGGCAACTTAATCTCTATCGCGCAGCACACGTAATGGAGTATATATATCAAGCAAACTCAAAATTTCCGAACAATCGATTTTAGACACCAATAAATCTCGAACAAACATTGCGCTAATTTCAATTCTACGAATAAATAGCGGCTCCATATTTATTAATTTACATCTACCACGATACGCTGGGAGTATGAAAGCAGGTACATTCGCCTCTCTAGGCAACCTTCATAGTGCGTACATTAAAAATCGCTTCTGAACCCTCTCTATGCGATCTGAATAGTTAATATAAAACGGATTCCATATTACAACACCATATTCCAACAATGAACTAACAAAAGAGACATATAAAGTTTTAATCACGTAAGGATCATGAAAATCCTTAGCAAACCTTTTAACAAATCCAAGCATAGAATTCGCTTTAGAAATGCAACCTTCAACATGTTTATGGAACGATAAATTCGAAGTAAAGGTTATACCTAAATCTTTAAAAGTATCAACAGTTTCAATACTACAACCATCAAAGAAGTAATCGTAACTAGTGGGTAAGACTACGCGGGTGAAACACATTGTTTTGCATTTGGAGATGTTTAGAATCAAATTATGCGATGTACACCAAGCCTTGAAGTTTGTCAGGTCAGACTGAAAGTCAAGTGCATCATTGGCGCAAGAAATAGTTTTAAAGATTTTTATATCGTCCGTGTGGTGAAGTCAGCACATTAATCGGCGTGAATTTAGATGTACATTAAGCGGCGGGATTTTAGATATAAGGATTGTGAATATGTCAGAGAATGGACGGGATGAGTTTAGAAGAGAAAACGCTACGACAAGAGAAAGAACAAGAAGTGAATAAAGAAATAGATATTATTTAAATATATATTTAAGTGTTTTATTAAGTGTAACTCGGATTACGGAGTTACAACAGTCCGCATAAATGAGAATGTCGGAATGACTTAGACAGTTGACCACATCGTTTACGAAAAGAATGAAGAGCATGGGACCCAAATGGCTGCCTTGAGGGACTCCTGAAGAAACATCAATAACTCTTGAAGTGAAGCTGCCAATTTTCACAAATTGAGTTCTGAATTTTAGATAAGATTTAATCCAATCAACTGGCAAGTAGTTACAATTCAATGAAATAAGTTTCCGCAACAGCAAGTCATGATCGATCTTGTCAAAAGCCTTACAAAAATCAGTGTAAACGACCTGCACAATATTACCATTTAATAGAGCCCTTGAAATACAATTAGTAAACAAAACTAAATTAGTAATAGTTGACCTACCAGGGAAAAATCCATGCTGTTTGGAAGAAATGAAAGTCTTAACATGAAGGAATAATTGATCTTTAACTAGTTTCTCAAAAAGCTTTGGTAAAACTGAAAGAATACAAATACCTCTGTAGTTCTCGACATCGCTTCGAGATCCGGATTTGAAAATCGGCTTAATAAGTGAGCGTTTCCATGCAATAGGAAAGCAACCCTCAGCGAGACTTTTATTAAATAGTACGGAGATATGGGAAGAAATTACCTTACCGGTTAATTTTAGAAAAATGGGTGGAATAGAATCGAAACCGGCACTTTGGTTAATATCAATATTAGACAATTCGCATAAAATAGTATCCACTTCCAGACGAAACATTGAAAACTTAGAATTACTTGCAACATTACTGAAATTACCAAGATTTGATTTCGAACTATATACACTCTGAAAGAAATCAGCAAATAAATTACAAGTATCCTGTATGTTATCACAGGAACGGTCGTTCAAATACATCGTAGAAGGGTAACCATTAGACTTACTTTTGTAGTTAACAAAATGCCAAAAATTATTTGGCTTCGATTTAATTAATGATTCAATTTCCAGAATATAACAGCTGTAAAGAAATCGGTTTAGACATATATACTTCTTACGTAATACATCAAACGAGTTGTAATTAACAACATTAGGATGCAATTTATATTTCTTGTGAGCCTTGTCCTTTCTATTTTTTAGATTTATCAACTCATTATTATACCACGGTTCCTTCTTAACGCTAAAAGCTTTCAGTCTAGGGATAAATTTCTCAATACCTAGATTAATAATTCTATAAAATTCGATTGACATGTCATCAATACTATTACAAGCATAAAAAAACGACCAATCATACGTATCCAGAAATGCATTTAAAGAATTGTAATCGCCCTTTATAAAGTTGTAAGTCCATGAATTAACATTTTCTTCGACTAACTCGCAACATTCAAACATAACTGAAATATTCAGTGGAGAGTGGAAGATACTAGATGATCCAGCCAAATCCTCACACGTCGATACGGTCACCTCATGATCAAATGGTACAAAAGCCAGATCCAAAAGAAATGGCGCATTAGCCTAACCGATGCAAAATCGGTTCACGTAAACTTCACAAACCAAAAAGTTAACTGGATTCCAGTGGAACTTAATTCAAGGCCGGTTCCAAATGCAAATACAGCCAAATACCTCGGCATGACTCTCGATTGCAAGCTTAGATAGAAAGAGCATGTTAAAAAGAAAATAGAAGAATTGAACATCAAATATAGGAAAATGTATTGGCTAATAGGTAGAAACTCTGAGCTTACAATATATAACAAATTGCTATTATATCAGCAAATACTTAAACCAGTATGGACCTAAGGTATTCAACTTTGGGATTGTACCAAGAAGACAAATGTACAAATCATACAATGTTTTCAAAACAAAGTGCTGCGTGGCACTGTAAACGCACCATGGTACATTAGAAATGATAACCTCCATAGGGACTTAAACATGGAATATGTACGTTAAAAAATACAAAATCATGCAAAGAAACACATTCAGCGGATATTTCGGCACCAAAATGCAGACATACGAAGTTTGTTGGATACCACCAATGCAGTAAGAAGACTTCAAAGGCGGAAACCTTTGGAATTGGGCAGTTGTATTTAATTAGGATAGAGAAAAATAATTACTATGTAAATTCAAACGGGAGTAACCATTGGGTTACTGCCCGTCAAATGTGAATCTTCATTTAAGAAAGATAAATTATTAAATGATTTGTAAATCAGTTGGAATATTAAATAAAATAAAAAATAAATAAAAAAAATGGTAACTTCCCGTTAGATCTCTTTACAGCACAGATAGTTTATCCTTTAACCAATCAACGGAAACTTCATATTTAAGCTTTTTTTGCTAGAGAATTAACAATAAGACTATAACAAAAAAATGTTTATAAAAGAAAGTCGGGTATTGGCTCACCTCAATTGTTTTATCTGACGTTTTATTTTTTTTTTTACCTCTGGCCGGTCGACCAATTCAGTTGATTTAAATCAAATAAAGGCCAAGGTTTCTAAAGAAAAGTGAATCTCATTGCTAAAAAGCCTAAACTTTATGGTGTTTAATCCTGAGTTGGTTGTAGCATCGTTGTTGGTTACCATCTTTAAACCTTACCAAATTATTATTTCACACATAAAACGTTCGTAGCGACAAAGAGACAATTTCGAGCGATTTATAAAATTAAAATTCAATAGTATTACAAAATATTCGAAAGTGCGGGGTACGAAATAAGTATGTATATACTATTGAACGATTATCAAACAATAAGTTATTTCTAAAATAATTACAAAAAAATTACGAGTGTTAAAAATGAGTCAAATATTCAAATTTCACTCACAAGGAAAATGTCGTTTATCTTTCCCATTGACATAAATAATCTAACCCGAATACACTATTGTTAAATTATGTTCGCTAAATAAATATTAAATTTTCACTTTATGCAATTATCATTATAAACATTTATTTAGAGAGCTCTTTAATCAAATGACCCCGTTCAAATTAAAAAAAAAAAAAAACAATAAAAATAAACACAATCAGTTTATGAACATCGATCAAATATCCAATGTTATATACAATAGAAGAGTATGTGTATAAGATATCTAAGACTTACAGAGAATTCCAATTTTAGAATGTTGATTTATGACGCGAACACAAACACACACATAGTGGGAAATGCATTTTCACTTTTTTCGTAATTCTAAACACCAAAAAATTATGAGATACAAAACAAAAATGTACATTACCTATTTCATGTAAACCGGGCTCCCCTTTACTGTTTCCACTCGTAGCTAATTTGACAGCCGCTTGCCAAATTTCCTTTTAGTAAAATCTTAATTACTAAATTTTAAATAAAACCAAAATCACTTTAATATTTTAAACCAAAACAAAAAAAACCCCAACTTTATAAATAAACACAAAAACCACAAACAACTACTTTTAATTTAATACACAAGAAAAATTAGAACACTTGCGATTTCACATTACACACAAAAAACTAAAAGAAACAAAATTGTAGTAAGTACGCGAAAATAAAAACTATTCGCGATATTTATTATTTCTCTTTATTTATTCATTAATTATAAATTTTACTTTATTTCTTTCTTTTAACGAACTATTAAAAAAAAAAAATTAAGTCACACACACACAAAATACAATAACACTAAAATAATACAAATAAATCACTCAACGTTTACGATTTCTACTCAAAAAAAAAACAAAAACTGCGATAAACTATTTTGCATATAAGTACTCTAAAGTTAGCGCCACGATATATCGAAAGTAAAAAATAATTATAATTTACGTACACTATGTGTACACATCGGAAGCAACCGAGTGACTGAAAATCTGTTGAATAACTGTGAAAGAAAAACAAATAATACAACTTGTTTGGTAATATTTGTTGTTGTTGTTGTTGTGGGTAACACATTTTTTTAGTTTTTGCTTTTTTTATATTTTTTTTTTTATTGAATGAAATTGGAAAATTCAAGCTGAAAATTGAATGAATGTTAGTACATACCAAAAAGTAGTAAAAGCTTTTTTGTTTGTTTTTAAGATTTACACGTGAAATGGATTTTAATATTCAAACATTTTCTTTAGCATTTTGGTTATAGGGCTATACACACGATACAATTTGTTGTACAACTAAGTTATACAACTTGGTTGTACGTTTTCCACAAACGAGACAACAAATTGCCAAAATTTGTTGTACAACTTAATTCTATGTGGTGTCGCGCCGTGCAGACCTAAAAAAAATATTTCGAGTTTAAAAAGACGTGATGGCAGACATTGTATTGTCATTAATAATAATTACTGAGTGTTCTCAAGAGAGCGAAAATAGAGGCAGGCATAAAAAAAGGAAATGGTCGAAAGAATGGCTACAAAAAAGGCAACATTTTCTAATGAAAAGTTGTTGAAAAAACTAGCAGAGACAGAAGCATTTGATTATTTAAGTTATATGCGTATGAGCCAAGAGACTTTTAGAGAACTTTTAACAAAAGTCACACCTCTTATTAGAAAAAAGGACACTTTTATGCGCGATGCCATTGCTGCAGAGACCCGTCTTGCAATCACTCTACGATTTTTGGCCGCAGGGAATTCATTTGAAGACCTAAAAACCTAGGTTTCGATTTCAAAATATATAATAATTAATGTAAAAATTTTATATTCATACGAACTTACAGCTTCCGCGTGGAAAATTGAAGCTGATACATTCTACAGGCGGTCAGGATTCCCACATTGCATTGGAGCGATTGACGGCAAGCACGTACAAATAAAGAAACCTGCAAATTCCGGCTCCTTTTATTTTAATTATAAAAAAACATTCAGTGTTGTTATTATGGCATTAGTAAATGTGGACAGCGAGTTTCTAATGGTTGATGTTGGAACAAATGGTCGAATCTCAGACGGTGGAGTTTTATCAAATTCAAAATTTTTTGATAAATTTGAGAAAAAACAGCTTGGTTTACCAATACCATCTCCACTTTTACCCGGCATACAGCCCCTGCCATACGTAATAGTCGGAGATGATGCGTTTGCTTTGCGGCCGGACTTAATGAAGCCATATGCTCACGACAATTTTTTTCAACCGTACACTTAGTTCAGCCAGAGTAAAGGTGGAGAATGTATTTGGCATATTAGCATCTCGTTTTCGGCTGCTCCTTACAACTATCAATTTGAGTTCTGAAAAAGCTACTACAATCGTTTTGACATGTTGCTATTTGCATAATTATTTGAGGCGACAGCAAGTATCCAGTAGAGAAAGTCATATCCAGCCATCCACTCATGAACAAGACACATTCTTCAATATGCAGCCATGCTCATCAAGAAATTCTAGTCACTTGGCTAAGTCTGTGAGAGAAAGTTTGTTACGGTTTGATGGGTGTATTTTAATGATGATATACATATATATGTACGAGGAACAGCACAGTAGACAATCCAGTTTGGGGGGACCAAGATTATTGACCTCGAACCCAATACACCAATTTCCTTCAGTAGTCAAGTTGCCCAGACTACTCCTACAAAGGAACTGGGATCAGGAACGAGTCCGCACCCCGTCATCGCTGAACCCCTTATCCGGTCATACACTTCGTGTCGCACGTTGCCGTTTAAGACACCCTAGAAATGTATGATGGACGAACTGGACTGTTCGCCGCGTGTCCTCGCTCCTCCCGCAAACAGATATCTCCGCCGACATCACCGCGGCTTGTTGCTCTGACTAGAATCAGTATGTAGGGGTGGTGATTTGATGATGCCGCACGGAAACTTCAATTTAAGCCGCTATGTTAGGTTTTGCTGCATTTTTTTTTTTTTTTGGTTGACCACACTCAACACTCACTTACCTGAAAGTGAACTTAATGAACTAAAGCACACACACATATCTTCACTCACACCATCGCTCCCTGAAAAAAATGAATCAACAACACATGATGGTTTATATTACGTTATAAACATGAATTGTATTATAAAAAATTATCTTTGGTGTTATGACATAAATATTTGTTGTTTATAATATTTTTTCTTTATTTATTGAAATTTTAAAACGCCGACACGCAAAACACTGGACATAAATCCCATTGAACGCTCTGCTGTTGATCCGTCTTGACACAGCGTGGTAAGTTGAAGTAGTTTACAGGTGATCTCCGGATGAAGAGCTCTACCTTCCGCAGATCCCTAGAAAGATACAAGAGAAACAAAAAAAAAACGCCCGCGCCACACTAAACTGGTGTCTACGATCGAAAAGCCAACCCTCACCGAGACTCAGACCAATACCTGCGCGGATCATGTTTTTCCTTTTGAACTGCCGTCCTTTGCTGGAACTGCACTCCTTTGCTTGAACTGCACTCCTTTGCTGTAACTGCACTCCTTTGCTGTAACTGCACTCCTTTGCTTGAACTGCACTCCTTTGCTGTAACTGCACTCCTTTGCTGGATGCAAGGTATGGAACAAGGTACTACCCTGTTTTGTTATTTTTTTCCTTTTTTTTTGGACCACACTGTTTTTGTTTCGTTTTTTTTTTTTTTAAGACCACACTGTTTGTGTTTTGGTTTTTTTTTTAAACCACACTGTTTTTTTTTTTTTTTTAAGACCACACTGTTTTTGTTTTGTTTTTTTTTTTAAACCACACTGTTTTTGTTTTTTTGGTTTTAGGTTTAGCCGGTTAGTCTTAAAACTGGTATTATTATTCGTTTATTTTTATTTTTTATTTTTTATTTTTTTTATTTTTAAATTTTTTTGTATTATTAATATTTATATAAAAAAAACAAAATGTGCCCTGAATGAATAGGCTGTGGCCAAAACTTCTTTGTGGCTCCTGTGTATGTCTTCTTGTGGTGGCAGATCCGTGATCAAAGAGAGCGAATCACATTATTCATCCGCTTTTATACTTTTTGCATGGTACAACAACAACATGGCTAAAAAAATGTTTTTTTGGTCATCACGCCTCTAAAAGTGAACACCTTGAACAAACAATTGGGTACGCAACCAAAAAAAAGAAAAACACAAAAACCAAGCCAGTCACTGCCATCTACACAAAAGTTACATAAAACAAAATATACCACAATACAGCACCAGCTGGCGTTGGTGATATTTTTTTGTTTTCATTGTTTCGGTCGGTGTGTGGTGATTGTTGTGACAGGTAAGCTAGTTTTGTTGTTGTGGTTTTAATTAATTGTGAAAATTTTAATAATGATTATAATAAGTTTTATTTCTTTCAGAAAGTAATATAAAGAAAAAAAAAGGAAATTGAATCGAGAGTAAAGTGAAAAATAGAAAATGAATCAGATAAGTATAAAAAAATTGAATAACAATTACTTTGTGTAACTTTGTGTATTTCTTGTGTTTTAGGTTAGACATCCAGCTGGATGTATAAAATTATGTAAGGTCAACTTGTTATTATTTCCCGTGTGCGAATGGATACGTGATGTCACCCCAGAACGGATTAAATAATTTGGAATAAGGTATATTTCATGAGTTTACTTTAATTAGAATGTGATTTTTTTTTTCATTTACAGATGCTACAGTCGAGGAAATTTTTGTACGGTGCGTGAAAAAAAAACAAAAAAAAAAAATGGTAACAAAGAAAAACAATAAATATGAAATGGAAAATTAAAAAAAAAGAAAATGTGGGTGTTTTATTAAATCAGGACGATGCCTTGCATCGTAACAAGTTTTCGTGAAACTTTAAAAAGCATTAATGAAACAAATAACAATTAATACGTTGAGTTAAATAAATACATATTATCATAAAAAAAGTTATTTATGGTTTTTTAATTTTTATTTTTATTTTTAATTTAAGAATACTGAGTATCAGATAAAAGTTCATCACACTTTCGTAAACTATTGCTGAAGCATGCGTATTTGGAAAATATGCCTCATTATCAATAATTATATTTTGATGGGATGTATCCCGCGATGATAATCTATAATTATGAAGCGGGGTTGAAGTTCCTGAAGTATCCCGCGATGCAAATCTATAATGGGTTGAAGATCTAGATTCCTCAGAAGATGATTTACTGGAGGATGATTGTGACGATATTGAACTATCCAAAGATAGTTTGTTTAGCTGGCCACAACAGAGCTTCATCAATAATTTTCTTAGTAAACAGCTTTTGTTGTTCATTCAGTTTTCTGAATGAACAAGCCCAACCTTCGGCAAAAACATTTGCATCATCTTTAACAATACCGCCACGGTCTTTTTTAACTTTATCCAAATAGTCCACTGCTTTCTGTATAAAGTCATTTTTATTTGAAGGGTTTTTTTCTTTGACGCTGCGTTTTCCCCAAAACAATAAACAATATATTTATTGTAAATACTATACTAAACAGCTAAACTTGGAAAGCCAAAGATGGAATATAAATGTCTTCACTCCCTGCTCCAGATTTCTCACTTACATTTTTCTTCTTCAACTCTCGTCGATAGCTTGACCTTATATTGGCAACTTTGCGTTTTAGTTGCTCAATTGTAGCATCCTTTTCAATTAATTGAAAAACCTCCATTAAAACTTCCCACGCATTATTTCGATAGTTTTCATTTTTTACTTGCCACAATACCGGTAGCTCTTTAAATTTATCAAAAAAATTCCTCCAATTTTCGGAATTTGTAATCGCCATTTTCACTATTTTTACAATCCAAATGGTAAAACACTCAATCACTTTTAATTATATACTATATGTCTAATCTTTTAATTATTTCACGCGTTGTGAAATCAAACTGGCAAGATTTTTGACACTTAGTTGTTAAACTTTACCACACACAATACAACCAGTTTAAACAACACGTAGCTCCGCCCCCAAAAGATCAAAACATTTTGATTTCATGCAGACTGTTTCACGAACTTAAAATCGGTTGTACAACTTCGCCACAAACGGTACAACTTGTCATACAACCCAACCAAGTTGTACAACAAGTTGTATCGTGTGTGAGACCTATTAAAATCGTCGTTTCGTTCTTTCATTCTTTATTGATAAGGGATTTCTGTTACTCAACTGTGCATGCACAAAGTGTAACAAATAACAACTGTATAAATCACAAACGAAAAAGCTAAAATTTAAAATGAAATACTCACATTTGAGATTGATGCTATCGCTCTGAGTTAGCACCTAATTTGTATTAAACCTGAAAAGAAACAACTGTTAGAGTAGGGTTATCTTACCCAAGCTACCACCTATAATGAAAGGGGAAAATCTACTCTACAGCCGATCAAATCATAAAGCCGTTATCTCTTAAAACCAATGATGGTTGATTAGTTCGGACAATGGACATTGTACTGGAATGGCTGTGTTATATTTCAGGTACGTTGACACATTGCTCAGTTATCTCATCGTAGACTGAGATGTCGTTGGCACATTACTCGTAGACTGAGATGTCATTTTATAATATAATACATCAAGAACGTCGTCTTGATACAATGTAATGGCGACCGACCACATGTAACGCATTCACAAATTACCACATATCTCACAAACGGAAGGTTTACATAACTATATATACATGCATTGTACCATATATACTTCACCATACATATACTACCTAATTTGTATTTATTTATATTTTTATTGGCACATACAATTTATTACCACACTCACTAGTTACTAGCACGTCTTTCTTCTTTTCATTATCATATTCGAGATTTATTTTTATAAAGGGAATCCCTGGCATATTTGTTTGTTTGTGTGAGTTTCGGGAGTTTCTTTATTTCAAATTCACACTTTCCGTTCATCACGCTACATTCGACCTTCCTGACATGGGGGATTATCCCTTCCATCTCCGTTTTCCTCAGAGTCGCTGCTGATTTCTGGTCTTTCAATCAACATCATTTTTTCGGTGGGAAAAACACCAGTAAATTTACGCCTAGTACCCTGTAACCTCTGTTACTCGAGGTACCCAGACACTTACTCGGAAAAAATATTCTATAAAAACATTTACTCGAAAATTATGTGCTCGGAAAACATTTACTCGAAAAACACTTTCACTAAAATGAATAAAACCACATTTGCTCCAAGAACATTTACTCAACAAACATTTTCTCGAAAAAAACTTGAAATAAGTAGTCTATGTTTTCAACCAAAACAATTGAAATGTCATTCAACCAAAATATTTATTAGTTCAACAATAATGTTTACTATTTAAACATATAAAAATTAAACAATGTTGGTAAGGATAAATATACAAACTTTAAAATAGAATAAACTTAATAAAATAAAATAAAATTTCTAACCTTGTAGATGACCAGTATGGATAATTTAAAAACAACAAAAAATAAGCCTTGCTTCCTAGTAGATGGTTATGTATTTATTAAAAATAAACAGCATAATGATGTTACGTACTGGGTTTGCACGAATAATCGGAAAAATCGATGTAAAGCACGAATTAATACCAAAGGTGATGTTATTATAAAGAAAGTTGGAGAGCATAATCATGCTGGCAATTCAGCAAATGTTGGTGTTAGAAAAACCCTTACTGAAATTAAAAAGAGCGCTATATCTACAAATAGTAATACACAACATATTATTGCTGAATCTACTGTTGCCATAAATAATCCAGTAAGAGTCCATATGCCGTCTATTCCATCCATGCAGCGCACAATTCACAGACAAAGACAAGGAAATGCTGTTATTCCAAAATCGTTAATTGATTTAATTATACAAGAAAAATTTAATGTTACTCTTCAGGGTGATCCATTTTTGCTGTATGATTCAGGGCCTACCGAAACTGGAATTTTGATATTCTCAACCCAACGAAATCTTCACTTTTTGGCGCAATCTGACATGTGGTTCGTTGATGGTACTTTTAAAACAGTACCGTTAATTTTTAATCAACTTTTTACCATACATGGGATAAAAGAAAAGCAATCTTTACCATTAGTGTATGTCTTATTACCGAACAAATTAACTGAATCATACAAAAGGGCATTCGAACAGTTAAAATTGTTAAATGTTTATTTAAAACCATTGCATTTAATGTCAGATTTTGAACAAGCTATTATAAACGCAGTTTCCGTATCTTTTCCAGATGCTCAACAAAAATGTTGCTTCTTTCATTTAGGCCAGAGTTTATATCGCAAAATATGTCAGGTGGGCTTAAAAGCTCAATATGACCAGGATGCAGTGTTCGCTCATAAAATTCGTATGATTTTGCATTTGTGAATGTTGCATTTGTGCCGCCGGCCGATGTTATTAACGCTTTCCAATCTTTAACTGAAATCAATGTTATCCCAGAAGAAGCTAATGAAATATTGGATTATTTTGAGGATAATTATATCGGCAGATTTGATGTGCGGTCTAAAAATGAAACTGGTAGGCGCAATCCCAGGTATTGTATTGAATCGTGGAATGTTTATACTGCAACACTAGAAGATTCTGCTCGAACAAATAACTGCGTTGAAGGTTGGCATAATGGATTTTCCCGGTTAGTTGGTTGTGAACATCCATCTGTTGATTTTTTTTTAGAAAAAATTCAACTAGAACAATCAAAAAATGAAATAGTTCTCGAGCAAAATTTTGCTGGAACTCCAATGCCTCCAAAACACAAAAAATATCGGGATTTAGATAAAAGAATCAAAAATGTTGCTGAGAAATATTCAATTATGGAAATCACCGATTATTTAACTGCAATTGCATACAATACTGTATTATAAAAGTAACCAAAAAAATTTAAATATTTAATTAAAAATCTAAAAAAAGTTAAAAACAAAATAGAATTTAATTAATATTCAATAATCATTTTCTGGTAAAATTAATAATCGAAAAATTCTTCAAAAAAATCGCGCGATTTTTTTGAAGAATTTTTCGATTATTAATTTTACCAGAAATGACGTTCGAGTAATTGTTGTTCGAGCAAATGTTTTAGGGCAAATGTTTTTCGAGAAAATGTTTTTCGAGGAAATGTTTTTTGAGCAAATGTCATGGAATCGTTACTCGATATCTACCTTCGTGTATTTTTTGTAAAATTTGATACCGACCTCGATATTGTCGCTGTAATTTCGTACTCGTTCCTGTTGAGACCGTTTCGCGTTTCACCATAACTAAGTCTTCGACGGTAAAGACATCCGGTTTCCTATGGTTAGAATCAAAATATTTCTTCCTATATTTTTGATGACGTTTTAATGCTTTCGGAAGCTTCTTCGCGATTCCTACGCGTTTGCTCTACATAGTCCTGCCGTTCCTTAATGATCTTCCCGTCCGCTATTTCAAGAGTTAACTTATCACTGAAAATATCGCGCGGCTTATATTCAAATAATAATTCATGTGGAGACTTCTTTGTTACGGAATTTGGGGTTGTGCTAATTGCCCACTGTATCTGTCGAAGTTTTGTCTCCCAATTTTGATCAGTGTTCTCGATAACCATTGTTCGGAGTGAATTCAACAATGTTTGATTTGTCCGTTTGACTTGTCCGTTGACATTTAAATTCACGCAATATCGTTCAAATGTTCCGGAAGTAAATGCAGAACCTCTTTCTTGTTGGCGTACTGAAATGTAAAATAATATCGTCAATTGCTTTAACTGCTTTATAATGGACATATTTGGTGAACGTTTTCGTCTGAGCACCACCTTTTTCTTTTTGGTAAATTGGTTCTTAAACCAATAATTTCTCTTTAAAATATCGAGCGTCTTTTCAATACCCAAATGACCAGATGAATGAGCTTCTATTACTACACGACTACGAAGACATTTTGGTGTAACGAATAGTTCATCTCCATTTTCTTTTCGGAAATAAGCGTACTCATCTCGGATTATGAAACTACTCATTGTTGGATCCTTTTCCAAAATTTTGTTTTTCATCTGTTTAACCTCCTCATCAGTTTCTGCAATGCAATCATCCATTTATCTTCCTCGCCTACACTGAACACGTCCAACGTAGCTTCCTCTGCGTCGACACTTTCTAACACGGGGGCTCTACTCAACGCAACAACATGGGCCATCTGTTGCTTATTTTTATGCCTAACTTCTGTCTTTCCGAGTACATATACTCGAAATCGTTTTACTGCTTCCACAACAGCTACTGTCTCCAGCTCATAACTATGGTAATTTTGTTCTATTGCGTTTGTCTTACGGCTAAAATAAGCGATCAGTTAATGGCCTCGTAATTTCAGCAAATTTCGGAACAACCTTCCGGAAATAACTCGACAATCCAATGAATCTTTGTACGTCATGAACGTTCGCTGAAGTCGCAAATTTCTCGATACTCATGACTTATTTCATAACCCAAAAACTCAATTTTTGCATGTAAAAACTTACAATTCGATAGTTTCATTGTTAAACCATATTCTCGTAATTTCTCCATGAACTCTTTAAGTAGCACTATGCGTTCATCAAAGGTCGTTGACGGAATGACCACATCATCAAGATAGGTCACTATTTTATTCAAATGAAGCTCACCAGCCATGGAATTCATCATGCGCTGAAACGGTGATGGTGCATTTACAAGCTCAAACGGCATACGGTTGAATTGATATTTTCCATCAGGAGTAACAAAAGCAGTTAAAATGCGCGATTCTTCCGTAACCGGAATCTGATAGTACCCAGCCGCTACCCTTATTTTTGACAATTACAATTGGTCATGATTATGGAGGACCTTGATGGACATATAATATTATTTCGCAACATTTCTTATACAAGTGCTTTAACGGTTTCTCGTTAAACAAGAGCAAGTCGATATGGTTGGTAGCACACTTGTTTGTCATTCTTTAGTTTCATCTCAATTTTCGCTTTGCTATAGTCAATCCTAGCTCACCCATATTTATTGCGAAACATTCCCTATATTCATTAAATAAATTCATGGCATTAGCTTTATTGGTTTCATTAACGTCTTCTCCAATAGATTTCCCCATAATATTGCTACAGTCGTCCTTCTGCGCTGTCACCTGTCAATATAGCTACATCTGGTATTCCCACGTCACGATGGTTATCTTGTAAGTATTTTCCAATTCACATTATTGCTGTGTATTGGAATTTCCATTAATTTAAAGCATTATTATATTTTCTCGATTTATCACATTCTGACCAATAATCGTATTCGCGGGTTGAAAAACGTCTCGAACAATCAATACGTCACAAACTAACTGATTACGATGCCATCAATTTCTATTTTTGCAACTACTTTGCCAATTGTATTATATTCTCTGTTCCCAAATCCACGTAATTTTTGATTATACTTTTCATAATTTGCAAACATTTTGCCTGCAATATTTTGGCATAGTATTGTACATTCGCTACCCAAATCAACGAATGCATTCACATCGGCTCCGTTCAGTTTTATTGTTTTTATATATTCACCTTTACTGGCAACAATGCAATTAATTGATTTGACATTTGAATCCGCTAAGAGAGTTTTCAATTGTTTATTTTGTTTTCATCGTGCGGCATAAGCTGCAGCTGGTAGTTGCTGAATTAAAATGTCGCCCGTCTACCACATACCTTGTTCACCTTCGAGACTATTCTTGTATAATTCTATACTATTACACTTAAGTTGTAAATTTGAGGTAGTCTTGATTTACAATATTAACTAATATAATAGATTACTTCGGCTGTTTAACATCCTGTTGATGAGTCAACATATTCGGCCTATACAGCGTTTGGAGTAGTTTTGCTGTTTACTTAAATATAAAATATAAAATAGCGAAAAGTATAATCAGGATTCATATCGTTAAGTAGGAAATCGTGTAATGATGAACGTCATGAAGATTCTTTTCTGTTGGCAGTTCTTCATTTTACTTTATGATTTCTAGCTCTCTTTCCAAATCATTTTTGTTTTTTATTTGTAAAGTTAACTCCTTTAGGTTGATAGCACCGTTTATTATATTAGATGATTTTTGATTTTGTACCGATAGCGAAGATGTAGAGATTCTCGTCCCTTAGCGTGCAATAAGCATTTATCGTGACTATAGAGAATGCATTTTAATCCAATGGTTAATTGAATTTTTTTCTTTTACATTGCATAACGTATCGAGTGTTGGTTTTCGCTCTTGTCAATGCATTGAAAACTGGCGATATCTCGCATAGAAATTGCATAGGTTGGAATATTTGAGAACGGTTCACTTCTTCTGTTGTTAGAGTGGCAAAATGTTCTCGATGATTGCCAACTGCTAGATATTTGGTTGATGATATGATGTGAGAGATAAGAGTCACAGAAGATTCCCTTATCTAAAAAGATCTTCGAGCCACCTTCATTATAAGCACGAGAGGGCAGCAAATAGAATTTATTCTTGTGCTGTATTACACAATATATTGGTCGACAACAACCACCCAATAGATGACATTAACGAAGTAGAGGAAGGAATGGTTTCTGTTCCTACTCCGGAGGAAGAAACAAATTCGGTGGAGAAAAATTATTTCTAACAAATTTAATTAGGGAAACCAATATTTAAAAACCAATTTTTTTGTTATAAAAATTCCATCGCAGTTAAAATTCCAACGCGC
Organism: Tipula vernalis; assembly: GCA_958295665.1. Classification (NCBI taxonomy): domain Eukaryota; kingdom Metazoa; phylum Arthropoda; class Insecta; order Diptera; family Tipulidae; genus Tipula; species Tipula vernalis. Next base: position 304,808,553 of record OY282559.1, read on the forward strand.
TGGAAATTTTTCACCGCGCTATAATTAATCTAGAACAATAAAGAATTGCAATCTGTCCGCCGAAATTTCTCCAGCCGAATCCAGTTACAGAATAGACCTAATTATGTTTAAACATCGCCAATTATGTCAATTTTGGAGTGTTCGTAGCAAATATATGAAGTATAAAAGCTTTGCCAGATGCAGGTGATGTCGACCTGCATTCCAAACCGTCAAACTGAAGTTTTGACCCAATTTAGACCTGTACTACCAAAATTATTTAAAATATATATGTCGGACCTACAAAAGGTCTCAAATTCTTTAAAAAATTAAATTTTGTTAAAATTGACATAATTTCATTCAAAAAAATATAGTTTTGTATTTTATCCGTCAACGGAAATTCGCACGCCAATTGGATCAAAATATTATTTTTAATAATTTTGATACTGCAGGTAAAACAAATGGATCAAAACTTGAATTTGACTCGAAGTGAAATTGACTCAAAGTGTCCACAAGTGCTCGTGTTACCTCCATGTGATGACCGCTGGTAATTATATTGCTGATTCTTTGGCTTCTACGCTAAAACACGGCGCTAAAGGAGTCAACCTTAAACAAATCGCTGGGCTGGATTAAGGTGTTAATCGTACCGTGCCGATAATCGACCAGACTGGGGGCTCAGCTTTAAAACTAGCTCAATCGCTAACGATGGATCCGGATACTTGACCCCCTCCGGATTAAGTAGCCTTATCTGTATACTGCGGATCTCTGCACAGATGGACACTTTTTTCTTCGCTACTCGTGGGACTAATCATGGATCCAAATAAAAACAAACAACAACAAAAAGAGTCCGGCTCTCTAAAATATCCAGAAAACGTGGATAACGAGACTCGGGTCAACCCGGAGTGGCCAACGCACAACTTGAAAGTTGCTAAGCTCGAGGAGACAAAGGCTGACTATAGGTTAGCTTTTATCATCTTGAACAGGGAGTCACTGACTGCACTGGAAAAAACCAACAGTTTAATCAACTATGGTTTCAATGCAGTCACACTCAAGGAGTACAAGAAGGACGTGGACAAGCCGGAGGCTCCGAAGTCAGCTTCAGACACTATGGTGGTGCTTGATAGCTCATCTGCGTGTGCGGAGGTAGCGGCTGAGCGGAAACTCTTTCCACGTACACGTAGATGTCAACGTCCATGGAGTCTTTAAAGAGGCTCTTAGAGGACTACTCATCAGGGGATCACTCCGATGTTACTGTGGTGAAGAAGAGGCTGCCCACTTTTATAACTAGAAATAGTAGAAATAGACAGGAGATATTGGATATTACTCTTGTCTCAAGCTTTTTGACGGTTAGTCTATTAAACTGGAGAGTGTCGGCGGATTACTCCTTTTCTGATCATTGTTATCTTCAATTTGAAATGGACTTGACTTCTCTAAAAAGTTCAATCTACAGAAATAGAAGGATAACCAACTGAGCTACCTTTAGAACTATTCTGGGTAATTCACTACCAGTTCCGGTGCCAAAACCTCAAAAAACTGCACAAGAGCTCGATGGCTTTGTGGACGAGTTAGTTGTCCAGCGCTGTAGACTGGGACTCCTATTAGGAAGTCCTCAAAATTTACAAATATCAATTGAGAAGTGCCAAGAACAGCTCTTGGAGACTATACTGTGGCAAAATATAGGAGTTTAGGCTACGCAAAGTACTAGCTACTGGTCCTCCCATCCCAAGTTATCTTCAACGGCCGGATGGGATATGGACCACTAATAGTGCGGAATCGCTGGAACTTCTGCTGGAAACTCATTTTCCTAGTTGTTCCGAATCTGTACCTAGCACATCAGTATGTAAAAAGGCAAGAAGCGATAAACAGTTTTAAACCATATAAGTCTCTTGGACTCGATGGTATTATCCCTGCGGATATTCAACAAACTACGGATCTAGAGGTAATTTTCAAAGGCAGCATAGAACTATGTCAGATTCCTAGTAAATGGACAGAAGTGAAGGTTGTTTTCATACATAAGGCGGGAAAACGCCCACGGTGAAATCCCAAAGACCTTCGACCGATTAGCCTGTCTTAGGATCCCATCCAGGGGGAACTGGATGATGGGTGCAGTTTTGGAACCAGGAAACTTCTTCACTGATGGTTCAAAACGGGACAGGAAAGTCGGGGCTGGAGTGTTCTGCGAGGAACTTCTGTTAAATCTCTCCTTCCGTCTCGCCAACTACAGTAGCATTTTTCAAGCTGAAGTAACTGCCATAAAGGAAGTCATAGACTGGTTGAGGTATAATGTAATATCGGTTTGTGACATTCGTTTATATTCATTAACACCTTCTCACGTCGAAAGTAGTCCAGAAGTGTCTTTGATCTCTTAACGAGATGGCAGATCAGTTCAATATCCACATTTTTTGGGTGCCAGGACATTTCATAAGTACGGGGAATATAAACGCCGATGAACTGGCTCGTCGTGGTAGCTTTTCAGAAAGCATAAATCATATTGAAATGCCTCTTGCAGTATGCATATTGCTGCTTCAGAAAGAAGCTAGCGAGCTGACAAATGACAGATGGTGAAGTATCACCTCAAGCCCAATAACTTGACAGGTCTGGCCAAAGTTTGACTCACTTCAGCGAAGTCAGATCAGTGTGGTTGTTGGAGTGATTACTGTCTCATAGGGAGACACGCGAGTAAACTTGATATCTACTGTCGTAGTTGCGAGGACGAAGAGGAGGAAGAGATATAACACTAGACACGTTTTTCAATAGAAACAAAAAAACGACTGTTTAACACTCGATGTTAACAACGACTCTGCTGTACTGTATTATTTTTTTTATATAACATAATACAAACATTCTGAGGTTGGTACACCTTAATATAAATCAGGGTTGTTTAACCTAACAATTCGGCCAACCTGACTGAAACGTCTCGGTTTTAATAATTAAGAACTAAAAGTATAACATTTCATTTTTAGTAAATTAACAATAATTACGTCAATATTATACATTAAAAAAAGTATTGCGTTATTAATTTAATTAAATTAACAAAATCAAAAACCACAAACAATTAAAACTTTTAACTTTAAAACTAACCCACAAATTAATGTTAGCCTGACAATTTAATAAATGATTTCATGCGAGTAATGTCATATACACCTTCAAACGGCCGGCTTGTAATGCTGAATCCAACGACATCCCCAATTAGATATCGATCATTACCCAATATTTTCTTAACTTGAAATGGCCCTCTGTATTTTGGAATTAGTTTTTTGTTAATATCTGGAGTAGTGTCCACATTCTTCACGACGATTAAATTACCTTCATTAAACGTAACAGCTTCCTGTCGATGACTATTCACATATTCTCGAATATACGCTTGTGATGCTTCAATGTTAATACGTGCATTTTCCCGAATTGCGTTAATGTTTTCCGGAACATCTTCTAATTTGTTTTCTCTTTCGAGAAATTCATGAAGTTCATCATTTACGGGACCTCTCAGATTTCTTCCAAATAATATCAATGATGGTGTCAATTTCGTCGTACTATGCTCCCTAACTTTACTATCATAGGCGTTAACGTGCGATTAAATCGTTCAATTTGTCCATTTGCATGTGGCACGGCACTAGCAACCAAAATATGTTGTAACAATTTTGCTTTAAGTAGTTCTTAAACTCATGCGAAGTAAAATTACTGCCTCTGTCCGTAATTACTTTAACGGGACGACTAAACTGTCTAAAATATTGCTGGTACAACACTCGATGGTATCTTTAGCACTCGTGGTTTTGGTTGCAAACAATCGAATATGTTTCGAAAAACCGTCAATGGTACCCAATATAAACCGCTTCTTTTGCTTAGTCATGCCCAACCGACCATAAAAATCGGCATATACGATTTCAAAAGGTTGATCTCCTTTAGGAATGCTGTGAAGAAAACCTTCTACCTTCCCCGTTGGTAAATTGTACTTAATACATTTCAAGCAATTCTGGATGTATTGTTTTACGATGCTGGACATATTGGGAAACCAATAATGTCTTCCTATTATCTCCATCGTCTTCTTCAATCCAATATGCGCCATGAGATCGTGAGAGTTTTTAATCACTTGATTTTGCATCGACTCTGGCACAAAAAAACGTATTTTGTTTTTATTGATCTTTTTGTAGATCAATCCATCTCGTAGCTCATAAAGCGAACTTTCAGCTAACTCAAGTTGCTTTCGTAATTCTTCAAGCTTTGGATCTTGTGATTGCAATAAGGCTAATGTTTGCTCTAAAGGGTTATCGTGAATTACTAAGACACTCTGAATTGGACTCAATGCATCAGCGTGTTTCATTAGATTTCCCTTTCGTTGATGAATCGTATAATTATACTCTTGCATTTCCAAGGCCCACCGTGCAATTTTTGGATGAATAGCCTTTTTATTTAATGTCAGAGTAATTGCATCACAATCTGTGTACACCTTAAATTCTCGACCATGCAAAAAAATCCGAAATCTTCGGAATGTGTATATGATTGCTAAGCACTCCAATTCATAAGAGTGTAACCTCGATTCATTCTCTGTTGTGCGTCTTGAGAAACAGCTAATTGGATGCCACTTTCCATCTTTTTTCTTTTGTCGTCACTCTGTGTCGTCATTAGGTGAATATATCGCAAGTATAGGCCTTTCAATTAATTTCCTCTTCAATGATTCAAATGAGTTCATTTCATCCTGTCCAAATATATATTCCGCATTCTTGCGCAACAAATCTTGTAATGGTTTGGCAATCAATGCAAATCCTTCTATAAATTTCCGGAATTACGAGCTTAAACCCAAAAAACTCTGGATCTCCTTGTTGTTTCTTGGCACCGAATACTCTTCAATAGCACTGATGTTACGGTCATTGGGACGAGTATCCTTTTCATTAATAGAATATCACAGGTAATCAATTTGTGTTTACAGGAACTCACATTTATTTAATCTTAATTCCAACAAATTTGCGGAAACCAATTTTAATACTTGGTACAAGATTTCCAAGTGTTAACCAATCTCCTTCGCTGCAATGAAAATGTCATCGATATATATGACCACTTTACGTTATGCAATCAATTTAGCAAAAATTTTATTGACATATTTCTGGAACTCTGCTGGCCCATTTTTTAATCCAAATGGTAATCGTAAATATTCATACTGGCCAAAAGGGTGACAAATGATGTGTATGGTAACAAATCTGGAGCAATTGTTACGTGATGGAATCCGGATTTCAGGTCCATTGATGTAAAAAATCGTTTGTTATGTAAAAATTCCAAGATATCCTCGATAATTGGTAAAGGATAATTACTCTTCACCGTTATTTTATTGAGAGCTCGATAGTCTACATATAAGCGATATTCTTCTTTATTTTTCTTTTTTATAAGCACTATCGGCGAACAATATTTAGATTCGCTGACTCGTATGAATCCACTTTCCAATAATTCATCCAACATTCTAGCAACAATATCTCGTTCCGCATATGACAATCACCTTGGTGCTGCTGTAATTAGCTTATCGTGCGCTAATTCGATGTTCATTTCAAATTTGACTTCAGGAACATTTAGTTTCTTGATACTGAACATCAACCAGTGAGGGTTTTTAAAGATGAACTCCCAGTCCTCTCCCAGTTTTGTAATATTATATTTCCAGTGTTTCGGTTTGTCTCATCCAATTGGTGAACTCTCGAGATTTGGGAGACCAACAAAAGGATAATTTTTTTTCCCTGCCTAGTTTTATGAGGTTGAAGAAGCACGTTCAGGTCAATTTAGAATTAATAACTAAAACTGCTAACTAATTTGTGGTTCTTGAACCTGCTTCTCTTTTAATGGTGCAACGTTGAGACACCCAACCCCTAAAATTTTTCTAGAGGACTGGCTGGTTTGTGATATGCTTTAGAAAGGGCTTGAAAGGAAGAAACATTTTTCTTTAATTTGTGAAAATTGTACTAATAATTTTGTTTGGATTTGCACTAAGGCCATCGTCAGTTGCTTCTTATTTCGGAGTGTAATTTCAGTTTATGTCAAACCGTTTCTGTTGATTTAACAGCCTGATAAGCTTGTTGTCTAGGGTCTAGAGGGTGTCTTTGGCGGGTATTGGATCTAATCAACAGACTCAGTCTAGTATTTTCTCCATTCTTTTTCGCATAAATTAAAAGGTTGATAGGACCTAATGCCCTACGGAATTTTTATCACGTTTCTCGAATAAAAATCACTCGAAAGTCCGCCGGCACTATAACTTAATTCACATAAGCAACGGGATTTGAAGGCTTCGTTTTAAAAATTTAGATTATAAGCAATCATTTTCCGCGGATTTTTAGGGACGAAAAAACCTTATCACCCAAAGTATTCGATGTCCTCCTAGTATTGAAGGACTTTACACTCAGAGATGTGATCTCTCATTAAACACTTGAGAATATCCTTCCTAAATATAAATTCTTCAGGTAGTTATGAAGGTAGTCATAACTGAGACATGGCTGGTTCCTGCTATAAAGAATAAGGAATTCTTTCCTGCATGTTATATAGTTTTCCGCAAAGATCGGCACGAAACTGGAGAGTGTCTGGATGTTGGTGGTGGTCTACTAATAGCAATATTGCATCCGGTGATATTGAAATCCTTTTAGTAAAGCTAAAAATAGCCAAAGGAAATCTTTTCGTTTGTGCTACGTATGTTCCCGTGAAACCTACAAGTGAATTCCTTAATGAATTTATCGATATAATTGGAAATAAGATTCATCCCAAAATGGAAGAAAATGATAGTTTGTGCATCGTGGGTGATTTTAACTTTCCAAACTTAAATTGGAAACGAATTGATGGAATACTTACACCGTTTGGTAACACTGCCAATACTTCTTTCGTGATAGATTCATTTTTTGAAATGGGTCTCAGACAACATAACGAAGTGCACAATCAGAATGACTCACTTTTGGATCTTGTTTTCACAGACGATAATTTGCATCCATCAGTGCAATCTTGTGAAAACCTGGCTCGCTCATCAAGTATTCATCATACGCCGTTGTTAATTAAGTTAAGTTTTCAATGTTTCGACGATTATGTTTCAAATGATAATATTTTAATCTTTGATTTTAGAAATGGTGATTATGACTCTCTAAATGGATTTCTTAAAAGTATTTCCTGGGATTTCCTTTGTAATGAGAAGGATATTGAAATTATGACTAGCCGGTTTTACGAAATTTTGTATGTGGGGATGGATCTATTCATTCCAAAAATTGTCAACAAACATAATTCGTATCGTGAAAAGTGGTTTAACAAAAAACTTGTTAATTTATATAACCGTAAAACCAAGGCACACAAACTCAATAAAAAGACGAACACATCAGCTGATTATGCATTGTATTCTCACCTTCGATATGAGTTTAAGGTTTTGAATCAATTTATGTTTGGTAATTATTTGTTAGAAATTGAATCTGGTATCAAATCCAATCCATCGTGTTTCTGGCATTATATTAACTCTAAAAGAAAATCTGTTGGTTATCCTTTACCCATGAGTTATAATGATAGGCAAGCTCGAAAGGCAGTCGAAAATGTTTTAACATCTCCCAGTGACCAAATCTTAGTCAATAATCATATTCACGTTATTTCTTCTTTTACGGGGGAACAAATCAAAATGGCTTTAGTTGGAATTAATAGTAAAATGTCTATGCCTGATGGTATTCCCTCACTACTCTTAAATAATTGCGCCGAAGCCTTAAGTGGCCATTTAGCACATATATATAATTACAGCCTTAGGCTAGGTATTTTTCCCCAGTGCTGGAAACCCTCATATGTAATTCCAGTATTTAAATCGGGACCTAAAAATTCAATTGAGAATTATAGAGGAATAGCTATATTATCTGTTATCCCTAAACTTTTTGAAAAACTGGTAAAGGATTGTATTTATCTTAATATTAAAAACTTAATTGTTCCCCAACAGCACGGTTTTTTTACTGGTAGATCAACGACAACCAATCTTGCGGTATTTGTTAATGATGCGATATGCTGTTTAGAAAAAGGTGCCCAAGTTGACACTATCTATACAGATTTCAGTAAGGCATTTGACAAAATTAATCACAAATTATTAATTGATAAATTGATTAAAGTGAATTCTAATTTTATTCCTATCAAATGTTTATCATCTTATTTGTCGCAAAGATAGTACGTATTGGTCAAAATTATTCTGAAAAGTTTACAGTCTCATCTGGTGTTCCTTAGGGCAGTCATTTAGGTCCATTATTATTTATTCTATTTGTTAATGATGTTGTTACATGTTTTAAGTTTTGTAAATGTCTATTATATGCAGATGACCTTAAAATTTACGCTACTATCCGAAATGGCGCAGACGTTTTATTGGTACAACAGGACCTTAATCGGTTTAGTGATTGGACTACCAAAAATCGTTTAGCTCTCAATATCTCCAAATGTAAAACTATGTCATTTGCACGAATTAAGATATTAATTGTAGCTCCGTACAGTTTACGAAACGTGGAAATAGATAGAGTTACTCAGTTTATTGATTTAGGTGTTTTGTTTACAGATAACCTAAGTTTTACTAAACATATAAAAATGATTGTAGCTAGAGCCGGCTCGATGCTTGGTTTCATAAAGAGACATGCTCGTCAATTATCTGACCCATAATACACTCAAGACATTATATACTGCTTTTGTTAGGCCTATTTTGGAATACGCTGTAGTTATCTGGAGTTCTGGTTATAAAATCTTTAGTGATCGTATTGAGCGGATTCAAAAAAAGTTCTTAATATTTACCCTCCGAAGACTTCCAAGGTCAACTTCAGGATTTAGTTTACCTTCTTATGCCGGTCGTTATACACTTTTGAACATTCGTCGTCACTAAGATTGATTACCCGGTATTGCTTGACTTACATATATTCATTTTACGTTCCTAAGAGAATTCTTCGTCCACGATAGTTAAGACTGAGTATTGCTTTTCATCGTACGAATTATGGAATTGATGAACCGGTCGCGCGTACGTCAAAATGTTTTAACCAATATTCAGAACTTTTCGATTTTAGCATTTCAAGGGATCTTTTTAAGAGTCCTATTCGAAATAATAATTTGTAACACTTTTTTATATTCAAAATTATTGGTATTGTAACATATACTATTTGTTAGTGCTGGTAATAAATAAATTTTCTATATTCTAAGTACCTTCTGGAGCTCTCCTTTAGATCTACGCTGTTTTGAGTAAGAGAAGTTACGATAGGTGTAGCCAGTTTTCGTCCTTCTGATCCTCGTAATGTGGTGTACATTTCTTCTTTTAATTGCTTTTGTTGGCTCTGAAGAGGTCGGGTAGCCATTTCCCCTGACCAGATTTTTGTTTCCCGGTGCTGCGGGAGCTTGCTGAGATTTCCGCAAATCCTTATCGTCTGAAATTTTCAACTTTGTCGCTCTCACTACATCAATGGCTCTCCCGACCTGCTGCTTCGGACCTGTTGTTTCTTTAATCATGAAAACAAACGTACATTCCTGTATCCAATGGCAAAAAAATAAACTATATTAGTTTGCTTGTTACCGATGATGTTTTAGTGGATAAACATCTAAGTCTTTAATAGTGTTAAATCATAATAAACGTTAATCTTTGATCATAAAAAGGCTGAAAAGTAATCACGGTAATAAATATGTAATCCATATATGAAATACAGTTCTAATACTTCAATTCCAACGTTATTGTACATAATATTGTTGATTTATCGGTATAGAAAACCGATAATGCCATCAAATTCGAAGAGCTGCGAAATTTAATTAATTTTGGCTAAAAAATATAAAAAACAAATTTGGTTATCAGATTTTATAATACAAATCACGATACATTATTTATGTAAAGTAAACGTACATATATTTAATAAACACCTACCTATGAGGTCAATTAACCCAAAAAAAAGTGTTATCGTTTATCCAAAACATTTCACTTTTGTTTTAGTTCTTATCTGTATGTACAATTACATACAATCTAAACCGAAATCAGTACAGACTGATAACACAAAAATTTACGGAAATCTATAAAAATTTAGTGCGGATGGAAAGACATCGATCGCATTAATTTTACACGATAAATGTACAAATTACAACTTTTACTATAAAATACAAACACAATAACTATTACCAACCAAATCAAATATGCCTATGTAAATGTAATCGTAAGTACATAATATATATGTAGGTACTTATACACCAAATGTAGTTATAGTCGTCTTTTAATTCATAACGCGAATGTAACTGTGCGCGAGAGAATCGCACATTTTAAACTCAATTCTCTGTATATTTGCCTTAGTGTTACTTAATCATTTTCTTACAAACGAAAGATCAAGAAATTCCCAGTCGCTTATAGCGTAAAATTACAACGTGCAAAATTCGTTTTTTAACATGTAATTTACATAATTTTTAGTTTCTTATATATCGCGATTCGCGTCTTGTTGTTATTATTGTTGTCGTTTATAATTTAAGACAAAATTGTTAATTAAATTATGAATTCCCTCATGCGAGAATTGAATTTCTGTTGAATAATTGGAATGCTTGAGTATATAGTTTGTTGTTTGTGCAAATAAATATAAGATTGACCGACGACCAAAAGGTTGAATTTCATTTGGCTGCTGTTTAGTAGTAAAACGGTAGCATTACCTTTTTCATCATAAAATATTTGGTCTGCAATTTCAGTCTGCATGCAACCTGAAGGTTTTTGCCCGAAGAATATTCTGAAACATTTCTTTTAACTGAGGTTCACTTTTTATCGCAATTTCTTTTCACCAAGTAGCCACCATTTGGCACTTTTAAATGCAGCTAGGTAGCTTATTTTTCAAATGACTTACTGCTTTAAATGGATCGAAAATTCTCACCTTGGTTGAAAATTTCAAATTGTTGTTGATAAATAAAATGCCCTAAACGTCGGTACCAAATGAATTGTTTTGTGTCTCTAAGCGATATTTTTGCTAACGTAAAAAACTCAAAACTGCCGGATCGAATTAGCAAAAAATTAAACAACCATTTGAATTTATATTCACCAACTGTAAAATTTCCATTTTCGAAGTCGAAGTAACCATCCACGACCACGATGACTTGTAAGTTTTAAGCCAAAGTTTCTTACCTCTATTTAATGGTTCTTCGACATGAGGTTTCTCGTGTACCGTTTCAATTAAACCATTGCTGTTTAAGTATTTTGGTCTGATCTTCGATTTTGATACGCTAAATTAGATCCCGTTGTCAGATTTGTCCCTAACTCCTTTTTGGCTTTAGTTATTTCAAGTGCAAAAGTGTCAAAAACACGCTTTTTGTCACTTTAGGTTAGAATATCTCAAAAACAACTAATAAAAGTTTCGCCTGAGTCCAAAACAAATGAATAGTTCTACATAAACTATATCCACGGACTCTCAGTGGTCGAATGTTTTTATAATTCAGCTGAGCAAGTGGCAGGTTACCCATAATCTTTGATAAAATTGTTGACCTCAGACGGGAATTCGTGACATGTAAATTCGTAATTCGTTTGGTGTTAGGAATTGTATGGACTCAATATCCTTCCTTAAACACCCACTGAACACAGATTATTGATCAGAGTTCTTCCACAATAATAAAATATAAACTTTGAATTGTATATTGACTTTATAGTGTAATATACAGCGCGTGTGCTTAACCCATTAACGACGGCCGTACTCATTTGGGAACGCCACTTTAAAACGTAATTTCTTCGAATCTGGCAATTTTAAAATTTATATTTTCCTCGATTATTTGTGTATATAAATTGGGGAATAACCTAAACAGCATCGTTTTACCTGCACGTGTGTCATTATACTTTTATCATCGGTTGTGAATAGTCGACTTTTTTCAGTGTGACTTTTAGATAAATTAACAACTATTTTTTTAAAACAGTGCAAGTTTTAATTATTTTTGTGGTTCAATATAAATTTATAAATACTATATTTACCGTAAGTAAACTTAAAAATTTATTAGTTTCTTTTTTTCTATTTATAATCGTTGTTTAAATAGTGCCGTCCTCATACAAGTACGTTAGGCGGAACAGTATTTTTTTAAATATTGTAGTGAAATGGATACTAAGCTATTTTATGGGACAAAAGAATATTCCAGATTGGAAGATGCCTTGGAGGATATTGCATCTCATGAACTTGGTGATCATGAAAATTTGGAAATTTGTATAATCCCACCAAATTTAGATGAATTGACAGACACCGAAGACTTTGATGAAGATATTACAGAAGACCCCAATGCATTTCCAACCGAAATTCCAGGTACTGTTGAAATTTCTGTAACAGAAAGAGATACCACCGAAGAAGATGTGTTATTCTCGAAAAATGACGGTCTTGATGGAGAAGGGCAAACCAGTGGTGCAGCAGAATATTTTGATTTCAAGAAACCTACATGGATGAAAAAACATCCGACCTACGTGCCTTTTGGAACAAACGATTTATGTTATACAAGTGAGTTCGACATTATGAAAAACAAAATAAAAGATTTGTCACCGCGTAAATTATTTGAAATGCTATTTACCGATGAAATCGTGAGTTATATAATTGATCAAACTATTACGTACGCTCGACAGAAAAATAATCACGATTTTACTGTCACTAGCAACGATATTCAAAGCTTTATTGGAATACTGCTGATGACAAGATACCATAAAATTCCTCAAGAACGAATGTATTGGTCTTTGGACGATGATTTGGGGGTTCCATGTATTTATAAAGCCATGTCAAGAGATCGTTACCTTGAAATAAAAAAATATTTACATTTGGCCAACAACGCTGAAATTGGAACTTCAAAAGATCGGATGTTCAAAGTAAGACCACTAATAAATATGCTTACTAAACAGTTCTGCCAGTGGGGATTTTTTCACAAGGATCTTTCAATTGACGAGTCAATGGTGAAGTATTTTGGGCATAATCCGTGCAAGCAATTTATCCGCGGTAAGCCAGTGAGATTTGGGTATAAAAATTGGGTCATAAGTAGTTCGAGTGGATACTGTTACGCTTTTGATGTTTATTGCGGAAAACCAACAGACGAATCGAGAACTCAAAAAAGGAATACCCGTTGGTGCAAGAGTCGTTATTGATTTATTGGCACATGTGCCGAATCCCCCAAACCATATAGTTTTTTTCGACAACTATTTTACCACGTACTCACTAATGATTTATTTGAAAAAACAAAAAATTAGAGCTACGGGGACAGTGCGAGAAAATAGAGTTAAACAGTGCCCGCTGATGCCAACTAAGGAAATGAAGAAAAAGGAAAGAGGAACTTATGACTATAGATTTGATCTCAATAACGAAATTTTGTGTATAAAATGGAAGGATAACAACATATGCTCAGTTCTCACGAATTACGACTTTGTTGAACCGTTACGTTACGTAAAACGATGGTCGAAAGCTGAAAAGGCTAAGGTCAATGTTACACAACCTTTAGCTTTTTCATCGTACAACATTGGAATGGGTGGTGTAGATACCCTTGATCAATGTATATCATTATACAGAATTGCCGTAAAAGGAAAGAAATGGTGGTGGGTCCTATTCACGTACATGATAGACATGACCATAACAAATGCATGGAAGTTGCATCAAATGACAGCCGAGGTCAAAATGGATCAACTCGAATTTCGCCGATACATCGCACGAAGTTATTTAAAAGATGCTGCATCTTCAAGAAGCTTTAAGAAGAGGAAATCTGGAAGTTCCGTAGAAGTCAGTGAAGGGTTTCACTTTCCAGAGAAGCTTGACAGACAATTAAAGTGTTGTGTTTGCCATGTGAAGGCTAGATGGTCATGTAAGAAATGCAAAAAAACAATGTGCATAGAAAAAGGTTGTTTTGAAAAGTACCATGTTTCTGCCTAACGTCCTCATTTAAGGACGCCTATTTTTCCGCGAAAATACATAGTTTTTCTTTGAAATTTTTGTTTTGTTTATTTTCTTAAATTATAATCTCCCTTTGATATAAGTTTGAACGATTTTTTACAAGTAGTTCGGTTTTAGGCGTTAATGGGTTAATTGGGACTTTTGATATATCAAGGGTGTCCCAAAATTAACGCAAGATTTGAATTATGTAAATAAAAAACACAGTTTTTAGTCTTTAGATTGTTATTTTTTTATTGAACATAAAGTACATAGGATAAGATTATTTATGGAATAACACATCGGCCAAATGGCCTCCACGGCTTTGGTGGTACATACGCACTCTTTTGTCGAAATTTTCCATGACTATTCTGCATAAATGTGGCTGAATTTCGTTGATGCAGTGTTTAATTTCCTCCTGTAATGCACGGGTGGTTATGGGCTTGTTGACATAGACCATTGAGTTCAAATAACCACATAAAAAGAAATCTAATGGTGTTAAATCACACGAGCTAGGGGGCCAATTCTGATCATCGAAACGAGAGGGTACACGACCAGGAAATGTTTCATGCAATAATTGAATTGTTTCACGGGCTGTATGGCATTTGGCACCGTATTATTGAAATTACATATTGGCCACAACTGTTTTATCATGTCGCAATATCGAGCACCAGTAACAGTCACTGGTTTGGATGCCTTTGTTTTTCGACAACCCACATGGTTCTCCGAACCCCAAACACGGCAATTTTGGCGATTAATAAAGCCATCAAGGTGAAAATGTGCTTCATCGCTTAGGATGATTTTGCTCGAAAAATCAGCATCCACTTGTTAATGTTCAATAATACATTCAACGAACTCTCTTCGCTGCGCATGATTATTAGGCTTCAGTTGTTGTGTTAATTGACTTTTGTAAGGATGGAGACACAGATCTTTTATGAGTATACGCTGTAGAGAGCTTCTCGAAATTTGCAATTCTCGTCCACGACGCCGAATTGATGTTCTGAGATTTTCACCAACACTCTCACGCACTGCTTCGGTATTGACATTTGAACGGCGTCTCCAACTGATCCAGTCTCCCCGAATTTTTAAATTAATCTTTTCACAGTTGATGAAGTTAAAACACTATTCCGACCATATTTTGTATGAAATTTTCGAACTGTGGCCTCCAAACTTTCATTATTTTTGAGATATTGTTCAATAATGAAAACACGTTATTGTATCGTGTAACGCTCCATTTTCACTAACCTCAAACTCTCAACTGTCAAATAGTTTTTTGTCAGGGTTGTCAACAATTTACTGCACAAATGGCTGCAAATTCAAATCTTGCGTTAATTTTGCGACACCTTTCACCTTGAAATCTGTTTTCAAGGCTATTTAAAGGTCAACTCTAATTTTTTTATAAGAACCCATATATTTGACCCCGTATTCTGAAAGAGCGTAAAATTTTACATTTAGATAGGTACTTAAGGCATTTTTTTTATGACTTTCAGCGGTCATTTCAAGGTTAAATTACGAAATGGTATGAAATAATCAGCAGATGATGAATTTTAAAAACGGAATCACTCTTTTGTTTTGACCCTTATCTTCAAGGTCATTTGAACATCAACTCGATGTTTTCATTTGGAACATTGTTTCATCAGAAGCAATAGCTAGCACACTGAATAATATTTTGTGACGATCATTGGTACCGCGCATGTTTTTGACATGCTGTTTTTTTTTGTGCTTAAAGTAAACTTTTAATTTTAATGTTTATTTTTGTTCTAATTTCCAAACTTGACTGACCCAAGCAAAAAAATTGTTCTTCATTATTCCTCCCCGCTTTTCAATACCCCAACCGATCTCATCATCGTGAGAAAAAAAAATTAAAATCGTACGACCACATCAACTAATGTTATTATTAGGCTGACGCGCGTGTTCCCCTCACAATTAGCACATTTTCATCCAGCACAAAAAAACAGCACTCCAAAAACATGCGCGGTACCAATGATCGTTACAGGGCAGGTACAAATAAATAAGTATTATGCGAATTATTTGGAGCTGAAGATTAACCGATTATTGAGTTACTCAAATGATTATACTTTATTGTTTTATATCCATGCATGATAAGTTCCAAGTTCCTTATTGTTTTCGTCTACAAGTAGATAATTAACTTATCCTACCTTCGCTTTGATGAAAGCTTTGCGACACAGAAACGAAAATTTTCCCGTGAATTTATTTGCAGCATCACTGAGTAAGTGCTGTTTTACAAAAACTTGCTGAGCAATTGTAAAATTACTTTCTCGAGAACGTAAATTATAACGATTGGCATATCTACTATAGGACTGAAGCAACTTATTTTTGACATCAACATGTACTATCGATAAACGATCAGGTACATACATCCATCCAGTCTAATGAATTTTCGCCTAATAAATTTATTTCTCGAAGTATTTTATAGCGTGAAGTATTTTTTGATCCCCAAACATTCAAAAATGGGGAGAGTGGCCGGTGGATTCATGCAACGGAGTTCGCAGTGGTAGGAACTTGTCCCAGGTAGTATGGTTATCCTTTACAAAGGCTCTTATTGCTGCAATAATTGAACGATTAACGCGTTCAGAGGCGTTGCTCTGTGGCGAATATAGGGCGGTTTTAATATGAGTTATACCCATCTCTTTTATCAATGAAGTGAACTCCTTACCAACAAAGTGAACACCATTATCCGAATGTATAGTCTCTGGTACACTAAATAGGGTGAATAACTCATTACGGAAAAAATCGACAATTTTAGTTGCCGTGGTTTTTGGTAATGTCTTCAGGTAAATGAATTTTGTGAGGTTGTCCAGAACAATTAAAATTACTGTGTTGCCAGAAGAGGTTCTCGGATAAGGGCCTAACAAATCAATATACTCAAAGAAAAATGGCCCAATGATGCCACCGGACCAAAATCCGTACAAAACAGTCACTCGTTGAGGATGCATCGGCTTCTCTACGATCACGTGCGGGTTCTCCGTGCCCCAAATGCGACAATTCTGCTTGTTTACATAGCCGCTAAGATGGAAATGCGCCTCATCCGAAAAAATGATTTTTTTGCCAAAATCGGCATCTTCTTCAAGTCGATCGCAAGCCCACTTGTTCAAGCGAATACACAACCATTTTCGTTCAGCGGAGGATAAAACTAACTTTCTGTCAAATCAAAAGTGTCATAACCCTTACCATACTCAAAATAACCGCTAGTTCAAAAAAAAAAGTTAGATGGCCCACCGTATACATCTTCTGCCAAGACCTCTCCGATATCGTTAGTTTACTTAACGGTGGGCGTAAACATTGATTTGTTGCTTTACTTTGTTTACATATTTCGCAATTTGATATGTAATCGTGGACTTGACGAGACATTTTCGGCCAATAATATAAGCGCCTTAGTCTTTCAAGGCTCTTGGTGATTCCACCGTGAGCTCCATCTGGGCTATCATGTTCTCTTTGCGATAAGCTTGCTCGTGTACCTTCTGGAATCGACAATTTCCATGAAGGAATATCTAATAATGGGATTTGTCGTTTAGGTTCAATTCTAATAAAGATATTTCCTGCATAGACATGCGCATATTTGGATAAGAATTTGGATCAGACTCAATTTTCTTACGCAGTTCAGTAAAAAACAGGGTCAGTAACTGCTTCTGTGTCGAACTGACTTAAGTCGTGAAGAGGAATTTCCGAATCAAGTTCCAATAATTCGTCACAATGCACTCTTGATAAGGTGTCAGCCACCACATTGTCCTTGCCCTTCTGATGTACTATATGCAGAAATGGTAAGATTGGAGTGTTAGGCTCCATCTAACAAGACGACCATTAAGCTCTGTTTGTGACATTAACCATTTTAAACTCGCGTGATCGGTTGTAATTGTAAAATGATATCCTTCAAGGTACGCTCTGAATTTTTTTACACTAACCACTGCCGCCAAACACTCAAGTTCAGTGATAGTGTAGTTCTTTTGGGCAGCATTCAGTTTTTGTGACATAAAAGCGATAGGCTTTTCTGTCCCTTCATCATCATTTTCGCATATAATGAAAAAAGGTTTCGAGAAATCTGGGTTGTGCAGTACCGGAGCATTCATTAAAAGGAGTTTCAATTTTTCAAAGGCAAGGTTAGCATCTTCGGTCCACTCGAACTTCTGATTAGTGATTGGTGCAGTTACGTCTGAGTAATTCGAAATAAACCGCCGATATCAACCGGCCAAACCCAGATGACGGCGAGTTTGTTTAACAGAGCTAGGAGGTGGAAAATTTCTAATCGTCTACCTTGGAGGGATCCGTACGCAGTCCATCTTCTCCTATCAAAATGGCTCTTTTCAACATTTATTGTCAACCCTGATTTGGACAATAAGTTGGCTACTACTTTTAACAATTCTAGGTGTGAACCTTGCTGAGATTATCAATAAATCGTCTAAATACACGAATATACGGTCTCGAAGCTGGTGGGGTATCACTCGATCCATCAGTCTGCACATGGTCTGGGGCGCGTTGCATAACCCAAACGGCATGACGCGAAACTGGTAGAGAGGACGGCCTGGAACAGCAAAAGCAGTAATTTCCTTTGAACTTTGCGATAATGGTATTTGCCAAAAGGCATCTTTAAGGTCTAAACTAGTTATATAGTTGGTCTGATGAAGTCGTCCAAGCAACTCATCTATTAGGGGTAGTGGATATGCATCCTTTTTGGTTATTTGATTTACTTTTCTGGAATCTAAGCATAGGCGTGCCTTTCCGTTTGCCTTTCTTACTAACACAACTGGTGAACTCCATGGGCTCGTACTTTCTTCTATCAATCCGAGGGATTTTCATTCGGTCTATCTCCTGGTAAATTAGTTCTTGGATTGCTGGTGAAATAGGATAGTGCCGTTGTTTTATAGGTCGCGCATTGCCCTGTGTCAATGATGTGTTCAGCTAGATTAGTTCTTCTCAATCCATTTACAGTAAATGAAGGAAATAATTCAATCACCTTTTGTAATTCTTCTCTCTGCGTCTTATTTAAATTGTGCTGATTCGATTCGGCCTTTGAAGATAAGTTTTGCTCGTACATCTCACAAATAATATTTAGTGCTATATTGAAGTGTTTCCAGAAATCCACCCCGAGATACGCTTCTGATTGTAATGTAGGGACAACACAAAATTTGATAATTTTTTTAACTCCGAGATAAGTTACAGGTAGTTGTATGTGACCAAGGATGTTATTAACTGACCCGTTAGCAGTTTGGATGCAGGTGTTTAGCTTTTTGTAGTTAACTCCCAGATCTCTTAAAAAATGTTCGCTTCCTTTGCCCAGAACACTTATGCTTGCCCCACTATCTAACAACCCTAGTACAGATTTACCCATGATGTTGATTTTAGCATACGAACGAGGATCGTTAATTTTGATCTCGGTAATGGTTGATAATGCACAGCATCGAGTAAACATCTTAAGCTCTTTCCAGTAATTCGATATTCTTTTATACCGCTTAGTTCTCTTAGAATCAAAGCTGCTAGGCGCTATTGGTTTGGGCGGTAAGTTAATAATATTTATTTTTTCAGGAATTGGTCTCTGGGATGTGGACTCTGCTCCGAACGGTTTGTCCCAGAAGTCATGGCGTTCGGATTTGGGTTTCCCAGCCTCTTCTTCTGACACCGAAGACAATCCTGCTTTACAAAACCAGCTAGTCCGCATCCTTCACAAAACTTGTGAGTACGCTCCAACGTGCAAGTGTTGAATCTGTGGCCAAGGTCTTTGTAGTTCCAACAAACTACAAATGCGGAACGATCTATTGCGCAAATCTCGGAGGTTTCGTCTTGTACTAGCTCACCTTCGGAGTCTGTTCGGCCAAATTCTTGACGTTCTTGAAATTTTGAAAGCTGTGAAGTAGAAGAACCTGAAGCTTCTTGGTAGTTTATTTTAACCTCTTCGACTAAATTGCGTTTAGGTCTTCGGTCTGCTCCGTTGTAATTTAAATAATCCGGAACCATTGAGTTGCGCTTAGTACTTATTAACTGTCGAGGATCAAAACCAGAAGTTTGCCATAATCGTTCGAGATTATCGCACACTTTCCTTAAGCTTTCAATTGTTTGGAAGTTCATATTTGCTGTAGCGTTTTTTAAGGCTGGATCGATGAGTAGCTCTAAGATTTAATCATCGGGTAATGCATTTGGAAGCCGGCAGTTCATTTCCAGAATAATTAGATTTCCAGAACAAAATCGTTAAATGACTCTTTGGGGTAATGCGTTCTATGGCGAATGTACTTCCGCATGGCACGATCTCCTTCAGCGCTGCTATATCTTTCTAGAATTGCTTCTTTTAACTGATTCCAAGTTACACGTTGATTTTTCCTGGTGTAGATGTAATACCATTTCTCGGCTTTTTCAGTTACGTAATGTCTAGTTAAATTAGAAAGCTCTGTGTGTGAGATTTAATCCTGTTTGGCATGTTCTTCCAATTTCATAATGAAATCATGAACATTATCATCTTTGTCGGTGCTACCAGAGAATCTAATTCGCCATTTAGTTGGATCAGCGCTCCTACTAAAGTGTTGTTGTTGGTTGTGCCTGCTATGACTATGCCTATTACTCCGGATGCTTATAAATGAATCGTTTCCAGTACTGTCACTGCTGTCGTTCGATGGACTATTCGTTCTATTAGCGTTACGCCTCGATGGTTAAGTTGCGTTAGGCTGTGAATTTCCAGAAGTTTGCAGCTTCTCAAAGACGCTTTTCGAAAGGGTCCCGAAGTGTTTGGATAACCGTCTTTCAAATTCTCTACCAATAATGCTGTCTTCTTCTTGGTTTGGATTAGCTTGCTCTTGTGAATGGGAGTTACTGGGTAGAGTACTGGCTGAAGTCGATGGTTTCGGATCGTTGGTTTCCCTTTACTTGTCTAAATCGTTGCCACTTCTTTTGATATCACGGTTTAAATATCTAGCAAATCTGTTTAATGAATTGATTGCAATCGCCAATCCAGGTAAACGGTGAAATGTATATATATATATATATATATATATATATATATATATATATATATATATATATATATATATATATATATATATATATATATATATATATATATATATATATATATATATATATATATATATATATATATATATATATATATATATATATATATATATATATATATATATAATATATATATATATATATATATATTTATATATATATATATATATATATATATATTGTATTGGAATGTCAAATATTATTATCAAAACTGTGGCACTTAAATATTGCCTTCATCTATCCAGATTGGACCCTCAAACAACCGAGGATGATGTTTTAGGCCTGGCTAAAAACTGATTGGGAAACAGTTTCCACCATGTTGGTAAATTGATTCCCAAACCGAAAAAAATGCAGAATGTGGAATGGTTATGTTTTAACTTGGGAATAAACGAAGATCTTAAGGACAATTCGTTAAGTTCGGAAACCTGTTGGCCAGGCGTTTATATTAGATCATATAAGAATCAGAATTTTCGGAAAGTAGTTGCCTTAAACGTAAAATTTCGGAAGCCAACTGTAGACATCAAGATTTTCAGGCCTTATGTAATATTGTTTTAAATAAGAGGATGATCCGGCCCATATGCTCAAGACAAACTGCAATATCCTCCATTTATTACCATAATTCAAGAAAAATCGTATAGCACAACCAGGCAATTGAACCAGATAAACAACAGTCGAGGAAAATTATTGGATTTGGTGTTTTCATTTGATGTTATGTATTCGGATATTTCTTCATGTGCGATGATTTTACTGGATATGGGAGCGTATACCATCACCCTCCAATAATGATAAATTTTTGCAAATGTAATGCTAATTTTAGGCATGCTGATTATATTTCTTTAAACGAATTTCTTGTCAACTCTGATTGGGAGTTCCTTGAGCAGCAGTCATGCACATTTTGCAGATTGAAGTTGATTTGACGTCCAATCCAAGAAAATTCTGGAATTTCTTAAATGATAAAAGGAAAGCAGTTGGGTTTCTTTCACCGATGATTTAGCAGAATTCATTGGCGAGTCAGCCATCTGATATCTGCAAATTGTTCCCTAAACTTTTTGAGTCCGAATATGAACCATCCGCGACGCCATTTCTATCACGTAACACGTCTCCAATTGCTTTTAATCATACTCTGGTTATCATTTATTAAAATTCACTGAAACGGAGGTTTATGACTGCTTGTCTTTTCTTGATATAAATAAGGGGGCTACTCACATTTTTAATGAAAGCCTTAGGACTGGGATTTTTCGTGATACCTGGAAAATATCCTTCATTCGTTCGATTTTTAAATCTAGTAACAGATGTGAAATTAGCAATTACGAGGAATTGCTATTCTGCAATACCCAAACTTTTCGAAGCCATGCCTTTCGAAGGTGGCCTCATTCTCTGGACATTTATAGAGCTGAATTGAAGGCCGGCAGCAAGTGGATATAGTTTACATTGACTTTTCAAAAGCTTTTGATAAAATTGATCATTCGCCCACACATCAAATTGTGAGTTCATCCCTATCAAATGGTTGCAATTTTACCTTTTCGACCGATCACAAAACTTTAAGATTAATGATTCTGCTTCTTATATATTTCGTTTAACTTCTCGTATACCGCAAGATAGTCACATTGGTCCACTTGTTTACACAGATGATATGAACAACAATTATTTAACAACAAATTGTTGTAGAATGTGGTCAAATGCAAGAATATTTCCTTTTTTTCGAATGCGATCACCTATTCTTCAGCAGTATTTTGTTTATAATAAGGCTGTTCATAGAATTGAGTTCATATCTGACTTGGGTATAATCTTTACAAAACATATTAATTCTACTATTGATAATTGTGTCATTCAGATAGAATTCAAAGCGTTCAGAAGCAATTTGTGCTGTACGCTCTTCGTGGCCCACCTTCTGAATGGATTAAACTCCAACAAACTTAATCATTTACATTTAATTGGTCGGAAACGTCTCGCTAATATGACTCAAATATTACCTTAAAATAGCTCTTCAGTAAAGCAAATCGAGAAATGTAAAATTCCTTAAGTGACATCATTTGAGTTCGGAAATTAATCGATTTTGAATTCATAGCCTAGTCCCAGTCAATTTCAGCTTTCAAAGTTGTTTGTAAAATATTTTGGAAAGGCTATTTACCGAACACACGAGACTCAAACGGTCGAAAAGGCCTGCGTTCTCCGATACTAGGTGATATTCAATATATCGACTGATTCATGTAGCGAGGAACATTTTGCTCAGGTTCCCAATTAATCCTAAAGTCATAACAACTTCGTGGTCGTCGATTTTCAAGTATTTCTCGCGATATCGGGTGGCGACAACATTGGGTCGCTGATAGAACAAATTTAGCTCAGTATATAATGTCGTAGAATTGTTTAAGGTTATCGCAAAGAAGTAGCCGAGCGGTTCCATCAGTCCCTGGGCAGAGTCGCAGAATCTTGAACGAAGACCTCACTCAAGAGACAATATCCTCTGAAAGTCATGAAACGTTATTTGGTTAACCACTATTATCGGCAAGAAAAGAATGTTTGATTTCAAGATCAACACACAGATGAGGACAAAACAGTTGGCAAATGGTGGAGATAAAACAGATATCGACACCACCCGACCATAAGAACGAACAAACAAAATTACCTACTTTCCCCTATGGCCAGAATACATTCATGCGTTGTTTTATCAATTTTAGTCATCAACCTTCACAACGTTACAATTATTGTCAAGAGACTCGAGACGAATTTGGTGGTACATTTTTGGCGGTAGATTATTTGCGTTTCATCATGCAATGATATGGTAAGAAACAATGCGGGACCGTCGAATCAAAATCACGAACAGTTTCTGTGTGTCGCAATTATTCATACTCATTGATGAAAACCGGGTGAAGTTCTTTCGCCTGAAGCTATTTGAAACGGAATGACATAATTTTGTATTTTAATTTTACACTCGCTGATTCCATCAATGCCGTCTTGTAGTAAAATTGCATCATGCGGATGTGCAATGATTTCAAAATCTTTAGATCATCAGCAAAGGGAAATACCGATGAGTTGATTGTCTGACGATGACTGTATGAGTGTGTTGACAATAACATTGATGACACTTCTGTTGAAGTTTTTACTGGATTTAATTTTTGTCCACCAATTTCATCAAATTATGATCTGCAATATAGGTAAGCGCGTTGCTATGTGGCTAATGGAATCAAAAGGTTTCTGAAGTCGGTGTTGGTTTTCCTCGATGGCTTCAACTAAATTTATTAAGGTCGATCTTATTTCAAACAATTTTGGGTTGAATTTGATGGCTTGGAAATTCGTTTGTACAATGAGACATGATTTGTTCCCCTAATTTAAAGATGGGCGTGATCTTTTAAATTTTACATTTAGTAGTTATCTCTGAGTTTCTTGCCTGAAACAAAGGAGCTAAAGGTGTTAATCACACCGTGTCAATAATCGAGTCTGGTAGACTGTGGGCCCAATTTAAAAACTAGCTCCGTTGCTAAGAGTTGATCCGGATACATGGAGCTGTCCAGATTAAGCAGAATTATCTGTGTACGGCGGGTATCTGCACATTTTCTCCACTACTCGTAAGATATAATATGGAACAAATAATTGTACACAAGGAGGCTCGGGTTTTTACGCCTACCTCCAAATTTATAAACAAACAACCGGACATAAGTTCAACTGAGGCTGGTCCCTTCACTCGGGTCAAGCACGAACGAAGCTGGTATCTTAAGACCATCATACTATAGGTCAGCTGTCATTAGTTTTAACAACAAATCCTTGAAAAATATTGTGTTCCAAAATAAATTATAATGACAACGATGTTGATAGTTCAGCAACCAGAATCAGAGAGAGCGTTCCTCGCTTTATTATTATACAAAATTAACATTTAGTAACAGTAACTACCGTACAAACAAACAGGTTATTCATCTACTACTCTACAATTATACAATAGAATATGTTAGCAAATACAATGCGAGGTAAGATACACAAATACAGTGCAAGATTATAACATCTCCCTCTACTTAAAAAAATGGAAAAATACTTTGATAACGCGATATTATAATACATACATTAGAAAATTAATTGATTAATTAACAATTATATAATATAAGATTTAACATATCTATGATTACAAATTCAACCTATTAGGTTCTTTCCTGATTCTGGTAGACCTCCTCAACGCTGTTTCTTCTGTTGGACTTACTAGTTGGTTCGTAGTATCGGACTTATCTGGGTCCGCAACGTCGTTCGTGTTAGATACTGTCGGAGTATCTTCTTGTACCGTTGACTCTGTCACTGGAATGTCCTCAACGTTGATTGCATCTCGCTGTCTTAATTGGTATTGATGCAAAATTTTGACCTGATCTCCTTTTTTTATCATATATTGCCGAAGTCTAAGTCAATAGGTTTAAGTACCGTCGCCGGTTCCCATTTCGTTTCTTTGTTTAAACGAACGTATACCTTATCACCTTCAATGAAAGATTTATGATTAATATAAATATTTGATTGATTACCTTTAATTGAAGTTCCAAATGGTGGTTTTAGTTGTGACAGTCTGGTTCTGGGATCATGTTTTAACAACAAGTTTGCTGGTGATTCACGCTGTACTGCTGTCGGAGTAGTGCGATAATTTATCAAAATATTGTCCAATACCCGTTGTAGTTCTGCTGTCGAGTATTGCCCATTTTCCGGTAAATATTTCTGCAAACTTCTCTTGATACTTTGGACTGCCCGTTCAGCAATACCATTACATTGTGGTATGTATGGTGGACTCTTCAATGGGGCAATTCCATTACTTCGACAAAATTTTGTAAATTGTATAGAACCGAAAGGTGGATCATTATCTGTTACTAGCTCCTGTGGCAATCCAAATATAGCAAACGTCTGTCGCAGCTTCTGTATGACATCATTTGCTGTTGTTGAGCTCATTAAATAAACATCAATCCATTTCGACGTCGAATCAATAATGATCAGAAAAGTTCTTCCATATAAATGAAAAAAAATCGGCATGTAACCTATACCAATTTTGATTATGTTTCGGCCATCCTAACGCCTCATTCTTGAAGTCGTCCACATTCATATTTTGTCCACTTTGACAAATGTTACATCTCCTCACTATACGCTCCACATCAACATCTATGCCAGGCTACCAACACACCGATCTACTTAACATTTTCATACGTGAAATGCCTGGATGTCCGTTATGAAGTAACTTCAAAATGTGATTTTGTAATTTAAGAGGTATAACAACTCTGTTCCCCCAAATAATGCATCCACTTTCGACTGATAGTTCATCACGTCGAATAAAAAAAAGGTTTCAAATCATCATCCACGCTATGTGGCCACGTATTTCGAATATTTGCAAATACCTTTGCCAAATTCACATCTACCTTTGTTTCCCGACAACATCTTCATATGACATGGGAATAACATCATCATCAGAAAACGATTTTATTAAGTTAAAATGCACATTCTTTTTTTTTAATTCAAAAGTGACGCCAAGGGTTGGTGATCCGTAATTATATAAAATGTGCGACCAAACAGGAACTTGTGGAATTTCTTTACAGCAAATATTATTGCCAGCGCTTCCTTTTCTAACTGAGAATAGTTTTTTCTGCTTCATTTAATGTTGCGGATGCAAACATTACTGGCTTTTCAAACCCATTTATAAAGTGAGTTAAAACAGCACCGATGCCAAACGCACTTGCATCACACGATAAATATACCTCCTTTGCGGGATCGTAGTGACAAAGAATATTACCATTAGACAACATTTCCTTACATCTCCGAAATGCTTGCTCACATGCTCGGTTCCAATTAAACTTTACTTCTTTTTGAGTTAGCCTGTACAATGGCGAAAGCTCCGATGCCATCATAGGAAGAAATTTCCTATAGAAATTTGCTAAACCTAAAAATGACTTTAGTTCTGTTACATTTCTGGGGACTGGGGCCTTTTCGATAGCAGCAACCTTCTCCGGACTTGGTAAAATTCCTTCTTTTGATATAATATGCCCCAGGCTTGACTTTGAAAAAACAGGCATTTATTCAAGTTAACTCTAACGTTGTACTCTGACAGCTTTGCTAATACATTGTATACAAGTGTTTTGTATTCATCTATATCCTTTCCCGCTACCAAAATATCATCCAAATAACACATGGTTTTTGGTATACCTTTCAATCTTTGATCCATCACGCTTTGAAAAATGGTCGGTGCACTTGATATTCCGTATGTTAAGCGCGTGAATCTAAATAGCCCGAGGTGAGTGTTAATAGTGAACAAGGAACTGGAATTTTCTGCGACTCCTAGCTGTTGGTACGCTCCAGCTAGGTCTAGTACCGTAAAAACTTTACAATTTGCCAGACTTGCGAAGATATCTTCTATAGAAGGCAAAGGATAGTGTTCAAATTCAACCCACTTATTAACACTGACTTTAAAATCGACACAAATTCGTAATCCTTTATCCTTTTTTGGCACGACTACAATAGGACTAGCCCATTGACTATATTTCACTGGAAAAATAACACCGGCTTTTACCATTTTATGAATCTCTTCTTCAATTTTTGCCTTTACAGCATATGGCACACTGTACGGTTTACAAAATATAGGTTTCGCATTTTCTTACAAAACTATGACAGCCTCGAAATCTTTTATCGGCTCACTGGGATTCGAAAATACTACCGGAAATTTAATTTTTAGTGCTTCTACCATACGCCTGCTACTATCTACACCAATGATTTCTCTAATAAATTTACGTGTTTCGAATGGCTTACGCCAGTCTGGAATTAGTTTATCTAACCAGTTCCGACCTATAAGCGTTGTAAATAATTGTTTTGCTCTTATTACAACCAATGTCAATGAGTAATTTTTACCTTCATATTCGACAAGCACTTCGAATCTGCCTAGTGTTACTAATTTCTCCCCGGTTACGGAACGATCCTTCAGGTCTTCTTTTTCTAATTTTGCCTTTTGAAAATATTTATGGAAATAACTTTCCTCCATGACACTTGCACATGCTCCTGTATCTACTTCTACCTTGATCTGAACGTCATTAATTTTTTAATAGTATTTTTTGTGGTTCAGCTTTCCGAGATGCAACCATTCCAATTAAATTTAGATTCTCTAAAGTATCTTCTACTTCTTCCTCTTCCAAATTATTGATTTTCTTTTTATTCCTACAGAGTTCTTTTACATGTCCTCTTTTATTACATAAAAAGTACCTCCAATTTTTGGCCGGACAAAATTTGTCGCTATGATTCCTACCACATTTATCACACAGTTTGTTATTAAATCTTCTGTCATTTTGATTAAAATTGGTTGCTACACTAGGATTAAGATGGTTCTGCTTTGAACTCCAAATTTTTGAAACTGAGCTATCACTAATAGTTTTGGATTCTATGGTAGCTAATTCTAAACTAACAGCTTTCCTGCATGCATCTTAAAAGGTAAGGTCTCCTCCTTCAGACAAAAGCTTCTTTTGAATAGATTCGCTTCTCAGCCCACAAATAAGCCTATCTCTCAGCACATTGTTTAGAAATGCGTCGAACGAACACGTTCTGGTAAGCCGTTTAAGCTCTATTATGTACTCAGCTATGGTTTCGTTCGCCGATTGGTCCCGCTTATTAAATTTGAAACGTTCAAATATAACTAATTTTTCCGGATTAAAATGCGATTTTAACAATTTGGTAATAAAATCGTACGATTTATCTAAAGGCGAGTCGGGTACGCATAGATTTTTCAAGACATTATATGTCTCTGCACCCATCAAGGTAATAAACAACGACATCTTATTTTAATCTTCTACAGTATTGATTTTAACTAACTGTTCGAAGCGTTCTAAATATGTCTCAAAATCAGATTTACTGACATCAAACGATTCTAAAGTACCGATAAATGACATTTTATTACGAATTTAATGTACCACACTATCACTTGCTCACATTCCCAAGAATGCGCAAAAAAAAAAAAAAAATTAAGTTTATCACCTTTACTTACAACAGTATGTATTTCAGCCTTTTATATTCCAAATATATGGTGTTACGTTTATATCCTCGTCGCCAATATTGTGTTCCAAAATAAATTATAATGACAACGATGTTGATAGTTCAGCAACCAGAATCAGAGAGAGCTTTCCTCGCTTTATTATTATACAAAATTAACATTTAGTAACAGTAACTACCGTACAATCAAACAGGTTATTCATCTACTACTCTACAATTATACAATAGAATATATTAGCAAATACAATGCGAGGTATGATACACAAATACAGTGCAAGATTATAACAAAAAACACAAGAGGCTCTTGAAAAAAGCAAGAAAAACAAGAGCTGCTGTAGACCAGACTACTACACGGCAGTCCTCAAAACATAAAATACGAATTAAGTAGTGCCAAGAAAAGATGTTGGAGAGTATACTGCAGTAACAGCCAGAAGTCTTCAGAGAAGTACAATCTACTGGTCTAATGCGCCACTACCTTTGCAGAATCGTTGGAGCTTCTGTTGGAGACTCACTTTCCGCGTTGTTCCGAATTTGTGCCTGCTTCGTCAGGGGTCAACAGAGCAAATATCCTCTCAGGTCAAATTTTAGTAGAAAGAAAATTCTGTGGGCGATAAATTGTTTTAAACCATATAAGTCGTCAGGACCTGATAGTATTATTTCTGCGGTATCCAACAGACTATTGACCTAACCATTTCTCGGTTAAATGTCATTTTCAAAAGTAGCAAAAGAAATGGACTGAGGTCACGCTCACCCTATAGTACCAAATACCATAGACCTATTAGCTTATCTTCCTTGCTCTTAGAAACACTGAATAGATCAATAAAAGCTCTTATTAGAGGCGCGATTGTGCTGGAAAATTGTCAAAAACTCTACGTTCTACTGTCTCTTATAAATTTCATCGAAAAATCTTTCGAGCATAGTGACTACGGAATAGTAGCCTTCCTGGATATGGAGAGGGGCTTTAGTAACGTGATACCGACGGTAATAGCTCGGAAACTTTCGAATCTAGAAGTGGATAGATCAATCAGGGATTGGATAGATCAAATGCTAAAAGACAGGATCATCAATGCTAGTTTGTAGGAATCCTCCGCTAGAAGATTTGTAAGTAGAGGCACACCTAAATATCCCAGTACCCTTAGTTAACTCATGGCCTGGATAATCTTTCCACATGTTCCAGTGGTTGTGGGCTGAAAGCAAACCAACTCAAAACTCAATTGCTCTTCTTTTCTAGAAAATACAAGCTTCCAAATACAAATCATATTGATCTTCCCACTTTAAATGGTATCAAGTTGACCTTTATAGATAAAGCAAAGTATCTGGATCTCGTTTTGAACAGCAAATTAAATTTGAAGCCTAATAAAAAGTTGGGGAAAAGTATTAAGAGATTTTTTGGTCATTTTGGCATATTGGCCTTTTGCCATTTCTCGGGAAGTTTCGTAATTCCTTCGGTGTAGAACTTTATCTGTGAAAAACTTGCCCAAGTGCGGTTTTCACATTTCACAGTCCTTTTTGAAGCCAACTTTAGAGCATCTTTTGGGGAGTTTTACAGAGATCGAAACAAATGGTAGTCAGAGGGTGGAAGGTCCGCATGCATCAAAACTTCCCAGCCAAGTTCTCTCAATTTTTGCCGGGTCATCAAAGATGTGTGTGGTTTGCAATCAATCGTTTGCCAAGGTTCTAGAACTTCATAATGTACGATTCCCTTCCAATCGCACCATTCACACAGCATAACCCTATAGGGAATCAATCCTGATTTTGAAGTCGATTGCGATGGTTCACCTTTCTTTGAAGATGATCTTTTTCGAACGACTTTCTGGTATTTTCCCCGTTTTTTATCACCAGTAATTATTTGCTTCAAAAATGGGTCGATTTCGTTGCGTTTCAGTAGCGATTCGCTTATGAAAATTCGATCAATCAAATTTTTCATCAACAATTCATGCGGCACACAAACATAGATCTTCTTTATGTATTCAGCCGTATGCAAACGGTTTAAAACTCATGGTCATGGTAGCTTACGTATCGCTCTTCTTCGATTTTTTGTAAGATTTTATCGACTTTTTCATTGGCTGGTTGACATCGCAATTTCCAGAACAGAAGCGAGCAAACTATATACATGCTGTTGCATTCGATAAAGCATATTGACTAGAAACCCCACAAATTAGTCCATGGTTTGAGTAGCGTTTTTGCCTTTTTTGTAGTGAAATTGCAAAATATAGCGAATTTCTTCAGAAATTTACTCATTTTCACACTAACATTTATCGCTTTTGATACGATTGACGAAATACAAAACTGTCTTCATGAAAATTGGAAACTGAAATGTCAACTTTCAAACACGCGTCGGTATGACGCAATCTGATTTTTGTTGCCCGATATATGACACCAAACACCATCTAGTGACAAAAAACTCTAAATACTTTTTCCCCAACTTAATGGGGGTTGAAGCCCCACGTCATACACTAGTTCTACACCGCAATAGTCAGATCCAGTATATTGAATGCATGGGGTAATATAGTAGTCTGGTAGCCACCATCACATCCACTCAGATACTGGGGACTCTGCTACATCTAACTACTTTAGATATCTTTGGCAAACAGTGGGCAGCATGTATTACCATACGACTCAAGCACAAGCATTCTTGATGTAAAATTTTTGACTGTGACACCCTCCATGGAGTTATAAACCTCTTGACGGATGGTTCAAAAATGGATGGGAAAGTCAGTGGCAGGATTTTCGTAGAGGAACTGCTGATAAATCTCTCCTTCCGTCCTCTAACTATTGTAACCTTTTTCAAGCTGAAGTAACTGCGATAAAAGAAGGCGTAGACTGGTTGAAGTATAATGTAATATCAGCCAATGACATTCGTATTTCTACATTCGGTCAAGCTGCCATTAAGCGCTTCAGCCACATCTCCTCACGTCGAAAGAAGTTCAGAACTGTCTCTCATCTCTTAACGAGATGGCAGATAGTTCAATATCCATCTAGTGTGGATTCCCGGGCATTTCAATAGTATAGAGAATATAAAAGCCAATGAGCTTAAACCATGGGCCATATCACAAAAAGCAGAAGCTATACCACCTTGATCAAAAAGTTCCCGGAATAACCACCGTGTGGCGCTCCCATCGTTCCGATTTGAATTCTGTTTTTTTTGTTAAGTTGGTACATCTGTTGTTGATATTCCCCCTAAATCTTAGCGTCATAGCTTCACATTTGCAAAAGTTACGTAGTCAAGAGTACATCTATCTCTGTGTGTGTGTGTTGGCGATTATTTACAATTTTAGAAATGGATTTAAATTTGCAACAAGGAACTTGTATTAAATTTTGCGTAAAAAACGAATTTAATGGTGCGCGAACGTTGGAAATGTTGAAAAAGTGTTTCGGCAACGATTCTCTAAAGAAAACGGTCGTTTACCAGTGGCACGAGCGGTTTAAAAGTGGTCGTGAGTCAATCGAAGATGATGAACGCAGTGGCAGACCATCGACATCGAAAACCGACGAAAACATTGATAAAGTAAAAGAAATGTTGGTCAATAACCGCAAATTAACCATCAGAGAGATAGCGGAGGACTTGAACATTGCCTATGGATCCGTCCAAGACATTTTGGTTAATGATTTGGGTTTCCGTCGTGTAGCAGCAAAGTTGGTGCCAAAAGACCTTCAATTTCATGCAAAAAAAGAGAACGTGTTGACGTCGCAAAAGACATGATTTGCGAGGCTGAATCCGATCCCACATTCATCAAAAGGATCATTACTGGAGACGAGACGTGGGTTTATGAGTACGACACGCAATCCAGACATCAGGCAAGTGAATGGCGTTCACCAAATGAGCCGAGACCAAAAAAAACACGTCGTTTTCAGTCAAAAAAGAAGGCAATGCTCACGGTTTTCATGGATTACAACGGTGTAGTGCATCATGAATATTTGCCAGAAGGCCAGACCGTAAACAAAGAGTATTATTTGGGCGTTATGAGACGTTTGCGTGAAGCAATTCGCCGAAAGAGACAAGAATTGTGGGCAGAAAACTCGTGGATTTTGCACCATGATAACGCACCGTCGCACAGTGCCATCATTATTCGTAATTTTTTGACGAGAAATACCATCCAGCAGCCACCGAATTCACCTGATTTGGCTCCCTGTGACTTCTTTCTGTTCAATCGAGTTAAAAAACCATTACGGGGAACCCGTTTCAGCAGCCGAGAGGAAATAATGGAAAAATCGCAGGAAGCACTGATGGACATACCGAAAACCGAACATAAAAAATGTTTCGAGGATTGGATCAAGCGCTGGCATAAGATGGGGATTACTTTGAAGGGGACAATATAGATTTAGATTAATAAACTTGTATTTTTAATTTTCTGAATAAATTCCGGGAACGTTTTGATCAAGGTGGTATATATTGAACTGCCTTTGCATCATGTAAACTCCTGCTTCAGAAGCTAGTAAGTTGGTGAACGACAGATGGTCAAATAGTACCTCATATTTAGTAACTCAGCTGATCTCATTTCAGCGATGTAAGGTTGGCAGTGTGTCTGAGGCAGGCTTGCGATTAGACTTGGTTTCTTCTCACATGACTGCTGCCGCAGTGAAGCTGTGAAGACGAAGAGGAGGAAGAACGGTATATGTATTAAAATGGGTTCACTGTTTCAATGAGTAGGTAGAAAATAATAATTTTTGGTATGTCTATGGACCATGTCACACTCAATTCTATAATTCTAGAACTAATGAGCTTTCCGTTTTCTGTTTGAAATCAGTGAAACGAGGATTTGTACATACCCACTTCCCTCCAGACGAGAGCTCTTTTCACTTCAAAGTGCAGCATCCGACCATTGAATCTAGTCTCGCATATTTTAATTTCTATTAGGCAAAGTAGTCCGGATGTCTAATCAAATCCATAGCTGGACAATACTGTTTATGTAATCTTTAACGGGGCACAGACGCTACAATTTATCGTATTGCATGTTGTACTGCAAATCCATAAGATAATTGAACCATTGTACAGTGTTTTGCCAACACTTAGCAATTAAGTCTAGGCTTGCTTTTGGGTTTACTTCCTTTAATTAATTTTTTGTATCTTAGTCTCTGGTGTTACTTTTGTTCTTATTTGAAGAGTCTTTACAAGTCACATCACATCGCATAGGCATGAATTTTTTTTAAATAAATACAGTTGTGATAAACAAGGTACAGTTTACGAAATATAAAAATCTGTAAACAATTCTTTGTACAAATCCACCCAGAAGTTTAAATAAATCGTTTCATCGCACGTATAATTTTATTGCAGACCACACTGCAATCAATATCGATTCGAGCCAAATCGTTAGATTTAACATACCATACATAAATCGTAACGTCTGTAAATCTGGAAAACTATATTGAATAATAATAAAAAATGACTTCCATCCGTGACAATGTACCGTTTCAGATACATTGCCGTGACCAGGAGTCGAACCTGGGTTACTACGGCCACAACGTAGGGTCCTAACCACTAGACGATCACGGCTATTGGAAGTCTTATATAATGTTCAATTATAAAATATCAAGTTTTATTTATATTTGTTATTTTCTTTTCAACTACTTTCTAATTATCTTGTCCATATTACAATTACCACGGTCCATTGAATTTACCAATTAAAACACCCAAAGAATTTAATTTACGTGAAAATACGAATTTTATCATTTGTTTGAAATGAAAACTTCCAATAGCCGTGATCGTCTAGTGGTTAGGACCCTACGTTGTGGCCGTAGTAACCCAGGTTCGAATCCTGGTCACGGCAATGAATCATTTCAGATTTCATTGTCACGGATGGAAGAAGTTTAAATTTTTTTATATTTTCCATGCTTTTACATCGTAAATGAATTCTTTACGTCATCAACCTAAATAAATCCAGAAAATCAATTACATAATAAATTTCCACATCTCTTCACATGTAATTAAAATAATATGCAAATTCTGTGCTTAATTTGTTTTATACACATTTTTCGGGATTTTATGCAAATTACTTGTTTTTGTTTACCAAAACATTTTCTCAATATGTAAATGTTGATTTATATTTCGCCCAAATGTATATTACCATTCTTACTTTTTACTCACCACTATATAACAGCTATGTAGATAGTATGCAACATAATCCAAATCCTTAAAATAGAACACGAACAATTCCCAAATCGTTGTGAGGAATCGCAATAAAAAATAAAACACCCCGACTAGTACAACAAATTAATTTTTTTTTTTTGATTTTCATTCATAATAATTAATACAACAAAATTATAAAATATGCTTCTTAATTGGTTGTTCAGATTCAGAAAGAAGTGTTCAATGTGTGTTGATATAAAAAAAAAATCAATGTAATTTAAATTTGAAACAACAACAAAAAAAATGCAATAAATAAATTAAATTTTAATAATTGTCCGCCCTCCCCCCCGTCTCGACCGATCTATTAATTCTTAGGGTTCCTTTGCGCTGGCGGTACATACATTGGACGTTCTTCACGATAGCGTGGATGATGATGAAAACTGTTATTATTCTGGTTATTTGAATGGTTTGGATTACCACCGCCACGTTGATACGAGTTACCACGATAATTCTGCTGATATGGATTATGCTGATGGTGATGATGGTGTTGTTGTTGTTGTTGATGATGGTGCTGCTGTTGCTGATGTTGATGATACGATTGATTATTGTTCTGTGGTTTTGGATAGAATGTGTAAGCTTCTCCCACGGGGAGAATATCATCTTTAAGAACTTCTTCAAAATTTCCATACTCGAGAAAATGAACAACGAGCGTTTTATCGGAAACGCCTGTAATCTCGGCCGTATAATACTGAGCATCCTCCCAATATTTAGCTAAACAGCGATCACCTATTTTCCATGTCAAAGATGATTGTTGCTGTGGCGGTTGGGGTGATGTTATATAATTTTGAATAGGAAGCGTTGCAGGCTGTATACTGATTGGAATTTGGATTACATTCGACGGTCGCTGTTGCTGTTGTTGCTGTATAAAGCTATAATTCTCCTGTTTCATTACATTCATGGCAAAATCATTTGTCTCCTTATTCTGGAAACCGGATATTTTGTACGGATTAAATTTGTAACCGTTTTGAATTTGAGAGAAATTATTGTTGAATGCATTTGGATTGGAAGCATTTCCTGACGGCTGAGATACTGGGGTCGACGGAGCACTAACACTAGTTACTTGATTACTGTTACTACTGTTGATATTCAACTTGGCGGTACTATCCGTGACTTTTTTTATCTGAGATTTATAATTCTGCGAGTTATCCTGGTAATTTGATCGCGGTTTACCACCACCAGACGGTTGGCTCGAGTAAGACTGGTTTGGATGCGAGTGCTGTTGTTGCTGGGACGAAGGATGCTGGTAATCGTTTTGATATTTTCTGGGTTGAAATTTTGGCGGATAAGTAGTAGAACCACTTGCCTTATCGTTGTATTGATTGTTGTTGTTATTATTAGGTTTGTAATTATAACTCTGGGCAGCATTATTGTTGTTGTTCCGATTATATCTATCGTATTTCCCAGAGTTATCATACTTCCCAGGGTTATCATATTTCCCAGAGTTGTCATACTTCCCAGGGTTATCATACTTCCCAGAGTTATCATATTTCCCATAATTATTATCGTATTTCGCTGAATTATCATATTTTCCATTTTGATTCTGGTAGCTATTCGTATTAGAGTTACTGCCACCGCTGCCTGGCGTAATTGGTTTTGCCGGTCTTGCATTATTGATCGCAAAATTTGTGCGCTTCGGACCCTGCGGTTGATTGTAACTGTTGCTCGAATATCGAGAAGTATTTGAAGAGCCACTCGGTATAGGATCCTCTTTCTTTTGCCGAAAGCTCGATGAAATATTATTTTCAAATTTTGATCTATCAAAGGTACTTGAACTACTGACACTTTCCTCTTTGGCTGGTTGCGTTTTTTGATTGGTTTGTGGTGGTGCGCTATTTGTTGCACGAATAGGTGCCACATCCATCTTCTTTTGTGCCGAATGCGAATTATACGTTATGTTATCTAAAACTGGCGTCAATTTATCCTCAAGAAAATCAAACAATGATAGTTTTCCAGTGGGTTTTGACTCCATCTCTTCTTCCCTATTATTACGGCCACCTCTCCGACCAAAACGATCGTCACGGCCCGAAAATCTAGAATTTGACCGAGTGTCCCGGTTCGATTCCATGTCATTACCGTTGCGCCCTTTACTATCGCATTGTCGTTTCAAACTGGCAAACGCCTTTTCTAAATTATTTCGGCTGTACTTAAGCGCATTTTTCGCCTGCTCAATTGTATAACCTTTGTCGGTAATCTTTTGTACATTGTGATCGATAATGCGAACTTTCCCGCCTCCAAACACTTTTGGTTTTTCTTGTTGTAATTTAACAGCCTCATCCAAAGTAATTTTTCGCAATGCCTCAAATTCTGCATTTTCTTTCTCCTGTTCTGGCAACAAACTTTTAAAATTTAAATTATCCGGAATTTTATCCAATTGTTTTCCAAACATACTCCATGATGGTGCGCCCGTATTCGGTTTGACCACAGCTGAAATACAAAACATAACGTAATTTAATTTGTGGATCGTGTGTATGTGTGGGAGTCATAGATGAGCTAATCATCAAACTTACATTTTGAATATTTCGTTGTAAGTCGATACTGTTCCCATTTTTCAAAGAGCTGTGCCACTTTACCGCCGAGCACATCAATATTTTTGGGACCCAACAACAAAAAACCATTCGAAATTTTGATCGGACCATTTTTTAGTAAAATTTTTGTCCCCGGTGGTGTATTCAAACTGAGCTCTGGTATTAATTCGAACTCCAAACCTGGATATTGTATTTGACCATCGGTGAATTCAATTTTCAATAAGCGCGGCATCGCTTTCGAATCCTGATTTGATTTCGGCGCCGAAACATTACTAACTTTCAACACCTGCAAAGCAACATTTCCAGTCAAAGCGTCAACTTTTCCGCCTTTATTCAACTCGAAGGGAAATCCTCCACCGCCAAATTCACGAAAATCCGTCTAAAAATTAAATAAGCATTTATATTAGCCGTGTTCAATTTGCCCAAAGTATCCTACTTACATCCAGTATCACTTTAACAATCTCCTTAACGTCCGTAATTCGACCATCATCTGTGATTTTCTTGAATCCATCATCGGTTATATTCCTGTGTTGATAAACAATAGAAAATCAATAGTAAATAATTGAATTACGATCAAAATATTTATGTACACCGGAAGTAAATTTTACAATAAATTCATTTTTTAATAAATTACATAGAAATTTCTTAATTTAATAGCATTAAATAATAATATAAACAAACCATCCTTGTTCTTTCAATTTAACCAAAGCAGCCATGTTTTTATATTACATTACGAGAAGAAAATAAATGGACTGTCAAATTTTTTGTAATCGCGATACCTTTGTACGTGCGCTATTCGGTTTCGTTTTCATTAGGTGGTGATGTCACATACACTGGTCGAAAAGTAGTTTAGTGTCGAAATGTATTTGCGCGCCAAATTTACATATTTATAGTTCAGTGAGATTTTAACGGAAATTTGATAGCGTGGTGTAGTAATTATTTTTAGTGCGTACGACACAGTTGTGTTTATGGCGATTATTTAATTCCTAATTTATTTTTAATTTTACAATTTTAACAAGTAGTGTTTTATAAGTTTTTACTCAGAAGGTTTTTGGGAATATAAACGTTTAGTTTTTATAAGTTTAGAAGAAGGATTTCCGCGAGAAAACTGTTATACAAATTAATTCATAAATAACGTACATACACAAAAAGCAAATACCAAATAAATTTTAACTTAAGTGTGTTTAAAAATAAGAGTTATTAGAATAAAAAAGAAAATAGTTTTGTGTTGTGAACATCTGCTGGTGGTGTGAAAAGTGAAGCTCCTTTCAAGATAGAGAAATATGGTAAATATTTCAACGAACAGACTATCATGAGAGACTTAGGACGGTGCAATCATTTCGCAGCTTATTTTGGACAAAAGTGTTTAAATAGTTCATATTTTGGCAGACCTGAGGCAGTTATAATGTCTGCGTGTTTGGTCTTAATTTATTTTGTTTTTCGGGAGTCGAATTCAACTAAACTTTAATGGTTAAATTAACTGGCGCAATATTGACGCAAAGGTAAATATTTGCGCTGACTCAGTGAAAATGCTTTTTATTAAAATTATAATAAATTTACATAATACAAGTGTATATAAAACATAATAATTATCATGTAATTTAATTAAATTAACATTTCAATTTTAAAATAATTCAAGTTTTAAAAATTAAATAAAGTTAAAATTATACTACTAGGTAAGTAAGAAAAAATCACAGAAATTCAAATGGCTAATTATTAATTAATATGGCACTACTTAGAGCGACCAGATATCCTGGTTTATCCGGATATGTTCTGGGTTTCCAAACTTCTGCAACTTCTAAATAATAATTTTAACACTATTTAAATATTTGATTTAAGAAACCGAACTCCAGCCCAAATGATATGGGTTCAAAAAATTCTTCAGCACGCGATTTAACCTATTTTAAATTATAAACTAATCAAATATAAAATTTCACTAAGACCCCTTAAGAAACGTGCGTTTTCCATTTTGTGCTGCAAATGTAGTAAAGATTGGATTGGTTAGGTATCTAAAAAACCAATTTCTCTTTGGCAAATATAATTTTTTGATTTATGGTTTGTATTTGTGTATTAAAGTATCATTAGGGGGGACCCGTAATATTTGTTGAATTCTGGCTGTTGAATTTTATTTGCCAAAAAAAAATCAAATTGCCAATTATTTCCAAAAGTGGACTGTAATTTTTAATACCAATAATATTATTTCAACATTCAAATTAATTTTTACATCCAATATTTCTGTCTTGTAATAATCAGCCATTCCACACGAGTCGCGCTTACGCTGTTCCATTTCTTCGTCTCTTATCTCTTTGCACTGTTTTTGCCTATAAACTAAATTTTGTTTGTGGGCATAAACAGTGCAAAGAGGTAAGAGACGAAGAAAGGCAACAGCGTAAGTGCGACTCGTGTGGAATGGGTGAATAAAACTAGAAAAATGTTGCACCACACAAAAAAAACAAATTTTATTAATTTTATTTTTATACTACTGGGATTGCAATAATCCGCTTGGTTTGACAAACTTTTTACGACTCCACTCAAATGTCAATACCTTAAACAAAAAAAAAAAAAACCCTATATGCATTAATACTTTATTTTTAAAAGGAAAATGGACTTTGTTCGCATTTCAAAATGTCAGAGACTCAAACTACAATCTTGTAAATAATTCAAATAAACAAAATGTTGAGAATTAATTTAACATCCTCCCACCTTTTAAATGTGGAACATGACTTCTTTTCTTTTAAAACGCTAGCACCATCCGATACAATATTGCTACCCACTACTTCAATACAAAACAACAATAATAATTCAAAATTCTATAGCTCCGTTAATAATTGATCATTTAAATAATTTTCATGTTTCCACTACTTTATTTCTGGCTTTTGTTCTTCCTGGTCTACTTCAAATGGTGACCTTGCTAATTTTGATATTCCTCGTTCAATTATACCGCATTTTATTCGAATAGCTGCATATCTAACATATCCATCAGCACCTGGAAACACCTTGTGAACTCTACCCAACATCCAATGAGTACTCGGGAGATGTTCATCAATAATCAACACCAAATCGTTTACACGAAGATTTGGTTCTGGTGTATTATTTGTATTCCGTTGTTGAAGACTTCTAATGTATTCACAATTGAATCTTTTCCAAAAATGTTGGACGATTTGGGTAAGTTGCTTCCATTGATTTAATCGATTTGTTGTAACTTTTGTAACATCTGGTTCCATTATTGAATTTATTGCAGACCCAATCAAAAAATGACCCGGAGTCAATGGTTCGAAATCATTTGGATCTGACGACATTGCTGTCAATGGTCTGGAATTCATAACTCCTTCGATTTCAACTATTTCCTTATACAGAAATTCTAGAGTCATGATTCTTAAACCCACAATTCTTTTCAATTGCTGTTTGAATATCTTTACTCCAGACTCCCAAAGTCCGAAATTTGGCGCTCTTGGTGGTACGAAATTCCACTTGAATCCATTTTCGGTACATGCTTTCGTGATTTGTTCATTCGATTTAGCTAATAATATTTCCATTTCTTTGATTAGATTATTCGCACCAACAAAATTAGTGCCGTTGTCACTCCACACTGTAGCTGGTTTGCCTCTCTTATACAAAATCGTTTCATGCATGCTATGAAGGCATCCGCTGTTGCATCTTCTACCACCTCTACATGAAAGGCTTTCGTTATCATGAAAATGAACATACAAACATACACCTTGTTATATGTATCTTTTCGTTGATTCTTATATCGGATTGAAAACGGTCCACAAAGATCCACTCCCGTATTATAAAATGGTCTACAAGCTTCCAAACGAAATTTTGGCAATACACCCAATAATTGTTTCAATGGTTTAGCTTTGGCCTTGAAACATTCTTTACATTTACTTAGAACACCTTTCACATAGCTGAAACCTTTCAGAAACCAATATTTCTGTCTCAACGTCATCAAAGTCTGCTGAACTCCACAATGGTGATTAGAAATATGAACATGCATCACCAATAGGCTCGATACATGCTGGTGTGGTAATAAATATTGATGTTTTTCACCAAACGATAATGAAGATTTACTAATACGTCGACCAACACGCATCAAATTTTTCTCATGTAGAAAAGGACTCAATGGAGCCAACTTGCTTTTTTTTGACACATAGCCCTTCCGTTGTATATGATCAATATCCTCTTGGAAATATTCATTCTGCATTATTCTAACTGTTGTATTCTGATTGTCCAGGTACTGATTCCGGTTCTCAGCTAATCAATTATACACACTCAACTCGTTAACTTTTATATCAAAAATGCTTTATTTTCATATACTTCTGGTAACATCACCACTTTAATTCATTCCCCGCGCCGTACCACCACTAACTACTATATTCTTCTTAACGTCCCTTTTTTACAGTATATATCTATTGCTCATAACTTCATTTGGATTCGTTCGGTTCTTACCGATACTACATTCCTCTCAACCTTTAATAAAGTTCGTACTCTTCCAAATGCTTTGGCATCCGTCGACTTCGGAAGGATTGCTTAGCTTTTGATGGTACAACATCCGGTTCAACTTCACTTGGATTCGGTGGTTGAATGAAAAGTGTCGGTTGAAGTTGACCTTCTGTTGATTTAAACTTTCAAAAGAAACTGGCACCTGTTCCTGTTGGTAATGTCGCTGTCGTTATTGTTGTTGTTGTTGTTCAATCTGGTCCTGTTGCTGTTTTGGTAGTATGTAATCATCCGTTATTTGATTGAATGCTTTTGATGCAGTTGGAGTTATTCTTTTAAAGAATGATGCATTCCGATGAATTATTCTACCATCACGTTCAGCACTTATTTTGGTTCCATGTATTTCAATAATCTTATACGGTTCTGGATCAAAAGGAGTCGTCAATTTATTGTCTTTCGACTGTTTGCATATTACTGTTTCTCCAATTTTGAAATCATGGTGTTTTGCTCGTCTTCTATTATCCGCATACAACTTCTGCTTTTCTCGTTCTTTTATATCACTATCACCTTCTCCTGCTGACGAACATTTAAACTGGCTAATGTCTGGTAAAATTGTTTTTACTGATCGACCAAAAATGTTTTCAATGTGGCAGGATGCGGTGTGGCTCGATAATTAAATAAATAGGCATTTATTTGCACTGTAAAATCATTTTGCTCAATTTTCGCACACAACAATGATTTTTTTATTGTTCGCACTAATCGTTCCGCTCGTCCATTTGCTTCTGGCCAATATGGGGTGATACGATGATGGACAACATCTAGTTGCTTCAGGAAATCGTGAAATTCATGGCCATTAAATGGAGGCTCGTTGTCCGATGTCAACATTCCTGGTATCCCAAACATCGTAAATATTTCGAATAGAACATTTTTGACTACTTCAAATCTTGTAGATGAAATTACTTTAATAAATGGATATCTGGAGTGTTCATCAACCATTATGAACACATATTTTCCATTTGGAAACGGTCCAGCGAAGTTAATTGATACTCGTTGGAATACACACTCTGCCGGCTGGATTATACAAATGGGATCCCGATGTTGCGTTTCGGTAACAATTTGGCATGTTGTGCATTCCTTAATTGTGTTCTCGACCATCCGATCTAGATTTGGGAACCAAACTTTTGTTCTCAGTAATTGTTTAGTTTTAACAATGCCCAAATGGCCTTTATGTGCTAAATTGATTGCCTTCTGTTGAAGGTTTTCTGGCAATACAATCCGATGATCTCTAAGTAAGATTCCGTTCTGAACTGTTAACTCGTTGAATACCTTACCCAACTGTTTGAAATGTTGTAGTAAACCGTTGTTTTCTTGTATGCTTCTGTTAACCTCTTTCAAAATATTATCGGCCTCTGTAGATTTTTTGATCTGGTCAATGG
Organism: Tipula vernalis; assembly: GCA_958295665.1. Classification (NCBI taxonomy): domain Eukaryota; kingdom Metazoa; phylum Arthropoda; class Insecta; order Diptera; family Tipulidae; genus Tipula; species Tipula vernalis. The sequence continues at coordinate 304,851,895 of OY282559.1, forward strand.
TTAGTGCTGTAGGAATGCTGTTGTTGATGATGAAATGGATGTATTTATCAACTTTTCCAGCTGATATTTCATCAGGCGGGTTTGTTGGATGCCGCGAAAGGTAATCTGCTGGATTATCTATCCCTTTTTGGTAAACAATCGTGAACGAATATTGTTGGATTCTGAGCATTAGCCTTTCGATTCGAGCGTTGGAACATGATTTTGGATTTTTTAAAATAGCCGCCAATGGCTTGTGATCTGTATGTACGACAGAATTAGTACCATACAAATATAAATGAAAATGCTGTAATCCCCAATTTATGGCTAACATTTCTTTCTCGATTTGGCTGTATTGTTGTTCCGTTGGTGAGAGAGAACGGTTGCCGTATGCTATGATCGTGCATTCACCTCCCGTTGATCCTTGAGACAAAATTGCACCCAATCCATCTGGTCCCGCATCGACGTGAATATGTGTTTGTTTTTCTGTACTAAAGTACGCAAGTTTATTGGTATTCGCCAGCTGATGCTTAAAAAATTCAAACAACTCTTGATGTTCTACTGTCCATATCCATTTTGTATCTTTTTTGATTAGCTCACGTAAAATTCTGGTGTTACTGGCTAAATTTGGTAGAAATTTCCCCACAAATGTCAGCATACCTAATAAGCTGCGGCATTCTGACTGGTCCGACGGAGGTTCTAACTTTTCCAACGCACTTATTTTCTCCGGATCTGGATGTACTCCCTCTTTAGTAAACACATAGCCGAAAAATGTAACTTGTTCTTGGCTGAAACTACACTTTTGTATGTTGATTGTTAAATTACGTTGTTTCAGCCTGTCCAACACCATTCGAAGTGATTTATCGTGCTCTTGCTGATCTTTTCCTGCTACTATAATATCGTCACTGATGTTTATCGTTTCTGGTATGTTGACAAGCACCTGTCTAATTATATTTTGGAATATCTCAGCGGCGGCATTGATTCCGAAGCTGAGCTGTTTGTACCGGTATAATCCGCAGTGCGTTGAAAACGTTGTTATGACTTTTGACTCTTCGTCCAGGGTTATTTGATGGTAGCCATTTTTTAGGTCGATTTTACTAAATATTGTCATTCCGTTTAAAATATGAAAAACGTCATCGATAGTTGGAGTGACATGGCGCTCGCGTTTAATTGCTGTGTTTGGTACTCGCATGTCTACACACATTCGAATTTCATCTGGATTGTTTGGCTTCGGCACTATTACTATCGGTGATACCCACGGTGTTGGTCCCACTGCCTCTTCGATAACATCCTCACTAATTAGGCGATCTAATTCGTCTTCAACTTTGCTATGTAAATGGAACGGAACTCGTCGATGTTTTATTGCCACTGGTGGAATGGAACTATCAATGTGAAGATGGACTTGAAAATCCTTTAATTTTCCAACACCGCATATTAGTTCTGGGTAATTTGATTTGATAAATTCTATACTGATCCCATAATTTACACTGAAACTTGTTTTGATAACTTTTAGTTCTAACGCGGTTTTAAAACTCATCAAAGATTCGGCATTACCATTTATTACGAAGATTTCTGCTTCAGTCGATGTTTGATAGTATGAAAATTTAGCGTCAAATTTTCCTACGATGGGCAAACTGACATCCGAATTGTATGGAAAAATATTCTCGTCCGCCTTTATAAGCGGCTTATCCCGAAAGTTTACTTTCCAAATACTTGAATTGATTATGTTGACAGATGACCCGGTATCAATCATAAAAACCACTTTCTGACCATTTACACCTATCTCGACTGTAGGACGCCTTTGTTTTTCGTTTGTCACCGAAAATATTTCATCAGAATCTGACTGGTTGCTTCGTTCTAACTGACTGCTACTTTCTATTTGATTATCCTTATGTAACAGATTTACCGATGACTGCTGCCTGCTTTGATTTTGATTTGGCTGGTATTTTTGGTTATTTGTTCTGTGAGATCGTTGAAAATGGTTTTTTTGATCTAGCCTCGGCTGTTGATGTTGACTTTTGTGTTGTGATGTGATACATAACCTAGCAAAATGACCCACGCGACCACATTTATGGCAGTTTAAATTTTGAGCTGGACACGAACTCAAACCTCTCGTATGCCATAAATTGCCACAATTTTTACATCGTTGATTAATCTGAGTTTGACGATTGTTATCACTTGGATTCTGACTATTATGGTTTTGCTGCGGGTGATAATTTTTTTTATTGTGCTGATTATTATGGCTGTACCGTTTGGTATCAGTGATACTTGTACCATAAACTATTTCTTGCCGATTTTCAATTATTGCTATTTGTTCTTCAATTTGCTCCAACGTTTTTGCATATGACAATAATTGTTCCAGTTTTGGTTGATCTCTTAGACCATACCGTCGTAGATTTGATGATGTTGTGTGCAAGATTATTTGTGATTTTATCTCGTTCGATTTGTTCTTAAAATCACAATGTGCACACAATTTTAACAATCGACTGTAATATTGATCGATATTCTCGCCTGGTTCTTGCTTAGCCTTACGGAAATTGAATATCTCGAATTCAACATTTGCTTTTGGAACAAAGTAATTGGTCAATTTCTGTTTCGCAATTTCATATTCATCTGTACTTTATGCTTGCTGCGAAGTTTCTTTGTTCGTGCTGGTGCTGGTGTTTCCCGATGTTACTGCTGGTACTAGTTCGTCTGGTAATGATTGGAATAAATCAAAAATTTCTTCTCCACCCACATGAAGTAAAATCGCACGTTTTTTTTTGGTTCTTCTACCGACGCTGTCTACTAACTACTATATTCTTCTTAACGTCCCGTTTTTACAGTATATATCTATTGCTCATAACTTCATTTGGATTCGTTCGATTCTTACCGATACTACACTAACCAACATTTTTAAAGCTCTAGTGATAGTGGTCCAACCGTGTGGAATCTGACCACAAAATAATTGAATCACTTGAAATATCCAATACTGTAGCAACTTCTTTAGCTAACCTAGCCAACAGTAAGGCAACATTCAATTCCCAGCGTGAAATTGATTGAACTTCCAATGGTGCGACCCTAGATTTACTACACACCGGATTAATGGTCTGATTATTTGATTTATCGACGCACCGTACATATAAGCATGCTTCATATGCCACCATTGAGGCATCTGCAAAACCATGTATTTCGGTTTTAACTAAGTTGATCTGCATGACACATCTTGGTATTTTAACATTGTTGATATTCCGTAATTTGTTATAGAATATTTGTCATTTGTCCATTAATGGATTTGGTAACTCTTCATCCCAATTTACCATAGTTGGTGCATAACTAATTTTCCTGTTACAATAACCGGACCAATCAAACCCAATGGATCAAATAACTTTTCAAAATATGACAACACGTTTCGTTTCGTAATCTTATATGACCCTTCAGTTAAATTAATATTAAATTGAAATTTATCATTCTTGGCTATTGATTCCATCATTGGTTCATCTTCAGAAATATCTGAAGAAATACGTAGATTCGTGCCAGCACCGGACAATATTGCAATTAATTGACGTTGTAGTTCGATTGCACGTTCAATGTCATTACTTCCAGCCAAAACATCATCGACGTAAAAGTTTTCTTTCAATGTTTTTGCTGCCATCGGATAATTTTTGGCTTCATCTGCTGCCAATTGCGTTAAAGTTTTCACAGCCAAGTGTGGCGCTGAGGCAGTTTCATATGTAACTGACAATAATTCATATTCTTCAAGAGGCCGTGATGGATCTTCTCTTCAAACGATTCGCTGATACGGAGTATGATGATTAAATATCAATATTTGACGGTACATTTTTTCTATATCAGCCGTAAAGGCGTAGATATAGGTTCGGAAACGAAGTACTGTATGAAACAAATCAAGCTGAACTTTTGGCCCCTCTAGTAATACTTCATTTAATGAAAGACCAGAACTTATCTTTGCAGACGCATCAAATACGACACGTAATTTTGTTGTCGTTGAACTAGGTTTTACCACTGCATGATGTGGTATAAAATAACTATTTTGTACACTACAGTTGGGCTCGACTTTTTTCATATGGCCCAACTTTTCATAATCCCGCATAAATTCAACGTAATTGTATTTTAATTCTTCATCTTTAGTAAATTTATGTTCCAAATAATGAAAACGACGAACTGCTTGTGGTTTAGATTCTCCTAATAACGGCCAATTTGCTTTAAACGGTAACTCCACCCAGTAGCAACCATTACTGTCCCGTCTATGCGTGTTGTCGAACAATGTTTCACTTAACTTTTCTTCTTCCGATTGTATTGGTTTATCGTTAAATGTTTCAGATTCCTAAAATTTTTCAACGATTCGATTGACTGATTCTTCATAATCATTATCGTATGTTGACAAAAAACATTTACTACAACAATCGCTAACTTCAAGTCGATTACTATATAATATTTTATGAAATACTTCAGCTCCAAGAAGTAAATCAACTGGACCAGGGTTGGCGAAATCAGGATCTGCCATTGACATTCCATTTAAAAATCTCCATTGTGACACATCAATATGTTCTAACGGCAATCTACTGGTAATAACAGGAACTACCATAAATTCGAAATTATCCTGGTAATTTGATACTCTGGATTTAACTCCGGTTTTGATTTTGAATTTTACATCCGTTTTTATGTTGTTTAATCCACCAACGGATGCTTTTACTGACTGTCTGTTAAGTTTCAATTTTTCCGCCAATTCATACGTAACAAAATTATTCATAGACGCGGAATCTAACAATGCTTGAGCTGTGTGAAATTTACCAAAATTGTCACAAATACGAATTTGAACTGTTGATAGCACTATTTGTGATTTAGCTGAGTTTGTCGGTGTATAAACAGCCGCAGTAATACTAATTCGATCAGATATAACTGTTTCAATTGGTTTTATATTTGTCACTTCACTAGTTTGACTACTTCCATTGCCACTAATGAATTTTGATTCTGCTATTTTACTCTGCTGATCATAACCTCTTACTTTATCATTCACTTCTTGTTTATCAAAATGTAAAAAACTATTATGTTTTCGTTGACATATTTTGCAATCCCCTGATTTACAATTCTGCCATTTATGCTTGGGTTTTAAACACTTCAAACATAATTGTAGTTGTTTCACTTGTTCATACCGTTGCCTGGAGTTCATACTTAAAAATTCAGGACATACATAAATAAAATGATTATTCTTGTTACACATTACACAATTACTACGTGCTCTTTCCATACAAAATGTTGTACTTCGAGTTGATTTCTTCATTTTATAATTATCACTTCCTTGATCATTTGTAATTTCTAACACTTTGATTCGACGCTGTATAAATTCAATTAATTGTATCCACGTTTGACGTTCGCCAAAAAAAAACCAAATTGCCAATTATTTCCAAAAGTGGACTGGTGGGGTTTAGGTTTGGGTGGCGGTCCACTAGGACCAGGCATAGACACAAAAAATGGTCCGTAGCCATACCACAATAATTATTTCCTCCAACTCATTGGAACCATTTTGAGCTGTTAACAAAGCGCTGGATACACCTGACGTCCATCCTACAGAGATCCGTCAGGTCTTTGAAGAGGGGTGCCCCTAGAAACTTTAGTCTGTTTCGTGCCAGACGAGGGCAGGTGCAAAGAAGATGAAGTACTGTCTCTTCCTCCTCTTCGTCCTCGCAACTACGACAGTAGTCATGTGAGAAGACACCAAGTCTACTCGCATGCCTCCCTATGAGACAGTGCCTCGTAATCACTCCAACAACCACACTGATCTGACTTCGCTGAAGTGAGATCAGCTGTTTGCATCTCGCCAAGTCCAACTTTGGCCAGACCTGCCGAGTTATTACGAAAGAAGTAATACTTGACCATCTGTCATTCGTCAGCTTGCTAGCTTCTTCATGAAGCAGCAGTTTGCATACCGCAAGAGGCATTTCAATGTCCTTTCTGCTTTCTGAGAAGTTGTCCATTGTACTACGTTGATCCAGTTTATCGGCGTTTATATTCCCTGTACTTATGAAATGTCCTGACACCCATAAACTGTGGATGTTGAACTGATCTGCCATCTCGTTAAGAGATGAGAGACAGTTCTGGACTACTTTCGACGTGAGGAGGTGTGATTGAAGCGCTTTAATGGCAGCCTGACTGTCCGTATATATGTGAATATCACAAACTGATATTACATTATACCTCAACCAGTCTACGACTTCCTTTATGGCAGTTACTTCAGCTTGAAAAATGCTACAGTAGTCGGGGAGACGGAAGGAGAGATTTAACAGAAGTTTCTCGCAGAACACTCCAGCCCCGACTTTCCCGTCCCGTTTTGAACCATCAGTGAAGAAGTTTGTAACTCCTGGTTCCATAACTATACCCATCATCCAGTCCTTCCTGGATGGGATCCTAGTCCGAAACTTTGTGTCAAAAGATAGTGACGGGAAAATATAGTCGGTGATCTTGGGATTTGTTTGTTGCACAAAATAGATGAGTGCCCTGTATTGTTGCAGATCCACATTAAGATGGATTTCAGCCGTATGGCAGTACAAGCTGCTAACTGTTTCCCCAAGATATCGAGAGGAGTCAAAAATAGCAGAGTCTCTAGTGCCTGAGTGGATGTGCTCCTCAGTGCACTACTCCAGAGAGATCCACAGAGAGATTGTTCTCTGAACTTTTGTCAACAGCTTTTCATTGACAGTTTTATCCAGAGCAGGCCACCAGACTATTACCCCATACAAGAGTATGGGTCTGACTACTGCGGACTGTATATTTAATACCAATCACTCAAATTAATTTTTACATCCAAGATTTCTGTTTTGTAATAAAACTAGAAAAATGTTGCACCACACAAAAAAACAAATTTTATTAATTTTATTTTTATACTACTGGGATTGCAATAATCCGCTTGGTTTGACAAACTTTTTACGACTCCACTCAAATGTCAATACCTTTTACAAAAAAAAAAAAAAAAAACCCCTATATGCATTAATACTTCATTTTTAAAAGGAAAATGGACTTTGTTCGCATTTCAAAATGTCAAAGACTCAAACCCCAATCTTGTGAATAATTCAAATAAACAAAATGTTGAAAATTAATTCAACACTGGCCATGTTTCATTTAAAAAACTCCATCTCAGTGTCAAATCGAACTTCTGCGGCTATTCACCAATTAGATTGAAATTTGATATCTGACTGCAGCATATTGATGAATCAAGAAAACATTCTTGGGAGAGGTTTTCCCACATATCTATTTTGTAACCAGTGGATGGTCGTCGCCACCAAATCAATTTTGTATAGTAACTTTTTTTTTTTATCAAACACATAGTATACAATATGTCAAGATTTACTAACTGTCCTTGATTTTTTAGGTCAAAATGTTCTGGTTTTCCAAACTTTTTTGACTTCGTCTGGTTTTGCCAGGTTTTGTCGTTTTTGGTATGGCTGAACAACCGACAATTTCTTGCACAGTCAGGGGATTATTATTTAAATAATTTTTTACCTCGGCCGTTAGCTGAATCACAAAGATATTTTCATTGAAAATGAGTTTGTTTACCTATGAATAAAAGTAATTAAATGAAAATATTAATTATATAAAATAATAAATGATAAAATGTTTGGAACAGATTTGATATAAGTAACCGTTTCAATGTCGATTATATTGGGGAATTTTGATGTAGAATTGCAAGGGCAAGAGGTTTGGTAAGTTTCATTGCCATTATAGTGGTTCGTATGGTTCTAAAGCTCGCTTCGCACATTCTAAGGTATACTTTGTTCGCTTGGAATGTTTTAGAAAGGTTATGCCGTTATATTCATCAATGGGTCCTTCATGTTTTGTCATCAAATTAGGCCAATGCGATACCTCTCTCGGTTTCTACGACGGAATTTATAGTTAGTATAAGAACACAAAATTAAAATATTTAATAACTAAATTATAGCCAACCGACTTAACATAGTCCTCTCTCCTCTATGGGTTTTTCTGTATACTGTATTATGAGCTTTTAGAATACTTTTCCTGGTAAATATTCAAATTTAAGTAGGAAAAGGGGTATTTTGTAGCATTTTGAATATTTAATAATGTACAGTTTTAGAATAAAACTCTTTCAATTGAATTTAGAATATGTTCAATACTTTGGAAAACCATGTGCTCAGTTTATTGTTTTTGGCGGCAGATCTGTTTGTTTTATAGCAAAGATTATTTGAATTGCACTTCATTTCCGTTTTATGTGGGCTTGTTTGATTTTATTCGATGTTAATATGTTTTAGCACGTGGCCATAATCATAAACCGATCAAAATTAACGATGCTCTAGCAGAAAAAAATTCATAATTTAAGGTTAGAAATATATTGTCTATTAATTGGATTGGAGAAAAGTTAACAATATTTCATGCCTACCAGTAACATTAAGACAATATTGTTACATTTTTATTCGGTGACACACACCGAACTATGAATGGTCTGGCTCGAAAGAATAGCCGTCTCCTTCTCCTACATGCCAGAACGAGTTCTTAATGATATGTGGTCAATTTCTGCTTCTGGTAGCACCTTTAGAGAATCTCGTATCAAGAAGTAACTTGCTTCTATTTTGGTAGTCACGGTACATATGGCTCCTGTGTTGTTTCGCCTATGATACGTTTGAGATAGAATTTGATTGATTTAATCCCTGTCTCCCATATTCCACAGAAATGAGGTGTAAGAGGTGGTATGAGGTGCCAATTGATTCCGTTGCCAATCGCTTGCTAATGTTGTCATTGCGAATTGCCAATGAAGGATTCTGTTGTTAAATCGCTTATTATTTCAATATGGATGGCCTTCGTTACCATGCATATAAACAGAGCAACATATCGCTTATTCCCTTGTATGTCTTTTAACCCCTACCTTTGGTTGATCTTAATTGGACTGGCTCCGCATAGTCGATTCCCGTTTTGGTGAACGGTCTTCCCGGCCCCACATTTGCTGATGGTAGCTTTCCCATTAGGTAGTTTATATGAATGTTGTTTATGGCGAAAGCAAATAATACATTTTTGATTTATCTGCCTTACAGCTCACTTACCATCAATGATCCAGAATTTGTTTTTAAATGTTGCCAATATCAATTGTTTGCCTCCGTGTAATGTACTAACATGAGCATCTTCTATTATTTTTTTTGTAACTATGTTGTGCTTGCTCAGGATTACTGGGTTTTTGCTTAAATTTTGTAGTCGTCCGTGTACTCGTACCAAGCTGTTTTCATCTATAGTTGGATTTAGTGATAGAATTTTGCTTTTCCTGCTGATTTTTTTTGGGGGGAGGGGGGCGGAGTGAGTAAGGCGATTTATTCCCTTATAGAAATCTTGTCTTTATATACGAGCTTGAGAATTATTATTTCCGTCCTTTGGAGTTCTGAACCTGCTACTATGCGACTACACGCTTTAATTTGTTATAGTTGGAGCATCGTACAAATAATGAAAAACCGTGATCTTACATTCTTATTGTCATCTGGTTTATGCGTTTTACTTGGCATAATAGGGGTAATTGTCTTCCATCTAGTTAGCTTTTGCCGAATAAAGTCTGGACCTTGCCACCACAATTTTCAGTTTTTTATGAGTGCTAACGGTGTCGTACCACGTGAAGCTATATCCACCGGATTATCGCAGGACTTTACGTGGTGCCATGTTGCTGCTGGTAGCATAGTTTTTACTGCGGAAATTCTATTTGCCACGAACGTTTTAAATTTGTTTGGTTCCCCTGTGATCCAACACAGTGCAATGGTCGAATCTGACCACTGCTTCTATCAAGCTTCTTTCTGTAGGTCTAAGTAATTTTGTCTACAATAGAGTTGCGACTCTTGTCTTTGAGGTTAATAATTGTGTTATTATTATCGCTTCCTTATTTGTTGTTCGACAATATAATGTAGCCGCGTTAGCGTATTCTGAGGCATCAGCGAACCCATCAAGCTCCGTTTCGACTTCTTATCCATCTCTGGATTTTTATGTTTTTGATTTCACTTAATTTTTCCTTGTATTTTACCTACCTTGTGTTTATGTTTTCTAGTAAGTGCTGATCCTAATATATTCCTGATGTCCATACTTTTTTCGCATCATTATTTTTGCTGTGATCGTTATTGGGTAGAGCCATCCAACGGGATCAAAGAGCTTAGATGAGTCGTATAATAGTAAGCATTTGGTTGGCTGATAGTTGCAATCTTTCTATGTTGAATTGAAAAATGTACTTTTGTGGGTTGATTAGAATTTCTAACGAACGTCATCACTGCCGTGTAGTTCTCTGCGAATATGATTCAATACTTCCCTTGAGTAGAGGACCATTTCCTTAAATTTAGCCGACCTCGCTCTGTGAGCATTTTTAATTCTTGTACAGCTCGAGTTGCTTCCTCTAGCTCGAGTTGCTTCTATAATTCCGATCTTGTTAATGATTGTTGATGATGTTGTTGATCAGTATTGATGGATAATAATCCGCTTCAAGTATAAGGTCAATTGGCTGTGACTACTTTTAGGTAATGTGGATCAGCCAGTTGTATTTAAATCTCCATCAAATCTTGGCGATATTTTTAGATTAATGGTGTATTTGCAAGTGCCTTCTTACCGATTGGGCGGATGGTAGCTGAATTGTCGCCAATGACAATAGTGCATTAAATTGTTGGTTTGCCAGTAACCTCATAGTTTCATTCTAGAACTATATTTCCACCTGTTACCTCCTGGATTTGAAGTAACTCATCCATCTTGTTGTTATTTAGTTTATTTGTAGTGGTATGGATGGTTGTTGTTGTTTACCTCCTCACTTGACGTTAATTTTGGTGATTTTACGTTCCTGTTGTTGCTTGGCTGCTGGTGTCGTCATCTTCGACGACGTTACAGACTATCCCTCTGTACTTCTATTTGCCCGTTGTTTTAATGGCTGGAAGGACCATGTAAAATCTTAGATTTTTGTAGTTTAATTGTAAATTTAAGATGATACCAAACATTATTCATATCCGGTAGATTTAAGTTGTACTATAAAAATTTTCCTTATACTACAATTTACTTAATTATAGATCCTATAAATTTTTTAAATTGTTAAAATTCTATACATTTTATAAATTCTTTAGTTTATAAAACTGTAAATTTCATAAACTCTAAAAAACTAAAAAGTTTATAGAATTTGTCGAATTTACAGAATTTATACAATTTATAGAATTCATTTTTTTTAGAATTTGCCAAGTTTGTAGGATTTGTGAATATTATAAAAATTCTATAAATCCTATAAATTCTGTAAATTCTACAAATTCCATAAAGTCTAAAAATTCAGTAAGTTTCTTAAATTTTATAAATTCTACATTTCTATAAATCCTATAAATTCTGTAAATTCCATAAATTTTATAAATTCTATAAATTCTACAAATTTTACAAGTTTTATAAATTCTACACAATTTGTTTATAAACTCCTAAAATTTTATGAATTTTATAAATCCTTTCAATTTTATAAATTCTACAAATTCTATAAAATTTATAAATTCTATAAATATCTGCAAATGTGTCGGTTCTATAAATTTTACAAACTCAAATTTTACTTATTCTAAAAATTCCATAATTTAGATAAATTTTATAAATTCTTCGAATTCTGCAATTTTTTTAAATTCAAAAAATTTTACAATAAATCGTACAAACTTTAATAATTCTTTAAATTCAACAAATTCTATAAATCATATAAATTTTGTAAATATTTGAATTTTATCAATTCAATAAACTGTAAAAATTCAGTAAGTTTTTTAAATGCTATAAACCCTATAAATTCGGTAAGCACGACAAATTCTATAAATGTTACAAATTTTATTAAGTCTTAAACTCTATAAATTCTATGAATTTTATAAATTCTCTTAAATCTATAAATTTTTTAAATCCTACAAATTGCAAAAGCTTTATTAATTCTATAAATTTTATCAGTTTTTTAAATTCTTTCAATTTTGTAAATTTTATGATTTCTATACAAATTGTTTTAACTGAAAAGTACTATAAATTCTACAAACTCAAATTGTTTTTCCATTTTTATTTTTCTAAAAATTCCCTAATTTCTATAAATACTATAAATTTTTTTAAATTCTCTGAATTCTGCGCATTTCTTTAAACCCAAAAAATTAAAATAAATCCTATAAACTTTAATAATTCTTTAAATTCAATAAATTCTATGAGTCTATAAATTCTAATATGTACTCTATAAATTCTATAATTTTATGAATTTTATAAGCTTCATCCATTCTTCAAATTCCACAAATCCTATAAATTCTATAAACTCAAATTTGACTGCTCTGAATTTTATAAAAAATAAATCCAATAAATTCTATCAACTCTATTAATTCTTTGAATTCTATAAAGCCTAAAAATTCAGTAAGTTCTTTAAATTCTAGAAACGTTTTAAATTCTGTAAACACGACAAATTCTATAAATTTTATTAAGCCTATAAACTCTATAGGTTAGGTTAAGTTGGAGTGGCTGTTTAGGCTACTTAGACCGGTGACGGTCCATTGTGATACCACAGGATATATCGCCTTTACCCTTGCTGGAAACATTTTGAGCTACTTATGTAGCGTAAAATGTCCCGCACCTTACTGTTTTCGAGATTCGACAGTTTGTCCATGTTGAACTTACCCAAGTGTATATGAGGAAAGGAAGTGAACCAACGTATCTTCCTCCTCCTCGTCCAAACAGCTTCTACAGAAGTCATTTCCCTCCAGATCCAGCATTCTTGCATGTTCTCCAAAAAGGCAGTGTCTTGTGAGAATTCCTACGACCGTTCTTAATTCACGTCTACGTAGGGTTATTAATGTTCTAGTGCGCCGCAACTCTAGTGTTGGGCAAACTTCTCTTGCTATACTACAGGTAAGGGTGTTAGCCCACCTTTCCTCTGCTGAGGATAGCATCTGTTTCCTAAGTTCTAGTTTTAGCGCTGTGATAGATCACCCCAGACTTGTCCGGTATTAGTTGTCCATATAATTTATGTATCGAAAATTTTATAATTTGTTAATTCAGCTAAAATATTGGGTTCTTTTATTGTTTGTAGTATTTATTGTAATTTTGAAAGCTCTACATTTTTCTTTTACGCCTAGAGTTGCATATGCTATTGTGAGTATTATTTTATTGTAAGCTTTTATTATTTTTATTTACACCTAAATGTTTGTAATTTACATATATAGTGAATAATTAATAATTCTCCAGAGAAGGAACTCAGTTTTAAATAATGAATTATTTAAAGAATCGACTTCTCACATCTCAAATATCAGATATACAATCTTATTAAAATCTATCCACAAACTTGCTACCTATAGTTCCATTTGGAGCTGGAGACAAAGTAAACTGCCTAGATTGATTTTTTATATAATATATGTGTTTGGTGAATCAATCATAATATCTTTAGTAGTGGCCCGCAATATTTCTTGATTTTGGCTCTTATTTTATTTAAGAAATCCAACCTGAAATGATGACTCGAGGATTTTTTAAGAATGGGAAAAATTAGATTTGATATTAGGAACTACGCATAGAATCGGCTTAGTAGGTCAGATATAAAATTTCACTCAAATCCCTTAACAAATATATGTTTTTCATTTGGTGCTGGAAATGTTGTAAAGGTGGGATTGGTTAGGTATCTAAAAAACAAATTTCTCTTTGGTAAATTTAATTTTTTGATTTACGGTTTGTATTTGTGTGCTAAAGTATTATTAATAGTACCCCGTAATTTTTATTGAATTCTGGCCAGGTTTCATTTAAGAAACTTCATGCCAGCCTCAAATGGAACTTCTGCGATTAAGCACCAATTCCATTGAAATTTGATATCTGACTTAATCAACATATTTGTTGATCAATAAATTAGTAGTAGCACATCCCAATGATGAAACAAGGTAGCGAGTTTAGAACATTCCTGAGAGACATTTCACCGCATTTTTGTTTTGTAACCGGTGGTCATCGCTAATAAAAAGAGCTCTCTATTTAGAGGACCTACTTAGTGGTAGTAATACCACTAAATAGATTTCAACCACCAAACAAAAGAAAAAGAAAATAGCAGAATAAGGAAGATTTCCCTTAAATAAATAGACATCCTCAATTTGAGCCAGATAATGTGAACATTGGCCACAACGAAAGTCGAAAGAACTCAAGCGAATTTTGGATAGGATCAGTCACGCTTCGCGCTTCGTTATAAGGTTTACAAAATAATGAAGGAATGCGGTGAAGATGACAAAAACTATGCCCAAGTAGATCATAAAATGCAATTCGTACAAGTTCTGGTGGACAGTCAAGATGCTGTAATTCTCAAGGAGCTGTTCGAAATGCTAGATTTACATTATTCAAAACATATAATTGGTGCAGAAGCCGCCGATCCTTCAACAGCACCGAAAGGGAATCACAAATCTCTGGTCAGCACGTGTGAACTTAGGCGAACGGTCGAAAAAGAGAAGATCACGGTCGAGCTTCCGAAAACGGTCAAACACGGATTTGAGCTTATTTGATTCATCGAAGTGTAAGATTCTTATTTGAATTAAATCGGAATTGAATCGTTCGTTTGTTATTTAAATTAAGCACTCTAGCCAAACAACCCAAAGTTTTGAATTTTTGTTTCTAAAGAATCTTCCTCACGATATTTGGTTGCGACAAATTGAAGGACAGACAGAAGTTACTCCAAGAAGTTTCATTTGTGATACATTTGGATATTAACAAATGATAAAATGGTAAATAAATTGTTTGAGTAATTTAATCGTTAAATGCAATGGTAATGGACCATGGTAATTTTAATAAGATTAACGAAAATGAAAGTTATTGAAAAGAACAGAAATAAATAATAAATAAATTTAGAAAATTTCTATTAGTAAATCTTACATGGCTTCCAATAGCCGTGATCGTCTAGTGGTTAGGACCCTACGTTGTGGCCGTAGTAACCCAGGTTCGAATCCTGGTCACGGCAATGAATCATAATGATTCATTGTCACGGATGGAAGCTTTTTTTTACTTACATAATAAACTTTGTTAGTCAAAATCGTTAAATTTTTACTTTTCCCACTGTAATGAAGTTACAAATGCGCAAGTATTGTAATCGCGAAAAAATTTTCTTGCACCTTTTTAGACTTCTCCACGAATTAGTTTAGCAAGATTCCAAAACTTCGATTAAAAATGTCGTGGTCATCCTTTCAGTCAAACGGTTTTCTTATTTTTGTTTTTCCGCCGATTCTCACAAATATTAATAGTTTTAGTCGAAAATTTACATAAAGATAGGTGTAATAAGCAATTTGTTCTAACTTTTGGGTCCAACTGTCCTTAAATAAAAGGGACTGCCATAGAAGAGAAAATTACCAAATAAATTTTCTCAAAAATTGTCCCGACGATTTTTTTTTTATGTAAACTTCGGCTTATCATATCGTTTCAACGTCTCTTAATTGAGACTTGATAAAATCTATTCCAAAAAATCAATTGGAGTTTGTCAAAATTGAAATTTAATATAAAAATATAAAGGGCTGTAACCTCACGAGTTGATAAATACTTCGGTCCTGAAAATTAACTCAACTCGCAAATCAATCCCTAACTAAACCTCTTAATTCAATCATCAGCTAAACCACCACCTCAACTTACAACTCAACCTCCAACTCAGTCGCATCGCAATCCTAAACGCAATCTACAAATCAGCCGCCAAACCAACTTTCAAATCAATCACAAATTCAACCTCAAATCAACTTTCAAATCATCCCTTAACCTAACCATCCCTTCAATCTAACCCATTTCTCAATCCCAACGCAAGGTCATTCAATCCCAACTCAACTTCAACTCAAACCCTATTTCACCCTAATTTGGCATCAACTCAACCACAACTTAACCTTCAACTCAATCCCAACTCAACGCACAACTAAACGTCCACCTCAAACCCTAACTCAACACGGTCCGAAAACTTTATGCGTACATGAACTCAACTAAGTCTAATCTCCACCTCAACCCAGGACTCAGCCGCTAAACAAATCCCCCACTGAACCACATCGCTTCCCATCATGCAATGCATCCCTCCGCCGGCAAAAAAAAAAATCCAATCAGATAAGCCGTTCTCGAAATACCATGGATACAGACAGACATCATCTAGGCAGAGGGCCAAACCAAATGGCCTGTGCCAAAAATCATAAGGCCCGTTGTACATTTCAGCTAAGCTAAACGAGAAACGTAGTTTATATTAGCACAGTTTAGACCGCTTAGCTCACTCCGTTGCACATTTCAGCTAGTTATATCGCTCACACATACATTGATTTTTCTGCATAATTCATTTATTATAATTTATGACACGATACCTAATATAACTAAGTAGTCTACGAGTTAATAATAAAATATACAAAAACATCAGTGTATGTGTGAGCGATGTTCGCTGGCATAGCAAGGCGAAGACAACTCGAGCTATGATAGTTTGCATCGCTCTAAACAAAAAACATAGCTCGCATAGTTTAGCTCAAGTATGCAACGTTCCATTAAATCTCTTTATTTACAACCGAAAACTATGCACATAGCGCACATCGCGTAGCTTAGCTTAGCTGAAATGTGCAGCGGGCCTAAATGTCCCAATACATTCTATCAATAACGAAACAGAATAAAACGAAGATAACCCAAAATTTGGAATTATAGTAGGCGAAACGGTCGAGCCGAGCCGAAAGTAATTAAAAAATGAACGGAAAAGATACCATTGCCAAATCAAAAATATTTTATTCGAAGAATATCCAATAAAAATGTTATTGCAAAATAACATTAATATTTGTGAGAATCGATGGAAAAGCAAAAATAATAAAAAGAAGTTTTGGAATCTTGGTAACCTAATTCTTATGAAGAAATGTAAAAAGGTGAAACAAAATTTTTTCGCGATTACACTACTTGCCCATTGTAACTTCGTTATAGTGGGAAAAGTAAAAATTGAACGATTTGGATTAACAAAGTTTGTTATGTATAATAGTAAAAAAAAACTTCCATGAACGTGACCAGGAGTCGAACCTGGGTTACTATGGCCACAACGTAGGGTCCTAACCACTAGACGATCACGGCTACTGGAAGTGTTGAGTTTATACCGATAATACAATTTCAACATTTTTTATTTTTGTTATTTTCTTCCAAATTACTTTCGTTTTAGTTTCTTAATGTTACAGTTACCATTAACCATGGTCCATTAAGCTTACCTCAATTTAATTACATTATTAAACTTTACAATTTACTTAAAAATTGTTGTCTAATGATTAGGGTCCCACATTGTGGCCATAGTTGTAATTGGGTTACATTTTGGCGAATATATCAAACCAATAAAATTTTGCAAATTTAGGGAGTTTAACTAATTTAAACATGAAAAATTAGAAACATGAACATGAAAACGTTAAGTTTCCATAACACTTTCGGCTTGTTACCCTCTCATAGTTGTTATTAGGTCACAAAGACAAGTTTAATGAAATTTAGTGCTTGTTGTACTTGCACGCATTAAATCTACCCCAAACATTTGTTGATAATAGCAGGGCTGACGTAATTTTGTTGCTTTGTTCTTTCTCCAATTATTACGATCACCTCGTATAAGCTACCTGTCGATCTCAAATATTAGAGAAACTCATAGTTGGAATAAGGGCTGAGCTACGTATTGACGAAATGTTTTACTTACATTAAATTGTTGTGAACATTTTAGTTTGTTTGCTAAGACAATACCAATATACTATTCAAAGCAAATTCAGATAATTTTGTCTTGACCACGATTCGAACCAGCGTTACTAAATTCTTTGGGTGATTTAATTGGTAAACTTAATGGACCATGATAATTGTACTATAAACAAGAAAATTAGAATTTAATTGAAAAGAAAATAACAAAAGTAAATAAAACTACAAATTTTTGAATGGTAATGAATACAAGAATTCCAATAGCCGTGATCGTCTAGTGGTTAGGACCCTACGTTGTGGCCGTAGTAACCCAGGTTCGACTCCTGGTCACGGCAATGTGTCCAAGTGGTACATTGTCACGGATGGAAGTCATTTTTTATTGTTTAAGGAACCGTTTTTTGTTATTTTTAATGTCTAAAAATCTTTACTCCTGCCTACCAAAAATGTAATATTGGAGTAATCTCGTAAATGGAAACACAAACTTTTAATACTAGTAAAATACATACTTTTGACAAAATTTAATAATACATATTTGGTATATACAGTTATGAACAAGAGTATTTGGAATTTGAAATTGTTTCCGAAATGTTTAGTAACTTCAATTAAAAGGTTTTATTTGGAAATTAATATTCATAAAATTCATAAACAAACGATAAAAAATTTGAAAATAAAAACAAAATCTAAGAAAGCCTGAATGTTGTACTTTGTTTACAATGAGCACAAAGCATTTTGCGTTAGAAACCTGCATCAAACGCCTTACTTAAGCCTAAGAGAAGAACTGACACAATTTTTTTTTTCTATTTCATCACTAATAATGTTTGTTACGTTAAGGCATGCTGCAGTTGTGTTTGAGCTTGGGCAAAGTCTCTCTCTCTATTCGCTTGTTTATTACGTTTTCAAAAACCTTTGAAAATGAATTCGGAATAGAAAGTGACCCGTAGCACTTTTAAATATCGGTGCTACTCTGCCCAACTTTAAAACTATCGGAAAAATCTTTTTGTTAATTAATTAATTTCTTAATAATATTTGCAGCTCCTCGGTAATATATAATTATGAACCTGCTAGAAATTTTATCGTAACTTGTCGCAGATCTATAATTTAAATTTTGAATAATGTTAATTAAGTACTCCAGTTTCCATAACATGTAGTCAAAGTTTTATAGTCTGGAGCACTCAGGCATTTAACTAGGATTTGCACTGTTTCAATAAAATAATTATTAAATACGTTTACTATTCTGTGTCTATCTGTAGTATATTCACCATCAATCTCAAAATTTAAATCAGATTTCTGTTTTTTTCTGTTTAAGATTTCTCTATTAAAATTTTATCAAATTATTTTAGGATATGAAATTTTCACACCAAACAATTTGTAGTAGTAATCTTTTTTTGCTTCACTCACTTTCAACTTAACTTGATTATTATATAATTCATATCGTTCTAGGCAATATTTAGAAAATGGGTTTTTCCTTTAAAGTCTAAACAATTTCTCTCGAAGTTTTATAAAATTTATTATTTCCTGAGACATCGAATTTGTTTTAAATTTACTTGACCGTTTAATGGGATGAAATGGGATACGGTATTACAGTAGAACTCCTGGGGCCCTATTCTCGAATTCCACATCCAATTTCCACATGCAGACATCTGTCAAGATTCATCAAAACTTTCGGAAATTGTTATTGGTATATAAAACACATGGGGCATAGACATTTTCCTAAATGGGGCATTTCGTCCACCTACTTGTACCCATTCGGAAATATTCCCTTAGTACCGAGAAAATTCAATTTTTATGAATTTTGACAGATGTCCACATGTGGACAATGGATGTGGAACTCGAGAATAGGGCCCCTGGATAGGAAATTTAGAAATTTAAAACAAACATACACAGATATTAAAGACAAGAATAGTGGAACAGGGCCGGGTAAATTATGACATGACATACGATAAATTTTCACTTACTAAATATTATATTATAAACGGGTTGGGTTTGTTTGGCCAAAAAAAAAATCACCAAAAACGTTTGCCCAAAATTTTTTGCCCAAAAAATATTTCCCTAATTACTGTTTTCCCAAACATCGTTTCGTCAAAAACAGTTTGCCCAAAAATTTTTTACTCAAATTTTTTTTGCCAAAAAGATCACCAAAAATCCCAAAATTTTGAATTGGATGTTTCGCGCGAAACATCCAATTCAAAATTTTGGGATTTTTGGTGATCTTTTTGGCAAAAACCATTAAAGTGTTGTGATACCATTAAAGTGTTGTGTTTAATATTGTTATAATAATAAAATACAAAATGATAATAGAATGCGTTGATTCCTGAATGTGTGACAATTAAAAAAATTTCCATTTACATAATACAAAAATTAAAATAAAATGGCTTTAACTATTATGAAGTCTAATAAAGGTAAAGATTTGCTGTGCCATTTAGGATACAGTTACTACATTGATGTTAAAGCCGTGGATAAAAATCGTTTTTATTGGGGTTGTGTGGATCGTCGCAAACAACAATGTAAAGCACGGATAACAACAAAAATTGAAAATGGACAACATTTTATAGTTAAGGCCTCTTCAACACATGTGCATGGTACGACCGCGAGCGACTTGTCAGTACGCTACGCCAATAATCAAATAAAAGAGACCGCCAGCACTACAAAGAAACATCCAGCTGCGATAATAAGGGACAGTATTGTCAACTGTCCAACAATGTCTAGGATGTATTTACCTAACAAAGAAGCACAGAAATCCAAGATAAAGCGAGCTCGACAATCTTTAGTTAAAGAGCCAACTGCAGTCCGTGATATAAATATTCCAGAAAATTTAAGAATAGTAGACGGTGAAGTATTTATTTTATCTGAAAAACGGTTTGGCAGTGAGTATAACTTGCTTATGGGCACAATTAAGTCATTGCGAATGCTCGAAAAAGCAGACTGTTGGTTGATGGATGGAACATTTGACGTTGTTCCATGCATATTTCGTCAACTATTTACGATTTTTGCAAAAATTGATGGCGTTACCGTACCGGCGCTTATTTGTTTGATGACGTCAAAGTCGCGGAAATGTTACGACGAAATGATTTACGAAGTAATAAAAGTTGCCTGTGATCATTTCATAGATTTGAAGCCAAATTTTATATTGGCTGATTTTGAGAAAGCTTCTACCTCTGCTCTCAAGACTGTGTTTCCAACTACGCGGTTTCATGGTTGTTATTTTCATCTTGGTCAAATCATCTGGCGCCGCATACAGAAAGAAGGACTCGCAACTATATGCGGTACAAATGAGGCTGTCGCTCTTGATATCCGAATGATCCGGGCCTTGGCGTTCATACATCCTGATGAAATTCAAGATTTTTTTAAAGAATTATTGAAGCACGTCGATCCACGGTCACGAAATATTGCTGTTTGGTTTGGCAGAAATTACGTTGTAAACGACAAACGGACCAACAAACCTCCACGCTATGCACCACATTTTTGGTCTGTTTGTGAGCAAAATTGCGAAAGTTTACCGCGAACCACAAACAACGCCGAAGCCTGGCATAGACGGCTTCAAATAATAACGGGAAAAGCGCACGTCGGAAGGTACTGCCTAATTGAGCATCTGCGTAAGGAGTATATATACGCTGCATATCAGGTGGACAAGCATGCAGCTGGTCATACTTGGCCTACAAACAATATTCTAGTTAAACGAGAGAAGAACATAAAGTCAATCATATCAAAAAAACAGAATTATACAAAGATTGAATACTTGCGTTCAATCGCGTATAATTTGACCGTTTAATTTTGTTATGTATTTTATTTTAAATTTGTTAATTTATATTAAATTATATTATGTTTGTTATGTTATTTTATGTTATACACACCTATACTTTATGTATGTATGTACATAAATAAATTATAATTTTGGGTATTCAACTTTTGGGGTAATTAGTTTGAGCAAGTTTTTTTTTGGGAAAATTCGTTTTGGGGAAACGATTTTTGGGAAAGTGTTTTTTGGGAAAGATTATTTTTATGTTTTGGGTAAAAAAATTTTGGGCAAACGGATCAATCCCATTATAAACCGAACTTGATGATATTCAACAGAACTGTTAATTTAATTTATTCTATGTTTAAAATTTTCAATTGATTAATTTGTAATGACGGAAAAGAAATGTTTTGTAAAAGTATAAAAGAATTTGACAAGTGATCCATCAGATTCATTCAGGTAACATTTGTAATGGGAGCATGTATAATGCGAATGTGATACCGCTTAGTAATGACTCACAGTACACATAATTTTGTATACTGTGCCAATGACTGTCTATTTGTTTTTGTAGACTATGAATACTTGATTTTCCAATTTAGTTTTTATTTTCAAATTTTTCGACATTCATTTTAACATCTACTGTTTCTATGCTTCAAGAAAATGTTGGTGATATCTTACCACTAAGCGTAGATAATTATTGTTCAGTCGGTCCTAAGTATGCTACAGCGAGATTTTACCCCTTGTTTATATTGCTTCTTCTTGAAAAACGAGGCTCTTAGGCCCGATTATATGAACACGGATAGATTAAAAAAAAATCCGGCGATACAGATTAATCTTCAACCGACGATTTTTTTCTTCGTTGATTGTATAAATTTTCATATTTATCGTCGTTCATACAATCCAATCGACGATTAATCCGCCGATTAATCTTCTATCCGCGTTCATGCAATCAGGCCTAAGGGTTGTTTACAGTGACGGCTGCTGATTTAAATTTTTACGCATGCGATAAATCGAATTAATTTTTTAACAATTTTGTACACAAATTGGTTTGGGAAAAAAAAATTCTTCAACAAGGATATTCTCAGCCTACTAGACATTTCAATTTCACAGCAAGTTATACACAGTTATCGTAATCCATTCAAATTTTAATTTCACTTGCTAGCGTTATCTCTTTGGGTGTGACGCTTATGTACATAGAGATGCGGGTGTCGAGAACCTAGCCGTCCCAATGTTAGGAGTTGGTGGTTTTATATATTTGTTAAAAATAAAGTTTTTTTATGTACAAGGAATGTGTTTGTCTTAATAGAGATTTCTCCAGATGATTTTACTTTCTCTAATTTTGACGTTGAATTGTGCCGTATATTACCGAATTGCTGGTATATCGGTATTTTCTTTGTACAAATTCCCAAGATTTTTACATTCATAGCATTTTGTTAGCTGAAATTCCCGAATCCCGAGATTTATGGATTAATGTAGATTTTATTCAAAATTATCAAGTTTCAGTTATTTTTATGAGAAATATTTTTTATTTTGAATCGTTTAACATTGAGATTTTTGAAGACTATTCTACGATCTCAATTTATTCGAGATTTTCGGGAATATTCGAAATATGTTGAGTATATCGAGTTATTCTAGAATTTTAAAATGATTCGACATTAATCGAGCTGTTCGGGTTCATTCGAGTCTATTCGAGTTTCTCGATATTACTCTAAATTTGTAAAGTGCTGTTTGCTGTATCGATATTTTCTATATTTTAAGGGATTTACTAGGTTTTGAGTATTAGGTAATAGAAATTGTTAACATTTTATTATTTTTTGAATTTATTCGAGATTTTCGATATCACTCTTGTTTAGCTTGGAGTTGAATTAAGCGTAGCCCTGAGTTACATGATCTTACAGAGATGAGATTCTCAAAATTTGAGATTTAGAGATTCTCGGATTAATCTAGATTTTCGAAATTGAAGGTTCTGGTATGAAATTATTCGAGATTCTTAGTGATTTTTAATTTTTTTAAGTTGATTGTAGTTAGTTATTGAACTTTTCCATGTATAAGTAATTGCTTGAGGTGCAAGTAAAGCTATTTAGATAATTTTCAACCCCTTTTGGAAATTGAAATCCATTTTATTTACAACCATTTGTATATGCATCGAATCTAAAATTTTGATTTGTTCATTTACTATCAACTTCATCGCTCATACAATTTCCCAAAAACCAACTCAACCAAAAAAAGTAAAGTTGTTGATGGAACAACAATTTTAAACAAATTTTAAAAAATTTGCTTTTTGGTCACTTGACCATTTTAAACTTCTGTGATTAGTCTAAATATTATTATTGAACATTAAATGAAAAACATGAGCACAAAAGAGCGTTCCTCTACCAGTGAACGCAAATACAAGGCTAGACTTCGCACGTCTAAAATTTTCAAGCTAACTAGAAAATTACTAGGCGTTAAAATGTTTTCTACATTTGAAAATTGGAAAATATTTTTTTTAGATATCATTATGTTTTAAAACGAGCTTCTACAAGATAATTAAAAAGTTTTTCATTTAAATTTACTTATCAACTTATTAATGAATCAATGAACCAAAGATTCTAATCAAATTAACAGAGAAATGCAAGCTGGCTAACTGCCACGCTAACAGTTTTGTCAACCGGAAATTCGAATGAAAGCCTAAAATTCAGGACTGTTTTACTTCTTCGTCTTCTGAAGTCTAGAGTTTGGAACTATTCGACCTAATTCTCTATCCGGATATTGAATAACACAACATTAAACTATCCAGATAATCCGGATATCTGAATTGGAACTCAAATATTATTTTTTTTAAAAGGAGTTTTAGGAACCGCTTCATAAGTTATCGAAATGGTCGGTAACTGATAAAGTAATCGCAATAGTATAATACTATTTTTAAACTGTTTATTCTGTTTTTCAGTTAGAATAAGTAAATGTATTAGGCGTCAAATACCTATTTGGGTAAGGACTGGCTTACATCGCCAAATCAGGCAATGAACATTGTATTTGGCAGGAAATAGATTTTGAATATTTCTTCTAAATTTTTTTTTGCTGCTTGTGATTGTGAGTACTGTGACTTATTTTAATAAGCGTCATCAGTAGTTGCCGTCTACAATTTACAAACCTACTTCGCCATCTAGTTGACGATTCCAGATCAAATCGGATCATCATGCGGTGTTTCGACCATTTAAACTAGTAAATATAATTAACGCACTTGCATTTTCTGTAAAAATTTTGAAATTTAGTAAATCGTTAAGGATTAATGAATGATTTATTGAAGATGGGCCAAGCCTTCTTTATCATCGCACATCTTTTGAAAAGCTGATAATAGCTGAATTAACAGTAGAGTTTCCTTCAACATATCATGACAACAATTAGGAACAGAACGGCCAAAGTCAATTGTCTCAACTTAAAAAGTTGGACCTGGTTCCGCGATTGTAAAATTCTTCTTATGTCATTTTATTTACCCTCTACCTATATACATTTTTTCTTATCAAAAAATATAAAATCTGGCGTTCTTCGAGCCCGATAGACCGATTCTGACTGATTAATCTTATACTTTAACAACCTAATTTTACGTAATTAGTTTAGCACGCAAATAAACAATTCATTGATTGATTGCAGTGCACGATCAAATGTTAAGCAAGCCTACCGGAGCTAACCGGGCCCACCGCACACCCCGTTTACATATAAGGAAGGATAGAAAAGGTTTGTTAGTAAGGAAGGAAACACGGTTACAGACATCTAAGCAGTCGATAGTTAGTAATACAACACATTAAGTCTAAACGGTAATCTACACGGTCCACGGTATAAGCTTAGAATTTCTTCTTTGACTCCATCCCCTCCAAATAATTGTTTCCTGTAAAATAAATTAAGCCATACCTGTACTATTAAATAAATGCTTAGCTGAAATTGTGAAAATAATATTAGTAGTATCAACTTAAGCAATAAACTCCATTACCTGTTTTAATATGTATTCCAATGATTTCCTTGATGTTCCAAACATCCATTCACGAAGCAATGCATAATCACTCTCACACTAGTTTAAATATTTAAATAGTGAATATACATTTTTGAAAGTGTGTGATGAATGAAACACGAACGAAAAACGTAAGTTGCCTCAAAATTGTTGGGGATTATTGAAATTGAAAATTAGATGAAGAGAAAGAGATGAGAGGCTGATTGCCGATTTGTTAGGGTTCGCTCAAACAGTTGATGGGAAAATAAACAAAAAACAATTTTGCTACCTCTGATTGTTTACCTTATCGCCTTTCCAACCGAAGATTATTTGTTTTAACAGAGACATAAAAATGCAATAACTTCGATGGGTTTTCTTCAAATCGTTGAAATCCCTTGACCTAACTAATAAAGACAGTGCTCAATGACAATCTTATTAATAATCCTAATCTCAAATGCTACATTCGGTTCAAAAGGGGGGATTAGCGAGCTGCTGAAGCAGCAATATATAAAAATTCAAGTAAAACTCACGTAATCAGTACCCGTATGGAAAAAAATCGTCCGCCAAACAACTGGTAAAAGCGTAATAACAAAACGATGTTATAGACACGGTCGAACTTCAGCTTTCTAATGAAAATCATTTGGGTACTTTCGATATTTATTTAATCAAGTTCATACAGATTTCAGGAATTCTCCAAGGGGACCATTATGAACGGGTATTTCAATATTCATTTTGCTTCTGCTCTCATTCAATAAACCCGCAGTTTATTTTGAAATAATGCCCAGATCAAAAATGTTATCCGGAATCTTACTAATCCAGCAATAAGCAATATGCTGAAAATCATTGAAGAAATTTTCGAAAATAATCTGAATTGTGCCTAAGATGTGTGAACGATGTGTGAAACTTACGTTATTGAAACTTACGTTATTAAAACTTACGTATTTGCCTAAAAAATTTTTGTGGTCGAAAATCGATTGCGCCAGACTGCTTGAGAAATTTGACGTTTATGCGTTTATTGTTCTTTTTTTGTGGCGGTGGCAATATAAAATATCATACCTTGCAATTCTTTACGTAATTGATATATAAATATTTAACTCAAAAGCAACAGCAGCAGATATTATAATGCGATATAAAGCACTCACTACAAAGATCGGGTTTTTGCTCTTGTGCTGCTCCACTTTATGGTTTATTTACTTAAGACTGATTTCACCCTACCGTCATTACGTTAATCCGCTCCAATCTCGCAGTGGTTCCTACCATTGTGTGACCAGCGATCATTTGCATAATCCACTAGATCCACACACCAGATTATTTACCAGATTTGCTATACAGCATTCAGCAAATGCCGCCTGTTTGGTGGTGCCGGCTTGTTTTCGAAAAAACATGCAACAAAAATCGGGATCCCTCGTACGAGAGAATTTTTTCTTGTTGTTCGGTGTAAACAATTTTCTGAGAGCAGAATAACGATGCACAAATAATTTTGTAATTTTATTTCACTTTTGTTTTGCATGAAGATTTCAGAAACAAAAGCAATATTTTAGTTTAGTTAATGTTTTGTGAAGCACAAACAAGTTTGTTAAGGATTGTATTATATTATCAGCTCCTTTCGTTGCGCTGGCATTTTATAAGGACGATATACATTTCTTGAATTCGTGATCGACGTAAATGCTGATGTCTTGATTGTCATTTACATTGAAATCTCCTTTGCTAATTTAAATCTCAATTCGATGCATATTACATAATTCTCTTCAAGCCGAACTGTAATATCAATGTTTTATTTATTTACTAGTCACAAACAAATTTGATTAGTACACCAATCCCACTTACACAATCTACTTTGAGCTATATAGCTCATTTATAGCAGGTTGTGCAAGATTCCATGATTGTGCCATGTCCTAATAATTCAGCCAACTCTGGATTTCTGGATTTAAGGTATAATTGCAGGATGCCTTCTTTCCACGAAACAGCACTTTAGTGATCTACGGCTGACGGTTTCCATTTTACGCAACCAGGATCCAATCTACGGCTACGGGTTTAGCTCATCATCATCTTTCTACAGGTTTAAAATGTTGTTTAGCGGTGGCTGGAGATTTTAATTTTAAAACAGCAAAATTATTTGTGACCCTTGCTACGTGTTCTAACTTTGCATGGTGCATCAGCAATTGTCGTTTAAAATTTATATAAAAATTAAATAAATTTAGAATAAAAAATCACAGAAAATCCGACTTATGAATCAACTAGCTGGTGCATGGCACTGTATTATGTTTCCATTTATAATTTTCGGATCGAATCTTGATGTTTCAATCATACTGTTTTAGCACGTTCACTTATATATGGGATTTAATTAATATCCCATTAGCACTTTAGTATGTTCACGGAAAAAAAAGTACGTATGAATCAACATCATGTACATGAGAAAGAAAATTTAGCAATTCCTCATAAAAACCAAAAGACCCATTCCTAAATTATTACACACAATATATTTTATATGACACCCAAAAATAAAATGTATAGCAATGTTTGTTATTTTTTATGGCATATAAATAAAATTTACACCCCAATTACCATAGTCGCGTCACGTCATTTTAGATGACTATAGTCACGTCACATTAATTTTGCCATTCTCTTAGTCGTTTATTACGACTAAGGTCACTTCATACGACAGATGTCACTTGATTTTTGCAAGTGACAGACAAATACCACAAAATGGAAAGACACAAGTATTTTATTTTTTATATTTTAAAATGTTGTTTTTTGAATAATTTTGTGCAATCTTTTAAATATGTTGTTGTTTAAAATAATAATATTGTTGTTTTAAAACGATTTTATTTCTTATTTACCTAATATATTTCAAGTTGCAGTCGTGTCACTTAAATTCGCCTTCAAGAATATCAATTTTCAAGTGACGTGAGACGACTATAGTCACGTCACTTGAAATGACACGACTATGGGAATTGGCGTGTTAATAATAAGTCGCTTGAATAAAAGATGGTTCATCATTTTAAAATTAACCGATCTATTAAAACTTAAGAGATATTATCATATAATTTAATATTTTTGTCTGATCCAGTTTAATATAGTTTCTCATGCAGGCGTACTTAATTTTAACAAGTTATTATGACCGTTTATAAACAATATGATAAGATTTATAATACGGAAATTGGTACGTTCTTCTGTGATATAACAATTTTTACGAATATCGTTAAAAAAACCAATTAATTTATAAAAACCTTTATTGTGCTCTACATGAAAAGTTCTCATAAATTGTCACGGGGGCAAATATTCTCATGTAAATGACAACGAAAGTACAGAAAATACAACAGTGCTTATTAAAGTGTTTTTTCCGTGTTCATATATGAGTTTAATAGGTTAGCAGTTTATTTTATGAATAATATGCATGCCATGCAGTTTTACTTTAGTCGAATTAACTACAAGGCCGTGCATTTATGTTTTCATTTTTTTACATTTACCATTACAGTGAAACCTCAGTTGAGCGCACATATGTATATGGGACCAAACAAATTGTCCGTTTAACGGAGTGAGTTTTACTTGAGAAAAGAATTTGGGCCTTGATTATTCAAGTGAGGTGTTCGCTTCAGAGATTGCAGCTGAAGCGTACTTTCACTGTATGGTATACTGATTTTAATATGTTCCGAAAATTGTAAGAGAATTCAATCCAGTTTCGAACTGATGAGCTTATGATTATGAAAAAATAAATCTTCTCATCAGGCCGCGGCGACTGGACTGATTATACCACAATTTACATTCTATATATATAGAATGTGCTGTGGCGTTAAGTATAAAAGTAAAAATTAGCGTACACAGAAATAGAGCTGTGTGAATATTGTGAAGAAGAAAAATTTGTAAGAGAATTCATCTGTATTAGTTATGATTCGCTAATACTTAACGCCACAGCACATTCTATATATTGAATGTAAATTGTGGTATAATCAGTCCAGTCGCCGCGGCCTGATGAGAAGATTGATTTTTTCATAATC
Organism: Tipula vernalis; assembly: GCA_958295665.1. Taxonomy (NCBI): domain Eukaryota; kingdom Metazoa; phylum Arthropoda; class Insecta; order Diptera; family Tipulidae; genus Tipula; species Tipula vernalis. Next base: position 304,881,182 of record OY282559.1, read on the forward strand.
ATAAGCTTATCAGTTCGAAACTGGATTGAATTCTCTTACAATTTTCGGAACATAGTAAAATCATTAAATTAAATAAATAGAATTCGGTCTATTAGTCGGTTTCGTTGAATTACTGTTCGTAAATACTAATATACTTCTCGTGTTAATCGAAACACAATTAAAATGGTCTAATCACCGGTAGCATATTAGATATTACATGAATTAATTAATATTCAACAAAAATTAATAAAAAGTATGGTATACATTTTTTTTTTTTTAACAACATATGCTTAAAACACTTAAATGATAAATTTTATAGGCTCAAATTTAAAATATTTGTTTAGCTGTTAAATTTGATTTTTCTATTTTTAGCCCGATCGTTTTATTTTTTCCCCAACCAAAATTTATAATTTTGGAAAAAACATTTTCCAATTCGGACGCGTAAAGTATATTTTTAATTTCATATAAGAATTTATGATGATATACAAATTTCTCTAATCCCTATTTTACAGTCCCAAAAAATATACATAAATTCATATAAATTCATTAAACAGCTACATTTCAAATCACCTGCAATTTAGCGGAGTTTGATTTTCGTGGCGCAGATACGCCAATGCCACAGGTTTCCATAAAAATAATAGCTTTCTTTGCTCTTCCTGTTTTTAATATTCCTATGCCTTGACGCGCGCGTGTGTCTGTTTTACCAGAGAGCATAAGGTAATTGCCTGTTTTTGTCGCTAGGCTTCCATTATTTGTTCACCTTTAAAATTCACTGAGGCCTAGTATATTCATGTTATAAAGCTTAATTTCCTCCTATACTAACTTTGAGTTTTCCGTTAGAGGTGCTACGTTCATGGAAAAATGGAATTTTGCTGCTATCTCCCCTTGATGATCATTATCGGTTTTTTTAAACTGCGGAAATGCCATGTCCCGAACTAAAATAAAAGCTATTGAAAATGGTTGGCCTTTCTTAAATGTTCCGATACAGATAGACTTGTTGCAACGATCTAAAAATTAGCTTCCACGAAAAAATAAAAAGGTCTTGACGTATGGAATGTACCAATAATTTTGTATAATTATGTCATCAGTTAAGCGCCCGACTGCAACTTTAACATGTCCAAACAAACTTGTATAAATTATATGACCGAGTACTTAGCATTAGTCATTAATAGTCTTTTTTGTACTCACTACCATTTCGACGCACATACTTAATTATCAAAAATTAATTATCTTTTACAAAAAAAAAATATTCCATAATTTATATATTTTATAAAAATATTTTCTCAAAAAAAACTGTTTATTAAATAAAATTTCTTATTTACAAAATAGAAATTTTTATTATTTATTTATAATAAATATTTATTTTAATAATAATAGTTTTAGTATTTTATTTGTTGATTAACTTTAAATATATTTTAAATTTACCTATATTTAATTTATATACAAAAGATTATAACAGCGTACAATCTTACTTCCATTTAGTTGATGAAGACAATACATTACGATATAGTACCCAATCGTTAGCGAAAATATACACAAACACACAGCCTCTTATATAATTAAAAATATAATGAGTTGTAATTTATATAAAAGATAATTATAAAATTTGATAATTATAAAATCAATAATTAATAATCACAAGATTTTTTTAATCTAAAACTATAATTTAATTAAACTATAATATAATTAGTTGTTTAATCGAATATAAATCAGTCGAATGATATTGTTGAATGTGGGATTGGTTTCGTTAGAAGGTTCGATATACTCTCTGAAAACAGGTTTGTTGTTTGATCGACCTCCGGCTGCAGATAATTTTCATCATCATCATGATGTGTTATATCTTCTATTGTTAATTTTTCGTGCTCATAATTTGTTATCATTTTAGTATCCTTACAATTTTTGCTGGTGTTGTATAGATCGAAAGTAAAATCTTCATCGTCATCATATTCGATTGGAGTATTATGATAATTATCGATTATGTTATTATAATATGGGTCGGACATTCCGTCGAACATGAAATCTAAAAATAAATAAATAAAGCACATTAAAATTTGGAATAAAAAAAACGGTTTAAATAGACAATAATAAAATAACATAGAAAGCTTTTAAAAATAATGAAAATGATAAATTTTTACAAAAAAAAAAAAAAGGACAAAATGTAAAATGAACACATACACAACGTGATGTTGATGATTCCCAATTTAGCTGTAAGCAACCATAACACGAAGATGATGATGACGTTTGATGTAAACTACCTGGTTGTTCAACATCCCAATCTGTATCAAACTGTAATTGCTGATTTGTTTCACGTTCGTTTGCCGTTTGAAGCGACGGATTGTCATTCTCCGTCATATCAAATATTTCCGTCACTTTAACCTAATTTTTTGTAAAAATGATAAACGGGTTAGTAAAACGCACTCTATATCAATCCACCGTCCTCCAAATCAACAACTCACCTTATTATTTTCATCTAAATAGTAGTACGCGTATACAGCTTCCTGGTGTGAGGTCACCTGAAGTATATGTTCAAATGTATCATCCTCAGCACCGCTATTCGTTTGATTAATATTTTTACTCTTCGCCGGAACTAATTCATTCCCACTAATTGGACTGTCATCCATAATGATATCAATTTTATGATTATTCGTGCAATTATTAGAATTATTGTTGGTGTATGGAAGTTTTTCGCCGTATTCGGTTAACGCCAATTGGTATGATAGATCGGCGGCTAATTTTTGTTTCTGTTTACGCGGTATAAGCGCCGAATTTAGTTGTGACAACACGTATTTACTAACGTGCCAAATTTGATTACCGAGCGATGGTGCCGCCATCAATAATCTAGAAACAAAATAAAATATGAGAAAGGAAATTTATTTTTTTCGGCCTTTATAAAATTCTAAATTTTTAGTGAGCGTATGTGTGTTTGTATATGTGCCATGTGTGTATCATGATCGCGGTATCGCCATTATATTGTGAAAAACAAAATCCCAAAATATACAATTAAAAGTGCACGTGAAAACACAAATACGTAAAATTTGTAAAATAAACTGATTCTTGTACAACAAAATAAAGAAAAAAACACAAATGTTCATAATTAGAAATTCACAAATAACTTTTAAACACCAATTCAAAAAATTCTAAATTCTAACTACTTCTATATTCAAAATATAAATAATTAACAAAAGTTACGAAATATATTATCAAATTTCGATAAGTTAAATTAGCATTGAAATTTTCTTATTATGTGAAATAAATTCAATGCTACGTAAAATTCGATTCTATCTAAAATCCGAAATTAAAAAAATTAAAAAATTAAAAATATTTTAAAATATAATTATGTATTCTAATTTGAATCGATACTTTAAAATATCAAATAGTGTCAAAGAAATCCAAAATTGCAAGCAGTGTAACTAATTTCATAGTAAATGATAAAAATTTATGAAATTTAACAATTCGATTGAATACGTAAAACTCATACTGAAACTCATTTATACTTTAACGAGAAATTCTCTTTATTTGAAGTATTAAATTTCTTCAAATTTTAAATTTTTAATTTAGAAAAAATTATTTTAGATCCGAAATTCGATAATACAATTTTAATTTATGGAAATCTCAAATTTCCTATTAGAATGTTTAAAAAATGCAAACTATTAATACGATTTTCAAATTTCGAATTCCAAACCATTTTTAAATTGTTGAAATCTGAGGTATGACTTTTTAAGCCAAAAATTCTATTCTTGAAACTACAATATTCTGATGAAAATGAAGTCTATAAATATAAAATTGACAAAATTTTTTCACAATTTCGAAGTTTTCTTGATAATTTCAAATATGATTTTAAATGTTTGTTGTGTATCAATAAACTTCAAAATTCGAAAAATACAATGGTTTTAAACAAAAAATCTGTTTGGAAATTTCAAAATTTGAATTTTACAAGTAAACGTCGATATACTCGTAGAATATGATGAGGAAAAAATTTGATTAACAACTTTTAGGATTAAAAATTTAGGATTATTCCAAATTTGAAATTTGATATTGTTACATAAGAAATAAAAATTTAAGTAAATTTCAGTCAATTGTATCAAATCCCATCCGATCCAAGATTGGATTGAGATTTTATGAATCACTATAATATGCCAAACCTGTCATAATCGATGTGCGTATGAGATTAATTATTTTAATGATGATTCATTATGCGAAACTTTGGGACTGAGCCCATATATAAAATATTTTTATAAAAAAATTAATTTTTATAAAAATATTTACAAATTTGATTTACAAAAATTGTATTATGGGCCAACTCCCTAAATTTTTTATTTTTTTTTTTTTCACTAAATACCGACTTACCTTCGAATTTCTTTCTCATAGTGCCTATAGTCCAAGGGCGATTTCTTTCCATGCACACTACAATGACTATTGCGAGCATGCAAAGCATTAGCTATTACCTTAAATTGATAATCTCGCTTTTCTACGGTATCACCGACGAGACTGGTAATATGATTAATGTGTTTAGTATTTAGAATGCATTTATAGAAATAATATCATAATACAAAATAGTGTGCAACAAACAACACGACAACAAATACAGTAAATAATTATCGCGATTTAGTTTTGTTAGTATTTTTTATTTGAATGTCAAATGTAAAATATGTCACTTTAATGAGACAAGCTATTAAAACTTTAATACGAGTACAATTTACAATGTCTGCGAAAAATACCAACAAAATAAATTAAATATAATTTATATAACGTGCGCTGGTTGAATAAAAACATAATACACACAAACACACACAAATAGAAAAACTATTTATAATAGATAATCACTTACTTGGTCAATGTAGCGCACACAAAATCAGCTGGTAAAGTAGCCGGAAGTGATAATGCATGAATTAATTTGGCACTACGGTGTCGGAATATCCAATTGGCTAGGCCCTTGTTCGCCGAATCAATATACGTTTGGAATACAGTTAATACAGTATCGGGCATGTTTCCATTTTTCGCTTCTTTCCTATGCTCCGTACACTCTTTACACTCTGGATCATACTCCTGAACTTCTGGTACGGTTGCTTCGGATACAATAAACGTTGATTGGACCGAAAGACAACGAGTGCAACTAATTAAATTATTACGATGTAGAAAACGGAGGGCATCATCAAATCCTTGTTGGCACATGTTGGATAGTACTTCGGGTTTAGGTGGGAATAGGATTCGTCCGAAACGATTTATATTTTGTTTTGACACCTCGATACTGGTATTAGCCCAATTGACATGAAATAACTGGGTACTTTGATCGCGCGGACATATATCACTTTCGCCCGAAAATGGACTAACTGTAACCGTGTTTTCATCTAAAATTGGTAAATTATCTGAAAATGCTCCATCCATATAACGTACACCATGAAACCGTGGCGGTAGCAAACCAGAAAAAACAGGTATAAAACATGCACACAATAAAGCTTGTAGTAAATCCTCGCGACTATTAAATTGGGACACAATAACACTTTTCCCATCGTAGACCCGCGTCAATGAAATATGTAGACGGCCGTTGACACGTAAATGTGCATCGACTGGTAAAAATTTTTGTAGTCCTTCCAGAAGACTTGTTTGTATATTAAATTTAGGGCTAAACGGTCCTAATGAATGTTTGCGAGCTTCATTTACAACCCGGAAGAAATCTGACGTCATTTCACCTGCAATTATAGATTAAACAAAAAAAAATGTTATTTTTATTTTCAAATTCGTATATCTTATCAAACTGTTCTCAAGAAATAAATCGAATAAAGAACATTTTTACTGATATTATAATCAATTAAGTTACACAAAGTTTTCAAACTATGTACATTCAAACTCGACTCAAACTTTCGTTAAAATATTGAAATGATTATTAATTACAACTTCTCTGCAAATTCGGGAAACATTAAAAGAGGCATATCACTCAAATTGTTTTGTTGAAGCACAAAACCAATTATATTTATGTTTTAATTCTGCTCAAACACTGCTTGCCATAATTAAACAGAAAAAACTTTCAGAGAATTTTGAAATGGGTCAAGATTTTAAGTTGAGTTTGATACTTTAATTATATTTTGAAATGAAAGTACATTTCACATGTTTGTCTTGAGTATTTCGAGCAATCCTCATACACAATTTTTTTTTTCTAGATAATCTGTCAAATAATAATTTAACCGAAATTGTACGATAAGCCTGTAATGTGTGTGTGTAGTAAATTAAAATTTGTCAACCATCAGTAGTTTCAATCTAAACAATTCATTTCTATAAATAAAATGAAATTAATCAACCTCTTGACCACAATCGCTTTTCGTAATTATCAGGTACAAGTGCGTCTGCTACTAAATAGCTGATAATCTACTACCTTGATCAACAAGTTCTCGGAATAACCACCATGTAGCGCTCCCATCGTTCCGATTTGAGTTCTGTTTTTTTGTTAAGTTGGTACATCTGTTGTTGATATTCCCTCTAAATATTAGCGTCATAGCTTGACATTTGCAAAAGTTACGTAGTCAAGAGTACATCTACTCTGTGTGTGTTGGCGATTTTTCCATTATTTCCTCTCGGCTGCTGAAACGCGTTCCTCGTAATGGTTTTTTAACTCGATTGAACAGAAAGAAGTCACAGGGAGCCAAATCAGGTGAATTCGGTGGCTGTTGGATGGTATTTGTTGCATTTTTCGTCAAAAAATTACGAATAATGATAGCACTGTGCGACGGTGCGTTATCATGGTACTAAATTCACGAGTTTTCTGCACACAATTCTGGTCTCTTTCGGCGAATTGCTTCACGCAAACGTCTCATAACGCCCAATTAATACTCTTTGTTTACGGTCTGGCCTTCTGGCAAAAATTCATGATGCACTACACCGTTGTAATCCATGAAAACCGTGAGCATTGCCTTCTTTTTTGACTGAAAACGACGTGTTTTTTTTTGGTGAACGCCATTCACTTGCCTGATGTCTGGATTGCGTGTCGTACTCATAAACCCACGTCTCGTCTCCAGTAATGATCCTTTTGATGAATGTGGGATCGGATTCAGCCTCGCAAATCATGTCTAAAATTGTAAATAATCGCTAACACACACATAGATGTACTCTTGACTACGTAACTTTTGCAAATGTCAAGCTATGACGTTAAGATTTAGAGGGAATATCAACAACAGATGTACCAACTTAACAAAAAAACAGAACTCAAATTGGAACGATGGGAGCGCCACACGGTGGTTATTCCGAGAACTTGTTGATCAAGATAGTATTTTATGACCAAACATTGTTTAGACAAAACATGAAGTGAATTTGAATACTACAATAGCCGTATAATTGCAATTTTTTTTTAGATAAAATGAAGCATGAAATCTCTAGCTAAAGCATTCAACATTTACATACTAACCTAATATTAAACCTCTACGAATTGGAGATTGACCGGAAATTCGATGGTACCCAGGAGCTGCGGGAGTGAAATAAATTTATTGGTATTTTAAATATACGTGCACATAGCTATATACATATTTTCGTGTATGCTTGCTTGTTATAGATTCTATTGGGAAGTCTTACAACCGTAATTTTATTTTCGACACACTATAATTATTAATGTATTAGAAATCCAAATCTAAAATTAGAATTCTTTGTTTATGTCTACCGTTTTTGAAACGTGAATTATAATAATCGATGTCAGTTTAAAATTCATGTATGGAGGTAATATTAGTACTTAATATTTATTTTCTGTTGGATTCGAAAACCATCGAAAACCTAAAATAAATTGTCGTCACTGGAAAGGGTTTCAATTTAAACTATAATACGCGCGCCACTGTACGTATTACAAATTATGTTGCATAATTTTTTCTCAACATAAAAGTATCACGTTGGAATTTAAAAAGAAAACATACGCACACAAATGCACATACAAAAATGTGGTCGATCGTAGAAAAAAAGGGCCAAAACTTTTAACAACCAATCAGAATTCATAAATTTGATGACATCATACATCGTACGATATTTTAGATACCAAAGCAACATAAAAAATGTAAAGCATCAAAACATGTACTCACACAATAACAAACATAATGTCTTCTAGAAATTTCGGCTATTTATTTTGTATGTAATACAGTCATTTTTGTTGTTATGTGCCCTTCACATTGTACGACGCGACGCGGATACTGTGTACATATTTGTCAATGGGTGTGTATATGCAATTGCATTGCTAGATGGAAATTATAATATTTTCGTTTGATGGCGAATTTTGTGTAGGTCAGTCAAATATTCGCGTTTCAAATATTTGGCGATAAGAATACATTTAACAACTTTGCGTAAGTTATGTTTATCGCCAGAACAACACAGTTTTGTTTGAATTAAGCCGTATGTTGTAAGACCGGAAAGGTTAAAGTTTGGTTTGATAAGCGATTTAAAGAATATATACAAGTACACAACATCATTAATCATTCGGAATGCTTCAATCTATTAGCATTTACATATTATAGAGATGATTAGATATAAGTACTTGACTGGTGTAACCTGTATTGTTGGATGGAAGATTACTACATTATTTACAAACAATGGAATTTTTTTTTTTTTGTTAGAACTGCTTGTATAAAAATTAAATTAGATATATTACGTCAAGATTTCCAGCTCAACTAAATTAATTGCTGTTGAAACGATTTGCAAAATAAAAATTAAATTTATTTATAGATTGATTAGTTTTAAAGTTATGACATTCCGAAGTTTTAATAAATTCTGAAATATAGGGAGTATTATTTTCACAAAATTTGACGAAATGCTGAATTCAAAATTTTACGATTTTTCCCAATTCAGTTTTTATTCGAATTTCTTAAATTCTAGCTTTGGTACCGGTATGGTGGTCCAGGGAACTGGGAACCTATCGTAAGGCGTGTAGGACAGCCTTTAATAGAGCCAAAAATACAAGGGAGGCTCAGGATTGGGACTGAGAGGATAAGGAGAAACTCGGAATTTATAAGAAAGAATTAAGAAAGGCACAAAGGAGGTCTTGGAGAATCTTCTGTGATAAAATGGAAGAGGTATCCGAAACCTCCCGCCTTAGGAAGATTCTTTCCAAAAGTACATCTAGTCCCAGTTTTTTGATAAAACCGGACGGATCTTGGACAGCTTCTAGTGGAGAATCTCTGGAGCTTCTCTTCGATACATACTTCCCAGAGAGATTTGAAGACCTGTTGGTGCGTAGCAATCAGCAGAAATCACTGTCAGTAATCACAGAGGATATCGTAACCAGGAAACGGATCCTATGGGCACTGAGGGGTTTTAACCCATTTAAATCGGCTGGTCCGGATCAAATTATACCAGCGGAACTTCAATACAACTCAGTAATTATTCTTCCCCACCTGGAAGCTATATTCAAAGGGTGTTTGAAGCTGGGCTATATTCCTAGGTACTGGACGGAGGTCAATGTGGTGTTCATACCGAAAGCGGGGAAAAGCTCACATGTCTATCCTAAGGACCTAAGACCAATAACTCTATCATCCTTTCTTTTGAAAACCTTGGAAAGGCTGCTGGATGTATTATACATCAGAGATAAAATAGGGGCCAGGAAGTGGGCATCGTCTCAGCATGCGTACACAAAGGGTAGATCTGTGGACACTGCCCTGCACGCCTTGGTGTGTACGATTGAGAAATCGATTAATTCGAAGGAATTCTGTTTGGTGGCCTTCCTGGATATAGAAGGCGCCTTTAATAATGTGAAAGCGGAGGCAATCAAGGAGGGATTGTCATTTTTGGAGGTGGACGTTCCTCTGATATGGTTAATCAATTATATGCTGGGAAGCAGGATTGTTAGCTCGAAGTTGGGGACTCCGCCATCAAGAGGCGAGTAACTAGGGGAACCCCGCAGGGGGGGTTATGTCCCCTCTTCTCTGGAACATAGTGGTAAACGGGTTACTACTTGAATTGGAGAGAGGGGGTATTGAAGTTATCGCTTACGCAGATGACGTAGCTATAGCTGTTACCGGGAAATTCCTGGGCACGATTGTAGACGTAATGCAGAATGCGCTTACCATCGTTACGAAATGGGCTGGCAAATGTGGACTTGGTATTAACCCGTCCAAGACAGGGCTGGTACTCTTCACTAAGAAATACAAAATCCCGGTAGTTGTCCCTCCTACCTTAAATGGCACGAGACTTGCTTTTACTGATAGAGCTAGATATCTGGGCATTACCTTGGACAGTAAGCTTAGTTGGAAGCCCAACATGTTGGAGAGAATAAACAAAGCTACTATTGCTTTGTACTCCTGTAGGAACGCCATTGGTCATAGATGGGGTCTGAAGCCGGAGCTGGTACACTGGCTCTACACCGTTGTAGTGAGACCTGTACTCATGTACGGGGTGGGTGTTTGGTGGCCAGCTCTGGACAAGGTAACTTATAAAAGTAAGATTGAGAGAGTGCAAAGAACGGCCTGTATGCTTGTTAGCGGGGCATTGAAGTCGACACCGACAAGTGCCTTAGAGGTTATGTTGCACCTTCTTCCGGTCGACATTTTTGGCAAACAGATGGCGGCAAATACGGCTGTACGACTTGCAGCGTCTCTCAGTGGAGGTGTCTTAGTATAGGACACTCTACTATTGTTAGATCGTTGAAGGATAAGCTGGCGAATCTTGACTACATTAAACCTACTCTACGCTTCGAGAAGCGATTTTGGACCTCCTTCCCTTCAAGGGAATCCTGGAGGGATAGACCGTTATCGGAAACCGAAGCGTTGCAATTCTTCACAGATGGCTCCAAGCTACACGGCAAAGTAGGAGCTGGAGTATTCTGTGACAAATTAAATGTAAATATTTCTATTCGACTCCCTGATTACTGCAGCGTGTACCAAGCTGAAGTCGTAGCGATTGAGGAGGTCATGACGTGGTTGAAGCATAATGTGTTATCCTCAGACGATATCACAATCTATGTGGACAGTCAAGCGGCGATCCGGTCGTTAGAATCGGTGTATTTGGCGTCACGGGTGGCGTTGAGTTGTCACTCATCTCTAAATGAGATGGGTGAGCATTTCAATATCCAGGTAATCTGGGTCCCAGGTCACTCGGGCGTCATGGGGAACTGCAGGGCAGATGAACTTGCTAGGCATGGTATGACTCTCCAGCTACAACCGGCAAGGGCAAGTCTGGGGAGGCCTATCACAGCGCTGAGACAAGCACTTGGGAAGCAGGCGCTATCCTCAGCGGGGGAAAGGTGGTCGAACACCCTCACCTGTAGAGTTGCAAGACAAGTTTGGCCAAAGCTGGACTTGGGGCGCACTAGGGTATTAATAGCCTTACGCAGACGTGAATTAAGAACGGATGAGGAATTCTCACGGGACACTGCCTTTTTGGAGAACATGCAAGAAGGCTGGGTCTGGAGGCTAATGACTTCTGCAGAAGCTGCTTGGACGAAGAGGAGGAAGAGACGTTGGATCACTTCCTTTGTTCGTGTCCAGCATTGGCTCTCAGAAGGCACAAACACTTAGGTAAGTTCAGGATGGACTGCCTCTCGGATCTCGAAAACAGTAAAGTGCGGGACGTCTTAAGCTACATAAGTAGCTCGAAATGGTTCCAATAGGGGTAAAAGGGGATACATCCTGTGGTATCACAATGCACCGTCACCGGTCTAAGTGTGCGTAAGCAGCCACTCCAACCTAACCTAACCTAGCTTTAGAGTTTTATCACAATTGAGTACTTAGAAATTTATGTTTTAGTATAGTCTTCTAGGTCTCAGATCGATTAGATTGGAAATAAGAAACACAGAATAAGCTTCAGGAAATTCTATAGTTTTATTAAATTTTGAAATGTTTAAAATTAAATTTATTGACTGCTTTTACCAAATTCTATATTTGATTCTGCAATACTGTTGTACTTTTACAGAAACAAATATCAGAATTTTAGTAAATTTTTAATCAAATTTTCACGCCTCAGAAAGCCTATAGAAGTGATATTTGTGAAATTCTGTTTAGATATGAAATGCTGAACTCTGTCCATCTTTTTTAGATTTTAGCAAATTGAAAATCCGAAATACAACTGGAATATTTATTCAATTTTAATAAATTCCTATCCTATATTTTCACATATTTTAAATTCCGGCTTTACATTTTCAAGTTTTATTTGTAAGGTCTAACCAAATTTGGAATAAACTTTCAAATTTGTAAACCAACGCATTCCTTTTTAACAAATTCTGATGTTTGCAACAAAATTTTAAAGTTGATGAAAAACTTTATATAATTCACCAAAAATGCCAATTATCTGTCTTTTTCAATACCTGAAATTGCTTCCGCATCAATTCGAAAAACCGACAATTCTGAAAAAAAAATCAGTTCTGATAGAATGCAACTAATCGAAACCACAATCATTCAAAGAAAATAAAAGTCGTTGAAATTCGCGCGAACAAAAACTCTGATTGTGTTTACATTCATTTAATGTTTGTGATTAGACGCTGTTAAGAGAATCATTAGAATTTCGTGTCTAAACATTGAGAATGTGATCTTCATAAAATTATTTTACACATCATTTAAAACCTTCCAATATATTAAATAAACAAACAAATTAAAGAAAACATATTTGTTATTTTCACACAAATATTCATTTTCGTAATCAATGTGCATACTTAAGTAAGTGATATCTTGTTATTATGTTTGTTGCACATCCAAAATCTTACATGCTCGTACATACGCAATTTGTTGTGAAAGTTATTCATCACAGATGCAGTTGAATAAATCTGAAACTTTATACGGGCGTTTTGTAATGATCGAAAACAAATTTGGCTCAAGATAACTAAGCCTATAAAATCGCGACTCCTCAAATACTATAAGTTTTAAAGGTGGAAAATACCATACTTTCTAAGGAGACGACTTAATAGGGCGAATTAACTAAAAATAAAATCTACATTTTGCTGATCTGGCAAAAACGAATTACTCGTGACCCGCACTCTACGTACAGTTCGTAAAAAACCTATTTTCATATCTCTCGCAAACAATGTATTGCAAAAACCCTTGAATATTTCAATTTTGCAGTTGTGTGTAATTTCCTTAAATACTTTATGCTTATTTGTTGTTAGATTCTAATTATCGCAAGATGTGTGTCAATTATTCAGTTATATATGATGACGTGCGCTTAAATCTGCGATAGTGCGACTTTTTGCGCAACAAATAAATAAAAAATGAAAACTGATGTAAAAGATGTATCTGATTCATTCCATATACATAAGAATGTCTGAATATCGTAATTAGAAATTTTACAAAAATGTTTTTCAAACTAAAATAGAAAAACTTGACTAAGCTCATTATGCTGCAGCTGACACACCTATTTTTTGCCTCTATCATTGAATATACCCGTTTATATATTATGTATAGATAGTTAGTTGGTGGTGTATATGTGCGCGCGTATCTTGAATATTTTGTAACACACAAAACTAAAATAGATTTTAATAGTAGTAAAATTACGTCGCCCGATTATAGTTTTATTGTTCATTTCATATCGTCTATATTAAGACCTTGGTATACTAAATTGTTGAACTAAATTTTTAGATTCTTGGAATATTATTTACTTTATTTTATGAATAACATTTGGGTCGCCCTTGTACCAAACAAATATTAATATTTTTTATTATTCACGTTACAAAATTGCAATAATCTTTCAAACTTATAGTTATTATTTGTAGCACTGTCGCATAATATTCTGTAATTATAAATAAGTAGTTTCAAGTACGTGTCAAAAGATTAAGCAAGAAGAGTTTCCTTGATACGTGTACAAATGCTTATTTAAGGTATATTTTGCCATCTACAGCGATAACATTTTTAACATTTTCATCCGGTTTTTTTTTTAATATGAGAGCTGACCTCACGTGAAGTATATAATATATAATACATTGCTTAATATTCATTGACGTAAATTTAATTAAAAAATTTTATCTTATCACAATTTGTACAAAAAAAAAAAAAATGTTGTATGAAATATTTTGTATTATCATTATTAAAGTGTTACGCGTGGCTTGGACTGTTTATAACCGTTTTTATACACTTAAAAAAAAAAAAATCATACGAGTTTTGTGTTCAGTTAGTGTATGACACTTATTCGACGTTCTTATCAGACTTGTATAGTGTAAATACCCCCACATAAACTCTAATTATGAAGGGTCAAAAAATTCATACTTGGCTAAATTGATTTGATGTTGATCTCTTATACTCTATTATCTATTATTTTCTAATAAGCGATGACGTAGATTACAAAAAAAAAATAAATAAACAAATAAAAATTGTTTTACGAGTAAATAAGGTCATTTTGCGGATAAACAATCTCATAGGGTCATTAGAAGCTTTACGCACGCGATCTATAAAAATAATTTTTGTGGGAATATTTCCGTATTTTTGTTAATGGCTAATACAGTTACAGTTAAAAACACCAGCATACAGGTGTTTCAAGCATAATCTAAGAAGCGGGAACTGGAAACTTTCCCTCTATTTTACACAGCACCCATACATATCTTGAGATTTTAGGTAGCTTCCATCGTTGTAACTGCATATTCTAGCATGAATAATTCTGCAGAAAGGGTCAATCGCATTAGGTATGTGGCTCTCTTTTAAGGGACTAAGAAATATTCCAATAATAGTCTGCTCTTGTTGGCTGTAATGCTGTGTAATGTTGGCTTAAAATGCCCGATAGCCTGCTGCCATCCTCAATGAAATGTCCAAAGAAATGGAATTTTGCTCAAAGATCCTAGATATTTGAACACTTTCACTTTCCCATACTGTCTGTCTCCTGAAGTGGTCTCTGCGTCTCTGCCAAACTTTATTTTTTTAAAACTGGACCTGCCAACTTTTAAAATAAACGGCCCAAATATCATAAAAATAGTACACCTGTCCCTCGATTAACACGGTAATTACGTTCCGCCAAATTACCGTGTAACTCAAAACCGTGTTAATCGCGACTAATACAGTCGTCCCTCGATTAACACGGTACTTGATTAACGCGGCGAAACTTCTGTGCGTGTTAATCAAGACTTTGTCTCAATTCGTTGACCGTGTTAAATCAAATCCGTGTTAATCAAGTACCGTGTTAATCGAGGGACAGGTGTATACATTTCTGTATAATCTTAAAATTTTAATATATTCTACAGAATAAAACTTTTATCAAACTTTTTAGAAAATGTTGGCTGTGGTTTCTGTCGGATTATTAAATGCTGCGCCAGTTTAATGATTTTCACATAAGGTTTAACCAGAGACAACATATTTATCATAGACCTCTCGTCTTACAAATAACACGAAAAAAATTAACTTCTAATATTGGGTGAAGGATATAGTTTGTGGGTTTTTTTTCCGATAGATGGTTTAAGGGTCGCATGGCTTTGGTAATACAGCCCATCGAAAAAGTCGATGAAACTCTCCAAGAAATTGAGGAAGACCCGCACATTAATCTTATGACATCGCTGCGGAACTAAACATTGACCAAAAAACAGTTCTAAACCATTTGCCTAAGGCTGGATACATAAAGAATTTCGATATTAGGGTACCACATCGCTACTGAAACGAAACGAAATCTATCCATTTTTGATGAGATTGAAAACGAGCGATGAAAAGTGGGTCAAAGCCGGCCGCAAAGCCCGGATTGACGCCACTAAGGTAACACTTTTTCTTTGGTAGGATTGGAAGGGAATCGTGCGAGAGATGAGCCGCTGCAATGAGCTTGGCTGGGAGATTTTGATGCATCCACCGTACAGCCCGGACCGACTACCATTTGTTTCGGTCTCTGCAAAACCCTTTTAATGGTGTAAAACTGACTTCAAAAGAGGCTTTTGAAAATTACTTGATTCAGTTGTTCGCCCAGAAACCCCAGAAGTTCTATTAGTGATGTCATAATGGACCAGAAAAATGTTTCAAAATTTTTGATCAAGATGGCACATATTTGGTTTAATAAAGTTGTTAGTTTATCCTTCACCCATTATTTCCAATGTTATCGTTGGATTGGTGTATTTTATAAGGCATTAATTCAAAAATGTGTTACATACATCAAGTGTACCAAGTATTCGTTTAGGCCAGCAAGTCCGAGATTTGAGACTTTCATGTCAAAGAAAAACATAAATATAGATAATAAACTAAAACTGACAAACAATAAAAATAAACAGACATAAGTTATTAATCAGTTCAATATTTGATGGACATAAGATATCATCATTTTTAAGTTTGAATAATCATTCATAACTTAGGTCCATCTGGCTCCTCGAACGACGCTTCTCCTATAAAGCGTCCGTTATACACGTTACCAAACCAACCATTTACATTTTACACAAAGTTTCCGTTATTTTTAGGAGGCAGACTTTAAAAGATGTCCGGGTTTTGTTAAATTTGGAGACCCCTTCCCCAATATCATAATTAGTCAAGACAATATAAATCCTGTTATAATATTTAGAACTGAGACATATTGGACAGTAATCAAAATTGCCATTTTTCATATTCGACCTTCAAGAATTTACTTCAGTTATACGTATCTGCTGAAAATTCTTAAAAATTGAAAGTACTCCGTTCAAATAGGATCCACAATGAACAACATTTATTTCCTGAAGATTTGCGCCGTTTGTTCAGGTTACAATCAGATACTGAATAGTGCCACTGATGATAACATGGTCACACGGAAGGACAGTCACCCAATGGGGGTCTATTTGTGAATTCGTTTCGAACGTATTGGATTCTTCAAAGTATTGGATGCTTATTTAAATTGAATCAGATTCGATCTTTTTTTATTTAAATCAGTCGAATTCGTTCGAATCGAATTCACAAATAGCCCCCTGATAAGCTAATTCGTCAAGAAAGGTGAAAATCTCGAACAACTCTACAGGGTGACTGACACGAAGTGTTACCAACTTTAGACTGTTATTGCTGTCAAACCAGTGATGACAGAGTGCTCAAATTTACACTAATGTCAGTTCATTCCATTGTTTACAAGCGTACAGAAGCATTTTAGTGGGAAATATTCAGAAAAAAAGTTATCCGCAATCGAATTCAAGCGTAATAGTGTGATTTCTCTATATTTGGCTGGAAAATCACAGCCGCAGATTGTTAACCAGTTAGCACATCTGCATGTGAATAAAATGTTTGTGTATCGCACCATAAGCGCCGTAGCGGCAGAAAAATGGCTCGTGAGGCGAACATTTCGCTCGAACGGATGCAGCACATATTGAAAGATTATCTTGGACTAAAGGCCTTGAAATTCCATAAAACGCATGGTCTCACCGATGCTCAAAAAAAAGTTAGAGTGGAAAGAGCAAAGGAGTTATTGCGCTTGCACGAAAGTGGCGATTTGCCGAATTTGGTTTTCTCCGATGAGTCACCGTTCGTTATTGAGCAATATGTGAACAAGCAAAACGACCGGATTTACTTGCCCGGCCATTCTACTGAAAATTTGGACCAACGGATTGCAACTCGAAACCAAGCGCCGCCGATGGTGATGGTTTGGGCCGCCGTAACGGCCGAAAGCCGTTCACCGCTCGTTTTTTTGGACCGTGGTATCAAGATAAATGCTCAAATTTATCGGGATAATGTGTTGCAGGGAGCGTTGAAGCCTTGGGCACAAAAACATTTCGGCCGCAGAGCCTGGACATTTCAACAGGACTCGGCGCCGAGTCATAAAGCGCGCGTCAATCAAGATTGGCTGAGAAACAACGTTCCGCGGTTCATTTCCACTGCCCAATGGCCACCAAATTCACCGGATGCAAATCCGCTAGATTTCTCGGTTTGGGGTATTTTGAAGAGCAAGGTTGGAACAAAAAAATAGTGTCGATCATCTCAAGCAAGCGCTTCGCCGGGAATGGGCCAAAATACCGCAAAGCCACTTTCGTGCTGCATGCAACAGCTTTGTCGGCCGTTTGAAGGCCATAATCGCGGTTAAGGGTGGCCAAATCGAAAACTGCTAATGCAATTCGAAAATTTAAATATTTGTGAACATTTTTTACTTTGATTCAATAAAATTCATCAAAAAATAAAAATTCTGCGGCGTTTTGTTTTGGTAACACTTCGTGTCAGTCACCCTGTATTGGGAGGAGGTCTATTTGTGAATTCGTTTCGAACGTATTAGAGTCTTCAAAGTATTTAATGCTTATTTGAATTGAATCAGATTCGATATTTTTTTATTTAAATCAGTCGAATTCGTTCGAACCGAATTCACAAATAGCCCCTTGATAAGCTAATTCGTCAAGAAAGGTGAAAATCTCGAACAACATTTTTTTCGCGATTACAATACTTAGCTAATATTTCTTCTTTATAGTGGGAAAAGTAAAAGTTCGGGATTTGATAAAATTGTTCTAAAATTTCAGTATTTGTTAAATTTGAGAGTTTTACCCTAATTATAATGAAAAATACGTTAACTATTAAATCAATAAGATTCTTTCGGCTTTTTATAGACAAAATATATTAAAAATAATGGCATTCACAACAATTTCGACTTGTTAATCAGAAAAAAATGAAGAGGCCAATCATTTATAAATATATCTACCAGAAAAAAGTAGAAATATCGACACGAATTCTGACAATTTGGCGAAAAAATTAAAGTTTTTCAAGCAAAGCGAAATCCTGAAAATTCTTTTTTTTTTTAAATTGAGAAATACAATTTTGTTTGTGTAAAATTAGCCAGTTAATCTCATTATGGAAATTTTAATTTTTGTTTAATAATTTTTATTTCCCTTGTTGACGAATAATGGTTCAAATATGCGTTTTATATTCTTCATTAGTTCGACGTTATCAATCGACATACAATAAACACAAAAAGTTCCTATTAAAATTCTCCAAATCCAAATAAACATTTTTTTTTTCAATATCCTTATCAACATGTGTAATATGGTTTGTTTAATGGAAGTTCAGAAAACTGTTATCACGGATTGTGTATTGAAATTAAAACGTGTTATGACATGCTCTTGTAAATACAGATATTGAATGTGAATCAGTTGTTAGTCAATAATTTTGAATGATTTAATTAGGACCATTTGTTATCTTGTCGCATATATGGAACAACAACAACCGTTAAAATTATGTACCTGACAACCAAACATACTTGTACTTGTATTTCAGGGTCGTCTAATCGATTTAACCTAATTCTATGTGACAAACCGGGCCAGCATATTATGTCAAACAATAGTTTACTAGTTCAATCATCCCTCCACTCCACTCTATTGTTTCAATATTAGCGCTATAGTAAGAAAACCGTAAGTGATTTATTTAAATAATCAATTTCATATATAATAAGAGAGCTTATTTACAAAACGATTAATCAAACAATAAACTTGATAATTTTAAAATATTTTGTGTAGGAAATTTAATCAAACTTTTGTTTAATTTATCATAAATCTAATAAAAGAAAGATTGAACTTTGTAATCGACCGCTGATAGCAAAACGATTATTTAGGTTTTAGTCTGTAATATATTAGCCTTTGTCTACTATAAACATATATCAAATTTCTGACACAATTGAATTGCTAAACGCGTCAGCGTTCAGATAAAATTTACCCGGAAAAATTTATTTTTGATAAAAATATAGAAACAGTTGACTTCTTGTACGAATATTGAAATGCGCTTTCGTATAATTTATCGATGTAATTAATACATCTAGATAAGATGACAAATTAATTTTAAGATAAGTATTTTATCGCCCAAAACATTTCAATGTCATACATAACTGATTACGATAAAAAAACTTTAAATGTGTGTAAATAGTGCCGTTTAGTAACCTTATCTTAAATATTAGTGTGGGTGTTTCCGTATAATGGATATGTTTTTGTTGCGATTGATGATGAGGGGCCCGGTTATTAAGTAAAAAAAACAAACAAAAAACGCGTTCTTTTCGCGATAAGAAATTTCTCTTGTAATTAATTACGCAATATTTGTTTTGTGTACATTATTGATAAAAAAAAAAAAAAATTGTTGATAGTTTTTATTGTTTAATTTTATAATTAGAACTAATCCAAGATTCGTTTTATTTGCAGATTTAAAAAATGGGGTAAGTAGATCATTTTTATTTATAAACTATTTACAAAAATCAATGGGATTGATGTCAATTATAGTACATACCAGATTTAATAAGCTAGGATTTCAGTTGCTATACTCAATATAATTATTATTGCCGAAACGAAACTAAAAATTATTTTCCAAAAAATATTTTAAATATCCTCAGTAAGCGTTTGATTCTGTGTACAGTGATATAATATGTATGCTAAATTAATTATGAATCTGCCAATATTAATAATTTATGACCATTCAGAAATTTTGAAGGTATCTTCTTCCATTGTCACATGTGAATCAAATTTTCAGTCTTTCTAGAAAAAGTCAAGTTTCCTGATTTTTCTGAATTTCTGACTAACTACCGAATAACTACTTACATATGTAATTTAAATTATCGACCAAACGGCAAGGCAAAGTGGTTATAGCTGCGGCGTTTGGATCTGGAGGTGCTGTAGTGCATTATTTCGGCCGACCCCCAACATTTGGCTGATA
This sequence comes from Tipula vernalis, assembly GCA_958295665.1. NCBI lineage: Eukaryota > Metazoa > Arthropoda > Insecta > Diptera > Tipulidae > Tipula > Tipula vernalis. The sequence goes on from OY282559.1 coordinate 304,901,635, forward strand.
AATGGGATTAAACCATTTCCACACTGACAAAGTAATCAATGGCAACAGCCAAAAAAGTACTATGTATAAGAAATGGCCTTTAGAATTCTACACAGTACACATTAACTTAAATGTCATTTAAAATTATTGAGTAAGTTATAAAAATAACGCAAGAATTTTGGAGGTAACGAAGTTATCGGTAATGACATTAATATTGATCGTCTAAATACTATTTTATAGATCAAATTATCGTACAATAATATACCTGACAAATTTGTGTATGGTAGCTGTATGCTTAAGCCAATAAGTAAAATCAAACATTTTTAGAATTTTTAGTGCGCTCTGTATTTTATTCTTACTAAATTAGATACATCTCATTCCTTGTTTATTGTCTCTATTGACATTATAGTCCAATGTTTGACGGTAATAGCTTATTACCTCAGAATTCTTACGAACAAAACCGATTGACGTGAAATTTGGACAGTGCCGATATGTGATTTTACCCTGGGGTGGATGACGTGGTGGAAATTAGTACACTCAAAATAACCGCACATAAGTCGATAGTTGGATGAATTCTAAGCAAAAAATGTTCTATGAAGTTTTTTAGATAAATCAATATTTTTCGAGTTATCGTGATTGAAAATGTTAATTTTTCAAATAAAAAACTCATGTTTGAGAGCAATCCGAAATTTTTTTTTCGAGTTTTTAACAATAACTTCCTTAATTTTTAAGGTATCTAATCGCTCCAAAAAGCATTTTGCAGGCGTTTCAAGGGCTAAAAGGTATGTGGAACTTCCTTGAACTGAACCTTTCGTTTTTGAGATTTTTGAGATTAAAGGGCTCGGAGAAGGTGGTCCTAATACTCAACTGCGAACTTAAAGCGGTGATCTCAATTAATTTTCATTCTAGAGAAATAAAAAGATTACAAAATTTTCTGCAAGAAAAATCTAAATTTTTGTACTCTTGCATTTCGTATGTATCTTCTTTAGTTTTTGAGTTATTGTGAAAAAAGGATTTTTTTTTCAAAAATTTGAAAAATCATTTCAAAATTGAATCAAACTTTTTTCAAATCTAGGCATTCTAAGCCGTTCAAACTTTATTTATTTATTTACCATCAACGGGATAAAAATCATTTTTTGATTACAATTTTATTTTTCAATTTTACAATTTAGTTTTTATTAATTTTTTAAAAGAACATTTAGAAATATTAAAATCAAACACATCAAAATTACAATTAAATTGTCGACAAATCGCCGGGATCGGAGCATTATGTGCGTAATTAGATTTAAATGTCGGCAAATACACAAAATTCCTAATCCGAGTAGGTTTACAGGGCACATGAATATCAATCTTTGCAAGTAGTTTAGGGAAGTCAATCGAACTGTTAAGCAGATCAGCGATTAATGTTGAAGCAGCACATCTACGTCTTGAATGAATCCAAATCAGCAATTCTACGGCGGTCACCGTAGGATGGCAAATTCTTTTTATTCAGCCACATTGGAAGGTTCGAATCAAATGGCCAATTCAATTTATGAAGATAGTAAATAATAAATTGCTTCTGTATTCGTTCAATTCTATCGATATAAATATTGTAAGCAGGATCCCAAATAATCGACGCGTATTCCAAATTAGACCGAACAATGGAACAATACAAAGTTTTAATTGATTGTGGATTACGAAAATCTTTTGTGATACGACGAATAAAGGCAAGTAGATAATTAGACTTAGCTACTAATAAATTAATATGGTCTCGGAAATTCAATTGATGGTCCAGGCAACACCCAAATCTTTAAATGTCATAACTCGTTCTAACTGGTGATTACCAATAAGATATTGATGAAGAATAACTGCTTTTTTCCTGGAGAAGCTCATAATCTTGCACTTTTCCAAATTTAAAAAATCCAATCCCATTCCAAATTTAAACTTCTAGAACATATTGTTAATACCTAAATAAAGTACATTGTAAATAGATTACGTTTAATTTCAATTTTTGCGGTTAAGCCATTGGTTTCATTGCTGGTTTTTTCTCCGAAGAACAAGCCAACCACTTTATTTTTATGGTAACCCCGAAGTTTTTATGCTAATGAATTTTCCTAAAGCTCATTTTAAAGGGTATTTTCAAGTAGTATAAAAAATTTGTAACAAGTTTTCCTTCAAAACTTCGTCGTTTTTCCGTTATTTAACGTTGAAAGGTTCGAATTCAGTTTTCGGCAAACAAACGGTCACTTTCAACGAGCCACAACTCGGTTCGTATTGCATCTACAGAAACAAGGTCAAAACTAATCGATTTGTTATGTTACAAGCTTTATTTGTGCTCCGCATGTTTTTTTTTATCAAACCTAAGGTTTTCGAGTTATTCGTGAAAAATCGCTCAAAAACATGCATTTTTTAGATGAAAAATTAACATTTTCCATCGCGATTAACTCGAAAAATATTGATTTATCGAAAAAACTGTAAAACTTTAAAGAACATGTTTTGCTTGAGTGAACTAGTTTCCACCCTAGAGAAGGTGTGCATCCACGCCCACATCGGCATTATATAACTTTTGTTCCTTGAGCCATTCCCTACTTACGGTCCAAATTTTAAGTCAATCGGTTTTGTGCGTCAGAATTCTGAGCGAAAAACCGTCAAGCACTAGACTATTAAACTCGAAACAAACCTTGTCTTGTAAAGAATTGTACTGGTATTTTATTTGTCGCTAAAGGTTTGAAACTAAATACATTTACAAAATTTTACCGCTCAAGCTCTACTTGCAGTGGTAAATAACTGTTATTATTGTACCAATTTGGCTAGTTCCAAGTGGATTGCAATACAAAATTATTCGCCTTACGATAAGCCTAACGATTTTAGAATATCAACAACAACAGTCCAGTAAATTACAAAACTGGCACTATCAAAACAAACATGACCATTGATCACCTGTTAACGTGCGATATCTTAATAATTAAGCTGCACCACTCTAATCATAATATAGAATCACACTTTGGGAATAAAGTTCAATTATTGTCGGGTTTAATTTAAATACTAATTAAATTAAAAATTCAAACAAAAGAGTCATTATCTCACGAGTGTTTTGATAAGATAACAAACCTAAATAAAATAAAAAATCGATCAAACCGTATAAAAATTTATATTGTTCGATAAATAAAAAATAAAAATAAATTTGTGAACTTACCCAAAGGCATATCGCATAGCAAGCAACATGCTGCCAATGCACCAGCCGATGCTCCACTTATTTTATGCAACAATAAATGTGGGGCATATTTTTTAAAGCACACAGCTACACCAACATGATAAATTCCTAAAAATCCACAACCGGCAAACGATAGATTCATCTTTATTAATGAACAAAAAAATAATAAAATGCGCGCACTCTTTTAAAAGACACAAAAAATTGACGACTTTGCAAACGTATTATTATTAAAAAATGATGCAACACACAAAAATGTTTTTGTTGTGTATTACAAAATAGCGTCACGATTTTATTTTAATAACACGTGATCAAAACAAAGTTGTAAAAAAAAACAAATTTCACACACAAAAAAAAAAAATTTATAATTATCGGACAAAAACTACTAACTACAAAGGAGCGTAAAACGAGACCACTGTTAAATAATTTTTGATTCAAGAGAAACTTAAAATGCCGTATGTTTGAATGGAATAGAGAATATCGTATGATATTTTTCAGTTGTATTGTAACCAGCTGTCAATGGAAAACGATTGTTTTTTATTTTATTTTATTTATTTTTTTTTCTAAATCACACCGTACGTTTTATTTCATTTGATTTACTATGCAAAATAACTCTTTTAACCACACTACAGAAAACCAAATAATTATTATTTTAATTAACTTGTAATTTATTTATTTTATTAAGACCAAAATTACTTTTAAAAGCACTATTATTTTATTTTACTTCTCTTCTCAACAACAGTTCGATAGAAACTGAATTTGAATTGAAATGAGCGTGTAAAAATATAGCGGAGTGTATTATTTGGTGACGTCATTAATTTATTAACTGTTTTCTTCGTTTCTTTATGTTGATTTTTTTTTTGCTTTTTATAAAAATACATACATATTTTATTCTAGTTTTGTTTGTGTGTGTATTTGTTGTTTAAAAAAAAAAAAATTATTAGAATCTCTCTTGGTGTGGAAATTTTAAGTAGTCTAGTAGTGTACTCTTGTGACCAGTAGAGGAAAATTAACTAGATGTAAGGGTTTGGAATTTGGATATTTGATCTGTTTGCTTTTTTATTAGTTTACTTTTACGATATTTATTACCAAAAGAAAATTGCAAAGATGTGTAAAGAAATTGGTTTAATTAGACGATGTTTGGTTAAACTGCCCAATATCCGAGGTTAAACGAATGAGATAATTTAAGTATGGGTTGTTGAATTCACTTCAGACATTTTTTTTGTATGAAATAATCCCGTCGAAATCAACGAAGCCCATTTTTCTGAATCATCTTTTGGATAGAACGAATTTCAGACTACGGATTGTTCAAGTGACTAAGGTTCCATGCACATAAGGTTTGCTGGACGTGGTGGATGATAAAACATGCCAAACGCCAACTGACCTGGATGGAAAGCAGAAACGGTTGCAGTGAAATGGCAAGGCGACATCGATTTTACTTGCATCGATTAATGAACATGCAGTGACACCGGCGCATTCGCTGACAAACGCCTGGCAACACCAGTAAACGATTCGTCACCAATCGGTTAACAAGTGCATACAAAAGGAATGAATATTGCTTCTCAATTCTTGTATCAAATTTATTTTGTAAGGTCCTTGTAGCAAATTGTTTAAGTTCAAATTCTGAATTATATTGCGGAGGTGGTTATTGATACGTTAGATATCGTTTGTGCCCGGTTGAACCACACTTCCACTTTCCGTACGCACGCATTTGGGGCACGTGCTGAGCTCGATATTATAAACTCGGAGATTTATGTTGCTACTCTCACATTAAAAATAAATACGATAGTTTATATTTACGATACAATACTTATAACGATCGAAAATTCACTTTATTAAAATGTTTAATTTACAGAAATAAATTATAAAATTAGAACACGTAAAAATGCGGTATTACTTGTTCGCCATCTTACTAACCATTTTTTTGTCAGGGGTCGAGTTAGTGAGTACCATTTTGGCGACGTCAATTTATTCGCCCAGTGAACCGCAAGTTATATGGGGGAGCGTACCGTGGACGTTATTGGTGCCGCCACACTATCCTTCCCCCAGTGAACACAGTGAACGATAGAAAGCTATCGGAAGCGAGCTGGCTTGTTGATGTTGCGACTCCCTTTTGATTTAGGTTGCTCAGTGAGATTATTATGGAAAGTTACTCTTTTCTGAGCTGGTTTGTTTACTTCTCCGGTATGTGTAGGGCTCTGCGTAGAGTTTGGTTTGGTTGGTATTTCGATCGATTCATTTGCTGGTTGATCAAGTTGTGGTGCTTCGATGAAACAGGGTTTAAGCCGATTTATTGAAACTGTTGATTCGATACCTTTAATTAGTAGCGTGAAATATTATTCGTTGCGTTTAATTACCGGGTATGGTCCTTCGTATGGAGGTTGTAATGATTGACGAACCGGTCAGTTCGGACCAAAACGAAGTCGCATGTTGGTAGTTCTTTGAATACGACGATTTGTTCTTTCGAATGTCGTGAAGTCGACGAAGGTTGAATGGCTTTGAATTGGTTGCGCAACTGTATGACGAATTCATGGGTTCAATGAAATCCGCTGGTAGTCGTATATGTTCTCCATAAACGAGTTCAGCTGACGTACTTTGAAAATCGTCTCGGAACGACGTTCTCAGACCGAGTAGTATTAGCGGTAACGACTTTGTCCATTGTTTTTCACCGAAGCACATTATTGCGGCTTTAAAACTGCGGTGCCATCGTTGTAACATCCCGTTGCAAGTTGGATTGTAAGCGGTGGTTCGCTTGCGTAGGAATCCAAGTGATTTTGAGAGTTCGTCGAATATCGTTGCTTCGAATTGTGCGCCTCTATCGGTTACGATGCTAGTTGGTACTCCGAATCGTCTGATCCATGTTTTGATCAACGCGTCAGCGATGGTTTCAGCTTTAATATTCGGGATTGGAATGGCTTCTGGCCAGCGTGTATAGCGATCGATAATTGTTAAACATTATAAGTTGCCTTCGGACGGTTGTAAAGGTCCGACGACGTCGATGTGAAGTTCATCGAATTGTTTGCTGGTCAGTTCATAAGTTCCAGTCTTACTTTTGACGTGCTTTGTTATTTTGAACTTTTGGCAACATGCACAGTGTTTAACCCAAGAGCGTATTTCTTGGTTCATAGCAGGCCACACAAATTTTTTTCGGATTTGTCTCGCTGTGGCGCGGATACCGGGGTGTACCGGGGTGAGAGGCGTTGTGGGACGATTCTTAAATTTATCGTCGAAATGCCTTAGGAATAAATGGGCGTTGTGTACCAGTTGATGTGTCGCATAGAATTTCTTTATTGGTTCCAAAAACTGGGAATTTTTCGAATGTCAATGACTCGTTTGTTTCTACCAGTTTTGCGAGTTTTAGATCTTTAGACTGTTCATCAGCAATTAATGCATAGTCGATTGTACTTCCTATGTTCACTTGATCGATCCGGGAAAGTGTATCCGCGACGACGTTGTTGTCTCCCGCAATGTGCCGTATATCTGCTGTATACTGTGCTATATAATCCAGGTGACGGCGTTGTCTAGATGAGGCTTTATCGAGTTTTTGGGGTAATGCGTATGTCAATGGTTTGTGGTCGGAAAATAGGGTAAATTCTCGACCTTCAACAAAATGTTTAAAGTGTTTGATAGCCGAGTAAGCGGCTAAAAGCTCCCGGTCGTATGTGCTGTAACGGGTTTCGGTATTGCTTAATTTTCGGGAATAAAAGAAAAGTGGTTGCCACTCTTTTTGTGAATATTGCTGTAGTACCGCTCCTACTGCTGTATTTGATGCGTCGACAAAAATAGCGAATTTGGCGTTTGGAATGGAATATGCCAGTTGAGCACAGTTTGCAAGCTTCACCTTGCATGTTTCGAACGCTTCGGTGGATTCGTCGGTCCAGTTTATTGGTGATTTATCCTTCTTCTTACGTCCTTTTATGAATTCATATAATATCGCCTGGTCGTGTGCTGCCTTTGGTAGACAAATTCGGTAATAATTTTCCATTCCTAAAAATCGAAGAATGCCATCAGTCGTAGCTGGTCGAGGAAAATTTTGGATTGCTTCTACTCTATGATTATCCGGTCCCATGCCGTTTGTGGTGATGTGAAATCTGAGAAAAGATATTTCGTTCTTTGCGAATTCGCACTTGTTAAGATTAATTACCAATCCCGCGTCACTTAGACGTTGTAAGACCATACGCACTTGTTTGAGGTGTTCCTCCGTGTTTCGTGATGCGATCAGCAGATCGTCGATGTACGGAAACACGAATGGCAAGTCTCGAAATATTGAGTGTACCAATCGTTGGAACGTTTGAGCCGCGTTACGTAACCCAAATGTCATTCGAGGAATCTCAAACAATCCAAAAGGAGTGATGATTGCCGTTTGTTCATCGATAGGTACCTGGTGGTAGGCTCGGATGAGATCGATTTTTGAGAACACTGTACATGACTCGAGTTGGTGTATGAAATCGGTCACGAAGGGAATCGGGTAACGGTCGGGTTTTGTTATCACATTTAAGGCTTTATAGTCGCCGCATAATCGCCAGTTACTGTCTTTCTTTCGTGCTATATGTAATGGGTTCGCCCAATTGCTCTTGGAGGGTCGGCATACCCCTTGCGCTAACCACGTTTCGATTTCGTCCTTGGCGATTTTGGATTGGTCGGCATTTAAACGACGTACCTTTGCGTGGCACGGTTGACCAGATGTCTCAATACAATGAGTGACGTTGTGCTTTATTGTGTTTAGATTTGTAGACGCGTGGGTTATTGTTTTGCATTCGCATAGTAATCCCAGTATCTCGGGTGTCAATGCCCCGGATTTTATGATTGTAATGCCATAAGACGGGATTGCTTTCCCTTTGATATCGAGTTTTGTGATATGGTCGATGAGTTTCTTATTCTTGATGTCGGCTTATAGACCGAAGTGTGCCAGAAAATCAGCGCCAAGAATGTATCGATCGACCTTCGCCACGATGAACTGCCATGTCAGTGGCCTGCGCAGACCTATGTTGAGTGTGAGATTTTTACAACCGTAGGTATCGATGGCAGTAGAATTTGCTGCGAATAATTTAAACGTAGACGGGTTCGACGTTTCCGAATTTGTTGGTGATATGACAGAGACTTCAGCGCCTGTGTCGATTGGAAATTGTAACTTATTTTGATAATCGACTACGATTAGACGGCTTTTTGGTGTTTGGCTACCGCCGCTTGCCACATGTAGCGCGGTGCCAGTTAGTTTTTTGAATTTGTTGACGATGGGTTAGAATCGTTAAAATGGCATGGTTTTCCACATTTTTTGCTCGAACGCCGTATTTGTGATGGTACCAGCAATTCGGGTGTTTGGCTATTCGCTCGCTCGATCGTGAATTACTGCGTTGACGTGAAGTATTCGTAGAGTTAGGGTTTTGAGAGCGGCCGCGATATGTTTGGTCTTTAGACATTTCGAATCGACCGAATAGTTCTTCCACTCGTTGTGATAACTCATTGATCTGAGCTGCTAAGCTGGTTGTTACTGTTCTGTTGTCACCTTTTGGCGCATTGAGGTTATAAATGCCAGCTGGGTTTTGCACGTCAACTATTTTGTCTGCTGTTTTTGCAAGTTTTTCCAAATTTGCGTCGTCCATACATGATACAATTTCCTGTGTATGTGTTGGTAGGCGTTGCAACCATAAGTTTCTTGAAACTGGCTCGATTACTTGATTTATAGACAAGGCTTCCATCTCTCTCAAAAGTTGGGATGGTATTTTGTCGCCGAGTTGCAGTCCTGATAACAATCGATCCAGGTTGATTTTTGCCGATTCGCATAGGCGCTCGATTATTTTTTTTTTAAAGTTTCGTACTTATTGTCCTTTGGCGGTGTAAGAATTTGATCACGTACGCATTTAACTGTTTGAGGGTCGAGGGCTACGATGAGATGTCCATACTTAGTAGCATCGACCGAAATACCACCAATTTCGAACTGTGCTTCCAATTGAGTGAACCAAATGTCTGGATCGTCACTGTTGAAAGGTGCGTACTTTATTGACACTTTGTAAACATTCGTCGTTTCAACTATTTTGGGTTTCGCCTCTCCCTCGCTTTCGTCGGCAACCATATTAACAGACGTCACACGAAATGTTTGAAACGCGGTGGAAAATCGACACTGGGTTTGCGGTTAAATTTGTCACTGAGCGAATGTTCGGAACGAGAGACGATATCCGTCCGGTAAAATTATGAATGGAAATCCGAACAGTTGAAAAGAAACAGTAGACCGTTTCTCCCTATGTATCTTACGTTAATTTAAATTTAAAGTTATATAATACAAAGCCTCAATAATTGAGAGAAAAAATAGAAGAAATGAAATTAGGATGAAACGTCTAATATGTTGCGTCGAATCCCGCGGTGGTTATGTTCGCAAGTTGATCTGCTAATTTTATAGAACACGTGTGTTCCGCTAGATTGTTGTGTTGAACCACGATTTACAGTTAATGTGGCCTAGTATGTAATTTTGTATTTCGTATCGTTGCCACTGATGTGTTGATATGCAGCTTTATAAATTTTATTAGATTTTTATCACGTTAATCATAATTGTGATCACGTCGGAGTCACCAAATGTGGAGGTGGTTATTGATACGTTAGATATCGTTTGTGCCCGGTTGAACCACACTTCCACTTTCCGTACGCACGCATTTGGGGCACGTGCTGAGCTCGATAATATAAACTCGGAGATTTATGTTGCTACTCTCACTTTAATAATAAATACGATGGTTTATATTTACGTTACGATACTTATAACGATCGAAAATACATTTTATTAAAATGTTTAATTTACAGAAATAAATTATAAAATTAGAACACATAAAAATGCGATGTTACTTGTTCGCCATCTTATTAACCTTTTTTTTTATCAGGGGTCGAGTTAGTGAGTACCCATTTTGGCGAAGTCAATTTATTCGGCCCGTTATATGGGGGAGCGTACCGTGGGGGTTATTGGTGCCGCCACAATATCTGTTGTGTTTTTAATTATGAACAAAATGAAATCTTACAATTATTTGCAATTTGTGCTTTTCGTGGAAGGACATCAGGCCATCAATATACAAAACTGGCCCTGTTGAACGCTCCCATCATTGGAGTATCATCATCCACTTCAATTTGGTAACCCCGACGTGATAAAACATAAAAAATACAGCCGTTAAAACAAAATTAAACAAAATTCGCTACGGTTTCAGGCGTAATGGTAAGGGACGGACAACAAAAATTTATAAAGTGGCCATGAAGCATTCGGCATTCAATAGAGAGGATCCCGAAATATGTTTTAAACAGCTCGAAGCTCTGTTCGAATTGAGTGGAATCACAATTGACAACACGAAATATGGACATTTGGTAGCCGCACTAGAAACGGAAAAAATCAAGTGTGTGCGCGATCTAGTATTGAAACCCCCACTCAAGGGCAAATATACGTTATTAAAATCGGCAATAGTCGAAAGATTGTGCGACTCAGCTAGAAGCAAGTTAAATGGTTTGCTTTTCCTACAACTCGGCGACAAAAAATCGTTCCAGTTACTCCGCGAAACCCAGCTACAATCATTGGACCAAATTCATGAGTCGGCTTTGAGAAATTTGTGGTTGCAACGACTTCCCCCAACTGTCGAGGAGGTATTGTCTTGTATGGAAAACTGTACCAACATAGCCGCATCCAACTATTCACTATTAGCACGCATCGACGCTTTAACAAAACGTTTCGATAATTGGACAAAGGCGGAGAAAGGAATTCCCGAGACGCACATCGGTCGGCAAGTAAAGAAACCCGACGACCACGCAGCAAATCACGATCCGAGAAGCAGGTAAAAAGTTTCCCGAATTGCTGCACCAAAGCGTGCCAGTACAATCAAAAGCAAACTAAAGGAAACTAAGAAGCTCATCACATTTCGTGGTTGTACTCGAATTGACTACAAGCAAACAGTTCCCCATCGACACAGGGGCCGAACTATCTGTCTTAACATCAAATGTACGTGAGAAATACGCGAAAACAGACGTTATATGCAGAAAATTCGACAGTAATTGAAACATATGGCACAAAAAATGTAACTTTGAACTTGCGCCTACGACGTTCTTTCACATGGAAGTTTACAGTCGCGGAGGTGGATAGATGAATTATTGGGCCGATTTTCCGCTGCATTATGGCTTGTTGGTCGATGTCAAAACTAAACTTCTGTTTTCTTGCCTTCATATCAGCTGACAACAATAAATACGGACGCATGGAATCAACAGAACAGTAATCTGTTAAATAACTTTAAGCAGATCATCATGGAATCGGTCAACCATGTGCAGCAAGTCCGAGCCAAAAAGGAAATAGACCTTTCGTTAAATCAAGGCATTTGTCGACCATCAAAGAGTAACTAGGCCCATTCACATCACCAAGAAAAAAGATGGCGGTTGGAGGTTGTGCGGAGACTATCGAGGTTTAAACCAAAAAACAAAGTCCGACCGGTACCCAATTCCGTTCGTCACGGATAGAGAAGACGGCTATATGCACCCCGTTCGGTTTGTTTGAGTTTCCCCGTATGACTTTTGGTCTGCGGAATGCGGCTCAGATATTTCAGAGATTCGATTCATTCGGTCCTTCGAAATATCAAATTCGCATTTAAACATAGATGATATCCTTGTGGCATCATCCAATCCAGACCAACACATTGAACATCTGAGGATAGTATTTCAGCGACTATACAGGACGAAGGTTTGGTCATCAATTTAACCAAATACCTATTCGGCTAGAATCAAGTCAGTTTCTTGGATTTCGACATTTCGGCTTAGGCATGATAAACTACTACCGCATTTTTCTGCCAAATGCAGCTCAAGATCAAGGCAGAATTGTACAACTTTATAAAAGGCCGCAAGAAAAATTACAATAGCAAAATCGGGTGGAGTGATCAATCTAACCAAGCTTTCGAGCTTTGTAAGAAACGATTGGCAGAAGCCAGACAGCTTGCGCACCGATCGTCTCATGAAAAAATGACTATCATAGTCGATGCTTCAAATCAATCTCTTCAGTAGTACAGCAGCAAACAACAAAAGGATGGCAACCGCTAAGCTTCTTTTCGCAGAAACTGACGGACACGGAAAAATGATACGGTACGTACTATCGAGAGTTGCTGTGCAACTCGTAATACACTAGAGTACGCACTACATCAAACCTGGAGAAAGCATCACCACGTCAGCGTAGGCATTTAGACCTGATAGCTCAATACACAGCCGACATACAACATATCTCCGGTAAGGAGGTGGCGGCGGACACTCTCTCTCTCTCTCTCTCTCTCTCTCGAGTCGAAGCATTAACGATCACAGCGCTTAAAAGACGTTCGACTCTGGGCAAAATATTACATCAACTGCCAAAAATGCAAAATCACAAAACACGTGAAAAGCCGAGCTATTCGACAGCTTAGATAATATAATCGGTTTCCACCGCAAGCGAGCAACATTTTAAATCCGGCATGCAACGACATGATCGAGAGATGGCATCGAGGATTAAAAGCGTCAAAAATGTTTATCAACAATCGGAATTTCGGGACGAATTCGAGGCGTTTTCAGTCGAACTCGTATATGGAGAGGAATTACGTCTACCGGGAGATATGACACAACCGACATCGTTCTCAATACAAAACCAGGTCATTTCGTAAATTTAAAATTATCTCAAATTCGTCTAAATTGTTCGCATGTTCTAATCCGTACAAACGCGGTACGTAAAGCATTGCAACCTCCGTACGAGTGACCTTACCGAGTGGTAAACCGTCCCGAAAGATACTAAAGAATTCTAGTGAAAAGCACAGAGTACGGCAAAGGCAGCGACCAGAAACACAGAGCAAGATAATGTTTTACAGTACATTTCTTGATTCGTATTCACAGTACTGGACTTTTGGCCGTGGTTTTTGCATTCAAGCGTTTTCATAATTTCGTTTATGGACATAGATTTGTTCTTGACAACCAATCTCATTAAATTTGCGTGATATTGATGGTGTCAAAATTACAAAGACTGTTCATGGTGTTATTAAAGTACCCCGGAATGGAAATTGTTTATAAACCGGGGAAAACATGCTGCTTGCTGATTGTCTCACTCGAGCATAATTGAAGACAAACACAAGCTCGGAGGAAAAAAATTGACATGAGTCATTCACGCGATCTCTAGGTCTGTTTGTATCTCAAAGTATAATTATGATTACAGTACCGAGAATAGAAAGTGCAACACCCATAAAAACACACAAAACGATGTATTTTGCCAATACGACGGACGTTTAAAAAAACCATTGTTTTAGAAGTGGTTCTTTGTAACATTTTATTGTTTTTAAAGCCATTATAATTTTTTAACATTTTTCAGCTAAAATTAAATTTCAGTTTGAAGAACAGGTAATAAATGTTGAGTCACTTTCTATTGTAGTTTTTTTGATTTTTATGGTAAACAGCTGTCTTACGAAGTAATAAAACGTGTACTTAATATTTAGTTGCCCCGCCTTTGTTGACAATACCAGCAACAATCCTAGTTGGGACGAAGGCAATTAAATGTTGCAGGTACTCGAGGGTCAGTTCTTTATTGAATTGAGTTTTTTGGATGATGACGGCATCTTTTTATTGATTTCATCCCCATTACGTGCCAAAGGTATTCAATGGGGGTTCAAATCCGGTAAATTTCCAGGCCAATCCAGTGTGTGAATTCCGTTTTTCAACAGAAAATGTTTAACGGAGTCTGGCGGAGTCATCTTGAAAAATCACAGACTCAGCACTCAAAAAATGCATTTCACTGTTTCACTTCACTGTTTTTTTCAGGCACTGATCGTTCAGACGTTCGCCAGATTAGCGCCTGACGTACTGGATTCCATCCCAAATAGAAGAAGATTAGAATACAACAGTCCGCCACTGCTGTAGACTCTAACCAGCGTGTTTTCGAGGCCATTCTAACCGTTTTTGTTTCATTTTGGTCGTATGAAATGGTTTTTTTGCGGGGGACCTGGCCATACATCCTTTTTCCCGGAGTCGGTTACGAATCGTGTGAACCCCGATTTCTTTGCCGGTTCTGCGTTGAATTCAGCCCGAATAACCACAGCAGTTTTAAATCGATTAGCTGTTGATATTCTGATTTGTCTTTCTTTTTGGACCTGTTCCCTTTTTGCGTTCCAGTTCACCGGTGGAATGAATTTTTTTAAAAAACGGCTTACAGCAATAACAGCTCAACAGCAATCTGCCTCGATTACAATTTAGATGTCCCAGACAATGCCAAAATCCGATTTTTCTGAACCATAGTTAGTTGTGTGTTCTTGGCCATATTGAACAAATTATAATTTTAATAACTTTCTCTTGCGAATAATTATCTCAAACTAATTAAAAATGTAAAAAACGATTGTATTTATAGCCATAAAATAAATCAGCCTCCTACGATAGTGACAAGGGGCAATTAGTACAATTTTACATGAAAAATGTTGGTGGTTCACTTTCTATTCTCGTTACTGTATTATGGACAAATATTGGAATCCGATGAAAATCTTAAACGCTTGTGTAAATACGTAAAAGACGTTTAGCCTGAATATGTATCATTGAACGATTTTTGGAGGGTATTACATAAGTTTATTATTCTAGAAATCACCGGTAATTCCAACAAAATTGCAAGAAAATGGTCAAGCGGTTACACGAATTACAAACACTTGCACAAATAAATTCTCGAATCAGTGAAAATGAAATGATTGGGATGTTGCAATAAATACAGGTGGTTTTTATTTACGTAAGTGGTGTGCAAACGATCCTCGACTGTTAGAAACTGTTCCTATTCAAGGTCGTGAGGAACTTTAATTTAACGAATTCGTGTAAAGGCGTTAGGCTTGCTCTGGCAGCCAAGTAATAATAACGCAGGCAAAATAACTATACAGAAGTTAGGGAATCAAAATTAGGTTACGATGAATTAATTTCAAGAGACCTTCAAGACCTTTGTATCAACTACAAAACAACATTAAACCAAATATCCAAAATTTACTTTAACAGTAACGTTGTGGGTCATACAAAAAGAAATAAAATAATACGTACAAAATTACATGGCTATAGCGACCCTTCGGAAAAAGTTTATGATACATGTCTGTACATAAAAATTATTCACAACGACAACAACTCGATCAACATGCTCTACGGTAAATCATGAGTATCACCTTTAAAAACGTTGTCGCTTTACTTTTATCTTAATTGATATCATCTGTTATTGAAGGCTTAAATTTGCAGTTTGACGATGTAATTTTGTGGTCAGACTCTACTATTACTTTGTGTTGGGTGAAGAGTTCGTTTGTTAAAAGTTTTTATCTCCAATAGAGTCAACGAAATTCGGGAGTTAACATTTAATCTAACGGCCCTGAAATGCTTCAATCCAATAGTTATGATTCAATTATAACAGCAACATTAAACGATTTGGATAATTTGGTTTCTGAGGCTAAGCAAGAAAAAATAGTGATGCTTACAACAACCACACCAAACGTTATTAGTGACGTGATAATTCATAGTTTTGCATAGAAGTTATAAGAATTTCTCAAAAAAATAAATCCCTACTACGATCAACTTCTTTCTTTTTTGCTTTCGCCCCTTTTTTCAGCAAGCAGCAAAAAAACTGCCAGCATTCAACTTTTAAGGTGACGTTTTTTGTAAATTACGCAAACAAATAACCTAAAATTCATCACTGTCTTCACGTTCCCGCCATTTAGTTTATGAGCGAGATCTGTCAAATTTTCATTAGTATTGTTACGATTTTGCCTTGTCAATCAAGGTTCGTATCACTGGGGCCCTATTCTCGAATTCCACATCCATTTTCCACATGTGGACATCTGTCAAAATTCATAAAAATTGAATTTTTTTCGGTACTAAGGGATTATTTCCGAATGGGTATAAGCATGTGGAAAAAATTCCCCATATAGGAAAATGAACATGCCGCATGTGTTTTATATACGAATTACAATTTTCGAACGTTTTTGTGTGAACTTTGACAGATGTCCACATGTAGAAAATGAATGTGGAATTCGATAATAGGCCCCCTAGAAAGTGAATAATACAAAATCAATTCAATTTATCACCAACGAATTTATTTATTAAGCACAAGAATTATTACAACACAAATTCAATACAATTTATTAATAAAAATTCACAAAATTACTTTATATAAATTATTCTCAAATTTTACTGTACGCTTATAATTTTTATTTCCATTAAAACACTTTTAAAATCATTTTTTAATTACTTTTTAATCTTTACATTGTCGCTTTCCAAATACTACTAATAGAATTCGATCTTGTTCACCTTTTTATATACACAAACCAAACTTCTCGAAAGTTCATGACTTTTCCAGTTAGAATAGCGTAGAAACAAACACATTACGTAACAATTTTATCATGGAAAATTCCATTTTAGTACAGTTAAACATTGCACTATTAATTTAACTTATTCTATTACACACTAGGTGTCACCGTTACAGTACGAATTATTGTTACGTTTTTGCCTTGTCAATCAAGGTTCGTATCACTGGATTGTGAATAATACAAACTCAATTCAATTTATCACCAACGAATTTATTTATTTCACAAAATTTATTACAACACAGTTTATCAATCAAAATTCACAAAATCACTTTATATAAATTATTCTCAAATTTTACTAATCACTTTTACTTTTTATTTCGCACAAAAACACTTTTTAAATCACTTTTTAATTCCTTTTTAATCTTTATACTATCGCTTTCCAAATATTACTTATTCTTACAACTTTACACTATCGCGTTCCAAATACTAATAATCCAATTCGATCTTGTTCGCCTTTTTATATACACAAACCAAGCTTCTCGAAAGTTCACGACTTTTCCAGTTGGAATAGCGTAGAAACATTACGTAACAATTTTTATCATGGAAAATTCCATTTAGTACAGTAAACATTGAGCTATTAGTTTTACTTATTCTATTACACACTAGGTGTCACCGTCACATTATTAAGTATTGTGACGGTGACACCTAGTGTGTAATAGAATAAGTAAAACTAATAGCTCAATGCTTTACTGTACTAAATGGAATTTTCCATGATAAAAATTGTTACGTAATGTTTCTACGCTATTCCAACTGGAAAAGTCGTGAACTTTCGAGAAGCTTGGTTTGTGTATATAAAAAGGCGAACAAGATCGAATTGGATTATTATTCGTATTTGGAACGCGATAGAGTAAACTTGTAAGATTATCAGTAATATTTGGAAAGCGATAGTATAAAGATTAAAAAGGAATTAAAAAGTGATTTAAAAAGTGTTTTTGTGCGAAATAAAAAGTAAAAGTGATTAGTAAAAATTGAGAATAATTTATATAAAGTGATTTTGTGAATTTTGATTGATAAACTGTGTTGTAATAAATTTTGTGAAATAAATAAATTCGTTGGTGATAAATTGAATTGAGTTTGTATTATTCACAATCCAGTGATACGAACCTTGATTGACAAGGCAAAAACGTAACAAATTGGTGACAGCGGTGGGATTGTGAATAAAAAGAAAAAGAAAATGATTCTCAACGAATTAAAAGTTCCAGAATTAAAAAAAGAACTTGAGAAACGGGGTTTGGCTACTGATGGTAGTAAAGCAGCTTTACAAGCGCGACTACGTGAGGCCATGCAGAACGAAGGGCTGGACGCGGAACATTATGATTTTGGAGAGAAAGTAACGGATGTAGCAACCATAGAGCAGAAAGCAGAAGATAAACAACCGTTGGTCGAAAAGACACAAGAACATTCTGGAAGTTTCGATTTGTCGCAGTTAATAGCTGCTATGAACCAAATGACAGGACAGATGTGTCTAATGAAACAACAAAACGAACGACAAATGGTGAAAATGGAGCAGTCAAACCAAGAAATTAAGAATGAAATGGAACAACAAAATGTGCGACAGTTGGAGACTATAAACCAGTCAAACGAAGAAATAAAACGACAGTTGGAACAACAAAATCAGTCTAACCTAAAAATGGAACAACAAATAGAGAAAATTGAACAACCAATCCAGGAAATTGCAGATGGGCAAAAGAGAATGGACGAGAAAATTCTCGAATTATCTACTAACATACACGGCGAAGTAGAGAAGCTACAAATGGAGATTCAAAAGGTTGACGAAAAATTAGAAACGAAGGTTCAACATGTTGAAGAGAAATTGCAAACGGAGATTCAACAAGTTGTGGAAAAATTTCAACGTCTCGAGAAAGATCTAACTGATGTCAAGGCAAGTGGAACAACGACGCAAGTGGTACAGACCGTTCAATCAGTTAAGTTAAAACCACCAAACTTCGACGGTACATCATCTTTCGGCATTTTCAAATTTCAATTTGAAACGGCAGCCAATCAAAACCGTTGGAATGATGAACATCTTGTCGCAGCGTTAATAGTGTCCCTTAAAGGTGAAGCAGCGGAGGCCTTACAAACAATTCCGGAAAAAGATCGCAACAGTTATCTCGAAATTATGAAGGCGCTGGATCGGAAGTACGGCAGTGACCACAAGCGGGAAATCTTTCGTATGGAATTGAAAAGCCGCTATCAAAAGGCAGGAGAATCGCTACAGGAATTTTCATCGGCAATCGAGCGATTAGTACATCTAGCACATACCAGTACATCGGCCGATTATATGGAAAGGCTAAAAATTGACGCATTCATAGACGGCATTCGAGATCCAGAGACACGCAAGGCAGTGATGTTGTCACCTAAATCAACCTTTGCGGAAACCATTGCGTTTGCGTTAACGATCGAGGCCGTGCAGAACTTCACCAGACCGTCATTAGTTAGGCGCCAAATGAACTCAGACACGAACGGCAGCATGGAGCGAATGGTACCGACAGTCGGAAGAGGCAGGCTTAGGTGTTGGAAATGTGACAAGTTGGGTCACATCTCAATGGACTGTCAGAAAGTAATACATGGAGAGAGAAGATTGCCACCTTTTATGCGGGCAAAAACGGAACGGTCGGAACAAAGGTCTAGAAGCAGCGAGCGAAGATGTTGGGTATGTAACAGGATTGGCCACATTTCGCGAGATTGTTTGGTAGCAAGGGGAAAGCGGCACGGATCGCCAACTTCTGTGGAAAGAGCACTAAGAGGAGAGCAGGGATCGGGTGAACGGATGGCAACAGTCGGTAAAGTGGAAAGGTTAGAAGTCAGTTTGAAGGAACCGAAGCTGGCTTCGCCGTCTGGTTGCCCCATAACATCCATCCCTGTTACGAGTGAAGCACGAGGCGGAAGCAGCGTCACAGTTGGGGGCGGTGTTGATGGAAGGAGGTGTATTATTACGCTGGATACCGGAGCAACCCACACAATTGTTCGGAAAGATTTGATCGCAGGAGCAGTGCAGCTGATTGATGGGTTAAAACTAAGAATGGCAAATGGGGAGAGTGCAATGATTAAAGGGAAAAAGATCGTGAGCATAAGGATCGGCGAAACCCTTTTCCCACACGAGGTTCTGGTCGCAGACATTGTGGACGAGGTTATTTTGGGAACGGACTTCATGAGGATGAATGGCTTTGTGTTGGATTTTGGACGGGGAATATTGAGTAGCGATAACATCAAGCTGAAACTTAAATTTAACGGTACGGATGCGACAGTAAGGCGAGTAACAATCAGTCATTGCGAGGAGCTGCCATCGAAATCTGAAACAATTGTTGAGGAAACGAATGAACACCAGGTTAAGCAGACATTGGATAAGAAGGGCCGAGTTGTGCGAGGTAGAGTGCGAGTGTCGGGCGACTGGATGAGAACTCGATGTGCCATACGGGTAAATGGCCAGGGATTACACGAGGGGCAATTGGTGTGGCTTCACAACTCGCAACAAAAGAAGGGGGATTTATCGGCGAAAGTGCAGCCTTTATGGACGGCACCCTACAGGACAAGAAAAGGACAAGGAGGTAAACCAATGGCGGTACATTTAGAGAGGCTGGCCCTCTACCGAGGAGGTAATTTCGGTCCTGTTCGGGACGAACAGGCTTAGGTGAGGGGTAGTGTGACGGTGACACCTAGTGTGTAATAGAATAAGTAAAACTAATAGCTCAATGCTTTACTGTACTAAATGGAATTTTCCATGATAAAAATTGTTACGTAATGTTTCTACGCTATTCCAACTGGAAAAGTCGTGAACTTTCGAGAAGCTTGGTTTGTGTATATAAAAAGGCGAACAAGATCGAATTGGATTATTATTCGTATTTGGAACGCGATAGAGTAAACTTGTAAGATTATCAGTAATATTTGGAAAGCGATAGTATAAAGATTAAAAAGGAATTAAAAAGTGATTTAAAAAGTGTTTTTGTGCGAAATAAAAAGTAAAAGTGATTAGTAAAAATTGAGAATAATTTATATAAAGTGATTTTGTGAATTTTGATTGATAAACTGTGTTGTAATAAATTTTGTGAAATAAATAAATTCGTTGGTGATAAATTGAATTGAGTTTGTATTATTCACAATCCAGTGATACGAACCTTGATTGACAAGGCAAAAACGTAACAGTATTCATAGTGTAGTATTTGTTAAGCTTTTCTAAATGGATACCAGTTTCAAAAATGAATGTTACAGAACCCAAGCACATCTGTAGTCCAGGGTCAGTAAAAAAACAAATTAAAAATTGAAAATACAAAAATAGCAATGAACTGAACAAAGTAGGCACCCCAGATTTATATTTTCTCGAAAGGTTGACCTTCCCCTTCTCAATGCTGTACTGAACTCTTTTATGGAGTGATAGCTACGCCATTTACATTTAGGTACATTCACCCATTTATTCGTCTTTTGGGAATCACTCTACATTTGAGTATTAGTACTCAGTTTAAACATTAATTCGTTATCTATCAAAAACTGTCGCCGATAATTTCATATTTTGCAATATTTTCTCATTTGAAACGTTTCAAGTGTGGAAAGCATGATAAAAAAATTCAATTTTAAAGCAATATACTGGCCAACCTAATCCGTGAACATTGACTGAATTTATACTTAAGCTGAAAGGGTTGAACCATTTCTTTCCACGCATCCATTTATTGATTATTTTAGTAATATCTAAGGCCTTACATAAATGGTTTCAATTTCAAAAATATGTGTGGCACTATTCTTGAAATCGGTGGAATTTCCACTTACAAATTCCACATAGAAAAAATATTTTATTCTTTTCGTGTGTCCCTTTGTGATGTAGTGATTATATTAATGATTATATTGTTGTCGTCGAATTTAGAGTAGTGGTTCTGAGTTCAATTCTTGCCGTTGGCCAAAAATTTTATTAATTATAAAGCATTCGTTAAGCTAATCACCTGCAATGTTACCAACACGTTATAAAACTGTTCGAAGGGTCTCGGCGCAGAAGGGATGATTTCGACCTCAAAGACAATATTTATGATATAATTTTACTTAAAACACAAAACTCATACCCAATCAAAAATTTCCATTGGTATGGGTTGGAAAATTTCCCTTATTAGAATTCAAGAATATGCTATTTAAAATGCCTGTTTCAAAAATACCTGTTATAAAACCCAATTCACATCTGTACAACGCATGCGTTCCCAACTTCAATGCCGTGTAATAGGACAATCGAAGGTCAAAAACTATTAAAAATACGTGTCCGATTTCTTTGTATAAAGAACATGATACAAAATCAAAAAATTGAAATCGGTGAGGTCGACTTTGAAACCTAGCCAAAATAGTATCATGGAATGGGTCATATAAATTCCGTGAATTTCTTGTATATATTCGGCCATTTGGTTGGGGTGTGGCGGCAACACTACCGTCGATGCAAGTAAAATTGGCATCACCTTTTTCGGTTTACTGGGTTGAAAAAACCACGGTATTCTAAAACCACGTTATTCTAAAAGGACAAATTAAAAAACACAGTCAAAAAAGGAAGGAGGGAGCGAATAAAAGCGGCGGAATAAGATGGCTACAAATTAATAAATGTTTTGATTATATCTGTAATTCTTAATAAAACATTAATAATTAAATAAATAAATAAACGAATATCGAGTATCTGGTGAATAAAATACAAATAACAAAACAACAATTGGTGTAATTCATTTTCGGATTAGTGAACATAACCGTGCGAATATAGTGGAGTGTTAATAGAGGGAACACATAACATTAAAACTCACATCAACACACCCGCATTGGTGACCCCGACGTGATTAAACAATAAAATCATTCGCAGTTCGGATTTAAATATTTTTTTTAATTGTTTTAACAATTCCCAAATGAGTGACAACGAAAACAAAGGTGCGGCGAAACCCAAAATAGTTGGGACAACTAACGTCTACAAGGTGTCAATAAAATACGCACCTTTCAATAGAGACGACCCAGAAATTTGGTTTACACACTTGGAAGCACAATTTGAAATTGGTGCTATTTCAGCCGATTCCACCAAATACGGACATCTTATTGCAGCTCTCGATCCAGAAACAGTGAAATGTGTGCGCGATCAAATTCTTACACCGCCAAAGAGCGACAAATACGAAACATTAAAAAAATCGACACGAGACGACGACAGAGCACAACAAAACCATTTAACAACTCAGATCAACATCCTAACACAGCGAGTGGGAGAACTGTTAGGTCATTTCGAGAAATCTAAAAATAAATCATCTCGCGGACGTTCGCAAAGCCCCAGGACCAATGACAATAATCGTCAGCGTAGCAGTTCGCGATCAAAGGAACAAGTGGCAAAACACCCGAATTGCTGGTATCATCATAAATACGGTTTTCAAGCGCGAAGGTGTCTAAAACCATGCTACTTCAACGAAGCGAGCCAACTGACAACGCCTAATCATAGTCGATTCACAAAACAAGCTACAATTCTTGATCGACAAAGGCGCCGAGATTTCATTAATACCACCAACAAACCCCGAAAAGTCCAATTCGTCCACGTTTAAATTGTTCGCGGCGAACGCTACAACGATTGATACATACGGTTGAAAAAACCTCACTCTCAACATAGGTCTTCGTAGACCATTGATATGGAAGTTCATCATAGCAAAAGTCGATCGGTGTATTCTTGGAGCTGACTTCCTATCACATTTCGGTTTATTAGTCGACATTAAAAATAACAAGCTCATCGACCCCAACACGAACCTCGACGTCAAAGTAGAGCCAATTCAAATTCCTTCATACGGCATTACAACAATAAAGTCCGATTCCGAGATTCTGGAACTACTACACGAATTCAAGACAGTAACTCGTGAATCGACAAATCTAAATACTGTGAAGCACAACATCACGCATTGTATTGAGACATCCGGTCAACCATGCCATGCAAAAGTGCGCCGGTTGAACGCGGGTAAGATGAAAATCGCCAAAGCTGAGATTGAAGCTTGGACAGCACAAGGAGTGTGCCGACCCTCGAAGAGCAATTGGGGAAGTCCGCTCCATATTGCAAAAAAGAAAGACGGAAACTGGCGATTTTGTGGTGACTATAGGGCATTAAACTCGATAACAAAACCTGACCGTTATCCGACCGGTATGCAGGTCCCTATCGAAGAACGAGACATAGGAAAAACCGCAATCATCACTCCGTTCGGATTGTTTGAGTTCACCCGGATGACGTTCGGATTACGTACCGCGGCTCAAACATTCCAACGTTTGATTCATGCAATATTTCGAGATCTGGCATTCGTGTTTCCGTATATCGACGACCTACTGATCGCCTCACAAAACTCGGAAGAGCATCTGAAACACATACGGATTGTTTTCCATCGCCTAAGTGACGCGGGACTAGTCATAAATCTTAATAAGTGCGCATTTATGCAGAACGAAATATCTTTCCTCGGATTTCATATCACCGTAACCGGCATGTCGCCTGATAAACACAGAGTGGAAGCCATTCAAAATTTCCTACGACCAGCTACAAAAGACGGTATTCTTCGATTTTTGGGGATGATAAATTATTACCGATTCTTTTTACCGAATGCAGCACACGATCAGGTTATTTTATACGAATTTTTAAAAGGGCGAAAGAAGAAGAAGGATAAGTCACCAATAAATTGGACCGACGGATCTACCAAAGCATTCGAAACGTGCAAAACAAAGCTAAATGCCAAATTTGCAATTTTCGTCGACGCGTCGAATACAGCAGTTGGAGCAATATTGCAACAACAGACACAAAAAGGATGGCAACCCCTGTTCTTCTACTCACGAAAGCTAAGTGATACCGAAACCCGCTACAGTACGTATGACAGGGAACTCTTAGCCGCTTACTCAGCTACCAAACATTTTAAAAATTTCGTCGAAGGTCGAGAATTCATTCTATTCTCTGACCATAAACTACTGACATTCTTACTACGTCAAAGTCTCGAAAAAGCATCGCCTAGACAACGCCGACACTTAGACTTTATACCACAATATACATCGGATATTCGTCACATTTCGGGGAACAACAACGTCATCGCGGATATGCTTTCACGAATCGAACAAATTCAAATAGGAAGCGCAATTGACTATGAAGCAATAGCGCCTTTAAAATTCAAAAAATTCCCAGTTTTTGGAACCGATAAGGAAATTTTATGCGATGTTTCAACGGGAACACAAAGGCCGTTTTTCCCTAAATCATTTCGTCGACAAATTTACGAGTCATTGCACAATATCTCTCACGCCGGGATTCGCGCCACAGCAAAACAAATCAGTCAAAAATTCGTATGGTCAGCGATGAACCAAGAAATACGCTCTTGGGCCAAGCACTGCATACGCTGCCAAAAGTATAAAATTACGAAACACGTCAGAAGTAAAACTGGAACTTTCCAAATCACTTGGATTCCACCGCAAACGAACAACTGCTTACAATCCAGCATGCAACGGCATAATCGAACGATGGTACCGTAGTTTTAAAAGCGCAATAATGTGTGTCGTTGAAAAACAGTGGACAAAATCTTTACCGATAATACTACTCGGATTGAGAACCTCATTCCGGGACGATTTTCAAAGTACGTCAGCCGAACTCGTTTACGGAGAACATATACGACTACCCGCGGATTTCATTCAACCAAGCAGAAACATTCATCAGTCCGATTTCGTCACACGGTTGAAGAACCAGTTTAAAGACATTCAACCTTCATCGACATCACGACATGCTAAAGAACAAATTTTCGTATTTAAGGAGTTGGCAACTTGCGAATTCTGCTGGTCAAAGGTATCCAATCAACGGTTTCAATAAACCGGCTTAAACCTTGTTTCATAGAGGCGCCGCAACCTGTTAAACATACAAATACATCGAGCGAAGTGCCAACCAAACCGAACACTACGCTGGAAACAACACATTCACCACCGTCACATACCGGTGAAACAGGCATGTCACTTAATGGAAGAGTAACATTTCATCCCAAACCTACTGAACCAACCAAATCCAGAGGGGGCCGCGCCATCGTTAAGCCGGCTCGTTTTCGATAATTTTCTATCTTTCACTGCATTCACTGGGGGAAGGATAGTGTGGCGGCAACACTACCGTCGATGCAAGTAAAATTGGAATCATCTTTTTCGGTTTAATCGGTTGATAAAACCACGGTATTCTAAAACCACGTTATTCTAAAATGACAAGATTAAAAAACACAGTCAAAAAATGAAGGAGGGAGCGAATAAAAACGGCGGAATAAGATGGCTACAAATTAATCAACGTTTTGATTATATCTGTAATTCTTAATAAAATATTAATAATTAATTAAATAAATAAATAAATAAACGAATATCGATTATCTGGTGAATAAAATACAAATAACAAAACAATACTGGAGGTTAATAGAGGGAACACATAACATTAAAACTCACATCAATACACCCACAGGGGTCGTTCTGATGACTCGTAAAATCTCACAGAACCATCATGATAGTCTTAGAATTCGATCAGAATAAAGTAAAGCTGTATTCGTAAAAAGACGAATAACGGGATACCGTTAAAACAAAACAGAACACGAGGTTAAACATCAGCACATGGGCCATGCAGTAATTACGAAAACCAGGCGCGTTTGAGGCTCTTATCGGCTACCGGCAATCTTGGTGATGGTTTGGGAAATTTCGCGTTTGCTTACATCAGATCTGCGATGCTATTATGAAATTATTTGACGCGCTTGTTTTCCGATCATATCGAAAATTTTCCTATTATGAAACTAAAAAAGTTGGTGACCGCTTGTTTTCGATTAAGACGAACAATATGCGACTGCTCTTGAGGTGACGAATGCATACGCTTGTTCAATAATAATAAAACGTGAGATAATAAAATTTCAGTTATTCAGTTCGTAACGTATATTTTAATTTGGGATTTTTTTTTAATTTTCCACCTAATTAATAAATTAATATTAATTTTTTTTGTAAATTTTTTTTATAGTTTATTTTCGATATTGTCGAATAATTCATAATAGCTATTTTCCACGGTGTCGAATTGGTCGAAAACGCCGAAAATTTGTGATGTCGACAATTTCATAATAGGCCCCCAGATTTTAATGTCAAGCAGTGGGTTTACATAGTTTCTTCGAGGAATGAAGAAGCCGATAAAAAAATATAAGTGTATTCAATGTAAAATTCCAAGCAAAAATTAATTTAAAATTAATTATTTATTTTATAATTTAATTACTCAACAAATACATAGCTAAAATTTATTTATTTATAGTTTTTCTTTTTAAATTGCAATACTCTTAATTTAATATGTAAAGATTTTGTAATAATAGTAACAATAGTTATACGAATACTAATTAATCATAATGGAAATTTTCTTCTTAACATCTTCTAGACTTCTAAGAGTAAGTAATCGGTACACTCATTATAATGTATAATCAAAATGGAATTTTTTTGTATTTTAATGTTAACTTAAGAATGATCTAAACTATATTACGCGCCAAACTATTTGTATATAGTTCTAAGCGACGTCTTTCGTCTGGTTATATTTGAGATTGAGGCGGAGTTAATGGTGTCCATGTACGTGACGTCGATGTTGTATTTGATTGTTGTTGATCGGAGCCTCGATCGGGCGAACCTTTATTCGAGCATTCTAACGGTATTACAGATTCTGGCGTTTGATTGCCATAAATTGGAGAAGGTGCTAAATTTTGTGTTAGCTTTGAATTGTTTTCATGTACTTCTTGTGGTTGATTGTATGTGCTGGTGATTAAAAAGAAAATTTATTATTAAACGTTTCAAGGTGGATGGAATTTTGATTGTCTCACCCAATATCACTAATAATCGGAATATATTCAGGAGTTTGATAGTGATACGTATTTTGGAATACACTGTAATCACTCGATGGATGCCATGATGATGAGTAGCCAAGATTTGTTATTGTGGTCGGATTTAAAACATTACTGTAGAGTTGATGCGATGTTGGTGACACGGCCGGTGTTGGATGATAAATTTGATGGGCTGGTGATGAGTAAATTTGTGGCGGAGACCCGCAAACCGGTTGAAAACTTTCACTTTGCCCCACCGATGGAATGTATTGCGATGGTAATGGATGAGTTGAATAGTTTGGAGATGAACCGTAGCCGGGCGAGCTGTTTGATGGGGTCGGCGATATATTTGGTGCAATTGAATTTGGACTGCCCGAGTTACCGGGATTCCAGTAGGTCGCCGGTGAACTACTTTGCCACGATGGATATGATCCGAATACTGATGAACTGGATGTTGGTGGTGTGGGTGGCTCTAGCGGAATATAAGTTGAACCTTGTGGCGGACTATTACCAATTCTCGGCCGCTGTGCCGGATATGGTGTAGGACGTGCCGTTCGTCCAGTATGCTGGTATCTATCACTAACCGGTATTGTAGTTTGTGTTGGTGAATACGAGCTATGAGGCAAAAACCATCCAAACGATGAATTTTCTCGGGCATATACACTGTCTGGTCTTTCTTTGGCGTCTAAAAATGCCTTAGCAAATGGATTATATTTTATTTTCAATGAAGTCACCTCCTCATTTTGATATGCGGTCACTGCTATAAATTGAGTTTCAGGGAATGGATATGTAACGACATGTCGCTGTTCTGATCCAACTCGAACCAAATGTATTCTAGGCTCATATTTATGTAAAGAATTGAGCATAATTTGTCCAGTTCCATTAGTCTTGTTTGTTAGTTTGACTTTGGCGAATGAAATTGGTTCTTTCATCCAGTGCGCCCCAAAATTAGGTGATTCCGGATGTACATAAATTGGATTAGTTGGCGGTGCTTCAGCTTTCCCACCAGGCACCTAAAACAACAATACAAATTTTTAATTTTCTTAAATAAATAAACAATAATTAATAACAATATATTCCATATATTGATACAATGAATGTGACCTGCTAATTAGCACATTTTAGTTTCGTTTTGTTTTTCATCTCTTGTGTAGATCGAGGAAAATTTAAATTAAATTAATGGATTGGAAAAAAATAAAAAATCGTGTTTATGTACACTAATTAGCATACATGAGAAATAAAAAACTAATTTAAATTTATTATAAACTATAATGATGAATATTTTAGAAACGTTTGTATTAGAAATTCAAAACAACAAAAATATGTTTAGCCTCGTAGGTACAATACACTTACCCATTCTCCATTGACATATTTCCAACGATGATTATCAACTTGGACAAATTCTAGTAGAACGGTATACATTGCGGCCGGATCTAATCCATTGGCGGTGACTTTAACCACGGGAAACATGCGTCTGCAATTATTTCAATAAATAAAATCGTTTATTATTAAATTGTGACGTTTCAAAATCATTTATTTTGTCATAATTTAATTATGACTCTGTACTATATGCTGGTGCTAATTCGATGTTCGTTGGCAGTAACAAGAACAGCTAATTTTAGAAATAATTTAATTTTTTGTTTTTTTGTTTTCGTACTCTGGTAATAATTATCGTGTGACTCATGTACATACGGTATATATTTGTGATACGTATTCAGCGTCATTTCAAGGTTTTGTTTGTGGATTATGACAACATTACGCGTTTGTTTATTTGATTAAGTTTGCCAAAAATGACAAACTTTAACCTGAATTTCATAAAATTTACGATATTTTGGATAATAAAAAAAAAAATTATTTACATTTTTAAAACCAGACACGTTTCAATCAAAGGTCAAACTTGCGTCGGAGGGCACGAATGGAATAGCATTGGAAAAAGTTTCGAAATTGGAAAAAGTGTCGAAATTCTGAAGTTTTCCAAATGTTCGAATATGACCTGTAAATTTAAGAAATATGTAGTTGACAAATTTGTCGAATTTTGTCAGGAAGTATTATTCACCGACGCATGAACTTCATTTGAATTTTCCGCTAAGATAAAAAACTATGGAAAAGGGGAAAATGGAATGGCCACTTTAGGGGTATTCTGATTTAATGTCACTATACAGAAAAATCTATAAAACTGGTTTAAAAATGTGCTTGAATTTAAATTCAGATTTCCTAATTAAAACACGCTTTTACAATTGAGAGCTTTCGGTCAAATTAGAGTGTTAATCAAAATTGTGTTAACCTATAATTGTGTTAAAAAATTGTGTTGAATTTCTGAGTATTCCAGCTCTATTAAGCTATTTTGTATTGGATGGTACGTTTATATTTGCCATCGGCCAAAATCAGTCCAGATCGACAGAATTTTTAATTTTAGGAATGTTAATTTTAAAATTTTATCGGGTCTGTTTGTTTACTTAATAATTGATTTACAAACTAACTTAGACTTTAGAAATTTTGGCCTTCCAGTCGCTCAACTTTGTTCATTTTTGGGTTTATGTTTGTCCAATGCTTAAGATGGGGAAAACGCAAATAATTATATTGTTGTTTGACCTTGTGAATAGCACAACCCATTAATTTGCGTATAAGAGTGCTTTTTCTGGAAATTCCAAGATAATATAATATATGAGTTAATTCCACTATTTGCAGAACATATTTGGTTTTGTTCAATCCTATGAACCACTCAGTGACCTTTGGCTTCGACATCGAATAGGATCTTGTGTTTCAGCTGTATCAATAAAACTTATGATCTCATCAGCCTGCTTTTGTTTTCGAAAGTATCGTAATTTTAATTTATGAATTTCCAACATAAAGGACAACCATTTTTATTCGTTATGTTGGAAATTCACAAAAACCTGTAAGTAAAAAGAAAAAAGGTTTTGCATTGTGAATGCTCTGAAAGACGTTCAAGAGGTTAAAGTCTCATTGAATTGTTTATGGACAATGACTTAAACTTAATCATAGAACGTTTGCCTTTCTATAACATCAACCTTGAATTTTGGTATTCTCAATTGTGCCAGTTTTAGTTTCCACTTTTCAACGACAGCAATCGTACCAACAAATATGAAAATGGTGGCAGTAGTGAAAAATGTGCTGTTTTCAACTCGTGGGTAATGAAAGTATACTGCTCATTCAGATAATTACGACACACGCTATCGCTTGTGTTGCAAACTTTATACTCATGAGTAATAACTACCACTTTGGGCTTATTGAAAAATACATTATTATTGTATTGGCATGTTATCAACCAGTGAGTAATGAGTTCAATTCATGACTGCACTAAATACAGTAATCGTAAGTTTTGTTTTTTTTCTCTCCACAAACTAAAGTATATTCATTATATTACTAAATAGGAGTCGGTAATAGAATAGAAAGTATCATTTATAACTCTAGAATTGTGAAATTGAACGTTTTTCCTTCTACTTGTAGCCATGAGTAATAACACTTTCATTATGTTTAGTTAAAAAATATACCGTAAGTTGTTTTTTTGGTGGCACAAATGAGATCTCGGTTTTTGATTAAATGTTCGATGGTTGGCCATCGTAATCATTTATCACTTAAACTTGAATGTGGATTATCCAATTGATAAATTATGTGAGTATGCCGGTAGGCTATATTTGTTCAAAGTTGACAGTTAAATGATTGGATAAGGATAAGTCACCCCTCGCTCTCTTTGATTTCATTCGGAATTTGATTAAAGGAAATCTTCTTTAATAAATTAATTATTCCTGACATGTTGTCTGCTGGAGTGTCTGTTCCTTCATTCATTAACTATCTAATCACCGTAATTAAAAAAAAAAAATAATTGTGGCCGTCACGGGACGCCCGGCAGGTAGCTTCCGACGGAATAGTAGCTGTTTAAGGTGTTTTAGACGGCATTAAAGTAATGATGGCCGATGGTAACTGAAGTATGTAACATAAGTATTAGGCGTGATGTTATCGAGGTATCTTGAAAATATGGCATCGTTTGTTGTTCCATATCTAGTTGTAGGTTCATTTGGCTTATTATTGATTTTCAAATCAAATTTTTGTTCAAGAAATGTTGTCAAAGGGATTGAATCGTTTGTGTCAAAATTAACATTAAAATCTCCTGTTAAAATCATCGGAAGTTCGTCTAAACTATCTCCTAAATTCCTTGATTCTTCCCGACTATAAATGAGTAACCGACGGTGTAAAAATTTCATGATTTCTGTGACTTTTTGATTTGGTGGAATATACATAACAACCAAAAGGAATTCTCTCAGATCCCCCTCTCGATGTAATGAAATTAGTAATTATTTCTTACAAAGTAAATATTAAGTTTATTCAAGGATAGCCTT
Source organism: Tipula vernalis (assembly GCA_958295665.1). Taxonomy (NCBI): domain Eukaryota; kingdom Metazoa; phylum Arthropoda; class Insecta; order Diptera; family Tipulidae; genus Tipula; species Tipula vernalis. Next base: position 304,933,304 of record OY282559.1, read on the forward strand.
TTAAATTCTTCTTGCAAAGCAAATCTACATATGTACAAACCTTCAATACTAAAGCAACTCGCGATAAAGCGACATATAATAACGAGTTTTACTATCAAACAAATTTATCTTGAGTTTACTGCAAAATAGATGCGTTGTATTCATTGTCTAATGCGTTTTCATGAAATAATCGACAACCACATTTGGGCAGCGCTGTGTGACTTTTTCCTTCGTAAATACATTTGACTCGATAATGGCCAATTCGTCATCATCTAGAATGGATCCACTACCAATTTTTGTAAGGATAGATGCCCAAATGATATTAGTTTGTCACATCGCATAATTTGAGTTAATTCGTAGAATTTTAATCCTCGCCACAACAGAGGTTCAACCATTCGTTGTTTTGTCTGCTTGTAAATTGGCATAAGAATAGGAATCATTAGGACTAGGGATCAATTTGATTTCAGCGCCAATCTTACTTATTTCGTCAACTATTAACACTTTAATATATTTAAATAAATATCGATACTGTTGTGCTGTTTCCATTGTCAATGGAAGTAGTTTAGACAGTAATATTTTTAATGCTGTATGAACTGTAGTTCCGTCAATGTCTATTGCAGCTTTGGCAGTGGAAGCGCACGTAATGTGTTGCAGAAGCCGTATTGTAGAATTTATTGTATATTTCCATTATCAATTTAATAACAAAAGTTTTTCCGCATCTAGCTGACCCAGTGGAGGGATGGATGCCGTGTAAAAATAATTTTTTTTGTTTTTGATTAGCACTTCTCATGAGGTCACAAAATTGATCAAGGTTTATTATGTTTTCTCTTTAAGTGTAGCTTGGTGTGTTAAACGTAAGTTTTCATTAAGCGCAGCATTTGGGTTTACATTTAATTCTTGAAAAGGATTTGGGTCTGGAAATCTTGTAGCAACGTCTTGATTTTCTAACTCGTCATCATTCAATTGATCTTCTTGGCGACATAGTTATCGGCATATATCAATAGTCTTTTGAATATCAATATTAGACTCAAACTATTTCCGTATCCTCATTTTTAAACGGCAAATTTAAAGTCACCATTTCTCTTCTGTACTCGTTGTAGTCCTGAGTCATGTCACAGTTTCTATAACGAATAATTCGTGACTGTTTTCGTTCTTCATAAACTCCACAATTGTTTTTAGTATATTTAGAAACAAATTGTGCTAAAGTAACATTTTCCAAATCGTCTCGCCGTTTTTGATATTTTTCATGCCAATCATCCTTCCAAATTTCAGTAGAGTCATCATCAAGTTCACTTATTTGTTTTAATGTTTTTTTAATCCTTTGTCGCTCGATTGACCAACAAGTACTACTGAAGATCTTGAAATTGGTTCTCTAAGAAGATACCAAGCAGTTATTCTACTAGTTATTCCAACAATGTCGAATTCTGGATGTTCATTCATAACTTCTATAATGTTACGTTGTAAATTGCTAATTCCTCTTCGCAACGCACAAGAATATTCTTCAGTGATTATCGGCAAATCCATGTTTGGCTTTAATGCGTTAAAAAAAAGGATGTCGTTTATAAAAAATTCGTGGTCTAATAATGCCCGATCTGATTATGGTTTTGTATTCTTGATTTGATCGAATATTAATAGTTTCATAGTAATATTCAAAACTGCTATATTCGTTGCTTTCTAAATTCATTCTAATTTCAGCATAACGTTTCGAGTATTTTTTGAAATTTGGTGTCATGCCGTTTGCCGTCACGCCATACTAGTCGGTCTTACCCAAGGCGCACCAATAGATGTTTCACATCAAAAACGTTATTGGAACGGCTACATTGGCAAATATAGAATTGACCAATATCTGGGATACAAACTTCTCAGACTATTAATAGTAAAACTGCCATACGAAATACGTAATGTTTATTTGTTTGTCCTTTAGTTTTTTGTGGTCACACTCTCATCCAAATGACCTATGATGCCTTGCAGAGCTTTCTCACGGGAAGGACTGTAGCTATGGAATTTCCATTTTTACTTCTAAAATCATCTATCAAATTATTGTTGTTTGCCTCATCGCTATTACAAAAGCCCCATAATGTTCTGTTGATTGGGGTCTTGACATGTGACGTAACGCATTCGGCTGTTCAATAATTTAATTAGAAAAATGTATTTAAAATTTTAATGCATGGGGAATTCAAATAGTTTGGCTTCGATTGATTTGAGTGCAGGATACGTTGGATTGGACAGCTACGTAAAGTGAGATTGTTTTGGTTACGATATAGAAAAACTAAAGTAAATTCTAACAATTCCATTTTTAATTTTTCTAGTGCGATATCGTCGTCATATAATACACCTCTAGTCATACCAACAACAATACTGACACCATTTGTATTGTACTAAATAATAATAACATCATTCCGGTATTATATATTCGTCTAGACTGTGTTTTCCCCCAATATTTTTTATGATTTTTATTTTAAGTGTTTAATATTGTTGTTAGTTTACTTAATACAAAAAATAAACTAAACATTTATTTGAGAATAACTGGGCGAGTTACATTACTCCTCTAAAAAAATTTTAAACACTTTAATCATAAAATAATACAAAAATAGGAGAACAATCTAAAAATAACATTAACCAATTTTATACATAGTATTCTTTCCAACTACCACGACAATTCCTTCATCTTGTAACTCCTCCAAAGCGTCTTCAACGATTCAAATGACAACACAAATTTCAGTGTATTCCATAAACCATTTTTAATAACCAACAGAAAGCAATTTACCTTTCTTTAATATTTGTCACTAGCACCGCTCGCTTTTTGCGTGCATCTGTTGATAATCCAGTGATTCAAATATCGATATCAACTTTACCCGACAATGAATCGGAAAGCCAATTGTTTTAATCCTTCGTGATGTATAAGCGCCATGCTTCCTCAACTTTAGTGACTTCGACGAGGGTATCGTACTTACGTTTACTTACGGTAAGGCACACGCACTTCGGCAAACGTATTCAATTTTCCGTTAGTCACGGATATGTCGAAATTTATCCAAGGTCTGCAACTATTTTTCTCATGTCTACATAAATTTGATCCAAAAGTCTCTGTGCTTCTTCGAAAAGTGTAGGAGGAATATATTCTCGAGAATATACTAAATAATCTTTTCTCTCATGTCGAACGATGTCTCTTTCTTATCTTCGGGTCGCACCCGTATCAAAACCATCAAAAAACCTTACACAAACGTATAATTTGTGGAATATTTCAGTGAAAGCGAAGTTCTGGTCAGTTTAGAGTAATCTAATGTCGGTATCCAACCAGTTTTGCCAGTTCCAGCACATATTTCTATGTTATTAAAAAATTGGTTAGTTTGTTATGGATTCTGATTGCTTAGTATCCTTTATCTTGATTTCAAATTCGGCACAAACATAGTTAGAAGCCTCGTTCGGTATTGTATCTAGAATGTTTGGTATCGTGGTCTTTATCATTTGTCTTTTAAGTTCCTCATCATCTTGTCTTATTAATCGAAAATTATTCCTTTCATTTTCATAGATACTAACTCTATAGTCTTTGATTATGTATTTATCACAGTTTGGGTTCATCTTCTAATCCAATTATGTCTATATTTTTTTGTTATCCGCATGTCCAGTTCTTAATCTTGTCATGTTTTCGACTTCTTTGTCTGTTAATTTAGGCTTGTTAAACCATACAACTTTCGATGGAGTTGGGTTGATTTGCTTTGCAATATCTTTCTTACTTTTCCCGTATATGTTCATCCATTTACCTCCTAGAGAAATATTTGTGTCTTTTGTGGTGTCACTTATAGTTGGTTCGTTATTTAGGACGTGCATTGATGATTTAATGCTTTTTTAGCTAACTTGTCCCGGTATTCGGTGATGTTTTTTTTCCTTATTAAGTTCTGCTACCGCTCTAACTATAATTTGGGTTTCATAGTGCTTTTTTGTTTTTTGAGCCATTGCTGTCTTAATTCATAAGGATGAACTTTGTGGATAGTTAAGCCGCATCCAAACGTTTGGTGATTTGTATAAATTGAACGCTCATTGGTAGATTTTTCGATAAAAGGCTAATATGAACCAAAATTTGTTCCATTGGCCAATCGTGTGGGAGCGGCTTTAGAATAATTTACATTATCTTCTGTGTTCAGTTGAGCGAGTAATCTTAACCACAATCAATTGTTTCAACCGTTTTTACATACGTATTGTTTTTGAGCTTGATTGCTAATTGTAAGTCACTTTCTTGTATAAATTTTCCAATTCCAGTTGTGGTCTTTATTTGTTCCATTCGTGTTTATATGTGTACATTTGTTCAGCTCAATTTAGTTATTTTTGGACATATTTTCTATGCCTTTTTATGGGGGGCGAGTAGCAGGGACAGCAGAGACGCAACGATTTCAACAACAACGTCAAGCAACACTACCTACAGTTAGTACAAATTTGGGTGACCGCATGGGAACATGATGATGGAACGAAATCTCGCCCCCCTTCTCATAACCGCCGATGGAAAAAATGGTGGAGGGGAATAATAATAGTTGTTTACAGCTTTTCAGAAAAAGAGTTTGCAGTACCAGGAGATTTGTGTTGTCATATTACGGATTATTTGTCTTCTTACAGGTTGGAGCAGTAGAGATGAACTTTAAAAAAAATTGTATTGCTAAATAAATTACTAAAAAATATATTACTAACAAATTTACTAAATATCCAAACTACTTAGGTGTCTGGAACCGGGTTGAGTCTTTGTTGCTAACATTCCTTTCCCATACCTCGATTTTATTATACCATATGTAAAAAGGTGTACGATGGCTGCCTGGCCAGGGGCGGATATCACAACTATTAGACTTATGTGGTTATCGATGTGGCGCCTTTCTTTACGGGGTTTTGGCTTCATGAAGAATGGTTGTCGTGTTGTGTAACATGGGTATAATGGTGTGGTATTCGCATTTATAATACGGGAGACTTGCTTAATGCTTGATCGTACATCGCAATCAATCAATCAATATTTTCTATGCCTTTTTATGGTTGATCTTTTATTGTTCCCGGAATTAATGGTTTGCGTTTTGATAACTGATAGCGTCTGATAATTATGACATAGCAAATTTAATTTTTGAATGCTATTTAAACCAAATTCAACTCTCCACGATATCACAGATATATGTATGTATCATTGACTAGTAAATTTGTGGAGAGGTAAAATTTAACATTATGATTGATTGAGCTATATTTTATAATTTCTCATGTGGGTGTCGTCAGTGAAATTCTTCATTTTATTTTAAGCTAGCTAAATTTTACCTCGATTTTGTATTTATCTTAAGCTCGGTATGGCAAATTAAATCCACGGAACATTAATTGGACAAGTGTGATTTACTGAGAATCTAATGTTGTTTTCGATTAATTTTTTACCCCTCTTTGAAAATGTAACCTCAATTTCTTCGTCAATCGAACATAAACACCGAATTGTGTTCTGTCATCGAAAATGACAGCACAATGACAGTACTGTTTAGTGCATGTGTAAAAAGAGAGGTAAAACTACCAAAAAAACTGGAGTAATCAAAATTGCACTGGTGTAGCTGTCAGTGCAATTTTTTTTTGGTCAATCGAATATTTCCAGTGGGAAACAATTACACTTTTTGCACTGAGTGCAATCCAAATTGGTCAATCGAAATCCTCATAACCAAAAAATTCGTGCGGGACCATTAAAAACATAAAAAAATTAAAAATAAAACAAATTGAATAAATGTCAAAGTTTATTCCTAGGCAAAATTTTTAGCTAACTTGTTTATCCTTAATTTGGTAGAGAGTTGACTGTGATTGTCAACCTAAGCTGGAATGAAAACCTTACTTGAAATTTTAAAAGTCAAAATGTGTCTTCTATTAATTGTGGCTTAATTAAAATTTAATGCCACCAGTGTATGTTAAATGTCAAAATTTAGTCCAGTTAATGCTTCTGTGCATTTAATTTGCTGAGGAAAACAGTGAACATCTAATCTAATTAAATTTCTCATCTGGTGTTTAGCCAGCTAAATTTACCTTACCTTGTATGGAAAATGTACTTTAGCTCGAGCTGCGTAACGCGCTTTGGCTCGAACCGCATACCCAGCTTAAATGAGAACCTTCCTTGATTGATATTATTTTTTATGAATCGTATCCAAAGATTTACTCTACAAATAAATGTTAATTGTAGAGCAGGAGTTCAAAAATTGTATTGTTATTTTATGTTAGGTATTTTGTTTTTTTATGCCGTTGCCTACGATATAATATGTTGGAAAACGACTTTAGCAAACCAATCGATCTATAATTCTTTATAAGCCCGGTTCCCTGTTTTAGGGTTTTCTTATTATAAAGGATGACTTATACTATCGTTTTGCTTCAGTTCATACTATATATCCATGTATTTACCCCACCCTATCTTAATCATTTACTCTCTCATTTGGTTTATTCGATTACATTCGAATCAGTTCTGTCGAAATCTGTACGATCGGATTATTTGTACTACTTTCGCCTAGTGCTTGCTGCTGTACTCCGCTATTTCATTCAGCACTCACCTGTTTTAGTATCTACTACACTAATAATACTTTTACACAATATTTTAACTTATCGGCTTTTGCTTACAATAATTATAATATTCTGAGAGATAGCTGGGTTTTTGATGAAGCATTCTGTCAAAGCCAATTTATGTAAAATGGTTTCTGTCATTCTCCGACAAAATCTCATAACCCGATTTTCTTGCAGTAATGTGTCAGTCATTTTAGCAGCCAATATCAATTCAAACATGTCAAATTTGCGAATTAAATTACTTGAACTTCACAAACCTTTTCTTTTTTTTTTTTTTTTCAAAATCTGAAGATTTTCTTACAACTTATAAAAACATCAAGACCGTCTATGTAGGGGCACCAGTTAAACTCAAACATGACAAAGATTACCTGATTTTAACAGAAAAAACTTTTATCTGCTTTGGCTAAATATTCATCCTAGGACCTTCTGAATACACAAATTACACTGCAAGCCAAAATATGCATATTATTAGTCATTTAGCCTTACAGCACAAAAACGATGTATGGAAGTCTGAATTTACAATGCTCTCAAATCCTTCCTTAAGCTTAGACGAGGCCCTATATATAAAAATAATACTGTAAGAAAATTTCTGCATTCATTTAACCTTTCCAGACTAGAAATATGTATGGAAGTCTGAATTTATGCAGTGTGCTATGAAAAATTTATTTCGTTCGCCTTGACATCAATATTATCAAAGCCTTTCTTTACATTTGGATAAAATCCAGACTCCCATGCATCTTTCTTGTCTGGGAAGGTTAAATGCTAACAGCCGAAATTGTCTTTCAGTTTTATTCTGACATTCTCCTTCTCGCTTAATTAGGATCTAGGTAAGAATAGGGTGACTAGACGTCCTGGTTTTTCTGGACATGTTCTGAGTTTTCAAACTTCTCTTTTTAAATTTACTAGCGGCAACGCAAAATTTAGGATGGACCAGAACAAAATTAATTTCAACACAATTTAATTCGATCTCCAGCCCAAATGACTGGTCTAAAAAATTCTTCAGGCGTGATTTAATATGTTTAAGGCTAGGAACTATTTATATAGAATCGGCCTAACATCTTCAAAATAAAATTCCACTAAAATACATCGAAAAATGTGTGTTGCATTCCGTGATGGAGGCGAAAAAAATTGTCTGAGTGGGCTGTGTATGAAAAACCAAAATTGGCAAATCTAATTTTTGATATATAGTATCGATCATAAATAATACCATTAGTACGAGTAGTGTTCAAAAATATTTCTAGCCGTTAAAGGATGTTTTATTTTAAAAATTCTGGTCCCTACCGTAAGGCCGAACATTTTTTCAAGCCACGAAATAATAGGTTTTATAAAAAGAATTTTTATAGAATTTAGGAAATATTGCAGATAATATATTTCACTAAAATCCTTCAACAAATTTGTATTTTGCATCCATTTGATGTTGGAGACTGAGAAAATAGTTTGAATTAGCGAAGTATGTACAAATAAATTCTGCGAATGTAATATTTGGTTTAAAGTTTCAATCCAAAAATAATCCGACCCCAGATGATATGGCTGAAGGAATTTTCCAGAGCCGGAATTAATAAATTGTATATTAGGAAATGCTTAAAGAATCGACTTAACATCCCAAATCAGAGGTAAATTCTATTAAAATCTATCCACAAATGTGCCACCTATAAAAAAAAAAAATTGGTGGAAAAAATGTTTCTGATAAGTAGCATCAGCCAAAATTTCATTAGTGGTCTTCCGTAATATTTCTTTAATTTGTTTCTTATTTTATTTAAAAACCTCGACCCTAAATGAGGTGACCCAAGAAATTTTCAGAGCGTGAACAATTTGGTTTTATATTAGGAACTACTGATAGAATCATAAAAAGTCATAGTAAAGTCCTGCACCCGGATTCTCTAAAAAATAAAGTAATGTGTAAACGGGTAAACTGTCAAAAGCACAGTTTGCTAGAAATTGCGAGAAATTGCAAACTCATAAAAGTAAGCTTTGCTTTTCACAAAATTATCCGTTTTCACATCATCTTATTTTTTAGAGAATCAGGATGCTGTAGTGGTTATGAAAGAAAAAAAACAAATTTTTCTAAGAAGTATTTGTACTACTTGCAATATTTGTTGAATTCTGGCCATGTTTTATTTAAAAAACTCCTTCCTTGCCCCAAATGGAGCTGCTGTGATTATGCACAAATTGGTCAATGGTCAATGAATTACTTGTGCCACCTCCAAATCATGAATCAAGTTAGCGGGTATAAAACTTGTATTTTTTTGTGACCAGTCGCCGCCACGAAACCAATTGGATATAGCCAATTTTTTTAAATCAAATATATAAAATATTTCGAGACAATCATTGTCCTGTTTTTTTAAGGCGATTTTTTTCAGACTTCGTCCAGGTTTAGTCATTTTTGATCTGATCACCCTAGGTACCTACTGTGGTATTGTCTGGCAATGACATTTCTTTAAATTGCACCAAAATATCTTCCAATTTTTAAAAATTAGCTTGGTGAAAATAACGAATATGTTTGGATATTTGACATATATGAATTGGCATATCTATCAAAATTTCGCTTTTGAAAATGAAAAGGGTTCGAAGCTACAGGTGCTTTAAGATAAATTTTCCATTTGCCACGTAAAATTTAGGTAAAAATAGCTAAAAATTACTAATTTCCCTTACATTTTCACTGATCGGTACTCTTCTCTACGAGAAAAACTTAAAAATCTCTAAACGATAATCTAAAAATATCTGTGGTTTCGTTTTCAGAGCTTAACGCTTTAATTCTAAAATAGATAAAGAGCTCTCAACTGATAAATAAAACAGTTTTCTTTCAATCTCTGATTAATTTGCGAGATGTTATCTTCAACAGGTTTAAGAAGGATAAAAATAACTCTGCACTATTTAATGAGTATAAAATCTTAAGGAATCATATCACTAGTAACATTTATATTAATATAAGGAAAGAATTATCAAAAATGGGGTTTGGCCGTAAAACAAAGAATAACGGCCACGTATAGTTTTCTTTCACTGAGTTCAAGAATTTTTTTTTAACAGTCAACAGTCAACAAAACAGTTAACTCACTAACAGTTCAGTAGCACACACAGTGATTTAGATGCCATTCCGCCCAAATTGTTGAAAATTAATTTCCCTGTAATTGCAGATTATATTTTAAACTGTTTCAATATCATTCTTACGACATCGGAATATCCGACATCTTGGAAATTAGCCAAAATTGAGCCCAACACTAAAGGCTCTCAACCGACTATTGTTTCGGATTATCCGGCTATCAGTATTTTGCCTGCCTTCTCTAATGCGACGGAACTTTATCTTAAAATAAAACTGGATAAAACAACAACAACAAAATTGGATATGTATGTGTTTTAAAAAGTATAAATTTGGGCGAATTAATATATTGTAGAATATTTTTCTCTTAAAGTATTTTATTCAAAGTATTGCCCATTATTAGTTATACATTTTTCCCATCTTTCTGGCAATGCGTGGATGCCACGCCAAAAAAACTGTTCTTCTTTTGAGACAAACCAGTTATCGAATCATTTTCGTACATTTTCATAGGAAGTGATGTGCTCCTCAGTCATCACCTGCCCCATATCGATGGGGCACGGGCTTGCTGAGGAGCATTTGCATCGGGAAATTAGTGATAATCGGACGGAGCCAAGAAGTGCTTCCAACGTTTTCTTGACCGGTTTTGCTTTGTATGATGGTGCATTATCATGAAGCAAAATCACTTTGTGTTGCCTTTTATCATATTCTGGTCGTTTTCACGCAAAGCTCAATTCAAATTGATCATTTGTTGTTGGTAGCATTTAGTATTTACGGTTTCACCAGGTTTTAGCAGCTCAAAATAAATGACACTCTTCTGATCCCACCAAATATAGAGCATTGCCTTCCGTCCGAAGCGATTTGACCTTGCAGTTGATGTCGATGGTTGTGCTGGATCAACCCAAGACTTTTCACGCTTTGGATTCTCAAAATAGATCCATTTTTCATCGCCAGTCATAATTCGATGGAGAAATGAATTTCTTTTGTACCTGGCGAGCAACATTTCGCAAGTGGTTTTTCGATTTTCCTGTTGTCTTTCATTCAGTTTATGAGGAACCCATTTTCCTAGCTTTTGGGTCTTTCCCATGGGTTTTAAACTATGGTGACGGCTTCTCATGACACATTCAATTGATCCGCGAGTTGTTTTTGCGTTTGAGTGTCATCCTCATCCAACAATGCGTGAAATTCACTGTCTTCAAAGTTTTTTGGTGGTCTCCCACGTTCTTCGTTTTTCACGTCAAAATCACCACTTTTCAATTTATTAAACCACTCATAGCACTGTGATTTACCAAGAGCATGTTTACCGTAAGCTTCGACAAGCATTCGAAGTGATTATGCAGCAGTTTTCTTCAAATGATAACAAAAAATCAATGATGTCCGCAAATTATAATATGTAGGCACAAAACTCAACATGTTTAACAAGTAAAAAACATGCATACATTGACAGATGGCGTCATTTATTGGTAAATTCCGGTTTCATATATACACACCTAGTATATTAATGACATTCGATTAAATTTAAAATTTTCTAAAAATTATCTTTATGCAGATGATCTCCAAATATAAGCCAGTGATAAATTGATGAATTTAACAAATCTAATTGACAATCTTAATGTTGATATTGATATTATCTGGACCTGATAAAAATCGGTTAGCTTGGTACGCTAAAGAAGATCCCGTTGTCAGATTTGCTCTAACACTTTTTGGTCTTGAGTTATTTCAAGTGCAAAAGTGCCAAAACCCCGCTTTTTGACACTTTTAGGTTAGAATATATCAAAAACCTGAGGGTAATTCTGCGGCCAGATTCGGATTCAGCGTAAAAAATTACTTCGGATACGATTGTTGGTATGTGTAATGGGTGGAAAATAAGCGAAAACATCATTCATCAGTTATTAATAACAGAATCCTGAATGAATAATGAGAGAAATATATGAATCAGTGAGTAATGACTGAATACTCAGTGAATAATAGTAGTATTACTTTCGTAAAAACTGATTAGAATTTAGTTTTAGGTTTATTATTTCCAAAGCATCTGGATTTGTTTGATGCGTTTCTTATGTATTTATTTCTACCGGTAAGTATTATAACTAAAAATTGGATTAGGTTTACTTAAATCCATTTTTTTTTTTCAATTTAGTTAAATTTTTTTGGATTTAAATATGCGATGTGCGACGTGTGACGGGAGCTACACGCCAAGAAATAAACCAATTTTTGTGAAAATTTAATGTAAAACATGGCGGCAATTTTTTATATACATATTTTGGGAGATTCATTTTGATCAAAGCCAATATCAGTAAAACAACAACAATGAGCTACTGGAAAGCGAAAAAACTGTTTCTGAATGTAAAACAGCCAGTCAGTTGATAGACATGTTTACATATATGTATATACTTGTGAAAAACCAATCATTTGCCTTAAAATAAAACTTTGAAGTAGCACATTTACAAGTTTTTAATTAATATTTTACATTTTCATTTCGTGCTCTAGAACATTTTTCATTAATTTGCTAATATTTAAAAATATATCGGTGCCCTTAAATCGGTGGCGCCCTAGGGCTAAGCCCTTTTAGCCCAATGGTTTTAAGGGGTTTGCCGTTAGTGGTTTAGAGCAAAATAGAATAATTTGAAATATAATATACGAGTATATCTTCTTTTTCCTACAATGAAGAATGATGTGAGTCGAGTGCTTAGCTATCCAGGGGTGCTATTCTTGAACCATTACGAAAATTTTCGTATTACGAATTAGTGTAAAAGTATTACGAAAACTAGGATTTTCGTAATACTTTTACACTAATTCGCAATATAAAAATTTTCGTAATGTTTCAAGAATAGCACCCCAGATCGGACATAAAGGTAAAGAATTATTATTTTTGTTATGGGGAAGCAAAAAAAAATAAAAATTAATTGTATCGTTCAAGAATGGGGCCCAATACTTGAAGTATTGAACATACAGTCATTAATATGAATCAACACCAGAATATGGATCATCATAGTGTTGAGGACATACTTGGATTTTGTTAAACATCTCACGTTGCGAACTGTTTCAATATATTACGTCGCAAAACACCATAATAAACCAAAAAGAAAAATTTAATTCCCGCGCACATTTTGATCTAAATAATAAATGATCCTTTTGGGTGTAAATTATCTAATAACCGCATAATGTTAATCGTGTATGTAAAAAAAAAAATAAATTCATTGTTTAATAATATAATAATTTCTAAAGTACATATGTAGTAAAAAAATTTTGTTAATATTTAAAAAAAAAAAAATCTTATTTTTTTATCTAATTAACAGTATTATTGATTTGTGATATTTAACAAATGATTACTAATCAGCTCAAAAGAAAATCTTCTTTTTTCCCATTCTATTTTTTTTATTTTTTAAATATATTTTACGAGTACCACTGTGTATAGCTTTATACTTTTTATTTTTGTTTATCACCACCTTACAAATACACAATATGGTATGTACAAAACAGTATATTATGTATTATATGCGGTTACGTATGTCGTCGGTACCAAGTCGTCGCACTACCCATTATCCCATTATGTCTTCTAAAATGTGTGTGTCTGTCAAATCTAATGTTTACCTAAATTTTTATCGCGCAGATATATTTTTAGCATTTTAGTGTTTTTGCATATAATTATATTCTTGTAACTGAATGATGATAATGAGGCTTTAGTTTGAGCTTTGGTAATAATAAGCTTTATTTTTATTTTTATTTTTTTTTTGAGATAATAATAAATTTGACACGCGACAAAATTTTATTTTATATATATATTTGATTTAACACATTTCAGTAGATTTAATTATGAAGTTAAAGTGTAAATTTTTCACAATGTGTTGTAAACGGGGTATCAACATAAATTATTACATGAAAGTGGGCAGCGGATACTATAAAATATATAAATACCGAATATAATGAATTTAGTTTATTTTTAGTATACATGATTCACACTATCTCTGTGCAGATATAGGCTTATACGTAATTTTTGACGTAATTATTAGCATATATTTAGTGAAATCAAATAAATGCTAGTCAAAACCAGATCACATTATATATGCTGATTTGTTCAATTTAATTTAAAATCAATTTCATACAAAATTTATTGCAACACTAATTTACGTCAATAATTTTATTAAGTTTTGATTAGCACATTTCAAAATTAATTGCAAATTTTTAATTATAAAATCTATATTTAAAATTGTTTGTACAAATATATCAAAATATAACGTTTAAAAAAATTTAATTGATTTACATTAAAGCGGTGTTGCTATGCACTTTTGTAGGATCAAATGTGTATCTCTTGATCGATACAAAATAAATTATCAACGTTGCGGTTTCATTCTATAACAATTAACTTTAATTAAAAATTATATTATTCAATGAGTTGAAATTTGGTAGTCAAATTTCTTGAAGCATATGCGTATTTTAGCGAATTACCTTTGAGGAAAGTATTTTGCATGTACTTTGGAAGTACATAGTACTGCTCAATGGCGTTACCCCAGATAATTACAGTTTAAGAGTAAGTTATCGTATATTTATTAGCTATAGTCTAAAAATATTACGGATTAAGGCTGTCGGAATTCATATCGTAAAAAGATGGTATTAAATTTGCGACTTTGAGTCCAAAAAAAATTTAGTGAAACTTATAAAAAAAAGGAGGTGTGGCCAACATACGACTTTCTTTTACGAACAGCGAAGTATTTTTTTTGTAAACCTTATACTTTTTAAGATATTTGCAAAATAAATTTTCTAGACCAAGGGAGTGACCACTTCCGGTTAGCCGATTTGAGTAAAATTCACCGTGACCTCACAATTTATCAAAAAAGGTTAAATCTGAAGCTTCAGTTCGATTGGTTAAACCACCTGTGCTGTAGAGAGAACACAGGCTGACATACTGACAGACTGACAGACAGACACCATTTCAAAACCCATTTTGTTGGACTCAGGGGACCTCAAAACAGATAAATCTCTAAAAATCTCAAGGTCCAAAATTTTCAAGATTACTATACTTTATTTTACTTACCTAAAAGCAAGTAAAAAATTGAAATCAAATTCTACATTTGGAATAAATTAGAAGTAAAGGGGCAACAAATAGGGATGTGAGGAAATAAAATAGCAAAAAATGGAATTAGACAAAAAAAAATACTTGAATTAAACTTTGAAAGAATTCAGAATTATTCTCGGAAAAATTTGATAGTTTCGTACAATTCATTTAAGATTTTTTTTAGTACAGTAACAGAGACAATTCTAGTTTTGACTGATTTCGGAATTTGGACGGCAGTTGACGATACGGTGTAAGGTATACGGCACGAAAACTTAAATAGATTATCTTTTAGTTTATGTCCAGTGTAATAAAGGAAATAAAGCTCTTTCCTTCTTTTCTATTATGGGGTTTAGAGCTAGCTTGAAAAAGCTCTTAAGCCTACTACTGCAAATAGCAAAAATACCACGGTATGTTCCTTCATTCAATTGAACGTACTAAAGCATGTGTTTTATTGTAAATTCTGCAAGATAATAACACCACAAGGCATGTGTGGCCCGAAATGTATTTTCGACATTTTGCCAACCGCAATGACTTTTGTACGCGAGTTAAATTTTGCGTAAGTCAATTCTTTAGTGTTTTTATTGGTTTAAGTTTTCATGGTCTTGTACACAAGACCATGAAAACTTAAGTCAGTAGCTGGTCTTAGTTCTCTAAATAATTTTATTTCCAAATCATAAAAGAAAGAAATTCCGCGAGCCTTATTTTTAAAAAAGAAAAGAAATAAAACACTGTGAAGAATTTTCCTTCACTCAACAGATTGATTTATTGATCAGAATGGACGATGAAGCCTACAGCGTACACCCTTTACACATATCAAAAACGAAGAAAAGAAATGGTATGTTAGTAATAAAGACTCAACCCGGTTCCAGATGTAGTAGTAAATAATTAGTACAAGGCAACACAATTTATAAAATGAATAGTCCCAAAACATTCCGGCCCCAGCGTACACAGCTTTATACATAACAAAAACCGAAGGATGGAAGAGGTTAGTTAATAATGACAGAAATGACCCGATAACAGACAGTAGTATTATACATATATGATAAATAGTTAGACGATACAATTTCTTAAAAACGTGGCCGTTACATGCTTGAAGTAGCTGTCAGCTAGCGAGAATCCAACTTCGGAATCTTTGAAGCAGATAATAAATTAGTATTTCAGAGATACATTAAATAAATGAATTAAATAGCTTCAATTGCGTTATACATTAAAATCAAATGTTGCTCACTTTGTCACGATTATTGTTGCTATTGTTGCGGTTAAACAGTAAATAGACAGTTTTATTATAAACCATTAATAATATATATAAACACTGCCCTGCTTGAGCATCCTAAAGAAATTATTAAATAAGATTTTAATGTAGAAGAAATTAAATCCAAAATTAAATTATCAGATGTTAAGATTGCACTTCAATGACAGATGGTCAAGTATCACTTCTTGCGTAATAACTCGGCAGGTCTGGCCAACGTTGGACTTGGTGAGATCCAAACAGCTGATCTCACTTCTGCGAAGTCAGCTCAGTGTGGTTGTTGAAGTGATTACTTTAAGTAGACTTGGTGTCTTCTCACAAGACTACTGTCGTAGTTGCGAGGGCGAAGAGGAGGAAGAGACAGTACTTCATCTTCTTTGCACCTGGCCTCGTCTGGCACGAAACAGACTAAAGTTTCTATGGGCACCCCTCTTCAAAGACCTGACGGACCTCTGTAGGATGGACGTCAGGACCAGCGTTTTGTTAACAGCTCAAAATGGTTCCAATGAGTTGGAGGAAATAATTATTGTGGTATGGCTACGGCCCATTTTTGTGTCTATGCCTGGTCCTAGTGGACCGCCACCCAAACCTAACCTAACCTCTCCTAAGATTGCACTTTTCCTAAGAATTTTCCTTCATTTATACTTGCTGTGTTTCTTATTTAAATCCGTAAATCGAGCAAATTTTGAAATCTGAAATCCGATTGATCTGAAATAAGAAACAGGTTTCAGATCAAATAAACTATCTACCCTCATCGAACTGTCAGAGTAAAAAAAAAATTATTTTCATTTCTAGCGAGCGAAAATTAAATATTGATTTAAAAGTGATTTTTATTAACTCATGCGTACATTAGAAACGAGACACCGCTAAACGAATTTTAGACCCTGAAATATATTGAACACGAGAAACGATGGAAATGAGCAACACCTTGAAATGAGCTAGCCAAATCGTCGGGTTCAAATGATTTGTAATTCTTCATAAATAGACGAAAAAATAAAATTTTATTGAAATTCCTTTTAAGTAATTCATTAAAATATTACTTTCTTTTACTCTAGTAAAATAAAGTATAGTAATCATGAAAATTTTGGACCTTGAGATTTTTAAAGATTTATCTGTTTTGAGGTCCCCTGAGTGCGAAAAAGTGGGTTTCGAAATGGTGTCTGTCTGTCAGTGTGTCAGTCTGTGTCCTCTCTACAGCCTAGATGGTTTAATTTAACCAATCGAACTGAAGATCCAGATTTAAGCTTTATTGATAAATTGTGAGGTCCCAGTGAATTTTACTCCAAATAGCCGGAAGTGGTCACTCCCTTGGTCCAGACAATTTATTTTGCAAATATCTTAAAAAGTATAAGGTTTACAATAACTACTTAATACAAAATGCTTCCAAAAATTACAAACAAATAAAAATGAAAAATATAAAAAAAATAAAATTTCTCAAAATTCTCTGTTCGTAAGAGAAAGTCGTGTGTTGGCTACACCCCCATTTTTCTGTGTTAACTGATATCTCAGTTGTAACTGATATCTCTCCCAGACTCTGTGTTTGTCGGCGTGTTTTTCGTTGGCACTCTATCAAAAATATGGATAATAATTATAATTTCCTTCTATTTCCATTTCGTTTGACAACAGAAAAAATAAATAATTAAAATGACAGATCTTACACCGCCTAGTAATATTAGCGAATTGAGTTACGTGAAGTTAGCGAAAAAATTGATCTAACTAATCTCAAAAAAAAAAAAAAAAAAAATAAGAAACAGCAAGAAAATTGATCAGATCGATCTGAGCGGAAATAAGAGACAGATTTTTAGTACTCTGAGATCGATCTGGGGTGCGATTATTTCTAAAGATACATGTTGAACCCAAAAGTGATTGACTGAGTTATGACTGAAAGTGATCTGACTGAAATTTTCGGTTGGTGGTTACATAGGACTTTTTTATTTGATCTAAATTGACAGCTTAATGCCACTTTGTTCTAAAATTACATTTAAATTATTAAAAAAAATATTTAAAATAATTTAAAAATCACTTCGAAAATGTATAAAAATCTTTTGTCTTTTAACAGTATGAAAAAATCTGTCAGTTCAACTAAATTAAAGTTTACATGTTTACAAACTGACTCAACCAACCAAATTTAAGTTGATCGAACTCAGACTACTTTTAGATAACTTTCAGCCAAGTTGCCGTTTACATGTTGAATTTAACTCGGACGTTTTCAGTCAGATCATATCTTTAGTATATGTCAGCATTACTAGTTTCGAGTTTCTTGAAATTGCGATAAAACGATTAAAAGAATCTTTTTAATCATTACGAGTTGTCTGTCGTACTTAAAAAGATGTATGAATAAAACAACAACATCCGTCGCAATTACGAGAACTCGTAAATTACATTATCGCGTTTTGTCGCAATTTCGAGAAACTCGGAACTCGTAATGCTTACATAATCCCATCAAAGATTGATTAGATCGGAAATAAGAAATACAGCTACTGTGCCCGAAACCTGTGATAAATATTTTTTAGTATTAATTTTTGAAATCTATTTGAAAACTATTCCCCTACATTCACAACTTTTTATTTAAGCATTCCGAATTGTGTAATAATTTTTTGGAAAATTTCCCCGCCTCATATATTTGGTGTACCGCTTTAAAATACAATAATTTCCAAGAAATACGGAAATTTATAGATAGAAAATGACAACTTTGACGTCAATAACAGTAAGCTTCATGGCTTCTTTATCTAAGAAAACTATACGAGGTTGCTTATGTTTATATTGTAGCGTACCGAATTCTAAATTCGCTGCTTATAGGTTAAAATGTCAATGTCAGCAATACAGAAAACTATTTCATCTGGTAATATTTATTTTAGTACCTTTTTATTTTTCCTGTCAAAAACGATTTTATTCATTTTTATAAAACAAAAAATTAATTCTTCTGTAAAGCATGGTTTCCACGATGGCGAGGCGAAAAAATTAGTCAAATTAAAAAGAGGAAGGAATAAAAAAAAATAACATAAGAGTGAATGAAACTGCAACAAGTCGTTACTCCGAATTTTTGTTTATTTATTTTTGACGTTTCGAATATTAAAATTAAATTTTGTTAAAAATGGATACTGTGATGGATACTAATGGCAATATATGCCGTTATGTTTTCAAATAGCACTGAGAGTGATTCTGGCGATGAAAAATGTGTTCCCCAAATCAAAAAAAATATATATATTTAATAATAAAATAAAGATAACATTTTCTTCAAATTGACAATATGAATTCCGAAAATCAGCGACTAATCCGAAAAAAAGATGATCCATCTAATCTTTTTTTCGGATTAGACGTCCTATTTCGGAGTGCTGAATTAAAATTTTTAAAATTGGGCGTCCCAATTTTTCTGTCAAAATGGTATTTTCTCTCTATCGTACTATTGGTGAATTTTTGCTTTCTCTTTTTAGTTTGACTAATTTTTTCGCCTCGCCATCGTGGAAACCAAGCTTAACTCTCGAAAAGAAGAAAAATAAAACAAACCGACGCCATTTTCGGCAGTCATTTTTCTCATTAAATTAATTACATAGCATATGTAAACTTTACATTTGATTTCTGTAAATAAAATTTTGTATTAAATTAAAACCATTAAACTAAAAAATAATAAAGTTTGGTAATACAATTGCATACAGTGCTTGTGATTTTTTTTTGTGTTAGTCAAACAGCGGAAAACGTATTCCCGTATAAAACGTTCAATCTGTGCATCAATATAACCCTCCGGTTTATATATATATATATATATATATATATATATATATATATATAATATATATATATATATATATATATATATATATATATATATATATATATATATATATATATATATATATATATATATATATATATATAGCATAGCAGTTCATACGGTTGCTTGATAGCCCCCTAAACAGCGGTACACGCATTTTCTCACAGCACGTTTTTTATATATATTGCAGTCAGATTTAACCTCAAATATGGAACAACATCAAGTTACATAAAGCATGTTAATACACCGTTAAGCTCACCCGCTTCATATACAACACCCCTACCATACAGTGGATTCCGGCATCAATAGCCAAAATATAAATGTGAACAATTAACGAAAAATTGAATAAATTCCACAATTTAGCTTCATGCCATTGATTTGTTAAGAATTGCACGAGATAGAAATGCTGGCTTATTTAACTGTTAATTCAATAATTATATGAGATATAAATATCCGCAGAAATAAGAAATTGGCCTAAAGTACTTCAAGACCAATGTATAAACCACAAATTGATCCATAACATTATTGAACAATTTCCGATTTCTGGATAACACTCATTAATGCATTCGACAATAAAAATTATGGCCAAAGAATTAAAATGATGTCGCGGTTGAAAAATGCATCTTCTTAATAAATAGCGAATGAAGAAAATCAATTTCTTTGAAGTAAAACGCTAAGGCGACTACATCAATCATTCAATGAATTTATTTTTTATGTGTCAAAAACTATCATAGGATTTTACTGTGATAATTTGGGTATGTGCGGTTTTTTGAAATAAATTTCAAACATTGGTACTAAAAAATATTTATCACAGGTTTTGGACACAGTCTAAAAAAAAATTCTCCTGCATTTTCCGAGCGTAATTTTTCAGAACATTATATGTTTCCGAGTTCATTATGGAAAAAAATGAATCCAAGCTCGGTAAAATTATAAAATTTGTTTCTGAATTTAATTCCATTAAAGTTTTTATTAAAGTCTCAAACTTAAAAACTCCATATGCAATTTACGAGTTTAATATACCATTACCCCCTTTTACCCAATTCGACAAGACGACGTCTGTGTGGTTCAATTTGTTTGTGGTCATTTTTAGAAAACTTCTCCATATACTATAAAGTTGAAATTTGGTACACAACTTTAATTCATGAAACATTTTCAACTATCAAAATTTATCGGATTTTGGGTTACTCATTCAATTCGACATGAGCAATTTCTGTGTGGTTAAACTTCTTTAAGGTCATTTTTCAAATCATAAACAATAGGACCTGTAAGAATAGTCCAAAACGTCCGTCGGGCATTACGAGCCTCAATACTCTCTGGTCTGGAAAAAAGAAATGTTCGGATTTATCTATTTTACATAAAAGAGAGTGCTCCACGAGTGATCAGTGATCAATCCCAGTAATCGCTCTCTAATACCCTTCACTCATATTTCGGTGATCAACCATCACTTTATACCAGGACATCTTGTTTGAGATAGCACTTTGAAACATGATACAGAACTATAAAGTAAACATAACAAAATCTTCGGTTGTTTTTAATAGGAGTAAATTATAATGTTCGCATTATTTTCGTTCTTTTTTTACGAAATAACGTAAAGGGTAGTCCATATAGCGTTTTCGAACGAACGAACCGTTTTGAAAAATATTCATTCGTCTTTGAATTTAGTGCCAAATTTAAGTGCAAATGACCCCAGTGAGGTGTGTAAGAGAGCGATCACCATGATTGATCAATGATCCATCGTGGAGCGCTCGGTCGTACAAGAGAGTAAGAGTAAGTTAAAGCCCAGTTGTACTTTACGAGCAATCGAGCAATTTTGCTTGAGATGGCACATCTTCGACTTTTTAAATGTATTTTTGATACGAATTTTTTTACGCAATTAGGTACATAGTGATGATCACAGTGAGTCATAAGCAAGCGTCACCGTGATTGATCAATACTCGCTCATTCGTACAACAAGGATTTAATAGGATAAATTACAATGTTCGCATTATTGGATTCGCATTAAGTGATGATCACTATGAGGTATCAGAGAACGGTGACCGTGATTGTCGAAAATGTGTAATTATTATACTCGATCAATCCTGATCAACCGATGATCATCAACGACAACAAACTGAATATCGATCTGTTGAAGAACCTCTCAAGTAAAAAACGAACACCATCCACCGAATGTTTACTGGAATAATTTGAATCATGGCGAAATTGCAGTGCTGACTTAAGTTGGGCGTCGTCTGATTGTAGAATTACGCCATTGAAGTTAATCTAGTTTTTCGGTGAGAATTTGGACAGTTTGGTTTCTTCGACAGGCTATTTTATTCATACAAGATATTTTTCAAATGAGCAACCGGCTGCCAAAAATGTTGCCGAGATCTTTTGACGAAGCAAGAATAATAGTTGTGACGCGAGAGCTCGAAAATCTCAACATCACGCAAAACTCTCTGTGCCACGAGATCGCAGTAGCAGTACACTGAATTGGTTGATTTCAAATGAGGAGTGTCTGATAAAAAGTGGCTATTTACATTTTCCAAAATGATATTTTTTTTTTTCAATCAGGGCAGAATTTTTTAATTGAAATAGACCAAAAGTGGCTATTCCCAGCATGGACCAAAAATTCCCAATTTCTCTATGAAAAATATCCCTAAAATTCTTGATTTTGGCCAAAACAAGCTATTTACTACAAAAAAGTGAGCAAAAGTAAGTAGCAAAAAGTAAGATGTAAATAGCCACTTTTGATCAGACACTCCTCATTAATAATACTCTGTTCTTTGTACAATAAAATTGTTTTATGGATGCAGCAAATTTGTATTCTTTAAGGTTTACAATTTTTTCACCTATTATAGTTTTCACTCTTGAATATTTATTCTCATGACTATGCATGAATAAAATTAGATATTGAAAAAACTTAGTTTTTTGCATTTACTAGTTTAATTCCAGCAACCTTAATTTGCGGAGCCGACTAAATATCCTGAATGTGAAATCCGAAAATGAAGAGTGGCTTAGGGAAACCCACCATAAAGCCAAACCTGTAAATAGCATAGATGGGTATATTCACTGATTGCTTGAAAGATGGATATAGAAGTTGACCGAGAATAATTCCATTTGATAAATTATAAAATAAAATTGTTAACATACCAATTGCTAAGGTTGTTCAATAGGCGGGAAAGGGCAAGGCAAAAACAGAAGTTTACTTAGCCACAAAATATTTAATTTTAATTTGGGCTGTAGATTAAGATTAATACCTCATTTTCACATGAAGAGCATTTAGGTAAAGCGTTCCTTGACTAAACTGCAGCAATAAGTATTTTAATTACAATTTTTCAAAAGAAAAAAATAGTTGTCCTTGCTACTCCTCCTTATGTATCGCATAATTGTGGGCGGTGTCCTTTAATTTCATGTACTGCATCATTCATTTTGTTGAAAGGACGAGTTTTAATGATACCAACCTCCAATCTTTTATTTTTCAACACTATTTCAACACTTTTCACTATTACTTCACTTATAACATTTTATTTCAATTGATCACTTACTATCACTCGTCCACTGGTTAAATTTAAATAAATATGCTTCAAATCGGCTAGGCATTTATACGAATTTGGTGCAGCTCCATGTTTCTTTTACGCTTCGTTATATCAAAACTTCGTTTGAGCGTTGTACTTTCTTGTATTTGTTTGTACTCTTTTTTCGTTTACGCACTCGTTCTCGAATAATTCTGTTTGTTGAATTATTTTTATTCATTTCCCAATGTATCAACATCAAGCGTTAACCTAAATAAATAATTCTTATAAAAAGTACACCGCTCTTTCTTCCAATTATAATGACAGTTCTCTAGAATGTCATTATTCAGATATTTGTTATTTTTACTCATTTATCGGCGTCCAACTGTCACCAATATATAACAATGTACATGATCATATATCTTTATGGCGTTTGCAATTTGCAAAGCACGATTGCCAGCGGTCAGTCCATCCATAAATCTACCATCGATAATAAATTTCAAGTATCTGAATTCTATTACTATCTTCCATGGGTGTTTACTACTAGTGATGTGCTAAATCGATCTATTTTATTTGCTGTTAATCACATTTACAACCGTCATTGTTCGTCGCTTCATCTTCCTTAAAACTCCAGAGACTTTATGTAAATTATCAATGAATAAATTTAACGTTTTTTGAATGATGGGATACCGAAGAAATTCAAAAACTTGAAACATTTGTTTTGCGTCTCCCCTCGCATTCGGATGCGAATTTGGTAACTTCCGATTGAAATGCCATAGCGTAGCGGTTGAACACCGTGTTGTTTGGTCGGTTGCATGCAAAGTTGCAATAAAATATAATATATTGTGCCGACTATTTTATTCAAATAATAACAGTTGGTGACACTCAGTTGATGTTTAAATCTGAAGTTTAGAGACAAAATAAATGACATAATGTGGTAAATACTCGATAACTTAGCAAATCCCAATTCGCAAGTCGATAAATATGCCTGCTCGATCAATTTTATCAAGAAAATTTTCATTTCGATTCATATTTTGT
Source organism: Tipula vernalis (assembly GCA_958295665.1). Taxonomy (NCBI): domain Eukaryota; kingdom Metazoa; phylum Arthropoda; class Insecta; order Diptera; family Tipulidae; genus Tipula; species Tipula vernalis. Next base: position 304,957,466 of record OY282559.1, read on the forward strand.
TTCTAATTAACTTCGGTTCGCAAGGACCAAAGTTATTGAAATTCTGTCACAAATGACCAAAAATTTTGTTGTTGTCCTGTATTAAGTCTGAAAAGAAAAAAAAAATGCCCTTCCGTCCGTCTGTTTTCGCTTTTGGAAGCTGGATGTCAAGAGGATGTCAAATTGACTCAAAATCACGTGTTTATTAGCGCATAGTATTGCAACGTGGCTTTCTATCCACATTCAAAACATTTTTTAGCATAACGAATTGAGTTGAGTTAAGGAGTCATTTGTGGATTGAGCTGAAAGTTCAGCTGAGTTGAGTTCATATGCGTAGGTTTTTTGTCGGACCAGGTTGATTTTGGGATTTAGTTGAGGGCTGAGATTGGGGTCGAGTTGATGGTTGAGCAAAGGGTTTAGTTGGATACTAATTTGGGGTGAGTTGAGGGTTAGGTTCAGCTGATTTGAACTGGGTTCACAGTTGGATTGACCGTTGAAGTTGGAGTTGAGTAGAGGAAGAGATTTGACTCGAGCCAAGGTTGTTTTGGAGTGGAATTATATAGGGGTTGTGTTTGGCTCGATTGAGGGGTTTTATTATGGTTTTATGTGCGAGTTGAGTTGAAGGTTAAAGTGAGTTGATTTCAGTTGATCTAATTTTTCCGGACCGTTTTCATTAGTGGTTTGAGTTAGGCATTGAGATTGTTGAGTTCTAAGGAGTTCAGTTAGGGATTGATTTGGAGTAGGTTGAGTTGACTTGAGATGAGTTTACGAATGCACATAGTTTTCCACACAAAAGTTCTGATCACTATGACAATTTTTGACATTTACAAAATAAATTCATTTAATGATTGATATAACCGTCTTAGCGTTTTATTTCAAAGAAATTAATTGTTTCCACTCGCTTTTATGAAGACAGTGTCACATTTCTATATTTTTCTATTTTTCTCCGAATTAAGATAATTTATTGAGCTGAAATACATGTAATCTTCAAATATTACTACCTCGGCAAATAAATAATTATCTAAGTTTTCAAAATACTAATAAACCTTAATTTTATGAACAGTTGAACTTACAATGTCGATTTCCCAAAAATTTCAAGTTTTGATATGTGACAGTCTTTGGAACGCGTAGCGATATGCTTTTTAACAAAAAAAGATCGATTTAGCCCATTACTAGCACTTAGTAGGTTCTGTTCCCGGATGTTTTTAATCCCGGGATTTCAAAATTTCAGAAATATTTTAAATTAAATTCTTTCCAAAAATTTTTATTTTAATAAATTATGATCGGGTAACAATTTCAATTAAATTTTAATTACGAGAAGGTAATATTTCTGAAAGGATTCGTAAAATAATTAATCCTATTTCACGCTGAGAATCCTCTCATTAAAACACAATCAATCCTCTCATGAAAACAGAGCAAAGACGTTCGGATAAAGTTAAAGTCGTTTTTTAGAAATTGGTTTTGGTTGATCAAATTTTACTTCCTTCCATAAACATATTTACATGTCTTTACCAGACAGCCATGGACAACAGAAGGGAATGTTCAGCTGTGATTGGAATAATACCACCGGCATCATTGTCAACATTAGATTCTGATTCTTCGATTAAATCTGTCTGTTCTTAAGATTCTTCGATTAAATCTGTCTGTTGCAATGGTTTTTAAGATTTTCTTTAACTGCATATTACCTACATCTTTTGCATATTAACCGATTCAGGATATGGATTATTTTGAAAAGTTGCCGTGTATAAACAACTCATTTGTTTGTTTTAAATTGATGAATGAAGATGTTGTGGAATCTTTCAGCCTATTTTTCAGAGCATCATCTCAAAACTTATTTATTTTTTAATTTTTAGCTTTTGGTACCTACTATTTTGAGCAAGATGTCTTTCATAACAGGATATTTAGGGGCTATTCTTTACGTTTTTTTGGCTCATCATCCCTCCAAAATAGCATATTGATCTTGATCTTTGAATTCTCATTTCCGCAAAGAGGGATTGTTATATCTTTGTTGAATGGCGTTTGGTATGACGTTGTCACATTCAAGGATAACGCTAGAAGGTTGGGGCATTTTGCCATTGTTGGGGCATTTTGCAATTATGAAAATTATTTTAAAAATGAAATACAATACAGGTTGTCTCGAAAGTTAAAGCCTTTGAGAAGCTTAATTAATATCTCAGGAATTTCCTTCAGTTTTGTTGGCGAACGTAGGTGCTTTAGAGTTCACAACATTTATACTTCATCAACAAATATCATTCCCTGGCGAGAACACTACAATATTCAATTGCAGCATTTATGGTGAAGCATATACAGGATCTGCAGTAAACTTCCAATCATCAGAAATTGAAAAGCAGTTTCATCAGGAAGAAAAATTCCAAATAGACCTAAAATCAGATGGAAAATTACTAACGAAGAAAAACTCAAGATAAGTTCAAAAGCTTACCTACTCTTAAGCAAATCATGGAATTCGATGAGAAGATCAACAAACTCACGGACCCTCACAAAATAATTTACCAAAAATGCCGTTTAGACTGCTAAGCTAATAAGTCTTGCGACAACGGCTGACATGCAATACAAACAACCATTAAAACTTTTTAAGTTATTAAAAAACCACAGATATGATATTAGTTCGTTACACTATACAAGCAAATATATTCATAACATTTATATTTGAACGTTTAACGTTAGAATCAAAAGTTTTACGAGATTTGTTTACAAGATTCCAAAAAAGTTCAGAGTTTCTATCACATTTTGGTGTTTCGGGAAAAACATCTTCAGAAGCTAGAAGAAATGAGGACTTAAAATCTAATCAACATTTAACAGTCACTAGAAATCGTTACTATCATCAAGAAACATCAAATTCACAGTGTCAACAGCAATAATATTTAACTGTCTGAGCCATAACGAAGCACTTAATAAAAAGAATTGTACTGGACAAGCTAAAAGAAGCCCGGTACTTAAGAGGTATCACCGGACGGCCTCACCAGAAAAAGAATATTGGAACTGACAATACAAAGTAAAAGTGACCGATGTCTACAGTAAATAATTAAAACTTTCGTACCAAAAAGAAATTTAATTAATTATTAATTAAATTCGTAGCTGGTTTTATTACCAGTTATGCAGTAAAAAGGCGGAATTTGAAATAATCAAAGAAAGTTAATTTTATTCGTTTATTTTTGTTGAAATATTTGTTTTGTAGAAGCATTTTGGTTTGTTTATTTGTTTGTCGTCATTTTGCGGCTCGAGGCACTCCTAACACTTTCGCAGTTTACTTCTACGCAGTGGTTGTTCCCCGTGGGGGAGAGGGGGGGGGAAGGGACAAAACAACCACTGCGTTGTGTGGTCGGTAAATTTTTGTTGTATAAGTAATTCTGTCTGGCTTTTTTTTTCCATTTGCATAGTTAATATTTATTTAACCCGAATTCTAACAAATGTATAGTTAGAGTCGACTTGCGACCTCTTTACTACAGTCCATCTTAACCACTTCACTACCAAATTATATTAAATTGTTTTAACTTCTTATTTTGTGTGAAGAGAACAAAATACATCAGTATAAACCGCCAATTTCGGTTGAAATTTTGTTAAAAGTTAACAACATATATTGTGGTTCCAATTTAATTTAGAGCAGTTTAATAAAATATAAATAAGTAGAAACCTTTTATAAATTTAAGTAATATACTTATTAGGATAAATGAATTTTCAGCGTAACGAGTGATGTAAGACCACCGGCAGGGTGTTAAGATGGGATTCAATACAAAAGTCAAATAATACCTAACATCGTCGGTCGAATGACTCGCATAAATTTATCATATCACGAAATACTTAAATAAAATAAAAAAAAAAAAATAAAACACAAAATTTATAAACTTTTGATTTGCAAATATTTAACCTTGTGATGCGAAGAAGTTATTTTTATGATTGAATTCATTACTTAAATCAATAATGTACAAGAAGAGATGATTTTATGACTAAAGTACATATAGTTAAAAGTAATCTCATTATATTCAACACTTATATTGACTTATCGAATTTTATACGTTCAAATTTCTTATGACGCTCGCACCCAAAGAATTACATATACACATAATTTAATATAATTTATAACAAAAAAAATTTACATTTACCTTCCATTTTTGGTCACAATCATTTCGTTTGTTAAATTTTGAAATCTCAACCACAATTCACGATCATCCAGCGTTATATTTAAATTTCGATCGATTCCATCCGGACTACGATTTTGTGATGAATTACTGTTACCATTTAATAGGCCACCATTTTGTTGTGATCCATTTGTTAGTGGTTCAATGGCTGATAGAATATGTGATGTCGCCATTATAATGAATTTTTTAAATAAATTAAACAATAATTTTTTTTATATTCCGTCTATCTAATTTTTCTGTAGTAGTGGTGTAGCGGTTTTTGTTCGTTACTCCTCTCTAAAATGGTATAAAAATAAATATATAAAATAAATTAATTAATCACGTTCTTTTACAAAAAAAAAAAAATCCAATTTGTAATAACAAAAAAATTTACTTAAGAATTAGAAATCTATTTGAACACGTATTGTAAATATAATAAAAATGAATATTTATAAATTATTATCAATAACAAAATATATTATATCGATTCAACTAACTGATGGCATTTGTTTGACTTATTTTATAATGAAAGACCTTTTCTGACCGTTAAAATCAGAAGATCCTCATAAAAATCGATCAATCTATGGTTAAACTTAAATTAAAAGCTTTAGTTAAGAAAAAAAAAAAAAATAAAAAAATTAATTAATAACTAATGTCAATATGAAATTCTTTGTTTGAATAATAATTAAACCATTCAACATTTTAATATTTTAATTGAATTGTCAGAGAAATCTGAAAAATAAACGGTGGCAGTTTCTATACAAATAAAAGTCTTTCGCTGAGCACCTTATTGCGATTACACCCAACTATACATTAGCAGCGAATTCACCTTTGAAACCCAAAATAATCGATTTATGGAATGAAACATTTTAGCTCAATGCTTTCACAATTGAAATAAACAAAAACAATTGTACAACTTGGTACCTTGAAAACTTGCTAACTTTTAAAGCTAAGAGTTCAAAATTGCAGTTATTTATTGTTTACCAAGGTTTGTGGTGTGGAAATTTAAGTAAAGGTCATAAAGTGTGCAGATAATCATCTTCAAAAATGTCAAAGTTTAGCGAACATGAGTTTTTCGACTAATAGCCTAGATACACTGTGATTTAATAAAACCGATTTAGTGAATTTTTCGAGATTAGTTGCAGTGTCGAACCTCGATTCTAGCTAATCCCTTTGTTTTTCTATAGAATACTTATACCCTAGACACACTGCGATTTAATAAAACATTTTGTGAATTTTTCGAGATTAGTTGCAGTGTCGGACCTCGATTTTAGGTAATCCCTTTGTTTTTGCATAGAATACTTAAACTAGTTTAGCTAAATCGGATTTACTAAACCACAGTCTGTCTAGGGTATGAGACTGCGCCCGAAACCTGTCATAAATTTTTTTTAGTACACATTTTTGATAATTATTTGGAAAATATTCCCTACATTCACAATTTTTCATTACGCCCCACGTATTTGTTGCTTCATTTTAGTAACAGTAAATTTCATGAATGTTACGTTTCGAAAGGCATAATTATGCCACTTAAGAAAAATCAAGTTATCACCGCAATTGTCAAAATGTCAAAAATTTGTACTAAAAATTATTTATGATAGATTTCGGTTTCGGACACAGTCTCAATACATATAAAACAAATTAAAGGTCAATTATTAAATTAAGAAACTATGTTCAATGATTTGTTCTGTACTATAATGTTAATAGTAACGGGTAATATTTATTAAAATATAGGTACGAATTAGTAATTTGAGTCAGGAAATATTCGTATAGTAGGATGCCTGCGGACGAGGTACTTCGATATTTTCGCTACATTTAAAACAAAAGAATAATAACCAAATTTGCAACGAAAGAATTACTTAAGGAATTAATTTTAGTACAAAATTAATTGTCAATTGAGGTGTCCAGTGCAAGAATCGGGTATCTCCATTTTTCGAGATGCACCTTTTTATATCCCGCTTGATCTTAAGCGAGAATGAAGCAAATCCAAACAACCGTTATATATAATATATTATAACATGGAGATGCCTGGAGAAATTTTATTCAGAAATACTAGGATATCTCCAGGAGATATCTTGTTATTGCACCGCACTAATATTAATATATAATATGTCACTGGAAATGAACTGATTGTACGGTTATTTTTATGTTTCACAGGTGTTAATTTTTGTATTATTTTCTCGATTTTTGTATTTTTTTTTCTTCTCTTTTTTCTCTTTTTGTGGATTATTTTTTCGATTGTACCGTTTTTTTGTCGTTTTTTTATATTCTGTGCTCGTGTCGATATAAAATTTTCAGTTTAATTTAGCACTTCTTAAGATATAGTAGTGGATGATAAATATCTATTCTAAGTGTTTAATAACACAGTGAAATTCAACAGGCAGTCAGTGCTCCAAAAGATAAAAAAAGAATCAGAGTGGAAGATTGTTGGAAGAGGTCTTTATCGAAAAGGAAGTCCTTGTTCTTGCAAATTTAATTGTTTTCAAAACGTTAGCTCATTCATTCTAGGACTCTTTTTTGGCTGGATTCATAAAAGTTAAAAATGTACAGAGGCACTGACCAGCAGTTCCAGATGGTAAACCCAAAACGGTCTCTTATGAGTACTTTGTATGTATTATTTGTTTAATAATAATTTCAGTTTAGAGCCGCTAGAATTTGTAAGAATGGAGTATTGTCCATTTTCGCTATTACCAAAAGTCGTCTTGAAAGGATATCGAGTCATCTAAAAACTATCATCTAAATCTACACCACCAATTGATGAAAGAGGTCGTCATCAAAATCGCCCAAATCAAGTCGAAGAAGGAATATTAAAACAAATTGCTGAACACACCAAAAGTTTTCTAAAATACATGTCGCATTATAGTAGAAAAGATAATATTAAACATGAATATTTATCTCCAGAGTTGAACATAGCAAAGATGCATACAATGTATTTAAAAAAGACGAACCAGAACAGTATGCTTTACTACAACAAAACAAAGTAAAACCAAAAGTTAAATTCGATTTTTATTGGAAATACTTTGTAGAGAATTTTAGGCTCTCTTTCGGAAAACCTAAATCAGAAACCAGTTCGAAATGCGACACATTGATAAAACAAATAGAAGCTGCGGACAGTGAGAAAGAAAAAAAACGCTCTTACGGCTTTAAAGTTGTTACATGTAACAAAAGCGGAAACATTTTATGAAGATTTGAGGGAATATACTAAGTTAGCGTGTGAAGATCCATCTATTGAAGTACTTTCATTTGACTTCCAATAAAATATGCCGCTTCCAGTAAAACCAAGCAGTGATATGTTTTACAAGATTTAACTATTTTATGTGGACGATGAGACTCTTGGTGGCAAAGGACAAAACGAAGTTATCAGCTTTTTAAACCACTTCTTCAATAATATTATAAGCCCGGAAGTGAAACACGTTTACTTATTTTCGGACAACTGCAGTTCGATTGTGCGACTTGGAGAATTTACCACTATTGTCTACAGGTATCCGGAACCCGGACACAGTTTCTGACCGTGTGACAGAAGGTGTGGTGCAATAGAGCTTAAAAAAAGCTTATGATAGAATATATTTACCTGAGAAATATCATAAAATTATCCGCGAATCAGGAAAAAATTTGAAATCATAAAGGTTCCTCAAGATATGATGCTTACTGGGCAAGAACCAGGTATCTCTCATGGGAGATAACCGGTTGTTCCGCTGGGTAAGAACCAGGTATCTCATATTATTATTCTACGTCTCCTGCAAAATTGTAAAAAGTGGAGATAACCGGTTGTTGCGCTGAGCACCTCAATTGGGCGGCTGGCAAAAATTAATAGGAAGAATTTAGTAATTATGTAATTAATAAATAATTTGAAAAATGGAATCATTAAGCTAAAACCTGACGTTTGGTTCTTTATTTTCTAAATGCGGTTACCATCAGGTGCATGTTTTGACGAAATCTAAATTCAGTTATCACCAGATGCATGCATTTATTTAAAGAAGTAATTTGTATATTCAAGAACCGTATTAAAATCGCTTTTTATTGCTAAATTTGCTAAGTCTAGACCGTAGACATAGGCAAATCTTGTACTGTGTTTGGTCGCATTATTCTATATTCTATGTTTTCAGTGCCCCGGATCAAGACATCCGGTACCGGTGAATCTTCAGCAAATTCGCCCGGTTTTACAAAAAACGGTATCATGAACCCCGCTTTTTCAATTACTTAACGATATAATTTAATTTAGAAACTGGTATCCATTAAAAAATAATTTAACACTTCTGAAATATTGACGAATGTCATTTAGAATAACCTAATGGCCGATTTTATGAATGAGTTGGAGAGACATGCAAAGGTATAAATAAACATCGGGGTGGATGCTCGATACGTTCTAGCAAGCAATTTAGCAACTTGCGAGCTGAAAATAATATTTTGGTACGCTCGAACGTTTTTGCCACTTCCTAGCAAGCAAAAAATTAAAAAACTTTGTCTAGCAATTATTCAATTTTTAATAAGGTGTTTTAAATTAAAATTATGTATATGTAGATCAACTTTAGGTAAACTGCTGACTTTCGATTTATTATTCTGATACCTACTCATATTTTTTGCTTAATTTATTTCTAAAAAATAATTCAAAGTTGAAAAGGCAAAAGTAAAAATTGTACTGAAATACATATAATAATAGATAATTTAGTGATTATGTTTTTATTTAAATGTCAATATATAATTCAGCGATAATTCGGAGAATGTTATTTGTAGCAAACTCAAAAAAAATTCGCAAATTCGCCAGCTTTAACCGTCGAAATTTGTTAACTTGCGATTCGTATGAGCGTCTAAACCATTATCACGTAAATTAACATTTTTTAGTCAATTACGTGCGCGGGACACTTAACGATTAATAGTGATCCGATTAAGAACCATTAATACACAAATGTACAAAAATTTAACCGAAGTCAACCGTAAAAGAAACACTAATTTGTTACTTTTATTTATTACAGTATTTTGGTAACACCATAGCAAAATTTGGCGGTTCGCAATCAGCGAATACAATATTTAGAAATATTTACTTCAATTGAATTCAAAACAGTTGTTAAATAATTTTTGCTTCTCGTTTAGAACCCCTAATTGTTTATTAATGGCTCTCACCCCTCTCACCAAACCCACTTTAACGTTTTCAATAGCATTGGTTCACCTGGGTATGAATATTTCTTTGGGTATTAATAGTATCTGAAGCCCATACGATAATACGGGTTACTTAAATTTATTTGGATAACTCTTAGATTAACTGCTATTTCCATTGAAATGTATTTTGGTTAGATGAGTGTTTTGTAAAGAAACGTTTTCTCAATTACAAGAGTAATTGATCAAACTTTCGAAAATACTTTCAAAAAATTTTGGATATTAGTAAACACAGTATTTATAGTATTTCTTTCAATGAAAGAAATTTTGACTGTGTGTGATTTAAAATGGCGAATTCCCATATTTTGACAAAAAACTCTGGTGTATTATAAAATATAGATGTGCATATATTCTAAACAAGTATCACGTAAATGGCGATATATTCTTGTGTGACGTTAGAATATAGCGCAATGCACTCACCGACTTGAAAATGATATTTAATGAAAAAGATCATTTAATTCTTGTATTTTATGATGAAGTTTTAAATTTGCAGTTTGTTTGTGGTTATTTTTTGCAGAAAACTTAATTGTTGATCAATATGAAATTGCTCCCTGAATTTAAGCCAGATCAATTTGTGCTAGTTTTGTCTACAATTTATAGCAGATATTTAATAGATTTTTTAGAAGAATTTGGAATTTAAGCTAGAATGATTCTAAACGATTATCTACAGCAAATCTAGCAAAGACATGAACCGTAAGTGCTTATAAGTACTTGCGGAGGTCGATTGGAAAGCCACTAATATTAGGCATATTAGGCATATTAGGCAAAATTTACAAAATTGTACAGAAAATTTCTGATATAAATTCCGTAAAAATCCAACGTAAATTCACATGGCTTATATTCCGGTCGGCACATGAAATTATATCAGCATTTCAAAATTTAGCACAATTTAAAAAATTCGGTAGAACTAAATAAGTTATTTCAAACATGGAAGAAGCGAAGGTTTTTCAGATTTCGACACTATTAATTTAGACTTGTCAACCAGTATTATTTATTTATTGCACGACCATCAAAACAAGATTTTTTAAAATTAAGAATACTTGCAACAAAACAATTGCCAACTTTTGGTAGCTCATATATAGGGTGGGCCATCTAACTTTTTTTTTTGAACTAGCGGTTATTTTGAGTATGGTAAGGGTTATGTCACTTTTGATTTGACAGAAAGTTAGTTTTATCCTTTCGCTGAACGAAAATGGTTGTGTATTCGCTTGAACAACGCTGGGAAATATTGAAACATTACTTCGAAAATCGCGCTCCGCGGCACACAGCACACATTTCAATTGATCTTTTGCGCAGCATCTTCGAAGATCGAATTATCAGCCGAAATGCTAATGTGATTTGGCCGCCTCGGAGCTGTGATTTGACGCCGTTGGACTATTATCTTTGGGGTACCGTCAAAGATAAGTGTTACGCCGATAAACCAGCAACGATTGACGCTCTCAAGAACAATATTCGCATTGCCATTGAAGACATAATGCCGCATACCATCGAAAATGTGCTCAAAAATTGGACCAACCGTATGGGGTACGTCAAGGCCAGCCGAGGCAGTCATATGAATGAAATAGTATTCCATAATTAATCGGAAGGATTGTTCTTTACAATGAAAAAATAAATTTGAAAAAATATTGAGAACTTTTTGTTTTATTGCATTTAAAAAAAAAAATTATTTGGCCCACCCTGTACATACTGAAGAACAAATGCATTATCAAATGAAGCAAGCAAAAACTAAAAGCTGAAACAAAATATCGGGTTGACGATTGTATTCATTTCATCTGAGATGTACAAATCAACCAATAACTTAAACAAGCAGTTTCCTCATAAAAATAAAAATCGATGGATAAGCCGACTTGATCCTAGTACTACACTAATTCCATCATTTGGAACGAGGAAAATTAGTAATAAACGATATGCTTTGTCATCCAAAAATGATTAAAAATGGCAACTGTGTAACTCAATGCGGTTTCATCCAGCCCATCTATTAGAAAACGTATTTGCTTACAATGTAAAACAATTCAGAAGGAAATAAAATTTGGTAAAAATGGAATTTTATAAAAAAATGTTGACATCAGGTACGAGTATGATGTAAAAAAAATCTGGAAATTGCTCGATGAACTACTGGGAAAGAATAGGAAATATACTGCGATTGAATAAAATTACTATTGACGATCAGCTTGTAGTTACGAATGGGCAATAACTATGAAATATTTTAGTTATTTAATAACTACTTTGTCGATACTGTTCTAGAATTAAAAGCTAACACAGATAATGGCGAGTTCTGCCAAGATATAATCTATAACAACCCGGAACCGAACTGTTTTGTCTTCTATGAAACATTTCCTCTCTACATTTTGGAAGTAATATTTAGTTAAAAAAATTTCGGTATATTTTACTGACATCTTTTCTTTAATGGTAAATACCAGTTTTACTCTTGGAATCTTTCCGAATAAGTTTAAGATAGTTTGCTTTCCATTTTTGCCAAAATATTAGAAAAGCTATAGCTTTACATTCGAAATCTAAAATGATGGAAAATGCTTTGCAAAATTTACGAACTTTTTGTATAAAGATCCCGACCAAAGAAAGCTTATAGCTTCAGTTTTCGTAGATTTGAAGAAGTCATTTGATATGATCAAAAAATTTATTTTGCTGGATTTCGTGGAATTATTTTATACTAAAATAATTTGTATTCTATCTGCCGGATTAAAATCGGTTAAAAATAGTCAAGTTCCATCCTAAAAAGCCAAATGACAGAGTTACAACTAATTGTATCCCATTTCCATCATACTTGTTGAGTCTAATCAAAATCGATTAAGAAGTAGCCAAGTTTCATCCTACCGGGCCATATTTCAGAACTGCATCTGAAAATCATTTTAGAATCTCATTATCATCCCACGTTTTACTACACTCAAATATTTATTTACTCTGTTCTTCATCACAACCGAAACGTTTATCAAAACAACAAAAAGCTACGATTCATTTACATGTGTACTATGAATCGCTACGTAGAAGGATATAAAAATATTAATTTTGCTTATTGCTTGGCTCTCTAGCTAGCACAATGGTACTTAGCTTGAAAACTACCCGAGATTAAAAGAAAGCCGACAATGAAAATAAAATGTTAAAATCGGTTCAGTGGCTAATCGAAAACAAACATACAAACTCTCCAACCCTTTAAAATTAGTATAGATATAGATTAGAGATAGATATACATATATGTAAATGTCTTTGATCAAAACGCCATTGCTAAAATTAAACACTACAAAGGTTCAAATTCTCGCGTTCAACAAAATTCTAGAGCTTAATTTTTAAAAGTCTATAGTTCAGAACAAAAATTTAAAAAAAAAATCCTTCCAGGTATATAGAGTGGCAAAGACATACATGTAGCATATACATTAAAATTGAATAATTAACCCTTTGCAGTCGAATAGCGCCATAGAAGTGGCATTTCACTTTTTTCTATTAGATCGAAGTGACGAAAATTAATTTTCTGGGGCTTACAAATGACTGCAACCAATTCCTTCAATTTTTAAAATCGGTGAAAAACGAGAAAGCAATTTCACATAAATCGCTTGACCAACGACAATACGCAAGGAACCTGCATTGACCTCGTATCCCTCATTGAGTACAGAATAAATATATTATACTTATTATACAATTATAGAATCTGACTTAAAAAAATTACACAGAGTGTAATGCTTCAAAACTCTTTGCCCGCAAAGGGTTAACATCTAAACTTTCATTACGGCTATGGGACAAAACTATTTTTTCTATTTTACGTTGGGAAAGGCAAAGCCTACATGCATTTTTTTAAGTTAACCATATTGCTTAAAACTGACGATTTATCACTTCAGGAAATTTTTGCCATAACTTGGTTTATCTCCAACATTTAACAGAAAGATCATGAATAGAAAGAGACTAGACAATACAACAGAAAAGGAGTGTATGTACATAATAATTTTAACTAAAAATAAAAACAGAGCGAAAATGGGGAGGAAGAGTAAATGGCCTCTTCCTCCCCATTCACAAAAATGGAAGGGACCAAAATAATAATTTTTGTATTACAATTAAATATACATGTACTTCTATCGTTAGAAATGTTTCATATTTATGTATATACTGTGAAACCTCGCTTTAGCGGACCCTAAGCGGACACATCACTTGAACGAGCAAATTTGTGAAAATCAACCTTTTGCGGGCAAAGAGTTTTTGAAGCATTACACCCTGTGTACTTTTTTTAAGCCAGATTCTATAATTTTATAATATGTATAATATATATCTTCTGTACTCAATGAGGGATATGAGGTCAATGCAGGTTCCTTGCGTATTGTCGTTACTCAAGCGATATATGTGAAATTGCTTTCTCGTTTTCTTCACAAATTTGATCGTTCACAAATTCAGAGCGGACATCTCACTTGAGTGGACACCTCGTTTCACCGTACATTTTTGTTCCGTCGATGTACGCTCAAGCGAGGTTTCACTGTACTCAGTATATCAGATAATTTCAGTTATATAGTTTATGGTACTCGTATTTTTCTTATTTAATATTTTATATATTTTATATACATCTTGGGAGGTTATATTTACTAGCATTTTACTCGTTCACTAGCCGTCACTTATGTGTAACCAATCGGTTTGTTATCAGAGCCCGTCGTCCATACATATATGTGACAAATTTTTTGGTCATTTTACGAAGACATGTTGAAAAGGGTATATTCGTAAAGTCTAATCCAATTGGTGTCATATAATCCCGAAAAATCTTCGGCTGTGGTGAATATTTTCCCCTATCGGATTTATGCCCATAGTTCATTATTTATACTTTAATTTTTTAAGGCGACAAAATCGTTCTGTGATTTTTGCAACAACCATGCAATCGCAATGAGAAAATGATTGAACAAATGAATGAAGGCAACCATGAAAGCAACTTAAGCGTCTTAAAGGCACTCAAAAATGTCATGCTGCTACGAATACAAAAGATAACACCAGACGGACGGACTGTCATCATCAATGGCAATGAAACAATATTTTTTAAGAAAATTGGGCGATTTGTTTAGAAAATAATTAATATTTATATTAATTCTGTGTCCAAAAGCGAAAACCACTTAAGTGAAAACAAGCTACTTTTCAGCAGAAGCAAATAAAGATTTAAATCGGGTTCTGGAAAAACTGGTTTAGTATTTCTTTCAAAATTTATGACTTACAAGTGGCTTTAAAAATTGGACAGTATAATGCAGACATAAAATTGTATTAAATGAGCTAAAACTAATAAAGTCGCTTAAGTGTACTTATGTGGTTTTCGCTTTTGAACACAGAATTATCGATTTAATTCCAAATATATTTTAATTGAGAACTAGACCAATGTTTAATGAATACTCAAACAATTGTTTCATAGGTATGACCCTGAAAATTGGCGCATCTTGAAAATGTGTACATCTTGTTATCTCAGTTGTCAGTATTTTCTATTCAAATTCCGAAGTAGTCGTACTCTGGGGTCAACAGGGCCATACACATTTTTCGTGGTAAACCACAAATTTCTAAATCGTCACCTCAGTATTTAAGTGTTACAAACGCATTTTAATCTTTTTGGTGTTAGGTCTGCCATTTTGTATTGTGACGGTCCTAACCTTAAATCTATTAAAATGTATATTATAGATTGTGGATTCTAATTTGTTGATCAGGGCCCTATTGCACCAACTACTTATCACTAATTACTTATCAACTTATCATAATTTTTGATAATTTTCTGTTGTACCAAATTGAAATTTTCTAAGTATTTAATTGAGTTATAATAAGTGATAAGCAATCACTTATCAAAATTAAGTTACACCAATTCGCGAAAGGATAAGTGATAAGTAATAGTTTGATAAGCGATAAGTTTGAGGTTTTTAAAAAGTTTTTCGTAGTTCTGTTGCACCAAAAGTTTTAACTTATCAATAATCGACTACTTTAATGATAACTTATCCAAAATATCAATAAGAAAAATTTCACTACTCAAATAAATTGATAAGAGCTACAAATTGTAGTGGTATGACGGAAGTTTGTTAAAAACGTTTTTTTGCTGTTATTTTAAAATGAGAACTTTTGTTTAATTTTAAAAGAGTACAAACACATTTTTTAATAAAATTATTTATTATTCAAATGATTATAAATGATAATGACAAAACATTTTCGTTTGTCACATGAACAAATTGAGCACGTATTATTAAAAATAGGAGCAAGTTTGCACCATGGAAGCGACAGAAACTACGCGTTGAGCCCTCTACAGCAGCTACGAACAACACTGAATTGGTTAGGAAATCGCGCGCGCAATATCATGGGATTGCCAATATGGATGGAATTAATAAATCGACTGTGTGTAGGGTCATTCATAGAGTAGCAAATACCATCTTCGACAACATGATGGCGGAAACCGTGTGTTGGACGAAAATGTCCAGGATAGAAGTTTCTTGAGATGGGTGGTTTGCCTCAGGTGGCTGGTTGCATCGATGGAACAATGATTAATATAGATGCACCTACGGTCGATGAAGAACACTTTGTGAACCGACATGGAAAACATTCACTGAATGCAATGATGGTGTGTGGCCCAGACTGCCGCTTATCTGCAGTAAATTCCAATTGGCCAGGTAGCGTCCATGACTTCAGAGTATTGCGAAATACAAGGCTATTTAGCAATTTTGAGTCTGGTTTTCGTTCGTTCCCCGGTGCTGCGATTTCGGATGATACTCCTTACCCCTTAAACATTGGCTTATCTCACCAATGCGAAGAAATTCGGATGATGCAATAGACGATAGATTTAATCGTGCCCATAAGCGGACTAGACGAATAGTGGAAATTAGTTTTGGTTTGTGTATGACGATGGCAATTTGTGTATAATGTAGTTAAACTCAATTTGTTTGTTAATAGGAATTCTCTTAATTCAATTATTATGAAAATAAATTTTTTACGTTCAAGTACTGTTCAAAAATTATTTACAGTTAGAAAAGAGATTTTGTTTTAATAGTAACAAAAAAAAAAATTTTACAATTGATTCTTAACACTGAAATAAGAACTCTCAATTGAGAAACATTTCGCTTCATATATTATATACATGTAAAATTACTGTTGTTATTAAATTACAGAATAACAATTTTTTGATTGTTTTGCTATATAGGTACAAAACCATTGTTTAACATACAAAATGTGCGGAAAGCACATTATTTTGCAAACACTGTAGAGATCATTACAACTTATCATAAAAATTTGGTAATTTGTCAATTGATAAGTTGTAGGCATTCTGATGTGCAACGCTTATCACTTATCATTATCAAAATTTCATAAGTTTTCAAATTGATAAGTAAGTGAGATTTCGTTACTTTTGGTGAAACACTTATCACATATCATTATCAAAAAAACTAACTTATGATAAGTAGATCAGTAATAAGTGATAAGTAGTTGGTGCAATAAGGCCCAGGTCTTCAGTTTTAATTAAGGTCGTAGGACTTCGACGGATTTCGGATTTAAGGGACACAATTTCTCCAATTTTTGGGAAAGTTAAGATAATTTCACAAGGCTTTTGGATAAAAAACAGAAAGATAGTCTGGAATACGTCCAATAGGATGAACTTGGCTATTTATTAACCGCAGTATGTACGATAGAAATGGGACCCTAAAATTATGTTTATATGAATTTATAGAATATAACCAATTAGGAAGCAACTCGGTTATTTCCTAACCGATTTGTTATCTTAACTTTCCCAGGAGGTCAATTCTCGTTCTGTGACAAATAAATATTTTCAGTATGAGAAATAAACATTTGCGATTCATTTTCCGTGACAAGGTAAAAATGACGTCAAAATGTTTTCATATTTAAAAAACTTTCTCATCGATCATTTTGACAGTAAGAACATAAATAAATATCGTAATAACATTTTATAAAAACCCAATTCGTAATTTTAAATTTTTGTGCAATTTTTTTATTAAAAAATGTTGTCACTGTTGACGTAAATGTGCGGAAAAAACGAATTTGAGTCGTTATAAATATGTTATATTATTTTCCTTTTTCTTCTTGTACTGTCTAATGGTAGATTCAGCGAGAAAAATTTGCTGGCTCGTGATCACGAATTGTCGAAATTTCGTTACCTTGTTTACCCCTCCAATTTTTTTTTTATGGTTGCTCTTTATTTCTCTTTGTAGTGCATCTGAGCATTGGGGAAAAAAAATTGGGGGGCGTAAAAAAGGTAACGAAATTTTAGCAATTCGTGATTACGAGCTAGCAAATTTTTCTCGCTGAATCTACCATTAGACAGTACAAGAAGAAAAAGGAAAAGAATATAACATATTTACTATTGTTTTCCTTTTTCGACCTTTAGAAATAAAACAAAAGCAAGAAACAACAATTTATCATCAGGTGTTTGGTGTCGTAACTAAAATTAGGAATGAGTTAAATAATTACAATTTTTTTTTTAATGATTGAGTCCTTCTGCCGAGTGCAATTACTAAAGCCTACTGTTAAGTTTGTATACCAATAAAAATTTTATTCCGTTTACCGCCCTTTTAAGAAAGGTAAATTCGTTTTGCCGATTTTAGTGTGTTTACCCTCTAAATATTGACAAATACCGTATTGGCCCGCAGCCTAAATGAGTGTAAAAAGATTAAATGATTAAAGAAATAAATTATGATTTGAATTGATATGCCAAGGAGGGTTTACGTAAGATGTAATGATGATGTAGCACGATTTTTGTTAGATAAATTTTTTTTTTTTAGATCATTTTGCAAGTATAACATCCCATTGTTGGGCTTAATTCGATGTAATTTGCCCCATGGTGTGTAAATACTCGTCTTTTTGGTGTATACGTTTCGTTTCGTACACGTTTTATGGAGCAATATTTTATTGATCTATTAAAGATTATTACACAAAATATGAGCCTGACCTTGCTTGATAAAACACCAAATTATATAAATATAAAATGAAATATTTTAATTTTTATATTTGGCTTCATTAAATAATAAATCAAATAAATACACAATTAAAAATTAAATTTAGATGCTAATTAGTTTTTTAAATAATGAATTTTTTTATTTTCGTTGCGGATTTTGAAATAACACAAAAAAAAAAAGTTTTTTTTTTGAATGCTTTTAAATTTATTTTTTTTTTTAATTTTAATTCATGTGATTTATTGTATAAACATACGAATACAATTTACGCATGTATGTGTAAGTTGTATATGATTCAGATTTTTTTTTTGTAAACTGGACAATAAATTAACACTATGCAACTGAACCCTGAAATAGCCTCTATGTTTAATCACATTTTGTACTAATTATATTTCAATAACGAAATATTTTTAGAATTTCAAGTTCAGCGTAAATTTCTGAATATGTTTATATAAATAATTTAAAATAGAGCTTCCACATTGATTTTCCACAGTCTCCAATTAAGACATGATAATCCGATTTCCATTAAGAAAATATATTTTAATGCTCCACTGATATATTAATTAACAATATTTCGGCTATTTCTGGATATAAAACCATTTTTTTTTCTTAATTTTTATTAATTTTATCCGGAACATTAACAACGAAAAAAACTTACTTACAATAAATAAGAAACTATACACAGAATTATTTATCGTAAACAACAACAGAAGAAAAAAAACGTATTTTGTCTTAATAGATTTCAAAGAGGTACCGGGTATTTATTGTTGTATATTATTGATGCATATAGTTGTGGTGTAATAAATCCATAAATTTTTATTAAAAATAATAAAATTAAATTCAGAAAAAAAAATTTTTGGTTTTCGGTAAAACTTATAATAATATCGGGTTTTGTCTGATGTCTTAATTTTCGATTTTTTTTTTTTGTTTTATTTGCTTTTTTATTTGAAGGAATAAAATAAAATTTTGTGTGTTTGGGCCTAATAGATTTTGATTGTAGCTAAAGCCGTTCTATTTTAACCACTTTATTACTCGCCTAAATTATGTAAACTGAAAAGTATTGGGGGAGACCCAATTTTTATGTTTCAAACAAGTTTTGGTTAGTGGTTTTTCTAAGTAGGTATGTATCTAAAGATCTCAACTTATTCAGATTTATAGAATTTCTAATGAACGTTTTTATAGCAGAATTTGCAGAACAATTTTCGCTTTTTTATCACCCCTGTATTGGAACTTACATAATCATCGTCTTATCGTACCTGCCTTACTGACCTGATTGTAAATCTGGATATTTTCAAAAAACGAACTCAGTATTTTTTGACTGAAAAAGGGACGAATTTTGGGGAGGCAAATATTTTGATATTATCCTAAAGATCGCTGTAGGTTTTTCTACTTCAAACTACTTTTTAGTTTTGTAACAGCTGTTTTATTAGTACTTTCTTGTCTAATTCACAATTTTTTGTAGCTTTTGAATAATCTTTCTTGGTCAATTTTGAAAAATGTATGAATAAAGGTCGTTGCGTTTTTAAATATTACGAATAATATTACGAATCAACGCTAAGCTAAAGAAATAAGGCGATTTAATTAATCGAACTAAAAGTAAAATTAACCAACTACGGCACTGTTGTGTTTGATTGTCTGACTATTACTCTTGTAAGTTTTCAAGAATACTGGTAAAATTACATGCTAGATAAAACTGAAAACGTAAACTGATTTCATTTTGAAGAAAGTGGGATTACCGTCATTTTATAGCGAATATGGTAAGTTATATTGCAACAGTCATCTTTCGATTAATCCATTTTATCATCGGATGGCTTATCTATCAGCACATCACTTAATAATCCTCAAAGCTTGTATTACAACAGAAAATTGCAAGAATATTCAAGGCTAAAGTGTGAAAACACAAAATGGAACTATTTCTTATTAATTTACGAAATTTATTTCAACAAAAATGGATAAAACGTTGTATACCACTCAAAGCAAAGAAATATTATCCACTCGGGATAATGTCCCACTCCGCTATCGCCTCGTGGGACAAACTTATCTCTCGTGGATAATATCTCGTTTTGCTCACTAGTACCATCATAAATAACTATTATTCATTCTAAAGAAAATCCTCGTTTTCAAAAGCATGGTTTAGTTAATACCATGTGGTTCTGGTATGATAAAAAGCATGATTTTAAAACATTATGTTAAAAATCTTTTTTTATAAAAATATGTATTTTTGATTTTAACACAATATGAGCTAACGAATAAAAAAACTGGGGCCTAACTATGCAATTCGATGACAATTTTCGATGGGTATCGTTTTGTATTAGAAAGTACAGGAAGGAAAAGGAAAACAATAACTATCGTTTTCGTTTTTCTTCTTGCACCTTCTTATACAAAACGATAGGAATCGAAAATATTTGTCGAATTGCACAGTTAGGTCTCTGGGACCGTATTCTTGAAATTCACCGAAAAAATTCGCCGGTGACCTTGGTATGAAACAATTTAAATTTTCGACTGAAATGACGTATTTCACTAGAAAATTACGGGCGACTTTTTTGATCGAATTTCAAGAATAGCGGCCCTGGGGCCATATTCTTAAAATTCATCTGACAAAAATCACTGATGACTTTCAAGTAAAACGCGTCATTTCATCGAAAATGCAACTTGCTTTATACCAAAGTCACCGACGAATTTTTTCGATTACATGCAAGAAGACGGGCCCTGGTTTATTAACAAATATAACGATTGGCTGCGTAGTTTTAGGCTTGTTTTTTATTCTATTTTATAATTTCAGAAATTTCCGCTGTGTCATTATAAAGTGAGCGCAGGCCGTTTTTATTGTATTCGTTAAGTACAAAAAATGTTCGATGAATGTCGCAAAAACCACTATAGTGTTCGTCAGTATTTTCCGTTTTATTTCAACATATGTAATTTCGAAAAGCTACCGTATTTACTTCGCACTTGTGAAAGTTCCACTTAAATTGTGATCTCCTAAACATTGTTCCTTAGTTTACTGAAAGTGTTAAAAATTGTTAAAGTGTTTTGGAAAGATAAGTATATTCTCGATGTTTAGGACTATCACCTCGAGAGAAGCGGTAGAACCTATCAGCGGACGCCAATAGAAAATCGATGCTCTGTAAAGGGGGAACTATAACAGTTTGAATTAATCTGTCGCAATCAATAATAAAAGGTCCTTCAAATTATGCCATGGTCCCGAAAAGATAAAGCTGAAAACTCCATCCAACGGCCATTGCGAATGTTCATAATAACGTCAAAATTGAATAAATCAATACACCAATTGAAAATTAAGTATATTTGCCAACCGTTTATGTTATATTTATATTTATTGAATAATTGGTGTAGTAAGACTTAGGCTAGTACAACACTACAGTCAGAAACAATTACAATAGTAAAAGAACAATAAAAATAACAAAATTACATTATAAACAATATATTACAAATATTTAAATGAAATTTAATAATAAATGTGAGCCAGATCAAGTCATGTTTCTAATAAATTTAAATTATTCTTGCTTAAATTTGGTGAAATTCCATAAACTTCTGATGGTACTTGGCAATTTATTCCATTTCCTGGAAACAGTTAAGTAAAACTGAACAGTTAAGTAAAACTGTGAAACACCAACATATTTATCCTTCGGGATTTGGAAAGCTGAAGTTTAGCATACAAATAATTTGGGTCATGAAAATTAATCAACTTGTAAATAAAAATTACCATACGATGGAAAAAAAACTTAGACCATGAGGTGCCAAATACATTACCAAAATAATGCGATACATGATCGTATTTCCGCAGCTTATATACGTAGCTATCACAATTATTCAAAGTTACTTGTACTACACATGAGGAACACATGAAAGACTTAATCAAATAAAGCTCAAGGCTTTCCGAATAAAAATGTTGCGTAAGTCGTAACTTGTAAAGGGTTCAATTAATTTTTTGACAAATAGATGCAACGTGATTGTTCCAAGTGAAGCTATTGTTAATTACTAGAGCAAGATCGTAAACTTTATCCACAAATTTAATGGCAGATCCATTGATGATCAATTTCGGAAAAGTAAATGGGTTTTTAGATTTAGTAATAATAAGCATTGCACTACAATTACCTTCGTTAATCATAACACCATTAAAACTGGCTCAATGGCAAATAATACTTAAATCTAAATTAACTAAATAAATATTTTGAATTTGACAAAACTACCACTCAGATAAATCTGTACATCATCCGCTTAAATAGGAAAATAACAATTAATGATACATGTAGAAATGTCGTTCAAAAACAACGAGAACAGCAGTAGCCTCTATAAAGAACCCTGAGAAACACCGTCATTAACTTTACGCCAGATACCATTTCATTCGACTAACATATTGCCTACGACAGTTTAAGTATGAATGTAGTAAATTAATTGAAGTATGCTCAAAATTATACATAGAACAACATTAGTTTGTGCAAAAGAAGTTTATTATTGATCATATCAAACGCTTTAAAAATCTATTAAAATTAATAGGACAAACAAATTGGTTTTATCTAGGAATCAACTATGTCATCTGTAACGTTTATTAGAGCTGTTTGTGTACTGACTTTTTTCGAAAATCGGATTGATAATTGCTTAGAAATTCATTTGAATCAATGTTTAGGTATTTTATTTATTTTTACTCTGTATAAATTTTAACACATGAATTATGGCACATTGTTTTGAGCATCTGCTCATTTATAACCGTGTACCAAAAAGTTGTTAACATGATGATAAAAATGTTGACCAAGTTTCCACAAGATCGCAGCTCTCTCTTTTAGTCCCATCCGGCAATTTCACATCTTCACCTGGATTTCAGCGTTCTCCAAAAATGGATGTTATTATCTGCCCTGGCTGTTTTTTTCCGATCGTTAAACAGATAACAGCTTGTTCTAAATATAGAAAATTTAATACAGAAAATTTAATTTTCCGAAAAAAACCAAAAACAAATAACGTCCTTATTGACTCTAAGGTCGAAGCCTATGAGTTGCTTAAAGAGGACTTTCTCAAAACTGACAATATATTTATAGGTCTTAGACTTTCCATAGATGAAACATCTGTTTTCTTAGGAATTGGTAAAACCGAAGCTAAAAACTAAAAAAATTATTCTATAGGCAATACGATGCAGCTCAAAATTATTTGCCGAGGCTAACTAGTCCATCATGAGGTGGTGTAATCAGGTTACAGGCGAATAAGGCGTTTTCATGCCAACCTTTTCTGCTGGTTAAAATTCGGTGCCCGTGAGGAAATCATGCTAATAAAGTTTATCTTTGACAATTGTCAATACGTTTCAACAGTGAACATGATTGCATTCGACGGAATAAAGTCAATATTTATTTATTTGCTTGAAAAATAACCTTTTTTGTTCTAGATTTGTGCTATCTGTACAGGTCTAGTTTACATTCAACTTTGTTTTTCAGTAACCATTTAGGTCATGCAAAATCATTCGGATTGAGAATTGAACGTACTTGATTCCAATTTTTGCATGGCAAGAATTTGAAATTTCCTGTTAGCCACGTATGCCTTACATTGCTTAGTAAAACCGAACAGCCAACCGATAACTATTTCGGAATCGGAACCAGCCACACCGAAAAGGATTAAACTATTGGTAAGTAATGTTTGTGGGGAATAGGTTTACACCATATACACAAATTTATCTGTTTCAATTTATCAGCCTGATTATTTGATGTTATTCATAAATGTAAACGAATTTGATGACCATTTCCAAAGTGTAAATTCACCAGAAGCGAGATGGGTTACAATTTTCGTTTGCAATTTTAAAGCTTTCTGCACATCTAAGTCCCGAATAAGTAGCTTTGTTATTTTGAGAAAATTTTTTTTTCCGGTTACGAAAATTTTGCCGAAAATGCTTTTACGCTGATTGGTGAACTCTATCGTACGATGCTAACTAACATTTTATGGCCTTAATGGGATGATACGGATGTGGACGGTATGTGGTTTCAACAAGGCGGTGCCACATGTCACACAGCCAATGCAACAATTGGTTTATTGCACGAGAAGATCCCGGGACGCACTATTTTGCGAAATAGCGAGGTCAATTGGCCACTGAGATCGTGTGATTTGACAGCCTTGGACTTGTTACTTTGGGGTTATAAGCAAGCGACAATTGAAGGCATAATAAGGCATATTGGAGATAAATAACGGAAAGTTTACCGAATTTTAACTACCCGAATACCCAGGTATTCGGGTAGTTAAAATTTCTAAAATTACTCGAGTATCCGGGTACTCGCTACTTAAGAATACAAGCGAGCACTACACACTGTTCACTGTTGTTGAGTATTTGCATCAATCTTGCTTAATAAAATATAAATTTTGGTAGTCCTGGGTCTCTCCTTTCAGCCTCAATTTCCAGTGCCCTCAAGTGCAAACTCTGTTACGTCTTATCAGCTGTGTTATACAATGAACGGAGGATTGAGTTGATCTTGTAACTGCCACAATATTTAAAAATAACTATGTATAGTATCACATCACAACTTGTTTTTTCTTACCATAGCGGTCTTAGATTTTATTAGTAAATGTAAATTTGATGTGTCTAATAAGCGCGGCAGCACGTAAAATTCGTTTAAGATATTGAAATTTGTGAACTTCGAATTTGTGAAGAATCGAATAAATTCTTTAAGCTGGAAATTTCCCGTATTGCACATCGAAATTGTGAAACACTATTTTTTGTAATCTGATATCAGATGTTATTTACATTTGTAAATGCTTAAAGAAACGTAGATTAGTTTGCTGCAAGTTGAGTAACTGTGTGTTGAAGTAGTATAGTAGTAGTATTACGATTACTGGTGGCTTTTTATCGAAAAACTGCACTAACCTCCAAATCTCGAATAATCTCTAACTCGAATCATTGGATCATCTATAAAGGTAAGTCTGTAACAAAATTTAAATCTATTCTTTATAATTTTACAAAACTACGAGATAACACAAAAATCCCGAAAATTCGTGAAATTATCGAAGTGTGAAAGTCAATTAAGTAATTTACCGCTAAGCGCAACTAAAAAGGTTGTGCCAAATTCTCGAATAATATTGGAAATTTGAAATAAGGTCTCGGTTTTCGAAAATATCCCTAATAGGCTCTAAGATTTCAAACAACCTCTTAAACTAAAACTTATCAAAACACTAAAACCGAAATATGAAATCTGGGCGCGCAAAGTAAAGAAGTAGTTATATTTGCAAAATATTTGATGGAAAGACACGTTGGAACTTTGAAACTTCCAGAGACGGCGTTTTCCTTTTTACGAGTAATACAAAACTATAGCTGTATTTTGTTGAGAAAAAATTAATTCGAATTATTTTGGAGTTATTTTTTTCTTAACAGAATAAGCCGCGAAATAATTTTTCGATTTAATTTTTATATTCTATGTTGGTATTTCTTATGTTTTGCATTCAAGCAGTTACGTACTTTATTATTTTGTTCGAGCTAGAATTAAATAATTCAAATTTTTTGTTCGAATTATTTAATTCCTGTCACGTGTAATTGTTGTTGTAAATTTCTCAACTAAATACAGCTTATATAAGCAATACCAAGAATTGAAAAATATTTTTCAAAAGAAATTCGGGATTAAAAATTCAGGTCCGTTCATTAAATTCAATTCCGATTTTTTAAAATTTTAGTTCGTAAATTTGAAAATGTTTCACCATTTAATGCTATACTTTACAAAGGAAAGCTGCTTCATAATTGTTGTGTAATATATTAATAATTATTGACCGTACTGAAGTTTCTGACAAAATTAGTCAAAGAGAATATTGACACAAGTGTACATATTTTTTTACAGTGTAATTCAGAAGATAATAGCCGCATTTTTTTATTAGCTCTGGATAGCTGGTATCCGGAGCAGCTAATTTTCTGTTATAAAACTAATGTTTGACAAGCTATTTATACATATAATAAATTTATTTAAAACTAATCTATAATTTTTAATTCAACTTTTTAACTAAAAATATATAAAAAAATATTTAGCTCTACCTATTTATCTGGAGCTGCTATCGGGAGCAAAGGGAAATTTAATTTTTTTTTGGTTTTTGTACAACCCTTGTGGCAAACTTCATTTTGGTTTAAAAATTTTGATGGATGTCAAATTCAAATGTCATATGGTTGTATGACATTTCTTCCAAACAAAAAATCATCGGGAGATTGATGAGGAATACGTTAAAGTAGAAGCAGCCAAATTTTTTAAAAGCCGGGCCCCTATTCTCGAATTCCACATTCATTTTCCACATGCGGACATCTGTCAAAATTGATCAAAACTTTCGGAAATTTTAATTCGTATATAAAACACATGGGGCATGCACATTTTCCTATATGGGGAATTTCTTCCACTTGCTTATACCCATTCGGAAAAATTCCCTTAGTACCGAAAAAATTCAATTTTTATGAATTTTGACAGATGTCCACATGTGGAAAATGGATGTGGAATTCGAGAATAAGGCACCTGGAAAGCAAAACGATAATCGAGATGCATCATTGTCGGAAGGTGACGAAGATGAAGATAAATAATATTTTGATAAAATGGACATGCCTGGTACAAAAGTCAAGTCGATTCAAAACAAAGAATTACTGTACGTATTCTACGTATACGTGAAGACACAGCTTAATATCACAGAAATTTGAACCCCAATTCGGCATATTATTATCCAAAACACGTTCTATGAGGGATATTCCTGATCCAAAATCACATCCTGAAGAGTAAATAATTTTTGTTCACTAAGTTTAGAATTAAATAAATAAATTAATTTTATTATTTTAGAGTTGTTGTTTACTGGAGACATGGAAAAATTATCTAAAGCAGAACTATTTGCTTGCGAAGCTTATGCTAAAATATTCTCGAAGTGGAAAAATGATTAAAGGACAAGAGAAATATATCATTCGAAGCCGATATGAAAAAAATGTACATATATTTGAATAATCACTGAATATGTATATTTGAAATTATTTAATATAATAAAACTTACCCTAAGGCTAAATTATTTTATTCAAAGATTCAGTTTTATTAAATCATAATTTGTATACTCCTTCGAATATAACTTACAAACTTAAATCGTTTGCTTGCTGTTCGTTAAACAACCTTGACATGTTTGTTACATGACCGCAAATTAAAATTTTGTACAAGGTAATTCCGCTGCCGCTAGATAGTAAACATTTTACAGCAATCCGAGTAACAACCTTCGCCTATTTCCCTTTCCCCTCCACAAATTCTAGCCTTTTTAATATTTTCCATGGCATTTAATACTAATAATTTAAGAAATGGATACTCGATACTCAAAAAACGAAAAACAGCTGAAATGGATACAATTTATTCAAAGTGTGCGCCAAAATTATTGGCTTTGGTAGCTCGCGTTTTTGATCGGAGAAAATGTTCACCAAGAGATAGGTATTCATGTCTTTTGAATCTAATTAAAAGGGATTCTCTATTTTTTGTAGTATTGAGTTGTAGTATTGAATTTATTGCAAATTCCGGTACAGAATGGGCCTATCTAGGATCGGATAAGGTCGCAGTTATGTCTGGCCAATTTAATTTGGTTCAAGCAAGATTAAAAAGCCTAGAGTTTGAGAAGGGGAAATAGGTGAATATTGTTAGTCGGATTGCTGTAAAATGTTTACTACCTAGCGGCAGCGGAATTACCTTGTACAAAATTTTAATTTGCGGTCATGTAACATGTCAAGGTTATTTAAGGAACAGCAAGCAAACGATTTAAGTTTGTAAGTTATATTCGAAGGAGTATACAAGTTGTGATTTAATAAAACTGAATCTTTGAATAAAATAAATTAGCCTTACTGGAAATCGTGGAAGATAAAAAATTTTTAAGACGCATAAATACATGTTGGATTATTTTTAATATATTCAGTGATTATTCAAATATATGTACATCTTTTCATATCGGCTTCGAATGATTTGTTTCCTCTTGTCCTTTAGTGATTTTTCCACTTCGAGAATATTTTTAGAATATTTTTCCATGTCTCCAGAACACAACTCAACTCTAAAATAATAAAATTAATTTATTTATTTAATTGTAAACTTAGTGAACAAAAATTATTTACTCTTCAGGATGTGATTTTGGATCAGGGTTATCTCTCGTAGAACGTGTTTTGGATCATAATATGCCGAATTGGGGTTTAAATTTCTTTGATATTAAGCTGTGTCTTCACGTATACGTAGAATACGTACAGTAATTCTTTGTTTTGAATCGACTTGACTTTTGTACCAGGCATGTCCATTTCATCAAAATATTATTTATCTTCATCTTCGTCACCTTCCGACAATGATGCATCTCGATTATCGTTTTGCTTTCCAGCTTTTCAAAATATTTTTGCAGCTTCTACATTAACGTATTCCTCAACAATCTCCCGATGATTTTTACATATTTTTATTACGGTTTTTATTTGGAAGAAATGTCATACAAGTACATGAAGTTAGGTACTATTTTAGTTTTTTGTTTAATAGCGACACATGTGTAAAATAGCAAAACTTCCAATAGAAATTTCCCATGTGCTCCCGATAGCTTGCTATCCGGAGTTAATAAAAAACGCGCTTACTATAAGCTTCCGATAAGACACTGTCAAATTTATGGCTAGTAGGGAACACTATGAATTGACAAGCTCTGATGTTTTCAAATTTTCCAAATTAACACGTGTTTTCGCGAAAATGTAATAAATTAAATAGCTTTTACAATAAGCTTTTGAAATGATAATGTCAAATTTATAACTAGTGGGAACACTTGAATTGACAAACTCTGAAGTGTTAAGATTGTCATAATTCACACTATTTGTTCGAGATGATCCTAGAGTATTCCGACATATCAGAACAAAAGCTTAAATAGCTCATAAAAATGCTAATGAGATGGCAGTGTTCAATTTATGGATAGAGGGAAGCAGTATCAATTGACAAACTTTGAAGTGCTAAGATTTTACGTGTATTGACGAAAATATTTTTTTTTTCCGTCCGTCCATATCAGCTCTCTTTTATTTACTTTTTATAATAATAATGCTAAAGTCGACAGTACAATATTTCCCTCTTTCAAAAATTTGCTTAAAGCTGCGTAATGCTGATAATTCTTTAATAAGTTAATTAAATTTTGGCTGCTATATCTTGAGTATTTCAGAATTATATGTTCAATGTCTTCTGGGACGTTGCACGTTTCACAGCTACCACTGACTTCCAATTTCATTTTTTTTTTCTTATTCGATTGGAAAGCTAATTACCATGCCCGATTCGAATTCTTGTCCGAATTCATATATTCATTTTTGCAGGAATCTTATATGGACCTTCTTTAAAGTAGGTTTGTAGAAACCTCAAACTATTTGTAGGAGATTGTACTACCATATTTTCTGCCAATTTTCTAACTTGGTAATTATTTATAATTCTTAGTTTATCCCAAATTTGATTTATTTTGGTATTCAGGTTTAAAGATGAAGCAAATTCTTTCCACTTTTTCTTTTAACGCCTTGATAATATCTCGTTTTAATTTACAGTATGTTCTTCTCAGCTCTATAAAGTTTTCCTTGCAGTTTTTTCGATTGTATTCTCGAGGTATTCCTAGTCGGACGGATCCTAGAGTTTTTCGACATATCACATGCTTCCATGCTAGTGGAGAATACTATGAATTAACAAGCTCTGAAGTGCTATAAATGTCAAAATCCACACCAAGTTTTGACGAAAATATTGTTCAATTTATTTTATCGGGCCGATTCCAGTATTTTGGGCAGATCCCAGTATATATGCTTTAAATAGCTGGTATGTAGTATAACCTTTTGATATTACAGAACTTGTCATTTCCCAACATTTTCCCCAAAAGACGCCTGAATTTGGACCATCTTAGCTTGTCAATTGATTATTGAATTATTTTATTGAATTATACAGTAAACAAAATGTGCACTTGCATCAATAATGTCTTTGAAAAAGTTTTTGTCAGATATTTCACTGCAGTAATAATTGCACAAATTGACAAATCATTAACACTGAAATTTGCTAAAAACTAAAGTTTTTGCTAAAATTCGTTAAAATTTTATCTTAACCAATAAAAATCGAAAGATACAGGCAGGAAACATGTTTATGTATACAAAATAAAAGTGTGAGAAGCACTTTTCAAAAATATACTGCCCCTAAAGCAATCCACGCCTATAAAGAAAAATAATCAATTTATAAGAACAAAACCGAACATAATTCACAAGCAATATTCTATCTAATAGTAAGTCGAATCCAAATATGAATAATAATAAACTCATTATTCCGGTTAAATTCCCATGAAATAAAATATTCTAAAAACAAAAGTATTTTGTTGACGTAATAGTATCGATACACCATCATCAACGTTGTCTCAACAAAATGAGACAAAATCTATACACGCATAATGTTGATCAAGATAATATAAGATAAAAAAAAATATTTTCTTATTACGTATCCACATATTCGTACTCGTCGTATGCACAACGTATATATTTTCTTCTTTTCTTATTATTTTCTTAAATACCATGTATTACCTTGTACGAGCATATTTCTCTAAATATACAATATATATGTAGACAGGTATACATACAAAAGTATCTCTCCGGTATATATAAATTCCAAGTAAACAAACAAAAATACTTAAGTCACGAAAAAAATCTTTAAACAAATAAAAAAAAACTTTGTGGATAGATACACTGCTTACATATGTCCGTCCATCCATCCATTTTTTATTTTATTTTTTATTTTTTGTTAAGAAAATATAAATACATAAACAATGGACGATTTAAGAAAAAAATATTTTGTTTTCTGTTTAACTTAATTTATTTATTTATATTTACTTATTTGGTTGGTTGCATTTAAATTTCTTTCTTTTAATTAGACGAAATTTAATGTTTTTAGAGATCGGTTAGTTTGATAAAATATTTGAGGCCTTCTACAACTAAATAGCCAAAATACGCAAGAAATGAGCTCAACCATCAACCTATTACATTATGCTCATATAAATAAGTAAATAGAAGAAAAAAAAAACTCATAAGATGCGGTAAAAATAATACACCACTTAAACATTTTAAAGTTAATTTGTGTTTTTTTTTATTATTCCTTAATAAAATAAACACGAGTTAACATTTAATTTTTGAAAAATAACAAAATATACATTTATAAATATAAAAATGAATATATAATTTAAAAATTATTATTGTTGTTGTTGGTTTATTATTTTTGATGAAATATACTCAAAGATCTGTACCTAAATTAAAATTGCACGACAAATCTTTAACCGCGCGTACGATATATTTAAATTAAATGAAGAAGATGCGGTACAATGAAAATGTTTTAATATTTATTTTTTTTTTTTTTAATATTATTACTATTGTTATAAACTATTATTTACCAAAATATAATTTTAACAAAAAAAAAAAAAAAAATTGTTTGATCATGAACTATCCATCAAAAATGAGTTCATATCGAACTGGTTTTAGATATAGATACGTTCAACACACAAGTAAAAGCTACACACTGTATAATTGGTTTAATATTAAGACATCGGCATTTTATGATCTTTTGGGGTCTCTATTAGACTACGAAAAACGACTTTATTTGAAAAATGCCGGTTGTCTATTACAATATTACAGCCGCTCGTATAGACTAATTGAACAAAGCTTGTATTAAAAAAATGTTAGTACTACAACTAAGGGTCCTGAAGTGTTTCATTTGGGTGATCTAAAAGATTATAAAACATTAAATCAATATTTTAATTTATAATATGCGGAACATTTGATCACCCCTTCAATAAATGAATTTATTAAATTTAATATGTATAGATTGAGCAAAATATTTTCAATTTTGTGTAATACTTGAGTGCAAGTATTAAGGCAGAAATAATCATTATGGAAAATTCCGTTTATGACCCAATTCTGCCTTCACTTTCTTTCTATTATATTGAATAGCATTTAAAAATGATCGTTTAAGAGTCACCTTATATTGACTTAAGTCTAATGAGCATAAACTAAAAATAACTGCCAGTTTAGTTTGATTTAACATTTAATCGACGAAGTTGCGGTAACAACCAAAATAAGAAAGTACCTCTCTTGACTTTAGCTTTTGAAATATGTAACCACCTAATATAAGTTATTTTACCTTGTTGATCCTTTATCTAACCTTAAAAATCACATAGCCTGAGGGGCTAGCCTAACCTAAAAAATTCCTATAAATTCTATAAAATAATCTTTTAAACTAAAAGCTCAACAAAAGCCTCTTATCCCTTGAACCTAAGCTAATAAGCAGAAGTACTCCTTAACCTAACCTCAAACAACTTTTTAACTCCGTAACGTGAAATTTTTCAACTTTTGATTTTAGCATTTAAACATTTTCATCTATGGTCGCGTTTGAAATCTTGTTTAGTGATCTTAAAAGTCTCCTAAAACGATGTTACATTCCGAAACAACAAATTTAACTTTCTAGAGCAACGACGGTATAACATAACCTCAAAAATTTTACTTTAGAGCTTGAAAAGGTTTCGCAAAGTTTTAATCATTTTTGATTTACATCATATAATTACTACTTAGTGTCAGGACCGTGCTGTAACATTTGGAGGCCCGGGGCAAACAAAAATGGGGAGCCCTACAACAAAAAAAAAAAAAATTCTCAAAATATTTAAATAAAAAACATAAATTTTATCACAAAAATCACAGTTTAATTCATTTGCGTATTCACAATAATTTTAGTTAGTTTTACATTAAGATACTTTATATTCAATAAGAAAATAATGAAAAATAGATACGAGTAGTAAAGTAGAATAACAAATTATAAAATAATTTTTCTTGCCCTTTTGCTGGCAAATTGGCAGAGAGAGTCTTTCCTGTGACATCGTCGACCGCAGATAATTTTAAATCAGTTTTAGCTTTGAAAAAGATCGCTCACAATTAGCAACGGAAATTGGTATCGTTAAAATTATTCGGTATACGATACACACATTAGGATATAATTCTTCCAAATTTCTATCTAAAATAAATTTGAAATTTTCCAAAACTGAATAGTTATCTTCTAGGACATGTCTCAAAATGGAAAGTTCATTTCTGACCTCCAACTCCTCGATATCGTCTTTTAAATATTTGGATAAATTTGAACAATGATTGTTAAACTCATTTGTATCCATACTTTTCAACTTTTCATTTACAAAAGGAAACCCGAAAAGCTCATTTAAATAATTATACGATTCAAATCGTTCTTGAAATGAATCTTTCATTACGTTGATGAATTTATCAAAATATAATGTTTTAAATTTCTCTTCAGAAGCCAGATGGTTACACTCTGCCTCAACTTCTGTTTCGAGCATTAACTCACAAATGTTGATATCATCCCAGCATTCGATAATTTGTTCAGTTTCATGACTAACACCTGTTCCAATTGCATCAACAATTTCGTCATCTTTATCATTATTATTTTTTTCACTCTCAGTATAATAACAGTAGTCGGCCAACCTTTTCGGTTTTCGTGTTCTATGTTTTGGTAAACAAGGTTCGGTTGGTTCAGGATCAAGAAGACGAAATGAACTGCTTGTTGTAGACGGTTTATTATAGGAACGTGGAACATTGAAATTTGGCATGATATTTATTTTTTCCGATATTTCAGTTGGTTCTTTTAAAATGCTGTCGAAATTGTTTTTAAAATCTTCAAGTGATAATAACGTGGCCATTGTGTGACTTAATGCAACATTTAATGCCATATATATTTTTGCTGTAATAATTGGCTTAAAATATGAAGTTTTGATAACAAATGATACCAAATTGTTGTCAATACAACAAACTCATAATTGTTTATTTGTTGTTTTAGTGATTCAGCAAGAGCTTTACAGTCTAGGTGGGTAATTTAAGGTTCACCTAGAGCAAGAATAATTTCGGTTAGTTGGTATTTAACAGCTTTTACACTTTTCAATCGATATTCCCAACGAGTATCGCTAGGTGGTTTTACATTTATTTTTAAATATTTCGTCTGAATAGCCCATCGCTTGGTTGATGTAGCAAAAATTTTATATACATTATTTATTGTTGTAAAATAATTCTGGCTTTTAATAGTGTTTTTAACACTATCTCCTATCACTAAATTGATGTCGTGTCCACCACAAGGAGTATAGCATGCTCTGCTGTTGATTTCCAAAATTCGACTTTTCACTCCCTTATATTCTCCTTTCATATTGATGGCATTGTCTTATGACTGACCACGGCAGTCAGCAATATTGATGCTGAATACCTCTAATTCCTCAATAAGGACGTTTGCTAAATTTTCCCCAGTTGAAGACAAAACATTTACAAAGCTTAAAAAACTTTCTACGATACTTGGCTTTTGGGATGTTATCTTTACATACCGAATAATTATGGATAATTGGTCCTTTTTTCGAAAATCTCGTGTGGAATCTATCATTATGGAAAAATATTTTGATAATTTAATATTATTTACTATACTACTTAAAACATTAGATGCAAATTGTATAATAATTTCGTTTTGAATTTTTGCTGAAAAATATGACGTAATCTTTTTTTTGTCAGAATCATTTATTGATTCCAAATGGCTCTTCAGTTCTGGAACAAAATCAGAGAGGTACTCAATTACTCGCAAAAAGTTACCATTATTTGGTTCAAAAATTTTTTCATTGCTTCCTCTAAAAGCTAAATTACGTTCGCTTAAAAATAATATTATTTTTATGATGCATTTTAAAATTATTCGCCATTTTCGCTTCTCTTTAAGATAAACATCTGCATTCATATTGTCTATTCCAGCTCTGGATTTAATGTTAAATTCTAGCATTCGCCATTTATACGCTGATTCAAAATGTTCTTTTGATGATTCGTGTGAAGATATGTGTCTTCCTGTATGTTTATAGTCCCAAAATCCAGTAGTAGTGAGCAAAATTTTTGATGGTGAAAACAAATGACAGCAAAAGCAGAAAACGTTTCCCGTAGAGTTTGAATAAAAAAGCCAGTTTCTCAATTCTGTTTCTCCATTTTTCATTTGCCGAAAATAAAAAGTGTAACTGAAACATCTTCCATTTGGTTTTCTTTTAAATTGACTGCTTTTAATGCTCTTTGGTGACTGTTCGATCAAAAACATCCGTAGTTTGTCGTCAATTTCAGCAGGCCAAGTTGCAAGGTCTGCTATATCAAATTTCGCTTTAACTGCTAAAGCACTACTATGTATTTCTTCATTATCATTGATTTCTGAAAAATCATCAATAGATAAAATATTTTCAATATTAGTGCTAACTGGTATGTCGTCTAAATTCTCGTTCTGCTTTTGAGGTTCACTAACATTTTCGTCAACTTTATTGTTTATAGGTTGGGAAGAAATATTTGAATCACACATTTCAATTGAATTGTTGGTCGAATTTGATGAACTTTTACTTCGCTTAACAAATTTATCTAGTGATCCAACAAGACTACTTAATTCTGTTGCTTTTCGAGCTTGTTTGGCCCTTTTTTGTGCACCGCTTTCATACAATCTCTTAGACATTTTTTACTGTGGTTTAACATTTTTTATTAAAAGTATAAATAATAACTTACATTTGATAAATAATTGCAAATATTTTACCTTAATTTTGATGGTTATCTAAAAATTTAAATAACATTTACACTACATACCATTTATCATTACCATATTCAACAAAAAACTGCGAAATCACAAATTTAAAAAAAATACCACTTATTAACTTCAATCTGCACAAATCCTTTAAATTAAAACCACTAATCGCTATGTGTTTAGCATTTGATACTAATAAGGCTTGCCAAGATTTTTCTGTTTCCTCTCTAAATCAATTCATATGGTTTATTCAATACTACTTTATTGTACCGTTCAGTTTGATCGCACGTTGTTAACATTTTACCTACCGCTTTCAAATTAAATAAATACATAGAACTGACCGAGCAGCACTTTGTGTTGTTTTTGCACGAGTATAAAATGACTTCTCTTTCAACATCATACATGTATGTACTTGTAAAAACCCAGGTGTGTATCAATTATATCATAAATTTCGAATGAAAAACGGTAAATTAGGATAACTATATCGTATCATCATAATTCAAATGTCATTTTGCTTTATTATAAAAAAAATTTCATTCAATTTAAAAAAAAAAAGTCAAATACATCGTGTTAACATAAGGGTTAAGCAAAAATATTTTTTCGTAAAATTAAAAATATCTTTGACAGTATTGGTGCATCGCGCATACAGAAAAAGTTATTTGTAATGTTTTTGTTGTAAAACGTATCTCCTATATGTACATAAAGGCAAAACAGAACAATACATCACCAATAGAGCGAAAATATGAAATGATTTTTTCGAATTTTTACCCTTTTCTCCTTTTGGCTTCGATTCTGGGGCCCCTAAAAATGCGGGCCCGGCGCGATTGCCCGTTTTGCCCATATCTAAGTACGGCCCTGCTTAGTGTAGTGTCTGGGTGTCGATGGTCTTAATGTAAAGAGAGTTCCAAATAAAATACGTTCCTACCCTCAAAATTCCAAATATTTTGTTGAACTCAAATTACTTCTGTATCATTTTTTACGAATCATCAAGGGAATAATTCACGTTGACGTTTCGGGTCACAACACTTAAGATATTTTCTAAAAAAATTTTAGCTGCTAAAACATACTTTTACAGGTAGAATGGTAAGAAGTGGTTCTTTTCCTATGTTTTTTGTGTAGCCATATTAAAATATCCAAACAGTTTTTTTTTTATTTCGTCCAACCATTTTTAATATCTAAAAACATACAAACCTTGTCAAAACTCTCGAGGAGTTACAAAGAATGTCATTTTTAATGCGTTGCAATACACGCTATTGGCATTGCCATGCAAAAGTTAAACAATATCGAGAATCTTAAAAAGATTTAACCTTGAAAAGTCTCAAATAATTATAGATACGATTTAACTACAAAATCAAATTTAGCTGCATAATTTCATCTTTTCTTTTTAAAATTGCTCGAAAGATGGTCAAAGAACTGAAATTTTACTCTAAACTCTCACTTTTTATGATAAAAACTTTTTGTTGTGGTCAGTTGAAATGCCAGCCTTCTTTTGATGTACGCAAATATTGCTCTGAAAATAAACATGGCGCATCCAATATCGTGGCTTAAACTTCGGAAACTGAAATTCTACGCTAAATTCTCAGTTTTGGAGATGCAAATATAATCCGATGTAATCCTTGCTGTGCTCAAAGTGTAGACATTCCAGCCTTCTTTTGGTGTACATAAATACTTTTCTGTAAATAATCATGACGCATCCAATATGGCGGCTAAAACGTCGAAAAACTGAACCTTCACGCTAAATTCTCTGTATTGAGGTTGAAAATGTAATCCGACGTAATCCTTGTTGTGCTCAAATTGTAGCTGTTCCAGCGTACTATTGATGTGCATAAAGACTTTTTCAAAATAAACCTGACGCATCTAATATGGATTACAAATATGGTGTTAAATATTCAAAAATCAAAATGGCGGATACAATATGGCGAGGCGAAATTCCAAAAAACGAATCTTTAAAAGACAAAATGTCACATCGGCTTCTTCGTTCAATTTGAAGTAAAAGCTAAACATTGTCGATGTCGATGCTTTTATGGTTTCAGATTAATGAATTTCAAAACGCTTCCAGTATGTGATGAAACTTGCCATAGAAATATTTTGTTCAAACTATCCCACCAGAAAATAAATAGGCATTGTGTAAAAATCCAATTATTTTAACATTGAAAGGTCAATTTCTGTAATAAAGAAATAACGAACAACGACGTCGAAGTAGAGTGAGTTTCCTCGCATCCCGCATTTCGTCTTGCTTGATTAGTATGAGTCCTCTAGCTTCTTGTTTTGGGAGTGCTTGATTTTTTGCAAAAAAAAATCTACTCCCATTGCAGCATTATAATATCTCTTGATAGTTACTGTTTTTGGTTGTTGAATTGTTAATGAGATTTCTTTAAAATTTTTGATAATTGTAACTTTAAAATGACTCCTCGCCCAATTCGCAAGATCTTCTAGTGTTAAGATAGCGTCAGATGGTTTGGCTGAAACGCTCGCTCGTTTAAATATGTATAGCTCTTTAGCCGTCATATCTATACTTTTACCGCGTGCAGTTAAACTGTAATACGATTCCACATCTATTCCAAAATGTTCTTTATGGTTCAGTAGATTAGAGATTTGAAATCGGGGTTTAAAATATTGCTTTGAACCATTTTTTTTCTAACATTTTCCTTAATTTCTGGAATCCATTGCTTTTGAACTGTATAAACGGCAAAAGTATCACGCTTCAGACTATTTGACAAAAGAATTAAACCTATATGTTTCAATTTGTTATTTTCTGTATCTATATAAATTAAAATGTAAATGTTTGTTTGTTAAAACTCTTAAACCTCCGGATGTTCTTCACCGATGGCTTTGAAATTTTGACACAACGTTTTAGTTGAATAAGCGCTAATACACCTGTAATAGGTAAGACATGCTTTTTTTGAAAAACACCACCATCTGTTGAACGTAATAGCAATACACGCAATATTAAACATTGCTTGCTCTTGCCTCACAGCATGCTTCTTGACAACTGCTGTCACTTAGAATTTTCATTTTTTTCGATTGCATTGATTAGTTCATCAAAATAATGCCTTGCAGAAAATTAAGCTTAGATCGTCGTATTCGCGGTGCGGTAGCACTGCGACGAGTAATTTCAGATCAAACTGAGGAAGAATGGGAATCAGCGAACGAGCGAAACAGACAAAGAATGGCTGAAATACGTGTCGAGGAAGCAGCAGCGCGGCGATCGCGTTCTGCAGCTTCAGACCTGCTTCGTTCTCAACAGAATGAACGCGGCAGGCTGAGAATGGCTGAAAAACGTCAACGAGAAACAGCAAATCAGCGTCAAACACACTCCGTGCTCAGCAATCAAGCGATTACAATCGTCTTGCATTACGGTATAACCCAGTGATTATTATAGTTTGAGCCGGTATGCTCTCATCGATACTATGACTGAAGTGTGTGCTCATTGCAAGACTCTGAAATTTAGTGGAGAAACGAAAGGAGTGTGTTGCGCCGCCGGACAAATTAAACTGCCTCAACTTGGAGAACCGCCAGATCCATTAACAACTTTGCTTGCCGGATATACCGCCGAACCAAAGCATTTCCTCTCTAACATCAGGAAATACAACTCATGGTTCCAAATGACGTCGTTCGGCGCAGAAATCGTAACAGCTCAATTCATGTCAACTTTCAAAGTGAAAGGACAAATTTATCATAAAGCCGGTTCCCTGCTTCCATTCCCAGATGGTCAACATAAATTTCTTCAAATGTATTTCATTGGTGATGACAATGATGAATTGAATGCGTGCTATGGAATTTCTACCGGCATAAAAAGGTCCATTATTTTCCAACTACAAGAGCTTCTTCACATAAAAAAACATTTAGTTCGTTTGTTCAAAAAAGAAATTGACATGTTGCCATCTGATACACACAATATTGTTTATTCATGCTGACAAAACGCCTGCTGGAGAACAGGTGCGAAGATTCAATGCCCCATCTATAGACGAAGTGGCAATTGTTATAGTCGGAGATAAATTCCAACCTTAAAATATTGTTCTTCATCTGAGAAACGAAAATTGACAAAGAGAAAATTGATAAAAGTCATCGATGTTACGATGCCCTGCAATATCCAATCATTTTTTAGGATGGTGCCGATGGATATCACTTCAACGTTAAGATGATAAATCCAGTCAGTGGGGAAGAAATAAATAAGAAATGCAGCACAATGAACTATTATTCATCCCGATTAATGATTCAAGAGAATGAAGACAATCACATTTTGAAATGCCGTGCGATAATTGAAACAGAACGTTTGTTATTTATCCGTTTGAATCAGACCAAGCTTCGCTCTGAAGAATACTTTCATTTGCGAGATGTAGTTGTAAATGACGGTAATACAACTAACGTTGGAAGGGTAACGATTTTGTTATCTTCATATTCAGGCAGTCCACGTCATATGCACTACGGGCACCCAGACCACTTATTACATTTACATGCAATCCAGCTTGGGACGATATACAACATCTAGCTAGGAAATGGACAACGTGTTTATTTCGCAGCTGCAAATGTGCGACAAATTTCTCTGAATCCACCGGCTACAACGTTAACTGCTTTCTTCACGTTGAAACAGAGAGAGTTATGGGAGAAATATAAATCGCAATGGCTGAAGATATTTTCCGTCGAATATGCGAGGAAAATTCAAATATGAACATCAATTTCACAGCAAAAATCTACAACGAAGCGTTGGGAATGACATCACCGAATCGATCTGCTGCTGCTTCGTTCGATGTAGAATTGCGTTGTGGACAAAATTGCAACACGTGATATTTTGTCGTGTGTGCAATCAAATGTTCCTAAGCTAACGCTTGAGCAAAAAGCCATTTACGATCAAATAATGCAAACGTGAATAATGGGGTTGGAGAAATCTTTTTCTTGGATGCGCCAGGAGGAATTGGTAAAACGTTCCTAATTACATTGATTTTGGCAGCAATTCGGTCCCAAAATGGCATATCCTTAGCTCTTGCATCGTCCGGAATAGCTGCGACATTGCTACCAGGTGGAAGAACTGCTTCCATTGAGCATGTAATTCATTGACACTCCCACGTGCAACATTTCCAAAGCAAGCGGCATAGGAAAAGTGTTGCACAAATCCAAACTTATTGTTTGGGATGAATGCACAATGGCACACAAAAAATCACTCGAAGCGCTTGATCGATCATTGCAAGATTTGCATGGAAACATTAAACCATTTGGGAACGCATTCATATTGCTTGCACGAGATTTCAGGCAAATATTACCTGTAATTCCTCAATCGGCACCAGCGGATGAAATAAATGCTTGCATGAAATACTCTACTTTGTGGCAACACGAAAAGACGATTAAATTAACACTACAAATATGCGTGTCCAGCTGCAAAACGGTTGATCTGACCTCAGGACGAATTTCATTGCCTCATAACTTCTGCAATTTAGTGACGACAAAAGAAGAATTGGCTGAAAAAGTATTTCCCAATATTCAAACCAATTAGAAGAATCACGATTGGCTGAGTGAATGAGCAACTCTTGCCGTCAAGAACAAAGACGTCTACGAACTTAACAATATTATTCAGCCTAAAATTCAAAGCGAGGCTGTCACATACAAGTCGGTCGACACTGTGGTGGAGCAGATGAAGCGGTTAATTATTCATTAGAATTTTTTAATTCACTCGATCTGCCAGTGATGCCACCGCACGTACTGCAATTGAAAAGTTGCATGCCAATTATCATGTTGCGAAATGTCAACCAACCAAAACTTGGTATCGGCACGCGGAGCTTGCAGTAAAAAAATTAATGA
Source organism: Tipula vernalis (assembly GCA_958295665.1). Lineage (NCBI taxonomy): Eukaryota > Metazoa > Arthropoda > Insecta > Diptera > Tipulidae > Tipula > Tipula vernalis. The sequence continues at coordinate 304,998,995 of OY282559.1, forward strand.
GCAACGCCATTGAAGAACACTCTTGACAGGACCATTTAAAGGTGAAGATGTGCTCAGTCCTCGCATTCCTATGATTCTAACGGATATGCCATTTAAGAGATTTCAATTCGTAATTCGACTGGCGTTCGCAATCACCATCAACAAAGCTCAGGGCCAATCTTTAGAATTGTGCGGTTTAGATCTAGACATGGGCTGCTCCTCATATGGACAATTATACGTTGTGTGTTCTAGAGTCGGCAAACCAGACAACCTCTATATCTGCATAGGCAATGGAACAACAAAAAATTTTGTATACCCACAGGTATTGTGAAATTAAACATATTAGAAACGTGTGCTTTCTCTTTTCTTTCTTTTCCATTTAACCAGAATATAGACTGAGCTACAGCAACGCGTGAACAGAAATGCTTGAGATATAATCTGAACTAATGATATTTGTTTTAGTACTAATCTTGATTCATCTGAGCATCGATACTCTGTTGAGCGTCATTATTATTTATTAATTTATTGGCTCTATTTAATTGGTATAAACCAAAAATAAAATAGGACCAAGAACGGAACCTTGTGGGACACCACAAGTGACAGAACGGCTACTACTCAAACTGTCAGAGACCTTAAAAATTTGACTTCCATCGCAGAGATAAGAACTGAACCAAGTATTAGCAATACCACATATTCCAGCTTTATTCAATTTGAGTACTAGCAAGTCATGATGGACAGTGCCAAATGTCTTAGTTAAATCAATGAAATTAACACTCGCAGCCTCATTTTCCTTTAAAGCCAGAAGTATATTCGACATTAGATTATCCAGCGCACTTTCAGTAAGTTAAACCCTCTCTAAAACCATACTGATAGTTGCAGAAAAAATCATTCTTATTCAAAAATAGTAACAGGCCGGCTTTTATAAATTTTTTGAAAATTTTTTTAAAAATTCGAAAGAAGTGATATTGGTCAGTAGTTGTTGGGGTCACTTAAATTCCCTTTTTCAGAGTCAAGAACTAATGCGGTTTTCAAACAGTCAGAGAAAACCCCAAGTTCAAGGCTACGGTTAAATATGTGAGCCAATATTATGGCCAATTTGTTTAATGGCGTAATTACTAATGCCGCCAAACGCACTATTATGTGAATTATTCAAACTTCTGAATGCGAAATTGGAGTGAAAGAAATGATTCTTATGCAACTGGACCTTGAGTCATATTTATACCAGAAATGTAATCAGAGTTCTAGAAAACAGTAGATCTAGGTAATCCCGAGGCTCCACAAAAAATGTATTAAACAACTCTGCAATTTCTGAAAGATCGGTAATCATGTTACCGTTGGTATCCATGATACCAACTATCGATTTTTCTAAAGATTTGCGGCCCAGGAAGTTGTTAATTAAATTCCTTTGCGATTTGATATATTTTTTAGCATGATCAAACTTATGAGAATAAAATTTATTTTTAGTATCTTTGATATCAATTAAAATTTTTTGTAAAAGTTTTATTCTATCATTTAACTTTTTATTGTTAGGGTGCTTTTTGTTTAATAATTTTTAATAGTTCATTGGGCATCCAGGGTTTGTCTTTACCTTTGACGGCTTGTTTAGAAGAATAATTAACAATTAATCTCTCACTCGGAATATCAATTAAAAGGAAATTCCACTAATCTTGAACCAAATGTGTATTGGGTTTAAATAAATCAATAACATCAAATAAAAAATTATTACGAGTGGCATCAGCTTTAATTGAGCAAGATGCAATTGTAATAGAAGTAAACTGATGATCAGATAAGTTACAATTTAAAGCTTCTGCTATTAAGCAAAAGCTGGAGTTTGGATTTGTTCTTGCAAAAATATGGTCAATGCAAGTACAGTTACTTTCCGTAATACGACTAGGAACACTCCTTTAAGATATTAAACTAAAACTAGACATCATTAATAAATAATTGTTAACAGAAATTAACCTACCATTCGTCTGCAAAATATTTATATTAAAGTCACCAATTACAATAAGGTTTCTAGCTAGGACATTTTGCAGAAAATTTGTAAATTCAAAAATAAAATAGTCAGCCATACAAAAATGAAAACGATAAACCAAAATAACACAAATCGGTTCAGAATCAATCCACAAATTAATAGATCGCACATCAGCAGTGGACAACTGCACAGAATAATTCTAAGTATCATAAGCCACGAATAGAGACCAGCTTTATAATTATTGTTACAACAATCAACTACAGTATAATTATTGAGATAATATGTATGTACTACTTGAAATCCAAACCTCAGAACAAAAAATTATATCAATCAAAAATATAATCAGAGTTTTTGCGAAGGCTTCTTACGGTTTGATGAGCAATCCAAAACTTAAGTTAACGGCTAATTTTATTAGAATAATAATTAGATGAAGATTTATTTTTAAAACGATTACGTAAAAAACTTGTGTTTGTCATATAAATTTAAATATTATCAAGATCATTGAAATTGTTAATTACCACAGTTTTGTATCCATCAGTCTTCTTCATTAAAATTTTCGAATTGCGATATTGGATGCGAATTCTTGTTTTCATAATTGGTTTCAAGGGTTTTCAAGTGAAATTCAATATCAAAAGGACTTTGCAAGCAATTTTAAGACGCTTGTAGCTCACATGTTCGAATTGCCCTTTTATAAATTCGAGCAAATACACCTTTAACTCTTTTCTCAAAGTTTTGGCCAACGATAGATAATAACTGGAACTTCATTTTAATTTAAGCAATGAAACGACCCCAATGACCATCTGCTGTTATTCTGTAACCATCAAATTTATTCGAAAGCCGAATTAAAATTTTCTTTATAAATTACCAAAGGTAATTAAAATTGTTGGATGTTCGCGATTTTCAATAAATAGCGTATTTCCTTGACAAATTTACAACAACAATTGCATATAATAAATCCCCGCAAGAATAACATTAACCCAAAAAAATTGGGTTTAATTAAACATAATTCTAATTCTTGGTTATGATACCTGCCGCCAGAGTCATAATACATAGTAAATTTATATTTTATTTCGAAAGGTTGGCTTTTGTCAATTAAATCAAATTGGCTATTTTCTTGGGAAAAAAATTAACCCAAAAAAATTCGAATTAAATTTTGGTCAACAAAATACGCTTAAAGTAGCTAAACTCTGGCGAAAACTATGTGAATAAAATTTAACCATTTAATAAGGGGGATCAGAACTGTCAAATAGTTGAATTTGACAAATCCCGCCCCCTTCACTTACTTAGAAACCAACGCCTTCTATAGTTAATGGAAGTCGTGAATAAACTACTACAGTTGCATTGCTTTCACCAAAAATAAAAAAATTACAACAACAATCGTACTAAATAGACCAAAAATAGTTTAGCTTAACCCAAAAAAAATTAGTTGTTAAACAAATCTTAAATTTTTAGTTTCAATACCTGCCACAAGAGTCGAATTGACAAGAAAATACACGAAAAAAAATTAGACCAAAATTTGGTTAATTTTTGCTATTGCTTTTACCAGCCGTTACCCAAAAAAAAATACCTAACTCATTTCGGTTGAAAGCAATACGCTTTATATTCGTGCATCAGTAAAATAAATGAAAAACAAAACCAAAACCAAACATTCTGGAGCTTAAAACAGTGGTTAAATTATTATCAAGATCTGTTTAGTAGTTTTTACGATTATCCCATACAAAAAATACACGATCATTGTTCACAAATCTTCACAATATTTACTATTTTATCTTAAAATTCCACATTTCACCTAATTCTGAAATAAATTTTCATAAAATGTGAATTTAGTGTTAATTAAATCTTCAGTGAAATAATATTTCCTGTCTCTCTTCTTTTATTAAACTTTGTTTCATAATTTAAAATCAATGCAATCTGATTATATTCCTTTTTTGTTATGGGAAAATTAAACATTTATTTGAATGAAATTCGGTAGTCAAATATTTAATTCTCCTGCACCCGAATTCCGGTTCAATGACAAATGAGAATGAGAAATGACTTTATTTTTAATTTCACCTACTCTAAATAAAAGTTGAAATAAAAAATCAAGTTATTTATCATTATAATTTGTCATCGAACCGAAATTCGGGCACTTGCTGGTCTCGACTCGTCGCGACGAACAAAAATTGGCATGACGTCATGACAAAATTCGTATTACATACTTACAACTACTAACTTAACAAATAATTATATTTTCTCTGTTTTTGTTTATAAAATGAAAATCTATTTGTCATAATAAAATATTCATTTACACTAAATCTAGACTCGGCTATAATTTAAATTGGTAGGTTTTACTTTAGGATTTTTTATTTTATATAAGTAAATTAAATTCAAGCTGCTCTCAAATATGATAAGCTGAAAGAAATGTGTTAAATCTTTAATATGTAACATAACAATGAAATAAAATTCTCCAATTGAAATTACAAGCAATATAATGTTTAAGCCTTTTGTGTGAGTCAACTCTTAATAAATTATGTATGTTGTTATTGTTACAATTATTATTAATTCTCTAATGATTTTGAACAAACAAAAATTTTTTTTCAGTTCGTCGTGATAAAATTTAAAAAGACGATAGATATCGTGATGTTTTAGTTCTCTTAGTCACAAATAATGCGATGAGCACAATCAGTTTTGTTTATGTATTCATACCAATTTTACGTAATAAACATTAATTGATACTCGTGCCAATTTTTCTTCGTCGTTACGAGTGGAGACCTTCACAATGAAAAACTTTTTACCCCAAGAATAATTACCAATCACTTTTACAGAATGTCACTTAAAAATAATACCTCATATAAATATGGGCTGTTTTAGAAAAGTGAATGAGTTACATTTTAACTGGGTTTTCACTAAAAAATAAGTTGTGACATTATGACACCTTTTAATGTAACTAACTTAGAATTAGTTTATGACCTTAATCTGTAAAAAATATTCTATACATTTATTTATAATTTAGACTTCATCAAGCTTATTGAACATTCAAATTAAAAAATTTAATTTCTGATCGGTTCACAAAATAACAATAAACCTTTTGTAATAAATTTTTGTGTTAACTTAAACTTGAAAAACGTAATTACAACGTTAACAAAAGCATGCCGTAATTAATTTTCCAATTTAAATATTTTTAGCATAAATTAAGAATATTGGCTAAAAATGGTATAAGCTCAATTAACCACACGACTCTTTTTTTTTTTTTTTTTTTGTGGGTAGGTGGAGTATGTCAGAAACGGTATGTCACTTTAAGTCGAACTTAATTTATTTTTAAATAAACAGAAAATTATTTCTTCGTTTCTTCGAGAAACGTCACGGAATTTATCTCGTCATAAATGTTTTTATGTAACCATGTTTGTTTAACAAATACAAATATTTCATGGAACTTTATAATTTTTTGTATATTTTGATTTTAGTAAAAATATTAAAAAAAGTAAAAAAAACAAAATTAATTATTCAGACGGTTCAGACATGTAAACATATGTAGGTACCTACTTACATAAGTATGTATGTATGTCCACTGTATCTGTATTTTAAAATCACATGATTATTAGTTTTTATTTGGTAGTTTCAAAATTTGTGTGACACATCATGACGAATGAAAATATGAGAAGCTAAGGCTTACAATATATTGTACTGTATGGTTTTGAAAAATAATTAAACGGATCACTTGAATTTGAAAACAAAAACTGATTTATGGCCTTACTTGAATATTTTATTTCAACCATTTATTATCATTAATAATATGAATGAAGTTTGTATAGTTGTTGTACGCCACATCTAACATTAAAAAAATGGAGCTACCCAGAAACGCTTCTGTTATGAAATTGCGATTTGTTTCATAATACGAATTCAATGCAAGTTAATTATATATATTTGTTAGAAATATTTATCCTTCGGCTAAATATTTAATTGTACAAAGTCGGACAATCATATACTATATTTAATCCTCCACATTTAATTCTATTTATAATGGGCCGTATTCCACAAAACAACACATTTCAGCTTTTTCCTTCGTACTAACGACTTTGCATTTATTGCAAAGTGCAAAATAAATTAGATAAAGTATTGTCATAATTTACGATCAAATTTATATTTACACTTCGCGAATTTATCTTTTCACTTAGCAAGGTTTACATAAAATTTTGCATTTTTTTGAAAGAATAAAGAAAGAACCAGCCAACATTTAAGAAATTTAACGTAACACTGCGGTATATGGGGTTTACATGTTACTGCCCAGCGAACCTTTAAGAAATGTTCGTTCAGTTTCGTTAAATTGAAGTCTCAACTTAACAGAGCGACAATTATCGCGCAAAACTGAAGGAAATGTCAAAAATCCAAATTGCCCTTTGTGCAAATCTTCTTGTGGGAGCACGTTGTACATTTTAAGCTTAAATTCAAAATTATTTATTTATGTTCATGTAGGTAAATTGAAAACCGAATTATTAAAGACTTTATAAATTGTAACATCAAATTATTTATTTTCTTTTTTTTTTCTTACGCCACAAGATCTGTGACTTATTATTTATGTTTACGTCCTTTAAGAATTTAAGGCTTTTTAATAATTGAAATAATTTTCGAAGTTCCTCCAATTCCATTGCCAGTTCAAAATTCTACACAAATTTTTAAAAATATTAATACGAGCTACCGTCACCATCAAAGCAATTGACAAGTTGTGTTACAGTTTCGCTAGCCAATCTATCAAATTTTCCGTAAGAAAAAACTTTCGTTAAATTCTGTTAAATGTCTTAAATGTTCGCTGGTTGGCTCTTAATAGATGTGTTCCACAAAAAAAATGCGTTCACAGATTTTGCAGTAATTTCAAAATACAGTTTTGGTTGTAGTAGTGTAATTGTCCTTCTATTTTGAATATTTGTATAACACCTCATGTTGGTAAGCTGCCCTTCGATTAATGTGGCTCTTGGCTTTTAATAGTTTGATTTATCACGAATGATGAATTTCGTTAAAATTTTGTTTATCACGTAAAACAGAAGAGATATACTTTCAGTGATCCTATAACGAAGAGTAAACCAATAAGACAATCTTAGCTGCAATTTTAGCAATCACCAAAATTGGTCAATAGCTAATTATTTATTATTATTTCAACGATCCTATTTCAAAATTAATAGTATCTTTTTACTATATACAAAACTCTCTGGAATTTGGCAAGAAAATCGCTTCCCATTATAATTTTTTTTTACCTACGATAAAATCAAGTGGCAAAGATGGTGAATTAAAATGTTAAGCATAGAATTAGTTGTACCGGTAGTATACCTCCAAATTTCTGGTTATTTTTTTACAAAACGATAACCAAGTCCCATACTACAGAGGTTCAGAAATAACTGGTGCTCAGGTGAAATGGTACAACTTCATTATTGGTGGTCCCATTTTCGTTAATAAAAACTCAAATGAGGTTTTGTTTTACCACAGAAAACACTCTTTATAATTGACATCCATACTTTGCAGATATTTTCTTTTTACAAATACTTATTGAACGATTTTGTGTTTAGACTTTTCATACTTTTCCATTTATCACTTTAACAGAATAAAACGCCAAAGTTAAAATTAAATTGTAAAGTGCAAAGTGGAAAGTTATATGATGTTTTTTGTAGGCTAGGGCCCAGTTTGCATGGGGATTTTATTAAGAAATCAATTTCTTAAAAGAAAGAAACGTTAGTCAAGTAACATGAATCACCGATCTAGATTTAATTGATGGTTAATTTTTACGACAATAATTGCAATAAAAATAGTTAGCAAAAATGTTTTGATCTCTATCGAAGCCATTTCTACTAAGCCAAATTATTAAGACGCCTGCAGCTGTATTCTGAAAAAAAGTAAAAAAACCGTGATGGGTAACGTGATGTTCCTTAACGTGAACGTTTCGTTTTTGTCAAATTCCTATTCCTATAAAAAAAACGTTAACGAACATCGAAAAAAACATAGAATACTGGAAAACAGAAAAATGGTCTGTCAAATTATGCTATTTGACACAAGTCTGTTTACGAATAACAGCAATAAAATGTATTTTTTGGTGAACAGACGACAACCAGGAAGCCACCGAACTGAAATGTTTGTTTATTTTAAACTATACACATACATATGCACTATATATAATATAGTAATGCTTCCAGTGGATTCATAATATACGAGTATAACATCAATATATTAATAACATTGTCGGATTGGCCAAACCGTGCTCGAATTTCTTTTGAATCTTTTAAATGAAATCTAACAGAAGGTTAATTAACAAAAATTAAAGTAAAAATATTTGGTAATAAGATATGACTGTTAGTTTTGTTTACTTCAAGTCATCTTAGCATATCCTCTGTCCCGCTTTTTTTTTTTTTTTTTTTTTTTTTTTATATACATATTTTAATTGGGTGCAGAGCGGACTTATTAACGGTCCTAGCTCCTTGTAACTGTCAGAGCTTCTGCGCCCAATGCGCGATCCTTCAAGTAAAGATTAATAGCTACCTTAAATTTATTCATTTTGTATTCCTCCGGAAATTTGAAGTGTATTAGCGAATTCCACTTTTTTGATGTTCGATATACAAATTCGCGCTTAATTTCTTTAGTTCGAGGTTTCGGGAGCTTCACCGTAAACCTATGTGCATTGGTTGTTCCTCTTGTTACTCTTGTTGTTGTAACGAATGGTGGTATTTTCTCCGATAGTTCTGCAGAACATTTACCATGTAAGCATCTGTAGAAGACGCAGAGTTCTGCAACATCTCTGCGATGCTGTAAGCTGTCTAGTTCTTGGGTAAGTCTGGGATTCCGTATTATTCGGATAGCGCGGCGTTGAACCCTGTCCAATAACTGGAGGGTGGTACCAGACGCACCTCCCCAAACTTGACAGCAATACTCTATACATGGTCGGATGAAGGTTTTATATATCTGGAGAACTTGATGCGATTTAAAAAACCTTCTGCATCTATTTAGGAACCCGAGTTTTTTTAAATGTTTGCTTGTCACTGGAGTGCTCTGCTTAATATCTTACATGTCCTGTGTACTGAATTATTATTATTGTTAAGCTCCAACATTTAACGCTAACCAAATTATTTTAGTTTTAATTTTACAAAAACGAAAAACGTTTCAAAACCCCAACCAAAAAACGTGGGTTTTTTTTAACGTCGGAAACGTGCACGTTTTTCTTCAATCAGAATAGGAAATCAGCTAGTTACGTTTTTTCATAATACAGCTGCTGGGCAATTTCAATTTTCTGTTAGAGGCGATGATAAAACATTTTCTAAGATGAATGATATAGATACGAAGCATCTAACGAAATAATATTTGTAGTACTACTTTGATAGATCTTAGTTGTAACTGATCTATTTCTGTGTTCTGGGCCCTTATCATGCTACTAAGCACTACTTTTATATTTGGTTGTTTTCAGCCATTTTGCTGTGAAAGTAATTTCGCCGTATCGTAATACCTATTTATGCAACCAGTTAGCCTCATTTTGTGTAATGAGTGAAATATTTGCAAAACGAGCGAGGCGAGCTGCCTAACTCTGATAAAAAACAGTGAATTATTGAATTTTGATTTAAAAAATAGTTTTTAAATCGTAAAATTTCAAATTAATTTAAATTTTTATTTCAAGCCCATACTTAAGGCACAAACTCGTGTTGAAACGAATATTTCGTCACCAGGGCCCGTATTCTTGAAATTCGACCAAAAAAATTCACCCATGATTTTCTAGCGAAATACGTCATTTCAGTTGAAAATTTAAATTGTTTTATAATAGGGCCACCAGCGAATTAGTAAAAATCCGTAAAGAATTTGACGAAATTATTTCCTTACAGAATATTTTATATATCGACGTGATTCGCAAAATTTATTCTTTTTAGGAAGAGTATGCTGTGAAAGTTTTGATGTATTCTGATATATCCTTCAGTTTGCGCGTTAATTTTCGCTCTGTTAAGTGAAAGATGAACTAAACGAAAAGTTCTTAAAGGTTCGTTGGTCAGTAACACGCACTTTCTGTACTTCGCGTTCTTATACTTAAAGTTGTTACTGACTCGCTGGTTCCCCCGTAAAGTCACCGGCGACTTTTTTTCGCTGAATTTCAAGAATATCGGCCCTGTTTTGAAATATTCATCATTTTGTAATAAGTTGTGAAAAATATGCCTACAACCTACCACGATTTTGAAAAGTCGCGTATTTTTTAACAAAATTACCCAAAATCATATTTTCAGTTGAAAATGCAAACGAAATCAAACAAATCGTTTGCCATTTCATGAATAAATTTAATTAATGGTTTTTCTGATGATCGAAGGGAGCTGCTGTAATATTTGACATCCAAATACAGGTATTGTATTTCCAGATTATAAACATTCTAAGCAATGTGGCGGGCAGTCTTCAGATTTATTAATTTCACGAGCTTCATTAATGTGTCTATGAATTTTTCATGTATTTATAAAAATCAAGCTAAAACACTTTTCCAAAATGTTTCGGGACATTTGTAATTTTTAATTTTTCATTTCCTCATCATCCGGCCTGAGACTGTAAATATTACGTCTTAAAATTATCGATCATCGGTCGGACATCATCGGTCATGGCCACCGAGACCAACAATTTTATCATTTTCCCTAGGTCTACCCCCGTTCCCTAAAGCCTACCCATTCTGCAGATCGAACATTGGCGTTCGTCAGTCTTTCCTCAATTCCCATTTTAAATCGAGTGTAATTTTTAAATGACAAATATTAAAAAGCCATGTTGTCCTTACCAAAGAATATATTCTCTGTAAGACATAGTGTGATACATCCACACTAAATTCGCAAAATTTTTCATTTTAGCCCAGCTCTCTATGATGGATACAACGATAAAAGTACAGAATTAAAAAGCACAATGTATCACCGATCCACACGGATATAGTCACTTTACGATTGTATCTCTGAGAGATTCGTGTTATTGGACTCAGTTTACCGGCGTGTCCAATTCCAATTTGCCACTTGATCTGTCAAAAGGCCATCAGTGAACATACGGAATATTGTTTGCGATTGAGCGTAGAAAGGTTTACTTTTTGCCCTCAAAATGTTCGATTGACCCAAAAAAAAATAAAATTCAATGACAGTTATTCGCATTATTTACTAGGTTTCCATGACAGAGTTAACCCGATTTAAGAGTTTCGTTGAGTTAATAACATGGCCGCGCTAATCCATATCGTTTCCATGCAAATATAAATTCTAGTCTAAATTGACATTTCACAATAATTTAAAGTCATTTTTAAAAATTTTATTTGTATGGTGGAAATTTTTAAATTTAACATTTATTGTGATTTTTATGATTTATAAAGTATTACGGAGATAAAAGAATACTCGCAATGACATTTTGAATTGGTATAATTATTTTTTTCGCTTTTGACAGATATAATCCCTTCAAACCCTACTACTTCCGATGAGTTAAGTTGGATTAAGAAACTTAACGAAGATCCTAAACTCGACATGTTTCCATGATGAGATAATCCACGTTAATCCCGGTTAACTCCATCATGGAAACGCAGTAATTGTTATACAAGATACAATACTGTTTGTTGAAGTCAATAAAAGAGGGGTAAATCTGCCAAAATAGCTAGAGTACTGGAAATTGAACTGATAGAAAAACCTTGTTGTCAGAACAATACAATACACATTTTTTATTGAGTGTATTTTTTCGTCAGTGCAACACATTATTTCCTCGATTCGTACCTCTTTGCCTATAACCCACTTTTGGAGTGGCGGAATTTGTGTTGCTTCGTTTTCAACAATATGTCTAAATGAGTAAGGAGTAACAACAAACATAGAATTTAAAAGATAAACCTGCGATTAGTATTAGTGTGTGTCGCCGTGTACTGTACATACATGATATAAAATAAATATTCAGAAACCCAATCAGTGTACATTTTGTAATTTGTATCTGTGTCATGGTATCAGTGAAGTTCCTTACAAAACTTGTGAGGTTTTGAAGGGTAAGGAGGATAATATTACTTAATTTATATTTAGGGGTCATCTTTGTTAGTTGGCGATGTCGACAACTGACATGGCGTAATGCCAAAACACCCAGCGAACACACGAATGTGTGGCCTGTCGGGTAATTCGTAACAATGTGTAGAGTTGTGAAAAATACTTTTGAGTGTGTAACATTAAAACTGATATATGTCTGATATAAGAAATAATTATAACGTATATTAAATAATAAATTTGAGTATTAATAAAACGTATGTTATTATACTATTATAATAACATACAACATCAGAGTGAATCTTCGTCTATTCCAAACATTTATAATACCATTCAACTCTCTTCATCATATTATTAAGAATCTTAAAGGTTATTTCAAGGTTAAACTAGTTCTTTGAATAGGAACCTATATTTTTTTAAGCTGCAATGTACGGTAACAATTGAACATCTTTTAATTGAAATATTTTTTTGTTCGACGTTCAAGATATTTAGCAAAGTTACATTAAATTAGAAAGTTGACATTTTGTAGTAAAATACTGGTTTACTAAAGACTTCGTACCTCATCTTTTATTTTCTAAACCACCTACCCCGTACCTTAATTTTTCACCATTATCTTGTTCATAAATACGTTCATATTTTAAAAAATTATTTTAACAAACATTATTAAAAATTAATCAAAGGTTATTTAATGGATATCCATCCATTCCATAGTGATTCGTCAACTCTTTTATCTACTGGACTATTTTTGATGGAAATTTATCACGTGGGCGGTATGCATGATACTATTTTCCGTAAAATCGGACGAATTCCATCAAAATTTTACCGGTACTAGATTTCATAATCCGGGCCCAAAAGTACACCAGCAATGATTTATAATTAAATTTAGACTGCGTAGAACTGTCTCTAGAATTAACAAAAGTGTTGTCTTGTTGTGTTCCATTATCAAAAGCAACTCAGTTAATTTTTAATAGGCTACAAAACGAGTAAAACGATTCAGGTACATTGCTAAATAGTGTCAATAATTAAACTTTTGGATATATTTGGATATACATAATGATAATAGTAATTACTAAATGGTGTCAATAATTAATCTTACGAATATATTCGGATATACATAATGATAATAGTAAAATAGCTTATATTTCTACTCATTTTCCAATTATCTGCTGAAGTATCGAGCCATGTCAGCATTTTCCGAAATAGTGTTTTGAGCTTAACAGTCGGATACAAAGTAACAGTTCTATACTTAACAGTTCAATACAAATTGAAACTGAGATAACTTGGACTTTCTAAATTATTTTGTATCCCATCAGCAATATTCACCAGAGCAAGAAAACAAAATCCTTTCAATGGTTTTAATTAAAGAAAACCATCAAGTCCCATTGCAGAAATGAGGAGAAGTGAAATCCAAAACCTAACATCTTCTATCGAATATTAATTAAAATTAATAAATTTTAACTATTAGTCACTCATATTTTATTTTCTTATTAAATTTCAGATCATAAATTGTTCACACTAATCGTATTGTTTGGTGGACTAACAACAATACTTCCCGATGGTAAGTCAAAACTATTTACATAATATTTTGCAATATTTATACGAACCTTATATAAAACTGTTTAAAATTCGCTTTTACATGCTTGCTGTTTTGGGAAGGCTCAAAAATTTGAAATAAAAGTAGTCTACCTATATTCAGCTATTTTATGAGTATCTTTCTGAATTCTTAGGTCAATATTTTCCCTAGAAGAAGGTAAATGATGCTTTCAATTTTTGTTTAGAACAAAAGGGTGTTGAATAAAACTGCTCCATTGCGGCATAGTGCATGTCGGTGAAGTTAGTCCGAAAATTTTCCAATAAAGGTGTTTTCAATTTGCTGATATGCTTTTGTAGTTTAGTAACTAGACTCTATAACTGTATATTATGATCTGTAAGTTTACTGATTTTAAAGGTTCATAAGACGGCAGACTGGATTTATTTTATAGTTTTACGGTTTTTCGCTAAGAAAACTTTTTCTATTGGGATTTTTATATGTATTATTGAACCGATATTCGCATTGCTTGATTTGTCTAGAATTTGTTATGCATTTTTTTTTCAGAATTTTGGGAGCATTTTGTGGAACTAGCGATGAGTCCAAAACACAATATCTATGTGACATCATATTTGACCACACATTTAAGGGTGTTCAGATTCTTGTGAGTTTTCATGTCATTCACGATAATAGAGTATGGGACGTCGTTATGCCAAGGAACACCTTGCCACTAGCAATCCTGTTTCGCATCCTCTGCGTTCTCTGCTAAAATCTAAATAAATACCTTGCCTTGAATGAGTATAAAATTTAGCTGATTACTCTTGATAAGTCTTATATATGATTGCTCAAAACTCGACAGTGCTCGTCATATTTTGCACGAAATACACTAAACAAATATACAAATACTTTATTTATTATATCTTTGTGACAGCTCGGATTTAAATCGCGAAAATGGCCTCATTTGAATCCTCTTCATTGAAAAACAATTTACTAACCAATTTCTATCAGGTAAACGCCTGCAAATAACCTCAAATATTCTCCATCATTCAATTTTCAACCTCTTCTTTATGCTACTAAGGCGACTACTTTTCTTTTAGCAATCTGCCTCGATGAAAGATGAGCTTTCTGCTGTCAAACTGTTCGATTTGTCAAGGAAAGTCAATCCGTCGGGCAAAATTGTTGTTGGTTTACGAATCTCGATTTTTTGCCAGATTTGTTTGACAGCAGAAAGATCATCTTTCATCGAGCCACCGTGACGAACTTTTAACAGTTTATGAATGACAATTTTAAGTACTTTGCAAATGTTTTGCTATAAGCAATTTCTGTTAGGTTACAGCTACAGAATTTTTGCATTTTGTGAATAGAGACCTTAATTTGGTTCATTCAAATAAGTTCATAAATTTTTATAGGATATTTTTTTCGCCAAAAATTATCAAGTCAAGCTTTAATCAAATTTTGGAATTTCGCAGCTTAAGTTTAACAAACATTTTTCAATAAAATCGTTATCTTCAAAATTAAGGATACAAAGTCTTGATCTGTTTAAACATATCTGTGGCTCTCATAGTATCGTTATTTCAGTGCTATTTTCAATATAATTCCATTCAAATTGTTTTGTTGGTTTTCTATGGTAACTCAAACCAATAAAACAGATATTTGAATTTTACGAAATGAAAAATTTTTTTTCAGCTGAATCTTTAAAGAAGGGTGATGTCTGTTGATCTGTTTCGATCATTTACCCTCAAAAAAATCGATCATTTACCCTCAAATTGAACGCCGGTTAGTTGACGTGCGTTATATAAAAATAGAAACTCTTTCCTAATTTAAGGAAGTCTAGAGTATGATTTATTAATAAATTGGTGCGAATTTCTCAATTTATCTACAATTATCTGTTCCAGTAATGGACAAGACCTTCAGTTCAAACTTAAATACTGGAAGAGCATTATTCTTCGCCTATAGGCTATTCCTAAGATAACTCATGAAACGATTCTAGTCATATAAAATTTATGACAAATTTATCGGGCTATATTCGTAATGTATTAGTGAAAATAATTTATGAAATTCGAATAAATCGAAAAATTTATGTTGTTCCCAAATCTATCGAGTCACCCATGTAACCAGGGCTCACAACCTATTTTAGGAATAAAACGAACTCGTGTTGTGTACGATTTTCATGACAAATTGTGGCTTTATAGGGGTGCATTATTCAAAAATATTTATGAAAAACTCGGTCACATCATCTAAGGGAATCCAATGGCAAGGAGGTAAGCAACGTGTGTTTTATAACCCAAACGAATTAATAAACCAAATTTTATACAATTAAATACTTATTTTAGGAATATTCAATTATACGAGTACATAGTTCTAAAAATTTCTTTCTCAAAAATTAAAATTTCGCTAAAATACGACTCCATCCGTTATTTAATGAAAATTTAATTCAAATCAAAATCAAAACTCACATATAGTAAGTATTCTACATAAAATTTCAAATATTTAAATTAAATATTTTATCCAAGTTGGAAAATTATGAATTAACTAAATTTAAAATTTCTTCTAAATAATAATAAAATGATTTTGTTGGGTTTTTAGCTTAATTTGTTTTTATTTTTATTAATATTTTAATAAAAAAATCCCGACGTTTCGACGGCACATCCCGTCATTTTCAAGGTTATAATTTATATTATAATATAAAAAAAAATATATTTTTATAACTAATCTTTTCTAAAGTAACTAGAGTTCAATTTGAAATTTATAAATTACTCAGTTTAACAGAAAAATAGTTTAAGTTATACAATTAGAGTGAAACAAATTTAAATTTAGAAGATCTATAAAATGTTGTCGTAATAATTTAACAAATACTTTGAAACTTCCTGGATATTTAACAAATTTTGAGATAAATTTTGATGTTTTTTGATGTAAATAAATCTTTTATTGAGATTTTGCTCCTTATCAAGTATCTCAGCGTCATCTATAGATAATGAGTGAGTACTTCCACGTAGATGATTCGATAAAGCGCTGTGTGACAGTTTAAACTCATACGTAGAATCGTAAATATGTTGACGAACCCGTTTTTTTAAATTTTGTTTAGTGTGACCCACATACTCTTTTCCACACGAACATTTTAATTTATATATTAAATTTGATTGTAACTCTATAGGAATTTTATCTTTTAATTTAGTGAATAAAACCATGTCCAAACTTTGAAATGCTCCACCAACAAGTTGTATATCATAATTTTGTAAACGAATTTTAATTTTTTCGAACAAAATTTTAACATACGGGACCGAAATGAAAAGTTTGCAATTATTTTCAAAGATTAAATTTGGATTTTCGCGCGTATTTTCCACAATATTTTCCGAAATGTTATGTTTGTCGATAGCCTTTCTAATACCTCTAGTAATTACACTTCTCGGATAACTATTTTGTATTAGAACATCCCTTAATATTTTAAAATTTTCGGCATGAAAAACCTCATCCGATAATCTTAAAACTTTTTCAGCTAACAAGAAAGCTGTGTTATTTTTGTATAAGATGATGGAAGCCAAGTGTTATAATTTAGATACCGACCCGACCAGGTTTTTTATCATATAGTCTGTAGTTAAACTTCCATCCTCATTACGTATTACCATCGTTTCTACAAAGGCTAAACGACCTTGATTTTCAATTTCACATGTAAATTTAATTCGCGGGGTAAAACTATTAAATGAGACCAAAAAATCAATTTCCGAATTTGGAATGGCCGCAATAATATCATCAACATACCGGTAAAAGAAGACAGGTTTGACGGACGATATTTTTAACACTTCGGTTTCAACGTATTCTATTACTAAGTTTGCCACTATTGGACTAACTGCGAACCCATCGGTGAACCAAACACTTGTCTAAAACATCTTCCGCCGAAACTAAATTCAGTATGATCTAACACAAATTTCAACGCTTCTACAAAATTTTTTGAACTCCAGATTTGAATTACATGCTTTAATGCTATTCCACAATTTTTTAACCAAAAATATTACCAAAGATGAGTCAACGTTTGTGAACAACGAAACTACATCTAATGATACTAATATATAATTTATTGGTAGAGACACATTTTTAGTTTTATTCTTAAAATCTTCCGCGTTTTTTACAGCCGAAAAGTTATTTCCTACGTAATGATTTAAAATGTTAGATAAAAATTTGGATAAATTGTATAAAGGTGAACGTAAATAGCTTACAATTGGTCTCAAAGGAAAACCAATTTTGTGCACTTTTGGTAGACCATACATTCGTGGGGTCGTACCATGATAATTTTTAGGAAATTTAGGCAAGTTTTTCTGGATTTTTCCTAAACGTTCCCAAGAGCCAATGATTACATTTAATTTTGATTGCATTGAAGAAATACCAACTTTCCGAATTTCAATATAAGTGTTGTTGTCTGACAAGAGTAACTCCATTTTTTCTACATATTCAATTTTTTCCATAAGTACCGTTATGTTACCCTTGTCAGCTTTCAACACGTACAGTTCGGGGTGCTCATTCAAAAATTGCTTTGCATTTTGAGCCCTTCAAATCTGTTGGATTTCTTCAATGCTCAGAAATGTTTTACGCAAATAATTGTTTGTTTTAAAATTCGTCAACATATTTACTAGTCTGTTTCTAATCGTATTATGAGCTGTCTCATCTAGTCCTGAAATACCACTCTCGACATCCGCTATAATTTTATGATAAGGAACAAATTCTTTTTTAAAAGGTAAACAAAACTTATTACCTAACATTAAAATTTTTTTTTTTTTGATGTCGACAGGAATTTCCAAATTTGTCAAATTTACGACCCACTTTTTCTCATTAAAATCCTTTCCTTCAATTTTCCCTTGCGTTGGCTGAATCTGTGAATTGGGTTTCTGTATTGGTTCCGACACAACTGGCGTTTCACAAACCTCTGGGCACAACATATTCAACAATTTTTTTATGTCGTTTTTAAATTTCTTCATACACCAGATCAAAACGAATCGAAGCATTATTAAAAAAATCCGTGCATACCCCTTCCGGAAATTTTATTTTTATTTCATCGCTCAGCTCACCACGACTCTTGTTTAAACGATTAATTTTGACGAAAGTTTCCTTTATTTCACAATTAATTATTGCAAAATTGTATTTGTCCTGAATGGCTTGAAACTTCCTTTCGTCAATTTTGAATTTATTCGTTAATCGTCTGTTGCCAGGATAAATATGAAATTTTCGACATTTCAACAAAAATTTTTTCTTATTTATAGCTTTCGCTAATGCCAAATTGTTTCGAAAAAAATCTTTCAATATCTGGACACTATTGTTGCCGAAAACAACTGTTAAATTTTGGAAAAAATCCTTTTTTTTTCCATCCCGTTCCATTTTTTCACCAATTGGAATATTTATTTAATTCACTTTTTTAAGCTTTATGTTTATAATAAAATGATTTTGTTGGTTTTTTAGCTTTATTTTTATTAAAAAAAAATTTTGTAGAAGCGTTGAAATTTGTGTTAGATCATACTGAATTTAGTAGTTTCGGCGGAAGATGTTTTAGACAAGTGTTTGGTTCACCGATGGGTTCCCAGTTAGTCCAACAGTGGCAAACTTAGTAATGGAACACGTTGAAACCGAAGTGTTAAAAACATCGTCCGTCAAACCTGTCTTCTTTTACCGGTATGTTGATGAAATCAAAGTCGTTTACTCTTTCTAGATACGATGGTAATAGTAATGAGGATAGAAGTTTAACTACAGATTTATATCATAAAAAAACCTGGTCGGGTCGGTATCTAAATTATAACTCTTGGCTTCCATCATCTTACAAAAATAACATAGTTTTCTTGTTAGCTGAAAAAGTTTTAAGATTATCGGATGAGGTTTTTCATGCCGAAAATTTTAAAATATTAAGGGATGTTCTAATACAAAATGGTTATCCAAGAAGTGTAATTACTAGAGGTATTAAAAAGGCTATCGACAAACATAACATTTCGGAAAATATTGTGGAAAATACGCGCGAAAATCCAAATTTAATCTTTGAAAATAATCGCAAATTTTAAAATTTGCTCGAAAAAATTAAAATTCGTTTACAAAATTATGATATACAACTTGTTGGTACAGAATTTCAAAGTTTGGACATGGTTTTATTCACTAAATTAAAAGATAAAATTCCTATAGAGTTACAATTAAATTTAATATATAAATTAAAATGTTCGTGTGGAAAAGAGTATGTGGGTCACACTAAACAAAATTTAAAAAAACGGGTTCGTCAACATATTTACGATTCTACGTATGAGTTTAAACTGTCACACAGCGCTTTATCGAGTCATCTACGTGGAAGTACTCACTCATTATCTATAGATGACGCTGAGATACTTGATAAGGAGCAAAACCTCAATAAAAAATTAATTTATATCAAAAAACATCAAAATTTATCTCAAAATTTGTTAAATATCCAGGAAGCTTCAAAGTATTTGTTAAATTATTACGACAACATTTTATAGATCTTCTAAATTTAAATTTGTTTCACTCTAATTGTATAACTTAAACTATTTTTCTGTTAAACTGAGCAATTTATAAATTTCAAATTGAACTCTAGTAGTTACTTTAGAAAAACATTCGTTATAAAATTTTTCTTTTTTTTTAAATTATAGTATAAATTATAACCTTGAAAATGACGGGATGTGCCGTCGAAACGTCGGATTTTTTTTATTAAAATATTAATAAAAATAAAAACAAATTAAGCTAAAAACCCAACAAAATCATTTTATTATAAACATAAAGCTTAAAAAAGTGAATTCTAAATAATATTATAATTGACAAACAATCAAAAACTAATTCAATTTTAAGAAATTTCTCCATTTTGAAATTTAATATTAGTTAAGTTAGAAATTAAAAGTTCAGAATCTTTCAGAAAATCCAAATTTTTAATTCTCAACAAATTGGATTGAAATTTTGTTTTAATTCTGGAAATTTTACACCTAAATCAAAATTTTCAATAAAATCAAAGTTTAACAATTTTTCGAAATATTATACATTGAAATCAATCAATCAAGAATTTTTTAAACTTTCGTATCATGTTCACGAATTGTTTGTTTGGATGTATGAACATTTTTGAATATTAGTAGAGTGGGACAACGATGTAGATTTTCGGCAATTTATGCAGCGGAAGGTACTAATTAAAATCGACAAAACTTTTTCAAGACGTCACTGAAAACATCTGGCCGAAAAAGGGCTTGGCTTTAATATTTGATTTCTGTGGGAAGATTTGGTTTTCAGCCGGTCAGGCGAATCGGACAAAATATAATCAGGAAACAGTTTTTCGGCGGCTATATGTCAATGTAATTTAGTATGTCGATGGAATAATAAGGCCCAATGAGATCTATACTGAATAAAGGAAGGTAAACAAATTAATGACTCGGGTTAAATTGGACCCCCAACTCTTAAAAACTATAGACGTAAAATATTTTAACTCTTTAAATGCATCGAAATCAAAACATTTAAAAAATTCAAAAGTGGGGCCAAGTGCAAAAGGTTGCCAGAATAACAGTAAAAGCTTAACGAAACAAGAAGTATACCACCATATAGACACGGCCGGCTTGCTCTATGTGTGGGTAAACTTGTAACTGAGATATTAAAATTTTCTACATTCGGTTTTAAGGGGCAATCAGAAATCCCCAGTTAGTCTCTTAAACCGAAGTTTTACTGTAATATATTATTCCTAAGCGATTGAATTAAAATGGTCAGTGGAATTTACCGATCACACTTTTCAGACAGCAAAAAACCGGGGGGTAAAAAGCGACCGTGTAAATCAAGCTCAGCAGACACCATTATTCGTTTATATGACGAAATCATTAAACAAAACAACACTATAATGGTTACAGAAGGGTAACCGAATAAACGACACATTATGAAATGGTACAAGGATAAAATAACACAATGATAAAACGACATACCGTATAAAACTAGCATTTTTCAATAATTTGCTTTGGATAAGATTGGTCGTGGGAATTAATAAAAATATTTTTGCTGGAAAATGGAGATTTAATTTTAAAATTAGAAAGAAAATCTCCATTTTTCAGAATATTTCAAAACTAAATCTTCCTTTTCCAAAAATTCTGGAAAAGGAAGATTCAATTGCTATCTGGAAAATATAGATTCTCATTCTAATTTTAGAGTTAAATTTCCATTCTCGAGAAAATTTTTAAAGTAAATCTTCGTTTTCATGCAAAAACATTTTTAATTGTCGTGTCGTTTTATCAGTGTGTCATTTTGTCAGTGTGTCATTTTATCTTTTGTCGATTTATGGGGCAACCGTATAGAAGATGCATTATTGTCGATTAAGCAGTTGAAGCAACAACAGCTTCGATGTAGGTCTGTGAAAAGATTGCGAAACTCACCAAATACAAAACTGAACAAATAATCGAATCGCTACCATCAGATTCGCATTAAAAACCATTTACTTAGTGGGAACCTGAGAGATCTGTCTCTGCTTCCGGATAAATGTGTAGAAAAATATGAATCAAAATATGAACGTTTTCTGTTGATTGATTTTTTTTAATTCTGCTATTGTTGTCACAAAAATTAAAATAGAGTACATGCTTGATCAGCTAGCAAGCAAACCATTTGCTAGTTAAAATAAGGCTGTAGACAATTAGTTCTACTACTTAAATTTAAGTTTATTTGTTTTCCTAGTTTTATATGTTCCTGCCCTTGTGCAGTAAACAGTTCGAACCGTCTCCTATGAAGTTAGAAAAGTTCCCTCGTGCTAAGGTTTTGGGAATATATCCCATAATTTCGGGTAATTTATCGGTATCCTGGTTCTTTTATTGAAAATGTACCATTCACCGGTAAATCGAATTCTCGGTAAATTCGCAATCGCTAGGCCATCGAGATCCACTAAATAAACATAGAAATACTCTCTCTCATCGTTCCAAAATTAGACGTAAAAAATTGTAAAAATTGTTAACTGAGAATGCGAAAGACGAGATGAATTAAACAGCAAGAATTTCCTTTTTTATACAAACCAGCCTAAGTACGCCACTGCGGATAGTAAGAGATTGCAGATATACATATACAAAAAGGGTGCAAAAAGCGTTACTTTAAAATCGCTTATAAATGTGTTCCGCAACTGAAAGCATCCATCTGCCCGAATACCACTAGTCTACCGCCACAATAAATAATTAACTATATACGATAATTTACATTTATTAGGTGTTGATTTAGACTGTTTTTTCCGACTTTTTGTAAACAATAAACAAACAAATTGAAAACAGTCGAAAATTTAAATCTTCTGCTGACCCAAGCAAAAATCGTGACCGAGTCACCTAACGAGTTTTCAATAGCCGGGTGTTCTATGTCACTTATCTAAATCTTTATTTACTTTTAGGATTAAGAAACATTTAAAGGTGAAGGTAATGCTTGTCTGATGTGTAAAAGTAAAAATTCGATTTAATTGGTCTATATTAACAAGAAATTTTTGGAAAAAATTAGGTAAATAGTAAAGGGCTTGCTCCATAAAGTAACCCCCAAGGAAAAATGAAATAATTCCCAACAATATTTGAATACTTTCCAGGCGGAATAATTAAAAAAGAAATTGCGAGTTATTTCAATTTTTTGCGAGTTGTTTCATTTTTAAACTTAGAAAATATTTCAATAAGAATTAAGTCCCAAATGAAATAAGTCAAAATAATTTATTGTTGCGAGTTATTTCATTTCTGTGCACACTCATTTACTAATCTTTAATGAAACCAATTTCGATAAAAAAATTTATAAACCAAAACTTTTGACCAACCCAGATTTCTATTCTGAAGTGAATAATAAGGATCTTTTAGGATTTTATGAAACCCAAAGCAATGTTCAGAAACCTTCAAATTGTATTTATTTTTATTTTAATTTTTTATAATAGGCAGATAAAACGTAGAATACTACTTAATACTTAAATTTATCAAAGGATTAGAATTTGTAAAATGTATATACCTCAAACGTATTACAATATTCTTACATATTTCAGATTTTTAATATTTTTTTAGTATTTCACTAATATAAAAGCCTTAAAAAATACTTATTCCTTAAATTTTAATTTTTCTTCTATTGACGGCATATTCAGTTAGTTGTGGACAATCACAATTATCGGAATTAAATTTATCAAAGCTGTAGCTTAAGACAAGTCAATTAGTCAATTGTCACAACAAACTCTAAATAAGAAAGTTTGAAACTAGTTCAGCTGAAATATTTTGTAATTATAAACTATAAATAAATTCCTGGCTATGTATTAGCTCACCACTAATAAATGTTATTTATCTAAACGCAATTTTAACCCTTGTTATGGGGAGTATATACGAGTATAATACGCATGTCTTAAATAACTCTGTATTAAGTTATCCACTTTCAAATATTAAGATTTTATTGCTGTACTATAATCAACCTAACACTTTAACATTTTAATTTCAAATTCACCGACGGTTTTATTTAATGTTTATATTGATTTAGAAAAAAAAAAATTTAGAATTAAAGAAAAACCCAATAAACCTAAATTACGGGTTCGTCGTTTTATGAAAATAAATTCATTGATGTCTTTCGTCTTGTAAAACATTAGTCTCATGGTATGACACATACTAATTTTTATTTTTATTTAATTTATGGTGATCGCCATAAATTTTATTACATCAAATTTATTGGTTCAATCTCTATATATATTATATTAAATAATAGACAGTCAATAGACATATGCGATATCAAAAATACCGCGCGCTACGCTTATTCAAATAAATTCATATTCTTATAAATATTAAATTAAAATAAATAACAATAAAAATTCACATACCTATTTAATAAAATTTCTTCTAATAAATAATAACAATAATTTTTCATTAAATAATAATAATAATAATTTAACAACAATATAACAGTATAATAATTAGAAAACAACCAAAAAAAAAAAATAAAACTGTATATTGTATATTTAAATATTTTACATAAATATTATAATTCACTAATTAATTAGTATATCTTTGTCAAATGTTTTATAAACAAAACCATTTAAATTTTTAAATAAACTTCCCAAAATAAAATAAAAAAAAAAAACTGAACAAATATTAAATTTATTTTCACTTCCGATTTTTATTTATTTTTTTATTATTTAGTTCCGAAAAAAGTTTTATCGATATTTTTCACAAATTTTTTTTTTTTTATAGTTCACCACCTTATCGTAATTATATATAAATATTAATTAAATTAGATCAAAATAATATAAGTGAATCTCAAAATTTTGGTCGACAGTATATATTCACGGTTAAGAGATCATCGCGGTTTTGTTCACACTAAATTGTTAACTAAATCATTTTGTTGTTAACAAAAAAAATTACAAAAAAAAAGAGTTGACTGAAGCGAGATGAACGAAAGATTTTTGTCTCACTTTATTACTTAAAAGGTACAGGTAGAAGAAAAGGTAGAAGAAATATTTCGTCAGAAGACAAATTTCTTCATTCTGAATTATTATTATTTTTTTTTATTTTATTTTTTTATTGAGGCAACTATAATTTAAGGCGGACATATTGTGGTCGCTATTTTAGTGTATTGTGTTTTTTGTGTTCGGCATCGATGAATTGTTTAATTTTTGTATTTTCCATTGTTGCTTTAACTGCATTTTCGGTTACAAGATGTCTTGTTTTGAACGAAAAATTAAATTGAGTTGTCGCGGCTTGAGTTGTTAAAATCCTTTGTAACCTAATTATAGATGTACCCGAATTTTAATTTTAATTGCGCCCAATAAAAGGAAAAAAAAAAAAGGTTTTAAACAATATTTTTATGATCGTGTACCATAATATTCGTTCTGGAAAAAAATTACAAAGGTACTCCACCTAATATGTTATATAGTATGTTGATCAAGTAGCGATAATATGATCAACTCAATAAATTATCAATGCTCAATAATTATAAAGAGCCAAAATATTTCCTTTATGAGAGGTTTTAATCAAGCTATTGTTATTTTTGTAAGTCTCAGTGCGAGTTTACGACCATTTTCTCAAGAAAAATTTTCAGCAGATTCAATATATTTTAAATGGAAAACAAAAGAATTATGTTCGGAAGGGGAAATTTGTTTACAAAATAGACTACGTCGATTGGTTGCCTGTTGAAAATTTTTCTTCAGAAAATGGTCGTAAACTCGGCATCAAGCTGTCTCTTCTACACTTCTAGAAAGTTTGAGTTAAATTGAACATTTTGCTGTATATTAGGGATCGCACTAATACGGACGAAATGGTTTTGAATACTTACATAGGTTAGATGCCCCACTCATGTACTTGAATGGAAACATCTGAGATTTCCACAATTTCGCAAAATACTTTGAGTGATAGTAAAAATGCTTAGGTTTTGAAATACTGTAATTCGGCTCTTACATCAAAATGGTTTTGAAATCGTATTTAGACTAAAAAAAACACCCTACCAAAGCAAACGGAAATTTTGGAGATGAATTTTCCAATTCTCTTTTCTCTTCTTAGATCAGAATAGTAAACCAAAAATTCTTGATACAAAAGTATATTTTGGTATCATGCTAAAAATTCATGAATATGTACTATACAGTAACAAATGAATAATGAGCGAAGAATAGAAATAAATGAGAGAACCGATCTCGGTTTTGTTCACTGCTGAATGAATAATTAGTGAATAATTTTTGAATAGGATTATAATGTACAAGTGATATAGAACAGTGATAATCGAACAGTGATATTTTTGGTCAAAAATTCGAATATTTTATGATAATTTTTATTTTCTTTATGCGCAACCTAAACAAAATTAGTCTTCTAGCGTTGCCATACTACGGTTTAATAAATCCGCTGTAGCTAAACTGGATCAGGTACTCTACGAAGCAAAACGCGATTTGCAAAAATTAGGGTTGACACACTACAGCTTAACTCGAAAAGTTCACTAAATCCGATTTATTAAATCGCAATGTGTCAATGCTATCCCAGTCTTTAGTTTCACTCTTCTCTTTGTTTGAATAACGAATAGGATATTTCGTGATATTGAATTGATTGAGTAGAGAATACTTTCTTTTCTTCTTTATTCGATGCATAATGAATATCATCACAATATGTTTTGTTTTCTACTCACTATTCAAATCGAAAAGTTGTAAAATTATTATTCGATCAGTAAAGAGCGAATAACAAATTTTACAGAGCGAGTTTTAAAACGCTGCTATACATCGATGTACGGGTCGCAAGAAAATGTGCCAAACTAGAATATTTCAAAACAAAGCATTTTTCCTTACTTTTAGAACACTGGATAAATTTTGTTATTTTGGAATAAGTTCACTCCGATAACCTGGGGCTCTAGTACGAAAAAAAAAAAATGCAATTTCGCATTTTCATGCGATATTGCATTTCGGTAGTATAAAAAGACATTTTCGTACAAATGCTCTTTTGGTCGAATGATTCGCCTTATTATAAAATACCACAGCGGATTTTTGCGAAATTAAAATTGACAAATATTGCATTTGTACTCAATAGCAGTCGGATATCACATTTGCGATGTGATTGTGTTAATAAATAATTTATTTCCTGTTTATATTTAATATACACTTAAACTGTATTTTATTAACAAATATTAAAATTATTTTGTTAAAAGTAATTTAAAAAAAATAAAAAATAAAATTATTTGCCAAAATAAAATTTCTTATAAGAAATGCGATATGCGATAATCGCAAAAAAATGCGAAATGCGATCTATTTCACATTAAAGATGAAATTTACGAATAATTGTAACGACTTCTTTTAAATAAAAATTTACTTTACATAATTTTTGATTATTTCTGTTATTTTGAAGATTTCTACATTTGCCAACTTAAATGGCCTACCTGGTATATAAATAAATACCTACATACATATACTTAGAGTGTTTAAATAACGCTTTGCCTTTCCGTTCCAAAATTTAGATAATTTTTTTCTTCATGCACTACGTACGTGTGCACTACCTCCAATGGTAGTGTAGGATCTCGGAACTTGGAAAATCATGTTAGGATCCAATTTCAATCGAAAACTCGTCATTTCATCTTAATTGGTTATGTAAAAGATTTAAGTTGTAATAAACTTGGCCTTATCCCAGAACTTAATCTAAAAATCATTTTAGTATCCTTTAGAATCATTGTCTTATTTGCGTCGTACATGTCGAATTTCATCTAAATCGATAATTATCAGTTAAGCAATTATAAAGCCATATTCCAGAACTTCATCTAAAAATCATTTCAGAATTCTATTTGCGCCGATGGCGCACATTTCGAATTTTATCATAATTGGTTTAGATATTGCAAAAATTCCATTCTTATTGGCCTTATTTCAGAATTTCATCTTAAAGTCATTTTGTAATAAGTGGGGTTAGGCTGAGAGTCAGCTCCCTCTTATTACATCGAGAGGAAGTTGGTGTGAGTAGCAAGGGTACCACAAGTAAGATCTTGATAGGTGCATTTAAATTGAATACAATTTAGAAAATTGAAAGAAATTTGAGCTCATTGCTCAAATGTAGTAAGATTTGCAACTCAACATGAAAGATAGACATGAAAACAGTATGTTGGCTAGGATAGCATGGCTACCCTAAGCTTTGAGTGATAAATGTGGTTGCCGGCCGTAGTTATTGTTGGCCATTGATCCCTAATAGTTGTTATTATATGTTAAGACTGGCGAACGTTGTTGACATCATACCTCCAACCAGTCGGTGCCCGGGTATGAGTATTTGGATGGATTAAGGGAAAGGAAACATAGTTACCTGTTTATTCTTCTTGTTGATGAAAGAACAATTTTTAAATCTGAATTTGACATATAAATTATTTCTTTATTTTTAATAAATTATTTTCTCTTTCTCTTGCCCTGTTGTTTTCGGTCTAATCGATCGAAACCCTCTTGAAGGCAACCAAAATCTATCAATCCGGTCAGACTTCACCGATCAGTCCGCAAGATTCACTTTCTTTTTTCTCTCGATTCAGCGATTTTTGGCCCTTTTTATACAAATTTTGGTGGCTCAAAAATCACTAAATATTACCCCACCATTTCGTATTATTACAAAAATTAATTAAATTTTTTTATATTTTTAACGTCATTTGAGTTGTTCTATATTTTCTTTATTTTGTCATAATTGACAATTTTTGAATAAAAAATTTTGCGAAATGAAAAATTTTGTTGGTCAGCCTAACCTATTTAAAATGCCAGTGGAGTATCCCCGATAGTAATTGTATTAAAAATGTTGCTGAGTTTAATTATGAATTTTCCCAGGGTGAAACCAACCATTAAGTAACGAACGTTGGTAGGCATTCGTTATATTTTTAGAATCCCGTTTCCATCGTTTATACCATTTTAACCAAATCGATTAGGAAATAGCCTAGTGCTACCTTACTTGGACACGTTCCAGAATTTCATCTAAAAATCATTGAAGGATCCATGTCTCGATTTTTTTCGAGTTACTTCGTTATAATCATTTTCAACATTAACAATAATTACTTATTTTGAAAATACGTGTTGATATGTCTGAAAATATCATAACTTCACAATATTGTTAAAAGCTTGCTTTTATTTTTTGCCTGTGGTTAAACTCATAGTTTCTAAATGGAAATCAGTTGGGTGTGCGTTCCACTAAGCTTCCTTCTGTGGAGAAGGCGCTTTACGCTATATATTTAAATTAAATATTAACCTATTAAAAAAAATTTCTTTTGATTTACCTGTGTAAAAGTAAGAAGGATTTGTATGTTCAAATTTGGGGTTTGGCCTTGTTCAGACAGTCTCTGCACTATTGAATTGACACGAAATTGTATTAAGATATAGAAGTAACGCACAAAACGCATGACATTTTTTTGAATGTGTTACAAACTATTAGAAATAAAAAAAAATTATTCTTGGTTGTTCCGATTAGGAGAAATTTCATTCCTATTCCAGTAAAACCAAAGAAAGAGAATGTACATTGTTAATTTTTATATTCACAGGGGGCCTACTATTGCTCTCGACGTATATTTTTGAATGCGATCGTTCGTAAACTTTCGTAACTATTTTGTCACTCCCAGTTATTTTGTCTAAGCGAAAAAAATGATAGTCACAAGTAGCGAGCGATTTAACAAGAATATTTCCTTGAGAGAAATTTTAATTTGAATTATTTTCGATTTATTTGTTTTCCAAAGAAACAGCTAATTTTCGATATCAATTATTGTACGAAAATATAATTTCACAATCAGTGGCCGCAATTAGAATAAATAATTCGAATAAGATCTAACAAATGATTCCTAAGCTGTTGTTGTGAATGTACAATTGTTGTGTGAAGTGGAAAACTCGGTAGATCGCTATCAAAATTTAGTTGAGCTCTACAGAACGAAACAAAACTAAACCAAAATATTTGTCTGAGGTCGGAATTTTAGACACACTTTTAGTAGAGCTCTGTTAATGTATGTTTATCTAAAATTTATTAAAATTTTGTTTTAACATTTCAATCAAAAATGTCAATCTGGCATATGTATGTATCAGATTTTTCCAACCGGAATTATCTCAGGACTTGTTTTCAATTTTTCTTTTGACTTTTTAGTGGAAAATAATAAACTGAATTTCTTCCTGGAAGTTATGCCAATTCAAAGTTGTCAGATATACCTACAACCACAGAATTCTACAGCCATTAGGAGGCGCGAAAAATACTTAAATATTTCAAAAATGTCTCTTTTGTGATTTCAAAGCTTTTATCTGGTAAAAACATAAAACTGAACATAAAAATATGATTTAAATGGGTTAAATTTACTTTGTCCAGCCTTGCCAATCAATGGATTTTTCAATGAATGAACCTGGTGAGCTGGTTGTGCAAAATACTTTGAAATCAATATTCCCATAAAAAATGTAGTAAAGACAATTTTTATATTAATTTAATTTTATAAGACATGTTAAATACCCTCTACTTGATATCAATGTTCTCATTCTTTCTTATGGCTAAAACTTCAAATTCAGACCTGCTGCTTACAAGACCACTTCTGCAATCATTTCCTTGCCACAGAATGATTTCTGAATTTAAATTTTTTAAATAGGTCTTTGTTTTATTTATTAATAATATTATTGTATTAAACTGACTGAAATTAGAGACCTTCTTGACATAAATAAATATGTAGTTGTTTAAACAGTTTATTGAGCCGCGTGTTACGGTTATACCGAAATATCAACAAAATCCCCCAAAAATATGATAATCTTCTACTTTTTCTTTTTCTCTATTTTAATGGTGGCGATTTTGATAAATAAAAATATACTTACATAGGCTACATATATCTCTTTACTTTGGTTAATTCGTTTTTTTTTAAATATTTTGTAGTTTTCGAGATATCAGTGAAAAACCACGTTTTAGCATATAAATATCAAATTATCCCCCACTGCCGGCCATCCGACAGAAGGTAAGAAATCTTTTATGATTCGACAACCAAATATCTACTTAAATCCAGCATTTCAGCCTAAACCAACTTTTTCCTGGGCTTAACGACCGGCCCAACTGGACTAATGGACTATATGTTTTAACTTTCATATATTGAATGGAATACGGAATATTACAATAATTGCTTAAAAAAAAAATTAAAATTTGAAAATGTAAAGCAATTTAAAGCCTTTTGGAAATGAGCCCTATTAACGATTGTGTTTATTAAGAAGAGAAATATAAATTCGCCCTCGCTAATCTGTTTTTACGCTATTTCGCTATAGCATAATCTAGCGAGACTATGGTTTATTTTTGACATTACCTACGTAGTGAATTTTGTAAAGAGAGACTTCATAAATCGAGAAATGGATATAGCGAAGTAAAATATGAAGGACGTACATGATTGTAAGTAAAGGAATGCCGAACGATCGATATTAGAGACTGTCAGCAACTTTCCAACCATTTGTTTAGATTAGGAATAAAATTAATAAGTTTAAGGTTACTTCAAATTACGAAAAGAGCTTGTTACTTTGACTGAGGATAACTTGATTCAGGTTTAATTTTAGGTTTTAATTGCAACAAAATGATGGAAGTCTAAAACTACGGCCTCTTCCTTTTAAATGTTATAATTTAAAAAACATTTCTTTTGCGGTTTTATTATAACTTGACTTCTCTACTAAACATTCATTTCTCTGCGAGACTGGTTATCGGAGAAATTGGTGCATAATGTAAGATTTAGCATAAAGTAATATCAAGAGGAACGAGACTTAAAAGAAGGCAAATATCCAGACAAAAAATCAAAGGAAAATGATTTAAATTAATATTGCTTAAGAGGGAGCTTTTGCACCGAAATTACATATTTGGTGAATAAAATCGAATTAAATGGAATAATATCTCCATCACAGTTTCATTTATTATAGAAAACCGTTATTGAAAAAGCTACGCAATGGCTCCATTACCCACATATTTAATTTTGAGAAAAGCTTTGGAAAGTGTAAAGCGCTTAATAATTCTAATACCTCATTCATACATTTTTGGTCATGACGATAAAGGCATCCTGCCTTACTTTAGTCTCTTACGAGTAAAGCAAACTCGTCTCAAAATTTGACGGCGACACTAATCTTTGCAAGACCCCAAATCCTAAATCAAGCAAGAAATTCTTGATGGTTTTCCCTGCTTCGTTGAGAATACACTAGTGACATTAATTTTTGTTCAACATTCTGCTAAAGTTTGTTCGATTACAAAATTCTTCCGGCTCAGAATTGCCAAATTGGAAGTAGGCAACACATTTTAGCACTGTTGACCTTCAAATAAATAATCAATTACGGTTAGAATAAAGCATTTTCTGAATTCAAAACGCCTTTAAAATTGTTTTAAATTCCAGTGGGGTCTGATCTAGTAAAATTACTTTAATCAAACTAATAACGTAACTCGTTGACAAACGATTTTTAGTGTATCTTAAATCGGCCTAACATTCATGCCGTAAAAGCGATCCTTGAGTAATATCATTTTCTTTACATTAGACATACTCTCGTAGCAAGAATTTTTTCGTTACCCACATATTTTCTGTTTCAGTCAAATTGACGGCGGATTTCCTTGAAGTTTCAAGTTGACAGCAGAATGGAATTTAACAATTATGAAATAATTTAAACTACAAAGACACATCACTTGTATCTTTAAACTACATCGAAATAGACATTTTTAAAAAATCCAAAGTATTTTAAAATTCTTCGAAATTTTAAAAATATCAATTCCAGTTAAAATTTCGAATTCAGAGCCGAAGAGATTTAGTAACCATCACTTTTTCACTATCAAAAACAGATGAAGACTAACTAACCATCCAAAGTGTAACGTTCACGTAGTTCATGCTAAAAAATTTGGCTTCATCCTTCATATATGAACAGGACATGACAAAAAGTCTAAAGAGGTAAAGGTGAATTTTTTTCAAAACTATAAATGAAACATTTTAGGTTTTCTTTGTCATCCGCAACACCTAAATAGCTGCCCATTTAGTGTTTCGGATTTTCCTTGACATTATTACTTTTTGTGGTTGTATAAACGTCATTGTTCGAGCTTGGGCTCTCCCGAAACACAAAAATTGTTTTCTCATTCAAGGAGATCACATGTTCTTTAAGATGATGGCTTTTTAGTATCTTGCAGAAAACGAGATTATTGAGATGAATGTTTCTGAATATACCGTATTTTAAACTGGGTGGACCAATACATAAGATCGATCTTATCGATTGACTACCAAATTCGTACGCAATGACTAGCATCTGGTCTCTGCAGAGGAAACCACACAGAACGTTTCAAATTTGAAGTTTATGAATAGATGTCGATCCAAGAATAGAGATGAAATTTTTTGTTGGTAATAATATTTAATAATTATTTAATTGATTGACGCAATTGATATAATGTTTGCATATTTTTAAATCTATTAAACTGTTCTATGTAGCTTAGAATTTAGTATTAAAAAGAAGATAGTGGATAACCAAATCAATTTATCGGAATCGTGTGAAAAAATAAACCACACAAAAAAAAATGACGGGGCAGAGAAATTTGGCGTATTTCACAGTTTATGGTGCATCACTGTTGAACATGTTCCCCTACATATATTAATGATGGTTTAACTAAACATAATTCAAGCATCTTTCATCAAGGGAAAAAACTGTGCAGAAACAATAAAACTACCACTATCTACATCTAAAAATGGCCGAATTTTTGTTAATTTGCTTAAACAGACAAATCACGTCATAATTAAAGGTTAAATCTAGTAAATCATTCTGTTATTCTTGATAAGAGCACAAATTTCTTCTTTCGACTTATCTTCATTCGTACGTTTTCACATCATTAAATCCCTTAAGGACAAGTATTCGCTTGACATATTTGGCTTACGTGACTCGATTATTAAGCGAATTAGTCCCAATATACTTGATATATTATGTACTTTATTTAATCGCATTATCACTGAAGATATTTTGCTACAGTGATCCTGATTTTTAAAAAGGACCGTTCGCAGATCGGTAATTATCGTACAATTTCTACATTCTGTTTTTTTTCAAGATATTTGGAAAAATACGAGCAGTAAGATGTTTGAATAGCGTCAATTTTTTTTTGGGTGTTTGTAAATTTAGCTTAAGAACTGGTCCAGGAATGGGGAATGCGTTAGCAAACCTTTTGATATGATGGATCATGCCATTCTTTTAATAGATTCAAATCACTCATATTTAATCGTTCTCAGCGAGTTAGCAGCAATAATAAATTGAGTCCCCCTATGGTTATGTTGCCAGGTGTTCCACAGGATCTCTTTTGTTTGAATGAAAACCTTTCTCAGTCTTGAAGATGATATATACTTATGCACAAAAAACGCATAATTCTTTTTGATTCATTTATAAGGAG
Source organism: Tipula vernalis (assembly GCA_958295665.1). NCBI lineage: Eukaryota > Metazoa > Arthropoda > Insecta > Diptera > Tipulidae > Tipula > Tipula vernalis. The sequence goes on from OY282559.1 coordinate 305,033,237, forward strand.
AATTCTTAACGAAATATCTATTATTAAATAAAATTAAATCGAAAACAATTAGTTTTGCTTAATTTATTTCAATATTTTGTAAATTATTAGATAAATTTAAAGAAACCGTTAAAGTAAAGAAAATAAGCTAAATTTCACTTCGTATTGGGTGTGTAAATATGACTCCGCCCTTTTTTGTTAAAATAAAATACATTTGCTTGTTAAAAAAATGAAAGATGAAAATGGTCCATCTGCAGCTACAATTTTCGCCCATCTTTCAGACAATTTATTGATTCCCTCTCTGAAGAAATTCCGTTCTGTGGAGACGATCCAATTATTAAGCCAATCTTCGATCTCTGCGCGAGAACTGAACCGCTGTTCATAAAGAGATTACTGAATCGACCAGAGTAAGTAGTATTCGGAAGGAGGTATGGATGGTGAATAGGGCGGTTGGGATAGAACTTCCCAGTCCTGTCCTTTTAAGTAATTTTTCACAACGTTTGGAACATTTTGTTTTGCATTTTCATTCTGAAAAATTTATTTGTTATGACTTTACGACTATTTATTCTGACGGTGTTTCTTCTATAGCTCGCTTCCAACGTATTAGTTGTCTTCGATAGACATCGTCATCGATGAATTTTATCAGATACAGAGCATAACCTTATTGGAATGAATATTGAATATAAACCATTATTGGCAAGTTGCTCACAGTAAATTTCCACAAGCAAACGATAAGTTTCCGCTACACTTTTCTTTGCAATAAAATAATGTAATAAAACTTCCCGCAAAAGATGTTTATTTGGAATAAAATTCGATATTTTCAAGGATTTAAAAGTAATAAATGTTTATACTTCAACAAAATATCATATAATGAGATTGATTCATCTGAATCAATACTAAAAGTTTTCTTCTAAATTAGTGACTCTCTGGCAATGAATTTATCAAATTGGCCACAGTATCTTGAGGAATTTGTTCAAAAGCTTGAACAACTGCGTTGATCAGTTCTTGTGGTGAAGAAAATACTACATTGACTTCATAAATTTATCTCCCGATTATCTCCCAAATATGCTAAATGGTGCATAGGGCATAACATGAGGTTCCAAACACTTGTCGATGTATCTAAAGAAACCGGTACCAACTCTGTTCTTGCATTATGTGCTATTTAACCCCAAACCAAAATCAAATCTCCACCGAAAGCACGTTTAGAAATGAAGCGTGCCGGTGCAAAACATTGACCTGGTCGACGGTAAACTCTAATCAGACGGTCTGATGATCCAAGGCAAAATGTAGACCCGTCGCAGTAGGAAACATTGGCCAACGGGTGCATCTTGCGATCCGAGTAAGTCTGATTTGATTATAGGTCCAGTTATGAAAAGTTTTCGCAAGCAAATTAATTTAATATACCTGTCCTCAGCGAGTGTTGTACATCGATTTCTTCCACTACCAGCACGACGATTATATACTGTCCATTCTCCTGGAATCGTTTGAACAGTTTTGATATTGTGGATTGGTGCTGTCTTAAAAATTGTCGAACGTAAAACTGAGTTCTGCGTAATCCTCAACACTCAAATGATTTCTTCCGGCTGACAAGTTATTCATTTTTATTTGTTTTTAATGAAAAACCTTTCTCTTGTGCTTTATGCAATTCACATTCATTATGTCCAGTCAACCTTTCTCTTGTACTTTATGGTGTAGGAATTCACTGCAAAGAAACTTATAGTTGAACGGCCAAAATGCTCAAACTTGCGCTAAATTCGAATTCAACAAATGAAATGATGGTAGTTTTTGTTTTTTAAATGCTTGTGTATTACGGTGAGAAATTGATACTATTTAGATTTTATCATAAATATTACACAAAAATACAGGTTATGCGTTTTTTTGTCCATAAGAGAAGTTCATCATGATCTTAGTTGTCATCGAAATAACCCTTGTTCTCGTAAGTGTTTAGAGATTAAATCTATTGGTAGTATTAAGTACTTGAGGTTAAATGTAAACTGTAGGTTCGACTGAAAATGTCATATTTCTAAATAACCTGGTGTACTTCGTTCATGTTTTAGAAAACGTACTTATTGCTTTTCCATTTTCCATCGGAGGTATTTTATCATGCTTCGGATGAATCAAGGTTAAGTTATGACATCTGTTGATAGAGTGGCACGTACCTTTGTTTATTGCCCAAAAGCATGTGATCAAGCAAAACTCCATTCTTCCTTTAAAACACCTTTATGTGTTTAATCTGTAAAGTAACTTTCAAATGAGTGGAAATGTACTATTTTTAAAATGGCGGTACTGGGCTCTCTTTTTATTTAAAAAACTATTTAAAGCTTTAGCTTTCGATTCCTATTCAGAATCATTCCGAAATCATTATTTTAAGATCAGACCCGTTTTCATGTAAGGTGGTTTGGAACTTAACGTATGTGTTCGAAAAATGGCCGATGGCATTCGAGAGAAAAGTCATGTGAGTGATATTTGGCCCAAACGCGAGATAAGGAATTTAATTCGTATTTCTGAAATTGTGCTTAAAATTAAAGGACAATGAATAAGCTGGCTCTGATCTGGAACGGATAGTTTAGTCACCTTTGGCTCCTCACTGGAAAGAACGATTTAGCATCTTCCGGTTGTCTAGGGCAATACGAAGAGCTATCTCGGGATCGAAGCCGATGGGGTCAGATGTTGGCACGGCCTTTCGATATTCGGCCTTTCAGCCCTATTCCATTTACTTTCGTAGCTCCCAAACATTTCAACTAGTTTAAAATAATAATAATAATAACCGGATTGTACTGGCCAAAAACCGGCTGGGCCGTACCGTGCCAACATCTGACTAAATCGGCTTAGATCCCGAGATAACTCTTTGAATTGTCTTAGGACAACCGGAAGATGCTAAATCGTTCTTTCCAGCGGAATAGGGCCGAATATCGAAAAGCTTAATTTCGAAGGTCAAATTTGCTGAATAGGTCGAAAGGCCGATTGTCCCGAAAGGGCGAATGTCGAAAGGCCGTTTGTGTTGAAATTGATTTTTATTTTTCATCATTTTATGAATGAAAATTTGCCGTACCGTGCCAACATCTGACTCCATCGGTTTCGATCCCGAGATAGCTCTTCGATAGCTTTCCTAGACAACAGGAAGATGCTAAATTGTTCTTTCCAGCGGAATAGGGCCGAAAGGCTGATTGTCGAAAGGCCGAATGCCGAAAGGCCGAATGTCGAAAGGCCGAATATCGAAAGACCGAATGTCGAAAGGCCGAACACCGAAAATGAAAGGCCGGATAGGTCGAAAGGCCGAATATCGAAAGGCCGATTGTGTCGAAAGGCCGAATGTCGAAAGGCCGTTTGTGTCGAAATTGATTTTAATTTTTCATCTTTTTATGGGGATTGTGCTAAAACCTCGCAAAATCAAAATATCGAATAAAATTTTTGATTCAATTTCACAATATCGAATTTTAGAATATCGCTGAAAAATGTCTCGAATTTTTTTATCTCGAAACAGAAAAAATTAAAATTAATCACTACGTTTGCCCAAGAAAAAACATCCAGAAATTTTAAAATCCAGAATATATAATTGAAAAGTAAAAATCCAGAAAAAAAAGTTAGAAATTACCAGAAAACCAATCTAGAAAAACATCCTTTTTCACCACTTGAAACATTTGTGGTACATTTATCAGTAGAAACGATACAATTACTTTGATCTGTGTCTGTAAGGTTGACGAAGCATAAAGCAATTCGCTCCAATACATTCTTCGATACCATACTAACCCAACGAATTAAGCCAACCACAAATTAACTTGAAACATTTGTGGTATATTATATCAGTATAAGCGATATGAGCGATACAATTCCTTTGAACTGTGCCTGAAAGGTTGACGAAGCAGTTTCCATTATCACAAATATAAAGAATTTTACGGAGAAACTCAAATTTTATAAACGTTTTATAAATTTTAGCTTTAATTGGGCGTACTTTGATAATTGTGTTTCTGGATTTTTGTTTTTCTGAATTTGTTTGTGTTTGGATTTTTTTTTTGTTTTTTTCCTCGGGATTTTCAGTTTCTGTATTATTTTTTTCTATATGAGGTAGCCAACTCTGAATCGACATTCGTAGATTCTATACTAACCCAACGAAATAGGCCCAACCAAAACACAAATTGAAATATTTGTAGTATTTCTATCGGAAGAAGCGTGTCTGCAAGGTTGACGCACCGATTTTCAGAATTAAAAACTCTTAAGAAAAGGTTGAATTTTTTAGAAATTTTAATATTCACTTGGGTCACACACACTTTAACAATAGTGTTTCTAGATTTTCATTTCTCGAATTTTTTTTCTGAATTTTATGTTTCCGATTTTTTTGTGTTTTTTGGTTTGGGAGACTGTTATACGTAAATATTTATAATTTTATATAAAATCACGTAAATAGAATTATAAAAATGTATAACATTATTTGTTTAATATTTAGTAATCGTATTAATTAATAAACAAAATTTTGTAAAATTATTTGCGTCGCTTCAAACAATTTTACAAAATTATATTAATTATTCGGGGTTTGGAGATTTTAAAATTTCGATATTTCGAAATTCGGGATTTGGAAATTCGATATTTCGATTTCGAGATTGTGATTTCGATACGACGTTTGTCGAGATATTATACCCAACCCTGTTTATGAATGAAAAATTTCAAAATTTATGTATTTATGAAACCAAAATTTATATTTTTATCAAAATTTTTGTGTGAAAATGTTAAATAGTAAATCGCCTTTAATATTAAAATCTTCTTACGTTTTTTTTGTCATGTAATTAAAACTTAATTAATTATAAGAAAAAAGGAAAAAAAAATAATTTTTATTCCGACAAAATTTGATTACATTAATATGCTACATATACAGGATTTATTAGCACGTATTTTCAATTTATTTAAATCATTTTACATTAAGAAATAAATTCAATGGTTTTAAATATTGATTCCGGATGATCAATGGTTTTAAATATTTATTTATTTAAATATTGACGTTCGGCCATTCGGCCGTTCGACATTCGGCCCTTAGACACTCGCTCTTTCAACACTTTCGGCCTTTCGATCCAATCGGCCATTAGACATTCGGCCTTTCGAGCCATTCGGCCATTAGACATTCGGCCTTTCGACCCATTCGGTCTTTCGACATTCGGCCTTTTCGACCCTTCGGCCATCCAACACTTTCGGCCTTTCGACCCAACCGACCATTAGATATTTGGCCTTTCGATCCACCCGGCCTTTCGGCATTCTACCTTTCGACATTCGCACTTTCGACATTCGATCTTTCAACATCGAACGAAGTAAATTATTATATTCGCAGAATGCGGCAGAAATTTCTTTACTCTTTCATTTGTTAGTATAAAATAATCTATTTCAGCTATCTGCGTCAGCAAAATTCTAAAATAGGTACTTCCAATTCTCTGGTTTATTAAGAATCTCCTCTTAGCATTCCATCGAATGGAATTCCTAATAACGACGTAACCTAACGGCAAAATCAAGTAACCTAATGAAAATTATTTACCACCATGTTGTGTCTGAAAAAAAAATATTTCCTGGCACCTGGCCAAAGCGAACGTATAGACGGACTTACCTTACCCTAACAAATTATTTTCTTATTATAATATGTAAATCTATTCATAAGGCGTGTCTTATATTTAACAATACTTAATATTTGTTTCATTCTTTGAAGATCGGTAAATAAATGATCCACATAAATAAATAATAGTAAATAGTTTATTTAAACGAAACTACATTTCTTATTTTTGCTTAATTTAAACGAAGACGTTTTTTGTTCGTGTTCCATCTTCTTCATCATCTTACACTTACCAGTCTATACATACTTGCACATAATATACCCATTTTGCTGTTTGTCATTTTTACTTCAACTAAAGATCTCAATCGTCAATCGTCTTACAAAAAAAAAAACCTATTACATAAAAATATTAAAGAAAAAAGCTAAAAAGAAATCGAAACAAAAATACGATCGTAACAATAAAAAAACCTAAACCCCGCCTCTATTTTATGATGGCCGGCAACTCTTACAAATTATACAATAATAATAATATAAAAATATAAGATCATATTACAAGTATCCATCCATTAAATATAATCGCGCGAGATAAAATTTTAAAACGTATAATCCTCATATACGACGATGATGACGAACGATCGATCGTATGTGTAAGAAGTTTGAATGAAATTTAATTCGTAAGAAGAGTTTTTTTTTTGTTAGTAATCCATTTAAGATGCAATAAAAAATACATCTTAATTATTTATTGAAATTATATGTTTTCTTCTTCTTCTTCTTATTTATTTTATTAGTTTTGGTGATAAGACAAAAGTATACAATTACAACGTGCTATATTTAGTTTTGCTCCATGGATCTTATATGTACCTATATGCATCTGTATAAGGCAGAAACATTTCATCTTTTCAATTTTTGATTGATGATGGAAAAGAATTTTAAAAGTTTAAAGACAATATAAAGTGTTTATTGTTGGTAATAAAACGGTTTTATTGTTTAATTTTAATAAAATATAATTTTTGGTTATTTGAAAAAAAAAAAATGTTTATTAGTTTGATTAATAATTTTAGAAAGCACGGTGACTGTGCGGAAAAAGGAATTATTTTATAATATACATACGAGTACGTAATGTATATAAATGGGTTTGTTATTTATGATTATGAACTATAAGCCGACGGTAGCTATACGCACTTTAAATAAGCGCTTAAACATCAATGAATTTATGTAATTGTTCCGTCGCAATAGATCGTCGGCGAGTAATGGTATCAATCTTTTCGGCCTACCACATCTACTACTAATTGTAATTTTGTTTGGCAGGAAAACAGCATCAGATAATGTAGCCAAAATACTAGTCGTCTTATAATCCAAAATGATTTTACGTTTGCAATGTGGTTTGCTTCTCAGAGCTGGCTACACCTTTGGCTTCGTATCAGCAAGCAGAATGATCGTGCCATCGTATTCAAAATCCATAAATTAAACAAGTAGGCTTTAATATCCGGAGGGAAGGCTAACTATTTAGTATGATTACAATCCATACTTGTGAATATATTTTTGATCCATAACTATTAACATAAACATTTAGAGCGGTGTACAGACGATATTCAATTTTTCTCTTGTAACCAGAGTTCATTCTCTCGATTGCTGCTGTTTCGTAAGCATTGTTGTAAACCATATATTCAATGTTGTCCAGTTTATTCTGTAGTTGTTGAACCCGTGAACCATGCGGCGGTATGCAGCTATTTTGCTGATAAAGATGATGAGACTTTTTATGAATTATTTGATAAGATTGTGCAGTCTTTCTGAAAATTTGGAAATTATTTTCCTGATTTAAATTTTTTATTTTCAACTTCCAATGCGAATTTTGATATTGTGTGGATTTTATTCAAGTAATTAAGAAGCTGAATAAAAGCTGTTCAAAATATAAGTATTTTCTTATGATTCAAAAATATATATTAGCCAAAGTTGCGGATAAAGGGCTTCCCATCATCTTTTTGAATATAGAATTTTTTTTCATGCTTAAAATAATTTCGATGTGTAATTTCTTTCTGAGCCAATTAAAACATTTTTTGGTTTTTTTTGGCTACATCGAGTACCAGAAGGCTTTAGGTAAAACCAGAAAATTTTTCTTTTCGTTTTCAATAGGTTTAGTGCTTAATACAGGAAACCCAAAAATCGTAAATTATGAATTGGTTTGGTTCTGATTGCAACCTACAGGTGCTATATAGGTGTTTTCGAACAACTGCAACTGCACATAGGTTAAGAAGTGTTTCCGGCTTTATCAACGAGGGAGTAAATTATTTTCGTACTATACTCAAGCTTATCCACTACATCCAGCCAATTAAATTAGTACCATTTATTTCTTCAAAAAAAGAAAGTGCGAACATGCACTTACATTCAAATTTCTATTCAATGAATTTGTAGCATCTTATTTCATTTTGGATATTCTGTCTAACACGTTATTCTGCACATTAGTGGTTGGTCATACGCCTGAATGAAACGCCTACTTCCTGAAAGTTAGCAGCAAAAATTTATTATTTTATAAATGGGAAAATCTAAAAACAAATTCTGTGATTAAAAATTTTGAAAACCGAATTTAAAATTTATCTAATCTATAATTAGCCTAATTTTAATTTTTACATAAAATCTGAATTTTTAAATTTACAGGTTTTCAGCGATATCCTGAAGCCTGAAGGTTTACTAAATTCTGACATTTTATTAATTTTTTTATTTCGTATAATTACCAATTTTTGATCAATTCAATATGTAAAATGTTTCTAAATTGTTTTGTGGTTTTATTAAATTTAACACCAAAAGGTTCCTGTTATGTGTTTATTTTGGGCTCCTATAATATTTCTCTGTCATACTACCTTGATCAACAAGTTCCCGGAATAACCACCGTGTGGCGCTCCCATCGCTCCGATTTGAGTTCTGTTTTTTTTGTTTAGTTGGTAAATCTGTTGTTGATATTCCCTCTAAATCTTAGCGTCATAGCTTGACATTTGCAAAAGTTACGTAGTCAAGAGTACTATGAGAGTACGACATAACTAGTATCTATCTTTAGTTTCCAATTTGTGAAATAAGAGTTAAGTGCATTTAGATAGCCGTTAAGTTTGGATATTATGTTATTGGCGAGAACATTGGAGTAGTACATCGCAGTATCATCAGCAAATAAAGCTAATTGGCAGTCTTCAAATCTAGGAATATCATTAATAAATATGTTAAATAACAGAGGAGCTAATACGGAACCTTGCGGGAGACCAGCAGGAATATTCATTAGACTGGATTTTTCATTATATATTTGTACATAAAACTTCCTGTTCTTTAAGTAGGAATGTATATCATTAATTAGGTATTTCGGAAAATTGCACGTTGTCATTTTGTGGATAAGACCGTTGATCCATACTGTATCAAAAGCTCGATAGAGGTCTAATAATGCCAGCCCCTGTGGATTTTTTATTGATTCGATTTTCCCTTACGTATTGTACTATTCTGTGCACTTGATGTACCGCGGAATGCCCAAATCTGAAACCAAATTGCTGATTTATAAGGAATTCGTTATCTTCCATGAATGATTGTAATCGAATTTTGATAAGTTTCTCAAAAACCTTGCTTATAGAGCTTAGAAGGCTTATAGGCCTATAGTGTTCAGGATTATTGGATTCCTTATTGGGTTTGAGAATTGGGGTAACTTTTGCTATTTTCCTGGAATTTGGGAAATAACACAATTTTAAACAACTATTAAAAATTAGCAGGAGAGTTTTAACACCACAGTCTGGCAACTGTTTTAACAAAATGTTAAGAATATCATCCATCCCAGATGCTTTATAGGGTCGTAGGGTTTTAATAATATCACATAGCTCTTCTAAACGAATTTCTTTAAATTCTTGTGGATGATAGTTAGTTATTAATATTGTTGGCAGCTAATATTGACATCACATTCATGAATGAACCCATAATTATGAGTGGATTGATAAACATAATGAAAGGTATTTGCGAGCGCTGTACACTTTTGTGAGTTTAACAATAGTTTTACTGTGGTTTCACCTTCCTGAATTTGCAGTGGCGGTATTGGTCTTCTTTTCGTTTTAACAAACTTAGCAGTATTCCAATATTTTTTGGATCCCTTTTCAACCTTTTCAAGGTCCATAAGCTGGGCGTGCCAGGATTTGTTCAGTAAGTCTAAGATCTTATGTTTTATTGCTCTGGTTAGCATGTTAACAAAGCTTTTAACACTTCTACTTCTGTAGGACCAGAAGCCATGTGCGCCTTAAATAATTTCTGAGCTTGATTTGAGCCAGTATATCTTCTGTTAAATTTATTTTATTTATGTTAGTTAATGGGGTGACAGAAATTAAGTTGTCTCTATTGAATTTTTAATGGACTATAAAAATAAATCGATCATCGAGTCAATTTCAGGAGAAGTGTTCAAGGGATTTGTTTGATCAAAACAATTTAGTGACTCCTCTACATGCTGTTTGTATTTAGTTCAATCACCGCCGGAGTAATTAAATCGGTAGTTAATTGGGTTTTTATAAGCTAGGCTTAAATTGTAAGCACATACGACTGGGAGGTGATCTGATGCCAGTTCAGGTAGACTTTTAATTTCCATTATATGTTCTGGTTGGTTTGTTAAGAAGAAATCGATAAAACTAGGAGTAGAATTGGGTCTAACAAAGGTCGGATCCAATGGTGCCACGATACAGCAATTTTGAGAGCTACTTACATATGTGATTATGAAGATTCCGACCACCTTCATTAGACCTGACACAGTTCCACATGGGATGTCGGCAATTAAAATCGCCCCTTAAAATGTAGTTTGTTCGATTTTGAGTCAATTTTTGTATTTCGCTTTTAAAAGTGGGTCCATTTGTTTTTGGACAATAACATGCATTCAATAGTTGAAAGATTTTGATCCGGTAAAAGTGAATGTTGTATATTCGATTTTATGAAGATCCCAACACCTCCAAATGATCTGTTAATTCTATCGTTTCTATAGAAAGTGTAATCTGGAAAAGAACAGTTTAAATGTGGTTTAACATGCGTTTCCGTCAATAACATAATATCTATATTATACTTTGTCAAAAAATGTTGTAACTCAAGTTTTTTAGGTCGAACGCTTTGTGCATTCCAGGGGCAATTATTAATGATTTATCTAAATGCATATTTTAAAGCTATTTCGGTTACTCTAATAAATTGTTCTTCTCTAGAGTTGCAATTTTTAATTCACTTTAAAAATTGTTAAGAGTTCGTTCGCACTAAACAAAATATTCGGGTTAGCTGAGCCTTCAGTTAAAAGGGCAGAAGCATAAGTAATGTTTGAATTATTAATAGAGTTAGTATAGTTAGAATTTGGTATTACCTCTTTTGGTAAACCAGGGAAGTTATCTCTATTTAAGTTAAAACTATTTGAAGGTGATGTTGTTTGATGAGATTGTTGCATTTGATTCCGCCTTGCTTATTGTTTTCGAATTTGAAGATACTCCTCACGTTTAGGGCACATAATCGAGTTTGCCGGATGATTATCCTGGCAGTTGGTACAAATATGTTTATTCGTATATTATTTTTTAATGGACAATCATCTTCCTTATGAATGTTGGCACAGTAATTGCATTTTCTAGTCATGTGACAGTTTGCTTCACCATGACCATAACGGAAACATCGTCTGCATTGGGTGACCCTACCCGAAGTCTGTTTTGCAACATCCCATCGCACTACAGTATGAGTAACGTATTTATGGTTCCTCAATTGGTTAAGGTTGTATTCTCCTTTTTTAAATGATACAAAATATACCGTGGCACCTTGTTTTGAAATTGTTTTATGTATTTTAGTGGGTTTGAGATTGATATCCGATAAACATTTCAAAAATTCGTTGTCTTCCATAGTGTGAAGGCCATGTAATATGAATGTACTCAATTTAAGGTTGTCAATCGTAAATGAATAAAATTCTGTTTTGTTTTCGGCAAGCCATTGTTTAATATTATTGAAGTCAACGAGTTTTTCGACAGTAATTTTGCTACCGGTCTTTAAATTTTTGATGAGATATTGTTTAATCCCGTTACTTTCCATATATTTATGGATTAAAGCTGAATTCGCAGGCGTCATTATAGGTGGTGTTGGTTTGGGCTTAGAAACCTTTGTTTTTATTTGAGATTCACTCATTGTGTGAGGATCGATCACGCACTTCACTAATTTTCACTTATATAGTTTATTCAACTTCCCGTTAGACAAATATTAAATGTAATTTGTAGAACAAAACAAATAATAAATTTTGTATCACAATAGGATTTAATTTTTATTAGACTTCACTGTTCGAGAGGCAAACATAAACTCTGTTATATGGATTTATAGAGCAATTCACTAATTTACGGCACAGGTACTATTCAAATATATGTAACGGAACAACATCATCACAGATAAAAAAATATCCGGCGAAAGTTTAGTGAAACCCTTAACGATCTCTGGATGGTAATCTTTAAGTAGAAGAAATTTACGAAGGTTCTTAGTTCTGATCGACGGAATATCGAAAGTTCGAAAATTCTTCAGAAATATGTCCACCTGGAGAATAAAAAGGAGCCATCGGTAATTTTCCAATATGATTTCATGGCTTGTAAGCAATGTTCTAGCGACGGTTTTCCGCTCAGCAGTTTTAACATTCCCTACACGATTTTTTGGCGACATACCCCACTTTTTTCACATTTAAGTAGTCTAGTGAATTTTAGATGTCGGAAACATGTGATGAAGAAATATCATTGAATTTATCAAGTACCAGTGATTCATTACCAGTTGAAGTCGACACGATGCAGCAAAGGTTACTAAAACAATGAGTGTGAAGTTTATGCTAAAAAAAAATAAAAAAAAATTACACTGTTAAATTAGCTATTTTCCTATTGGAATTTAAATTATATGAAAATTTAAATTTTTTGTAATTTTGGATTTTTAGTACCACCAAACAGATTCTTTTCATCAGAAAAAAGGTTCTTTTCATCCTTATCAGATAGCTGGACCATCTGTTTATATCGTTAACCAAAAGCATCCAATTGTGTTGAACATTACTATATTTCAGATAATTTAAAAGTTGACTGAATTTTGATGGTTTAAATAATTATTTAGCGCCGATCCTGGAAATGTCCCTAAGGCTTCGCACATTTCTTAGATTAGTTAAGCCATATAGCGGTCAATGTCACAAAGCCGATCCAATTATGATGAACTATAATATATTTCACAGTTTTTGGAATTTTTAATAATTTTCCATTATTTTAAAAGCTTTATATCACCGACCGCAGAGATGTCCACAAGGTCTTGCCTATATTTTCGGATAACTTGGCCATGTGCCAGCCTACGTGGTCAACCTTATCCAATTGTGATGAACTATACTATACTTCACAGAATTTAGAATTTTTAATAATTTTATTAGTTTAAAAAATTGTTGTATCTCCGATCACAGAGATGTCCACAAGGCCTTGCCTATATTTTTGGATAACTTGTGTTACGTGTCTTCTATGGTCGGCCAACACGTTTGTTGGGGATAGGCTTTAGTGGCCTCTAGGGGGTTCGTTGCCGCCATATGAGCTAAGAGTAAGACACCACAAAAAAAAAATAATCGTGTTGAGAAAAAAAAAACAGAATCACCATCATCGCCCACTTTATCACACCACCATTGTTCAATAGTAATTAATTTACTCCATTTTTAATTAACAAATTCAAGCATTTTATTTAGAAAAAAAAACTATACTTAATTTGATACACATACTTAATATTATCTCTAACCTAACATAAGAAAATAGGTGGTGTAAATCTACCTATAAAGTAAAAGTTTTTGTATAAGCCCCAACTTAAACTTGTTTTTTTTTTTTTTTTATGTAGCGACAATTCGCTTTAGAAGTGACCAAACAACAAAAAAAAACTGAATTCCGACAAAAACAAAAATTTCGAGAAAAAAAAAGGAATATATTAAATAAACTCACCCATAAATCTGCCGTCGAGTACTCTCCGGTCGCTCTATGCGTGGCTAAAAAAAATGTTTTTTATTATTTGAGCACTTAGCTGTAAACCAATTGGTTTCTTAAGCCTTTTTTTTTTATAATCCACTTTACTTTATAGGAAAACTTATATATATACAAATATATTATGAACTTTTAGGGTCTATAACACCTATGAAAATGCACTATTGTGCATATTTTTTTTTTTTTAAATCACTAATCTTATTTCAGAAAATTAATTTTTAATTTTTTTTTTGTTTTGCTCTAATACAAACAATGAAATGAATTTCTCACCAAAAAAATTTACAAATAATAAAAAAAAATGTTTGTTTGGTTTTTTTTTTTTTTTAACTGAACGGCCTTGATTTCGCGGATTATGAAACCAAACCTCACGGTGTTGTTAGTTTGTCCTTGTGGAGGACATGAATATAAAATCGGTTATTCGCTCAAAAACCAACAAAAAATATTTATTAATTTTTTTCCCTAAACATGAGGCCCGCAGCCCCTTTGGTTTGACGGCACACTCTCCTCAACAGCAATTGCTTCTACACTTAATATTTAATATGCGCAATCTAGTTAATCCAAAAACAATTTATTTATTATACATATACATATATACACAAATTGGGTTTATAGAACATACCGAGCTTAAAAATAAAAAAAATAATCCAAGTGTCCAACTATTCAAAAATGCGGCAGCAAAAAAAATATTTTTCTTAATAAATCCAAAGATACCATATGTTTAGATTTTTTTTATTTATTCTTTCACTGCATATAGAAGCTACCAGTTTTTTTATTTTTTTTTTTTCACTCACTATTCTTGGTGAACAAAAATATTACTCAATTTATTATTTATTTATTTATATATTTTAATTATTAGTAGCCGCGATGGCCTCACGCACGTAAATGAAGACAAAAATTGATTTTTGTAATGTTGAAAAAAAAAATTTACTGGTACATTCCGAAAATTCTTCATTTTGGCGGCAAAGAACCATAATATTGAATTTACTATTGTTTATGATGTTTAACCCTCTCTTGCCAAAATGCATTAGGTGTTATTTTTGGTAATGAGATATCGTATGATTTCATTACGTCATGATAATTTCAAAACGATTATTTAACTTATTTATTTATGTACTCGCATTAGAGGGGACTTAATTGTTTCATCATTTATTTCAACAACAACAAAAATTTCGTTGTGTAAATGATTGCACCGAATTTTGAGTCATCAAGCCGGTACAAGGTTTAATGACTTATTTGAATATTATTATCAACAATAATAAATCAGGATGTATTATAAATTCTCACTGATAGCCGTAACACTTGGCCATATGGTAGTCTATGTGGTCAACCTTATCCAATTGTGATGAACTATACTATACTTCACATAAATTTGAATTTTTAATAATTTTATTTGGTTTAAAAATTGAAAATCCAATCACAGAGATGTCCGCAAGGTCTTGCCTATTTTTTCGGATAATTTGACCATATGCCTAAGGGATAAGGTCAAGTTATTCAAAAATATAGGCAAGACCATGTGGACATCTTTGTGATCGGAGATACAACAATTTTTAAAACTAATAAAATTATTAAAAATTCTAAATTCTGTGAAGTATAGTATAGTTCATCACAATTGAATAAGATGGACCACGTAGACTGGCATATGGTCAAGTTATCCAAAAATATAGGCCAGACGTTGTGGACATCTCTGTGATTAGAGATACAACAATTTTTGAAACCATTAAAATTATCAAAAATTCTAAATTCTGTGAAGTAGTTCATCACAATTGCATAAGGTTGACCACATAGACTGGCACATGACCAAGTTGTCCGAAAATATAGGCAAGACCTTGTGGACATCTCTGCGGTCGGCGATATAAAACTTTTAAAATAATGGAAAATTATTAAAAATTCCAAAACCCGTGAAATATATTATAGTTCATCATAATTGGATCGGCTTTGTGACATTGACCGCTATATGGCTTAGCTATTCTAAGAAATGTGCGGGGCCTTCGGAGCATTTCCAGTATCGGCGCTAAATAATTATTTAAACCATCAAAATTCAGTCAACTTTTAAATAATCTGAAATATAGTAATGTTCAACACAATTGGATGCTTTTGGTTAACGAGATAAAAAGATGGGCCAGCTGTCTGAAAAGGATGAAAAGAACCTGTTTTCTGAAGAAAAGAATCTGTTTGGTAGTACGAAAAATCCAAATTTACAAAAAATTTAAATTTTCATATAATTTAAATTCCAATAGGAAAATAGCTAATTTAACAGTGTAATTTTTTGTTATTTTTTTTTAGCATGAACTACACACTCATCTAAAACAATACGAAAAACTGCAGCCATCGAACTGGAGTATTGGTAATTTAATGAACAAACCAAAATAACGCTGAAATAAGATCGTGATTTAGAGATACAGGTTTAGTGAGTTTTCCACATTTAGTCAGAGCATGTATTGTTAACCTCGGTTTTAGTTAATCTTGTTTTATTGTGTAGCTGCTCAGATTTAGCTAAACTCGCTGAACAATAATTAATCGGCAATCAGCCTCATTGTTCTCATCTCTTTCCCTTCATCTAATTTCAAATAATAATAATACCCAACAACTTTAGGCATCATACATTTCTCGTTCGCGTTTTCGTACAGAAAACAACCATAAGCAAATGCTTCTAAGCACTATTTAAATGGAGAAAAAGCAATGTGAACTGCGCATGTAAGCGATAATATTATATGAGAGAAAGTTGAGTTAGCCATATTTATGCCGTTTCCGATTGGGTCGAAAAAAGCATTCTGAAGTAGAAAAATTTGCTTTTTTTGCTTTTTGTTCGTTCGATTGAAGAAAAAACGTGCTTCTGAGGGCCAAATATTTTTGCTCGAAAGCACTTTTTAGAAATCTCGATTTTTCCGTAGATTTACCCCTCTTTTACATAAATATGTTTGTAGCTTTATTCTGGTTCTGCTATTTGTTTATTTAGAAGTGTCATTAAATTAATCTCAACATTTCTAATTTCTTATATTTTGACAAATAACCCACAAACATAAAAGAGCAATGAGTTGTTCTTATTCGATTGACGGCATTAGATTACTTTAGAAGCTCTTTTTTGTGATTTAATACAGAATAACCAAATCAATGTTTTACAATATTGTTCGAACAAAAACTTTACATTTTTGATGATTTTGCTTTTTTTGAGAAATTTTGGATCGGTTTTACTTGAACATTCCAAAATTTTAGATAAGAGGCAAAGAAGGTTGTAAATAAAATGGAATTTATTTTTCAAAAGGGACCGACGAAATATCCAAATATCCTTACCAATTGAGCAACAAAAATAGGCTACTATATATCAATTGAAATGCATCTTATTCTAAATACCGACACACCTTTGCAAATTTCGAGTAATACGATTATTCACAAAAAAAATCGAATGTATTCGAAAACTTTATACTCACTAATAGAGGTTAATCCAAAAACTTCAAAATCTCAAATTGTATCTCAAAATGTATAACAAAACCTCGAACAATAACACTCAATAGCAAATAAATCTCAAATAAGCTTGAAAACCTCGAAAATCCTATTAATTAACCAAAATCTCGCTTAATTTTGTTGTAAATATTGAGGAATACTATATAGAGAAACTCTAACAATCTCGGAAGGGTCGAATAATGTCCAATCATCCTAGAATTCTAGAATAATCTCGATATTCTCAAAAAAATTAAGAATGCTTCAAAAATCTTGAATAAACTTAGAATTGTGTAGATAAACTTGATGTGTGATCTTCAAAAATTTCAATTATATAATTTTTAAATAAATTTTTCTTAAAAATAACTGAAATGCCTCAAATTATCTCAAAAATATTGAGTAATGTTGATAATTTTAACAGCTAGGTCCTAACTACCCTTTATTCAATCCAAACAAAACTCGAATAATATCGCAGATCTTAAAAAATTTCGCATAAATATTATAATAGTGGATATATACATATTTTAATAAACTCAACCCAAACAAATCTCGAATGTATTAGAAATATCGAAAATTCCGAAGCTCCTGTCATTCGGTTAGGTATGACGCACCTCATAATCCCTATTAAAATATTTTCAATGTATAAAATTAAACTTTATTTTAGAAAATTATATAAAACCACGAAATCCTAAAATCGGGATGCCTGGTCGTTGATTTTGTGGGTTGAGTATAATCACGTCGATTACAGAATCCGCGGGAGCGAATCAACCGCGGATCGAAAACTACATATAAAAAAAATGGAAAACAAAAATTTTAGATCATAGTTTCATTGAAATCCCTTTGGATTTTTTTACAAACCGTTAAAAAGAAATTGTTTTACAAACGCTACAAAACTATTGCGTTTGTACGGTGAATAAAAAAATCCAAATTGCATGTAAATCAATAGAAGTTTTCCAGGATACTTTGATTTGAAATCCGTTCCCGCGGATTCTATATCGACATGAATATCTCGACAAACGTCATATCGAAATCACAATTTCGAAATCAAAATCTCGATTTTAGGCTTAATTCGTTGGTTTAGTATGGTATCGAAGAATGTATTGGAGCGAGTTGCGGATTCCTGATTAATTGATTGATGCTTCGTCAACCTTGCAGACACAGATCAAAGGAATTGTATCTCTCGTATCGCTTCTACTGATAAATGTACCAGAAATGTTTCAAGTTCTGAAAAAGGTTTAAAACTGCCTGTAAAATTGAATTTTTTCATATATTTTAAACAAAATATTTTTTCTGGATTTTTTTCTGGATTGGTTTCCTGGTAATTTCTAACTTTTTTTCTGGAGTTTTACTTTTCATTTATTCTGGATTTTAAAATTTCTGGATTTTTGTTTTGGGCAAATGTAGTAATCCCAAAAATATATTTTCTACTTAAATTCAACAAAATATTTTAATTTTAATTGTTTGTGTTTCGAGATAAAAAATTTGACAAATTTTTCAGCGATATTCTAAAATTCGATATTATGAAACTGAATCAAATATTTTATTTGATATTTTGTTTATTCGATATTTTGATTTTGCGAGGTTTTAGCACTATCCCGATTTTGTAACCAACGTATGAATTTCGAATTCGTTTTCCTTACATAATCGCTTTTCCACGTAATATCGAGCTGAAATGAATTGCGAATTCTCGAAACTCGTATCTCGAAATACAAGATATACGTAACCGACACTCAGAGGTAACACTAGAAGGTGAACTTGAAACGTGGATCGACGTAGAACAGGCTTCTGTATAAATGTATTGTGGTAAAAATCGATTAATATTGAATCGATTAACCAAAACGTTTAGATATATCGTTAAACTTTAACCAGTTGTTCTGTGCTATGAGCTCTAAGCGAGCTATTTCAAATTTTCAAACAACTTGTTTGTAAAAGTATTTTACACAAGAGCGGAACCCCTGCCGCCACCTTTCGTGGTTTTTGGAAAAGATTTAAATGCTCCCTATTAGGATTTAAAAATAAAATAAAACAAAATACAACAAGATTGTGTATAAGTAAATTGTTAAAAAAATTACTTTATTTGAAATCAACAGCCTCCACTGGGTAGTTGCAAGATAGAACGTAATTTGAAGAAACGAATTATGGAATCTTTTTCCTTAAATTTGCCAAACTCGCCAAAAAAATATCGCAAGATTTTTTCCCGCAAAGGGTTGTGAAAAAAATCCAAATTTTTTCGGGAAGGGTGTGCCACAAATTCTTGCATGTCAAAATCTTGCATTACAAAACCTTGCATTACCAAATCTCGCATAACAATTTCCCGTACATTTAGAGAATCGCGCGCGCGATTCTCTAAATGTACGGGAAATTGTTATGCGAGATAAGAAACCAATGTGATTAAATTCCACTGTGTTGTGATACTTGCATTTGCTTATAATAATAATAATTAAATCAAAGTGTTATTTTCCTTTCATATTCATTTCAACTCAAATGTTTTTCAAATGTTTAAAAAATTCCATAAGGTTTGGTAAGTAACTTGAAATTTAAAAATAAAATTTTAGATTTAAAAAACTTGATGACTAGCTATTCATTCGTAGATGGGTGCTCATATCATTTAGCCCGAAAAAACAAAAAACTTTCAATTGGGTTTGCTGCAAGCAGAAAGGTTTCTCCTGCAAAGGACGGTTAGTTACTCAGCAAGACAACGGCAATCATAAAATTATAAAAACATCAACAAATCATTCACACGAGCCTTTGGCTTTTGAAAAAACGGTATGTGACACTAAAAATATTGTCAAACTTCAAGCTAAAAGTTGTGCAGAAAAAATAAAATACAGGAACCGAATAATTTAAAATTGATTAATATACCCGAACATTTAAAATATGTTGAAGGAGAACTGTTCATTTTAAGTGATGAAGAGTTCGAAGGAGAAAAAATAATACTGATGGGAACCGTTTCGTCTTTATCATTACTTGCTGAATCCAGCAAATGAAATTCCTGCTTATTACCAGTATCTAGATGCGAAATTTGATGATATTGGAGCCAGGGCAATTGGACGTTGGTTTCAAAAAAAAAAACTACATTGGGCAAAACAATCGGAAGCCTAGATGTAGTCCTCAATTTTGATCGATAGCAGACGCAGACATAGGTGCAGAAAACTTTCCACGAACGCAAAACAGTGTGGAAGCGTGGCACCGACGCCTTAAAGTTGTCGTTGGCCGACGTCATGTTGGAGTGTAAACAATAATCGAAAATATGGCAAAGGAGTTAATCGTAGCAAAGGCTAATATAGAAAGAATTAAATGTGGAGAACGACTGCCTATAAAAAGAAATACGATAATGAAAAATAAAACCGAGTAAACATTTAAATAATTTACTTATTACTTGTGTGAAAAGTTGAATCAGCAGTTTAAATCTTTTTTTTATTTTTTTTTTAAATATTGTGATGTGAAAAATAAATGAAATCGTGATGTTCTCACCTCCGCCTCAAGTAAAAAAGGCTGGGCCAAATCAGCAGACAGCGATGTCCGCAAGCGATTTGCCGCCGAACGTCACGACCTCAGATATTTTTAATAAAAATACAAAAGCATAGTCCAAAGCGACAACAAATTGTAAATGTTCAAAAAATTACCTTACCAGGCAATTTAAATCAAAGTGAAATTATTAATTTAAATAACATCGGTGTGTTGAACCATAACGAAACTAAAAGTGCATCGTCGCCAAATATTGACGGTAAAAAAAACAATGACAGTGCATCGGCATCTGATGACAATAAAATAAACAGTGATGTAGGTCAGTGTTTAGTGCAAACGGGAATAGACCGGTATATCACTGTCCGATCAAAACGAAGAAGAAGCCCTAGATCAGCGGCCAGTGCAAGCGCGAATAAATTCACTAAGCTAGCTAGCGTTGAATTAACGCATGGTAATAGGTATTCTTGCTTGGTTGTTGACGAGCCTCCGCCCGAAAAAACTTCAAAAGCTGAGAAGCCGCCACCAATCTATTTGAGGGAAGAATCAAATAGAGAACATTGCTAAAACGATCGAGTTTATCACTGAAGGTGCATTTTATATTTCCGGGATCAAAAGAGGAGACATAAAAGAAACAAAAATTCAACCGCTCAATACTGATAGTTACAGAGCGTTAATTAAACATTTTGAACAAGTTGACCAAGTTGGTAAACATTACTACACGTATCAACTAAAGAGCCAAAAAGGATTGGTTGTTGTGTTAAAAAGAATAGAGAGTTACGTGGATGCAAACGAAATTCAAGCTGCTCTCACTGAAAAAGGTTTCCAGTACAAAACTATTACCAATATTTTTAATCGGGAGAAGGTTCCTCAGCCATTGTTTCGTCTGGAATTAGAACCAGACAATAAAAAGGTAAAAGGCAACCATGCAATATTTGACCTAAAATATCTATTGCACAGAAGGGTTTTACCATCAAGGAACCCAGGAAAAGAAATCGGTCGGTACAATGCGTTAAGTTTTCCATTTCGAGCGTTTCTATTTACAATTTCTGGCCCGACAGCGAGCACCAAGGGGTTTCATACGCAAGTGTTCTTAAAGGTGCCGCTCCTAAGGTGCAAGCAAGTGAAGAGGGAAACATCACAACAGCTTTAAACAAATTGACTAATATGATGTTAAGCTTCATGGCGATGATGGAGAGCACCATGAATCTAATGATGCAGAATATGAGCACGCTGATGCAGATAGTCGTAAAAAACTGAAAATGACCATCATCAAAATAGCCATATGGAATGCAAACGGCCTAACACAACATAAAGCGGAGGTACATGCATTCCTCACTGAACACAATATTGACATAATGTTAATATCAGAAACACGCTTCACCAAAAATAGCTATTTCAAAATTAATGGGTACTCTATTTATGACACCAAGCACCCAGATGGTAAAGCACACGGAGGCACTGCTGTATCGATTAAGCGAAGATTAAAATACTACGAACTTACGAAGTATGAGAAAGATCATATACAATCAACGAGCATCTGTCTGCAGGAGTAGTCTGGAAACTGTGTCATATCGGCAGTATACTGTCCTCCAAAACATGCTATAAAAAAACACCAGTTCTTGGATTATTTCAGCCAGCTGGGTAATAAATTTCTTGCGGGGGGTGATTACAATGCTAAACATACTCATTGGGGTTCCAGATTAACATCGCCGAAAGGCAAACAACTTTATGATGCTATAGAGGAACAGTTCCTGGATTATTTATCTGCCGGTAACCCAACTTACTGGCCCACGGATAGAAAAAAAATTCCTGATTTAATTGACTTTTGTGTAACTAAGGGCATTCCACGTACATATGCTGAGGCCACCGATTGCTATGATCTGTCTTCTGATCACTCGCCGATAATAGTAACAGTGAGTACCGATGTCTTAAGGAACGAAATGCCGAACCGTCTTACAAACAAGCAAACTAATTGGGATCAATATAGGAGACTAGTCGAACAAAATTGTCTACTTAATATTCCTCTTCCGATCACACCAGCTGATATTGATGCGGCGGCAGAAAATCTAAAAGATGTCATGGCATTATCTGCTAAAACAGCTACACCCGGCATAAGTAGTTCGGAAAAAGTTAATAAACTGTCACATAATATACAGGAACTAATCCAGGAAAAGCGAAAAATTCGCCGTCAATGGCAGCAAACAAAATCACCGTTATTGAAATGGAAATTAAATCGAGCTATGAAGGCCCTAAGATTTGCTTTGAGGGAAGAAGTAAACCAGCGCGTAAAGAACTACTTAAGTGATCTCTCGGCATCCGAGAGGACAGATTATTCTTTGTGGAAGGCAAAAAAAAATTTAAATAGGCCAACAAATTCGAATCCACCGATTACCAACTGGAAATTGGGCGAGAAGTGATGAAGAAAAAGCCAATGCTTTTGCTGCTCATCTAGCAACAGTATTCGTTCCACACGAAGAAGATAATTATTTCGTGCTACCCCAGCCAACGGATGATGGTTTATCCTACAAACCTATAAAGTATAACTGGAAGAAAGTTAAGAATACAATTAAAACTTGCATAAGCCCGAAAAAGGCACCAGGACATGATCTCATTACTGGAAAAATGATAAGGGAATTGCCAGATAAATACATAAAACTAATAACATTTGTATTCAACGCGATCATGCGAACCAGTTATATTCCTCAAAAATGGAAGATATCTTTGATCACAATGATACATAAGCCAGGGAAAAATGAAACGCAAATCTCATCATATCGTCCAATAAGCATGCTGCCCACAATCTCAAAGCTGTTTGAAAAAATGTTACTAACGAAATTGAAATCAATATTAGAAGAACGGCGCATTATTCCCGGCCATCAATTTGAATTCCCAAACCAACATGGTACTACAGAGCAAGTACACAGAATTGTAAATGCAATCAAAATCACCTTCGAGGAAAAGAAATATTGTTCTGCTGCCTTTTTGGATATCGCCCAAGCTTTTGATAAAGTTTGGCACGATGGACTAATTTACAAAATTAAAGAGCTTTTTCCGAAAAAATTTCACTCAGTTTTGGGAAACTATCTTCTTCAAAGGCAATAGATGGTCAAACAAAACAGCGCAACTACTTGCTTAAATGATATTAATGCAGGTGTCCCGCAAGGTAGCGTTCTAGGACCAATATTATACTTGTTGTACACAGCTGATATACCTGTAGCCAACAAAGTATTAATATCAACATTTGCCGATGACACGGCCATCCTAGTGTCTCACACTAATCCTGAAATTGCCTCAAAGGAATTACAGAATCATTTAAACAAAGTCGCGGACTGGCTAAAAGCATGGTGAATAAAAGTGAACGAAAACAAATCAAATCACGTCACATTCACGCTAAACAAGCGCACCTGCCCACCAGTGAAATTAAACGATAAAAATATTCCTCAACAAACGAAGGTAAAATACTTAGGTTTGCATCTGAATAGAAGGTTAACGTGGAAAAATCATATTGAAACAAAGCGCAATCAAATAAAAATTACATTTTCCAAAATGTATTCGCTGATGGGAAGAAAATCTCAGTTGTCATTAGCCAATAAAGTTTTACTGTACAAAGCGATAATCAAACCCATATGGACATATGGTATTCAGTTATGGGGATCCACCAGCGCTTCAAACAGAGAACTCCTGCAACGAACCCAAGCGAAAATACTTCGCAGTATTACCAATGCTCCTTGGTACATTCGAAATAGTAATATACATCACGACCTTGGGATTAAAACCGTTAAAGAAACAATTAAAGAATTCAGTTCGAAATATTACTCAAAACTAGAAGCACATCCCAATGAATTGGCCAGGGAGATACTAAAACAGCCGCGATTTAGACGTCTGAGAAGAACAGATCCACTCGAGCTAATGAACCTGTGAACCTGTAAATTTAATTCGATATATACAATACATATAAGTATAGTCTAAATTAATTAAATTGTGAGATCTAACAATAAGTATTAACATTGGTTAAGACTTAAAATATGTAATAATTTTAGCTTAAGATTTAATTACTTCTTGTTAGTTTCTTATGTAGAATATTATATGATTTATAATGTACATATAATATTTATATTTATCATATTTATGTTTTTCATTTTTTTGACAATAAATTTGAACTAAATTAATTTATAAACAGAAATATTTAATTTAAATCTTAAACTGTAGTACTCATCCTCCATTAAATCTGCATGGTCTGTAATGTTATTTTGCTATATACCATATGTATTTGTATTAATTGAAAAATTTTGTATTTGCATAATTTTGTAATGCAAGATTTAATATTTGCAAGATTTTGTACTACCTGCTTGCAACATTTTTAAATTGCAAAATTTTGTACTTGTTATATTTTGTAATTCAAGATTTCACGGCGCTCCCTTTCGGGAATTCACAGAAATTCCAATGATTTAGCATAAATAGCGACACTTATATAAGCTTATAAATATATATTACAGGCTATAATATTCTAATAGTTTCCAGGGCTAGAATTTTCATAATTTTGATTATTTCTACGGTTAAAAAAAAAATGAATAAAAGTTTACACTCCTGAAATTTAGAGGAATGATAATTTGATTGCAAATAAATAAATGTTTTATATTATTTCCATGTTCCGCAATTTGTTTCATTTTTTTTTTCAAACTTGAAACTCCGGATTTGAGAAGATAAAAGTCCGTTTTATTTTAAATTTACATTTCTTTCGTTTCCCCTTAAAGTTATTTTTTTAAATTCGAGAATAATGTGATATCTCAATCAATCAAAATAAAGCTGGATGCATTAAAAAGAAGTTAACGGGGCAGATAAATAAAAGAAGCAGCAATTTAACAGAGGTTTTTCAATACCTACTCGGAAGAATTTTTTTTGGTTCAGTACTTCAAAACAGCAGATATATGTAATTCAAAAATATCTGCTCAAGAGAATTAGCTCAATTTGGAATAGAGGACAGAACTTAAAATAAAAATCTGTTCACTGCGAGTGGGAATACAATTTTATGACAAAGGTGACTGTCGAAGACCCCCTTTGCAAAATGTCTTTAAAAATTTCCAATGAACGTTGTCACAAAGCGAGCGTTTTTGAGTTCTTCACATTTTTTAAAATTCCGCAATCTTACGCAATTCCGAAAATCCGGAATTCATTATTTCAACAACAAAAAAAATTGGCTTACTATTATAGTATAGGTGCAACAGCGATAAGTATTTGATAATTGTTCGTTTATTTGACAATACCACTAAATTAAACAAATATATCTGGAATTTTAAGTATTTTATGACCTTGCTCGAAACCTGTTGGTCTCCTTTATTTACAGTCTCTATACACTATTCTTAATGTTTGATTTTATTTTAAAATAAAAAATCCTGTCTGTATCCATTAAGATATGAAATGTATACCACAAAATGTTATCTCGAATAAACAGCGCCTGCGGTTTAAATACATATAGTAAATAAATTAAAAGTCTTATCGTACTCAAATCCTTTCAATTTAACATACAATAAAGTAAAAAAAAAAAAACAATTTCGCTACCAAAAATTAAAGAGAAATAAAACAGGAATTTAACAGTAACAAGACAAAAAATTTATCACACCCCTATGCAATCTAATCAAAGATTAATTTTGTGTAAATTACAATTTTATTACAGTTTTTTTATTTAATTTGATTTTTTTGTATGTAGAGTCAAAATGACCAGTACAACACCGCACCATAATATACATAGTGCGATACACTATAAACAAAACGGTCTAAATCAAACGATTATCATCGTAAAACGTTTATTTTACTTAAATTTCACAAATAGCTGACAAAATTATGATCGTTTCCATTTCGCCGCTGTAGGTAAATACAATAAAAATTCTAATTTTCTTTTCGCTCTTATGTAAATATTAAAACACTATTATTATGTTTTGTTAAAAATAAATTGTATTATAGTTTTAGAAACGATTAATTACTTAATAAATATTTTTTTGGTTCATAAAACAAAATACTCGGGCGGTATGGTATACAAGAAGAAATCTTCGTCTATTTTACTTTAATATTTCGAGAAGAAAAATTAATTAATTATTATTATTATTATAACGGTTAATTAAATGTGTACATAAAAAAGTTACAGTTTTGTGATTTAGAAATTTGGAATAAGATTTCCAAAAAAAGAACCGCAAGATGAATGGTCTCAATATAATATTGGTTTGTAGTACCATTAAAGCATTTTAAGCGAATCGATTTTAATACACGGAATGCGGATATCAAAATAGTGCACGGTGAATACAAAGTTCGAATACATAAGTAAAACCTAGTATAAATATCAAATGGAAAGAGATTTTGTATTTAAAATAGTTAAGAAATTATTTAACAATGCAGATTTCAAAACATTATTCCACCTTTTCACGTCTCAGTAAGATTCAATCGTTTTTCGAAAGCATAGCAATCGGCAAGCACATTGAAATTGAAAAGGTTTAATATTTTCGTTTTAAAATCCATTATTGTTCAGTACAAGAAGTGTGTAAATGCGTTCCGTCTTGTTGGAAACGTTAGTGATCGCCATAGAAAGTGTGGACGTTGGTTAGAAATTGTCTGCAAGATTCTTGAAATGTCAGTAATTTTCCGCTTCTCTCGCTATCAAAATAAATAAGCAAATGGTCGAATCTTTGGGAAATAAGGTTGGGTATGCGTAATAACCAAATTACGTATGCTATTTATATTTAAAACTACCAAAATAAATTTAAAACAAAATCGGATCCGAGATGGCGTATATGTACTGTACAAGATAAGGTACTTACGGATTTCAATTTAAAGACTGATGCACCAGAAATTATATAATGTTTTGATCACTATTTTAGCCAAACAACTATTTTATCTAAATTTTCGCGTTTTCCTTAATAATTTTATTGATTTCATTCCATTAGCGTGAAGTAATCCGAACAATGGAAATTTGTATTTATACTTTGGGCAATTTACACACCACGTAATTCACTTTTTAACTAATAAAATAATTATTTTTAATAAAAATAAATTATTGAGCAAAAATAAAAAAGAACAACCGTTTGACTCGAAAGTCATGGCCAACCGTCACCACGCACGATTCAGCAATATGAAGATAGGCTCAATTGCCTTTCAAAATTGGGTTTATTTTGCGCATTTCGTGGCCTACTATGTTTATATTTATTCAAAGAATGATTAAATTTTTGCCACTCGATGATGAAATCGTGGCGTGACCATATCTTATTTTAATTTCTTATATTGTAGAGATCACCACTTATGAAAAAATAAAAAATACTTTGAAATTTATTTGTGATTTAACTATTCATTCCACAGTTTTCTATTGACGATTATAACTTAGATGTCGTATCTTGCGGTACAGCACCTAAAAGAATTTTATGTTTTGGTTGTACGTTATCTACCAAGAACTTACATTTTGAAAATACCCCTACATTTTTAAATTTCAAAATTACCCCTGGCAAACTTTAACAATTTAATCGCCATAAGCTTCATCAACTCATTGAAATAGTGAAAATTTACTATGGAATTGATGAAAATTTCACAAACACAATTCGTACAGTTCTTAGAGTTTTTTGGTCGTAATTGAGCTCCTTCTCGTAACGCAATTATTAGTTTAATCAACAAATATAATACAACCCGTGAAACAATGGAATTAATGTGTCAGAAGTTTGCAAAAGGATGAATTTGATTTGTCAAAGGGGGAAGTTGAATTTGGAGTACTTTAGTTCCTTTTTGCTTTCTCATGTTTTAGAATTTTTTTTGATTTTTAAAAGGAAAAGTATAACGAAACAGCATTCAAAGGCTGCGTTTTATGACATATTACTGTAATTGTTAATTTTTGGTACATGCTATAAAATCATCAATTCAATCAAAACAAAAAAGGGTCAAAAAAACCAAACTTAATTCAGGTTCTACTGAGATTTGAACTCAGATCGCTGGATTCAGAGTCCAGAATGCTAACCATTACACCACAGAACCGATTAAAAATAATAAACGTTTTGCACTCCGTATTCAACCTTACAACTTCAACTTCAACTTCAACCTTTTACAAAATCAAATTCCTCCTTTTACAAACTCAAACAAATTCAAAGTTCTGTAAAACAAATCCAACCTTTTTTAATCAAAATTTGATTTGAAATTTAATTTGTAAATGGGAGAGTTTGAATTATAAAAAGACAAATTTCATTTGCGAAAAGTTGAAGTTGAAGTGTAAAAGGTTCAATTTGAAGGACAAAACTTATAATATGTGGAAATTACAACTATAAAGGACAAAATGATGGCTTTATTTTATCTTAAATCTTCTGGTTAAAATATAAAATTTGGCGAAACCGTGTTTTCATGATACCAAAGGTATTTTCCACCGCAATTCTTATTGAAGAGTCGGTCAGATTTCCTTTATCCTTGTACGGTCGGGCGTGCCTATGTATGTCGATGAATCTTTCTTTGGAATCCACTAATGCTTGTAGTAATGTACTATAATAACCTTTACGGTTCTAATTTGATACAGGGTTAACGGTCGATATTTTAATGGTTCCGTCCATTAGATCTTTCGCACCCTTTGAGTCGATCAAGGCCGCATGGGCCATGGTCACCATCCATGATGCCATTCTGTTCACAATCTTGCATGTGATTCCCTCGTTATTACCAAAGAGATTACCGATCTGCCTGACAAGTGATGGCATTCGCCACATGCCACAAAGAAATGTGAAGTTCCTTGCGGACTCTAACCTTTTTACAACCTCCACAATTATTTTGATCGATTATTTTGATTCTGACAGGGGCTCTTTTTTGAAATCGGTGAAAATTCCTCGTTAGGGATATCTATCAAATTATGAAAACCTTCGAAAAATGTAGATTGCATATTCTTGAAATCTACAAATGGGTTCTCACATAAGTAGCTTACGGATTATTATTATTATTGTTAGGGCCATGTGGGCGTTCAGCCACCTTGCACTGCGACCTAAAAGATCTTTTGTGCTTTGGCCCTGCTTAATTATCCGTCCAGTCAATATTCAGCCTTTTAATGAACCTGATAATACTGCCCGTCGGTAGCATATAGTTCAGCCAGAAAGATATGGTAGCATTGGTACCCAAGGACTTCGAGAGGGCATTCCCACTCCCGTTTATTCCAACCTCTGCCCCGTCTTCCGTTTTGATTTTACTCTTACGAGTTGCTGGGAATGGAAAGTCGCCTATAGGTTACCCAGCTTTACTACAGGAAGGCTAAATAAAACTGGAAGGTTCCTAGTATACAGAATCTGAAGACTTTGGACTAATTGACCTGTCACCCATTCATCCACAGATTAGGGTTTTTTGTCAAGGATTTCTCCGTTAGCGCCGTACTTTAGCGCCTTAGTTACCAGTGGTTGCCACGAGGAGGCAGCACGTACACTTGCGAATTGTGAACAGGTTACCCCTTACACAATTGTACCCATCACGTAGCTGCCTAATACATGACCAGATCAGACGCTAAAACGCCTTCCGCACGGATAGTATACATCGAAGAAAGATATATATCGGTTTATAAATTTGTCTACTAAACCTTAGAAACATTTACAATACGACTCGCAATCAAAAGGAGTATTGCCTACATCTTTTTCCATTGCGAATTTTGCATTTGCAAACAAAATAAAAATTTCCCTTATTTTGTTTAGGAAACTTTTTAATCCTGCAATAAACAAAGCAAGCTGATATATTTTTCCTATGTGAACCCTTTATGGTTTTGTTAAGATTTTTTAGTGACGTTTAGAAATGTCTAAAATGTAAAGTAAGAACCAATAGAAACGTTTGTCGAAACGGAATCAAAGGAAAACATTCTAGATAATTTATTGAGTTTGGTCGAACACGGTATTGTCAAACATAATGACTAATTCCTCCAAACCAGACGTTTTGAAATAATTTTTAAAAATATGTTGTTAATTCGTTAATTAATAAGGAGTTAACCATACTTAATAAACACGATTAAACTGTCAATTATTCAGAGTACATATATGAGTACCTAACAATGGTCTTATTTTATAATTTTTGTATTTAAAGTAAAATTATGTCATACGTATAATCATCACATTACAAAGGAACATACGATGCGAAAATGGTGGATTAATATTTCGATTGGTTTCAAGGATACGGTATTTTGTTGTAAGTGGAAATTCCATGGGGATTTGCAAAGGAATTAGTAAGGGAATTTTGATAGATATCCCCCATGGCGAAATTTCGATTCGGTCGATCGAGAAACCAATTCGAGCAACAGTCCGTTCCAAGAACTGTTCAACGCAACTGTATAGAGCCTCGACGAGAGCGATTTGAAGAAAACGAAATTTACCACACCTTCTACGTCTAAATCCACTGGACCGGCTGCGAAAAGGAAAGGAACCACCCAGCCAGATTCGGTGATGGTTGATCTGCTGGTTACAATGAAAGGTCTTAACCAGCTCAGTTCGCAAAGGACACCAAAACCACCGTGCAAATTCCAAAATATTGATTCGTTTTTTTTTAATCAGGTGGCGAAGAATTTAAAGATATTTCAAGTAAATTTTTACTCGAAGCGAAAATTGCTATCATGGCTACAATTAAATTTTATGTCGATAAATCAAAAATGCTAGAGTAAATAAATAAATATATATAACTGGTAAATTTATTTGTAGACCCCTGGATTATCTGCATACCCTCTATATTCCCCAACACTAAATTGCCATTCTGTGTTTACTGATTCACAAAATTATTACCGAAATATTGGTAAGAATCACTAGACTTCATTCTTATCCAATTATGCCAGCACACTGTTGATTTTATTATGTAGACCGCGGTAGGTCTGCTTGCAAGAATTGGTTTTCGGAAAATTCGCCATCTTGAGTTCAGAATGTCGAAAGCGTTTTTGACGACTCTTCTGGCTCTGGATAATCGGTAACTGAACTCATTTTTGTCGTGTGATTAAATAGTTGTTTTTCATCTGAGATATGGGCGCATAACATTAGTCAGCAAAGGTAATGCTTCATCACCAACAAATCAGTATGGTTTCATGGATGTGCTGCCCGGCAATACCGCATCATTTGAAATATGCAGTGAATCGCATTTGTTTATTATATACGCTTTCCAAATTCACTCCTTCTAAATATCCCACTATTGTTGTTTCTTTTAGATGCTCCAATATCCACAAATATAAATTTGTATTGTGCATCACACACTGCTATCAACACTATTCTGTGCGAATGTTTGTAATTATAGCAAGCACTTTCCGAATTTGTAAATGCCTGAAAACATAAATATTATATAAAACATCTCTGTCAGCTAGTTTAATTTACTTGAACAACGGCATGTTTGCCGTCAATTGCACCTAAACAGTTCGGAAAATTCCAAGTACAATTAAATTCGGCTGCAATATTTTACCATGTCGCAGTGGGGAAATTTGGAGAAACAAGGGCCTTTAATTTCCCCCCAATTGCAGCTGTCGTTTCTCTGATGATGCCTGATGTGGTTGATTGGCCTATCCGATAACCGTACGGGCCGATTCGTGCATTTTTTTCAAATAAGATGAAAACATTTCTTGTTACTTACCGTAAGGTTAATGATAGCGTTTCGCCTGGAGTGATTGGATTAGTAGTAAACCCCTCATACTTTTGTATAGTCGGTCCAACCATATGTAAAAGAGCATCAAACAATTGGGGCGTCGTGCGGTACAAATTTTTGAACCGCTCCACATCGTGTACCCTCATATCCGATATTAAATTCGTGTAATGCCCGATTCTCCTCTAAGGACTCTAAGTATTTCTCAGCGTCCTTCTGTGCGACATTCTTTTTTAAGATATGGTGTATGATGATGGCGCTTGCGTTCATCATATCTGACGAAAGTGTTGCCAAATCTTCTTCATCCATATTTTCACAAATCCAAGAATTAATTTATATTGTTTTAATTGTTTGTTTACAGCAATTAATAGTACTTTAATAATACAGAATTTAAACACAGAAAATCGGTTTGCATTTTTTTCATCAACCGTGAATCGTCAAAAAAAAAAATTCAGAATGAATGACGGAAGGAAGGAACGAAAGAACTACATATATTTGCTATACCTATTGCTAGATAGATAAATATTTTACGAATAGTTAGGAGAGTTAGTTATTTCGAGTATCGTTGTCCCATTATTAATCAAATTTCTTAATTCATTTGAATTTTGTAAGAGGTTTTTGTTTAATAAATACATTTTAATTTGAATTGGAAAATATTTTTCTATTTTATATACAATTAATTTAGAGTTGTAAACTAAGTAAAACCTCCCAAAATTTGATTATTCTTGTTTTATAAAGATTATTTATTGCTTTTTGTGAAGAGATTTGTGTCTGCGTTTTTACAAATTAGTTATATTAATATTTATTAAATTGGTTTAAAAGTATATCTCAGACACGATGAGGTCACGCCTGATGAGATGATTGAAAAATGGTTGAATTTTTGTAATCCTCGTCAGATCGAAACTGTTGGCTTCTTAAATATAATAACCTAAAATAAATTATAAAGTTAGTCAACAATTATTAATTACATTCATACACATAAATTTATACTTATCTTAAATAATACGATCGTTGCCAATAACTTTGAATTAATCAAAAATAGAAATTATAAACTAAACCTCAATTGATAAAAAGTTGTAAAGCAATAAAGTCGCAGAAATAAAAATTACAAATTACATTTTCAATAAGAAAAATATTTCTGTACTTTTTTATTTTTGGAAATTTACAAGTACAAAGTTACTTAAACAAAACAAAATTTCACTTGGGATAAAAGCGAAGGACAATCAACTCGCCTATTGCCGTAGCAATTACACAAGGCAACCTTTGCCCCAACATACTGGTCCTTCGAGCCGGATTGGCTAAACTATTAAACGTATTTACAATTTACTCATCAAAGAAGATGGATTTGAACGGAAAACCTACAAACTGCAGTACGAAAGGAATCATCTAGAATTTGCAAGGAGTACAACAGTTAATTAAAACGAGTCGATTTTGGAAAGCCGCACCACGTGGTCCTGTTCTCAGCTAAGTACCCATTTTATTATTTAATTTTGATTAAATTGGTGGTTATAAAGGAAAAGTGAATTCCACACTTATTGCAAACGTTGAATTTTAAAACGCACGTCCAAAATTATTTTTATAAAAAACAGTGACAAATTGAAAATCAAGTGTTGTACGTTCAATTAAGGGCTATATTTGAGGTTAAATTGAGAAACTCGCTAAAAACGTTTCAATTTTCAATTACATTTGCCTTTAACGAGTCGTGCATTTTTTAATATGGCTGCCCTTGCCGCTTTGAAGAAACAAAGAGCCAACAATAAAGGCAAACTAACGAACATTATTAAGTTTGCAAATGAAGACAATATAAACACTCCCCTAGAGCAATTAAATGTGCGCCTACATCGCGTAGAGCAGTTGATGCAGGAATTCACGAATTTGGAGAAGTCAATACTGCAGATTGACGAAAACGAGCCTGTTGATTTTGTTTATGAAGAGAACTATTACAACGCAATTGCAAGTCTCAACGCTTTAATTCGTGAGAAAAACCTTAGCTCGGGAAACGGCGTTCTGAATTTGGATACATCGCAGAACGCAACCCAGTTTGGTACCCGCTCGGAAGTGAAATTACCAAAGATTCATATTCCTTCTTTCTCTGGCGAGTATTCAGAATGGCAGTCATTGTTTGACCTCTATACTGCCACTATCCACGAAGCCCCTTCTCTTAACGCAGTGCAAAAATTCCAATATTTGAAGGGATTACTGCGTGAAGAAGCCGCTGTATTACTACGGCACATTAATGTCAATGAAGGTAACTATATTGGGGCTCTAAATAAACTAAAGGAAAGATACGACCGGAAAAAGCACATAATAAATTCCTTTATTCGCACCTTCATGGAACAATCCCCCATTCACACTTCGAATGCGGCCCAAATCAAGCGACTTATGGATACTTCACACGAGGTAATTCGTGGGCTTAAAGCATTAGGGGAAGTTGCTGAATCACGTGATCCGTGGCTTATCTATATTTTGATGAATAAGCTAGATGATAAATCCAAAGCATTGTGGGCAGAAACAGCCGCTGATCTAGAAAATCCGGATTTCACACAATTTCTTAAATTTCTAGCACGACGAATTGACACGTTGGAATCTCTTGCAGTATCATCTAAACGTACCACTGCTAAATCCGTAGTTAAAGGGCACATTGCTACCAGCGAACCTCCAGCGTCAGAGTCTCGCGTTGCTGTCAAGAGTCATCAATTCGAATGCGCAATGTGCCATGATAAGAACCATTCAATTTTTCAATGTAACGATTTCCAAGCACTGGATATTACGGGACGCAGAGAGTTTGTTAAACGAAGCAACCGATGTTTCAATTGCTTCAGTAGCGCCCATGCGATTTTCAAATGCCCATCACGTCGACGATGCCAGAAATGTGGCATGAAGCATCATTCATTACTTCACCAAAATGAACAACAAGAAGAGATTGTGAAACCACCAGGAGTTTCAACGTCGCTCCACGCTACAACCTTTCACGCACAAAATGCATCTGTTTCATCAATACTCCCTACTGCCATAATTAAAGTAATAGACGGTTCGGGAAAACTCACAGATTGCCGGGCACTTCTAGATTCCGGTTCACAAGTAAGTTTTATTACAGAATCCTGCACACAACGTCTTCGTATTAAAAGGCAAAACGCTCGTGTTTCCGTGAGTGGATTAGGCCAAACCGGTGCTTTAATTTCCAAAGGCCTGGTTATATTAACAATTAAACCAGCACTGAGCCCAGAATTCCAAATCAAAGCACTGGTAATGTCAATGATTACTAGCCAATTACCACAGCAACTTTGAACATTAGAAAGTTAAACTCATGGCAGGGAATTAAGTTAGCCGATCCAAATTTCCACAAGGCAGGTGAAATTGACATTCTTATTGGAGCGGATCACTTTTTTGATATAATTCAAGATGGCCAGATGAGAATTTCACCAGATCAACCGATCATGCAAAATACTATTTTTGGTTGGATAGTTTCCGGGAGAATACACGATACTTCGCTCAAAGACACTACTTCCATGTTAGTCCGAGCCAATCAAAAACAAGAAATTGTCGATATCGATAAAAGCCTAAGGCGATTCTGGGAAATCGATTCAGTCAACGATCAGAAAGTTATTTTATCTCCAGAGGAAACTTTATGCGAAAATCATTTCAAGGAAAACTTACAGCGAAATTCGGAAGGACGATTTATTGTGCGACTACCGTTCAAGGAATCACCCAGGTGTTTAGGACTCTCCCTATCTTCGGCTATTCAAAGATTGAGCAATTAAAACACATGACTGAAATTCCGCCCGAAGAAATAAATGACCAAGGTTTTTACATACCTCACCATGGCGTATTCAAAAAGTCCGGTTGTACAAACAAGCTGAGAGTTGTGTTCGACGGCTCCGCGAAAACCAGCACGGGGATATCTCTAAACGACTGTTTGGCTGTTGGTCCTACAGTACAGTCAACCTTACCATCATATTGAGATTCCGGGAACACAAGGTCGTTTTCTCTACAGACGTACAAAAAATGTACCGCCAAATTGTTATGTGTCCAGAAGATGCTAATTTTCAAAAAATCATTTGGAGAACAGATCCATCCAAGCCAATCCGGCACTTCAAACTAAACACCGTCACATATGGTTTGGCCTCCTCATCTTTTCTGGCCACCCGTGCCATAAAGCCAGTTGCCGAAGATAATCAATCGTCTTCACCGTTGGCGGCTAATGTAATCACTAAGGACGTATATGTGAACGATCTCATGACTGGCGCTGATGATGAAAATGAGTTGTTGCACCTCCAAGCGGAAATCACAAGTCTACTGGCGAATTATGGATTTCAACTCAGGAAATGGAATTCCAACTGCAACAAGATTCTAGCAAATGCTCCTACTGAAAATCATGAAACTCACATCAAAGAACTTCGAGAGCATGAGTAAGAAAATACGAAAGTTTTGGGTGTAATATGGAACGCCAAGACTGATCAGTTTGTTTTCACTTCCAATCTACCAGAAACGACTAACTACACAAAGAGGAGTGTTCTATCTGAAGCGAGTCGCATTTTTGATCCTCTTGGCTGGCTAGCTCCTGTTGTCATAAGCACAAAAATATTTATGCAAATGCTTTGGGGACATAAACTCGAATGGGATGATCCACTTCCTCCCAAGAAAAGAATTCTCTGGGGAAAAATACGAAATAATTTGAAGCACATTACATCAATAACAATCCCCAGATTTATTCAGACAACGAAGTTATGCAAAGTAGATATACACGGTTTCTGTGATGCAAGTGAACTAGCCTACGCAGCGGTTGTTTTTTTTCAAAACCACCAAACCAGACGGAAGTATTTTTATCAATATGATCTCGGCCAAAACTAAAGTGTCACCCATCAAGCAACAAACGCTCCCTCGATTAGAACTGTGTGCCGCAGTTTTGTTAACCCAGCTGATCAACGTTATTATGCGAGAAACCCAATCAAATATTGACAACGTTTACGCTTGGACCGATTCCCGAATAGTTCTGGATTGGTTAGGAAGGCATCCTAAGCGTTGGAGTACTTTCGTTGGTAACCGCACCGCAGAAATTATATCATCGTTTCCTCGAAACCATTGGAGACATGTACCTTCGGCCGAAAACCCTGCGGATTGCGCTTCATGTGGCTTATCTCCTCGAGAACTGGGATTACATACCCTTTGGTGGAATGGACCTGAATGGTTGTGTAAGTCTGTCGAATTCTGGCCCCCTCAAATAACACAGGATAGTAATCTCGAAGAAAGGACCAAACAGGATTTCGCCCTTACGAGCACGGTAAATCCACCAGATGAAGGGTATGATCAGATAATTTCTACATATTCCTCGTTCCGCAAACTACAACGAGTCATATGCTATATGTTCCGATTTGCTGGAAATGCTACAAAACTCCCGGGGTCACGGATTGACGGCGTCTACTTACGTCGAGAAGAACTCTTTCATGTTTTATACAAACTTTGCCAGAACGAACAATGTAAATACTATCATGAAGAAATATCAGCACTGCAAACCAAAGGAGAACTCAACAAAAACAGCAGCCTCAAATCGCTAAACCCTTTTTTGGACGGATTTGGAATACTACGTGTTGGAGGAAGATTGCAAAATAGCCCCGCTCCGTATTCTACCAAGCACCCAATAATCCTACATTCCAAATCAAAAATCACAACATTAATTTTATTGGATGCGCACCGAGACAACAAACATGCTGGACCATCGCTACTCTTATCAATCGTCACGCAGGAGTTTTGGATACCTAATGGCAAATCTAAAAGCAAGGAAATAGTGAAAAATTGCGTTATATGCAGCAAATTCAAGGCACAATGTCAGCAGCAGCTAATGGGTAACCTGCCAAGATCACGAGTTGAGTTGATTCGTCCATTCCTGAAAACTGGCTTGGATTATGCTGGCCCGATCGCAATACACTTAACGAGAGGACGAGGTCAAAAATCATATAAAGCCCACATATGTTTATTTATATGTTTAAGTACCAAGGCTGTTCACCTCGAGCTGGTTAGTGACTTGTCAAGCGACGCATTTCTGGGAGCACTAAAAAGGTTTACTGCGCGCCGAGGGGTGTGCAAAGAACTTCATAGTGACAACGGCACAAATTTCATCGGTGCAGACGCTAAACTGAGGGAAGAATTCAATAATTTAATCAAGCATTCGAATAATATTTCTGATTTATTTTCCAGAAACCGCTTAACATGGCATTTTATTCCTCCAAATTCACCTCATTTTGGAGGTATCTGGGAAGCGGCAATAAAATCTACAAAGTTCCATTTAAAGAGAGTTATAGGAAGCCATATTTTGACATTAGAAGAAATGACCACTCTCTTGGCTGAAGTAGAGGCTATTTTAAACTCCAGACCGTTGTGTCGCATCAACGAAACCGAAGTTGATCCTATAACGCCATCCCACTTTCTTATAGGACATCCTATTACAAAGATTCCCGAAATGGACTTTACCAACCTTAAGATGTCACACCATCACACGATGGCAAATGGTACAGCAAATAAGTCAACAGTTTTGGAAGCGCTGGTACCTAGAATACTTAACGTCCTTGCAATAGCGTTCCAAATGGAGATTCAAGCATATTCCCATAAAAGTAAACGACATCGTTATTATCAAGGATAACAACTTGCCCATCCACCAATGGCTCATGGGAAGAGTCATTAATGTTCACCCAGGCACTGATGGCATCGTAAGAGTGGTTACTGTACAGACTAAGAATAATGAACTCAAGCGACCCATACACAAATTGTGCGTTCTTCCCGTCTCAGCTGACCTTGATGCTAACAAACTCGAATAATCCCTGCCATGTCAAATATTTCCGCAAACTCATCACCAAAACACACTTCAAATATCTTTATTACACACAAAAACCATCGAAACGCCATAGTCTAGATCATCTCACTAAGCTGCATTTAACTTCCACGCAATATTTTTAGTTCAATCTCAACCTAAATCTTCACTTCGAAACGTTACATGGACTGATGAAGCAACACAAAATTCCAAAAGGTCATTATTGAATCCAGTGATCCAAGGCCGGCGGTATGTTGGCTTCTTAAATATAATAACCTAAAATAAATTATAAAGTTAGTCAACAATTATTAATTACATTCATACACATAAATTTATACTTATCTTAAATAATACGATCGTTGCCAATAACTTTGAATTAATCAAAAATAGAAATTATAAACTAAACCTCAATTGATAAAAAGTTGTAAAGCAATAAAGTCGCAGAAATAAAAATTACAAATTACATTTTCAATAAGAAAAATATTTCTGTACTTTTTTATTTTTGGAAATTTACAAGTACAAAGTTACTTAAACAAAAAAAAATTTCACTTGGGATAAAAGCGAAGGACAATCAACTCGCCTATTGCCGTAGCAATTACACAAGGCAACCTTTGCCCCAACAGAAACTGAATTTACAGAATTCTTAATAGTTTCTCCTCTTCGTTAAATATTTATCTATATGGCAATTTGGAGTAACTTAATGTTTGAAATATCTAATAAGCTTTTTTTTAAATATAAACTCTACCTGTGACGTTTTATTAACATTCTATGACATTTTATTGATCGAAATTTCGTCTTTAAAGAAGAGTAATAAATTCTCTCGGTATTAAACGTCGTATATAAATCTTAGTTCCAAATTACTATGGGATGTGATTACTACACGGAGAAAAAAATATGCGTTTGCTATACTTATTTTAAGCAAATATGTTATGGGGATCGGTCTTATTCTAAATTTGCATAAATTGAGTATATTTTACTTAATTCGTTCAAAACAGAATATGAATTTGGTAAACTTAAACTTAAAAACTAATTGCATGAAAACAGCATAAAATAAAGAAAATTCTAGTTTTTCTATGTCAATTTTCAGAAATATAGAACTTAAATAGAATATTCAGAATACTTGAATCGAGTAGTATTTTGTGCTTAATGTTGGTCTAATATCATCTGGAGAATAAGCAAAGAGTAATATAGAGTCTATCAGTTGCTCGAGAAGACATACACATTTGTATGACCAAACTTTATTATTACTTGGTATGAAATCACCAACCAAAAGCGTGAAGAAATGTAGCAAGGTGAATTAAATCCTAAGACCGCTGATAAGTCCTGAGACCACTTTTGGCACTACTTCTAAAAATATTTCAAAAAAATAATTTGAATAAATTGCCATACTAGGTACTCGTAGCTTTGACTCAAGCTGGTATTGCAAATCAAACACGTAATGTACCTATTTTAAATGCACTTGATAGCGCAGATAACAATGAATGTACACAGCTTATAAATAATTGATTCGTGTGTCCAATAAAGTTCGTAGCTGTTACCTTGATATAATATAAAAATGCATGGTTGAGAAGTCATACCGTTCTAGCGTATTGTTCACACCTTTTATTCCTTTCAGTATTCAAATCGGTAATACTGTGAATCAGTTTAATAAAAGAAGCCTGGCTGTCGGCAATACTAAATTTCCAATTTTTTTTTCTTTATCCTTAACAAACCCTGATGGAACAAGTACTGCATGCAGAATTTTTAATATTTCGATGTCTTTCAAAGCTGTTGAAAAAAATTGAATAAGTAACTTCTTAAAAATAGATTATTTCTTATTAAGTGAGATCTTTTTATAACTAACAATCAACACATAAATCCCGTTTCTTCACGGATAGGGATCCGGATAAGTATACCTACTAAGTAGCTATTCCGATCTGAAAGTAAAACCGATTTGACAGTATTTTTCATTATGAAATAAATTTCTTTCTTCTTTTTCATCTAAATAAAATTTCTGATATAAAAATTACTTTCAGATCGGAATACACAGTAGACAAACAGATCAAAATTTTTATTAGCCGCATTTATTGACGTTTGATCTGATCCGGATCAGATCATGTTTCATGAAACGACCAGAATAAAAACAACCACTCGGATCATAATTTTGGTCCAAAAAGAAAACTTTGTTAAATTTTTGTTGTTGTTTTTAATGTAAACTTTGATTTGATTCGGGCCACTATAAGTAAAGAATTGTGGCTATTGAAACCAACAACAAGAATTGATCATATTTTTCTTTGCTTCTCTTGGCTGTTTCATAAACATGATTTGACGTGGATCAGATCTAACGTCAACAAAAGCAGTTATTAATGAATGT
This sequence comes from Tipula vernalis, assembly GCA_958295665.1. Taxonomy (NCBI): domain Eukaryota; kingdom Metazoa; phylum Arthropoda; class Insecta; order Diptera; family Tipulidae; genus Tipula; species Tipula vernalis. The sequence goes on from OY282559.1 coordinate 305,074,396, forward strand.
GATAAAGGTACCTACATAAATTTACAAAAAATACAAAATAATTACCTATATTTATATGGTTCTCAATTTCGTCTATTTGTTTTGAGTTTACCTTGTCTTTAACCGATTTTCTAAAAATGGGAATGCAAAATTGGTTCTACTTTATAAATAATGCATTTCCTTTTAGTTGAAACAAATATTTAAAATCAATATGGACCTAGAAAAACGTAAAATAAATAATTGATTACCAAGAGAAGTATTTCTTTAGAATTATTATATTTGAATCTTACAAGAAATCTTACCTTGAGTATATTTCGACTAAGCCTCCAAAATGCTTATAGGTAATGCCCTGCAGTTTTAACTTGACTAAATTTGCGCTGGTAGTATTTGTCCACTTAAACAAAACAGTCTTCCAAGGTTCTGAATAAACGTTTAGCCAGGTTTGGCTCTCCTCGTGACAATCTAATTCTTGGACTTGATTCGAAGGAGTTTTTTTCTGTTTTTTCGGTAGTTTCTCTCGAGGAAACAATCCAGTTTTGCGCAGCTTGGCTACACAGTTTCGATAGGTAATATAAAGGCGCCCTGATCTATAGGTACCTTTGTTTGAAAAATAAAAATCTGAATCTTCTTTTGGAAATTTATTCAGAATTTGCTTCGTAATGTTCGTAAATTCCGCATTGTGCATAAATATTTTGTTACTGATGTAATGCTGAACTGTATGTCCTTAATTAATTTTTTTCTTAATAGTGATGGTAAATTTTCCGGGTTTTTGTTGAAAGCTTCCCGTAAATCTTTCCCAGTTGTTAATAGATGTAAATCGATTTCCTAAAATTGAAGGAATTGTATTTACAGTCTTTGAAAAAGTTATAAAAATAATCCATATAGTTTTAATGGCTGCTGAAAATTGTTAAGAAATTTTGTTCTTCGTGGAACCTATTCACTCTTTGCTTCACCATATACGATATATGTGCTTACAAAAAACTAACGGGATATTAATAATAGTACATCATAATATGATACAATATTACATTTTCTTTATTCCGCAATTTTCAAAACCGAATGGTGCGAAGAAAATCGCTCTATGAAAAATGATGAGCCATATATTGACCACAGTTATTATTACAGACGCACTGAAATAAATTAACTAACTAATAAATTGTTGGAAAGGAGATCCGAAATCCCACAAATTCAATAAATCGTTTAATTCTTCTTTCTGCTGCGCGGTTTGCATGTAATAATATATAGCGCCAGCGGTAGCAGATTCCATAGTAATTAATAAAAACACTTTCACCAACTTTCACTGTTATCAGAATTTTAGTTAGAATTATAAATTAAATTACAAGTACTTTAGCTTTATATAAACTAAAAATGTAAAAATCATACAACCTGTCGACGCAAATTGACGGAGAATGACAACGACGCTCACGATCGTTGCAGAACTACGAACTTTTTTATTTAAATTTAAGCAAATAAAATCTAAATTTAAGCTTGAAAGGTGGCGACTTTTCTGGGAAATTGGTAATGAATTATGGAATTAATTAGTTCACCTTAGTTCTTTTTTTGTGGGAATAATTAGTTTACAAGGTTAGATCAAATATAGCTAAGGTCCATGGGTGAATTTCAGGCAGACAAATAGCAAATAGCTATTCGAGGGTCACATTTTACGTGCAAAAAAATCAATTTTTTGGTGTGACTTTAATGCACTAAATGTGCCGAATATGTAGGTATGTTTCTTTCTTATTATTAATTTAATAATGACGGAAAATCGAACAAACAACTAATTCCAGTTATTGAGATTCAATTTCTAATTTTTACAATTTTAAAAATTTTTAGAGTAAAATTTAATATCTCGTAGTTATTGGATAGCTCAAAATCCGGGCCAATTTGATCTCTTATCCTGAGAATAGAGTGATGTATTCTTAACAATTGTAGTACGAATGGTCTCAAGTTCAAAACTTGGTGAATGCATTTTGATTTTTTTCTAAATTATATTTAATTTAGATTTTTTCAAAATTAATTTAGCAGTAACCTTTTGTAGTTGATTTTAAACATAACGTCATCAAATTGATTGATTGATTGATTGCGGATGTACGATCAAGCATTAAAAGCTTGTCTCCCGTATTATTAATGCGAATACCACAACACCCACTATTATTAATGTTGCAACACGACACCATAACTCTCCCTTACCAAGGAAATATGTACCATCATACTCAGCTTTTTCATGAAGCCCAAACATAGCAATATTTCACCCCGTAAAGAAAGGCGCCACATCGACAACCACATAAGTCTAATAGTTGTGATATCCGCCCCTGGCCAGGCCGCCGTCGTACACCTTTTTACATATAACAAAATCGAAGGAAATCGAGGGATGAGAAAGAAATGTTAGCAACAGAGAGACTCAACCCGGTTCCAGACAGCTAAGTAGTTGATAGTTAGTAAATTTGTTAGTAATATATATTTTTAGTAATTTATTTAGACAAGACAATAACAATTTTAAAACTCATCTACTGCTCCAACCTGTAAGAAGAGACAATGACAACACAAATTTTCCTGGTGCCGCAAACTCGTTTTTCTGAAAAGCTGTAAACAACTATTATTATTCCCTCCACCATTTTTTCCATCGGCGGTTGTGAGGGGGGGCGAGATTTCGTTCCATCATCATGTTCCCATGCGCTCACTCAAATTTGTACTAACTGTAGGTAGTGTTGCTTGACGTTGTTGTTGAAATCGTTGCGTCTCTGCTGTCCCTGCTACTCGTCCCCCTTTCAAATATAACGTCATCAAAGGCAACAAAAATGTGCAGATTGATTTTCATATTAATTACACGGGCCTGCATGGATTTTTTTCTTTCTTGATGAACAACCATATCCGAAGTAATTTTTTACGCTAAATCCGAATCTGGACACAGAATTGCCATATCACATCAGGTTTTTGAGATATTCTAACATTAATGTGTAAAAAGCGTGTTTTTGATACTTTTGCACTTAAAATAACTCAAGGCCAAAAATAGATAGGGTAAATCTGACAACGAGATCTTATTAGGCGTACCAAAATCTTCGACCACAAAAACATTATAAATATAAGAATCTGTAGATCATTTAGTTATAAAATGAGAAGGAATACAAGTTATGTGTGCTTATGAAATTCTTAGATTATGCATAATGAGAACATATGAGACTGAGAGCTTGTTAATACAAAAAGATTTCTTGTAATTTTTTATGTTTTCCGTAGATTTTGGAACACTAAATACGATACCGTTGTCAAATTTGCCCTAACTCTATTTAGTCTTGAGTTATTTCAAGTGAAAAAGCGCCAAAAACATGCTTTTTGATACATTTTGGTTAAAATATCTGAAAAACCTGACGTAATAGGATAATTCTGCGGCCAAATTAGGATTCAGCGCAAAAAACAAAATCGGATACGACTTAAACCTTCTACTTACTTAAACCGTTTAATCCTTGTTTTGCAGGCCTGTGTTATTTTATAATATTATAATCAGTTTTCTTCATCAAGATCAAAACCTTTTTAGATTGATTTATAAAAAGGAAGGCTAGGCTAGGTACTAAAAGATCGTAAATACTAGCGCCATTTAGCCCATTAAGGTCAATTAAACATTTATTATGAACAAAAAACAATTTGTAAACATACTGAGTTTGGTTTAACTACTCGAATGGTGCAGTTGTAGCTTTATTGACTAAAACGTTGAAATACATTTATCATTTGATAGAAAAATGTAATTAATTAATAAACCCAAAATATGTACGTATACAACCCCAAAATACTATAAAATAAATAATGCCTGAAATTTAGCTGAATTGACTTTCGAATTTCTTAAAATTATATGTTTATACTAGATCTGAATTTTTAATTTTGTTTGCTTATATTAAGCACTGTTTACTTAGATTAAGGAGAATTAAGAATTGATATATCAAAATTTATTATCTGTATATTAAAGGCAAGGCTTCATGAAAGCTGACACGAAAGATTTCGTTAAACCGTTTTTACAAATTTTTACTTCTATTGTTATATTTTTAAATCGAGGTTAATTAAAAATTGTAGGTTAGGTTAGGTTAGGTTGGAGTGGCTGCTTAGGCACACTTAGACCGATGACGGTCCATTGTGATACCACAGAATAAATCCCCTTTAGCCCTACTGGAACCATTTCGAGCTACTTATGTAACTGAACTTACCCAAGTGTTTGTGACTTCTGAGTGCCAATGCTGGACAGGAGCAAAGGAAGTGCACCAACGTCTCTTCCTCCTCTTCGTTCAAGCAGCTTCTGCAGAAGTCATTAGCCTCCAGACCCAGCCTTCTTGCATGTTCTCCAAAAAGGCAGTGTCCCGTGAGAATTCCTACGACTGTTCTTAATTCACGTCTGCGTAGGGATATTAATGGCCTAGTGCGCCCCAAGTCCAGCTTTGGCCAAACTTGTCCTGCAACTCTACAGGTGAGGGTGTTAGACCACCTTTCCCCCGCTGAGAATAGCACCTGCTTCCCAAGTGCTTGTCTCAGCGCTGTGATAGGCCTCCCCAGACTTGCCCTTTCCGGTTGCAGCTGGAGAGTCGTACCATGCCTAGCAAGTTCATCCGCCCTGCAGTTCCCCATGACGACCGAGTGACCTGGGACCCAGATTACCTGGATATTGAAATGCTCATCCATCTCATTTAGAGATGAGTGACAACTCAACGCCACCCGTGACGCCAAAGACACCGATTCTAACGACCGGATCGCCGCTTGATTGTCCACATAGATTGCGATATCATCTATGCTTCAACCACGACCTCCTCAATCGCTACGACTTCAGTTTGGTACACACTGCAGTAATCAGGGAGACGAATAGAAATGTTTACATTTAATTTGTCACAGAATGCTCCAGCTCCCACTTTGCCGTCTAGCTTGGTGCCATCTGTGAAGATTTGCAACGCTTCGGTTTCCGATAACGGTCTATCCCTCCAGGATTCCCTTGAAGGGAAGGAGGTCCGGAAAATTGTAACGGAACATGTAAGTTTTAATTTTCGAACTACAGTTCGTAGCAAAATATTTTATATTATTCAAATAAGCAATTTTTCGAGAAAAAAAAAATCGTTCAACCGGAAAACGAACTCCCTCCAGTGTGACGATTTCTTTTTCGTGGTATACATAACCTCAAAAATCAGAACCTCATTTGATAAATTCTTGACGATTTTTTCGTGCATGTAGCGATCACGAAAAACCGATACGAATCATACGTTTTGTCGTATCATGGAGCCTTGCCTTAAACCATAATATCTAAAAAGTGTTTCTGACTTTAAGCACAAAGAGCTTAAATCACGCTTTAAAATAAACATGTTTAGTTCAAGTATGTTATACCACAGATAAGAATATCAGATGTTTCAAGCCGAACCAATTTTTGGCAATTCATTCTGGAACCCAAAACCTGAAACTCAAATCAATTTAAAATATTTTTACTGAGGTTCCATCTAACCTTTAATTGATGAAGGACAGTTAGTAGAGACGCATTTTAATAAGTTTATTATTTTTTAGGTGATTTTACCTAATATTATTGTAAAACATTACAACTACAATTTTTGCTTTAATAATTTAACTTAATATAACAAATAAAAGTGTTCAATAAACGGAAATATTTCTTCAAAAATATTTATATTTATTTACGATAGATGGTGTTCCTTGAATGATTTTTGTGTTATTTTGAGACCATGATAAAATATTATAGACACATTTAATATTAGGTTCCAGTTTAAACAACCGCAAAATCATTCGGGCTTGGTCCATCTGATATTCTTATCTCTGCAATTATGAGTTCTAATTTTTCGAAAATCGAACAAAATCTCTAATTATGCGGTTGAATACTAATTTTTAATATTATGTACTCGAATTAGATTTAAATTGCTTCAAGCAAATATTTTGCATTTTCCTATTTGTTTAAAACTAGCAAAATAATTGCTAAATCTAATACTAAGGTTGTAACGAATCGGGAGATGAACGTTGCTAGATCTGCAATAATCCGCCACGATCCTAAGCGTGCGATGATTTCAGACGCAACACCAACACCCGATTGTCAACAAAAATGTATTCATCTAGAGGCTTTCAGGCGGGTTTCTATGGTCGGCAAGGACTCAGCGTACGGCGTGGGGTTTCTAACAGCTTAGATGAATCTGGTTGAACCGCGTAAAATGATAAAGGGGAAAAACGAATGCAAGCACGAAATACTCACCAGATTATCTCGAAGCGCGACGACCTACTCACCTCATCCTCTGCAGCTCGACAAACTATCTCATTTCTGAAATGCGATCAAAAGTGAACCAGAAAAATAAATTCGGAACAAACATTGAAAATTAGAAAAAAATTGTTGTACTATAGTTTACAAATAATTCCTTTGACAGGTTTTTATTTTTTTATTGTAAATAATTAAATGAGAGGAAAAACAAATTACCAAATTGTGTTGACTTGATTGTGAGTCAAAATTTCAAGATTGGAAACAATAAAAACTATTAACTGAAGCTCTATACTATATATACTAATTATTATCAGTCTTGATTCAAATAATTAAACTTATGTATTCCATCATAAAATAAAAACTTAATAATTACATCCCCAAAACCAAGTAAAATTATTAAAATTCAATGATAATACTTTGCATAACTGTAGTACTTATGTAACTAAAAATACTTACAAAAACAAAATGTTTTTAATATAATTAGTAAACTTAATTAAAAAAAAATATATGTATTAAGGAAAACTAAATATTTAGTGTAATAATTACTTAAAAATGTATAAAAATTACAAAAATAATTCATAATAAAATAATTACGAATTAAATAATAATAATTACGTAATAATAAAATAAATTCTTAGAGATAATTTGAACAAAAAACTTAACTTAATTGGCCAATGATGTGACGTCACTTTGTTGAAATACTGTGCCTTGGTACCACTGGTTTTCTATACATTTAAATACGAATAATTATCAATACAGCTGATTGATCAAAATGTATGTACATATTTGTAACGATACCTATATTGGTACTTTAAATATCTACGTTGCACAAACACCACTTTCTAGACGATAACTGTTTTTTTCCAGCTTGGATCGAATGTTCCAGATAAATCACTGTTAGATAGAGGATTTATCTGGCTTTTAACACTTGTAGGTTGTGTATTTTCCAGAAAATGTATTTAGCTCAACCACACAATCACATTTTTGTTCACACAACCAATTTTAGTAGCACAATACTTTTTGTTCCAAGCTCAATTTAAGCTTGATGACACCGGGTTTATTAAAAATTTTGTTAGGTGAAACACCGGTTAATATACGTATATCCAATTTTTAAAAACAAATGTGGGTTTAAAATCCCGTAAATATACTTCTAGAACATTAAAAGTTCACCGTAAACATTTTCTTTTTCCCACAATTTATTTTTAACTCATTATTGATGGTGTCATCACAATCAGGTCTCGACTAACTCCTTTCAATTTTCTAAAATTCTAACCCGCCGCTTCAATTAAAAAAAAAATCTATTTATTACCTCTTTGATACAATAGCAAACATTTCCCCTCAATGCTAACAACCAAAATAACAACGCCTTTTAAACCGGGTTTTAATTTATTTATCTTTATTATATTCCCAAGAAATTGTAACCCTCAATTGGAACGATGTCATCGTTACAAGGTTTTCTCTCCATATATCACGCTATTAGGGCGGTAGAGGGTGAGAAGGGAGGTGGGGGTATCGATTGCAAATTACTATGGGACGTGATTACTATTAGGGCGACGGCGACTGAAATATAATTAACATTAATTCTGATTTTGTATTGTTTCTGTTTTATTTGCTTGTATTGCTCGAATGATCACAGGGATTCTCCGTCTAAACTGAATCACTGAGTAAAGAGTTATATCCAATGGATTTTCAACAGTATACTAGAGATGTATAACTGAAGCTAATTCTTAAATTCTTAAAGACATGTCTCTGTGAGTCTGTCATATTTATTTTGTTTAGAATTATGTTTTTCAATATGAAATATGACTTCCATGTGAATTTCAGTAACATTCCATAACTAAATCATAGTACGAGTATGAACTATGAATGGATTAATGAAAAATTATATCTACAGCTTGAAAGATGTAAAATGTGGCTTGAGAGTTCTTGTCCAATCTTAAAACCCAAACTTTAAATTCACGAGAACCGGCAGTAAATTCAACTTATTGTTTTTTCACTCTACATAATGTTTGTTTTGTAGATTTCCTCAACTAATTAGTTTTGTCATATAGGCACACACGAGTACTTATTATTATTATCATAATATGTGGTAAATACACAAAGTAAACCGCACACAAATTATAATTACCGGAAGTACAAAATCTGTTAAAAATGTTAATTTTTGTTTGTACCTTTAGAATGAAAGGAATTTAATAATGTTTTAAAATTATAATTACATAAGAAACAAAACAAAAAATTAATACATAATTGAAGATAGTGGTTACTTTAAAATGGAATAGTAGCGCCCATGTTATATTGTATTATACTTTAGGAACCGAATATTTGTAAAGTTGTTTACTTTTTGTCTAGATCCAGTACCTAAGACAATATATAGAAACAATCATAAAACGTTGTATTGTAAAATATTTATTGAAAATGAAGCGTGATTATATAAACATTAGATGATCTTTTTGTTTTAACCCTTTCGTTTAATAAAACCCATTATACTCGTAGATATACCAGATAATTCAATATGTATTTATGGTTAACTAATAAATTGGAAAATTTCTCTAAACTTACCTGAATTTTTTTTCGATTCGGGTTTTACATTAGAGGGGTTTAAATTTAAACGAAAAACTAAATGTTGCCCTTTGCAAAGGGCTTACCTTTTTTTTTCTTCTTAAGACAATTTGTTTATTAAAAATTATTAAATTTTCAAAGAGGTTCCGACCGACGCACAATATTTTCTATAGTGTGTTATAAAACTTTTATTGCATGATCGCCTATATAGGTAATCTGTTAAATAATAGGTACAAAAACTAAACTTGTATATACATAGTATATATGGAACACATGTGGGCATTGTGTGTGTGTAAATAAATCATAAAGTAAAATTTTTGTTGTGGCTGCGCTTTTCCATTATTAAACTAGGGTAAACGGTTTCTTTCAACCTCAATGTATTATTTTGAAGGTAACTAACCGGGTGCCATTTTAATTTTTACCGTCATGCGTATAATTATTCTGAATTATAGTAAACCAAATTTTGTAATATGCCTAATGTTAGTGCCATATGTGCATTTATCGCATGCCGTTATTTCTCATAGTTACGTACACTACGAACAGCCTTTCTTCAACTACTTTCTTCACAAACTATGTTTGCTATCTGTTTAATTTACAATGAGAATCATCAGTAATCCAATGCAGGTTATATGAAGGTTAGCTTTGTCGTTGGGAACGCTAATAGTTTAAACGAGCTTTAACTCGAAAACAACATCTTGCTCACTGATGCTACCTTTACTGGACATAAGTTGATGAAAGATTAGAACTTCGTTCAGGATCTTGGTTTCCCAGTGTGGACGTGGAGGCGAGGCTTGTAGTGTATTATTTTGACGATTTCTCTTTGCAGCTGACCTGGTGTTAAGATAGTTGTGATAATTGTCTTATCACGAGTGTCTAAAATAGCCTTGACCAAGTTTTGTTGAACTTCTTTGAAGTTTTACATTATTATCGTTGTATGCATAGCCAGTAGAGCTGTGAACCTGTTGTCATTTTTAAGGTCTTTTAGTTGCTCAATAATCTGTTGGTTGAAAACCTTCTAATGTTGGAAGATCTCATCTGCCTCACACTTTTTTTTAGTTTGTTGATGGAAGCGTCGGAGAGAAAAGTTTGGTTTTTTATGGAGCTGTAGTAGGTATTTTGTTTCGCCTCTCTTACTTCAATTTCTTGTTTGTATTATTCTGAATCATGGAGAATTCCAATTAGACCACCCGCTATTTTTCCTATGGCTCCTCTTTTTTGTCTGTGTTCTTCTCATTATGGTGGAGTTTATCATTCCTTGATTCGATGTCGGCTAAGATATTTATTGTGATTATTACAGCATAGTTGGTTTAAATTTTTCACCCAGGATATCGAAACATATTCAATTCCCTATTGTGCATTTTTTGATTGAAATATGCGATGGTAGATACCGGGTTCATGAGAAAAAATCTGTTAAATTATAAGGAGCGCCGGTTATTATCGTTGCATTAGAAATTCTTGAGATTGTTGCTAAGCATAATATAGAAAGTGGTAGTAGTTTGACAAGGAGGTTGTGCAGGAATACCTGCTTCGAATTTCCCTCTGTGGCTTATCTGCCGCAATTCCTGTGCCATTTGTAGGAAGAGGGTTAATCTTCGTTGTTGCGTAATCATTCTTAAGATGTAACTCTATAATTCGTCCAACAAGCCACCCTGTTGGTGGCACTTTATTGTCTTTGCCGCCTCCAGAAGTCTTGAATAATATTTTGAGCCAACATCCAACGCCGATCTGCGAGTATGTGACCCTTCAGTAAGTTTGTTTCTGGAGCAACAATTAACTAGTCTCCTATTAAAAAGTGACCGGCATGGGTATTGTTTCATTCGGATCTGATATTGGTGTTAAAGTTCTTGAGTTGAGGCATGACTCGATTTGAGACGTTACTCTGGCTTGCTACGTAGGCTAATGTGTTTCCCCAATTATTCGCTTTAGATGGTAGTCGCTGAATTTCGCTGCTATCTCCCAAAGCCCTCCGCAATGTGGTACTGAATTTTGTAAAAATGACATGTCAAGTCGCTTTTGGCAAGCACTACTTGGAGTCGTGAAGGTGGAGTAGCTTGTTTAATCGCCAAAAGTTTTTAATTTTCTAACATTGACCTAGCTCTGACGAAGTTTGTTCTATTATCGGAGTAGTTTGGCTAAAATAGGCCTCTACGATTAATACAAATTTTGAACGCTACCACAAAAGCGGTTGAAATCTGACCGCTTACAATCTCTAAGTCTTTGGTTGAAAAGCATACAAATACGTCTATGTATCCTTTGTAGGATTCCTTACCTCTACCCTTTAATACTTTCACCTGAATTGGCCTGCGAAATCTATGCCGATATGTGTGTGTGTGTGTGTGTGTGTGTGTGTGTGTGTGTCTGTGTGTGTGTGTGTGTGTGTGTGTGTGTGTGTGTGTGTGTGTGTGTGTGTGTGTGTGTGTGTGTGTGTGTGTGTGTGTGTGTGTGTGTGTGTGTGTGTGTGAACGGCCGAGAGCGGGCCATCCTTTCTTTTGGTAAATCTGAGCGAACTTTTCTTTGTCGTTTCTAGCCCAATAAATCCTTTGTAATTAAGCCGGGGTTAGTGGGGTTCCTTAAAGCTGTTACACTTTGCAATACCCAAATTATTAACAAATAGATTAAATCTTTAAGTTCCACTTTTCTCCTAATTTCATTAAAAAAATCCCCAATTTTAAAAGTTGCCGACCGTCAAGCTTTCCGTCCATCAAAATACAAAATTAGGATTTATTGAATGATATTAAATCAATTTTAATAAAATTTTCTTATTGCTGGACTTGTATTTCCTTGAATCTCTGAAATTCTAATAGCAATAAAAGTTTTGTACTTGTGACGATGTCCTCGAATTTATGTTAGAGTTTTCCTACTTGTAATACTTTACTAACTTGTTCCATCAACTCTACGATTAACAAAGCATCGCATAATTCAAGGCGTGTTCTTGTTATTAAAGAAATAGTTTTCATTAAACTGAAGTTCCTGGCATACATGACCGCTGCATAGGCCTTTTCAGAGGCATCGCAAAATTCATGTATCCGGTAGACTGATTTTTTTTAAATTTTTTTTTCCCGAAAAAGGTGGGTGTTTGTAGCCCAGAGCACTGCGACCATTGAGGCCTATTGTGCATCCCTAGAGATTTTTACGTGAAATGTAGGTCTATGTCCTTGATAAACGCCGCTACCTGATGCATATCCAGTGGGTCGGCGTTAGGCCACTGGATTATATACGCATTGAGGAACTTGAATCTTTTTAGGATGATAGCATTGCATGTGAATAGTAGGTGTTCCGATGTCTCCTTACCGCAGTCACAGAATCTGCACTGGTCCGTAAGAGACCTTCCCATTTTATGTAGATGGCCGTTAAAAGGGCCGTGCCCTGTTAAAACGTAAGGGATCTTAGGGATTGTCTCTCCCAGATGTATAATATTATAACTGAATAATTTCTTGGCCTGTCTCATCCCAATGGAGGACTCCCAGAGTAATTTCCTATAGTTCTGCTCCCAGTCCCTTATACCATCTACCAAGTTGGTTTTGGAAAAAGCAATACTAGGACTGGGACCCAAGAAATCTCGCCTTGCTCCCATTTTTGCATATCGGTCTGCTGCCTCATTTCCACTAATGGTAGAGTGGCCAGGAGACCACAAAAGGGTGACTTTGTTTGCTTTACCCAGTTCTAATAAATTACAGTAGCAGCTCAGAATCAATGTCGAGTTGAACACTGAAGCTCCTAAAGCTAGCAGAGCTGCCTGGCTGTCCGAGATTATATAGATCTCAGTCTTCTTATATTTCTTTTTGAGGCATTGAAGCACACATACCTCAATAGCAAAGGTCTCTGCTTGAAAAACTGAGGGAGTGCTACCCAGTGGTATGCATACCTCTAGGTCGGGCCCGACTATCCCTGCACCGGTACCCCTGTCTTTTTTTGACGCATCCGTATACCATACAGAAGCATGGCGGGATAGGGAGGAGATAATATTCTCTACCAGTGCCTTATCCGGCAAACTAATAGTAAAACTCCTCCGACAGTCTATTGTCCTTACCATCAAATTCGATAGTTGGATCAATTCCTCCTTAAAGTTTAATTTATGTAGGATACTGTTGTGTCCTGGCCTTATAGTTTTAATTTTGGCTGTAATTTTTAGGCTCAGACCTCTTGAATTGGCTACATTTTAAATGTGTAGGTGTAGTGGTTAAAGCCCCAGTACTCTCAACGGCAACTGTTGGATAAGTCCTCATTGCTCCAGTTGCACCCACATAGATTAACCTCTGGATCTTGTCCAGTATTCTCCGTGCACCAGTCTGCTCCGTCTTTGGCCACCACACAAACGCCGCATAAGAGACCGTAGGTCTTATGATGGCCCGATAGAGCCAAACCAACATTTGTGGGCTCAGTCCCCACGTTTTGCCAATCATTCTCTTGCATGTGAAGTAGGCCTTATTCGCCTTGTTTGTGTCAATTTCTGATCAAGTACGACACCCAGATATTTAACCTCCGTCTACAGTTGGAGAGTTACCCCCCAGGGCTATCGGCGGGAGGACTGTTTTAATCCGGTTAGTAAAGAGAGTGCAGTTGACCTTGTTAGGATTTACCGTAAGGCCCACCTCCGTGCACCAATCATTTACTACCTCTAGGGCTTGTTGCATTCTTTTCCCTACTGTATTTGAGAATCTGCCCCTAACCATCAAGACTAGGTCGTCCGCATAGGTAATGTTCGAGAAGTCTAAATTTCTCAGTCTAGTAAATAATTGATCCATCACGATCAGCCACAATAAGGGAGAGAGAACACCTCCCCGGGGGCAACCCTTGGGGTCGCTATGGTGATGGCTTTGTCTCCAAAAAAAGCCGTAATCCTCCTGTATTTTAGCATGTTTATAATCCACCTTACGGTGAAAGGGTCTATACCCCTTGTTAGTGATTGTTCCTGAATTACCTCGAAACTAGTATTATCAAAAGTCCCTGGATATCAATGAAGGAGCATAGTTATAATTCTTTATTCCGGAGCGTATCTTCGATTTCCGATGCCAACTCGTGTAGAGCTGTTTTTGATGATTTTCCTGCTTGGTAGGCGTGCTGCCTAGAATCCAGGGGGTATATTTGGAGAGTGTTGAATCTACTATAAAGTCCCAGAATTTTCTCCATGGTTTTCAGTAAAAATGATATGAGGCTAATAGGTCTATAAGACCTAATCTCCTCTGGGGATTTTTTCCCGCTTTTTGGGATAAAGATCACCCGAACCTCTCTCCAGCATTTTGGAACATATTCTAAGCTGTTGCTGGCTGTGAAGAGTATAGTAAGATAAGGCAGCAAAGTCTGCAGGCCTTGTTGTAAAAACGCGGGGTGTATGCAGTCCCCTCCCGGTGATTTGAAAGGGCCAAATGATTTGACTGCCCAGCTTATCCGTTCCGGCGTAAAAAACTGCCTCGAGTGTGAGCCTCCTTTGGAACCAGATACGGATGTACACTACTTGCGTTGGATTCGTCCTGATCCCTCAGTACTACACATTCTGGGAAGTGACCTCTCACAGGTCGGTTGTTGTTGTCTCTCCACTTGGTTTCCTTACAGATCTCAAAGGATTCCTGTGCTCAAAGGAGAGTGCCTTCTGGAGTCGAGACGCCATAGGTAATTTGTCTATTTTCTTACAGAAGTCTCTCCAGCTGAGTCTTTTGTTCTGCCTAAGAGCTATGTTGTATTGGGTAAAGGAATTCGATAGGTAGTCCAATCGTTCGTCCTCTTAGCCCTATTAAAAAGTTTACGGACATTTCGTCTCAAGTTTCCCAAGTTTTGGTTCCACCAAGTAACATCCCTTGTGCCTCTGATACGCACCAGGGGTGAGCTTGAGTGGAAGGTATTAATTATTGCCTTTGTAACGTCATTTGCTACTCTGTCGAGGTCTTCGACAAATTATCGTGGTCTGTAGACCAGCTAAGTTATCCAAAAGTCTGTCGTTATAGACTGGCCAGTTGGTGCGTTTTGGTATTCTTAACATCAACTCTTGTCTCGAAGGGATATTGATATCAAACCTGATGTACATATGATCTGAGAGAGATGCTTCCTTGGACACATGCCAGTCGAGAATTGCACTGGAGGTACCCATGTCAGACAGGGTAAGATCTAGTACCTCTCTGCTAACCGCATTCACAAAGGTCGCGTCACTCCCTTTATTGTTTACTGTTCAGTTGTTACTAAGACAGAATTCAAAATTTTTTTGAAGATTTTTTGCTCACCTTTAAATTGGTGTTGCTGTTTCCCCAGACTACGTGGTGTGCATTAGCGTCGTAACCAATGATGAATTTTTGGTGATGAATCGTGCAATAATTCACGAAGCTCTGTATAAATTCTGGAGGGGGGTCATTTTCATCCCCAGGAAAATATGCAGAAGCGATGTTAGTCACCCTCCTGCCTCCTATGGGTAAGGGCATTTATATTGAAACAGCCGTGATGTACCTAGAAATAAATTGGTTACTAGATAAGATATTGTGCCTTGAGCGACAGAGAATTGCTGTCCTCGACCTATCTACAGCCATGTCGTAGACTAGCTTACCTGTATTGGCTAAAAAACCTTTAATCTTCCCCTTGTTCGTCCAAGACTCCTTCATTTCTTAGGCTCCGGAGAGCCTCGTTTACTTGCTGTTGCTGATGTGCACCCTTCCTCTAGGGATCAGCCCATAGCTTTTCCCGTTCCTTTCTCGGCCCAGTTTGGCCGGTCTCCCTGTTCCGCAGGTGCTAGGTCTCCTGGCCTCCTTCGGCCCAGTGACCCCACCACCGCGGCCAGCGTTCTCAACCAAAACTGCCCTTGACGTGTCGGGCAGAGTCGGCTCCTTCTTTGGGCGGAAGTGTACAGAGCCAAACATCCAGTTGACTCTGTAGTTGGAGTCCTTGAGTATCTCCGCCGTTTTATGTGAAACGGACATCGTAATTTGAAGGAGGTCGCCTTCTCGCTCCTTCCTTGCAATAATCCTCCAATCTGTATCTCTTAGGTACTTATTCTGGATCGCCAGACGACGCAGTATCTTTTCGTTGGTCTCCTTACCACCTCGTGGCAGGTAGACATGATTTTTAGGCGAGGCAACTCCTCCTCCCCGACTGCCTTCAGGGATGCTCCGTTCAATGGTTTAAGTGAGCGCACTGTGGCCGTAAGCCACTCTGCCGTGTCTTAATCGGCACAGTTAACCGTGAGCCAACCGTTTCTGGTGCGACATTATGGCATCCTGTATTGCCAGAATCTGGGCAATGACCAGTTTTATTTCAGGGAAGCCTTGTTCGGTAATCTCAAACCTGATAGCCTTCACTGCATTACTATACGTTGTAGCAGTGTCGGTCCTGTTTTCGGGGCAACTCTCCTTATTGTCGCCCTCAGTTGCAGCTTTTGGGGCGGCTTCCAATGGCTTCGGTGAAGGACTGGAATCTTTCCCTCTTTTTGCCGCGATGCCTTTGCGGGTAGAATCATCATCCGACCTATTTCTCTTATTTGTTTGGACAATTATGTCACTGATCTTCTCCTTATATTGCTGCAAGGCAGCGTCGCGGGGGACCCCTGACCGAATTAGAAGGGACAGACGTCTCCTCGCAGCCCCACTGAGGCGTGTTATCCTCTTTGCTGTCTCCTCGAGCTCCAATTCCTCAAGGTCGTTGTTTATTTCGGCCGTTTTCGACGTGGATTGGGTATCCATTTCAGGCAATAGAGTGCCATGTATAGGAGAGCCCACCACTACGTCCGTGCTAGAGTTTTATATTAATTTTTTGATCTCAGAAGCAGTGCCTGAATGGTCCTTGACCTCTTCTGGAAGGAAGCTTCTCCAAGGAGCAGCACCATTATTTTTTTCGTTTTTAATTAAATCCATACAATATTGATTTGTTTGAGGAATGAAAGGTCCACCACGGCAGCGCCTCTTGCCGTGGTAAGGCTAATTGGAACCGGAGGTCGCCTAGTATACGGAGTTCCGTGCTAGCGACCAACTAACCCATGATCATTCATCCCTCGGCGCATGTGTCTCACCTTAGATTTGTTTTTTTTTCAAGGTTTATACCGTCCTTTAGCGTCGTACTTTAGCCTGTTGTTCGGTAAACGAGCCAACAGTTTCCGAAGGTCACCACGAGGAGGTAGTACGTACACTTGCGAATCACGCTCAGGTTACCCCTTGTGTAGATCGTAGGCCCACAAACAGGACTGCCTAAAACATGACCAGAACAGCCTGCTGGAGCTCACTCTAAAGGAAGGTTACAGAGCTGGTATTACTACACAGCTTTATTCCCCCCTTCCAGAAGACGCAAGACCTCCCGGTAGACTGATTGATGATGTTGTATTAAAGCAGATCCATCTGGGTACTGTTGTCTGTTATCTCTTCTAAGCAGAAAATACATTTTTTGAAATCCTCCCATTGAGTTGATACAATCGGAGGTAGTGATTGATCGGAACAGAGTCCGTGGATCGATTTTATCCGGGTTGATTACTCGGATGGTTGGTACCGCGGCATGTGTTTTGGTTGCCAGAACGGAAATTGCTAGTAGTCCTGACTGGTTCAGGAAGTCGGCTCCTATTATTGGCGTTGTGACCTCGGTGATTACGAAAGTCCATGTGGATTTTCGGCGCATCCCTAAATCCAGATAAACCAGTGTTTTTCCAAATATTTTTACAGCGGAACCTGCGATGGGGGTAAGACAGGTGTGTCGGCATCTTTGTCTATAATATATTTGCTGTTGGACAATTTGTCGTACATTTTGAGACGGCAGTTGGATTGAGTTCCGTCCCATGGTACCGTTTGCGCCGGACGAGTGGCTCCTTGCAGTGACTGCTTGGCTCGTCTACCGTATTTCGTGAAGCCGTGTGTGTTGATGTCTGTACAGGTGCTATGGCCATAACCTGGGTTTGTGACATTGTCTCTAACACCCTATTGCCTAGTGCGGCCAGCTGGGTGGCAGACAATGCTTCAGCAGTGGCTAGAAGCACTTCTTGTGTGAGGAAAAACCGATTAAGCGTAATAATTTTGTAACGTTTTCTATTAAATATTAATTAAACTAAATAAAACTTTTGTAAGTGTAAAACAAACGCTTCGGTTTTTTTATTGAATTATATTGTGGAAGGTGCGTCGGCCGCCATCACAACGAGCACGCTACTCATATACGGACGAGATTTCGATCATCGATCACCATCACCACAATCTGGTGACCTTCGATGCGAAAACGTACAACGAAAATCATTACAGCAAATTTCTCGAAAATGACAACAACGGGCAATAATTGCAAAACGCAGTAAAGCGGTACCAACTGTACAACCTGGTGGAATTACCACCCGGTACCAATACAAAATTATCAACAACCGGAACGCAGTGTCAAACGACAGCAGGTTGCTGGATATCTGTCGAGCAACAATACAATACAATTAACGTATAAGCAGTTAACAGCAGAACTGGGGCCAACAAAAGCAGCACGATACACGTCATATCTCCAATCAACAATTACACAAGGTAAGCGATTTCTTTTGTTATACTCCGAACTGATTTGTTAGGTTAGTTTTTTAATTGTGGTCAATTGACAACGCGAAAAGGTCGTTCGACGGGTAGCTCTCACTCATTCAGTAATCAATTAATTTTTTTTTCACTACCGCGCGCCTTTTATCTGAACTTCAGCAGGGTTAACAAGTTTTCATTCTTTCCGAATCGCACGTGGGCGATTGTGTCATTTTGTTTTGCTATCGGATTACTTTACCGGTATACATATACATATACATTTTTGTCATATTAAAAACCGCTCATAATGAGTGACGACGAAGGGAAAATCTCTGTGGACAAGCAGCATACAACAAATATTTACAGGGTGTCGATAAAATATTCCACGTTCAATCGGGACGATCCCGAGATGAACCATATCTCGGGATCGTCCAGATTGAACGTGGAATATGGCAACTCGAAGCGCAGTTCGAATTAAATGGAGTGACGGTTGACAAAACCAAGTACGGTCACTTGGTGGCAGCTCTTGACCAAGAAACAATAAGATACGTCCGCGACACGGTGTTAAACCCTCCCGAAAAATACAAATACGTTTCTCTGAAGGCGACCATAATCAGCAGTCTATGTGAATCAGCAAGGGGCAAAATAAACCGCTTGCTGACCAGTCTCCAGCTCGGAGACAAGAAACCATCACAGTTGTTGCGCGAGATGCAAGCATTATCGGTGGATCAAATAACCGAATCAATGTTACGAAAGTTATGGCTGCAGCGGTTACCTACAAGCATCCAGGAGATTCTGTCGAGCATGGAGGATTGCGAACTGGAAAAAAATCGCTGCAACAGCAGACAAAATAATGGAGATTCACAGGCCCACTGGCATTTATAACATCTCCAAGTCACAAATTACGACGAACGAGGCCGAATACCCACTGTCAGCCAGCATCAACGCGCTAACAAAACGTTTCGACGATTGGGTGAAAAGGGAAAGGAAATTCCGGGACGACAATCGGGGAAGCTCCGGTACGGTCCGGCATCCGCGCAGCAAAACTCGATCGGATTCACACGTCAGATCTTTCCCAAATTGCTGGTATCAAAATAATATCGGCACAAACGCCAAAAAATGCAACAAACCGTGCAAGTTCGAACAGGATCGGATTTCGCCCGGGGCGGAAAACCAATAGGCTCTTCACTCTTCGCGGCAAGTGACAGCAGCCATTCATGCCGCCTAATTGTAATTGAAACGGTAACAAAACAGCAATTTCTCATCGATACGGAAGCCGAACTGTCCGTCATACCCCCAACGTCACGAGAAAAAACAACAAAGTCAAATCTAAAATTATTCGCCGCAAATTCTACATCAATAGACACGTTTGGCACGAAGGAATTGATCTTAAATTTGGGCCTACGTCGAGCATTCACATGGACGTTCACAATCGCAAACGTTGATAGATGCATCATCGAAGCAGACTTCCTACTAAACTACGGTCTACTAGTCGACGTTAAGAGCAAGAGGTTGATCGACCCGTTGACTTCTCTGTCAATATCCGGAACCCCCGTCGCTTTGTCCTCATATCAACTGACAATAGTCAAATTGGACACTAATAACCCACAAATTCGCAATCTGCTGCAGAATTTCGGACCAGTCTTGCCCGAAACACCGTCGCTCAACACGATCAAGTACAACGTCGAGCACAAAATCGAAGCCACGGGCCAAGCATGTTCAGCAATGGTACGACGCCTCAACACTGAAAAAATGAAAATAGACAAACAAGAAATCGATCTATGGTTGAGCCAAATGTGTGCCGGCCGTCAAAAAGCACCTGGGCTGGTCCCCTACATATCACAAGGGAAAAGGACGGCGGATGGAGACTATGTGGAGACTACCGCGAATTGAATCGAAAAACGAAACCCGATCGGTATCCAATACCATTTGTCACCGACTTCAGTCAGCAGCTCGACGGCTGCCAATATTTCTCAAAAATCGACCTCGTGCGGGCGTATCACCAGATCCCGATCAGTGAGGATGACATCGAGAAGACAGCAATGTGTACCCCGTTTGGTTTGTTTGAGTTCCCCCATATGACGTTTGGATTGCGGAACGCGGCTCAAACATTCCAACGGCTAATTCACTCAATTTTCCGCGACACGAAATTTACATTTCCGTACATTGACGACATTTTAGTCGCATCACAGAATCTAGACCTGCACATGGAACACTTAAAAATAGTGTTTCAACGCTTACAGGACGCTGACTTGGTGATAAACATGATCAAATGCATATTCGCTGAAAAACAGATAAGTTTCCTGGGATTCGATATAGCAGCCGCGGGCATTCGTCCGGCCCAATCTCGGGTAGAAGCAATAACGAGTTTGTCACGGCCAACAACCACTAAAGGCGTCCAGCGATTCTTAGGTATGTTAAACTATTATCGCATTTCCCAGGACCAAACAAAATTGTACGAGTTTCTCAAAGGCAAGAAGAAGAACGACAACAGCATCATCACTTGGTGCGACGACTCAAACCAAGCATTTGAGCACTGTAAAAGACGCCTAGAAGAGGCCGTTCAATTAGTTCACACATCGTCGGAACACAAATTGGTGATCTTGGTCGACGCATCAAATCAAGCGATCAGAGCGGTAGTACAGCAGCAAACAATAAAAGGATGGCAACCTTTAAGCTTCTTTTCACGAAAGCTCACAAACATGGAAAAATACACCATGTACGACAGGGAGTTGTTGGCAGTGTACGCAGCGATTAAACACTTAAAACACTTCGTCGACGGCCGGGAATTTCTCCTATACACCGACCACAAACCCCTCACGTTCGCTCTGAATCAAAAACCTGGAGAAAGCATCACCCCGACAGCGCAGGCATCTCGATCTGATAGCACAATTTACGACCAGCATACCGCACGTTTCCGGCAATGATAATGTAGTAGCGCATGTCGGACGAACAACAAGACGACGATCTCAAAGCACTGATCGAAAAAAACAACTGCCTAAAAACTCGAGAAAATGCCAATGTTCGGGTTAGGTTTGAGAACCGCTTTTCGGGACGATTTCGAGGCTACATCAGCTGAGTTGGTGTACGGCGAGAAATTACGCCTGCCCGGAGATATGATACTGCCATCAACATTTACAACGCAAAATCAGGTTGTCTCACAAATTCAAGAATTTTTCAGGAATATCCAGCCGACAGCGCCATCACGACACGTCAGCAAACCAAAAATCTTTGTCTTCAAGGATCTCGCGACATGCTCACACGTACTAGTTCGTACGGATGCATTACGCAGGGCACTACAGCCTCCGTGCCAAGGCCCTTACGCGGTATTGCGCCGGTCGGAGAAATATTTCACAGTCCTGGTAAAGGGCGTCGAGTCGAACATTTCATTGGATCGGTTGAAACCTTGTTTTATCGAGGGTTACGAGCATGACGGGGCGGAAAAGACCGAACTGACAACTGGTGCGGATAGTGCGGACAAACATCCCGACAATCCTTCTGTTCAATATTCAAACGTACCAACAGGGCCAAACAATAAGAATGACCATGTTATAACAAAAAAACGGGTGACATTCAACCTGGACAAGCCTTCAGAAAAGAACCCGGTTGCTACATCACGATCAGGGCGCAGCATCAAACTACCCTCTCGTTACGACTGATCATTCCCTGCGTTCACTAAGGGTGGGGTAGTGTGGCGGTACAGAGTATCCGCTGGTAAAACAGAATCGCTTTCGGTTTTTCGCGGTTCAAAGGGTCCGCTAATATCACAATCTGTTTGCAGTCCAGATATCGGCCGTCAGGGTTGAAGTGTAAAACAAACGCTTTGGTTTTTTTATTGAATTATATTGTGGAAGGTGCGTCGGCCGCCATCGCAACGAGCACGCCACACATATACGGACGAGATTTCGATCATAGAAACAAAGAATTCTATTACCGTTGGGAATTAATGATAATAATGGTATTTTGCTTAAAACAAGCTGATAGGTACAAATCCCTTATTTCACGAGAATTTACAATATCATAACAATCGAATTGCTTACCGCTTTGTCATGCTATTACTTAGTGTTAATTGTTCCCAATGTTGGCCAAAATTCGGTGGATGATTTAGGCCTCCGTTGCAGAACGATGACGGGGTAGCCAAACCAAATTAGAAGGCGTTGCTGAGGCAGATTCCAGTTGAGCGGCCCGTCCCGTTAGAACCCCTCCGACCCGCCTCCGACCAACGTATATGCACGGTTGAGGATGGTGCACTAATTGCTCTCAGCTCCACCCGGTTTGCGTTTTCTCGCTGCCCGTGTAATAAAATGCCGGCTTTTCGGTGGCCTGGCGCTGACTTGTTGTCAATTTAATTTGTTTCTGCTCTGGTACTATTTCAAAGTTGTTCCCGTTGATTTGAATGATTTTCGTTGTAAAATTTAAAAATTCCAAATTTTACCCAAATTTACAGATTCTTATGGCTGTATGATACTCACTTTTTTTCCCACTTTTTCAGTGACTAGTTAAGACAAACGGAGTGAGATAAAAAATATATATACAAAATATTTGTGAGAGTGAGTGTATACACCATAGATTTGGAAAAAATATAGAAACGTCAAAAAAAAAGTGGTAGCTCAACTTTTCTAGCAGTTAATCGAGCAATTATAGCAAAAAAAGAATTGGATTTGATTTTTTTTTTTGACATTACATACTTTTTTCTGACATTTCCGAAATATTAGAGAAAATATTTGTATTTTGTATACCAAAGAGAATTTATTTGTTTATTTTTAAAATAAATTTAGTAAACAATTTTTCCATTTTTGTTCGCCATTATTGTTATGATTTTTTCCCCCTTTTTTAGATTTTTCTTTTGATACTGAAATACAATTTTGGGTTTGCATTGTTAATTGTTTGCCAAAATATTTGAAACGTGCATTTTTTTGTAAATATAAAAATTAACTTAACATATTTCGTTTCAATTAATTGCGGCAGCTAATGCAAATTAATTCAATAATATGGTCCAACACAAAAAATTTTTTGATTCTATTTACAAATTTTGTTTATCCGAAACTTCAAAATATTTGCCTATAGTATTGTCTACACTACCCTTCTCTGTTTCGCTTTACTAGTTTTGCAGCACTTTATTGTACTTGAAAAAAAGTGAGTATCATACAGCCATTAGTAATGGCTGTATGATACTCACTTTTTTTCCCACTTTTTCAGTGACTAGTTAAGACAAACAGAGTGAGATAAAAAATATATATACAAAATATTTGTGAGAGTGAGTGTATACACCCATAGATTTGGAAAAAATATAGAAACGTCAAAAAAAAAGTGGTAGCTCAACTTTTCTAGCAGTTAATCGAGCAATTATAGCAAAAAAAGAATTGGATTTGATTCTTTTTTTGACATTACATACTTTTTTCTGACATTTTCGAAATATTAGAGAAAATATTTGTATTTTGTATACCAAAGAGAATTTATTTGTTTGTTTGTTTGTTTTTTAAATTTGCTCAGGTCAGATCTTTCAATCCATAAGACCAGTGAGTTGAGAAACAGCCCAAAATTTCCAGAGACCACTCAGGGGAGGTTCTGGAGGGTTGAATAAAGTGTACAAAAACAAATTAGATTAAAAATTAAATAATAAAATAAAAGCATAATTATATAAAACAAAGTTTGATAATTAAATTAGATTAAATGAAAGTTAATAAATAAAGAAATATTAGAGAGAAGATGAAGGATACATATAAAAATAAAAGTTTTAAAAATTAAATTATACATTTATAATTCATTAATTCATAATTTTTTATTTTTTTTTTTTTTTTTTAATTTTTTTTTTTTTTTTTTTTTTTTTTTTTTTTTTTTTTGATTTTTTTTTTTTTTTTTTTAAATTTTTTATTTTTTTTTTTTTTTTTTTTTTTTTTTTTTTTTTTTTTTTTAAATTTAGAATTAAATTATATAATATTCATAAATCTTAATATTATAATAAAATAAAATAAAATGAAATGATTCCAAAGAAAAATCATTGTGTGAAAAAGTCAATAAAAATTAAATGTAGTCTTAATTCATAGTTTATAATTTATTCTATCCACAAAATCACACAATATTTTATATTCATCCATTTTTTGGTCCTTTAAGATATCTAATAAGGATTTTCTGTATAAAAGTGGGAAATTATTTCTTATATTATTATATATGACACAATCGTTAATAATATGTTCGTTATCTTCAACGGTGTTACAAATCTCACAATTAGATGTAGATTCAAGTCCCAAAAGGAATTTAAATTTCTTGTTAACTGTATGACCAGAGATTAATCTGTAAATTAGCCTGGTTTGGCAGGATGTAAAATTAGAGTTTTTAAATAGGAAAGATGATCTTGGAGAAGGGCAAATTTGTTTATAAAAGTGGCCGGATGAATTACACATTAAAGTGTAGTTTTCCTTCCACTTATTATTTATAGATCTGGAGATATCGTTAAATAGGTCTGTGAGAGTTGGTTCATTATCAAGAAAGTGAGTAGGAGAAAAAACTGCTTTTTTTGCTAAACTATCTGCTATAGTATTTCCTTTTAAGCCACAATGACCCGGGAACCAATGAATGACAAAATTTTTAATTTGGTTATGGCCGATAGTATCAATAATTTGATTTTCGTAGTGTCTATTTGTAAAGTGTAATAGAGCCGTTTTTAATGAAATACAAGAACTTTGGGAGTCAGTAATAATGATAATATTATTGTTTTTGATGATTAGAGATATAGTAATTCCAATTTTAATAGCAATGGTTTCAATATTTTTAATATAAGTAGGGTTTTTTAGTTGAATGGAAAATTTCCAATTTTTATCCTCAACAAAAATTCCAATTCCTGGTTTATTGTTAATTATAGAGCCATCTGTGTAAATTTTTGCGAAATTATTATATTTATTAAATTCAGCCATAGATAATGCATATTGTTCAGAGTGGTTTATAAAATTTTTGTTTGTGATTCCCTCAATATTTGTTATGATGCTAAAATTAGTGGGAGACGTTTTTTTTATGTGAAAAGGTTTAATTTTGGAAAGAAAAGTATAATTAGAATATAAGTCGTTAAGTTTATGAAGAGATCTATTGTTTTTAATGTCGTTACCGATTTTGGAATTATTATATAGATTTTTTGAAATGTAAATTAGTGATTTTTTAATAAAATCTAGATCTGAAGATGTTTCTAGAGATTCAGATAAAATAGCTGGAATTGGAGTAGTTCTTAAGAAGCCTAGACAAGCTCTCAGACAAGCATTTTTAATAGATTGACAGATATTAATATCTTTTTTATATTTAGTGTCTGTAAAAACATATGTGTATTCAAGTTTAGATTTAACTATTGCTTTAAAAATATTGATCATTGTTTCAGGATTTACACCTCCATTAAAATGGGTGAGAGTTTTAAGTAAATTAATGGAGTTGGAAATATTTGCTTTTAAGTTTGTGTAATGAATTGATAATGAAAGTCTATTTGTTAAGGTTGTACCCAGTATCTTAGTAGTCACTCTTTCTTTTATGTAGATATTATTAATTTTTAAATTTAGAGATTTGGAATTATTTTTATTAGTGAATAGTCTTAAAAAATGAGATTTATCAGTGTTAATTTGTAGTTTTAAAGATTGTAATTTATTAGTTAATGAGAGTAAAGTAGAATCTGTTATTAATTGTAAGTTATCATGATTATCGGCAGAAATTACAATGCAAATATCATCGGCATATTGGAAAATTTTTGTATCGGGGTTATTGATGTCGTGTAAAGAAGTGGTATAGATATTAAAAAGGGTAGGACTCAAACAGCTACCCTGAGGAATGCCTTTATTAGTGTAATGAATGGAAGTTTGATTGATATTTTGAATAGATATAATTCTATTTGTAAGAAATTGAGAAATCCAATGTGTAATGTTAATGGGGAAGTTGAAGTTTTTAAAGGTGTTTAATAAAATATTTTTATCTACATTATCAAAAGCCTTGGAAATGTCAATGTTAACTAAAACAATTTTTTTTTGTTGTTGTTTGAGGGAGATGATGAAATTAAACATTTCTACAAAATAGTCAGTAATATTTTTATTTTTTCTAAAACCAAAATTGTAATAATTAAGAATATTATTGGAGATTAGATGATCATTAATTCGTTTTAAAATGAGTTTATTGAAAATTTTTGAAAAAATAGGTAACAGACAAATAGGACGGTAGTTAATAATATTTCTATCATCCCTCCCCTTTTTCAAAATGGCGATTGTGTATGACGTTTTCCATTTTGTAGGGTAAATTTGATTTTGCCAGATGTTGTTGAAATAATTTGTAATAGTATTGATTAGGTTAGGATTAGAGGATACTAATTGTTTGATGATTTTATATGAGACTTTATCATATCCTGGAGCAGTATTATTTGAATTTTTAATAATATCAAGAATTTCAATGTTATTAAATTCCGCAGGATTAATAGTAGGATTGAAGTTATTAGAGAGATTATGAGGGGATTCAAAGGAGAAAGGAAAATTGTAATTTATAAAATTAGTAGCAAGTGTGGGATCTTCTAGGATTCTGTAGTTAGAATGTTTTTTATTTTTAATTTTATTGATGTTGTTCCAGAGATCAGAATTATTAGTTTTGTGATTGATGCTTGTTAAAAAAATATTCCAAGATTTTTTCTTTTCTCTTCTAATTGTTAATTTAAGTTTTTGTATAGATTTTTTTAGTTCAATAGCGGTAAAAAGGTTTTTGTTTAAATTATAAATGAGTTGTTTGTGTTTTTTTATGTTCCATAGTCTTTGTATAAGATCGTTCCACCAAGGTTTAGGTTTAAAAGTATTTTTACTTGTAATAATAGAAGTATTTTCAGAAATTAATTTTTCTAGGTGTTCTTCAATATTGCATTTATCATTAATAGAATTTAGATCAAAGTCTTTCAATACTTTTGACCAGTTTGTGATTTGTTTTTTTTGATAATAATTTAGTTTAAAGTCAATAAGTATTGGGAGATGGTCACTTCCTAAATTAATGGGATCTACTTTCCATGATAGTTTTTCAATTAGATTGATTGAGCACAAAGTAATGTCTAGTGCTGCAGAATTATTTCTGAAAAAATCTTGCCTTGTATGAGATCCGTCGTTTAATAAAAAGACATTATTAGCAGTGATAATATCTGCAATCTTATCACCCACCCTGTCGTGAGTAGGGGACAATGAACTATCCCAAAGACTATTATGAATATTTATGTCTCCAGCTATTAAACAGTTATCTAGATTCTGAGTTATAAGATGTTCAAATTCATTAACGATTTCCTGAGGTCTAATAACAGAATTATTATAAAAAGATAAGATATTAAAATTAATGTTTTTAAATTTGAGGTTAATTTTGAAAGCTTGAAAACGGATGTAATGAAAATTTAAATCAATAATTCTCCAAGAAATTTTTTTATGTATTAAAAAGCCTACTCCGCCAAAACCATCTGGTCTATCATCAGTAATAAGATTATAATTGTTAAAAGTCAAATTACTATTTGGATTTGTCCAGGTTTCAGATAAAATAACGATATCAATATGATTGGATTGTATATAATGATATAATAGATCTTTATTACTATTTAAACTACGAATGTTAATTTGTAAAATTTTTAAAGGTAACATAATGGAAGAATAAAATGAAAAATAAAAAACTGGAAAAAGAAAAAGTTTATGTTTTAATAAATTTATTTAATTTAATTTTAAGTGAGTCTAAATTAGCTGGATTTTTATTGAAGTCATCGGAATTATTTAAAAGTGATTTGACATCATTAAAAATAGAATCTCTTTCGTTTAATTGATTTTTTAATTCGTTTACTAATTTATTTAGGATTTGAATTTTTCTAGCATCAGAATTCATTAAGTTATTTTTCCAGGCTTGATTCTCAACACAGATATCATTAGCGAAATCTATTTGTTTAGGGACTTTTTGTTGGCTACCATAAAGGTGGCTTTTGGATTCTCTGAAACTAGTTTTATTTAAAATCATATGTTCCCTAATTTGTTTCTGCCTATATCGTTCATTACATCTGAAAAAATTAGTAACATGACCTGTTCCACAAAATTTACAAGAAAATTTCATGTCACAAACGTGTTTTTGTTCGTCTTCTATAGTATTAGCACACGTTAGGCATCTAATAATTTTAGATTTGCATTTGGAAATTGTATGTCCATAATTTAGACATTTTTTACAAAAAAGAGGATTAGGTATATAATATTCTACCTTCAATAAAAGATTATCATATAAAATGACGTTGAATGGAATAGTTCCAGACTCAAAAGTAAGTTTAACCAATTCAATTTCCTCAGCTGTTTTAGTGGCACTATTCCATTTAGTCATTCTTTCTACTTTAGAAATAGGGTATTTGGATCTAATATTTTCTTGTATTTCTTCATTAGAAAGCCCAATAGGAATGTTCCTGATTAAACCAATAGAAGAAGTGAAATTTTTAGGAATGTATGTAGTATAATTATCAAATTTTTTAAAAATATCTGATTTAACACAATTATTTGCGTCTTCAAAATTACTAAAAATAACTTTAGCAACATTTTTGCTAACGCTAGAGATTTCCTTGACATTTTTAAAATTATTTATTTTAAGGGCTTTAGCTAAAAAAACGAGATTTAAATTTTCTTTACTGATAAATACTGTAAATGGGCCATTATCTGAACGGTTATATAGATTAATTTTTTCAGCAGTAACTGACGGCATATTTGAGTTATTCGATGAATCAACAGATAAAGTTGAAGATGATGTAGGAGTTGTTACTGTATTTTTTGAAACTGCGACGTGAGTTTTATTATTATTATTATTATTATTATTATTAATTTTCCTTTTATTTAACATATTGGGATTTTTATCAAATTCACCGTTTACTATTATTTCATTATTGAAAACAATTTTTGATTTTTTAGTATTTATTTCATCTTCGGAATCTGAGAAATCAGTAGAAGTAAATGTTGGAGGTACAAAGTACTGCGTACTTTGTCCCTCCTTGCTTGTGTTACGTGGATTTATTATTTTGTGGATAGAAAAAGACTATGAAAAGACTTACCCGACTGATAAAAATAAACAAATCAAAATAAACTATAAGATATAATTAAATAAAAAACAAATTAATTAAAATTAAAAGAAAATTGTAAAATTTATAACACTTCACTAAAATGAGACGCTCACACAATAAAGTTTCGAGAAAGAATGAATTTATTTGTTTATTTTTAAAATAAATTTAGTAAACAATTTTTCCATTTTTGTTCGCCATTATTGTTATGATTTTTTTCCCCCTTTTTTAGATTTTTCTTTTGATACTGAAATACAATTTTGGGTTTGCATTGTTAATTGTTTGCCAAAATATTTGAAACGTGCATTTTTTTGTAAATATAAAAATTAACTTAACATATAAATTATTTCGTTTCAATTAATTGCGGCAGCTAATGCAAATTAATTCAATAATATGGTCCAACACAAAAAAAATTTTGATTCTATTTACAAATTTTGTTTATCCGAAACTTCAAAATATTTGCCTATAGTATTGTCTACACTACCCTTCTCTGTTTCGTTTTACTAGTTTTGCAGCACTTTATTGTACTTGAAAAAAAGTGAGTATCATACAGCCATTAATTGATTTATATTTATTTAATGAACTAAACTTTACGTAAAATTATGAAACTTCAAAAGGATCAGCCAATTCCTTCGTTTAGGAAAATATTTTTCGCTACGGAATATGTAACGTCACCGACCATCTTGAATTTAAATTCCAATTCTAATTGGAATATTCAAGCGCGTTACCAATTATGTTACCTTAACATCGATTTGTAAACCAACCTAAATAAACTGCAATATTTTTTATAGCAGTTTTGAGTTTTGACATTAGATTTTCCCCTTTTTTATCTGCACTAAAAATTCGTGAAATTCATTCGAATTGTGTGTTAATTCTTTATTTTAATATAAAATTAATTAAAAAATTGTTACGATTAATTAATTTTAATAAATAAATAACTTAGGGGCATTGAAATAAAATAAAATGTTGTCATCGGCGACAAATCTTGCAAAATTGAGGTAAATATTCACAACATCAAAACATAACCTCAAAATTAATCGACGTATCTTGGTTGTGATTTTAGGCAAAATTTGAAATTTCTTGTGTCTACGAAACAGAACTCGGCCATATTTTCAAGACATGCCTCCAATAAGGATTACTCATCCTCAGACGAAGAGGACCATAAATCAAAACCAAAAAAAGAAGTTAAAAAATCGAAAGAACTTGAGGGCACAGCCGTCAATCGATTGAATCAGCTGTTGGCCAGCATGTCCACAAATACTAGTGGAGATTTAGTGAAAGTGATGGATTTAAAAAAAGTTGGCAGTAAAAAACAGAAAATAAAGGTGGAGCGTGAGCAAAAGAAAATCGACAATCCTGATAACACAAAAAATGTTATTGAAGCGGCGAAAAGTGTTGCTAAAGCACTAGGTGGTGATGTAAAGCAGACGGAATCCGAATTACTATCAAAACTTTTGTTGCATTCCGATAATAAGGAAAATAATGTAGGTGCCAATGAGGCGCCCAGCAAAACTCCGGTTAGCTTAAGTGAATTGATCGTTGGCATGAAAATCGACAAAACTACGAAACCCACAGATGAATTACAGACCAAAGCGGATTACATAAGACGTGCAATGAAGCGAACTGGTGGCGGTAGCCTTCCTATCGATGGACAATTTCGAAAAGATAAACGAGAAGCATATGATAAATCAAGACGTCAACATCGTATTCAACCATTAGCCGGAATGGCCAGTGTTAATTTATTTGGATCGGAACCGTTAGGCATTTTTAAAGATCCAGCGAAATTACAAGAATCACCTGACATTCTTGAAACGTGGAATAAGTTAAAAAATCGTGAACTAAAAATGGCCGTTACACATCCGCCCGCTAATTATTTCGAGAAAATGATTTTATGGACGGAACAGGGAAAAGTTTGGAAATTCCCCATCGACAATGAACAGGGTCTTGATGTTGAGCGTAATGTTTATTTTGCTGATCATATATTTTTAGAGGAACATTTGGAGGGATGGTGTCCAACGAGGGGACCGGTTCGACACTTTATGGAATTAGTGTGTGTCGGTTTATCGAAAAATCCCTATATCACGGTGCAAGCTAAAAAGGATCATATAATGTGGTTTAAGAATTATTTTGAAGAGAAACAAGATATTTTGAAGGCAGTTATTGTTGACGATAAAGAAATCCCAAAAGAGCTGAGCCAGTGAATGTTGCAAATTTTTGTTGTAGTAAATTGTAATTTTTAAGTATGTACCTATATGAGTTTTTTTTTTTAATATTCCAGTATATTTCTGTCCCAAATAGCTAAAAACAGACATCTTTTATGCGTCGGTTGCCAGACTCGTTATTATCAAAAGGAATCTAGTTTCGTCGATAAGCTTCATTTTAGTAAAAGTTGTGTATCGAATAGACGGAGAAGTTTCATCGTTTACTCTCCATCTCTGGAATTGTTTACACATCAACTGCTTCAAGCTCAGCTTTGTAATCAACTACAAATTAAATCAAAAAATTCGCTCCTGCATTCAATGATGTTTTCTGGCTATACCAAGATATAGTGCTGGACAAAACAGTTTCCCAAAGAAACAAATTAACTGCAGCAAATATAATAATAAATAATAGCACTGAAGATCAAGAAAAGAGTAATTAAGAGCAACAACCAAAGATGCCTTGATCCACCAAGTTGATTCTTTTTAATATATACTTGTGATCGGGATGTTCAACTTTGTGAATGGACTAATCGTAAAACTCATTATAGATAAAGATTGCTAGTCGAAACAAAATATTGGTTGTTAACGTTGCAAAAATGTTATAGCTCCGAACCACATTGGGGCGATTGATAATTACCATGCTTCTAAAGCCCATTTACTATAACATTGTTAAACTTTATGTGTAGATTTAGATATTCATTTGTTGTATTTTTTGACTTTCTAATTCACGAACTACATTTAATTCTACATTCTAATTTTCTAATTAGTTTGTATCCGCGATTTGCAGAATATCCATGGTGTTAAATATTTAGCCAAACATAATGCTAGTGGGGGCACATCGATGGAATATTTTGAATAAGAATATTCACCAAACCGATTTCATTATTAGGATTTTTTTGTGTAATAAATGAATGGAAAATCGGATGAAAATTTACTAAGCGTTATGAAGAGACTCAAATTTATGTAAAAACAAAACCCTTTAGTTAAATTGGGCTCATTATAAAACGAATAGATGAAAACATTAACTCAGGTAAATTATTTCATGTGCTACTAATTAATTAATTTTGAAAGACCAAATTTATTTTAGATATATCTTTTCGAAACATTTGCAGAATAATAGCTAACGCTTCTTTTTACCGATTATAACGAAATCAACTCGATAAAGATCTTGAGGTTGGGATCTTGAAAATGTTTACAGTAAAGCTGGAGTGTATCCAAGATCAAAAGCAATATTGGCCATGGGATAATAACGCGAGCCTATTACCTGTTTATTAGCACTATTAGTCACTTGTATCCATTATAAAATATTTTTGCATTACCTAGAAAAACCAAAAATTCTATGAAATAATTACGTTACGGCAGCTCAACCCTAACTAATAAAAACTATGAAGTAAACTTCGAATATTTTTCAATAATAACAAAAAAAGTTCGAATAATCTGGAAAATTTGCAATAATCTTGAAGAATTACCGTATGCCTTTGATGAACATTTAGAAAATATCGGATAGGATAATCTTGTTATCAAGAAACAAAATGCCGCTCAAATGCACAATATACGGATTAATCTAAAATTATTTCAAGGATCTCGGTAAGTTTCAAATATTCATCTATCCAATGGAACAGTGGGACGTTCTGTAATGGTGGCACGTCCTTAGATTTGGGGGGGGGGGGGTATTCAATTGTGT
The DNA here is from genome assembly GCA_958295665.1 of Tipula vernalis. NCBI lineage: Eukaryota > Metazoa > Arthropoda > Insecta > Diptera > Tipulidae > Tipula > Tipula vernalis. The sequence continues at coordinate 305,107,538 of OY282559.1, forward strand.
GTAATATTTTATGGCATTGTGGCGGGGAGGTGCCAACAAAAAAAAAGACGTTACAAAAAAAAAAACAATGTGTCATTCCATTACATGGCTGGTAGTCGGCCTCACCGATTTAAAATTTTTGATTTTATCGCTTTGCTTTTACAAATCTAATTTAACAAGTATTATAAGTATCTAGTTAATTGCGGCAAAGGCGAAGGATAGCGTTTACTGATTTTTGAGCCCATTTTCAATCTTAAAACTAAAATCTCTTTACCGTTAAAAGGGTAAAAGTCTTAACCAAAATCAAGTCCTTAAATATAAAACAATTATCAGCCGTTGATTTAACATTGGGAATTAAATGCAACTTGAAATTGAGACTGTGAAATAAAAACTCTTCGAAATCATTATCCAGTTAGAAATTCTGATTGAGTCATCAGCATAATATTTGAAACTTAGAGAAGATTAAATTATGACTCAACAAAACGGCTAAGGAAGTGACTCGTACCTATCTGACAGATTGCTATATTATTAAAACTAATCGAAAACGATCAACAAAATCTGTTAAGAAATAGCCAAATTCCATCCTAATTGACCACACTCTAGATTTTATAATCCCCAGAATTGTTAAGAATTATCCAGGTTCCATTCTAATTTTTCATATTCCAGAACTTCAACTAAAAATCATTTTAAAATCAAATTTCCATCGCACATGTTGCATTTCATCAAAATTGATTATGTTGTTTCATAGGTACCGTGTATAAAAAACCCATTTCAATAAATTTTTTATGTTCTATGACTTAAAGAGGTTGGTCAACAAAAACCTTCATATATCCGAACACCCTCAACAGAATCCACATCAATAGAGTTCTGCCCCTTGGATTGCTCGAACCTTAGAGAAAAAATTTAGTTGATTATATGCATCTGTTGTCAAGTTATGCTAGACACGGACGGCCAACCGAAACTAAATAGCATTTTTTTACAACATTTTTTAAATTTATTTGAAGTTAATATTTCCGAAAATTTAAGAGTATTTAATTCATTCCGAACTGACATGAAAAAATTAATCCTCGCATCAGGCCATTTTTTACAAAAATGCTTAAAAAAATTAAGTCTATCTGACTCCTCGAGCGACATTTTTCCCACAAATCGTCCGTTACACATCACACCAAACCTTAAATTTTATAAGAATTTTATGATATTTTGAGGAGAGGCGGCAGTCCATAAAATATGTCGAGTTTTCTTAAATTTTCATGGCAATGATCATGGCAATATAAATCCTCTACCCGAAACCCCCAAATCACAGACTCACAATTAATGTTAGATTATTTAGAACTGAGGCATGTTGAACAGCAATCAAAATTGTATTCGCCATTGTTCTTCTCCGACCTTAAGAATTACCTCCTGTTATACATCCCTATAGTGTACTATTGAAAATCCTTAAGAATTTAAATTACTCCGTTCAGTGAGCATCCACAATGTTCAACATTTCTTTTCTGAAGATTCTGAAGATTTTCACAACATTATGTGAACAATGTAGAATTGGCTGATATAATTATTTACTCAGTGCTTTGCCTGGACAAAGCATTGCTGTGGACCATTCGATCCATAGAAACAAATACCGCCTCTCTCCTCCACATCCTCCGCCCTCTTCTTTATTATTTCGGTCTAAAAAGACCAATGTATTGAAATCCTATAAAAAATGATCAAACATTTCAAACGGTCCAAAACCACTTTCCTAGACGTTTCGAAAGTCGCTACGTCTAAAAAAGCAAAAAAAAAAAGAAATGTCCGTCCGTCTGTTTGGATGTCTGTATGTCTGTTTCCATGATATCTCGAGAACGGCTTGTTCGATTTAGATTTTTTTTTTGCCAATCTGTTTCTATGGTCATGGTCGAGATTTTAAAAGTTTTTGGAACCTGTACGTCGAGAGGATCCGGTACCTGCCATAAGAATTTACCCAAAATACATACCTGGTTATACAAATATTTACCAATTTTTTATATGTATATACTGGTTTGAATATTGAGTTGGGTATTGAGTTTGGGGTTGAATTGAAGGTTAAGTTAGGGGTCAATTTGCAGGTTGAGTTGGGGTTGGATATAAAAATATTTACGAATTTTTATATATGCTGGTTTGATTATTGGATTGGGCATTGAATTTAGGGTTGATTGGAAGGTTAAGTTAGGGATCAATTTGCGGGTTGAGTTAAAGTTGAGTTGGAGTTGGAGTTGGGGCTGGATAGGATATAGTGAGTTGTTGACTAATTTTGTATATACCAAAATTCAAAATTGGTATGCTGGTTTGAGGAGTGAGTTTGGCGTAAAGTTTGCGATTTAGTATAGAGTTAAATTGGGTTTATTTTGCGAGTTGAATTTGGGTTGAGTTGCGGTTTAGTTGGGGTTGGATTAGGGTTTAGTGAGCAGTTGAGCAATCTACATAAACATGGGAAACCTCACTACAACGGAAATCGACGGGACCAAAAACGTTGCTCGTTAAACTGAGGATTTGTAATTTTTTTTTGTAAAAATTTTATTGGGATTCTATATCATATTCTAAAATGATTTTTGGATAAAGTTCTGGAATATGGCCAATGAGGACGGAACTTGCCTATTTCTTAACCGATTATGATGAAATTTGATATGGGTGATTGAAATGGGATTCTAAAACGATTTTTGGATAAAGTTGTGGAATATGACCAAATACGATGGAACTTGACTATTTCTTAACCGATTATGATGAAATTTGACTTTTTATTTATTTTATACATTAAATTTTTTTAAGATCCGTATTAGAATATAAGAGCTCATTATAATGGAGTATATATGGAAAATATATGGTACTCTAAACTTTTTCTCCAATTTTATTTGGATGCCCTCTGCATTTTTTCCCGCTTTTCATCCCTTCGATAATTCAGCTACTCGTATTACGGTTTTCGCATTATTGTCATATGTTATTCTTTCTTGTTCGCCTTATTGGGTTAATACGTTAGCCACTTTTATTATATTTCTTTTTTCATTAAACTGTTTCTTCAGCTACATTTCAGTTTATGCATATAAAAGACACGTAAATAATTATAAATAATTATAATCCTAGTGTTCAATCGGGCAAAAATTATAAAAAATATCATGATATTTTTTATCACTTTTGGCAATAAACCCACTCATTTATCACACAAAAAAACCAACTTTTTTCTTGGTTCCTGTTATGTGGTTAGGATATATGATGGAAACACGTGTTGTTTATCAGACGTCAAGTATACAAGTGTATAGTTTATTCACGATGTTTTTACATGAGCTATATCTATGATACATGTAATTACAATACGTTTACATGTATCCATTATAATATTATTATGTTACTACGCTTACGTAACGTAACGTACATATTGCTATGTAACATCTCCCATTTTTAGCTAACTGATTTATTATTATGCATATAAATCAGTTATTTTTATTATTATTATTTTTTAATTCATATTATTACTAACAAATACGATTTCAGTTCGTTAATTATTAATATTCCATTTCAAATTATTAAATCTTAAGACTAGGTACATATTTCTATTTTTTTTTTTTTTTAACATGCAATTCTAATAATATACATATCATATAAATTCAAAAAATTATAAGTCTAATCTTTCCACAGGTTTAATAGTTCTCCCAAATCTGGTTTTAAAAAATTGAGTCTGGTTATCAGTTTTGTCAATTGACGTTACTGTATCGGTAAATTGTGTTGTTTGTATTGTGTTTTTATTAGGCGGTTTTATCAAAGCTTGTTCTTTAGGTTCACAGTTATTGTTGACATGCGGCTGAACTTCCGTTTTGATTGGAATCTTTGTTTGCGATTTATGGAGGTGATGATAGTTTCTTCGATAAAGTTTTCCGTTGTCCGACCGTACGATTACTGACCTTGGCCTTTCTAATTGTTGCGTTACTCTAGCGCTGATCCATTCTCTCGGAGCTACTTGCATCCTTAGTTGTCGTTGACTTTCAGGTCTGGTAAGTCTCTGGATCCGTGATGCATATTGTTTGCCTTTATTGCGTAATTTAGCAATGTTATCGTCTACGTATCGACTGGTAGTATAGTTCTAGTAATTCTGGACATTAACCGTTCATTCGGAGTTCCTAATTCCGTATTTCTTGGAGTGTTTCTTAAATTTTGTAAGGCTAGATACACATCAGTATTATCCTTTTGACATTTCTTGAGCAATAATTTAACCGTCTGCACTGCCCTTTCGGCAAGTCCATTTGCTTTTGGATAGTGTGGACTTGAGGTGTTATGCTTAAATTTCCATTGTTCTGCAAAATTTTTGAACTCTTTGGATGAGTATTGTGGGCCATTATCCGACTCGAAAATCTCTGGGGTTCCAAAGATTGCAAAATATTTTTTACAGAAATTGATTACTTCCAACGAGAAGTGCTTTTTAACCTTTCGAATTCTTTAAAGCCCGAATAGCTGTCGACTAATAATATATAATTATTTGAGTCAAAGTTAAACATGTCCGACGCAACAATTTGAAATGGGTAGTCTGGAATGGCTTTCAGAATTATCGGCTGTTTGTTGTTGGCTCGTTGGATAGCTTGACAGATACTACAATTTTCTACGTAGTCTATGACATTTTTTTCTAAATTTTTCCAGTAAAATGCTTGGCGTATTCTGTGTAATGTACTTTGAATACCCAAATGACTCAAGTGTGCTGTTTTTAAAATTTTCTCCACCTGCTTGATGGGAATTACTATTTTACTTCCTTTAAATAGTATACCCTCGTAAGTTGACAGCTCTTCTTTAAAGTTTAGGAAATGCTTTAGTTCATTTGGAACTTTATTATGTTCTGGAAATCCGTTGAATATGTATTTTTTCAAAGTTGACAGATTTTCGTCTTCGTTCGTGTCGTTAACCAAGCTGTTTCGCGCTGTTGGTGACATTGGTACAATAACGTCTATTTCCAATTCTTCCTCATTGCTGCAATATGGGTCATCGATATTTTGCACATCACTACTTAACAAGTCCGCTATCGGTATATCCTTGCCTTTTCGATATATTATTTCTGGATTATACGGGTAAACCTCTAACATGATCCTCTGTAATCTTGCTGGTGCGGCTTTCAAATATTTTTTAAAATTAGATTCTAACGGTTTGTGATCCGTTTCGATAGTCAATGATCTCCCATATATGTATTGGTGAAACTTTTTGCAGGCAAACCGGATTGCCAAAGCTTCTTTTTCTATCTGTGGATATCTTGTTTCAGTTTCCGTCAAAGATTTTGAGCTGTAAGCTATTGGATGCTCGTTCTGCAGCAATACTGCTCCTAATGCCTTTGAACTGGCATCCACTGTAAGTTTTAGCGGCAGGTTAACATTGTAATATGTAAGCACTGGCGGCGATGAAAGGATACTTTTTATTTTTTCAAAAGCCTCTTGTTGGCTAAAATCCCATACGAATTGATTATTTTTCTTGAATAGCTCTCTTAGTGGAGCGGTGACTTCCGAGCAATTCGGTATGAACTTTGACAAATATATTATCATACCCATCAGTCGTTGGATTTGACTGATATTATTAGGTTTTATGTTTTTAATAGCCAACATTTTTTCCGGGTCTGGTCTGATGCCTTCTTCTGACAATAGATGCCCTAAAAATTTAATATTAACTTAATATTTAACTTTTCTTTATTTAGTTTGAAACCGCTGTAATTTAGCGCTTTAATTACTCGATCCGTTATCTTTTGCAGCTCTTCTATCGTTGATGCATAAATTAGGATATCATCCATTGAACATTCTGTATTTGGGATATTTGCTATAATCCCTTGCATCACTTACTGGAACACCTCTGGTGCTGAAGCGAGTCCAAACGGTAACCTGAGACAGGTGTATCTTCCCCATGGTGTTGAAAAGCCAAATATTGTTGACTACGTTCCGCTACTGGGATTTGCCAAAATCCTTTTTTGCAGTCCAGCAACGTGAAATATTTCGCCTTCTTTATTTTTGCTGCAATTTCCTCTAATGTTTGTAAGGGAAAATGTCTTCTCAAAATACTACGATTTACTTGCGATGGATCAATACAAATCCTTAATTTTTTATTTTTATTTACTATTACGAGGGGCGACACTTGGCGTTGGAGTAGTTATTTTTTTTATTACTCCTAATTTTTCCATGTTGTCCAATTCCTTCTTCACATCATCTCTGATGGCGTACGGTATTCTCCTAGCAGGTAAAATCTCAAATTTGGCATTTTCTTTTAGATCAATATCGTACTCAAAATTTTTTATACAACCTAATCCTTTAAATATATCTTCATGTGAACCAAAACTGTCGGTTGTTTTAATAAAATTTAACGGTTGGCATGCATTTAATCCTAAAATAGGTGTTTTCGACCTTTTGATGACATTAAACACGATTTCAAAACTTTGATTGTTTTTATTTTTGATCAACAGTTTGGTTTGCCCCATAACCTTTATGACGAGGAATCATAATCTGAATTAGTCTGTACTTCATTTACTTTTTGATTTTTCTTTCTTCTACATGCGAATGCAAAATGATTTCTTTTTTTACATTTATTACAGATTTGTCCAAAAGCTGGACAACTACGCGAACTATGAATCGTTTAGCATCTATTTGCACATATAAGTTTTCTCTTTTGAAACATTATTTTTATTATTTCTACTATTAATATTTTTATATATACTAATTTTATTTATTTCACTTACATCATTGCCTCCGTTGGTTCCCGTTGCTCTTAATGTAGACCTCTGCTTTACCATTGATTCATGTACCTTGCGCGCGGTGATGGTTTTTTTGTAAGGTTAGGTTTTCCATTGCCAATAATTTTTCCTGTAAGTTTTCCTCATTTATGCCGATTATTATTTTATCTCGTAGCAGATCATCCTCAATTTCTCCATACTCGCATTTTACTATTTGCGACTTGATTTTAGTGTAGTAGTATTCAGCAAACGTTTCGTTTGCTTGTGTAGTTTTCCGAAAATGTACCGTTCGTAGGTTACATTTGACTTTGGCGTGAAAAAATCATCAAACTTTTTTATTATTACTTCAAATGTTGCTTTTTCTTTTAGTCCGAATGTTTCGAAAATTTTAACTGCTTCCGGTCCAATGCAGGTTAATAATGTTGCAACTTTTATGTTGTCGTCTTTTGTGCTCAATCCACTTGCCACTGCGTAATAATTAAACAATTTGATCCACGTTTTCGGTCATACGATAATATTAAGGCTTTTGGTGGTCTTAATCCTTCCATAATTTTTATTATTAATCTTTATTTTTCACTTTATTTATTTATTTTTTATTTATTTAATCCCTATTCTGACACCATGTTATGTGGTTAGGATATATGATGGAAACACGTGTTGTTTATCAGGCGTCAAGTATACAAGTGTATAGTTTATTCACGATGTTTTTACATGAGCTATATCTATGATACATGTAAGTACAATACGTTTACATGTATCCATTATAATATTATTATGTTACTACGCTTACGTAACGTAACGTACATATCGCTTTGTAACAGTTCCAGCTGAAAATTTTGAATTTATTTTCTTTATGATATTTTCGGTACTTAAATTAAATTAAATTTGCTTTTTTAAGATATTCGTCTGGTATTTACACAGTCACCTATTTATTTAAACAAATAATAATTTATATTTCGAAGATTTGTCTGAGAACACAAACACATCAAAAATTTGTGTCTCCTATATTTGGATAAAAACCAAATAGTTACAATATCAAAATAATTTATAAACAAAAAATAATTAAAAATATATATACATATTTAATTAAAAACCTGACGACAAAATGAGTTTATTAAATTTTACAAAGCGATTTAAAACAAAACCTAACATTTAAAATCAATTTATCATTTTTTATCAATGTTGGTTGTTCAATCGGGTTTGACGTACAGTATTACAAAATGAAGTTAGGGTGGGATAAAATATCATGATATTTTTTATCATTTTTACCCGATCGAACACGTCCATAATAAATACAAAATAGAAAAAAAAATACAAAAATTAAATAAAATGAGAGAAAAACAGCATTTCTGACACGCACGAAAGTCAATGCCAACTAATGTGCGTTGGAAATGCGATTCTAAAACGATTTTTGGATAAAGTTCTGGAATATGACCAAGTACGATGGAACTTGACTGTTCCTAAACCGATTATGATAAAATTTGACATGGGCATTGTAAATGGGATTCTAAAATGATTTTTAAATAAATTTTTGGAATATGGGATTCTAAAGTGATTTTTGGATATAGCTCTGGAATATCGCAAAGTAAGATGAAACATGGCTGTTTCTTAACCGATTATGATGAAATTTGACATGTGCGATGCAAATTTGGTTCTAGAATTCCATTTCCAACGCGCGTGCCAAATTTCATTTATTTATTGTTTTTGCCCATATTTTATCTAAAAATCATTTAAGAATCCTATTTCAATCATGGATATCAAATTTCTACTAAAACCGGCTAAGAAATTGCCAAGTTCTACCTAAATTGGCCATACATATAATTTACTATTTACTAAAGGTTCAATTTGAAATGTAAAAAGGTCAATTTGAAATGTTAAAGGTTCATTTCGGAGTGTAAAAGGAACAAATTAAAGTGGCAAAGTTTCAATTTGAACTGTACTCGTAAAACCTTTATCATCGCAGAAATATCTGTCCTTGTCCGCTCTAATAAAGTGACAGTTTATCTAAGGGAGGTTTTCATTGGAAAACTACAGTTGCATGGGACTTAAAAGTTTGTCCGTTGAAGTGGGGATTCCCCTAAATTGATTGTCTGTTGAAATGAAGTTTCACTGTATTTAAAAGTGAGTGTTTATATACGAGTATATGTACAGTATATATGTGTGATACTTAAACAAATGCAGACCCATTGAACGATTTGAACCAAACTTTAACGAAATATTGTTTAAGACTTAAGAAAGGTCACTATTAATATCTCAAACATTCATCTCCTCCTTGAGATGATAATCAGGTCTAAAGTTACTACAGAGGAATTTCTAAAACTTCAAAAATTAAGTTGATTTTTAATGACGGTATGATGGTATGATTTAAGCAGAGATTTGCTTCGAGCTAAGTTGAGTTGAACTTGAGTTAGGGTTTAGTTAGCCTGCATTGGGGTTAAGTGAATTGTTCGGTTTGGGGAATTATTTAAGAGTTAATTTGGAGTTAGGTTAAAGGTTAATTTGAAAGTTAATTTGGGATTGATTTGATGATTGATTTGAGGGTTTGGTTGGCGGTTAATTTGGTTACCGCGGTTAGAATTTTGTTGTGATTGAGATGGAGGTTAATGTATATATTGAGTTGAAGGCTGAGCTAAAGATTGACTTATTATTATTATTATTATTATTATGGGGGGGGGGGGGGGGCATGCGGGCGATCAGCCACTTCGCACTGCGACCTAAAAGATCTATTGTGCTGGCCCCTGCTTAATTATCTGTCCAGTCAATATTCAGGTTCTTAATGAACCTGACGATACTGCCTCCCGGTACGTGATACATACTATCTGGGCTTATTGCTCTCCCTCCTAGATGTTTACTACAGCATGTAGTTCCGCTAGAAAGGCGGTAGCATTGGAGCTCAAGGACCTCGAGAGGGTTGTCCCACTCCCGTATATTCCTACTCCTGCCCCGTATTCCGTTTGATTTTATTCTTACGAGTTGCTCGAAATTGCAAATCACCTGTAGGTCACCCAGCTTTACTATAGGAAGGCTAAATAAAACTGGAGGGTGCCTATTATCCAGAGTCCGCATATTTTGGGCTGATTAACCTATCAGCCATTCATCTTTCGGCTTATGCTGTTCCACCTTAGATTAGGGTTTTTTGTCAAGGTTTTCTCCTTTAGCGCCGTACTTTAGCCTGTGCCAAATGGCCAAAAATGTGCCAAGTGGCCTTAGTTACCAGTGGATGCCACGAGGGGGCAGTACGTACACTTGCGAATTGTGAACAGGTTACCCCTTACACAATTGTACCCATCACGCAGCTGCCTAATGACAAGACCAGAACAGCTCACGTGATGCGCACCCTACTGGAAGGTTACGGAGCTGGTAGATTAATCTACTCAACTTTGATCCCCCCCCCCCCTTCAATAGACGCCAAACCACCAGAAAAAAAAGATTGACTTAAAAGATTCATTTCGGGATTAATGTGGGAGTTAAATTAATCAAGACCGAACTTCTGACCACCTCAAGAGGTTTCAGCCCTTTATATTTTTCGTAATGGTTTCAAGAATACTAATTTATGATTTTACTATTATCGAAAATGTTTCAAGAAAAGCACCAACTTGGGTACCCCAAGCTAATCATATTATTAGAGTTGGTGGAAGATGACTGAAGAACTCATTGGAATCGAAGAGGTTTTCTAACATGTTTTGTTCGCGTAGATTGGAGTGCAGGTACCTTTAGGCCAACTTTTCCGAAATTTTTAAAGATCATCTTGCTTGGGCATACATTTAGAACTAATTCCTTTAGCGGCATTGCTGAGAAAGTGATTTTGCAACAGTACCAGATCACCTTCTTCGAAATCTTACGAGGTCGCCGCTTCGCATATGCATTTGCGTTGATCCTTTTGTTTTTCATTATGTTCCCTGCTCTGACCATATGTTTTTGTAATCTTTAGCAAGTACAGAGTTATGATGGGTATAAACTTGCCCTCTTGAATTATGGCACGGAAATCACGAGATACGTCGGTGAAATTTCGCAGCTCTAAGTCACACGAATTGAGATCCGTTATCTGAAATGATTCGTCATGATATTCCTTATCTCAGGAAAATCTCGTTGATAAGTGTCTTAGCGTACGTTTTTAATGTGAAATTTTTAACGTAAATAATTCAGTCCATTTTGTGGTGTTGTCTTCCTTAATGAAAATCCGTTTGTTGTGGGCTTTTGCCAGAAGTTGTGTCCAACTAAATCGATTGATGGAACTTCAAAGGGTTGTGCCATGGTGTCCTTAACACTCCTGCGGGTTTAAGATTTGCAACTTTATATTTTTGACATGCTTTTTCATTCAACCAAAGTATTTATCGGTGATTTTGGCGCAAGTTCTATCAACGCCATAGTGACCAGCAATGGATACTGTAGTTTAGGGATGACAAGTTGCGGTTTTGCGCTTATGCTATGATATAACCTCTAAAACACCAATTTGAGATTTCTAGATGGTTAATTTCTTCTTTCGTCTCTCATTTAGGAAAACTGATCAATTAGGTAGAACCATACCTAATTATTGACGCCGGTTCTTATCAACAACTTATGTTTCCGATCGGCTAGCTTTAGGATTGGTGCGTTAAGTAAAGCTGAATTTAGTTGATCGAAGGCTTTGAGTTCCTCGTTACCCTATCTCCACTTAATATTCTTTTCTGTCAAATGACACACTGACAACGTTAGAAGAAAAATCATTAATACATTTTCTAAACCAAGATGCCGTTTGAAAAACGTACCGACTTGTTTTAAATTGTTAGGTCGTTTCAACTAGCAATAGAAGATACCTTTTCTGGATTCACTTCAATAACATTATTTGTAATAATATGACCGAGATATTTCACCGATTCCACAAGTGGATGTATGGAATAGTTGTGTGATGACCAGCTCTGGACAAAGTATCTTATAACAATAAAATAGACAAGGTGCAAAAAACGGCCTCTTTGTTTCTAAACAATATATTGTTCGTAGATTAAAATAATAAGTGCGGATTAATATGCTTTATTAATATTTAGAATTACATGTATCTGTTCGTGTACAGGAAAAACTCAAACCTAACATACTACTGTCAAAACTATAAAAGAGTACCTTTTATCCTTTAAAGGTGGCATATCACATGACACTCCTCCCCACCACAGTTGAGTGCTGCGATCACAAATCCAAACGAACTGGTGCTCTATGTGGACGTTGGCTTAGTCGAATAACTGGAGTTGGATCTACTATTGCCGTTGTTAGTTCGGACCCGGTTACCGAAACCTGTTGATTTTGAGGACTACGATTCTGTTGAACGGTGGCAGATGAATTTGCGGATCCTTGTAGCTGGTATGGGCTGCTATCTAATGCCGCAGTCGGCGGGCTCTGTCGTTCTCGGATTGCATCTGCATGTCTGCGTTTGGTGGTTTGATCGGGAAATGCAACGCTGTATGAACATCTGTTATTTTGCTGTGTGATTGTCCCAGGGTTCCATTTCGTATCATTGTCTGTTCGCACCCACACGTTATCACCTGCATTGAAATGGCGTTCGAGATTCCATTGTCACTAGCGATTACTTGAGGCACTCCATAACGAGCGAACAAACTGGTAAGCACTTTCTCAAGCATGTTTGTCGTGATACTTCTCATCGTATAGACTTCTACCCATTTCGAAAGCTCGTCCACTATGACCAGAAACTGTTTGTTTTTGTTTGTTTGTTTCGATGTGAATCCGTTCCCAGTCGCGTGCTGGAACGTTCCATGAGTATAATGACACTTCTTGTTGACCGTTTCGGTTCTCTTGACAACTTTGGCATCGTTTAACGAAGTTAAGTTTTGGCCACCATATGTAATACCGAGCCATTGCACGCATAGCTACAATACCCGGATGGCCGCTGTGTAGTCGTTGGAGTGCGGCTATACGTAATGATGCAGGTAGCACCATTCTTCCTTGCCACATGAGGATATTGTTTTCTACAGACAGTTCGTCTTTGTGCTGTAGAAACGATTGGAATTGTGATTGTTGGCACATCTGTTGTGTCCACCCTTGTTTCACTGCAATAATAATGCGAGACACCTCCTTGTCTTTATTGGACTCGACTGAGATGCTTTTCTCGCAGAACTGGAGGTCATCCATCTTTCCTTTGCCAATGTAGTTGACGTCGTCTTCAATCTTTTGCCTGTCGGAGTGTGGTTCTTCTGTTGTAGTCGGCATATGTGATAAAAAATCGGCAAAAATGTTTAATTTTCCCGTAATATAGTCGACGTCATAGCTATATGAGTTTAATAGCAATGCCCATCGAATTAAAAGATTATTAACGAGTTTAGGCAAATTGTGATTCCTGCCAAATATGTGCGTCAACGGTTCGTGGTTCGTAACCAATGTAAAATGTGTACCCGCTAGAAATCTGTCGAACTTTTGTACCCCAAAAATAATTGCAAGTGCTTCTTTGTCAATTGTGCCGTAATGTAACTGAGCACCTGATAATTTTCTTGATGCAAACGCAATCGGTAAGTCAATCCCGTCGCTGTTGCGATGACTAAGGACAGCACCAATTCCTTTGTCTGATGCGTCACATGTTACATACAGATCCTTTTCATCATAATACGAGTGTAAGACCTGTGCGCGTGAAAGCTGGAACTTAATTTCGTTGAAAATTGCTTGTTCATGACTCGTCCATTTGAAACGTTTATTTTGCCCTGATAGTGTGTGTAAATCAGATGCTGTACCGTGCAAATTCGGTATAAATCTCTCGTAGAAATTTACAAGCCCCATAAATGAGCGTAACTTCTGGAAGAAAATGCACTTCTCTTGTTTGATCCGGAAACCCGCTTGTTGTAATCGTGTGAGTACTTCTTTTAAATTGTGCATGTGCTCGGCATCGGTTTTTCCTGTGATAGCAATATCATCGAAGTATATCGCCACTGAGTCAATATTTGATAATAATTTTTCCATGTATCGTTGGAAAATAGCTGGAGCGTTTGCTATTCCAAACGGTAATCGATTGTACCTGTAGTATCCCATGTGCGTTGAGATTGTGAGTAAATGTTGTGACTCTGCATGTACTTGAACTGTAGACACGCATCCTTTAAATCGATTTTGGAGAATCGTTCTCCACCAGCAAGTGTGCGCCGTAAATGATCGAATAATGGTACTGGATGTTTCTCCAATAGCAAGCAGGGTTTTATCGTAACGCTGAAATCCCCACAGATTCATATGTCTCCGTTGCGTTTTGGTACGTTTACAGTTGGTGTAACCCATTCTACCGGTGTTTCATTTGGATCGACTGGTGTCAAAACGCCTTCGCTGATTAACCTGTTGATTTCCCTTTCGACATTGTTCTGTATCCCGAATTTGAAATATCGGGGGTTGAAGCGTTTCGCTTTTGCATCATGTTTGAAGTGTATTTTCACTTTGTAGTCTTTGATGCGCCCCATTGTATCACTGAATAATTCGTCGTAATTTAAAAACATATTTGCTAACCCTGTGTGTGTTTGGGTGCCTGTATCATTGTATGTTATTCGGCGTTTGTAAACGAATAAACGTGTGCGGGAAATGGCATGTTGAAAGCTTCGCACCATGGTAACCAAACAAAAACAGTTTTGCCTGTTCATGACAATTACTGGTAATTTAAGTGTTTCGTTGTTGTAGGTTACGTGTATATCTGCCTGACCCACAGTTTGTAATTGATGACTGCCGTAAGCCATCAGCTTAGGTGCCTGTATTAGCGTTGGTTGACCTATTTGTTTCCAGAGATGTTAATCGATGATGGAATGTGATGCACCAGAGCCGTAATCAAATGTAGCTTTGATTCCATTGACGTGAATGTCAATGCGCTTACTTGTTTTAGTAACATGATTTATAGTGTAAATGAAAACACTGCCATCATCACTGTTATTGCTGTTACTGTCAGCCGTGGACATTGTCGCCATTTTGTGAATATTTCCCGACTTCCATCCACTGTTTTTTTGTTGTTGATAAATTTGTGCTCTGCCCGTTTTAATGCAACATGACGCATAGTGACCACTTCGCCTGCACGAATGGCATATCACATTTGTTGCTGGACACGTACTGTCGTTTGTGTGTCTCTCTTTACCGCAACGTTTGCAATGATTTGCGTATAACTTTTGTGGAAGTTGTGTAGTGTTTGTGTTTCCATGTTTCGATGTTTTTTTTCCGTGTATTTTATTAACATTTTCTTGATTTCCGTTTGTTGCATTGGGTTTTAATACGTTGTTTTCTGCGCGTTCTCGTGACTGCACTACTTCGAAAACTTCTTTAAATGTCACTTCGCCCATCGTCTCCATTTCTTCATTTGCAGCGTTTCTGACTGTACGTGTTGTTTTCAGATCCGGCCATCTCTGTCGAAGTTCGATTTCGGCATGTTGATGACGAATGCCAGCTGCGAAACGATCGCGTAAATGACGATCGAGATTCTCAAAATCACAGTCACGGCTAATTGTACGTAATTCGTTTGCATATTGTTCGAAGGATTGTGTTTCTTTGCGCGTACAATTCCAAAACTGTGACAATGCCTTAAATCGAGTCGTTTTGTGTGTATACAAATTAATGAAACGATCGATTATTGTTTTGTATGTAGTTTGTTCGAACGGTGTGGTGGCATCCGTAAAAGACACTTTAAGTCCGTGATGAGTGTCCGGTGGATTAATATTATTTATTAATATTTAGAATTACATGTGTCTGTTCGTGTACAGGAAAAACTCTAACCTAACATACTACTGTTAAAACTATAAAAGAGTACCTTTTATACTTTTAAAGCTGGCTTCACATGACAGTTTGTAAGCGGGGCATTGAGGTCAACACTGACATGTGCATCAGAGGTTATGTTACACTTCTTCCGGTCGATATTTTTGGTAAACATAAGGCGGTAAATCCGGCTGTCCGACTTGCAGCCGTTTCTCAGTAGAAGTATCTTAATACGAGGTTAGGTTAGGTTAGGTTGGAGTGGCTGCTTACGCACACTTAGACCGGTGACGGTCCATTGTGATACCACAGGATGTATCCCCTTTTACCCCTATTGGAACCATTTCGAGCTACTTATGTAGCGTAAGACGTCCCGCACTTTAATGTTTTCGAGATCCGAGAGGCAGTCCATCCTGAACTTACCTAAGTGTTTGTGCCTTCTGAGAGCCAATGCTGGACACGAGCAAAGGAAGTGGTCTCTTCCTCCTCTTCGTCCAAGCGGCTTCTGCAGAAGTCATTAGCCTCCAGACCCAGCCTTCTTGCATGTTCTCCAAAAAGACAGTGTCCCGTGAGAATTCCTACGACCGTTCTTAATTCACGTCTGCGTAAGGATATTAATGCCCTAGTGCGCCCCAAGTCCAGCTTTGGCCAAACTTGTCTTGCAACTCTACAGGTGAGGGTGTTAGACCACCTTCCTCCCGCTGATAATAGCGCCTGCTTCCCAAGTGCTTGTCTCAGCGCTGTGATAGGCCTCCCCAGACTTGCCCTTTCCGGTTGCAGCTAGAGAGTCGTACCACGCCTAGCAAGTTCATCTGCCCTGCAGTTCCCCATGACGCCCGAGTGACCTGGGACCCAAACTACCTGGATATTGCAATGCTCCCCCATCTCATTTAGAGATGAGTGACAACTCAACGCCACCCGTGACGCCAAAGACACCGATTCTAACGACCGGATCGCCGCTTGACTGTCCACATAGATTGTGATATCGTCTGAGGATAACACATTATGCTTCAACCACGTCATGACCTCCTCAATCGCTACGACTTCAGCTTGGTACACGCTGCAGTAATCAGGGAGACGAATAGAAATATTTACATTTAATTTGTCACAGAATACTCCAGCTCCTACTTTGCCGTCTAGCTTGGAGCCATCTGTGAAGAATTGCAACGCTTCGGTTTCCGATAACGGTCTATCCCTCCAGGATTCCCTTGAAGGGAAGGAGGTCCGAAAACGCTTTTCGAAGCGTAGAGTAGGTTTAATGTAGTCAAGATTCGCCAGCTCATCCTTCAACGATCTGACAATAGTAGAGTGTCCTATACTAAGACACCTCCACTGAGAGACGGCTGCAAGTCGTACAGCCGTATTTGCCGCCATCTGTTTGCCAAAAAATGTCGACCCGAAGAAGGTGCAACATAACCTCTAAGGCACTTGTCGGTGTCGACCTCAATGCCCCGCTAACAAGCATACAGGCCGTTCTTTGCACTCTCTCAATCTTACTTTTGTAAGTTACCTTGTCCAGAGCTGGTCACCAAACACCCACCCGTACATGAGTACAGGTCTCACTACAGCGGTGTAGAGCCAGTGTACCAGCTCCGGCTTCAGACCCCATATATGACCAATGGCGTTCCTACAGGAGTACAAAGTAATAGTAGCTTTGTTTATTCGCTCCAACATGTTGGGCTTCCAACTAAGCTTACTGTCCAAGATAATGCCCAGATATCGAGCTCTATCAGTAAAAGCAAGTCTCGTGCCATATAAGGTAGGAGGGACAACTACCGGGATTTTGTATTTCTTAGTAAAGAGTACCAGCTCTGTCTTGGACGGGTTAATACCAAGTCCACATTTGCCAGCCCATTTCGTAACGATGGTAAGCGCATTTTGCATTACGTCTACAATCGTGCCCAGGAATTTCCCGGTAACAGCTAAAGCTACGTCATCTGCGTACGCGATAACTTCAATACCCTCTCTCTCCAATTCAAGTAGTAACCCGTTTACCACTATGTTCCAGAGAAGAGGGGACATAACCCCCCCTGCGGGGTTCCCCTAGTTACTCGCCTCTTGATGGTGGAGTCCCCCAACTTCGACCTAACAATCCTGCTTCCCAGCATATAATTGATTAACCCTATCAGAGGAACGTCCACCTACAAAAATGACAATCCCTCCTTGATTGCCTCCGCTTTCACATTATTAAAGGCGCCTTCTATATCCAGGAAGGCCACCAAAGAGAATTCCTTCGAATTAATCGATTTCTCAATCGTAGACACCAAGGCGTGCAGAGCAGTGTCCACAGATCTACCCTTTGTGTACGCATGCTGAGACGATGCCCACTTCCTGGCACCTATTTTATCTCTGATGTGTACATCCAGCAGCCTTTCCAAGGTTTTCAAAAGAAAGGATGATAGAGTTATTGGTCTTAGGTCCTTAGGATAGACATGTGAGCTTTTCCCCGCGTTCGGTATAAACACCACATTGACCTCCGTCCAGTACCTAGGAATATAGCCCAGCTTCAAACACCCTTTGAATATAGCTTCCAGGTAGGGAAGAATAATTACTGAGTTGTTTTGAAGTTCCGCTGGTATAATTTGATCCGGACCAGCCGATTTAAATGGTTTAAAACCCCTCGGTGCCCATAGGATCCGTTTTCTGGTTACGATATCCTCTGTGGTTACTGACAGTGATTCCTGATGATTGCTACGCACCAACAGGTCTTCAAAGCTCCCTGGGAAGTGTGTCTCGAAGAGAAGCTCCAGAGATTATCCACTAGAAGCTGTCCAAGATCCGTCCGGTTTTATCAAAAAACTGGGACTAGATGTACTTTTGGAAAGAATCTTCCTAAGGCGGGAGGTTCCGGATACCTCTTCCATGTTATCACAGAAGATTCTCCAAGACCTCCTTTGTGCCTTTCTTAATTCTTTCTTATAAATTCCGAGTTTCTCCTTATAGGAGTCCCAATCCTGAGCCTCCCTTGTATTTTTGGCTCTATTAAAGGCTGTCCTACAAGCCTTACGATAGGTTCCCAGTTCCCTGGATCACCATACCGGTTTTTGCCTACCCCTAGGCTTAGCCAGTGGGCAGGCAGCGCGAAAGGATCGGTTGCATGCGCCAGTAACGCTAGCCACCATGTCCTCCAGCTCCCCAACGGTTGTCGGGGGCTCCATAGCCCTCGTCGGTAACATTCCCTCCAATAATTCCCCATATTTGCTCCAGTTGGTCCTTCTAGGGTTCCTGAAGGCTTCCCGGGTAGCAGGGTGAATATCGAGGCTATAGGTTAAATATCGATGATCAGAAAAGGAGTGTTCCTTATCCACCCTCCAATTTTTAACCATATGAAGAATATTATTTGAGGCAAGGGTCACGTCTAGAACCTCCTGCCTGTTACTAGTAATAAATGTGGGTTCCCGCCCAATATTACACACTGAAAGGTTAGTACTCATCAAATAATCAAAAAGCGATTCACCCCTTTCATTAATGTCCGTGCTTCCCCAGATAGTGTGATGCGCATTAACATCAACTCCTAGTACCACACCTACCTTTGATTGTTCCACTTCACGGATCAGCTCCTCTAGGTTATCCGGAGGAACCTTCTTCTCCCGGTTCATGTAGGCAGAAACTAGCCAGAATCTAGAAGTGCCTACTTCCAGGCTAACTGCAGTAGTATCATCATTGCTGTATTGAGAGAGAAGGAAACGATTAATATTATTTTTCCCAAGAATACAAGATCTGATCTTCCCAGACTTACTAGAGGATATAATTTTATACCCCTTGGTTCTGAGGCCACAGATCCTGTTGTTGTTAATCCAAGGTTCTTGGATTAGTATCACATCCTCACCCGAACTAGTTAGCCTGAGGAGTAGAGCTGCCGAAGCAGCCTTAGAATGGTGAAGGTTAATTGGTGTTATCTTAATCATAACCATTTAACCTCTACCTATCTCTATGGTATATTCCTGCTACCGCAGGAATATTATTTCTCGGTATTTTGGGATGCGCCGGATCCGCCCGTCTCGCCACCCCTCATACCCTCTGTAGAGGACTTGTCAGTGCCCCCTGTCTGGCCGGGCTGCCGACATCCTCCTCCATCGGTACATCAGCTCCTTCGCTTAAGTGCCCCTCCTTAACCTTCAAGGGAGGCCTTGCCCGACCGAGGTCGCCGGCTTCACTCTCCCCCATACCCTCAGCTTCTCCCCCCATGCTGCTGGTACCCCCTTCAGGCCTGGGCGGGTTGCCACCATCCTCCGGTTGGCCTACCGTACGCGCTTCCGCCCCATCCTTTTTATAAACGTTGAGAGTAATTGACCCGAAACCGAAGTCAATTACTCCCTTCGTTTTGTGAAGGAGGGCAAGGGACTCCTTATTTATTACCATAATTGATAATTTCGAGCCCCCCTTCGCCTCCTCCTGCTTGACGATCTTCCAATTTCCGGTCGGAAGACTCGGGTTACTGGCCTGAATGATTTCCAAAGCCTCGTCAGGGCTAGCCGGTTCGGATGGCAGCCAGACACGTGCCCTCGGCCTGCTGGGAATTTCCTCCCGATTATTTTGCGCCTGGCCACACCTCCCCTACTTTGGCTATAGCCTTTTTATATAGATCCACAGATCTAGAGTCCAAGCATGCAGTCATCTTCACACGCCCTTGATACCATCCCGCATCTCTGCAGGATGGGGGTGGTCCCGGATTTTCACCCAGGACCTTTAAAAAGACGAGGTTGAGTGCATTATACACCAACCTCCATTTTCCGGCCGTGATGCTCCCATCTTCTTGACTTTCGTCAATGACGGCTAGCATCAACCCATGCTCCCTCAGGACATCGCTGAACAGCTTTGTCCCTGAGTTGGAGCTCGGCTTCTTTTCAGTCACCTACTTGGCCCGCTTGCTGTTGACTACTTCCACCTCGTCCCGGGACCGCTGTCTTTTCGACACATGGTTCCTTTCCGAGCCTCCGCAGCCCACACTGCTCCTTGCCCAAGCTACTGATGTTCTTTGCTCTTCCGCAAGCTGCCCCTCGGGGGTCGCAGTCCACTTCTCGAGAATTCGGAATGCCGAGCGGCGATTCCTGTATCGCTTTTTCGCCGGAGGAATGTCTCTCGTCCCACTCCCCTGCGCTGCGTTGGTACCGCTAACTCCCGGGACTTTTGCCCTAGAGCCAACCACCTTTGCAACCTTAGAGGCCCCACCCGTCTTGTTCGAGGTACCTCCCTTCGCTGATACCGGCTTTTGAGGAGAGCCGGTGCCCTTTGTTTTTTCGTTGTTCGATCTTTTCATCTTATTCCCACGAGTATCGGAGAAATAAAGGTCCGCCTGCGCAGAGATCCGTATACGCAGGTAAGGCTAAATACAACTGGAGGTCGCCAGGTATCCAGAGGGCTCCGTTAGCGACTGGGCTTTGTTAAATGGGCCCCCAGCCTAGTTGATCATCAGCACGGGTCGCTTAACACCTTAATCCATTTTCCCTCCGCCCACATTCTCTCCCCCTTTCACCTATTCACATGGAGAGCCCAATCCAATGGGATCCATTCCATTCCCCGGGTCACCCGTTTATAGGGTACCCCCAATCATCACCCGCGGAGACTCCGGAGGTGCAGAGAGGACGCGACGCCCAGTCCGCCGTGGTTGTTGGTCGATGCTTTTCTGGCGCCATCTGTTCGCCTTTCCATGCTGGGCATCATAGGCACTCAGAATTTAATGAACTGAGGTTAACCACTCCCCAGTTCCCTGAGACTCTCCCACCAGCTGGACTGCGGTTGGGGGCGGCTTATTTAATTCACCGCTAACCTACCTATCGATAGGTCGTCCACTATCCACCACCTATCACCCCCCCCCCCCCCCCCCCCCATAGCTGCAGTACGCCACGGGACATTGGTATATAAGAAACATCAACATCGATAAAGCTCTAATAATTAAAACGGCTAATGAAACGATAAAGGCATTAGCTTAAAGTGCTCTTCGAATTTTGAATGATTTGAAAATTGATTGATTCCGAGTTAGATGTTAATAGCATACAGATTAAGACTTAATATAATAATTATATTTTAGATTGTAAAATTTTGACACTTCTTAGAAAATTTCGCATGCACTCAGTTATAGAATTGCTGAGCAGGTTCAGGAAATGTGTTATCAATTTGACATGGACTTACTAAGCATGTGATATGTGAAAGGCAACTACCCTTTTACGCAATCTTTATTTGTTTTTTTTTTCAATTTTACATCGGTTGCATTACAATAAACCAGATTACTTCAAAGACAGCTGCAATATCAATATGATTAATCGTACCAGATTTTTTTTTTGTCAGTTTCGAGTGCCTTGATTATAAGATGCTTAACCACAATAATTAACAATTCTATTGTAAATGCGCAAATTTTATTGTATTTGAAAACAAAAAACTGAGTGCTAAAATGCAGAGCTGTTTTGAAATCAAATATACGACATATGCGCCAACATTGTTGGAATTTGTTCTATATTGATATTTGATTTATGTGAGTATAACAATCATATCTTTGATGACCACATTATTTCTGGTTGAAAAATTCCTGCGTTATCTATCCGCTCATCACCCGGTATTTTCGTATTTTTCGCATGTTTGAATCTTAAAATAGCTTCAAGTGTGTATGAACAAATATAATGAATGATTAACAAATCATTTGATATCTATTGAAAGTGGTTAAATTGAATTAATTATTTTACTACGGGCTGGAAATTTACGTATGAACGATTCATGTAGCTTCTTTAATTTTATTGATTTATTATAAAGTGTTTATAATTTAACGTCTTACGGATACGTTATTTAATTATGTAATTAGTTTAATCTTTTTTTTTTTTTTTAATGAATTTGATTTGTTCACTCTAATTTGCTAATCTGGGAATATTATGAAGAAAGTTTGTATAGGTATTGTACACTCCACCATAATAGGTTGGCAAAAAATGTTTTAATCAAAATATAATTAGGCGATTAATTATTTTATTGTATCTATAGTAACGAATTAAAAACAGTCTTGATATCGCATAATGTTGTTGTGCTTATTATCAATGGCGAATAATATTGGTTTGAAATGAATGTATACCAAAAAAAAAAAAATGTCTGATAACTCAAAACGGTTCTAATAAATTGGCGATTGATAAACGATAACATGATTGATAAGTTTTAGTATTTAAACAAGTGACATTTTAACCACTGAGTGATTTTAGTTTATTTGATTTAAAAGTGAAGTTTAACAATAAAAAAGCTGTATAAAATTACCAGATTTACTATGAAAAGTTTTATAGTTGTGTCAGTGGTGTTAGCGATAATTGGGCTCGCGACAGGAGTCGAACAAGACGTCTGTTTTGGGGTTGATGATGGAATATATCTAGATAATCCAGAAGCCTGTCAAGCGTTTTTCTTGTGTTCAGGAGGCGTTGGCACTGCTGGGCGTTGCCCAGACCAATATTATTTTAATTTTTGGAGCCAAATTTGTGATTGGCCCGACAATGTTGATTGTACAAATGAACCAGATTCAACGACTACAACGGCGGAACAAACTGAAGCTCCATCAACCGAACAACCAACTACAACGGTGGAACAAACTGAAGCTCCAACAACTACAACTGTGGAACAAACTGAAGCTCCAACAACTACAACTGAAGATGAAACCGAAGCTGTATCAAGCTCGCAACCAACTACAACTGTGGAAGAAACAGAACCACCATCTGAATCAACACCAGATGTTCAAACTACAACAGAAGCAGCAACTGAAGCTCCCTCATCCGTTTGTTATGGTAGGGATAATGGTGATTTAGTTGGAAGTCCTGATGGATGTGAATTCTTTTACCATTGCGTTGATAATTTGGGATTCCTCGGCACATGCCCAGCTGGATTATTATTCAACGGTGCCCATTGTGATGCAGCAGACCGAGTACAATGTGGAGATGAAACAACCACAGGCGCAACAGAAACACTTCCTATTTCTACAACTGTAACTTCAACCGAAGAACCTGAAACTACTACGGATATACAAACCGAAGAGCCGCCAATTGATCCAAGTACGATATGTGTGGGCAAACCAGATGGAACATTTTTAAATAACCCAGAATCATGCCCTGCATTCTTTTTTTGCCATGAAAATGTTACATTATGGGCTGAATGTCCAGAACCATTCTATTTTAATCCTGATATAGATGGTTGCGATTGGCCACATAACGTACAATGCACAACTGAGGAGCCAACAACTGAGCGACCAACAACAGAAGTTTCAACAACCGCAGCAGATACAACAGAACTACCAGAGACAGAAGAGCCTTCCACTGAACCTCCATCAACAGATGAACCTACCACTGAACCTCCATCAACAGATGAACCTACCACTGAACCTCCATCAACAGAAGAACCTACCACTGAACCTCCATCAACAGAAGAACCAACAACACCGGTATGTTTACCAAATGATGTTGGATTACATCCACATCCATCGATATGTTCCCAATACAAATTATGTTTCAATGGCCAACAATTTGATTTAACATGTGATGCCGGTGAACATTTTAGCTTAGAAAAACGTGCCTGTGTTCCACGTGCATTGGCCAATTGTCGCCTTGAAGATCCGTTCTGTGATCCAGAAGAATCAGCAAATCGTGCAATTTATTTCCCACATCCTCATTTCTGTAATCAGTTCTTTGCTTGCTTCCGTGGTTCATTAGTTGATTTAAGTTGCAGTCCTGGTGATCATTGGGATCCCATTAATTCTTGGTGTGTAGCAGAAAGTGAATCAGAATGTGTCGAATAAGATGCGGATATAATTAAAACTTAAAGCAATATCATCTGTTCAATTTTTATAAGTTTAAAAAATAAAAATATTTTGATATTTAAAAAACAAATTTTTTTAGCCTGTAGTCTGTTATTTTTGGTGTATTAAGTTGTAAGAGCCTTAGCACGCCGTGGTCCTAATTACAACATGTTTTGACAGACATTAAAACGATTGTTTGGACAAGTGTTCATTGTGCTGATTAACTATAATGTTCATCAATACGTTATAAGTACATTTTGAAAGGTCTCGTCTGAGACGTGGCAAAGGTCGATTTTGTCCTCTAAGGCCTTAATTAATTTCATTCACAATGAAAACAAAAAATTAAAATTTATTCTTAACAAATTCAAGCAATAAAACTTTAAATCTAGCAAAAGTTTTAACATGTAAACATTATTATGTAGACTTTTGTCAGTGAAGATAAATAGAAATAAATAAAAAGCAAATTTTTCAAATATTATAATTAAATTTTTATTTTAGTTTTAATTCACACATTCGGATGTTTCAATAGGAACGCATCCTCCTACAGCTTGAGAAAAATGTTGATCTTCGCCGCATGATAGTAGATGTAAAGTTCCATTGAGACACAAATAGTAGAGCGAACACTTATTTGGAATTTCATGTAATGATACTTGATTTGCCTCACATGATGGTCGGGTATCTTCGGGCTCCTCTGTTTCAGTGGTAGTGGGCGAGTCCGTAGGCCCTTCGGTACTTGTCACGTCATCTCCACATTCGACTCGTGATGCAAAATCACAATACTGTCCATTGAACAAAAGCCCCTCTGGACAGGTGCTTTCAAATGGTACATAATCCACACAAATGAAGAACGCATCACAATCTGCTGGATTATCAACCATAACACCATTTTTAATATTATCACAAACAGATGGTACTTCTGTCGTTGTTTCCACATTTTGTTCAATTGTAGTAGTTTCAGTTGGTATTGCAGTAGATGTTGTGGGTTCGGCAGTGGTTGTGGGTTCGGCAGTGGTTGTGGATTCTACACAGTTAACAACATCCGGCCAATCACATATTTGAAGAAGGAAATTAAAATGGAACGGTTCTGGACATTTGCCCGGAATTGCAACTTCTGATTCACACAAAAAAAAGGCTGCACACGAATCTGGATTTGCTATATGTAATCCATTCTCTACACCAACACAGGCATCATTTGCAACAGTAGTAGAAATTATGGCAATAAGCACACACACAATTAAGGCACTTTTCATTATTTTTAATATTGTTCTATTGTTCGGTTAAAACTTCACCGCTAATAGAAATCGTACAAATTACCAATTATTTGAATGAGTTCAGTCTTTAAATAGTAAAATGTATTTATTGATCAAGATTGCTTATATCTATAACAGCGCTTGTCTGCTACATTTTTTTTTTTGTAAAATAAGTTTTTAAACACAATAACAAGTCTCTCTTGCTTCAACTATATTTTGCTTTTGGTGATAAGCTACTTTTGTGATATCAACGTAATTCAAAAAGAACTCATGCGATAATTCTATATTTAGCAGGCTATAGTACAGCCGAAATTAAACGCAATCAGTACAGATTTGTTAATAAAGTTCTAGCGATAAGATTTTGAAGTGTGAACATCTGCACGCGCCTCCTATAAAAAAAATTGCACTGTTGTAATCAGAAAATTTGACTGGCTATTGAACAGACGTATAACTCGATCAAAATACCATACCATTGGATGAATCGTGAAAGTCCTTTAAATTCGATCCCAAATGAATAGAGATACCATCAAAGCTGAGGTTTGTAAAATGTTGGCACAAATAAATGTTTGATTCGTGCTATAGTTTTGGTCTCTGTCCAAGTAATGAAATAAAATGTTGTCAACGGAGCTTTTACAGCAGATCGACTCGCGACGGCGCAAACAAATCAGCAGTAGTCAGAGACTTGGTCACTTTGCTTATCAGAATCAAACTCTTTTGGAGCAACGATTGCATCAACGGATAATTATATATGTTTTTTCAATCTGTCAAAATGCAGCACACCGCAACTATTAAATTCCAGTTGGTAAATAAATGCAAGGCTTTATTTTACAGTAAACATTTTGTTTGAATTTGCTATTTCATAAAAATTTAGAATAAAATCGAGCCCCCAACACGGTTGAACTCTTCTACTTAAGTAAGAGTTAAATTAATTTTAGATATTTTCTCTGAAACAGTTAAAACTCATGGTATATTTAAAATTGTACCCTAGCAAACTGAATGAATTTGAATCAAGAGTACTTGATCATTTCTCAAAGATTGAACAAACTCTCAGTAATAAGTATTTTGCCACATGGCAGCTAGAAACTTTAAGCTATTTTTGTCTTAATTAATTCAGAATAAAAACTATAACTGACATTCTTACTAACATTAAAGCATAAGAGAGCAATTCTGGACAAATTATTTTTATTCGTGAAACAGCTTTGGCCAACGAAATAGTCAGCAATCTTAATATTTACCATCTATCATCCTTACAGACCCACAAATCTCCTGGAATTTAAAAAACTAGAAAAACTTGGAAAAATATCATCGGCTAATCTGCTTAGTTTTGAATTATCATACACTTTACGACGACTTAAAACTGATAATCTTATACCTACGCCTTGTTGCTTCTGTAATAGTAAGCTCTGCATTCAAAGTGAGTATTAATTGAAACTGATACAATTAACATCCCATACGATATACGGTAGCCACATTATCGATAATTGCAATGAAGTAATTGGATATCCGAGCAGTATATTAAACAAACTCACGTAATTGTTTTACTCGTTCTTGTTGTAAAAGGAGAGGCTGTGGAGTTTATGGAGTAACGGACACACTGATACTCCATATCCTTACTTAAAATCGTTGCAATCCAAACACCAAAAGAATCCGTAAGATCAATATCATTTTCCAAAATAATGCTTTAAACTTCCGCGTGGTCTGGATTTAAAAGGGCAGCAAAAACTAAATATGAATTGAAGGGAAACAGATGATTAAGAGATCATCTCGCAGGTTTTAAGATACTCCTAATAATTTAGAATTAGGTTATAGTATTAGAAACTATTGAACAAATGTCAGATGTATTTACGATCGTGAAAGTTATGGAATACATTGGAGTTGAAGCATGGAAAATAGTATTTTTAATAACTAATACAAGCACAACAGTTTATTTATAAAGGTAAATAAAAAGCTTCACTTTTGAATTTTTGCCACGTTAATAACCAAATGATTCCAAAAATTCGAAGGCTTCCTCTGATGCTTCATAATTGTGGATGAACGCCGGGTCCATAACTAAAGGGCAAATTGCGCTTAAAAATATGGAAATGACGTTTGCTCTTAGAAATGTTTGACTCTTTGCCAAAGGGCAAAACAGTACGTGGGCAAATTATGCAGTTTTATTCATTCCTTTATCTTCCTTCGGAAATGACGCAAGCAAAAAGCCTGTCTCAAAATCCATAATAACGTCTCATGTTTTAGTTGCAGACACTGGTTTATTTTTATTGTATTGATGCTATATTACCGATGACCTTGCTATGCCATAGTAGGCACAATGACAAAAACCGATGGACATGAATTTAAACTTTGTTAAGCATGTAGTCTGGGTCCCAGGTCACTCGGGCGTCATGGGGAACTGCAGGGCAGATGAACTTGGGAAGCAGGCGCTATCCTCAGGGGGGGGGGAAAGGTGGTCTAACACCCTCACCTGTAGAGTTGCAAGACAAGTTTGGCCAAAGCTGGACTTGGGGCGCACTAGGGCATTAATATCCTTACGCAGACGTGAATTAAGAACGGTCGTAGGAATTCTCACGGGACACTGCCTTTTTGGAGAACATGCAAGAAGGCTGGGTCTGGAGGCTAATGACTTCTGCAGAAGCTGCTTGGACGAAGAGGAGGAAGAGACGTTGGTCCACTTCCTTTGCTCGTGTCTAGCATTGGCTCTCAGAAGGCACAAACACTTTGGTAAGTTCAGGATGGACTGCCTCTCGGATCTCGAAAACATTAAAGTGCGGGACGTCTTACGCTACATAAGTAGCTCGAAATGGTTCCAATAGGGGTAAAAGGGGATACATCCCGTGGTATCACAATGGACCGTCACCGGTCTAGGTGTGCGTAAGCAGCCACTCCAACCTAACCTAACCTAACCTAAGCATGTAGAATAGCCATCAATATTTTACTTCGAAAAATTTTAATATTATTATTCAAACCTACGACAATAATACCTCTTATCAATATTGCATTTGATTTATGGTCGTTAAGTTGCAAAAAAATAGATTTGATAATGAATATAAAATTATTATTTTTTGCCGAACGAATTGTTCGGGCGAATCGTCAATTATTGATTTTACAAAATTTCACTACTTATATAGCAGTGTAGTTGGCTATTTGATTGCCAATGACAGTCAATCGGAAAGATGGCTCCCGAAATCTGTTTATGCCATCATATTGGTTGTATACTTTGGGGATTGTTTATGCTAAACGAAAGGTTTGATGGGCATCAACATTTTTGCTAATAGTCGCAGTGAAGTGCTGTATAACACCAGTTATCATCTTTGATTCCGAGTCTTGGACACTGACAGCACAACACACATAGAAAAATTGCTGTAACTGAGCGTAAGATCATTAGAATAATTCTCGGTCCCATCAAAGAGCAAGCTAAGTAAAGAATGCGAATGAATCACGAGATCAGAAACAATATCGAATCCATAAAATCATCAAGGCTAAGATGGCTTAGACACGTTCATCATTTGCAAAATCGGACCATAAACAGACGTTGCCGAAAGTAGGACCTCGTGGGAGACCATCTACTCAATGGATGGATGACTTCAAAAGGGGCCTAAACACCCTCGGTCACCGTGTCTGTCGTTCTCTTATGGTGGATCAAACTATTTGGATTAACATTGTTGGGGCAGCCATCCATTCGTGGGATGTAGCGGTAGCGGAAGAAAGAATAAAAAGATATCAAATGCGTTGATCAAACATAAAAATTATTGTGTCATTTGATTGGGTAAGATTGCGAAATAAATTCCAACAAAACATTGTCGTGTATGCTCGTTCAATATAAAATGGACATTTTTGTAATGGGTGAAAAATAAAGATATCTCCCCTCGTAGTGTTCAGTTTATCGGTAACGAAGAGGAATCTGAACACGACGTCCATATCTCGAATTGGTTGTGCTTTTTTTTTTCACCATCGTGCTGTTTCTCCATTGAAACCTCGATAGGTTGGGTAGGTTGCTCGTTGTCGTGTGATTTCTCCACTGGCACTTCGATAGGCTGATCGGCTAAGGGCAAAAACGCTGCTTTTAATCGGTCGATGGAGATGTTTCTTGCCTGGTTATGGATCCGGACTTTGAAATACTTGTCGAATCGTTGCACGACCTCGTATGGTCCGTCGTAAGGTGGCTGAAGTGTACCTTTCACCGCGTCGTTTCGCACAAAAACGTGAGTGCAATCTGTTAACTGCTTCTGCACAAATAACTTCGACCGATCGTGATGGCTCGCAGGTTTCGGTCTAAGTTTGTTCATCATTCGCCTTAGATTTTTCAGAAACTTAGCTTCGTTTTCTGATGCTGAAACCTCGTGAAAGAATTCGCCGGGTAGCCGCAGTGACATCCTATATACCAATTCTGATGGCGTCGCCTTGATGTCTTCTTTGAACGTTGACCTCAACGAAAACAAATTGTCGACCCAAATCGAACAAATTGTCGACCCAAATCTGTGGTGATTCGCGATGGAGTACAAAATCGTGATATCCAGTTTGATACAAACTGTCGTGCGATCGTCTCAGCTGTCACGTCAGACTCGGACAAGCCTCTGACGATATCCATATTGACGTGTTGAAATCGGCTATCCGGTACGATGAAATCGGACACTGGCATTTTGTTGTGTCCATGAACTTTAGCTCGCTGACACGCTAGACAAGCTCTTACAAATCCGTTGCTCTAATGCCTGCATGTGCTAAACCGTGAAGTCGGGTTAATATCAGAGTCCTGAATCTTTTGGGTACAAATGGTCTGATTAACTGGTGGGTTGCATCACAACACAGTGTTTCTTTAGATCCTGGAATGGCAAAATACTTCAGAACACGATTAGAATTATTACCTGCCAATAAGGTTTTTAATTCGGGATCGATGAAGGATAGCGCCTGCTGCCACAACTGATGCGTCGACGTAAAGTGATAATTTGGAATTCGGTTTCGGATGTGCAAGCAATGTTGCGTTTCGTAGATCGCTTTTGCAATTCTGAAATGCGGTTGTTGATTCGTCTGTCCATGGAATCTCGCTCTTGTCATTCTTTTTGTTGCCAACTATCAGTTTCTGCAGTGTCATCTGATTCTCAACGGCGTGTGGTATAAATCTTCTTTAAAAATTTATCATGGCCAAGAATCTTTTCAGTTGTTGCGCTGTCTTCGGTTTCGGGAAGTTGTCAATGGCTTGTACTTTTTCTAGTAATGGGTTAATGCCGTTAGGTGTCACCAGATGTCCTAGAAACTGCACCTCTGTTTTACCCCATTGACATTTCGCTGTATTGATGCATAAGCCGTATTCTGATAATCGCTGAAGTACTAGCTTGACGTGACATCTATGTCCGCCAGTGTTTTCGAAGCAATAAAAATATCGTCCAGGTATGAGAAAACGAACTTCAGTCCTCGTAAAACTTCATGAATAACCCTTTGAAACGTCTGGCCCGCATTACATAACCCAAAAGTCATGTAAACATATTCGTTTAATCCGAAAGGTGTAATTATGGCCGTTTTCGGTATGTCGTTTGGCTTGATCGGGATTTGTTGGTAGGCACGCTGTAAGTCAAGTACCGTGAACATTTCGGTGCCATCGAGGAAATGAGTAAAATCCTGTATAAAACTTATGGGGTAGTTATCTCGTATCGTTCTCGCGTTCAACGCCCTGTAATCTCCGCAAGCTCTTAACTCGCCATTCTTTTTCGGGACCATATGCAGAGGACTTGACCAATTACTTTTGGAAGGGCGAATTATTCCCTGATCCATTAGAAATTGAAATTCATTTTGAGCAGCCTTAAGTTTTTCGGGCGACAGCTTTCGTGCTTTGGCACAGACTGATTGACCTGTCGTTGTGATGTGGTGAGTCGTCGTACTAACTTTACTTTTCTTAGTATTCGTGAAGACAGTTACGTCGAGGAACTGCCTTGACTGACAATTTGGTCAGACTGTCGACCAGCTGACCGTTTTTGATGTCCACCAAGAGTTCGAAATGGCGTAAAAAATGTGCTCCGATGATCGATGTAGTAACGTCTGCTACAGTGAAATCCCAGGTGAAACTTCTTCATAGAGCCAATGAGAGAGTCAGGCGTTTGGTGCCATATGTTTTAATTTCTCTACCGTTAGCTGCAAATAGTTTTGTCGCTGCTGGAGGTTTTTGCCGTTCGCTGATCGTAGGCGGAAGCATTGAAACATCCGCGCCTGTGTCGACTAAGAATTTCGACTTTGTTAAATTATCAATAGCGACAAGTTGCGCTATTGTACGACTCGCGTCGCCTGTATTAGGCGACTGGCCTATTAGTTTTTTGGAATGGTTACGTTAGGCGCCTGTCTTTTAGAACAAGGCTCTCGACATTTAGCTGCTTTGTCTCCATAGGTTCTATGGTACCAACATAATTCATCCTGGCTAGGCTTTCGTGATTGACTACGCGATTGCTGACGATTTTGCGATCGGCCTCGTGATCTGGCCCGTTGTTGCCGGTAATGTAAGTCCATCATCTCGATTCTTCTCTTGATATTGCTTACCATCTGTGTCAGTTTTTCCACTTGATTCGTC
This sequence comes from Tipula vernalis, assembly GCA_958295665.1. NCBI lineage: Eukaryota > Metazoa > Arthropoda > Insecta > Diptera > Tipulidae > Tipula > Tipula vernalis. The sequence goes on from OY282559.1 coordinate 305,139,454, forward strand.
GTATTTGACGGCGGCACATCTTCATTGACCATAAAAACTGTAGAGGAACCAGCTGCGTCAATGATTGATGAATTGACGGCGGCACATCTTCATTGACCATGAACTGTAGAGGAACCAGCTGCGACCCAGTTCGGCACCTGATAAGAGTTTTCGCATTTTTCGTTGCTCGGAGACACTATATACCTCCAAAACACATTTTTTAAAATTGTCATATTTTTCTTGAGCAAGTGGATTTAATATAGTCTCCGATACCGGCGCTAATATTACCTGGCTTTCGACACCGCCCACGATTATGTTAAATTTCGTAAAATCACTGGTCACTTTGCATGTCTCGAATTGCGTCTCTACTTGGGCAAACCAAATTTTGGGGCACTCCACCCAAAATTTTAGCACTTTGATAGACACTCGTGATATTTCACCGTTGTTTGTTTTGTGGACGTTTTTTCGTCATCCTCAGACATATCTTTTTATAAATCGAATCGGTATACATTGACAAAAATTAAGCGTTATTTCGTATTTGTCGACCGACAAGAAAAGTATATATCGTTTGATAATTAATAATAGTTTATTAACTAACCGATTTCGCTTGCCTACACTACCGCGTGTTTTTACCGTTACTTGCTTCGTTACCGCGTGCTCGTACTGTATACACTTAATATGTGAAGAAAAAAAAAATCGCGCACTGTCGAAATTACTCACAATAAAATTTTATTTGATAATTTCACTTGAAAATATGCGTCGGTTGTCACCAATTATGGAAATCGCTGTAGTAATGTAGGATTCACCAATTATAAGCTATGGTGTGCGTGAAGTGTAGCGAGATCAACCATGGCGAAGTTGATAAAATGGCGATAATCGTGCGGTAGTGTGTACGTGTAGTTATATTTCAGTAAAAATTAAAAACGCAATTATTCACAGAATAATGTTTTATTTGTAACAATTTAACAATGATGATGATCGGTGATAATGATGCAAGACTCGTAGTTCAACACTCGTTAAGAATTAAAAAATCTTTTCTGTTCGTCGAAATATTTAAACGCGTTAATTACTTGAATTTTTAGAATGTGTTTTTATTTTTAGGTTATATATAATATACATTTGACAGATGGTCGAACCCAATAAACATATTTGATATTATCTATATAGTTTACTCATTAAAAGATTAACCCTACAAGACGTTGTATGGATATTACAGTCTCCCACACTTATTGGATCACTTCTCGGCTATTCCCAATGGTAGTCTTGTAAGTATGTTGGAGGATGTCGCTCTCTCTACCTGATCGTCTTGGAAGATCGTTGCTTGTATTCGGGTGAACTTCCTGCTCTGGAATATTTATTGAAGTATTATTTCCTTTGAATTCGTCTATACCTGATGATTCTTCTCTTCTGTTGTTAATGTTTGATTGATATCGACTCGGAATGCTGTTTGTATGATATTGACGGATTGGATTTCGAACTGGTAGATTAAATGTTACTCGTGGTTGTTGTTTACTTGGAGTAATTGCACTCTCCGTGCTTTTTAATTGAATGATGTGCCTTTTCAATCGGTACCCTATATCCAACTTTACTAAGTAGTGAAGTCGTCCAAATTTGTGTAACACAATACCTGGAAGCCATTTTACGTGACCTATATAATTACGAGAAATTACTCTGTCTCCCACACTTAATTTGCGCTTGACTTCTATGTTCTCGTTGGCTTTATTGGCAGTATGACCTGATGGTAGGAGTGCATCAAGTTTGATTCTGAGTTTTCTCTGGAACAGATTTTCTGCTGGACTTTTTCCGTTATTTAAAGGTGTAGCTCGATATCTTAATAGAATTTCGCGAACCTTATCGGCACTAGAACCACCTTCATTTTCCATTGCTTTTAACTTATCCTTGAAAGTCTGCACATAACGTTCTGCCTGCCCGTTTGTCGCTGGATTGTATGGTGCAGTGAAATTTTGAAAAATTCCTCGTTCTGAACAAAAATTAATAAACTTTTCACTTGTAAAAATGTAGCATTGTCCGATACCATTACCTTTGGAAATCCATGGTAGGCAAAAATTGATTTTAACTTTTCTATTGTCATTTCGGTTGTAGGGCTACAGTTTGTAATTGCGATTTCTGGCCACTTCGATTTTGCATCAACTACAATTAGAAAAAATTGTCCCTTCCGGTTCTTCCCAGTGGTGTCTTTCTACCTTTCTGGGCGATTTTTGATTTTCGGCACACGCATTGCAACTTTTCGCAAATGACGTAATATCGATGTCGATGTTTTTCCAATAGACATATCGGCGAGCCAGGCTTTTCATTTTGCATATGCCTAGATGTGTATGGTGTAATTCTTTCAAAACTTCATTTTGAAGGCTTACTGGAACTACAACTCTGGTCCCTCTGAAGATTGTGCCGCCATGAAGATGGTATTCATCATCATTTCTTTCCCCATTAAGAAGGTTTTGTTTTGGTTTTGATAGAACTGGGTCGTTTGAGATAATATTCCCGCTATTCCGACTGGGCTTGCATCACATGATACTATTTCTGTTTTTAATCTCATAAATGCTGCTTCACACTTTGCTGTCCATCGAAATTTTACTTTACTATGTAGAAGCAAGCGAAGTGAATGTGTGAGTGTAGCTGCATCTTTAATGAATTTCGAATAATACGTGATCAGTCCAAGAAATTGTTGAATTTCGCGAGTGTTCTTCGGACGTGGTGCTTCCATTACCGCCTTTATTTTCTCTAGAGCCTTTGATATTTTATTTTGTTCGATCTGATATCCCAGATAATTGATTTTCGTCTGGAAGAATTTGCATTTTTTCCCATTAATATGAAGGGTGTATTTTTTCAACCGGTCAAAACAATCAATAAGGTGCTGGTAACACTCGTTGTAGTTTGATCCTTGGATTACGATGTCATCGAAGTAGGCTGATGTACCCTCCAGACCTTGAAGCACCTAGTCCAGTATTCGATGAAATTCGCTTGGAGCCGTTTTAATGCCAAACGCTAGTCTGTTGAATTTGTAAGTACCCTTATGTGTGGTTATCGTTTGAATTTTTGCACTATCCTCCTCCATTTGGACATGATGATACGCTTTGAATAAATCTAATGTACAAAAGTACTTAGAAATTTTTAATTTGTTAAGAATTTCCTTAATGCGCGGAATCGAGTAATGTGCGTCTTCGAGTAGTCTGTTTACGCCTACTTTATAGTCCACCCACAATCGAACTTGATTTTCTGGTTTTGGAATACACACTAACGGTGATCCCCAATCGGATGTATTAACCGTCGTAATTATTCCTTCTTGTTCAAGAATGTTTAATTCCTTTTCGATTTGTTCTCTTCGTAAAAACGGTACGTGGGTAGATCAAATGCTAAGAGGCAGCATCATAAATGCCAATTCGTGGGAATTCTCCGCCAGAAGATTTGTAACTAGAGGTACAACGCAAGATGGCGTACTGTCCCTCTTACTTTGGAGTTTGGTCTTGGCCTGTTGCTAAAGCTGGAGGATAGTGGCTCCGAAATGGTTGCCTATGCGGATGATGTTGCTATTGGTGTCCGTGGTAAATATGCATTCCTCCCAAATGAGCCAATGGTTGTTGGTTGAATGTGAACCCACACAAAACTGAATTGGTTTTCTTTTCTAGGAAAAATGAACTTCCTCATATGAACCCCCCCCCCCCCCCCCCTCTCACATTTTAAATGGGTTCAGCTTGACTTTTATAGAAGCGAAGTATCTGGGTCTCGTTTTTGGACAGTAAATTAAATTGGAAACCTAATATTTTGGAAAGATATACGGAAAGATGTACATTCTTCCGTACGGAGTAACCGTCTGGTGGCCTGCTCTGGACAAAACTACCAACCAAAAGCTGTTGACAAAAGTTCAAAGAAAAGCTTCCCTGTGGATAAGTGGTACACTGAGGAGCACATCCCCTCAGGCATTGGATACTCTGCTAAATCTGAATCATTTAGATATTTTCGGAAAACAATTGGCAGTTTGTACTGCCATACGATTGAAATCCACCTCAATGTGGACCTGTAATAGTGCAGGGCACTTATCTACAGGGCTGCTGAAAAAAATGCATTTCAATTTTATTGATGAAAAGTAAAAATGGTAGTAAACACAATAAAATTTTAAAATAAATTCACTGTTGTTCGATATGGCCTCCTTTTGCCTTAACTATGACCTGGAATCGGTCGGAAAAGGCATTGCACGCTGCACAAAAGTGACTGTGCACTTCCTTTGCATCTGGAAATGCTGTCAGTACCGTTGTAACGAGAAATGGTGTACGACACAAAAATTAATGCACGTTGAAATGGTTTAGCTCTCGAAAAATTTGAACTTGTGGCTTTCCAGCCAAATTTAGCGCTATAACACTATTAAGTGTTGCGTATGAATTCCATGTTAGGAATTTATTATTTTCGTTTTAACTTAGACGCAAATGCTTTAATACACTAATAAACAATATAATGAACTGTCATTAGTATAATTTTGAGCGCTCTGTCATTATTGCAGTTTGTTGCAATTTTTTTCAGCAGCCCTGTATATCGTGTAACAAACGGATTCCTAAGACCACCAACTATACTGTCCCGTCCCTCAAGTCCAGAATTATCTCTCATCTCTTAAAGAGATGGCAGATTAGTTCAATATTATATGGGTGCCAAGGCATTTCAATAGTACAAGGATGAGAATCCGATGAGCTGTCACCACATGGGCCACCAAGCTTCTGCTTCAGGAAGGAGCTAGTAAGTTGATGAATGACAGATGGTCAAATAGTACCTCATGTGTAATAACTTTGGCAGGTCTGGCCAAAGCTAGATTTGGCGAGATTCAAACAACTGATCTCACTTCAGCGGTGTCAGGTCAGTATACGGTTATTGGAGTTATTACAGGACACTGTCTCATAGACTTGGATTCTTCTCACTTAACTAATGCCGCAGTTATGAAGACGAAGAGGAGGGCAGTATTTCATCTTCCTTGCACCTGTCCTTATCTGACCCGGAACAGTCTAACGTTTCTAAGGACACGCATTTTAAATGACCTGACGGACCTCAGTAGGATGGACGTCAGGAACATTTAGCGCTTTGTTAACATGTCAAAATGGTTTAAATGAGTAGGTGGATAAATAAAGAAATGTGGTATGGCTACGAACCAATTTGTGTCTATGCCGGTCTTCCTGGACCGCAACCTTGGGGGGATGATTGATTTTTTTCATAATCAAAGGCTCATCAGTTCGAAATTGGATTAAATTCTCTTACATTTTTCGGAAATATTAGCTTCAAATAAATTAGAAATTATTTTTATGTACAACTATAGCAAAAGCAAATTTAATTATATTTTTTGTTAAAAAAAACCAAAAGTATTTGTAAATTAGAGTTAGTTTATATCGGATAATCAAGAAATAATGTTTTTTAAATCCAACGATTAGAACTCCATAAACTGAATATTAGGTCAGGTGGTATACTTTAGGGTAGAATACCTACATTGCACAGGAAGGCTTACGTTGTCAAATATTGGTATTTTTATCGATATATTTGTTGATGTTCTATACACACTTGGCTCAGTTAGAGTTAGCAATTAAATTTGATTATCATATCTTTCACCTGACCATATGCCAAATGATTTGGGAACGAGGCCAATTTCATTAGAAATTGAAGTAGTTTTTTAAATCAATATCCGCATAAGTGTGAAGTGGAAATTTTATTTACTATACTTTGTCACCTAAGAATAAAGCTGTGTATAGTCATGAATTTCCTTATGACATTGACATTGTTTTGTAAATATCGCTAAATTATGCGATTAGATTAAATATTATCGTTAAATATTAATTAGTCGTATTGATGTAGAATGTCTTGTTTAAGATTATTAAATTCATTAAAAATGCTAATCACGAATCAATTTTATTTGTTTGGTGTAAATCATTAATTTTGGGAATAATTTAATCCCCTTGGCATTCCACCCTCACTATTGAATTTCAAACCATAATTTAAACTCGTTATATTATTTACGAGTATGTAGGTTTAGTTTACAATGAATATGTCACAACTGATACACTCGTGTACCTCACTTAGATACATAAACACCTGCTTAATGATAAGAACAAGTATGAACAATTTCTAATCCTTTGATAACACATTGATCGATATTCGCATTTACTATTATATTCGTTTAATCGATCTTACAAATTGAGTAGCTCAATAAATTATGAATGAATTTTAAACATTTGATAAGCGCATTTGCCAATAAAATGTAAACATTTTTGTAATTGCCCTTAATCAGTAGCAGTAGCGGAATTTTTATTTGACGAGTCATTGAATTGATATATTAAACGTGATTGTACTGATAATATTATATTGAACCCATCATTGACGAGACGCTCTCTTGGAAATATCGTATACAAGAAAGTTGTATAAAATGCTGAACACAATTCTGTATGGGTTGAAGTTACAAAAACAATTCTGTTCAACAGAACCAACTTAGTTAAGAGATTAGTTGTTCAATATTAAGGGGTCAGCCTTAATCCATGGGTTTACTATTCCAACTTCTTAGAGCAGAGTACGAACAATGATTTCAACTATTTATGGGTTGAAATTCGGGTCGCGGAACTCACCCTCTTCCTTTGTAGTCTTTACGGAAGCCCAACTATTTCTAACCACGTCGCTCGCTGTGGGTTCGATACTTTATCTGATAAAATTAAGCCGAATATCACCAAACACCGGAATCGTTGTTTTCTTAACGAGAAGTGGCTCTAACATTCTTCTTCCCTCACACCGGCTGGTGGAGCAGCCGAAATGTTTATAGATCTTCATCAACTGATCCAACTCGTAAGTCATCCTGCTAGACTTCTACATCGGGCTAACGACACTACCTAGTCATTTGTTGGATTTCTTCCAACTATCGACTTATTATTCCAGAATTTCCTGCATCGTAGTCCTATGTGATGTGAGTTTACAGCCTAAACGCCGATTAAAGCAGTACTAACTGTCGTACTCGCCTAAATGAAACAGTTCATTGTGGCCAGTCTCTAAACCTCAAAAGTCGCACAATCCTTGGTACAGTCTCTAAAAGTTTAGCAACTTTCAGAGCGGTTAGAAATCGTGCAACTGAAACTATAATTAAAGGTCAACTTGCTATTTTACAGTGACAAATGTTTTACGCAAATTTTATCCGACTCTTCCTTGACACCTCCGAATATCTCGCAGGCTAGTTCATAAATTCCTCATTTAAAATGGTTAGAGTAGTTGCTAATGTTCTTAGAGACATTGACGCCCACAAAGCGACCGGTCCTGATGGTATTCCCCCAATTGTTCTTAAAAACTATTTCAATTCTTTGGCTAAATCCTTTTCTATCTTGTTTCACCGATCCAAGACTTTTGAGATTTTTTTTACGATCTGGAAAGTCGCGAATGTTCGTTCTTTACCAAATAAGGGTAGCAAATCTGACCTAGCCAAGATCACAGCACCTCATCAATGTTGAATGTTGCACCGTTTAGATTCTGCTTGATTAATCTTTCTACTCCTCGTCAATGGACCTCAGCAACGACATCATGGATTTAATGGTTTTACAGCGGCTTAATTCGCAAATTAAAATCAAAATTTTGAAAAATTTTAATAAATTTATAGAATAAAAAATTAAGGCTCTGCTGACTTGAAAATCTAACTCAAAAATATAATTCTTGAAGAATAAACTCCCAATCCTTTACGATTCTCTCCTGTAATTTGTTCATTCTTTATTTCCTTTCCGTTGATAACCCGTTTGGCAAACGATGTGAAAATCGTAGGGACGAGTACAATACCCTATACATGTCCGGCCATTTCTGTACTACAATTATTATGAGCAATTCTAAGACATGTTGGTGAATAAACAAGCTGAATTATATGAAATAGAATAAGATATTTTACATCTCGTCCAGAGAAGTCAGACATTATCGCAATCTGGAACAATACTGGTTCTATAAGCCAAGTCAATAATGTATTAGGTGATGTCAAGAAAAGTAGAAGTAAAGACTCTTGAAAATGAAGTTAAATTTCTTAGGCCAAAAATGGTTGTTTGTTCTACTCTTAATCAAAATGAAACTTAACAAGAGTGAAATACGGATAAAGATGAATTAGCTCGAGGAACTAAATGGTTACGAGCCAAAAGTTAGAGAAATGAAAAGGAAACGGAATAATACACCTCTCGCTATTCAATTAAAAGGCGATATTCCTAATATTCCTAGTATTATATCTATCTAATTCAACGCTCCTTCATGTACATCATTATTTCATGGATAATATAAATTCTTGTTTAATTAGTTTATTTATGTATAAATATGTATTACTGGTTTATACCGTTTATTTCGCTAATAAATTCAATTATTTTTCCTGGTCGGCGGTTCGTTGTGAAATGTTGTCCAATACGCAACTAATAAATAAAAATTGTAATAATTGCATATTTGGTGCGTGTGATTTTATTAAAAGTTTTCATGGTGGTTTAGCAGAGTTGTATCTGCTAATTTGTATTTATACCATAAATACAACAGTGGCGACGAGCAAAAATGGATGCGGCTACGGTAGAAAAGCTTATCACCAAGGTCATGGATGATCAAGCAAAACTAGTGCGCGAGTTAATGGACAAATATAAAGAGTTACTGGAGATTGCCACGCATAAAGGCAACTTATCAGAGATATCAGTACCACCTTATCGACAATTTGATCGTCGACACTCTACGCGGAGAGTTTACTGTGGACAATTAGAACAACATTTTGCAGCGTACCACGTGTTGGATGACCTTCAACGCCGTTCGTTTCTATTGTATAGGGTTGGAACGGACACTTACACGTTGTTACAAAAACTTTTTGGAACGGAGAATATCGGTAACCAAACATATAAAGAGTTACTAAATAAATTAAGTGATCATTTCAAATCTGGTACTCATGTGTTGGCTGCTTGTTGCAAATTTGGGCGAACAACATTGAGGGAAGGCCAGCGGTACTCAGAGTGGATAGCGGAATTACGAGGGATCGCACATGATTGTGAATTCGTCTGCAAAAAAGAGGGTTGTGCTCAAACATATGTAGATGAAATGATAAGGGATGAAATTTTTCTTAGGACACCTCACGATTCAGTTAGGACCACTGCTCCTCAGAAGAAGAATCCGACGTTATCGGAAATTATTACTTTAGCAGATATATACTACAGCACATTTAAGACGGTGGACGCAAACACAAAAGGGAATCTTGTTGGTTTAGACATGCTGAATGTCATCAGTCTCATAAGGTAGGCCATATACAATCTGTTTGCTTGTCCCTTTTAGGAATAAAGGGCAAGACGATACTCAGAAAAAAAATCCGAGTACATCAGAACCTTAGAGGTCGCGGAACAAGTCTTTTTAGCTGAGATTATGAGAACTAACAGGAAAGTGCTGATAGACGTAACAATGAATGGAAAAAATATGTCATTTCTGGTAGATACAGGTGCTATTTGTTCTATGGTTGGCGCGACCGGCTACAAACAATTGGGGAAACCACCCTGTCAACCTACCAACCAAGTTCTGCGCGCATATGGAGGTACAAAGATACCTGTTCGAGGGGTACTTAATGTTGAATTTAAGTTTGGCGAAGTCAGTAAAAACTTAAATTTGCTCGTTACTTGTTCGGATTCTGGAATCAACATATTGGGCATGGATGCTTTTGATCGTTTGGGACTTCAGATTACAGCAAAAAAATCTAGGAGGTTCGAGCACTTGAGTCTAATTCGAAGGTGAAGTTAAGAGCAGTCGAGTTAACGTTAAAATATCCGCATGTATTTGTAAATAAAATCGGATGTTTTATGACTTATAAAGCTAGTTTAAAGTTGAAGGCGAATGCCGAACCTAAGTTTTGCAAGGCCCGCCCGATTCGTTTGCACAAATGGAAGCCGTGAAGAAAGAGGTAGACCGAATGGTGAACGACGGAATCTGGAAGGCGATTTCTACGTCTGATTGGGCAACTCCCATTCTACCCTTGGCCAAGAAGGACGGTTCAGTTCGTATCGTGGGTGATTTTAAGTTCACATTGAACCCTCAGATACAGGTCGAACAGTTTTATATACCTCGGGCGCAGGAACTATTCCACAAGTTACGTGGAGGTCGTTATTTTTCAAAGATCGACTTATCCAATGCATACTTGCAACTTCAGCTGGACGATAAATCGAAGGAAGTTGTCGTTGTAAATACTCCATTTGGAATGTTCCAGTACCAAAGGCTACCGATGGGAATTCCCAGTTCAGCGGCGATATTTTAAAAATTTCTGGAGCAGGTGTTAGCTGGTTTTCCAGGGAGCAATTTAGATGAATATTTCCGTGTACTTGAATCGGTATTCCAGCAACTTCAAGAACACGGTCTGACTGTCAAATTGGATAAGTGTAAATTTGCAGAGACCAAAGTGGATAACTTAGGCATATTATAGACGAAAAAGGTATCAGATCATCAGAGTCTGGATTGGACGCCATTCGCAAGATGCCGAGACCGAGTAATATCGGGGAACTTCAGTCGTTTATGGGCAAGGTAAATTATTACCATAAACCCATTAAAATTTATCCAGTGGTGCTAGCAACAGATGCATCCTATTACATCTGTTGTTAGCACCACTGGGCCTATGCATTCGCATATTTACCCCGATGGCACCGAGCATCCTATAGTATTTGCGTCAAAGACGATGACTGACGCAGAAAAAAGATATGGCCAAATTTGGAAAGAGTCTTTGTTCATAATATTTGGTGTCCGAAAGTTCTACCAATATCTCTACGGGCGAAAATTTATACTGATCACGGTCACGGACCACAAATCATTAGTGAGTCTATTTGGGCCGAGCAGCAAACTTCCTGTCGTAACTGCAAACCGATTAGCGAGATGGGCGAAGATCCTTATGGATTACCAATACGAGATTCGATATCGCAATACTGACCTTCACAGCAATGCAGACGCTCTCAGTCGACTACCTATGGGTCCAGCTACAAATTTTGATGATAATGAGGAAGCCTGTAAAGAAGTGATGATCTTGTACAATGAATTTTTGCAAGATTTTCCCCTCAATTCGAATAAGATTGCTGAATTAACAGAAATGGATCCTGTTATAAAAAGAGTATCGTATTTTATTAGGATCGGTTGGCTTAAGGATCCATTAAACTTAGAAAAAGACATGTTTCCTATTTTGAAAAAAGAATGGCACTAACGATACATGATGGAGTTATTCTATTACAGTCTGATTATCTTCGTGTAGTTATTCCATTCGGTATTCAAGCTAATGTATTGGATCTTCTGCACGACGGCCATTGGGGAATGGTTAGGATGAAGCAGATGGCCAGGCGATATTGTTGGTTTCCTGGAATAGACCATCATACGTGAAAAAGCAAGTATGTGTGACATCTGCAACAAATTAAACCTCGATCCGGAAAAGGAGTTCAGCGATTGGCCGAAACCGAATAAACCATAGGAACGCTTACACGTCGATTTTGCCGGCCCATTCTGGGGGTGTTACTGGCTTGTGTGTGTGTGGATGCCTTTTCCCGCTTTCCTTACCTGTGTAACGGAGCGACTTGATTTCAATCAAGATGTGACGAGAAGGTCATATCTTAGCAGGTTGAATTTTTGTCTACTTCGCTATCAGAATCTCTCAGTAGCTCTATATATCGATGACTGCAGCACGTTTGCCGGCTAGTAAGAGGCGGTTGGGGAAGTTCTTGTCATCAACTACTGAGAGCTAGTTGTGCTGCTATACCCATAAATTGACAAACTGATTAACAAACGGTGATTAACAAACAAGGAACGGTTACTAACAGCTAAGGGTATTAAATACCTTATCACAGATGAAATTTTGAATTTGGAGTATAGCATCGAGAGAAAAAAAAAATTAAATAAAAAAAAACAAAAAAAAATCATATCAGAAGACGGATAAAAATAAAATAAGTCACAGCCGATAATTTATTGTGGTCAAGTTGTTGGACCACATGCTCTCCACCCTCCCTAGGCAATATCGTGCATACAAATTTTGATATGCCCCTTTTCGATTGTGCTAGTCTACATAATTATTTGTATTTACTGTAACATGATGAATTCCATTCAGGCTAAGACACTAACACGACAAGGCATCACAATTCAAGATGGACGCACAAAATAAACGACAATATCTAAATGTATGATTTTCTGGATGAAAATAAATGAAATATTTTTACCGACCCGAATTCATTCCCTTTAATTTTTAATATATTTTGTCTATAAAAAGCCGAAAGAATCTTATTGATTTAATACAGACAAACTTTCTCTTTCTATTATTTGTGTGGGCATAAAACACACAGAAATGAGAGTTTTCCTTGAGTTTTTTGATTTGTTGAATTTAATAATTCGCTAAGTCAATGCGTTCTTGCTTCATACGTAATGTATGAAGTTGGAATGGTATTTTTGTAGTTTGGTCGTAGCTACCTGATGAATAGACCGAACTTTTGTTTGTACGAACTTGTCAGTATGAATACGAAACCAAACTACCACACAGAAAGCTCAAGGAAGTTTTCGGTTTTTGCAGTCGATACACATAACGTAAATATCGATAATTTATTTGACCCACAGTTTTTCTTAGATCGTATATTTTTATTGACTGATTTACAGACAGCTTCGAAACAACAATGACATCTGGTGGTCAGTGGAGTGCTGTGACGTCAGGGAATTTATTTAATTGTCTATAAATAAATAACTTGCATTTTTAATAAAAAATCATATAAAGAAAAAGAAGACGAAGTTCATTATCCTTGTTTTTTATTATTTTTCGTCAAAAATAAATAATTTTATATTTTATATTGACTAATTTAAAATATTTGTTTGTGCATACGAATCGTGCTTTTTGCTAAAATTCCTCAACTGCCCTGAACCTGTGAGGTCTTTTCGAAGAGGACGTAAAATGGGCGAATCTCATCACATATTGGAAATTTGGTTAATCGTCCTGTTTGGATCGAATGGATGTTCAAAAATTATGGTTAATCCTTTGTCTTGTAACAGATACCCTGTTGCAAATGAGCTTTTGCTCAAAACGGGGTGTCCAAAATTTGATGTAAATAAATAAATAAATAAATTTATTTCATTCGAAAAATCAATTTTAAATTTAAATTAACAATTGTATTGTTTCTTTCTCCTTTGTTTTATTAAATAAACCAATTATTTTAGGAAAGAGAATTTAAAAATAATAATTTATTAAGTCTTTCTGGAAGTATTCGGTTTCTTTTATCTTCCATTATAAACCCTGCTTTAGAAAAAAGTCGTTCTGATGGTACAGACGTAGCAATGGCGGTTAAATATTTTGCGGCAGTTTTATTCAACTCTGGATTCATTTCTGTGTGCATATCCCAATACGCAAGAGGATTGGTATGTAAATCTAAAGTGGGCTGATTGAGATATTGCTTAAATCCCATATGCATACCGTCTATTAAAGATCCACCTACTCCAGTAGATGACACAGAAATAGTTGCTTTAATTGCTAGTCGTTTATGAAAACTCCATAAGCTGCAGTCATTTTCATCCTGCGGTGTCGTACTTTCTATTAAATTTTCATTTAATACGTTTTCCGGTAAATTTGTAGAATCCTTAATAAGTTGTCTTAATTCCTTATCAATCAATTGAAAGTTTTTGAGCATGCAACTGGATCATTAAAATGGATTTTCTTAAATCGTGGATCAAGTATTGTGGCTTTAGCAAGCAGGTGAACCTTTTCTACAAATTCAAATCGCTTCTTGATATGAAAAAGAATCTTCTCTTTAAAACGTTTTCCTACCTCACTACTATGCTCATTTGAAATCGAAATTTCAGAAATTTGATTAATTAAACAAGAAACCAACGGGATCACTTTGCTGCAGGTAACGTATCGCTCACCACAAATTTCTTTAGTTAAACTCTCCAATGGTTTTAAGACACGTAAAATATCCCTTATTGTTTCTAATTCCTGGCCTAAAATGAAAAAAGTTTCTGTTTTGTATTCCTATTTATAATAAGTATAAAGCTATAATTTTAATGCTCTAACCAACCGATGCTACATATTATTAACTCTACTAGTAATAATCAGCAGCATCGGTAGCTTACCTCTATTCGTCACTGGATTTGAAGAATGATTATCCATGACACATGTACATATTTTACTTTTGTTTTAACTTACCTGTAACCATATCTGGACCTTTGGGAAATTTCTATAAAACTGTTCCTACTTTTTCATTAAGTTCTAAAAATCTAGACAATTTATAAAAAGTGGAATTCCATCGCGTTGGTATTTCTTGGAATAACTTATACTAACACTCTGTTTAAAAAATTGTACAATACTTTTAACTTTATTCATTAAGATTTTAAATTCTGGACACTCTCCAATAGCTCCTTGCCCAACTAGACTGATCGAATGAGCAAACTATGGCAAATGTTTATCTTTCCCAAATGAATCGGAAACTGCTTTGATCATATTTGAAGCGTTATCGGTGACCACAGCGACCAATTTTCTGTCATAGATATTCCAATCAGAACAAACTGTTTTTAAAGTGTTAAATATCAATTCAGAGGAATGGCGCTCGTCTAAAGGCTGAACACATAATACAACTGAACACAATGATTTTTCATATATATAATGAACCGTTACACCTAGATAACTTTGTGTGTTTAATGGTTCTGTCCATTTATCCGTAGTTAAGGGAAAATATTCAACATTTTCCATTTTCTTTTTGATAATATTAGATAGAACATCATATTTTTCATCAAGCAGCTTAGTTATAGCTTTTCTTCCAGGAACTTTATATAGTGGGGCTATTTTGTTCATTAAATATAAAAATCCTTCTTTTTCAGAAGTCCTTAATGATAAATTATCTTTTGCAATCATGTACATAATAGCGTTAGTAATTTGTGATGCTTTTGTACCACCATTTTAAAAACTGATCATATTTTTTAAAACAGAGTCAATATGTGGTTGTTGCACCTTAATACGTTTATTAGGTGTTGATGATATTGAACATTTTTCTTTGATGTTTGAGCTTGATAATGAACAATTATCACTAAGATTTAAAAAACCAGCCGGCGAACCAGAACGACTAGAGCTAGGGCTGCAACTCTGTGAGGCATTGACTGTCCAGTTTTCCTGGGAATCAATTTTTTTTTGATCTCGTTCTTATTAAAAATCTTTATTAAGATACTCACTAATGATTTATTCGTGTTCGACGAACTTCTTGAATTCTCATTTAAATTTTCCAGTTCAGAAGAAGAATCATCATCAATTACATATGAAACTGGCAGCGTAACGGTATCATTACATAATATACACTCCTCGACAATGAAATACGTTCACCAATTTTTTTTAGATTTTACTGAAATCAAACAATTATCGAAAAAATTTCTACAACGGTTATTTACATATTCGAATTGCTAAATGATTAGAGATATATATTGGTGTCCTTCTCTTTCGTAATCTCGTGTAACAACAGAAAATGGTTTTCGTGGTGCGTCAATGAAATACGTTCATTTAAGAATAATAACAAATAAAACTACTTTTGCATATTTTAGTAATGAATACTCTTGCCTTTATTTTTGATAATTTCCAAAATTCGTTTTGGTAATGACTTATACAACTTTTTGATATAATTCTTGTTAAGTTGGAGACTTGCTTGTTCTATTGCTATTTGTAACTCGTTCAATGAAAAATATTGCCTTCCTTGGCCATAAACTGTTCTCGATAATTCTGCCCAACAATTTTCTATGATATTAAGATCCGGCGACTTTGCTGGCCATTCCATAATTTTGATTTTGTTTGCTTCAAACCAATTTTGTACATTTCTGGAACTATGCGCTGGTGCATTATCTTGTTGAAAAATCAATTTTTTTCGTCGAAGTTGTCGATAAAATGGTAAAAACTTATTGTTTAATAATTCTTTATATTTTTCACTAGTAAGCGATCCCGCAATAAATTCAAATTTCCATTTGCCGAATGAAGATATAATACCCCACACCATGATACCACCCCCACCTTGTTGCCGTCTTATTTGTGTTAGTTCAGGAGTTCTAATATCATGAAAATAATAATTATAACAATCCGGGCCATCGAGGCAAAACCGTTTTTCATCAGAGAATAAAACATTATTCCATTCATTTGTCCAGCTCATGTGTTTCTCAGCAAATACCATTCTGGCTTGAATGTTGCTTTTACTTAATGAAGGTTTACGCTGCATTTTTTGTCGTTTCAGGAATGTATTTTGTTTTAAAAATCGTTGTACGGTTCGTACCGATGATGTAACATTGGCTGAAGCTGCTATCTGACGCGCGGTTTTGCTGGAATTTCTAGCAATTCGAGTAATTTTACGTTTTTCTCGTTCAGTTAATGCGGATTTTCGACCTTTATAATTAGATTTTACTCCATAGTTGGGGTTTTTTACAATTTTGTTGATCACATCTAAGCTTCGATTGACTTCTGAAGCAATTTTTCTATTGCTAAGCCCATTTCTATGTAAAGCCAATACCGTCTGACGTCTGATGACGCTCAACTTTTTTTCCACGACCCATTTCCTAAGATTGAATTAATGTTTGTTATTGCAGTTAATAGAAACGTTTTTAAAATACTTACTTGAAATTATAGTAGAACAACTTTTTAATAAAAAAGTAAATTTCAATAGTTAAAACAACAAAATAATAATGAACGTATTCTTTTGTCGCGCTCTATTTGAAATATTTTTTGTCTGTTTCTGTTTTCCTTCCAATTTCGCTTTCAAATATAACATAATTATGCTACACATAATTATGTTTTGTTAAAGTACCGTTTTTACACAGACAAAATATTTTTACAGTAGGCACTATCAAATACAGTGATAATTTAAAATAAACGTATTTCATTGTCGGGGAGTGTATTTGTGTCTGATGGTGTTGTTGTTCTTGATACTGTTACAGCCGTTTGATTAACAATAACAATATCTTTTTTTTCGATGTGATAAACTTCTTTGTGGTTATTTTTCAGATGAGTGTTTAAATTTGTTGTATTACCACTGAGTACTATATAAGAGTAGTAAATTTCGTACAAAAAAATGTCATATAAATTTAAAAACGAATCATTTTATACTGATTGTAAGGCTAGTTTTTTAAAACGAGAAATATTGTATATACATTAAATATATCTATCCTTTTTGCTCTGCTAGAAATAACGAAAAAACAAAAACAATCAAGTTGGATGTGTGTAGTGTGTATTAGTAAAGCAAAATAAATCATGAATGGATGAAAAAAAAATATCAAACTACATATTTTACTATCATTGTTGTTTTTGTTTTGAATTTTCGTCTACCTAGTTTTTTAAAATTTAGGTTGTATGAGTTCATGTGAAGTAGTTCGCATGTATTCATACAACCTAATCTGCATTTTCGAGCTAATTTTATCAAGATTGTATAAACTGATAATTTTTTTTATAACTCATAAAACCGTCCTTATAATTAATTATTTAAAAAATATACCACAATAATTAAAACTGGATCAAACCAATTAGTTTTTCGTTTATTATTAATATTTTCGATTCATTCGAAACGTATAGAGGAATGAATAATAGTACATTTCTATAGGTATAAGAGTGTTGCGACATATCTATTGGCATTAATTCCAATTAACATGTATATATATGTATATATATATATATATATATATATATATATATATATATATATATATATATATATATCATATATATACATATATATATATATATATATAACATATATATATATATATATATATATATATATATATATATATATATATATATATATCATTTAAACATTCCTCGCAGCCAAAACCAACAACATAAAACATTTGCAAATTGTTATTGGTTTTGGTCATGTAAAATGTTATATACGTCGCAACACTTATACACCTTATACTTTTCTCTAACTACGTTAAAAAAGTAATATTTTTTCATTCTTCACATCAAATGACTTAGAATTGTATCAAAATCTTCATCAATGTTTATACAAGCCGTGCTGAAAGTATAATTGATAAATGCACTAAAACAAACGGTACATTTCCAAATGTGTTTAGTCAAATAAACGCATATAAAACGCACCCATACTCATATATCACAAAACAAAACATATATATGTGTATATACAAAAACGTCTCTAATAAACCAAAACCAACAAAAATGTTTATACATTTTTGTTGGTTTTGAATAAACACTAAACCACCTATGTAGCAGTGTAATTTTCCTTTCCTCTGCGTACGTTTAGCAAGGCTTGTACGACATTGTTGTTGTTTTTGCATGAAATAGAAACACCAATACTAGTATATGTTTTAGCTATTTTTTCACATACGATATCTGTCCAAATGCCCGTTATTTTGAAATCCCTTAGTTTCGTTCGAAATTTTGTCAGTTGTTTTTCGTTAAGTGCCATATCGATTCATAATTTTAAAATTTGTATTTAAACTTGCCATTAAATTTTTATTGGAAATGTCGAATTCAGAAAATAATAGTGCCTCCTCAGTGATTACGGATAATACCATATCAAGTAAATTTGCTTTAAAATTTTGAATCGGTTTTGTTCATTTGTTAGTGTAAAGTCTTATAGTCAAACAAAACTAACCAGGACACAACTTCTAGTTACTAGTTTCTTTGACAGGGACAGAACTCTCAGTGAACAAGACACTTTTTCTTACTCTTTTCATTATTAATTAATAAACATTTTCTTAATTAAATTTAGAAAAAAAACGTCAGTTAGAAACAAGAAAACTACACGTCATCTGTATTGTTCCAAATTGCCAATCTAAATCGACGAAATCGAAACTACATTTTTTTAAATTTCCGAAAAATAAAGAACATGAACAAAAGTGGATAGACTCCATTGGACTTTTACGAAATGCTATCGTTAATAAACACAATTATGTATGTCAAAGGCACTTTCTGAATGAAAATATTACTTCGAAAAATCGTTTGACAAAAAATGCTGTGCCAATCCTAAATATAGTTAAAACATTCAATATTGATGATGAACAAACAACATCTCTTAATCGTGATCAAGACAACATCCATCTGGAACAGGATTTTCCATTGGTTACAGAACCCCAAACACTAGTTTGGAAATCCATCGGAACCCAAACTGATCAAATTGACGAAGAAATAGAATTTTTAAAATGTATTGATAAAATGAACTGTCATTATTGCCAGACTCCACAAGAAAATGCATCTTTGTGTCGAAAATGTATAAAAAATGGAAGAGTAATAGAACTTTACAAGAAAAAATTAAAAAAATACCAACGGGAATATAATTTAATAAAAGCATCGTACAGAAATCTGAATCTTTGTTTAAAGAGAATGAAAAAAAAGCAAAACAAATTTAAAAAAATTGACGATCACATTGATAATTTAAAAGTTAACGAAACGACAAAAAGTGTATGTAAGCTTCTTGTAAAAGAAGATTTTTACTACAATGAAAACGACAAAGCTTTCGCACAGTCATTATTTTATAAATCGGCTTCAACGTATAGGTATTTGAGAGACCAACTAAATTTGAAATTACCGTCCACCTCATCTATATATAAATGGTCTCCTATAAAGTTTATACCACCAGGAATAAATGAAGTTTTATTAAATCAACTAAAGAAAGTATTCCAAAATATGACGGAAAAATCCAAAATTTGTGTGTTATCTTTCGATGAAATGTGCATCAAAAAAGACTTGGCTTTTAACATATTTTTAGACCGCGTTGATGGTTTTTGTGATGATGGAAATGAAAGAAAAAATGAATTGGCCACATCAGTTTTATTTTTCATGTTACGTGGGCTGGTGGATGATTGGAAATATGTTCTCAGCTATATTTTAATCAACAAATCTTCTAATCCGTTATATTTATCGGCATTAATAAAGAAAAACATAAGGGTTTGCAACAATTTGTTGAAATTAAACATTGTTATGGTAACGTGCGATCAGGCCGCTACTAACATTTCGACTTATAAAACACTCGGTGTGACTCCGGAATCACCATATTTTTTTGTTGATGATTTACAAATTTTGGCACACTTTGATCCTCCGCATCTCATTAAATCAGTAAGAAATGCATTTTTAAAAAATAAATTTCAACATTCAGATTTTGGAGTAGCTGATATTAACGTCATTCGAAAAATTTACGAATTTGATCACCAACAAAACGTTAAGTTAATACCAAAACTTACCGTACATCATTTTGAACCAAACACTTTTCAAAAAATGAATGTTAGATTAGCAGTTCAAATGATGAGCAGAACAGTAGCCAGCGCAATTAGAACTACGTTAAAAGTTAAACCAGAAACATTCGGTGAATACCTTAACAATGCCATACCAACGGCTGAAGTTGTACAACGGTTTAATGATTTATTTGATGCCTTAAATTGCCGAAACTTTAAATCTACCGCTCCTTTTGAACGACCACTGAAAATTGGAAATAATGTTTATAAAATGCTAGAAGACAGCCTATTATTTCTAGATAACCTAACAATTATTTCCAAAAATGAGAACTACTTTAAGTTTATGAGAGGACTTAAAATCAGCATAAAAGCTCATATTTTGTTAGTTACGATGTTAAAAGAAAAGTTTGACGTTGATTATTTATTAACAGGTCGAACCAACCAAGATTGCTTGGAAAATTTTTTTTCGGTGCTCCGTGGGAAAGGTGGATTTAATTATATGCCATCTAGTCATGAAGTAGGTGTACATTTTGCAAATATTATAGTAAGAAAAATTACATTAAATTCGCCATTTAGTAATTGCATGTCCGACGAGTCACAAGCTATTGAATTAGATTGGAATAGCTTTAAAACCGATTTTGAAACGAGTTTAAAATCCCAAGAATCAGCGAGTATAAATAGTTTACCATTGGACAATATTATTGCGGAGGCCGATATTCACATCATAAAAGAGAATGCATTAGTTTACTATGCTGGATATTGCATTATGAAAAAAATTGATTGTCAAAGCTGCCGGGAAAAAATGATAAAGAAAGGCGATGAAATTAAAATGTCAGACACTTTTTTGGCAGAAAAAAATTTCAAAATAAAAGAGAATAATTTTGGTTCATTAAGTGCTCCTTCGGATGAGTTTGCCACCATAGCCCGATCTTTGATAACTGTTTTTGAAAAATATTATCATCATAATTGTTGTTCCCATAACATATTAAAATTTTTGACGGATGAATGCCTAAACATGATGGCTGAAGAGTATTCATCTTTCCTACCAAATCCAAATGAAGCCTGTTATGACCATATACGGAAACTAGTAAATTTTTTTAATCTTGTTTTAATAAGAAAGAATTGTAGATGGTCGATGGTAAATAATGAATTTTCCAAAACAAAACAAGCAACTAGAAAGCTTAAAATATTAAAGAGTTGAAATAAATGTTTTTTTTAAATTTGAATGCATTTTTCTTAAATTTGTCTTGTTGGATCATTCAAAAATAGTGTATATCACACATGTCTTTTTCTTATTTAGAACCCACTTTGCTAAACTATTTACTACATCATTATTAACTACAATTTAGCCCTAATCAAATTTTTACAAGATAAATTAATATATTATAAGTAAAAGTAAATAATTAATTATAAGTTAATAAGTAGTTCGCATGAATTCACACAACCTAATCTGCATTTTCGAGCTAATTTTAGCAATTTAATAAACTGATAATTTTTTTATAACTCATAAAACCGTAAATTTGTGTGTTCACCTACAATTTTATATTTTAACAGGTTGGAAACAAACGTAATGTCCTTGCAACATTTTGTTATTGTTTAATAATGATATCCAAATGAAAAAGGTGAATGACCATTAAAAAAAAAAAATATTGCACACAATATATGTATATAACACAATACATAATCATAATTGAACGATCAGATGCGCATTTATCATTGTTGTCTACTCGAAATAAATTTTAAAAAAATAGGTAGACGAAAATTCAAAACAAAAACAACAATGATAGTAAAATTTTTTGATATTTTTTTTTCATCCATTCATTTCATCCATTATTTTGCTTTACTAATACACACTACACACATCCAACTTGATTGTTTTTGTTTTTTCGTTATTTCTAGCAGAGCAAAAAGGATAGATATATTTAATGTATATACAATATTTCTCGTTTTAAAAAACTAGCCTTACAATCAGTATAAAATGATTCGTTTTTAAATTTATATGACATTTTTTTGTACGAAATTTACTACTCTTATATAGTACTCAGTGGTATTACCATAGAATAACTACTATAGAAGCATATTTTGTATGAGGGAAATATACCCAAATAAAATAATTTCAAATATTTTAAGTTCGGTTTTTGTGATTTTATGAGACGAGGATAATTTCTATATGCCTCTCCTTCTATCATTCATGTTTTAAATAAACAGAACGAAATGTTTTTAAAATAAATGAAATATTTACGAAATACAAATACTGGAAACCACACCCCTCACCAAAACCAACAAAAATGTTTATACATTTTTACAAGCATTTTTGTTGGTTTTGTCCTAATAATTTTTATCATTTCACCTATATGTATTTTGGTTTTGCATAAGTAAAACAAAAAATAAAAAACAAAATAAAGAGTCGATTCAGCGTGTGTATTTTTTAACCCTTTTGTTAACACGACACATCCTAAATTTGATTTTTTTAAAAACTAGAATGAAGTTTTTTTTTATAATAAATTAAAACGACATTTAAATTATGATATCATATTTATATTATTCGAATTTACCTCCTTTTATGGAAAACTCGTGATAAAATTGTTCCACTTCCCGATTTGTAAGCGTTGACGAGAAGTAGTTTTATAATCGTGCCAAACAAAGGTTAAATAAGCGAAATGAAACATACACACTGACACAACACTTGTTAATATGTATATAACTTAATTTCGATTTGCATCTTTCGTCCTTTTTTCTTTTATCCGAATCTGTTTGTTTGGGAAACGTAAGAAATAAATGATCGTAATAAAGTTAGGTTGATAATACAATGCCATGTAGTGGGATTGGTTGATAATACACGTGCACATAAAAATGTAGATGAAAAATTATACTAATGTATTTTATTTTGTGTCACAGAACGGTCATTTACCTTTTGTGTTTTGTTTATTTCACTGCTTATGTTTTTGTTTCCTTTTTTCTCTCCATCTGATGGAGTTTAAATTACGTTTGCGATTTCGAATGCAATAATTATAATTTTTAGATTGGAGGAAAAATCAAATTGATAAACAAATTTGTTAAATAAAAAAAAAAGTAATAATTAGGGCAACCAAAAATATGCAATATAGTATATTGTGTAACGTGTAGGAAAAACGATATATTCCCGGACGAGTATGGAAGTTGCTGGGACGAGGCGTCAGCCGAGTTCCAGCAACCATAAGAGTCCGGGAATTATAGTTTTTCCACGAGTTGCACATACGATTTTTTCTCTAATCGGCAGTATATCAGATTATCCATTTTATTCATTATATTCTTTAAAATACGCAACATTTTCCAATTTATATTTTCAATAGATTTCACTATCAAAGTTACCTTAGAATTATAACAATCGCGTGCGCTGTCAATTTTACTAGGCAAGGAATACTTTCCAGTACTGTTATTAGGCAATGAATACTTTCCAGTACTGTTTTTAGTAAGTTGCCTAGCAACGATGTAGTGTCGGGGAATACTTCATTTTGCTGACAGATAACAAACCAGAAAACTGACGTATTTTATCCGATTTGAGAAAAACATATTTGTTTCCAGAGCACGAATTTTGAAAAAAAGTAAACTGCAATGAATGTAGTCAAAAATTATTAAAACAAAATGACAACATAACATCAACGAGTGAAACATTTATAACAGAAAAAAAATTTAATAAATCGTCAAACTTTGGGTCACTTAAAGCACCGCAGACGGAGTATGGTGAAGTAGCATATGTTTTAGTAGCTGTATTTGAGCAAATGTTTAGAAAAAACTGTCATTTGCCAAATATCGTAGCAAACATTTCGGAAAAATTTATGAGTATTGTGGCTCGGGATTTTCCAGGATTTTTGCCTTTAAAAGATGAAGGGCCTTGTTATGACCATTTTAAAATTTTAATACACTTTTTTATTCTTGTGTTGATCAGAAAAAATTCAAAATGGTCTTTAGTAAAAGGTGAATTTCAAAAATTAAAAAATAAACCTAGGCACCAAGCATCTACCCAAACTTCCAAAAAGCTTAGAATTTTAACTGTATAACTAACAATAAAATTTTAACTTTTGTTAAAAGAAAACATATTTAGTTTTATTTGTTATTACTTTCGAAATGAGTGTTGGATTTCTTTTGTGTTAATTTTAATAAAGAATTATTGCAAAAATAAAATGCGTATTTCCCATGATTTTCTGCGAAAAGTGTTGGGTCAATAGAACATCACATTAGATAGAAACTATCGTGGTAAAATAATTTTTCTTACAAAGTAATCCTAATATTTCAGTGAAACCGATTTTTTATAATCTTTTTATTACCACGTTAACAGCTAACTTGCCAGCGCAATTTTAAACTAACTTGCACATTACATAAATGGCATTCACTGGGTTAACACAATCCATACAAAAAATATTAAAACGGAAAAAAATGTTGCCCTCCAATACGGATAAAATCTAAAAAAAACAAAAAAGCAGAAGAAATTCATATGTATATACGAGTACGGTTTTTATTCGGTAGTTTTTTAGTTGTTATTTTAGCCGCCTCGAATTTTTTATTTATTTTTGTTTCTTAATGGTACGCGTAATTAAGATAATTTGGTGTCATCATTGATTGTATTTTTTGGCAGAGAACGAATTTAAATACTATACAGAATGTATTAATAATCCTTATATTCAAAAATGGACGAATATTCGTATAACGAAATTGAAAAAACCCAAAATACAAAAAATTTTATATTATGAATATACCTATTCGCAACGTGACGAATTTTGAATTTCACTATACTAAATGTTCTTATTTGAGCTTCGCGTTTTTATTATTTTTAAATACAGTATTTCGTTTTTTCTATTCTTCTATTTCGATTTGCATTATACATCTATTATGAACAAAGAACAAAATTTAAATACTTTACAAAACGAATTAACAATCCACATATTCAAAAATTTTTGTATTATGATTTTACTTATTCGCAACGTGATGAATTTGGAATATTTAGATTCATGAATTTCATTATTTGACTTGCCTATTCCTTAACCGATTACCATGAAATTCATCATTCTCGGCCATATTTAAAGTTCTGGCAGTAAAAACAAATTAATATATATTGTACATTAGATGGTTTTGGGAGCGAAGATAAATTAACAGAGTCATTTAACTATCACCATGGCCATTTAACCCACCTTACCCCAAAAGATGTACTTACGCACGTAAATATTATAAAAATATAAATGACTAAGATAACGATGGAGTTCGTACTTTTATTTTAGCTTCACTGCATTCTTCGTACGTTTATTATACTGAATATTCGATCTTTGAAATACAGTGCTTAGGATTTTGAAATTCATGAATCGAAAAATTCCAAACTCATCACGTTGCGAATAAGTAAAATCATAATACAAAAATTTTTGAATATGTGGATTGTTAATTCATTCTGTAAAGTATTTAAATTTTGGTCTTCGTCAAAAACATCTATAATTCCAAGACGAACTATTGTTTGTTATTGGCTGATAATTGCTACTGAAGGTAGTATTGGTGACTAAATGATTACGGCAACGTCGCATATTACTTTACATTTATTTTCATACAAACACATATTTATTTTTTATTTGCAAAGCCCCAGAAAAATTCATAGCTTTTGGCGTATATGTAGACCCATTTAATAAATTTCGTGTAGGTAAATAAAATAAACAACAAGGTATAATTTTATTAAATATATTAAAGAATTTAAAGCCATATGGAAGCACATTTCTTAGTAAACTATTCAGTTAGTGCTTCCATTAGGCATAAAACCTTTCCCAATGAACATGTAATTAACAAAATTATAAATAAATAATTCAATAATTAATTAAAATAAATAATGAATTTCATTTAAATAAAAAGGTCAGTCTTCGTTCAGTCAATTATTTCGAATGACGAATGACAGAACCATTGTTGTTATTGTAATTGGTTTTATTTTCCAACACAAAACCTACACATAAATACAAGCATAAATAGCTTTCGTTTTATTTGATATTATTATACGGCGTTGCCGTGATGTAAATTTTTGTTGTTTCCTATGTATTTTTTGTATTTTTTTTTATATTTCATAGCACAAAACCAAAACAAATTAGATTAGTGTTGGTTAGTTTTTTTATTGAAGGCTTATATGTACACAACTAACACTATGGGCAGTAGTCACTTTGTCCCTTTAAATTTCGTATAGTTCGTCTTGGAATTATAGATGTTTTTGTCTTCGTTCATAATACATGTATAATGCAAAACGAAACACATAAATAGAAAAAACGAAATACTGTATTTAAAAAAAATGAAAACGCGAAGCTCAAATAAGAACTTCAGTATAATGAAATTCAAAAAATATTCCCGAGTATTTGTAATGTTTTTATGAAAATACAATACGTGAAGTTTTTAAAAAGAAAAAAACGAAAATACATTCACGAAGTTGCAACGGAATGTATATTTTTGATCTGTTTTTTGGTTTGGTTTTAATATACAACACTAAAACAATACATATACGATTTATAAACGATGACATTGAAATCAACTGTTTTCCTCTTTCCTTTCTAGTCTAAAAATATCGACATGCTACATATAATAAAAAAAATACATATTAACCCAAAATCATTGTTTACAAAATATTATTGTGTTTGTTGTTATCTTCCTTTTTTCGAATTTTTTTAAGGCATTAAAATTTTCGTAATGCTTTGAACATTTTTGTTGGTATTGATCTAGCATTTGCGTTCGATTTTTTGTTTGTTACATATACAAAGAAGAAAGAATGAAATATTAAGCACCGCCTTTCAATTTTCCATTGTGGTCATTTATAATAATATGGGGATAGGAAACATGAGAAATAGAAAGAGGCAATTAAAATTTATATATTCCTTTCATAATATCACAACTAAAATCTCCAAACGAAACAGAAATTATTTTTCCTTGCATATTTTAGCCATACAAAATCTCTCTCTATTTAAAGTCCTTCCTCAATGGTATTACCGTGAGTTTTAATAAACTTTTTACATAATTTGCAATTTCCACCTTCTACAGGGTCCGCCATTTTGATGAAATATCGCCAAACAAATGATTTTTTTTTTTTGACATTTTGATTTTTGTTGGTGTGGTGTATCAAAATACCAATTACCAATATAACCAATTAATATTTAGTTTTTAATTATATTTTAGAAACTCTGTCTCTATGTAATAAAATCGTGTACTTTCACTTTTTTTTGTTTGATTTTGTTGATTTCACAATTTTTTTAGCTTCACCACCACCACGTTCGTTCGTTGAGTTGAGGAGCGTTGACTTGACACGACAGTTCTTTTTCTTTTCTTATTTCTCGTTCTCGTCTCGTCTCGTTCTCGCACTTTCGCAGTTAGGTTAGATTAGTTAATATAGCTATCCCAGTCCTACTTAATATTTTTGTATAGTAGTTATCCCAGTAAGCAGTTAAGCACTAAGAACAAGACGTGAAAGATTGATTTTCGATAAATACTATATATCGATAATCGACGGTATGAGTATCGATATATTATATCGATAATACTGACTATATTTATCGATACTACATAAAATCGATATTAATCTTTGTATTGACTTCGGGTTAAAGTACGGGGAGGATTTTGATATTTCTACATTTTTCTGGTAGATATATTTATAAATGATTGGCCTCTTTATTTTTTCTGATTAACAAGTCAAAATTGTTGTGAATGCCATTATTTTTAATATATTTTGTCTATAAAAGACCGAAAGAATCTTATTGATTTAATACAGACAAACTTTCTCTTTATTTTATTGAAATGACGTCCGTCAATTTTTTAGAATAAGCATAGTAAATTACTTTACTAAATATTATTTTAAATCAATAAATCATCATCCTTAACCTGCTTTGCGATTGTACCAAACAGAGCAACGTAGATACCACCCGAAGATTTCAGAATAGGGAATAATGTGGATACATCTTGAAAAGTCAGGAACAATGACCTTCATTGAGACCTTAAAGTGAATCTCATTTTAATCATAAAAATCCACGGAGACATGAAGAAGGGCTCTAGCAACGTATGAACATTGAGACAAGTCAGCCCTTAAACAACACGGATATAGTATGCCGACTTAAAAGAACCAAACGTTTTGAGCTGGTCTAATTGTTAGGGTAAATAGCTTTATGGTTTTATAAAATCCAGTACAAAGATGTGGTTAATGTCAACTTTACCAGGCAAGGAACGCCAATGAGAAGAAGAGATAATTGTAGATTAAGTCAGAAATTGCTTATTGCTCCAGGGGCAGGTATCAAAAAATCCAGTCTGTTAAAATAATAAGCAAATTATCGTTCAGTGTATGTTTTTCTAAGTTGCTGTATATTTTGCTATGCTGTCAAAACAATAAATAAAGAAAACAAATTAAAGAGAAATATTGGACAATGGCAATTCTAGAGGTTCAGCTTCCAATAACGTCAAAAAGGGAAGCATGTTTAATAATGCCGTTCGTCAAGAAGATGGTATTTCATTGCTTTTGAAATGGATGCAAGTTCAAACATTAAAATTAATGAACAATAAACGTTGGTCATTCATCAATGTCGCAAAAATTGTAAATTGCAGTCATTTAAGTATATTGTTGAATGCATTAGCAATTGATATCATCGGTTTCGATCCCGAAATCGTCCTCTACGCTGAGGAGCCGTCATTGCCGATAATATCCCCTGCGCCTACCAAAAGATAGCTCACCTTTCAGAGTCGATGCGCTGTTTGAACATGACCAAATCAGAGAACTCGCTCTGCTTTAATTTCATGCACAAAATTAGGAATTCTCATTAAATCCCTGATCTCGTGATTATAGAAAATTAACTTTCAATACGAAGTGCTAATAGCAGGTACTGTTAATGGACACTCTTGGAAATAAATTTTTGTATATGAAGAGTTTTATTAATAGCCTGTGCCACATTTTGTACATTAAGTGTATCGGAAAAGTGTCCTTTCCATGTCTCGAATACCGCTTCGATATTATTACGAAGGTTTCGTTGTTCTACAGGCCATCAGTAAAATCCATATATGCCGATCCTGGTTACGTTGGTTTTTATCTGCAACCTTTTCTATATACATATTTCTGCAATATGCCATTGAATCTAGTTATACCAAGCATCTGACATTATTTCTGTAAAACGGTCAATTTGAGATTTCTTCCTTGATTCGTGTGAATGTCCATTGGCACTCCGAAACGAAAGAAATGGTCTTGCACATCCATCGAAATTCTCTCGTATGGTGCTTCGGCGTTATATTGTTTCATGGTCCCGCGGGTTTTTAATTTTTTATTAATTCGTAGGTATTACTACCTTCATTTGTTTTTGGTATCACCACCAACGTTTGGTTTATTTTGTTAACCTTGCTTTCCAAAAATTCCAGAAGTTTTATTTACGATTTCACTCGATTCTCGCTGCTGAACAAAATTTAATTACAACATGCATCGTCAGACAAGAAAGATGACTGTTTGTAAAATCGTTCATTGGGCTGAGTACCTCTACAGTGTTCACCAATATGCTATAAGAACGGTGCGAAAAACAGGTTTTAGCAATAATTTATTTTTAACCTAACCATGCGTTTCCTAGGATTACACCTGTGATATATCATCATTACTTGCTGCGAAGTTCGGCATAAATTTAATTTGGGGGTCGGATATGCAAGAACGTGTTACTCATAATTGTCTTCTTAGTTGTACGAAAACTTTCCCTGGTCACTCTTTCATTGAAACGCCTTGTTCTTTCTGCAGTTACGTGGTGTTAACGATTTGTGACATTCCGCTTTTAACCCTTTACCGCTTTTCCTTTTTCTTCATCGCTGTAAATTTTTTTGGTTATTACCTTATGTACCAGATACTTCTATCCTGGACCTTCTTTGGTTTAACTTTAACTAGACAGCATGTATCCGATCCCTAACCTTTGCCAAGTTGATTAAGTGCTCATCGAAATTCTTCTGCAAGACGATAATGTTGTTCAAATATACACCTTTACCCACACTGAACGCAGCTTTCTCAAGACCTACCTCTGGAACTTTCACTTTCAATTTTTTTAAAAATGTGTTGTAACGTGTGATCGATTTATAGCAGTGGTTAGCTATCCGACTCACTTTTTGTTTTACATTGCTTAAGTGGAACTCAATATTATCGTATTTACGCAGCCATATCTCCTCATGAGCAGTTTTAATATTGGTGAAAACCTCTCGGTATTCATGATGATATCTATCTCTACCAGCGATATTTTCATCATCGGTTTTTTGATGGTTGGTGCAGTCTTGTTTGTTAATGCACAAACGAGAGTTTCTATGAAAGTTAGCTTAGGTGGCAATATAATCGCGCCGCATGTTTCCTGATGTCGAATGCCTTCAATAAAAGCTACCATCTTAATTATCTTCATGTAATGGGCCTATACGTATTTGAATGTGTTAGGTGCACTAGCCGCTCGAATTCAGATGCACTTCCTAGAGCGTTTCTATTATTTTTTAATAGTGGCCCTGCAATTTCATTCTATAAATTTTCCGTTTGGGACCAGGATATTGTCAATCCCACTGTCTTCTTTATTTCGATACAACCGTTGCGTTCATGTTCGGAAATCTTCTGTAATATTTTTGCTGCATCGTATTTAAGGTCCATCTTTCACGACCCGACACGATCTCCTTTATTTTAATGATTTTCATTTATCGCCGTTTGTGTTCTATTTCAGGTAGCTCATTTCTGTTTAACCACCATTTTTTGAAATACCTAACACACAGTAGTTAAAGCTGAGGCGGTTGGATCGGGAGGAACCGGGTTCGAATTCCGATAGGGGCGGGATGCAAAAGGGATTTTTCATCATCTGATTACGATCGATGATGACGATGAACACAACTTTGATCCCCTGTTGAGAGTGCAGAATCCATCGGCTGACCCACCTTTCGTATCAGCACTCTAGGCCGGTATGAAACAATGCAAT
Organism: Tipula vernalis; assembly: GCA_958295665.1. Lineage (NCBI taxonomy): Eukaryota > Metazoa > Arthropoda > Insecta > Diptera > Tipulidae > Tipula > Tipula vernalis. Next base: position 305,170,539 of record OY282559.1, read on the forward strand.
GTGCAGGTGGTAACTGGTCTATAGCCGTACGTCCTCGATTTGGTTTACTGCGTAAAGTAGGAGGGTAAAAATGAACTGAAGCTTCGGAGCCGCAGAAAAACCTCCCCGTTTTTCGCCATATTTTTCATTAATTAATTCTTTGTTAATTTTATTTAAGATATCATCACTTGTATGGTTAGCTAAGAAAATAAATAATTCCGAGAGTTAAATGATAATCAGGGCATTATCGGGATGGAGCAGCCTAGGGATACATTGTATCCAGCTGTTGTACAGGATAAAATGTATCTATATGTTAGTAGGTTCCATCCCTCGGTGAAAAAGGAGGCTGTACAAGCTTATATTTGCTCGATAATATTGGACTGCAATGCTGACCAGGTGGATTGTAAATCACTGCTGGCTAAGGATCATGATGCGGATAACGCACTTACTTTCGTTTCTTTTAAAATTGGTTTGACTCGGGAACATTACAATAAATTAAATAATTCAGACATGTGGCCTCCAGGTATACTGATACGACCTTTTATGAGTCATCCGCGGAAATCAAAAAACGTGTTTGGTGTCCGGCTCGATCAGCATCTCCGTTAAATTCCACTATAAATTCTACTATCTTATTATCACCACATCAAGTAAATTCAGCTACTCAAAGAATAAATATTTATTATCATAACGCAAGCGGTATTCGCTCTAAATCAAAGAATCTATTTTTATCTTTACTTGAGGATGAATATGAAGTGGTCTGTATAGCGGAGTTTTGGCTAACATCTAATTTTAAGACGGAATAATAGTTTCCGGCATCGTACATTGTTCATCGTCGAGACAGGCATCTTCTTAAAGACACACATGAGAAAGGTGGAGGTGTGCTAATTGATGTTGCGGATAAATTTTCATCTGTACCTTTAATATTGACGGATTGCGACTTGGATATAATCGCAGTAAGAATCAGATATCATGCGTTTTCACTAATCGTTTGTGTCATGTATATTCCATGCGATTCTAATTTTGTGGTGTATGATAAAGTCATTGATATTATCAAGTCTAGCATAGCACCCGTTTTGCGACCAGAGGATCGTTTATGTATATTGGGTGATTTCAATTCACCAAATGTTGTTAATTCGCTTCGAGTTGATGATTTTTTAACTCCGTTGAACTTGAATGCGAATTATGATAACTTCATGACCGGATTACTTTCAATGGGTCTCAAACAATGTATGGACGTCAAGAACAAGTGTGGGAATGTTTTGGGCCTGGTATTTTTGCCGTTGGATCAAGAAGTTATTGTCGAGACGTGTGACGATTTAGCTGGAACGTCGAGCATATACCACTTTCCAGTAAAAGTGTCACTATATTTCGACGTATGTGAAATTGTCAAGAATGAGTTATTTGTTGAAAATTTTAATTATAAAATTGAGGACTACGATTCCTTTAATGCTTTTCTTGATAATTATGATTGGAGTGCATTTGTACTGGATGAATTTTATAATGTTCTAAATGTAGGAATGGTGAAATTTATTTGCTAACCGTGTTCAAAAAATTCAATCAATGGTTGAACCAGCACAATGGCTTCATGTCAACTCCAAAAATAACCCTGCCGACCTGATATCAAGAGGGGTTCAGCCACGAGCACTAATTGATTCACAATTGTGGTGGGAAGGCCCCACATTCTTATCACAAGATGACGATCATTGGTATAACCCATTTGCTGCCAATATTTCAGAAAATATGCCAGAGATGAAAAAAGAATCGTTACCATTACTCACTGCAGCAAGTTTTCGTGATGTTGACGTTAATGAAAAGGATGATATTGTGAACAAATTCACGCACAAGGCATCATTTCTCACTATTCAAAACTCCATGGCATACATATTGCGTTTTATCCACAACACGATTAACCCATCGCATCGACGATCCGGACCGTTAAGTTGCAGTGAAATCAAAGATGCTCTGAAAACATTCGTTCGTCAAACTCAAAAGATGTGTTTTCCTGAGGAGTATAAGGGCCTGAAGTCTCCAAATTTTATAATTAAAAATTCATCGCTCAAGTCATTATCATTGTTCATTGACGACATAATTTGTGTAGGAGGGCGACTCAAGTTTGCTGTGTTGTCATATACATCAAAGCACCCTGCATTACTACATCCGAAGCACTTCTTTACAACAACTTTAATTGCGTTTCTGCACAAATTGAATCTACATGTTGGTCCGCAAGGGCTATTAGCAATTGTTAGACAAAACTACTGGCCAATACATGGTAGAAAATTATGCAAGGCGATTTATAGAGCTTGTATAGTATGCACTAGAGCTAAACCAATAATGCTGAAACAAATTATGGCCGACTTACCAAGCGAACGCGTTAACCAAGCGTTACCATTCTGTTTTACTGCAGTTGACTATTGTGGACCGTTTCAGGTTTATTACAACTTGCGTGGTAAAACATCTACTAAGGCATATCTGGCTTGCTTCGTCTGCATGGTAACCCGATCAGTCCATTTGGAACTTGCATCGTCAATGACAACGGAATCGTTTATGGGTGTTTTAAAACGTTTTATTGCAACGAGAGGATTACCCAAACAAATTCTCTCTGATAATGGAACCAATTTCATCGGCGCAAATAATCATTTGCATGATCTGTACAATTTACTTAATAGTTCTAAACTATGTGAAGCAATTAACGAAGTCACCATATGCGACAAAGTAGAACGGGTGTTCATTCCGCCTGGTTCACCTCACTTCGGCGGCTTACATGAAGCAGCAGTAAAAGTAGCAAAACATCATCTTCGCCGACTAACTTATAACACGAGATTCACCTTCGAAGAATTCTCCACATTGATCAAACAAGTTGAAGCTGTGCTAAACTCCAGACTTTTAGTGCCGCTTGTTTCAGATAATATAGAAATTCTTACTCCTGCTCATTTTTTGATAGGTCGTCCGCTGAGATCAATACCTGAAACGGCCGAGTTCGAGCCAAACATTTCAATACTGAAGAAATGGGAAATGGTGACAAATCTACACAAACAGTTCTGGACATCTTGGTCGAAAGATTACATGCAACAACTTCAACAACGCAAATTTTGGACAACCGCGCAACCTGATGTAAGAGAAGGAGAAATTGTTGTCATAAAGGAAGAAAATTTGCCACCGTTAAAATGGAAGTTTGGCCGAATCATTAAAACTCACCCAGGTTCTGACGGTCATATACGAGTAGTGACAATCAAAACGCAAAACGGAGAGCTTACTAGATCCATCACAAAGCTTGCAATTCTACCTGTTGCTATTGAACCAGTTCAACGCGGGGGAGAATGAAGCTGCATCGCAACACCTGAAGCAACAGAGTTATGTTACTTGCCATATTGTTTGTTTTTGTTTCATGTATTATTTATATTCTTGTCATTCAATTGTTTTGTATCCCTGTACTCTTGTTGTAATTATTGTACAATTCAATTTTTTTCTATCTTAAGTTGCCGTTATTAACATTAACGTTATTGTAATTAACGAAAATAAAAAAAAATAAACATTTTTTGAGCAGTATTGCTATGACCATCAAACTGAATGATTAAAAATAAAAATTATAATTTATAAATTAATATATTAAAAGAAGTCAATTTGTGTTTTTTTTTCTTATCCGGTGATGAGATATTGTGATTTGTGCGCGTTATAACTATCGTTCTGCTGCTGCTGCTGTAATTAAGTTGTTGTCTTGCTGCTGCTGCTGTTAACATATTTTTTGCTGCTGCTTTTCAGGAAAGAAAAGCCTTTCTTGATTTATCACTCTGTATATTAGGAATGGTGGCATCAGAAACAACATTCAAACGCAACATATCAAAGTTCTCGTCTCATGCAGGCATCTACTTTGACAACAGCTCAATCATCTGGAAAAATCCACTCGGCAGCTAAGTGAACTACGCAAAAATATAACGCACTACAAGTCTACATATACATGTATGTGCATAGGATACACTATGGATTAATTTCATCCCAAATGCGGAACTTCTGCATCGACTTAGAAGAGCAAAACGAAATACTGAATATGCTAAGAAGAAATGAAAGAACCCTTCAAAAAAGATTACCGTTTAACTTCATTGGTACCATAGCCAATGAGCTATTTGGCGTACTTGATCAACGTGCCGGAAACTTCTTTAAGGAAAGCATAACAAATCTTAATCTAAACCAACAACATCACCAGAATCTTTTGCAGCAACAAATATCTATAACAGAATCGACAGTGAACATCATCAAGCACGACCACAAAGAAACAAATCACAGATTTGAAGCAGTCGAACAAATAACGACAGACCCCATATTTCACGAAGAATTCACTGACATTGCTCTTCACACAATGTTGGAAATCATAAAACTCCGCACATTTCGATGGATATAACTCCTGAACCTTAAGGATTTTTTTTATTTTACTGATTATGAAAATGAAATTAGGTTTCCATCTTGTAAGATTTTGTTTGGTAAAAGTGTGCGATGGGACCAAACAATTATATTCGTCCTCGCTTTAGGGGTTTCATATATTTTATATAAAATTGGTGGATGGAGCGTTTTGTTCTGGCTTTGTAAATATTCCATTTTTTAGGGTTTCCTGCATTCGGCATTTTCACGTGTATAAAGACGGATTCAAGGTGGCCTCCTTTGGATCGCTCAATCGTTCTGATAATTTTTTTTTTAACTGGTTAACAATATTATCAGAATGTAGAAACGAATGAACGAATGCAACCAAGTATCTAGCTTCACTTATTACAATTTTGGAAAGTAGATATTCAAGATAAATCGTATTGGCAATTTGACGAATAAATCCAATCGATCAAACACGATATATAAACGAACCATAAAGAGTTGAAATTGGAGTTGCTTTAATTCCAGAGTATAAGTTCTAGGTAAGGTTGAATTACGCGTCAGAAGTAATTCAATGGTTGGGCGGTTTTGTTATGGATAAAATACAAGTTGCCATAATCAATAAAACCATAGTATCAATTTCAATTGAAATTGTTAGATGCGTCAGAAAAACCTTTTTTGCGTTCAACACATTTAGGCCATGTGTTATTGAGAAACATTGATTCTAAAAGAAAAACCAAGGGATATCCGTGTACTATGTTTTTAGACGATCGTTTGGGTCATAATTTGAAAGATAATTGTAACTTGTTCTCTGACTTTTTTGAGAGTGTTTAGGTAAAGAAACCGTTAACGACAGATTCGATATCGAGCTATTATTCAGTGGCTAATGTAAATTGTTCCTTGCAATTGGAACTTGGTACTGTTTTGAATGGTCTACTCTCGCTTGATATCAATCAAAGTGCAGGGTTCGATTCCATCCCTCCCTTGGTCCTTAGAATGACAGCACATGCTGTCGCTTTTCTAATCACAGTTCTTTTTAACAAAAGCCTTCGACAAGGATACTTCCCGAACTTTTGGAAATGCTCTTTAATTAAACCAATATTTAAGTCAGGTTCCAGAAGTGATATTACTAATTACCGAGCCATCAGTATTTTATCCGTTTTGCCGAAGCTTTTTGAAAAATTAGTCAAAGATTTTATTTTTTTTTATACTCGTAGGCTTATAGTATTTCTTCTAAGCAACATGGATTCCTTCTTGGCGGATCAACTGTCTCGAATTTGTTTTTATTGACCAATTATATTTCAACGGCTTTTGAATTGGGGATGGATGTACAGGTTGTTTATTCAGATTTTAGCAAGGCCTTTGACAAAATTGATCACAAACTACTATTCCTTAAATTGGAGTCTTTGGATTGTAATAGTTTACCTATTAGGTGGATCAAGTCATACTTAGATAGCAGAACTCAAATTGTTAAGATAGGGAATTACATGTCTAGAAGGATTCATGTTACGTCAGGGGTTCCCCATGGAAGCCATTTGGGTCCCCTTTTATTCATTCTTTTTATTAATGATGTGATTAACTGTATTAAGTATTCTGAGATTCTTATATATGCTGACGATATTAAAATTTTTAAAACTATTTCGAATATTCGGGATGCAGAGGAGCTACAGTCGGATTTATCGGATTTTACGAATTGGTGTACTTACCAAAATTTATTATTGAATACTAAGAAGTGTAAAACAATGCGATTTTCCCGTAGAAGGAATGTTTTGAACTTTGACTACGAATTTTTTGTCAAAGACCATAGAATTGAGAAAGTGAACACTTTCAAATATTTGGGTATCACATTCGCTTCTAATTTATCCTTACAAATTCATATACAGGTCATTGTTTCTAACGCGTTTTCCATATTAGGGTTTATTAAAAGATTCTCCAAAGACTTCTGGGATCCTTATGCGATTAGAATCTTGTATATTACATTGGTGCGCTCGCAATTAGATTATGGCGTAGTTATTTGGGACCCATTTTATCAGGATTCTTCTGATCTTATAGAAAGGGTTCAAAGACAGTTCTTAAAATATGCCTTGCGTCGATTACCTAGGGATAATAATCTTCTCAATTATATTTTTTCTCCTTATAGGGGACGATGTAAACTATTAAAATTGGAACCTCTCTCTATTCGTAGAACTACGACGTGTGCCACTTTTGTCCGTGATCTCCTCGTTTGTAGAATTGATTGTAATGAGATTCTCGATTTATTTTCTATTTACGTTCCAACACGTGTGTTACGATAGAGTGGGGAGTTTGTTCTTAAATTACCAATACGGAGGAGTAATTTAGCTATGAATGAACCTGTTTATAATGTCTCGGTTGCTTTTAATAAAGTACGGTCGATTTTTGATTTTAATTTGTCAAGAGATGGATTTAAGGTTTTGATGTCAGATTTTCTTTCTAATTTTTGGTAAAGTTTTTTTTTTAAATAAATGTTCGCTTATGATGCTATACATCCTTTTGACCGGTTTTTTAATTCATGATCCATTAGAACTGACTTCATGATCAATTAGAAGTTCAGTTGAAGAATTTAATTTAATTTCAATGTCTCAGATTATATTTCGTAAAGTTGCCGCTCCAAGCAGCTTGCGTATTCTGCGTTAGGCAAGCTGGTTTCGGTACCCAATATATTAAAATTTCATTAAGAAGATACCGTCGTCAATTGAAAATACCGTCGTCATGAAATAGGAAGGGAGCACTGTGAATAAACCGGTAAGCCGAATTTTATGAAATATTTTTTGATGATCGGGAGGTACCGGGTTCGAATCCCGATAGGGGCGGGATGCAAAAGGGATTTTTCATCATCTGATTACGATCGGTGATGACGATGAACACAACTATGACCCCCTGTTGAGAGTGCAGAATCCATGGGCCGACCCACCTTTCATGTCAGCACTATAGGTTGGCATGAAGCAATGCAATGTGCAGGTGGTTTATACAAAGCGGGTCTATAGCCGTACGTCCTCGATTTGGCTAATACTGCGTAAAGTAGGACGGTAAAATTAACTGCGAAAGAGTTGGGAGTGCCTTGAGCCCCAGAAAAAGATTGCATAGTTTAAAAAAAAAAAAAAAAAAAAATTCTGTTTCTATTGCATGTTGTTAGGCATCGTAGAGTTTTTAAAAAATGTCTAATTATTAGCGTATGCAATCTTCAAGAAGTTACGAAGCGACGTAAATAACTTGTAACAACTACTTTAGACCCAAATTAAGTTTTATTTCCACGATCTTGTTAATTAAAATGATAAATAGTTAATATTATAATTTCAACTTATTTTATCTTTTGAAATTCGTAGTAAACGAACTACATAAAGTTGTTTAAATTTGTATAATTTTGATCTAATCATGATTTGAGATAGGCCATTTAGAAGCGATAAAGAATAAAGATATTTACAATTTACAATTTTCATCAAAATGTACTTCAGCGCAGGACATAATCATTAGATGGATCGATGTTTTTATGTTCCAAGTCTTCAAGGCATATAATACACGGTAAACATAAGTGAGTTTGAGTACAAAGAAAAAAAAAATGCTTCACTTGCGGTAAGGTTTTTATTATACATATTATTACGCTTCACAATTAGCAATCGCTGGACTTCCACATACCTGACTGACTAAGTCAAAATGTTCGCCTTCCGGGCACTCAAGTGGTGTCATCAAACCGTTTAAACAATAGAAATAACGATTACAATAGTGTGGATGATGTAAAATAAGAAGAATCTGTGCTGATGCAATTGGATCACATACTGGAATTGGTATTGTACAATTAGCTGCTTCACGAGGCAAACATTTTTCTGTCGCAAAAACGAAATGTTGGCCAGCTGGACAAGCTAATTCATAATCGACGCCAGAAGCACAGAACCGGAAACGTGAGCATCTCTCAGGATTGGGAAATGCGTGTATACCAGTTGTTGGGCAATTCTCTGGTATTGGTTGGGCGGTGGACGTTTCCTCGGTTGTAGGTGGGGTGGTTGATTCTTCCGTCGGAATCGTTGGTTCTTTCGAAGTAGTGGTTATTAATTCCGTGGTACTGGTTTCTACATTCGTACTACTTTCGGTAGTGGTAGTAATTGATTCAGTGGTTGATGTTTCTTGAGTAGTAATGGTTGTATCATGTGTGGTACTTTCATTGTCATCATCACAGTCTACAGTTTCAGAACGTGCACAAATAGAAATTGATGGGTCAAAATAAAATCCATCAGGACATGATCGAGGTGTTGATTGACCATTAAAACATATGAAATGATCAGCACATTTTCTTGGATCATTTAAAAATGTTAAATCTGAAAGTCCGTAGCAAATATCGGCGGGTTGGGTTGTTGTTTCTATTATGGTTGTAGTGGTGTCCATATCACAATTAACATTTTCCGGTAAATCACACATCCCCAATTTAGAATTAAATAAAGATGGTGGTGGGCAGGTGCCTTTAATTGCATTTTCACCAAAACAAAAATAGAATGCATCACAGTATCTTGGATTATTAACTAATGTCCCATCATTAAATCCAATACATGCATCACTTGGCGATTCCTCAGTGGTAGTTGGTGCTTCTGTGGTCGAAAGTGTTGGCTCTTCGGTTGGTATTGTTTGAGGAAAACAATTAACGTTTTCCGGCGGATCACATGAATTGCTCTCATCATTGAAGAATAATCCTAATGGGCACATTCCCGATTGAGGTACATTATTCATACACATAAAGAAATGTGAACACGATTCTGGATTATCAAAAAGTTCACCGTCAGGAATACCGTCACAAAAATTAGGTATCTCCGTCGTTACTTCATAGCAATTCACATTTTCTGGATCATCACATTCACTCTTATCTGGATTGAAAACAAGTGGCGCAGCACATTGTCCTGGTATTGGAACTTCAAAGAAACACACGAAGAATGCATCACATGATGCTGGGTTATTTACCAAATGAAGATCGGGATTTTGGTCGCAAATTGATTCTGGGTTTGTTGTTGTCGCCTGGGTTGTAGGATAATCTGTTGTGTTATCAATTGTTGTTTCATCAGAGGTTACTGTTGAAATATCTGTAGTAATTCCTTCAGTTAAATCAGTTGTACCTAATGTCGTGGTGGTTTCCTCTTCAGCAGTTGTTGTAGTTATTTCCGTGGTGAAGGTTGTTTCAACCAATGTAGTCGATGTAGTTATCCATGGATGACAATTTGCAAGTTCCGCACTATAGCAACCGAGCAAAATATGATCAAATAATTGATTAGGCGGGCAAAATCCGTCTGATTGATGCCCATACATACAAAAATAAAATTGTTCACAACTAACTAGGTTGGGAATGATTGAGACTCCCTCTATATTTGCACAATCATTGAATGTTGTCGGATTTTCTCCGGATACATCAATTGTTAACACACATTTACCATTTTGTTCATTATAATAATAATTATCGCGACATTTCACTTCAACCATTACACCATTAAAACAAATGAAATATAGTTCCTCGGACTCAGGATGTTTAAATGTAGCTCCATCACTTTCTCTAACGCATTTGTTATTAAATCCACTCGAAACTGATATTATTGTAATAACTAGCAACACAGTGCTTAAAATTCTTTTCATTACTAGTTCAAAACACTTTTAATTAGTAATAAGATTGGTTTAGCTATGAATTGTAAAATTTTATACGTGAAGCTTTTATAAATAACATTTTCGATGAGGCATACATTTTATGGCTGAAGCTTGATTAACTGATATTAATCATGACATTTTTATTATATTATTTGTTAGATATACTTAATCATTTAAAATATTAATTTTGAAAGGTAGTTACGAAAGTTTCGCCTCGGCTGACAAATAAACTTTGCACGTAAGGTACATTAGGGTTATAAACCTTATTAAAGTGATTATCTTAATTTCTAAAAATGCATAAGACTTTTCTTAATGGGGCATAACACCGTGTCACCAAATTATATAATATGTTTCTTACGGCGTTTCTTTCTTTCGTTTAGATAAAATTTTAAATAAGTCGCCGATTAATCATATCTCATATGGTAATCAAAATACAATTTTCATTAGCCATTTGGTCGCGATAATTAAAATTCCGAAGCACATTGATTATGATTTTTGCTTTTGCTTTGGAGATATTCACAAAATGGATATTGTGTAAAGGAACTGGAATCTAATCGAAAAGAGTGCCCTTTGGGACAATACTAAAGCGTACAATACCATCTAATGCCTGTACGCTTTAGTATTGTCCACTATTTGTTATACGGCATTTCGCACACAGCACACAATTAAATTTCTGCAGTTTATAATTATAAACTTTCATTTTTATTAAATTGTAATACTGAAAAGCAAGCAACGCTAAATTCATTGACAGCCACGTTAAGTGGATGTTTAACTGTCCTGCCAACTCGTTAAGATATTACAGACAGTTCTGGGCTACCTTCGTCGTAAGAAAATAAGCTAGTACTCACAATTAATAATACTCGCAATTTACTTAGCTTGAAAACACTACAACCTACCTTACACTCTATTTTCGACCATCCATGAAGAAGTTCAAAACTTTAGGGTTCAACTTCTATTCACTTATCCAGTCCTCTCTGGAAGAAATATTAACACGAAACCTTTCATTAAAAAAAGGTATTGGTGGTGCCAGAGATGTCTCTGTTACAGAAAATAGATGATTGTCCTGTATTATTACATAATATGCTTACATTTGAATTCACAGAATATCTAGGGGTAGGAGATAAGAAAGAACGTCTAATGCCTAAGTGGGTGTACTCCTGTGTTTACCACTAATACTCAAGGTGGATGTTCTCTGAATTTTCATCAGCCAGTTAGAGAGGTGTTTTCACAGTTGCTGAACGCAGGACGTTTAACCCAGCAGTATGTGGTTGACGCTTATATTCGCGCAGAGTCAAACGATCTTCAATCGATCCGAAACAATCATCCGGCATTAAGAGCAGATAGCTATAAAGCTTTAATGGAATACTTAAATCGTGACGCAGATTCGGAAAACAAGCAGGTTGGAAAATCTGTAATATTGCCATCTAGCTTTCAGGGTAGCCCTCGCAATATGCAACAGCATTACCAGGATGCTATAGCAATTGTTAGAAAGTATGGCAAGCCGGATCTTTTTGTCACCATGGCCTGCAATCCGAAATGGAAAGAAATCGTAGAAAACCGTGAGCACTGGCAAAAAGTGGAACATCGGCCAGACTTGGTAGCTAGAGTTTTTCGGCTAAAGTTAAATAATTTAGTAATGCACATTATGAAAAAATCTCTTTTTGGAACTGTGAAGGAAATCTTTCATGTAATAGAATTTCAAAAGCAAGGATTGCCACATGGCCACATTTTAATCATTCTCGATGACGAATCAAAATTACGAACTGAAGAAGACATCGGCAAAATTGTTATTACTGAAATTCCTGACCAAGAATTATCGCCTCATCTTTTTGAAATCATTGTTATAAATATGATCCATACACCATGTGACAACCGTATTCCAAACGGTCCATGCATGGTGCAAGGGAAATGTTCCAAAGGTTTTCCAAAAGAATTTCAAGATATTACATTGGGAAATGTGAACGGATACCCCAAGTACAAAAGAAGAGAGACAAACGAAATAGAAGTTTTTCCCGGTCGTCGCATTGATAACAGTTAACAATCCATATCTTTGTCTAAAATATAACTGCCATATCAACGTTGAAATATGTGCCACAGTAAAGAGTGTGAAATATTTCTTTAAATATGTGTATAAAGGACATAATTGTATGAGGATTCGCGCTATGTCAGTGCACCAGAAGCCATTTGGAGAATTTTTTGTTTCCCAATGCATGATCAAAGTCATACCATATACCGATTGCCAGTTCATTTGCAGGAAGAGCAGAGCGTTTGCTTTCGCGTAGGGAATATACTGCATGCAGCAGACCGTGCCACTCCAAGAGATAGAAACCTTACTGCTTGGTTTAAACTCAACCAAAATTCAGATGGTCCAGATGCAAACCAGTGGAAATATTGGGAAATCCTCGTTCACTATGTTTGGGACGACAAAAACACTTCCTGGAAAAAGCGACAACGTGATGGGAATAAAGTGATTAGTCGGGTGTATACTGCTAGTATCTAGGATTCTGAAAGATTTTATTTTAGACTCTTGCTTCAAAATGAGACGGGAGCTAAATCATTTGAAGACATTAGAACGATTGCAGTTAGCGGCGGGGTAAAATGTTGTGAAATATAGCAAGAAACAGCAAAGGAAAAAGGATTTCTTTTAGATGATTCAATTTGGCAAAAAACTCTGGAAGACGCTAAATCGTATGCTATACCTGCCCAAATGAGACAGCTTTTTGCATATATTTGTGCCTTTTCCTCGCCATCTGACCCTTTGTTGGTTTGTAATAAAAATAAGGAAGACATGACTTAAGATATATGCCGCAAACTCCACGGCTGGGATGAGCATTGCACCAGTTGCGAATCATATGCTTTAAAGGACATTCAATCCGCATTAAGAATACTAGCTATTCACTTTTAAAACTGCCTATACCAATCGGAGAAACATCCATCTCATGTTTTAGAATGGAAAGTGATGGTGCAGAAGATATTCGTCATGCAAAATTGATTATTATAGATGAGTGCACTATGGCATACAGTCATGTTCTCAATACAATTGACAAATTGCTGCAATAAGGTATGCAAACAAACGTCCCGTTTGGTGGAAAGGTCATGTTAATTAGAGGGGATTTCCGGCAATGTTTAGCTATTGTTCCACATGCAATGCGGTCTGCTGTGGCTCAATCAAGCTTAAAGTATTCGCAAAACTGGCACAATTTTGAGAAGCTGAGTTTAGTAGAGAACATGAGATGCGTTGATCAAGACTATAATAATTGGTTGTTTCAACTTGGAGCTGGAACACTTGATTGTGGGAACAACTTTTTTATTTTTTATATATTTACTATGGCACTAGCTTCAAAAAAGGAGCCTTCTGGTCCGATTTCAAAGTTTCAATTTTTATTTTTTACATATTTTATTATTATTATTTTTTCCCTTTCAATCAACTTTCATACAGCGATCCACTTTCATACCGTTATACCACTCAGCTTGATAAATTCATACATTATCTTGTACTCATTTTTCCCCATTTGTAATAATTCATTCAATTTTCTTGCATTCATAAGAACATCGAACTTTCCTCTATTTTGGCTAAGTTTGGAACATTTTAGAATTAAATGTTCGATGTCCTCCACAACCAAACAGCTTTCACATAAATCATCCTCACTCAAATGACGCTTCTTTAAGCATTCTTTCCAATTACCATGATTCAATCTCACCCGTTCCATCGTTCGTATCATTGTAGTGTCTCCTTTGATTTCCTTAAAAAACGATTTTCTCAAAGGAGCACTACACCATTCAAAGTACTTCTTTCCTTTTACCCTACTCTTTTCGATAAATTCATTCTCCCATTTTCTCCACAGATTCTTCTGAAACATCCGAAGTACATCTCTTTCATCCGAAGTACATCTCTTTGCCTCAATGAATTCATAATCTGTTATCTCCTCAAGCATACAACCCTTTAGTACACAATAAATAATTGTAAACACAATTTAATTTAATTTAATATGTATTTTTATTTTATTTTAATTAAATTTATTTAATTGACTTAATTTTATTTAATTAACATTTTTTTTATTTATTTATTTTTTGACCATTTTAATTTTTTTTATATCACCGCGCGATGTGGGCGGCAAGTCGCCGTTTTGAAGATCGAGTGCAGACTGAATTATGTAATTTTTATTTTGTTTTGTGTTGTGTGTCTTTCTTGTTCGTTTCGTTTGGTTTTGAACAAGCCGGTCAGCGGTTGGTTGTTGTATGTCATGTGACGAGCCCAATGTGCTGGTACAGGTGGCACCCAATGTGCGGCGAGCTCGTGTTGGCGCCGGATGGATAGTAGTGGTGCATTGGGTGGACCGCTACAACCCCTTTTTGCAAGCATAACGGCTCTTTCATTACCTTCAATCAGTAGGTGTGAAGGTATCCATTGTAGAATCACCTCACTCCCACAAGATTGAAGGTACTCTTACATCATTTCTACAAACACACTGCCCTGAGTACCCCCTCCCTGTTTTATCAATTCTAAAACACTCATGGAATCGGAGAATAGAACTACTCTCCTCCTCCCTTCATTCATTGCCAACTTGATTCCTTCCATAATTCCAATCAATTCTGCATTCTTTATACAGATGCTGCCATTCAATCTTAACATTTTCTCTTTTTTCATTGCCGGAATGTAAATTCCTACACCCACTCGATCCTCATTAACACTAGCATCTGTATATACTTCCACATCTGCAAAATAATTCAGTTGCATTTTTCGAAATTTTCTCTTAACCGATAACTCATTTATCATCGCTTTTGTTATGCCTCCAAAATTCAAGCACACAGCAAGATTTTTGGAGGAACTTTTGGACCCACTTGTCTAATTTTGGAAAATATATTCATATTTTCCTCCATTATTTTCGACCGTTGCGTTTTTTGGTAATCCGTTCCTCCTTCCAATCTTACTTTTATCTCATTCACTAACACATTATCTTTGGTCAATATTCGCACAGTCTCTCGCACGGTGATCCATTCCCTCTTATAATTAAGAGGTGAATCACCCATTTCGGACCATAGAGTATGTATTGGGGTAGAATTAATCGCCCCCAATACCACTCTAGCACATGCATTCTCAACTTTCATTAATTTTTCAAACCCGACCTTAGATCCATCAACTTACACACTCAACCCATAAGCAATTTTGGAAGACACTAGCGCCTTTCGCAGCATATCAGTCACGCTAGGGTGAGCCCCCCATTTTGGTTTACTCACCCTTTTGATCACATTTAATCTGCTCTTACAACTATCGGCTAATTTTTCCATGTGTACTTTAAAACGCAATCGATTGTCGATCCAGATTCCCGAATACCTAGTCAATCTTTAATACTCAAATATCTCATCATAGATTCGCACATCAATCGATTCGTTCTAAATGCCATACTATTACATTTTCGAATTCAGCCGCAGATTTAAATCATTCAAACATTGTGTTACCTGAAGCACACATTCCTGAGCTCGATTTAGGGACTCGCCGATAGTTTTGCCCTTGCCGATGAGTACAAAGTCATCTGCAAATTGCAAGATAACTTTGTCGGGGGTATTATACCTATGTATTGAGCTCGTATACAGATTGAAGACGGTCGGAGAAATGTTGCTCCCTTGAGGGAGCCCAATATTCACCGCTCCCTCCTATTGAGAATTCGAAGCAAGATTTCCTTTGCTTCAACGCTCAACAGCCCAATCATTTTATAACTCACTCTATTTATTCCTGGGGTCGTAGTTTTTGCCGTTTCTAAAACCCTCAGGAACTCATTCCATTCAAATTGCACACACATTTTATTCAAATTTTCACTAACTTCTTCAAGTAACACCCAATCATTACTATCACCTACATTATTCTGAACATCCGTCACCATTTGTAAGAATTGATTTCCTTTTTCAGGATCATCCATTACAACGTTTCTTCATTCCTTATGTTACCTCTCACTCTATTAAATTTATTCCATACATCCTTAGTTGTGGTTCTGTGTGTCATTTCTGACACATAGTTCCGCCAACTTCTCCTTTTTGCTCTACGGATAGCCTTTTTCAATTTTCCATTTACCCATTCATAATTTCGTCTACAATCACGACAAATACACCCGTTAAATTCACGCAAAGCTATCCGTTTCCTTTCATGCCAATACTGAATCTCCATGTTCCACCAATCGTTCACTTTAATTTCATTCGCTCTTATTTCAAAACTGCACATTTCATTAACTCTCTCTATTTCACACTCAAGCTGGTTTGCATCATTTATTTCATTTGTTATGAGAATCTCATTCATACATTCAACCCATTTCTTACTATTCAGCAAGACCTTTTTCTCAATATCCACATTTACACCACCTAAACACGGAATGATCATAAAATGATCACTACCCAAATTCTCATCTGTTACATTCCAAGTGACTTGGGCCGCCAGTCCGCTAGACACTAAAGTGATGTCTATCGCACTGGCTGTGGCCCCAACATACGCCATCCTTGTTGGCCTACCATCGTTCAGAATCACGAGATCGGAATCCAGAACGAGGTCTGCCAACAAGTTTCCCCAAGCATCATTCCTTTCAAACCCCCAAACAGGCGAATGTGCATTCAAATCACCCACCAAAATCATGCCACTTTTCCCACGCACCCAGTCAAATAATTTTTTAAAAAGCCTTTATCCCTATCACTCACAGTTTTAATTGAAGCTGCATATACACTTACAATTAACAAATTTCTATCCAGAATTCTAGTTTTGGCAGCGATAACCTCGATGTACTCGAAATCGGGGACCCCCACATTAGTCAACATTATATTGGCTTTTGCCAATATCGCTACTCCGCCGAAGCCATCGGCCCTGGGTCTGGATAGAAAATTGTACCCATTCACTCGAAACGTCTTGTTCTCACGCTCCCATGTCTCACTTAAAAGTATTACATTCCTACAGTCATTGGCCAGATAAGTCCGCAGTATATCGCTTTTGGCATACATGCTTTGGATATTTATCTGACCAATTCTCAAGCATTCATTGGATCTTACATTCATTCCATCCTTTCTCCATCTGCTTCCATCGCGATACTTAGCTTGTTCGGGTTTAAATATGAATATTTGCTCTTGCTGGTATATTGTCTTGTTCTGCTTTCCTCTGTTGTTGTTGTTTTAATGTTATTAACAGCAGTCGCTGAACTGCCTGGCAAATTTTCATTTGTTGTTGTTGTTCCTTCATTCTTATTTTTTTCAGTTATTTGTTTAATTGAATTGTTGTTCTCTGTGTTTTACTATTATTATTGTTTGTAATGTTACTGATTTTGCTATTATTATTACTCTGTTATTATTATTATTATTGTTATTATTTCTTTTATCGATATTAATATTATTGTTATCTTTGTTGTTATTATTCTCATTTCTGATATTTTGGTTGATGTTTTTATTATTTTCAGTGTTTTGTTGCAGCACATCGCTGTATGATTGTTTGGTTTGTGCGCCGATGGTTGCTCCTGTTGTATTCGCATTTTGACAATAATAAAATTCCCTAGCTTTGTGGTGGGTGATTCGCTCTATGGTTTTTATTTTAATAATCGCTTTTTTTGTCGAATGTGGTATGCTCCGTTGTACAATTTGCACATTTAATCGGTTCACATGGTATCGCGTTGTGTTCATACGGTATTAATTTCGCACATTTGGGGCATACAGGCACCCTTTCACATTTACTTTTGGTGTGACCATAATTTTGGCAGTTGTGACACCTCACTGGATTGGGCAGATATTGTCTTATGTCCAATCTCAAGAATTCGGCTTTAATGTGTAGTGGCATTCCGCCTTGTTAAAAGTTAGAATATGCAGTGGGGTTTCTTTTAATTCATTATTTATTTTTCGTTTAATGCGCTCCACCTTGATCACCTTTTTGTTAAGGTTTAGGAATTTGTGTTCCTCCACTTGGATTTCCATCTCGGCTAATTTCACGACATTTATCAGTTTTAGGTATCCTTCTTCTTTGGTAGTAAGTATCAAGAGATCCCCACTACGTAATCGCTAGGTTTCTTTTATGTGCGGTGGTGTTAGTATCGATAAACCTTTCTCAATAAGAAATGGTGACGCTCCATTAAAACTTTTTTTTTTCAGTATCAACTCTCTTTATTACCACATACTTTTGTGATCCTTTACCATCCTCGAAGTAGTTTCGACATCTTTTATTTTTATTTTCGTCAAGTTTGGCAAAATCTCTCGCATCAACGAGCGTTGCAAACCTGCTCCGAAACATGTTGGCAACCTGCCCGTAGGCAGTTACCTTAATACGGTTTACGACTACTTTTATTGTTTACTGTCTTTTTAATAAACACAAAATTAAACCAACTCAAAATTCAGTATTTTGGTTGTAAACAGTTTATACACACTGATTTGTTATGTTACAACTATTTATTGTCACGTAATATCACTTAATACAATATTTAATCAAAAAACGGAAAAAATTTGAAAAAAATTTAAAAAAATTTGAATACCCTTTTATAGCTGTCAAAATTTTTTACGTGATTCGTCTATGAAATACGATTTAGGACTGAGTTTTGTGGGAACAACTTACCACCTGACACTATTGAAATTCCCGAAAATTTTATTTGTGGCGATGATTTGGTGACAGAAACTTTTGGAAAATCAATTTCTTTAAATGACATCCCTTCCCAGCCCAAAGAACGTTTATGTGGACAGAATCAACAATCAAATTATTGGCTTGCTTCCTGAACAAATTCGAGTGTATTTAAGTACAGATGAAGTCGATACAGAAGATGAAAGTGAGCGTCTTAACTTTCCACTAGAATATTTGAATTCTATCAATCCGGCTGAATACCTCAACATACTCTGAATCTTAAAGTTGGAACTGTAGTCATGCTACTTCGGAATCTCAACACTAAACAAGGATTATGCAACAGTACACGATTATTTGTGAAAATCATGAAAGATAATGTTATTGAGGCAGAAGTGCTCACTAGATCGCATATGGGTAACATCGTTTTAATTCCAAGGATAGATCTTTCAAGTTCCGACCTGGAGTTATCTTTTAAACTTAAACGACGACAATTTCCTATTAAGGCAGCATTTGCTTTGACCATAAACAAGTCTCAAGGTCAAACAATGGACAAATTTGGGATATACCTGTCGGAACCTGTATTTGGGCACGGACAACTTTATGTTGCATTCTCAAGGGTTCGTCATTCCTGTGACGTCAAAGTTAAGATTCTGCCAACGCCGCACCAGAAAAATCTGATTCATGGAAGTAGTAGCATTTTTACTAAAAATGTTGTTTATAAAGAAATTTTTGATTTATGAATTCTAAAATTTGATCATACATATTATATTAATTTACAATATACCTTACATTTTCACTTTTTAAAATGAAACCGGCTTATTATTATGTTAAAAAAAATCATACTTTCTTTGGTACGAGAATTTTCCAAGTGGTGGCTGCAATTGGAAAATGGAACACTGCAATGTACTAATGGACAAAACATGATTGAGATTCACCCCAAACTCAATTGTTCACCACACTTTTGGTGATTCTTTGGATCTTCGTAATATAGATCAGTATTCAGTAAGAGCAATTGTTTGTCCGTTAAATGATAATTGCTACCAGATTAAAAAAGAGGTGCCTAATTTAATTGACGGGGATTCCAAGATGTATTGCAGTGTCGATTCAATCATCACAACGGATCCTTCACAATTAAATAAACCATTAGAGTATATTAATTCTATTGCACCTTCTGTAATACCACCACACAAACTAATCCTGGAAGTTGGTGCAGGAAATATAAATTTACCAGGAATATAAATTTCCAATCGGGTTCGTTTAATGATGTCCGTATGGCGGTGACGCCAAGGTAATATTGTTTTTATGCTAAGAATAAACCTGATAACTACAACTGATTTAAATATGTCATTTACAATATCAAGATTGCAATTGCCATTGAGACTCACATTTGCTATCACTATAAAAAAAAAATTAGGAGCTACTTAAACCAGTATTTACTCACGGGCAGCTATAAGTGACTTTTAGTCGTGTGAGGGCTCCCACTGATTTAGCGAACTAAATGTACCGTAGATTCGGTCCCGTAGGGGCCGCAGGTCACTAGTATTATTCTATTACGCAGAATATTTATAGTAACAGGTGTTGTGTAATTGGTTCGGCTTGTGAACTCATTAAATAACCCTCGTATAATTTTAGGTTGAACTTTTCAAACGATCATCATAATTATTGTTACTGTACCAATGTTCGGTACATGATGATTGTTATATTTTGGAATTAAGAGAATTTTAGTAGATAAGCTAACATTCGATAATAATAATTTGAAGATAAATGATTACACAAAATAATTTCTAAATATGAAATTATAGGATTATTTTTGGTGTTAAATTTCTTTATTAACAAATATATTCAATAAAATTGTTAATTAATAAAATGTATACAAACTGAATTTTGTGCATGGTGTTTTGTTTTTGTAAGCAATGAAATATATAAATAGTATCATATTATTTCGAGGTACTATCGCATCAAATATAGTGATAGTTCAGTGCATGGCTATATAGACAGTGATAAACGTATGTGACCGTAATTTACGGTAGTGTTATTCAACAATAAAAATTGGTGACAGCGGTGGGATCAAGCTATGAAACATGAGCTTGATTACCAAGAAATAAATTAAATCAATACGGTAAAACTGTAAGCCGTGATTAAAGTTAATATACCGGATAAATAACGGTTAATAATACCGCATAAGTCACTTAACTTCCATGTGCTTGCTATTTTTATGAAGTGACCTTCATAACGTAAAATATAATATATCACATATTTAAAATCACATATTCGTCCAGTGGCAACATGTTCAATCAAATATAATCAGATTGAAAATAATAACCAACATAAGGAAAAACACAAAAATTCTACAAAATTTGGGAAGCTGAAATTATATTTTTACTATCCAAGTACTGTAAACTTAGATGAATCTCACCTCATTCAACAATGCAATTTTAACCAACGAGGACGCAACATATGGCAACCTGTTCCACCATTCCATCCTTCATTATAGTATAATATCTGGATCTAAGCAGAATCTCATACAACTATGACATAATTAGTAAAGATTAATTATTTTCATTTAATGTTACTCGATTGTATTTATGTCACCTCCATATGGATCAATCGAAGAAAGTCAATCGGATGAGTTAGATATTCTAGAATTAAATATCGTTGAACATTCATATCCAGCCGAAACAGAACCTGAAACATCATCATCACCGGCTGAGTCACTTTATTAAATTCCAGTTGGCTCAAACGACCAAAATACTGACTCCAGTACTCTGTTACGTGTTCTTAGTAAAACGAAATCGACAGATAGCGATTTTAATATAAGCACCAAAACAAAAAATAAAAAATCGATCCAAACTGACCATAGTATACCCAATAATCCGAATATGGCTGAATTAAATGTTAATCTCGCCATAAAGATAATTCCGGAATTCAACGGTAATTCTGATGAATTACACCGTTTTATTTCCTATTGTGACATAATTTATATCCCATTAAAACGATCAGAAATAAATTAATTTTTAAATATTGTGAAAACCTGTCTTAAGGGCAAAGCTTATGAAATTATAAAATATCAAAAAATTAACACATGGCTTCAATTGAAAAACGCATTAGAATTACAATTTAGTTCTAAACGATCGTCAGAAGTAATTCAATTGGAACTATGGAAGTGTAGGCAGATAAAAGAGGAATCAGTTCGTTCATTTGCCAATCGTGTAGAAAAACTGTTATTTGAATTAAACGACAGTACTTTACCTCCAGAAGGTAATGATGGCATACGAAATCTAAATGGCCTAACGGCTTTATGCATATTTCAAGAAGGGTTGGTAGAGTCAATTAAAATGATTGTGAAAGCGTGTCGTTTTAGTACTCTACAAAATGTTGTTACCCGTGCATTTGACGAAAAAGCGTTATTGGGTTTTACAATCTCAGCTAAACCAACAAAATCATTAGTTGGCTATAACAATCCACACCAATCAAGATCCATAAAAGTAATTAAATGCCAACTATGCCACAAGAAGGGACATAGTGCTTCAGCTTGTGATAGTTTACGTTCGCAAAACTTATCATACAATACCTCTCGCACATTTCAACCAAGCGCAACTTATCAAAATAATTCAAGATCTTCATTCCAAAACAGAAAGTATACAGCACGAAATGTTATGATTTGCAATTATTGTTGCAAGTCAGGACATGAAATTTCTGAATGTTTCAAACGCCAACGTGCTAACCAATTTCGAGAGTCATTAACGAATAATAATAACAATTCTAATATTTCCCAATCGATTTCAGGAAAACTCCCAAGGACTCAAAAATACGAACAACACTCTTTTGAGAGTCCGCGATTTGCAAAAATAGAGTATGTTAAGAAACCCAAAATATAATTGCAACCGTTTCTCAACAAAATGGTAGAAAAAAATACCTCAGCTTGATAGTTGAAAATAATACCAACAGGTCTCTGGTCCTAGTCGATTCTAATCACAATATAGCTCATATTTCGTTAATAAATTCAAATGATAATGAAATTCGAATAGATTCCAATTTTAAAATTCCTACCAAGTTAATAGACGAATATGAATTTTTCCACTTAACATCAAATAATATACGAAACAGGTTAGGAATACTCGAATCAAAAATTGATACCGATCATCTAAACCTCGAAGAAAAACAAAGTGTACTAAAAATTATACGCGATTACAATGACTGCTTCTACCTAGAAGGAGATAAGCTCACGGTAACCGACGCAGTTACGCATAAAATAAATGTTGAACCAAATACTAAACCGGTCTACACAAGGCAATATCGTTTACCGCAAGCAAATAAAGTTGAGGTTGACCGTCAAATCCATCAGATGTTGGAAGATGATATTATTGAACATTCCACTTCGCCGTGGAATTCTCCTATTTTATGTGTGCCAAAGAAATCAACCACAGTGGAAAGGAAATGGAGGATAGTTGTTGACTATCGTAAATTAAACGAAGTTACCATTAGTGAATCATTTCCGATCCCCTCAATCACCGATATTTTAGAACAACTGAGCAAAGCCATGTATTTTAGCACAGCCGATCTTGCAAAAGGCTATCATCAGGTGGCAATGAATGTTCCTGACAAAGAGAAAACCGCGTTTAGTTCCAATTCCGGGCACTACCAATTCAAAAGAATGAGCATGGGTTTGAAAAATGCACCAAGCACATTTCAACGGCTCATGAATAGTGTATTAACGGGGCTTACTGGTTTAAAGTGCCTTGTTTATCTGGGCAACGTTTTCATCTATGGAAGAAGTCTCACAGATCATAATAATAAGCTTAGTGAAATTCTGTCTACCCTGAGAAAATTCAATTTAAAACTCAATCCTGAAAAAATGCCAATTTCTTAGGAAAGAAATGATATATCTTGGGCACCACAATCCATCAAACATTGACGCCATTATGTACTACCCAACTCTAAAAACAATAAAGGAAGTTCGTTCGTTCCTGGGTTTATTGGGATATTATCCTAAATTCTGTCCACAATTTTCTGACATTTCGAAACCATTAACCAACTTAACTAAAAAATATGCAAAATTTGAATGGGAGGCAGAATGTGACGAATCATTTTCAAAATTAAAGGAATTTTTGATGACACAATCAATAGTCGTATTGCAATCAATAAACCTCATCAACAAGTCGATGTTGTTACACGGAGTCAGTCCAAATTGAGGCAAGCTGAACTTCCGTCAACGTCAAATGATTTGTCAACCAATAATCAATCTTCAAATTTAAATCGTTTAAATGAACAATTGAATCAATCCACCGTCGATCAGGCGCAAATCAGTGAAAATACCCCGGAAATAATTCATTTAAAAGCTAAAGATGATATTTACACTGTAATCAAAGAATTTCATGATAATCTGAACGTATTCGACAGCGTTGGTTGCTTTTGTTTGTTTGAATCAGGTGTTTCGGCAACAATATGTGAAGATGTCGATCAAACAATTTTTGATGGCTGGTAATGTTGTTTCCAAATAACTAATGTACAAAAAAATGTAATGGCTGGTGATGGTGTTTACAATAAATAACGAAGAATGCAAAATGACTGGGATGAATTTACAAAAAACAGATTTAATTTCTGGCTTGAGTTTTATTTGTTTGTTTATCAAACGTTCTGCGGTGAAAAAACAAAATGAACTGACTGAAAAATATTTTGATACAATACTAATACTGCCGTGCTAAACAAGTTTTACTGATCTACATTTTTGGTGAAATTGAGTTATTGATGCCAATTAAAAGGTATTAATATCCTTTATATTTTATATAAATAAATATAATTAAATCTACTTTAATAAATGCATTATTAAACAAAATAAATTTTGTTCTAATCGAAAAAAGTAGCAAATTTGAAGTAACACCGACTTAAGTACTTGATATTAAACATGAACGCCTTATCTATGGCACAAATAAGGTCATTTTCTTTCAAATATGTAAGTTAAGTTACTTTTTCTTATTTTCATAATTGAAATTGCATTTAAGGCAATTTAAGAATTTTCATTTTCAATAGCAAAATTGACTTATTTGAAATTTTCTATACGTGAATTGAATCAATAATAACTTATAAACAAGGAATTTTAACTTATCTTCATGTAATGTTATTCTGTACTACAAATGAACCACTTAATGAATTTACCAATTTCGGATCCTCCGGCAATCGGTATAGATTGAATTGTTTTAATGGATCGTCAATTATTATAAGTCTTGAATTTTATTCTTGTGATAATAAATATTAATTTTTAATTCAATTTGATTGAATTTTTGTAATTTTTCAGTTGACTGACATGTTTTGAATTTATTTTTATAAAAAAGAAATGTTATGAATTAATTTAAACTACATACTAGATTTTTAAGCTATTTAAAAAACGATCTTATAAATAATTTTATGGTTTCAATAGTTGTTGTTTTTTATTTTGTTATAAATAAATATAACATAGCAATTAAACTAGTCTTTTGTTACAAAAGTTTTACCAAATTCTATTTGCAAATCGTATTTCATAAAATCCGAGAAACTAGAGGGTGTTTAAGGTCTTACATCATAAAGTTTAGATAAAGTATATATTTTTTATATATAATAAACGATTTCAACTTCTCTTTGTAGTAAACACGACTTTGATAGCATTTAAGGTTGTATTCTACAGTTTATTTTGAAAATAAATGTAACGATAAACTAAACATAAATACCTTAAATGGCAGATAAGGTATATATTCTTCTTATTAACACAGGATTTTAGTTTTTCTTTTGTGATATAAATGACTTAATTGCACTTAAGTTATTTTTGTTTAGTACCAATCGATTATTTATAAAGCCTATTTAAAGTAAAAGATTAATTCTGCAAATTATTAATTAATTATGTATAAATTATTGATATTTTCTTGAGAAATATATTATTTATGATCTAATGCATAATTTGAAGGCTTTGAAAGTAAATTAAATCCGCTTTTAAGCAAGTTATTCCCCAAATATTTCGAAAAACTTTAACATCAATTTTCTCGAAATGCGATTTTTGCAGATCAGTAAAACATGTTTAGCACGGCAGAATATTGGCGATTGGAAAACTGCAAAATGCGATACCTATCGGAAATAATGTAAACCCTACGCTCTGCATGAAATGACATTTCTCTCCATATAAAACATATGGAGAGTGAAACTATCGGAATTAAATTAAACCCTAAGGCTCTTTCCGAAAGTTATACTTATTTATTTAGACCTACTTATTTAAATAAGTATGTTGGCGAGGTAACTTAATTTAAGTATGTTCTTACAAAAAAAAAATCTTAAACGAAAACCAAACTTTTGTTAATTTCATTGCATACATATTGTGATATTAGATAGTAATTAAATTTTATAAAAAATTTAATTAAAAAAATTATTTTATAGTTACAAAATAGTCAAAATAAAAAATAAGTATGTGAAATCAATTCGGATGATTTTACATACTTATTTAAGATGGCGGCAAATAAGTATGTCTAAATAAATAAGTATAACTTTCGGAAAGGGCCTAAGCTCTGCATGCAAAATCATGACAGTCCATTCGTCAATACTTGTTTTTTAAAGAACAGGGTGATCATTTTGTGGTGCTATATCACATTTGGTGATAAAACTGTGATAAACTAACATTTGTCGTGGCTTACTGCGGTCCCAACTTGGATGAACAACGTCACGTCGTATAATGATTTGAATGAAAATTACCACAATATCTTCCTTCTTACTTCTACAAGTGGAAAAAATTGTTTATTTTGTTGTTTAATTTTTTTTTATATGGAGTTTGGTTAAAAACACCTCTAATCAAAATTTCAAAAAATGAATGAAATTTACATTGACGCTAATGATAAATAAATGATATTTATTAACAAAATAATCATGTATATATTATTGAAATAAAATTAATGGATTATTGTTAAATTTACAGGAAAACGGAGTATAAAAATCAACAATTATTTTAGTTTTGTGTATTAAATTGTATGTTAAAAGAACCATTCTAGTAGCCTAGAATAACAAATTTCACAAAAACAATCATCCTTCTAACAGAAATGGACAAAAAATAAGCAATTCTTAAACGAAAATCAACATAAACCATCTGATATAACCTCACAAAATGCAAATAATAGTCGGTGTTTAAACATGAAATTCTAATAAATCAAAGGGTTTTCTAGTTAGGTTAACTTAAAAATATAATAATTAGTCTTTTGATAACAAACAATTTTGTTTTGCAGTTGATATCATGATAATTTTCATTCATTTTTTTAAAATTTTAATTTAATTGTTTTATATCAAACTATATGGAGTTTGATCGAAAGCAACTAAATTAAAGTTTAAAAAATCAATGAAAGTTACTGTGATACGAACTGCAAAACAAAATTGTTGATTAACAAAAGACTAATTATTATATTTTTAAGTTAACATAACTAGAAAACCCTTTGGTTCATTAGAATTTCATGTTTAAACACCGACCATTATTTGCATTTTGTGAGGTTATGTCAGATGGTTTATGTTGATTTTCGTTTAAGAATTGCTTATTTTTTGTCCATTTCTGTTAGAAGGATGATTGTTTTTGTGAAATTTGTTATTCAAGGCTACTAGAATGGTTGTTTTAACATACAATTTAATACATAAAACTAAAATAATTGTTGATTTTTATATTACATAGCAATATAAAAATCAACAATTGAGGTTACGTGTCAAATCATCACTTTGATTCATTGCTTTCCCCTTAAAATTCATTTTGCAGTGTTGTCATTTTGTGGTAATATATCACATTTGGCGATACTGTGCGAAAAATAAATTGTCGTAGCTAACTACGGTGTTGTCATGGATGAATATCGTCACGTCGCATAATGATTTAAATGAAAAAGACCACAACTTCTTCCGTCTTACTATTACAAGTGGAAAAAAATTATTTTGTTGTTTACATTTGTTTTATATGGAGTTTAGTTAAAAAAAGCTCTAATAAAAATATCAAAAATGAATGAAATTTACATTGATGCGAAATATAAATGAATGATATTTATTAACAAAATGATCATTTATATATTTTTGAAATAAAATTAATGGGTTATTGTTAAATTTACAAGAAAAACGAAATACAAAAATCAACAATTATTTTAATTTTGTGTAGTAAATTATTTGTTAAAAATCAAGGTATACAGAAAAAATAGGTAGTATATTCCCGTGTCTCATTTTTGTCTTTCTTTGCGCACCACGTCACGTGTAGAGTGTAGTCAAAAAAACACATTTGTATATGAAGTTTGGCGGTTTTTTGATTAATTTTTTAAATAAATCAAGAATAATCGTAATTTTTTTTTACAAACCGTATTTACAATTGATAATGATAGTTTACCGAGACCCTTTTTATGCTTTATATTTTTTTTATGGTCCAAATATTTGAGAAATAATTCCTTCGAGTATATAATGTCTAAGATAAATGGAAAAAAGGGTAGACAAAATTATGAGTACATAACATAAAACAATTAAATTATTAAATGTTTTTGGTCATTTAAACATATGTACGTACCAATTATTAAAATTTTTATTTCTTTACATTATGTACTCAAATTTTTGCCATCTATTTTCGTTTGGCTTCAAATTATTGGTATCCACGTACCTATTCAAATATTATGTTCATATTCAACGTTAAATATATGTAAATGTAAAAATATTTTAAATAAAAATTCAGTTCACAAATTATTGTTTTCAGTTCACAAAAAATTGTTTTTTAGGTGTAAAATGTTTTTTAAAATTCAGTTATTAAACGCCCAGTTAATAGAAAACATAAATTTGAAAAAACGGAAATTAAATAAAACTATAAATTAAAATTAAATCTCTGACTTATTTCATTTATTGTCTTATGGTTTTCGCTACAACTACATCAAAACACCCATTCACTGTTTAGTGTTCTATATGTGTTCTTATCAGAAGTACAACTGATAGTTTTGTTGCAATAGGAATTATTCAAATTTAGTATATTTAAAATCGAATACTCCCAAATTTTTGAATTAAATAATTAAAATCTAAACGTTCTCTGCATTTAACAAAAAAAATTTACTCATAAATTCCGAAACTTGTTATGCAATGTGCTCAAACTGTCTGCTCTAGACACGAATATTAAAACATGCCTATTTTCGCGATTTAATTCCAAAAGTATTGCAGTATATAACTAAAATAAAAATTGAAATGTTTAATTTTAACATAAAGTCGAAAAACAATAAATGGCAAGAATAAAAAAAAAAATCATTTATTTTCCATTTATTTAAAAAATTAATAAAAATATCACGAAACTCCATATAAATATCAGCATTTTTGACAACACGTGACGTCAAATTGCGAAAAAAGTATGGCAACAGCATGCGCAATATTGTACCTTTATTTTCTGTATATCTTGGTTAAAAATAACATTCTAGTTGCCTAGAATAACAAATTTCTTCGGGAGCTCACAAAGGACAAAAAAATATTCTTAAACAAAAATCAACATAAACCATCTGACATAACCCCACAAAATGCAAATATTGGTCAATGTTTAAACATCAAATTCTAACAAATCAAAGGCTTTTCAAGTTATGTTATGTTAAAAATATATTAATTGGTCTTTTTTCAATCGACAATTTTGTTTTGCACTTCGTATCATGATAATTTTCATTAATTTTTTTGAAACTTTAATTTGGTTGTTTTTGATCAAACTCCAAATAGTTTGATGGAAAACCACTAAATTGGAATATTAAAAAAATGAATGAAAATTATCATGAAACCAAGTGCAAAATAAAATTGTTGATTGACAAAGGACTGATTATTATATTTTTAACATTTTATTTAAATAATAAGCATCTTTGCATTCAAGTATTACTTTATCATCACACAAATAGCACTTCGTATAAAATTTTCATATAATGTCATTTGAGGTTATGTGGAAACGTCAACTTATCACTTTGATTCATCATTTTCCCCTTAAAATTCATTTTGCAGGGGTGTGTTTGTAGACTTTCTCCATTTTTTTATATCACACAAAAAAAGTCTCCACTAGTGATATAAAGGTGTGATATTGACGATTGGAGCATCACAGATTCCACCTAGTGGAAAATTTTTAAACTGAGGTAGCTGCTAATTTGACGTTCGAAATTGTTGTAAACAATTCCAATTTTGAACTGTAAACACAATTTTTACCTACCAGATTGATAATAATTGTAAATAATTCCAATTTTGGATTATAAAAACAATTTTTAATTACCGGATTGCAAAAATTTCTGTCGTCGCATTTATGAGAAATGTCATTTTGGCTGTTGCCTCATTTTAACTTTTTTCCTCGAGAGGCGCTTTCTCTACTTTTACAATCGTCAATAGCACCACAAAATGACCACCCAAGTATTTTTATATCCGAAAATTTTTGTATTTTTCTGACATTTCGCTGATTTCATCTCCGATTCTTTTCCGAATTAATGTCCGACTTATTATAAGATTTCCTATGAAAGTTGGCCAAAAAACTCGGAAAATGATGACAAAAAAAGTTAGGTTATGTCTTGCACAAAAAGTGGGCGGAGCATATTTAATAAATTTAAGCGGCAGTATTTTGGTTTTGAATATGAAAATGAACAACAAAAATTTATTTGGATTTTAACTATTTTATTAGCAAATTTTATAATAATTGTATAAGTTTATTATTATTAAACTGGTTAATAATTAAATAACATCATAATAACAATTTTAAATTAAATAAATTAAATATAAATAAATTCACCTAAGTATGTACATATAAAATTTATATATAGCAAATTATATGAGCATTTACATTGCGCAAAAGTAATTTGATTAAACAATTAATTATAAAATGCTTTATAAAAGACAAGCTACACATTTCAGCTTCAAGGGCAAGTTACACACTTAAATTAAATTAAACTAACATGATCTATGTGTCTTGCTACCATATAAAAATAAAGCTCTTAAATGTATCGTTGCACCCTTAAATTAAACACACGAGACATACAAACTAAGTTGGTTGGTGTCCGCAAAGTCGTGCTGAAAATTATAAGTAAATTAAATGAAATAACTATATGTATAAAATATTCGTCAATATTTACCTTATGGATGATTTTAGCACTAAATTATTTTTAATAAAATATATATTTATATAAAAAACGTAAAATTATACGAGCACAAATTAATATTATAACTTGATAACAAAACTAATCGTAAATAACAAACAAGAAAATTCACAACAAATGTAATGGCGTCTTTCATACAAGCAAAAAAAAAATATGTTTGCACTCCAACGCTATATGTGTCGAATGTTGAAAACCAAATTTCATCATTTTCCGAGTTTTTCGTCTGAAAACCGGACAAAAATTGATAACCAGTTGAAGTTTTCAGTTTTGTTATACTTGGGCACCCAGAATACAAAGAAAAATTTATGTTTTATTGACGATTGGAGCATCACAGATTCCACCTAGTGGAAAATTTTTTAACTGAGGTAGCTGCTAATTTGACGTTCGAAATTGTTGTAAAGAATTCCAATTTTGAACTGTAAACACAATTTTTACTTACCAGATTGCTAATAATTGATAATAATTCATATTTTGGATTATAAAAAAAATTTTTAACTACCGGATTGCAAAACATCCTTTCGTCGCATTTATGAGAAATGTCATTTTAGCAGTTGCCTCATTTGAACTTTTTTCCTCGAGAGGCGCTTTCTCTACTTTTACAATCGTCAATATGAAATGACAAATCAAATTATAGTTTATGAATATTATAATAGATGGCATGAATGGTATTAAAAAGACAAAATTAAAGGTCAGACTATATAACAAATTTACAAATAACGTTAACGAAACTTAACTAAACGTTTTAATCATTTGGTGGCGAGTTCATTCTCCCCTTCATTTAGGAATCTAAATCATTATAACTATCATAATATAAATTAATAGTGTTGAACTTAGATATGAAATCAAAGTTAGTGTTGAATTTGTTGTTTTGCGTCCTTTCCTTCCTCTTCGATTTAGCGATAATTTGCAAATTTTATTGACGGCTCTTTTCAGGACACCTGATTTTGTTTTAATATTGGCGACTCGTATGACACCATCGTCACCGTAATAATCATGTATAATGCGTCCTAACAGCCATATAGCAGGGGCCAGTTATCGTCCTTAATGAGAACTAGCTCTCCTGGTGTTAATGTAGTTCCTTTGTCTTTCCATTTTGATTTGTGTATTAAATTGTTCAAGTAGTCGAAGGACCAGTGGCGCCAAAAATGTTGCACTCGCAATTGCAGTTGTTGATGTCTCGAAAGTCTTGATTCGGGAAGGTGCGTAACATCTTCTTCTGGTAACTGTGGAAATGACCCGGTGTTAATACGTTCATCCCGTAACGGGCTAAGCGGCCGGGAATTTAGCAGAGCTTCGATTTGTGTTAGGATGGTCGTCATATCTTCAAATGTTAGCGGTGCATTAACAACCCTTCTTAGATGAAACTTGACCGCTTTGATGTTAGCCTCCCAAAGACCACCAAAATTAGGAGCTCTTGGTGGGATGAAGTTGAATTTGATTTTATGTTGCAAAAGGAACTCAGCATTAGCAATATTGTCTCATTTGTTCTCTAGAAATAAAAAAAAGATCAGCTTGGGAATTTTTTGCGCCTATGAAATTACTTCCATTATCAGAATAGAGCTGAGAAGGAAGACCTCTTCTCGAAGCAAACCGTCTCAATGCCATAAGAAAACAGTTTGTTGACAAATCGCTGACTAATTTGATATGAGTTGCTTTTGTAGCCAGGCATATAAAAAGTGCTATGTAACCTTTTGTCAACTGTTGCCTACCTCTACCATTTCGTAATTTTAGTTGTACGGGACCAGCATAGTCCATGCCTGTATGATCAAATGGCCGTGATGGATTAACTCTGGCAGCAGGCAAATTACCCATCGGTTGAAGAATTGGCTTTGCGCGAAACCTTGCACATTTCATGCAATCGTGATAAATCTTACGAACTATGCTCCTGATATTTAATATCCAGTACCTTCTTCGTATTAAGTTTGTTACTAATGTTGGGCCAGCATGAAAATTGTTGATATGGATGTCTCGTGCAATTAGATAACCAATCGGGTGGTGATTCGGGATTATAAATGGATGTTTAGTTCCATCAGGTAAGCTTGAGTTGATTAAGCGACCGCCTACTCGCATTAAACCATTTGCATCTAAATATGGTGATAACCTTATCAACTTGCTCGATTTATCAATAGGCTTGTCATTCAGCAAACAACTGAACTCGCCTTGAAACATTTTAATTTGAACATGAGTGATACATATCCGCTCTGCTTTGATATAAAGCTCAAGTTTACATTTTGAATGACGGCCTCTATAGAACCAAGTTAAACATCTGGCAATTATTCGTTTGACCTTTTCAAATGAGGAACAGTATTCAAAAATGCCGTCAATGGTATCGTTCTGATTGAGAGTAACTAAACCGAAACATAAAAATTGCGGTTGTGATCTTCTATCTTCATCCGTAATGTAATCCTTATTAACAATGGACCAACTATGATCGTTTTGCTTCAATCAAGTAGGACCATTCCACCATAGAGTATTGTTGACCACATCAGCGGCGGGTACGCCACGTGAAATTAGATCGGCTGGATTTTCACAACTTCTGGCGTAGTTCCAGCAACGTAAGGGTACATGATCGGAAATAAATGAAGTCCGATTACCAACAAAAGTTTTCCATTGCCTTGGATGCTCCTTTAGCTATGCTAATACTACCATTGAATCACACCATGCTTTAATGTTATCAACTGTTACTTTTATAACTCGTGCTGTATACTTGATCAGTCTAGATAAAAGCACTGCACCGCAAAGTTCTAACTTGGGCAGTGAAATTTGCTTTAAAGGTGTAATCTTGGACTTTGCAATTATATTATTAATGTGTATCACTCCACAGTCATCGACAACTCTTAAATACACCACGGCACCAAATGCTCGTTCTGATGCGTTACAAAACTTATGAATTTGAACAGAATGCACCTTGGAATGTAATTGTACGTAACGTGGAACCTTAATCATTGATACGGCTGCAATGTCTTCTGTAAGTTGATACCAATTGATTAAAAGCTCACCCATAATTACTTCGTCCCAATCTTTAGTGTGTATCCACATTTGTTGAAAAAACAACTTAAACCTGAATGTTATTGGTGCGATCCACCCAAGAGGATCGAAGGTTTTCGCGATAAACGATAGTACTTTTCGCTTTGTTAATGGACCATCTGGAGGTGGTGATAATTTATACGTAAATTTATCAGCGTGCTTGTTCCATTGCAGTCCCAGTGTGGATACCCCAGCGTCTTTGCCTTGAATTGATTATAAGTCGTCACAATCAGATTCGTCTAAGTGCTGCAATAATTTATCACAATTTGATTTAAATTTCCGTAAATGAAATCCACCCGCTTTTAATACGTCAATAACATCATTCATAAGTTGCCTTGCTGTTTCAACGTTCTCACCACCACTTAGGAAATCGTCCACATAAAAGCTTTCTTTTAAGGCCTGGCATGCCGAAGGATATTGACTTTGATAATCTTTGGCTAATGTATGAAGTATTTTAACTGCCAGAAATGCTGCTGGTGACATGCCATAAGTGACGGTGTTCAATTTGTAATGTACCGGATTTTCGTTGGGATGTTTGCGCCATAATATCATCTGCATTCTTCTGTCTTCCTCAGCTACTAATACTTGCCGATACATTTTTCAATATCGCCGGCAAAGGCAATTTTGTGTTGACGAAATCTTGTGACAATATCTATAAGATTATTTTGCAAAATAGGACCAACCTCTAAAATATCATTGATTGAAGCGCCTGTGGATGTTTTGCAAGAGCCGTCGAAAACCACCCGCAATTTAGTGGTAGAGCTTGATTCTTTTATAACACCATGTTGTGGTAATTAAAAACAATTTTGATTAGTATGGTTTTGACAATTATTACTTTAGTCATATGATTAAGCTTCTCATATTCATCAGTGAATTTATAATATTCATCTTTGAATTTAGGGTTCCGTTTGAATTTCTGCTCCATGGTAACTAATCGCTTATAAGCAGCTGTGTAAGAATCTCCAAGACGTTGACAGTCTTTCTTAAGTGGCAAGCGTACAATATATTTGCCATCGTTCTTCCACTGACCAAAACTTTTGTAATATATCCCATATGGTTTCCTTTTCGTTAATTTTAGCTGAATAAGAATGTATAATTTTATCATCTTGAGCAATCTCGGTAATAATCCAACCAAATATAGATGATTGCAATGTAATATTGTTATTAAGTGATTTTGTGACTGGTTTTAAACATATAAAGAAAACATCAGAACCCAAAAGAATGTCAATACTTGCCGGCTTGTTAAAATTTGGATCAGCGAGCTCCACCTTTTCAATTGATTGAATGATGTCATCGTTTGGAATATGTTGAGTCGGAATAGCGCTTGCTATTTTTCCGACAATTAAAACGTTAACTGCAATTTCTGCTCTCTCAGGCATCCTTGAAGTAATTGTAACCGATGTACGACCTCTTGTTGTAGTAGCATTGACATCAGACAATCCAGAAATTTGCACTTTTGAATATTGTCGGGGTAGTCTAAGTGTTTGAGCCAATGATTCTGTGATGATCGATGCCTGTGATCCAGAATCTAATAGTGCACGTGCAACAATATCTTGACCATTATAATTTTTAATATTTACCAATGCGGTGGGAAGTAAAACACATCGATTGTTTAATACATTAGCACTTAAAACTGTTTGTGATTTATCGTCGTCTTCATCTTGATTATCCTGAACGGTAATTTGATTTTCTTGTGTCAACATGGTTTTTTCTTTTGATTGTACTGTTGTTGATGACAAACTTGGAGAAATATCACAATCTTCACTAGAATGTAGCATGGTATGATGACGTCTGTTGCACATCTTACAATTCTCTTGATAGGAACAATTCTGAACATTGTGGTCCCGTCGCAAACAATTATAACATACTTTATATCGGCGTGCTAAATCTCGCCTTTTTTTCACATCGAATTGTCTAAATTGTATACATCTAACTAGAGTATGGTTATCGTTACAGACAGGACATTCTAATTGTGGTTTTAATAATAAACTTTTGATGAATGTGGGCGATCGTGTTACTCGTTGTGTTGAAATACATCCTTCTTTTGCATCACATCTTGCGTTAATAAAATTTAAAAAACTCTGGACTGTTGGAAAGTCATCTTTACTTGTCTCCCTTGACCAGGATTCTTGCGTTGCGGGGTCGACCTTCGTTAACAAAATATATATTATCAATGCGTCACGTCGTTCAGCATCAGCACCTAATGTTTGAATACCTCTAATTACAGAATCTGTTGTATCACTGAGCGAGCGGAGCCTTTTTACGGAGCCATTTGTAACACTTGGTAAGTTCATAAAAGTGGCCAGAAAATCATTGAGAATCGTCTTCTTTTTGGCGTATCTTTCTTCTAATTTCTTCCATGCCAGTTTGTAGTTATCATCAGTTGCTGCTTGCAGGTATGTGCCTCAATAACGCAGCTGCGTCTCCTCTCAGGTAACCTTTCAATAATTGGAATTTATGAGCCTCTGATATATTTTGATTATTGTCAACTACACTTTTGAATGAGTCACAAAATGATTGCCATCTGCGATATTCCCCATCGAATGGTTCAATTTGAAGTTTTGGCAGAGTTATTGTATCGTAGTTAGCAAGTGATATGTTGGCGGTACGATCGGAAATATTTTCAAAAAAAGCACGTTGCTGATCAAACAATAAATCTAATGCCGTTTTGTCGGTTATGGAATCGTCATTCTTATTACCATTGTTCACTAATGTAGACCTCTTCTTGATTTGTTTAAGTAAAGCCGCTTTACAATTGAAATAATCTTCTTCGAATTGGTCAAACTTAGATTCAGAATTTGGAATTAATGAAATTCGATCTTCGAGATCTGTAAATTGTTGCCAATATTCTTCCAGTTTTTCTAATTTAGCCTCAATTTTCTCGATTGATTCAGTTTCAATCGCCGCAGAAGTGTTATATGTGATCAGCTTTGTAATTGAACCTAGTATACGACCACGTTTCTGAATTAATTGATCAGCCATCTTTAAATGTTTATTTTTTGTTGAAATTTAAGAAAATATCCAAATTCTTTGCTTTTATCTCTCGTAACGATTTAACAATATTGTACACAAAATCACAAAATGCTTCTAGTTAATTGAAGCTAAAATAATTTTCACGGAACTATCAAAATATGGTTCTACACTGATTACAATAATTAATTACAATAATTGATTACAATAATTGCCTTCAAATTCATGAATAAGTTGCAAAATTCACCCCATTCAAAATGGCGTACTACCTAATGTAAATTCGAGATATAATTTTTGTCTACGATATTTCAACTTTTGTATTTTATGAATTATAACTTTAAATAACCATCCAGGATTTATTATACGCTTTTGTTAACCACTGAATTAGCCGACTCCATATGCAGATTGAAAATATTCATGCACAAATACGCATAAACTTGATTAAATATTCACGACGTCCCGATTTGATGAAACTCTGACAAATCGGTAAATTAATTGAAATTGATGCAATTCAATTTTGAAATGTACAACGCGCAGTTTAATGAAATATTTGTTAAACTGGCTTTATGCAAATTAGTGTTTTCTCAACGTGTTAACACGACCATATGATGCCAAAATGGCGTTGAAGCAAAAAAAAAAAAAAAAATAAAACAAAATGTTCACTTATCTGTTAATCAATTTTCCAATACCATATCCGGCTCGAAGAACCAAAATATGAACGTATTCGATAGCGCTGGTTGCTTTTGTTTGTTTGAATCAGTTGTTTCGGCAACAATATGTGAAGATGTCGATCAAAAAATTTTTGATGGCTGGTAATGTTGTTTCCAAATAACTAATGCACAAAAAAATGTAATGGCTGGTGATGGTGTTTACAATAAATAACGAAGAATGCAAAATGACTGGGATGAATTTACAAAAAACAGATTTAATTTCTGGCTTGAGTTTTATTTGTTTGTTTATCAAACGTTCTGCGGTGAATAAACAAAATGAACTGACTCAAAAATATTTTGATACAATACTAATATACTTTTTTTTTAAAGAACAGAATACCTACAAAGAAAAATTTATGTTTTATATGAAATGACAAATCAAATTATAGTTTATGAATATTATAATAGATGGCATGAATGGTATTAAAAAGACAAAATTAAAGGTCAGACTATATAACAAATTTACAAATAACGTTAACGAAACTTAAATAAACCTTTGAAGGTGCCTTCACAGAGCGAGATTATAATCTGAGATTATTTTTTTATTTATGTTATGTTGGTATGAATTGGATTATTTGCTCATAAGATAAAAAAAATTTAACTTGAGTTGGCCAAAAAAGGGCGTTTACATTTGAAAATTAAGCAATTTAATTGGTAGAAAAGTGGGATAAGAAATCTCAGATTATAATCTCGCTCTGTGAAGGCACCTTGAATCATTTGGTGGCGAGTTCATAATCCTTTGGGTGCTCATCAAGGTATCTATCGCACTTACAAAAGAATTAAACAATATTATTATTTCGAGAAAATGTTCTCAACAGATCGCAGTTGCCCTCTATGTCAGAAAAAAAAATGTGTCATTAAATTCCAAACTGCCTTTAAAAATAACTACAACAGCCAAACTGTCATTTCAAAAAATATTTTTGGATATAGTTGGACCTATACATTGTCAACATACCAAAATAATAAATACCTTCTCACAGCACAATGGCAGTACCTCTTCCTAATCAGGAAGCAGAGACCGTAGCTCACGCAGTAATCGAAAATTTAGTATGTTTATTCGGATGTCCCGAATCAATCCACACTGAAATTCCCGAATCAATCCACACAAATTAACATTTCCAGATTTCAAATCTGTAATTCATGACTTTCAAATAATTCCTTATACATTTACATATAAATAAGT
This sequence comes from Tipula vernalis, assembly GCA_958295665.1. Taxonomy (NCBI): domain Eukaryota; kingdom Metazoa; phylum Arthropoda; class Insecta; order Diptera; family Tipulidae; genus Tipula; species Tipula vernalis. Next base: position 305,209,086 of record OY282559.1, read on the forward strand.
TAAAATGTTCATTGAATTTTGATTCAATATCATTAAGAATCCTAATCGATCAAGAAACTCATAAATATAATTTGAATAATAATCTCAACAACATTATACTTCCGCCAAGAAGCGAAATAATGGTTACCCTTAGAGTAACTTCGTCTGATGGTGATCGTGTGTCAATAATGATATTATAAATTTTATATTCTATTTTTATAAACTTTGGGAACGACCAATGTTTCTCAGCGTAAATAACAAGAGTATAATTATTATTAGTTTTAACTTTTATTTTTGGTGTTAACAATACAAAATCTGAGAATGGAATGATTGATGAATAATTAAAATTATATAAAACAAAATAAGAGTCAATCTTTAATACAATAGAAAATCTGGGTATATCCAGTTATAAAATATAATATTACTAGCGGCCCGCTCCGGCTTCGCACGGGTATAAAATATATAGCCTATGTCACTCACTGAAAAAATGATTAAAATCGATTCAGTAGTTTTGATTGATTCATTACTGCCCGTGGCCCGCACTCGTTAAATTTGGAGTAAAACAATTCCCCTTTCCCTATACCATGAAGATTTCCTTCTATCTTTGGAATATCTAAATTCATACACTACATTTTTACTTATTTACTTTTTACATTTTTACCTATTTATTTTATTTTTACAACAACAATTAATATACCGGGTGTTTCTTTTAAACTGAGACGATCAAATATCTCGAAAAATAGCCACTCTACGGAAAAAATGTCCAAAATCAAAATTTAATCATACCGCGGGGGAAATACATTAGTGCAAAAAAATAGTCCCCCACCCCCCGCTTTGTAGGTGGGGCGGGGGTAACTTTTAAACTAAGATAGGAAGCCATATTTTTTATTGCAGATACGGATTCTACGACTAAAAGTACGTATGATTTGAATGAAATATTTTGTTCGGTTCATGATAGATGGCGTTGTAATCGACGAAATTCAATTTTTTCAATTTCTTCTTCTTAGAACACACGCATTCGATTCTGCAATACGTTTGAAATAAAAAACATCACGTTTTCATTGGAAATACTCGAAATTCGTCATCAAAACAATTTATTCAGTTTTGTAAATCACATTTAACGTTTGTGTTATTTCTTATCTTCATGTTTTTCGTAATTGCAAAATAAACGATAAAATACTTTAGAATGGACCGTTTAACTGTGCCAGAGAAAATTGAAATGGTTCTGGTTTATGGAGAAGCTGGCAGAAATCTTGAAAATGCTGTTGCTATTTACGCTCAACGTTTTCCGGATAGGATTCGTTCACGTGCTTCATTTGGCCGTACTATCAAACAATTTATTACTGATGGAAATGTTCAACCGAAAAAGAGGACCCGTAGAGCAACAGTCACTGGAGAAAATAATGAAATTGCTATATTGGCTGCAGTGACTCATGTTACCTCATGTTAGTACACGAGAAATAGTTCGCGATTCCGGATTGTCCCTCACCAGTGTTTGGAGAATGTTAAAACGGCACAAGTATCATCCATATCATGTGTCTTTACACCAAGATCTTCATGGCGCTGATTTCCAAAATCGGGTAACTTTTTGTCAATGGGCACGTGAACAAATACAACAAAACCCCAATTTTTTTCGTTGCGTAATGTTCTCTGACGAATCGTTTTTACAAACCATGGAACGGTTAATCGACACAACATGCATTATTGGAGTGTTGAAAATCCACACTGGCTTCGCCAAGTTGAACATCAGCGCCCTTGGACTGTCAACGTGTGGTGTGGAATAATTGGCAACCAACTCATCGGCCCCCACATTATTGAAGGCAACTTGAATGGTCAAATGTACCGAAACTTTTTGGAAAATGAACTGCCAATATTACTTGAAAATTTGAACTTAGAAGTGAGACAGAACATGTGGTTTCAACATGATGGTTGTCCTGCACACTATTCGTTGGTAGCACGTGAGGTACTTGATCGCTAAAATTATTTTATTCACCTGCCATTTACATTAATAAATTGTTTTGATGACGAATTTCGAGTATTTCCAATGAAAACGTGATGTTTTTTATTTCAAACGTATTGCAGAATCGAATGCGTGTGTTCTAAGAAGAGAAATTGAAAAAATTGAATTTCGTCGATTACAACGCCATCTATCATGAACCGAACAAAATATTTCATTCAAATCATACGTACTTTTAGTCGTAGAATCCGTATCTGCAATAAAAAATATGGCTTCCTATCTTAGTTTAAAAGTTACCCCCGCCCCACCTACAAAGCGAGGGGTGGGGGACTATTTTTTGCACTAATGTATTTCCCCCGCGGTATGATTAAATTTTGATTATGAACATTTTTTCCGTAGAGTGGTTATTTTTCGAGATATTTGATCGTCTCAGTTTAAAAGAAACACCCGGTATTACAGAATGTCTTTATATGCAACGTTCACAGCTTTCTTGTCATTAGACAATACAAACATGTTTTCTGTAGAGGTTACTCTTGAAAGAGCGACATACAGTTGGCCATGTGAAAAACAGTCAACGCTCAAATCTAAGCCTGCAACGTTGAAGGGTTGACCCTGCGATTTATTAATGGTCATTGCAAAAGATGTCTTTACCGGAAACTGTAAACGTTTAAATTGGAAGGGTAAATCCGATGGTATCAGAGGGATTCGGGGAATCAATACATCTTCTCCGGTACCACATCCTGTGAGTATTGTGCACTCTATTATGAAAGTTTTCAGTAATTTTACCAGCAAACGCGTGCCATTGCAAAGTTTAGGTGGATTCAGGTTTCTTAATAAAATAACAGGACAACCTACTTTCAACACCATTTTGTGAGGAGGGAGTCCAGACGGGTTCAAAGAGTTTAGAAATTCTGTAGGAAAATGAACAGCTTCTTCCAAATCGAGAACAGTATCGACCGAGTAGTATATTTTCGTCGGCGCATCAATCTTTGAAAGAATCAAGTTATTTACCTTATCAACTTGTTCGTTAGTTGGTGATAGAATCGCTCTTTCTTTAAACCAAGATATTGTCTTATAACATATGTTATCAATGTCAGGATAGACATTGTTGACTAACCCTTGGATGTTGTCTATCAAAACACAAAGGTTTTCTAGGTTAATCCTTCCCTCACTTTGTGTTAACTCTCCATTGCCAACTTTTAGCAGCATCTCTGGAAATAGGCTGTTCTCACGTGAAGATGACGAAACCCTCATATTAGTTTTAAGCTCTAATTTATTGACATGTGGCCAAAGGTTGGATCTTTTTAGGGAAGCATTTATTTCGTCAGCACGTGTTCCTCGAGTCACAACTGGTAGGATTTGACGGAAATCTCCTGAGAACAGAATTGTACATCCACCCATAGGTGAATTTTTGTTGCGCAAATCGCGCATTGTCCTATCCAGTGCTTCCACAGACGTCTTGTTTGACATGGTAGCTTCGTCCCAGACTATTAATGAGCAGTCACGCATCAATTTTCCTGTATTGCTCTGTTTAGAAACACTACAGACGCTGTTATTATCATATGTGGCGATTTTCAGCGGGAGCTTGAATGTAGAGTGTGCGGTTCGGCCTCCTTCCAAAAGCGTAGCGGTAATGCCGGATGACGCAACAGCTAACGCAATTTTTCCGGTAGATCTCACTTTTTTTAAAAGCAGATTGATTAAAAATGTTTTTCCTGTACCTCCTGGGGCATCAAGGAAAAACAATATTCCTTCATTGTTATCAATTGTTGATAGTAATGCAGTGAATACTTTTTTCTGATCGATGTTTAATCGTGGCTCATCTTGAGCTATATTTTGTAAAAGTATCGTTTGATCGTATGATGTTTCTCTTGTGTATTCGGCACTGTTAGTTAAATCTGAGTTAGTAGTATTAGCTGGCATCGGCAGCCCAAAATCCTTGATCGATTTACCCGAAAGTAATTGCACTACTTTGTTCAATTCAAATAATGCTTCGTCAAATATGTTTTGATCATATTGTACATCATCTGAGTTTAACCCTCGCCGTCGCCGAATCAGAATATCACTGGCCATATTTTCTTGAAATTTATTCCATAGATTAACAGAATCAGTTACTTGACAAAACGCTACTATGACGGAAAATAAATATCTTAATGATGTAGCTGAACTACAAACAGCTGCTTCTGATAATGTGTTTTCCCAGTGAGAATCGTCTTCCAAGAGCCCCATAGCTTTGCATGCTGCTTGATAAGTATTGTAAACAACACCTTGTACAGTTCTTAGGTGTGCAAAGGATGTCGGGCCTTTTACAATATGCAGTAACAGTCTCAGATAAAAGCATTCGCTGTTGTTGGGATGAATCACGTAGACTCTGCCAAGAGCATCCGTTTTTTTTACTCCGGGGAAACCATCAACCGCAGTACCTTGTTTTCGCCGTTGAAAAATTTTAGAACTCTGGTTCCATGTATAGTAACTTGGAACTCTGTCATATGTCAGTGTTTTCGCGAAATGATCTTGAGCACATAACTTGAAGAATGCTGTTAATGTTGTATCCCGCGGGTTATTAACAACTTCTTGTATATTGTTCTCAGTGAAATATACTCTTTGTCCATTTTCTAAATGAACTGCAAGGTGGACAATTGTGGGAGCCCGGTCGTGCACTTCGAATGATAAAATCCTCCATACAGCTTCAGAGCTGCAGATGTAACGTCCAGACTGATATTTTCCCACTTCATTTGGTGATTGTATGCTGAAAGTGGCTTGATCACTGCCTTTATTAATGTACTTAGTAACATATTGGATTGACTTTATTGAATTGCACAACTTTACGTTGATGTGGGCATCAAAAATTTTCAAAAGGAGCGGATTATAGGGAACGATCCATCGGTTATCAATATCATGGTCTCGGACGGTAGCATTTTGCACACCCTGTTCTGGCGATCGTCGACGATATTTTGGATATCCGTCATCGCTAGTACTTGTTTGAGTTTGGAACGACTTCGGAAATTTTTTGCTGCATTTAGAATCTCGCATACATGGAGAATTCGGGTTTAAAGTCCCGCAAGGGCCGTGTACCATATATTTCTTTACGATTTCGTACAGGATAGGATCTTCATCTTTATCCGGTAATTCAGCTGAAATAACCCTGTCAATTTGGTTTGGTCTAATTTTGTTCACTAACCACACCAGCAGGTGTACATGTGGCAAGCCACGTTTCTGCCATTCTATTGTGTACATATGACAGCGCGGCGGACCGAATATATGAGACTTGTTAATGAGGTGCAGGAGTTTCTGTACTTTTAAATGGAAGACTCTGTTAACTATATCGTATCTGTCTTGTGGAGTTAAATTGGTGTTAATATTTTCTTTGATTTCCGGCCAATTTGGGTTACATGTTGCAGTTATAAATAAATCAGGTTTGCCGTAATTTCTGACGTAAGTCATGGCGTCTTGCGATTTTTCGTGTAAATATCGAGGTCCACCTGTGAATGATGAAGGTAGTATAACCAACTGCCCAATGCCGTTGCGGTGTTCATTCGCCTGTAAAGCATCCTGAAGATGAACGTAATTTTCGGCTCTCAATTTAGTTTGATTATTACGGATGTAGGCCAATCTCTCAGATTCAATTTTCGCATATTGATCTACCAAGTATTGGTTTGTTAACATTCCATATCTAAGCAAAGTATTGAAATTGTTACGTCTTGTCATTATACGGTAGCAATAGTAGTTCATACATGACACTGTTTTACGCAGAGGTGTACCACCGATTGGGTCAACTTGAGAAATATTAATGGCATAACCATTTTCTCCACGACATAGCATCAACGGATATTGTAAGCTGTCATAAGATCTGTGTAACTCTGAAATTTTTTGCAAATTATCATCACGACTATGCAATACAATATCTCTTTTGTCAAATTGCTGTCCAGCTATCACCACTGCTACTTCACTCGTGGAAGGCGCATTGTATCGTCCTCTGTGTTCTCCAACAGGAAGTTTATTTGCATGGATTACGACATTAAAGTCAGGAGTATCTGCTGGAACACTCTCAATCGCAGTTTTGAAAGACTGTATGTAGCAATTATGAGAATCTAACATATCTTGGAGAGATATGTTAGATTCTCATAATTGCTACATACAGTCAGGATCTAATCAAATCTCTATCAATTGGCTGTGCAACACTTGAACACCGCGTAGATGCTTGTGTATCTGGATCTGCAATAAAATATATTTGCAGAAATTTGTGATCATCGGGTTGAAGTGGTAGCAAGCTCCCAGCTAAGTGGTACACTTTCCCTTGAATTTTAAATGTAGGCATGAACCCATGCTCAACGACTTGCTAACTCTTAAAAGAGGTCATTTGAAATGCGTTATTATAACGGCGTATATTGCACATGAATTGTTTGAATTTCTGATGATCACCCGTAAGAAGAGAGTGAAGTGGTTCAGGTGGAGGGAGAATTTCTTCTAATTTGACTTTTCCTTGTAAGCAACACATGCCTTTCGATTCGTCCTTGAATTTCAATGCCAAGCAATGTTCACACACTACTGACATAGTACCTATTGATACTATACGATCGTCCTTGTAAGAAATCGAAGGATCGTAATTCATGGCAGAAATTTCTTTATTTACCCATGAATTAGTAACTCGTGCTGATGATTCTCTGGCTATCTGTATTCGATGTCTATCCCTATCTCGGCTGCGGCGAACCTCACGCTCTACTGAAGATTCTCTCTCTCTCTCTCTCTCAGCTCTATATCTATCCCGAAGCTGACTGAGTCGAGCCTCACGCTCTACTGATGATTCTCTGTCCCTCTGAACCGTATGCCTATCTCGATCCCGGCTGCGGCGAACCTCACGCTCTACTGAAGATTCTCTCTCTTTCTCAGCTCTATATCTATCCCGAGCCTGACTGAGGCGAGCCTCACGTTCCGTTGACGATTCTTCATCTCGTGCTGAACGTACTCTTCTGGCATTCACTGTACTACGACCTATGTTCGAACGACGACGTCTTCCAGACATGACTTTATAATTTCTGTACAAAATTTACTCAGTTCTATATGTATGATTACCTATGCACAAATTGACATATTATAAGTATGTGCCGCAGTAAAAAATATCTAAATACTTACCATTTAGAAACAAATGATTTAGAAACAAATGATAATCAATAATCATAAAAAACAAAAGCTACCTATTCTATTCAGTTCTTTTTTTTTAACTGAAATACCTCAACTTAAACTACGATTTTAATTAAATTCGTGCGACTAAAAACAAAAGATAATCAACAATCATCAACAACAAAAGAGAAACGCTATGTCCCGCAATTTTTAAATCATCACTACATAGTATAAAACAAAGTCGTTTCTCTGTCTCACTACATAGTATAAAACAAAGTCGCTTTCTCTGTCCCTATATCCCTATGTATGCTTAGATCTTTAAAACTACGCAACGGATTTTGATGCGTAAAAAGTAAATGACAAAAAAATGTTATTGTGGGATATCCATAAGAGATAGACATATACCATCGCGGAGTTTTCTGTAGACCTTTTCAATGTGTACAATACTTAGTACATTATTTTGATAAATCTCGTAGGGTTCAGCCTGCGTTTGCAATGTAAGCGGAAAAAATGTAATTATTTACGACATCACATTAGAAACTTCAAAAATAACAGTATTTCTCCACTATTTATTGGATGTTATTATACATATAAACCTTCCTCTTCAATCACTCTATCTATTAAAAAAACCGCATCAAAATCCGTTGCGTAGTTTTAAAGATTTAAGCATACATAGGGATATAGGGACAGAGAAAGCGACTTTGTTTTATACTATGTAGTGATGTTGAATGCACAATTCCCACAATTTTCAATGTTTATATTATAATTTTAAGAATTGATCTTTTTATTGTTTACATTGAACATAATACATAAATGGTTTCTCTACATTTAATTTTTTATTGATTTTATTGATTATATTTCCGGGTGTCGAAATATGTGCTAAAATGTGATTATCACTACATAGTGTGATTGTTACTATGTAGCATTATTTGGATGTAACTCAGGAACCTGGCAAATTTTTTTTGATTAATCTACTTTCTTTTATTTTGATTCTTGTCGAGTGATTTACATTTTTCTATTATTTGATAATAAGTTCAGTTGATTTAATTTTGTTTTGATGTTTCAGATTGCCACCCTTTCATTTTTCATTAAGTTGCCGCTCCACGCAGCTTGTTTGTCCTGCGTTAACCAAGCTACGGCTCTTTGGGTGGCCATCAGGATACATAAAGGTTACGGTTTCGGTAGCCAATTTATCAAAATTTCATTAAGAAAATACTATCGTCAATTTCTGTAATTTTGGCGTGTTGAGAGCACTGAGAACAACCACAGGTAAGCCAAATTTTATTAAATTATAATTTATAGAATTTTATGAAATATTTTTTGAAATTTATGTTTTTATGATAAATTTCTATGTTTTAAGTGAAGATAGCCTGAAAATCATAGGTGGTTTTCAAGAGGCTGCTATTTTTTCTTTTCCAAGATTTTTTTGGTAGTTTTTTTTTATCTTATACACATATTTCTTACCGATCCAATGATATACCACTCATTGCTAGTCATGAAACATTACATAAGACCTGACCACTTTGTTTACCGAAATCTAAGAATTTACAAAGAAATACTTTAGACCCGAATTTGGGTTGACACTCTCTGGCTAATTAAAATGATAAATAAATAATATTATAATTGTGAATTATTATTTCTATTGAAATGTGCAGTAAATCTTGTTCTTATCATGGTTTGTGATAAGCCAACATGTATACCATTTAAAGAGGATAAAATGTACTTCAACCGGGCGTGCTCAATAGACAGATCAACGAGTTTGAGTACAAATAAAAAAATGCTTCACCTGCGATTAAAGTATTTATTATAATATATTATGTTTCACAATTAGCAATCGCTGGACTTTCACACTCCTGACTGGTAAGATCAAAATGTTCGCCTTCCGGGCACTCAACTGGTGTCATCAAACCGTTGAAACAAACGAAATACCGGTTACAATAGTGTGGATGATGTAAAATAAAAACGGTATGTGCTGATGCAATTGGATCACACGCTGGAATTGGTATTGTACAATTAGCTACTTCACGAGGCATACATTTTTCTGTCGCAAAAACGAAATGTTGGCCAGCTGGACAGGCTAATTCAAAATCTAAGCCAGAAGCACAGAACCGGAAACGTGAACATCTCTCAGGATTGGGAAATGCGTGTACACCAGTTGTTGGGCAATTCTCTGGTATTGGTTGGGCGGTGGACGTCTCCTCAGTTATGGTGGTTTCAACTGGGGTGGTCAATTCGTCAATCGTTGTAGTTGTGTCGTCTGTGGTACTTTCATTATCATCACAGTCCACATTTTCAGAACGTGTACAAATGGAAATTGATGGTTCAAAATAAAATCCATCAGGACATGATCGAGGTATTGATTGACCATTAAAACATATGAAATGATCAGCACATTTTCTTGGATCGTTTAAAAATGTAAAATCTGAAAGTCCGTAGCAAATATCGATGGGTTGGGTTGTTGTTTCTATAATGGTTGTAGTGGTATCTATATCACAATTAACATTTTCCGGTAAATCACATATCCCCAATTTAGAATTAAATAGAGATGGTGGTGGACAGGTGCCTTTAATTGCATTTTCACCAAAACATAAAAAGAATGCATCACAGTATCTTGGATTATTCACTAATGTCCCATCTTTAATTCCAATACATGCATCGCTTGGCGTTTCCTCTTCAGTAGGTGTTGTAGTTATTTCCTCTGTGAAAGTTGTTTCAGCTAAAGTAGTCGTTGTCCACGGATTACAATTTACAACTTCCGCTCTGTAGCAACCGAGCAAAATAGGGTCAAATAATTGATTATCCGGACAAACTGCGTCTGACTGTACCCCATACATACAAAAATGAAAATGTTGACAACTAGTTTCACTGGGAATGACTGCGATTCCTTCGACATTCGCACAAGCGTTGAATGTCGTCGGATTTTCTCCGGGTACATCAATTGTTGACACACATTTACCATTTTGTTCATTATAATAATAATTTTCACGACATTTCACTTCAATCGTTTCACCATTAAAACAAATGAAATACAATTGCTCTGACTCAGGATGTTTAAATGTAGCTCCATCACTTTCTCTAACGCATTTGTTATTAAATTCACTCGAAACAGATATTATTGTAATAACTAGCAACACAGTGCTTAAAATACTTTTCATTACTAGTTCAAAACACTTTTAATTGGCAGTAAGATTGATTTCTCTATGAATTGTAAAATTTTATCGGTGCAACTTTTATAAATAAATTTTTCGATGAGGCGTACATTTTATGGCTGAAGCTTGTGATTATGCGCTTGATATCGTTTTTTTGTTGTGGAAATTTTTAAATTTCTATTTAGTGAAAACCTATTGAAATCACACACACACACACACACATATAAACTTTTTGTAAAGATTACTGATGACATTTTTATTGCAAATTATTTGAAGTAGCTAACCAATTAAAATATCAATTTTGCAAGGTAGTTAGGAAAGTTTAGCCTCTGCTGACAAATAAACCTTGTACGTACGGGGTTCAAATTAGAGTTATTGAACTCTATTTTAAAATGATTAACTTAGTTTCTAATAATGCATAAGACTTTTCGTAACGCGCATAAAACCTTATCGCCAAATTATATGAAACGTTTATTACAATGCAGCTGTTTAGGTCAAATTTTAAATAAGTCGCCGATTAATATCTCATATATCAATTTTTATTAGCCACTTGGCCGCGATAATTAAAATTTCGCAGCAAATTCAACATGAATTTTGCTTTTGCTTTGGAGTTACTCACATAATAAATAATAGGAACTGGAAACTAATTTAGGTTAGTTGCAATATTTGGTCCAAGAATCAATAAACCTAATCCGATTTCAAACTTAAATAGTTTATTAGAAATTATTTCAAAAAACAACCAACTGTTTTCACGATATCGATTTTGGTCGTAAAATGAGGATTGATTTTAGAGTTACCGGCAGGCAATAGTATTGGTAAAGGTGTATATATTCGAATGAGCGTTGTTCTAGTTTTTAATTAACAAGATGCAAATAAGAGAGATAACTTGACACGAATAAGAGGGAAACAAGAGAACAAACGAGAGAATGTATTAAACTGCGCTTTAGTATGTTCTTGTTTACTTGCACACATAACCCAGAAAGAGACAACAAATCCCAAAATAAACTAAAAAATTAAAAACCTTACGAATGTGACCGACATATTGAGAATTGTTTTTTTTAGGTATACATATTTTGCTTTGGTTTTTTATTAACCAAACCAAATGAATGTACAACAATAATAGAAACAAAAATATGAATTCTTAATGTTAGTATAAAGAGAAAAATGGCCCAAGACAAGCATAAGCACCAAAAATTTGTACCGATTCGCTTATTTTTAATACTTACTATCATGAGAAAATACACTAATACAATAAAAATATTTGACAGCACACAATAGCAAAATGTATATTATACGCCATATACATAAACAAAATTCTAAATACTCCATCCTCATTTTGCGACCAAAATCAATGTTTACAGCGATTCCTGAAAATACAACAAAAACAATACAAAGTAGGTTGGTTAGGTTAGGTTAGAGTGGCTGCCAAAACGCACACTTATACCGATGACGGTCCGTTGTGATACCAAGGGATCCTACTCCCCTTACACCTTCATTGGAACCATTTTGAGCCAACGTAAGATATCTCGCACATTGCAGTTCTCGAGATCCATAAGGCCGTCCAAACTATACTTGCCCAGATGTTTATGCCTCCTGTAAGCTAGCGCCGGGCATGAGCAGAGGAAGTGGCTCAGAGTCTCTTCCTCCTCCTCATCCATACAGCTTCTACAGTAGCCATTTGCCATTGACCCAAGCCTCCTTGAATGCTCCCCAATGAGGCAGTGTTCTGTGAGCACCCCCACGACTATACTTAAGTCAGGTCTACGTAGGGATAGTAGTGTTTTGGAGCGTTAAGTCCAGTTTCGGCCAGACTTGCCGCGCTACATAACATTTATGGCGTTAGTCCACCTCTTCTGTGCCGAGGCTATCGCCTCATTTCTAAGCGCCCTATAAAACGCTGCTATGGATGGGGATATGACATTATGCTTCAACCAAGTCAGCGCTTCCTCAATCGCTACCACCTCCGCCTGGTACACACTGCAGTGATCAGGAAGACGAACGGATATATTCACAATTAATTTGTCACAATAGACTCCTGCTCCGACTTTGCCGTCTAGCTTGAAGCCGTCAGTGTAGAATTGTATACTTCCAATTTCTGTTATTGACCTGTTCCCCCAGGATACCCTTGAGGGGAGAATTGTCCGGAAACCTTTTTCAAAGCATACAAGACATTTCCACTCAAACACGGCAGAGAGTCGTGTAGCCGTAGTTGCCGCTCTCTGCTTACCAAAGATGTCGACAGCAAGAAGGTAGAACATAGCCTCCAGAGCACGTGTAGGGGTTGTCCTCAGTGCCCCGCTTATAAGCAAGCAGGCCGTTCTATGTGCCTTCTCCATTTTATTCTTATAAGTTTTCTTGTTTAGTGCTGGCCACCACACACTCACCCCGTACATCAGAATCGGTCTGACTACAGCGGTGACGAGCCATTGTACCAGCTCTGGTTTTAGACCCCATCTCCTACCGACGGCGTTTCTACATGAGTACAGAGCCATGGTGGACTTCTTTACTCTCTCTAAAATATTGGGCATCCAATTTAGCTTACTGTCCAAGATTATGCCCAGAAATCTTGCCTTATCAGTAAAGGCCAGTGCCGTGCCATTTAAGGTAGGAGGGGCGATTGCTACGTCATCTGCATACGCTATCACCCCTATTCCCTACCTCTCCAGTTCCAAAAGTAATCCATTGATAACTATGTTCCAGAGAAGAGGTGATAGGACACCACCTTGCGGAGCTCCTCTAACTACTCGCCTCCTAATGGTGGATTCCCCCATATCCGCTTTAATAATCCTACATTCTAGCATCTGATTTATCAGCCTCCCTAAGGGGTAGTCCACATCTAAGAAAGACAATCTTTCCCGAACTGCCTCCGTCCTGACATTGTTAAAGGCGCACTCTATATCGAGGAAAGCTACCATACAGTACTCTTTAGAGTGGATTGATTTCTCAATTGTGCGCACCAGGGAATGCAGAGCCGTGTCCACAGATCTCCCTTTCCAGTACGCATGCTGAGAAGTTGCCCAATTACTGGGTTTTATTTTTGCACGTATGTACACGTCGATCAGTCTTTCCAATGTTTTCAACAGAAAGGATGATAGAGTTATAGGTCTTAGGTCCTTAGGGTAGGCCTGTTAATTCTTCCCCGTTTTCGGGATGAAAATCACCCTAACCTCCGTCCATTTCCTAGGAATATAATTCAGTTTTAGACACCCCCCGAAGATCACCTCCAGCCATGGGAGAATGATCGACGAGTATTTTTGCAATTCCGCTGGGATGATACCGTCTGGGCCTGCCGATTTATAGGGTTTAAAGCCGTTTAGTGCCCATAGAATCCGGTTTTTGCACACGATTTCCTCCGGGCACCCTGACGATAATTTTTCCCCATTCCTACCAAGCTCCGTCGACACACCCACACTACCTGGGAAATGGGTATCCAACAGAAGCGCCAATGATTTCCCACTAGACTTTGTCCACAGCCCATCTGGTTTAATTAAGTAACTAGGGCTCGTTGGACTCTTAGATAAGATTTTCCTGAGGCGCGAAGTCTCCGAAACACCTTCCATTTTATCACAGAATAGTCTCCAAGACCTCCTCCGCGCCTTCCTTATTTCCTTTTTATACTTTTTAAGGTGCTCCTTATAGGAGTCCCAGTCCTGAGCTTCCCTAGAGCCCTTTGCTCTTTTGAATGCTTTCCTACATCCTGAACGAAGGATTCCCAACTCCCTGGACCACCATACCGGTTTCTGCTTCCCTTTAGGTATTCTCTTGGGGCAAGCAGTGTCCAAGGATAAGTTGCAGGCGCTTGTGATATGTTGCAGGCGCTTGTGATTTGTAAGAGTCCTACTAACACTTCCCCGTATTTGTTCCAGTTAGTCCTTCTAGGATTCCTGAAGGCTTTCCGGGTAACAGGGTGAATGCCAATATTAAACGTCACGTACCGATGGTCCGAGAAGGAGTGTTCCTTCGCTACCCTCCATTCTTTGACCATATGTGTAATGGAGTCTGATGCAAAGGTAACATCCAGTACCTCCTGCCTGTTACTAATAATAAAAGTGGGCTCTTGCCCCAGATTACACACTGCAAGGTTAGTACCCAATAAGTAATCAAATAAGTACTCACTTCTATCATTGATGTCGGTGCTATCCCAGATTGTATGATGCGCATTTGCATCACAACCCAGTATTACTCCGATCTTTTCCCGTTCCGCTTCGAGTATCAGTTCCCCAAGGTTATCCGGCGGAACCTCCTTCTCTCGGTCCATATAGGCTGAAACCAGCCATAGTAAGCAGCCTCCCGTCTCCAGGCCGACTGCCGTTACGTCTCCACTACTATATTGTGGAAGAAGAAAAATACTCAAGGTATTTTTAGCCAGAATGCAAGATCTGATGTTATCGGACCCAGAAGAGTATAAAATTGTATACCCTTTTAAACCGAGGCCACAGATCTTGTTTTTACTAATCCAGGGTTCTTGAGCTAGGATTATGTCCTCATCCGATTTGGTCAGTCTGAGGATCAAAGCTGCCGAAGCAGCCTTAGAATGGTGAAGATTAATCTGAACCGTGCTCGGCATAAACGGATCAACTTACCTTCCTTCATATACCCTCCGCTGTCGCGGCAGGGTTTACTCTCTCGGCCCTAGGGGGACGTCATCAATCCTGACGCTCCCTTCCGGTGCTCCGTATTGGCTCTTTATGCCACTCTCCTTCCCCATCGACTCGACCCGATCTTCCTCGTTCGAGTTCAGGGATAGGCGACTACCCATAGCCGTCAATCGCTGAGCTCCCAACGTTCCGCGTGTTAGCACCTTCTCTCTACTCTTTCCCTGGTAGGTCTTCCACAATCGCTTCGACCTCATCCTTTTTAAACGCCTTTAGGGTAATTGACCCTTAATCCCCTTCTATGTAGCTAGAGGGGCTAGAGACTCTTTGTTCACCACTAAAATGGACAACCTAGATCCTCCCTTCGCCTCCTCTTGTTTAATGATCTTCCATTTGTCTTCGGAAGATCAACGTTGCTTGCCCGAATTATGCGCATTAATTCATCCGGACAGGATAGCTCGATTGGCAGCCAGACGCGTGCCCTTAGTCTGCTAGGGATCTCGTCCCTGTCAACCACTGCCAGCTTCGCGCCTCGCTACACTTCTCCTACCTTAGCTACAGCCAGACGATAAAGGTCTGCCGATCTTTGATCTGCGCACGCCGTTAACTTAAGGCGCCTTTGAGCCATCCTGCATCCCTACAAGATGGAGGTGGCCCCGGATTTTCTCCGAGGACCGTTAGGAAAACGGAGTTTAGTGCGGTATACACTAGCCTCCATTTATCGAGAGTGATCCTCCCATCTTCTTGACTCCTGTCAATGCCGGCTAGTATCCCTGGATGCTCTTTAAGGACGTCACTGAACAGTCTTGCCCCGTGCGTCCTAGTATCTCCTTGGGCTCCCTGCATTCTGTGTCGCTAACTATCCCCAGCTTCCAATTCGTCTTCGACCGCTGTCTTTTCGACTCTGCTGGTACCCTCGCCGAATTGTCGCCTAAGAAGGTAACCTTTGCCCATGCCAGAGATTCCTTCTGTTCCTTCGTTAGCAGCCCCTCAGGGATGGCAGCCAGCCTATCTAATATCCTCTGCGCCGCGCGTCGGTTCCTGTACCGCCGCTTAGCCTCAGGGATAACTTTCGCGCCAGTCACCTGCTTAGGTGCCAAGGCTTGCTTACCGAACCTACTGTGAAGGTAGCTTGCCCTTTATGGTCCAAGCTCTTTTTTTCTACGGCTTTTTTCAAGACCCTTATTGTTTCTTCGTTGGTGACTCTACCTTTAAGGTTTGAGCCACCATCTATTGTACCTGTTGGCTTTTTGAGAGTGCCTGTCTCTTTTGATTTTATTTTATCTGTGTTCATTTGTCCCCACGAGTTTCGGAGAAATAAACGGTCCACCTTCGCAGAGAATCGTATACGAGTGTAAGGCTGATTAAAACTGGAGGTCGACTGGTATCCAGAGTACTCATATTAGAGATTAGTTTACCCACTACCGCCTACCCACACACCGTGACTTGGGGATTTGTGTAAGGTTTACTCCTTCAGCGCTGTACATTAGCCCAGGAAAAATTCCTAGTTACCAGTAGCCACCACGTGGAGGTCGTACATGCACTTGCGAGTCCCTCCTTGATATATCTGATATACATCCGTTCGTGACCACCCACCCCCTACCTCTGCCAAAAACATGACCAGCACAGTGGACAGAAAGTGGGTGCTGTGATAGGTTGCGGAGCCGATGAAAATCATTCGACTTATTGTCCTCCCCACCACATCCGCCATACTACTAACACAAAGTATCAGGTTATTAAATAAAAAAAAAATAACAAAACAAAACTTATCTGAGACGAGAAACAGCTGATTGAATTAACGAGCAATTATAACAAAATAATTTTACAAAATTGTTAACATTATATAATAGTTTCAAATCAAAATTAGTATTATTATTATCACAATAATGTTGAGGTATTGCACCAAATTGATTCTCAATTAAATTGATTAATTAATTCTTTCAATATCCAAAAATCTGACTGAATTGTTCATCCACAACCTCACCATTTGCCTTTAATCGGTATTTGTGAAAAAACCAAAATTACTCGAGACATCTGATAAATAAAGTTTAAATCCAAAAGTAGTGAAGTGAATTCAATAAAATTGGAAACACAGTGCGGTGCCAGTGATAATACAATCCAAGAAAGTGGAGAAAGGTATTATGAAATGACAAAACTAAAGCCAATCTGGTTCTGAAGGGCGATGTTATGAATGATTTATGTTGCAGCCAAACATAAATTTTCGCCCTCCTATATGAAAATGACGATTTGGTGATCCATTGTGGTATAGCGTAATATTTTTCTGGCACGGAACAGGATAGTTTATTGCACGGAAAATATAATGATATAGGTGGTTTACATCCATTAACTACTTATCTAATGCTCCGTTATGCCGAAGACGATAAACCATCAGGACCAAAAGAATCCATAAACTACATATTAGTTTAACGATTATTAAACCAAATATGTGCCATTCTGATCGATAAACTTTTGCCATTTTTCTGATAAAACCATTATGCCATTACTATAAAACTTCTGGGATTTGGGAAATGATTTTCATTGGTCTCTTTTGAAGTCAGCTTTACACCATTAAGAGAGTTTTGCAGAGACTGAAACAAATGGTATAGTCAGACGGGGCAAGGTACGGGCCATACGGTAGATATATCAAAACTTCCCGTAGCCAAGGTTTCTCAACCCCGGAAATTAAAGAGGTATGGTGGTCTGGCATTGTCGTAATGGAAGACGACGCCTTTTCTGGCCGCTTCATCTCAACCAAGCACAAATCATTAGCACCGTTTGCCCAGCTTCAATCTCTTCAAAAATATGGGAATCACATGGCGGAAACTATAATATCTTGATATCGCAGCTAAACAATGTAAACGATTTCTAAGAAATATTTCAGACCCGAATTTAGAATTACACGCTCCTTTAATTAAAATGATAAATAAATTTTGAATTATTTTATCTATTGAAATGTGTCTAGTAAACGAAGATTGTTTAGATTTTATAATCTTGACGTTATCGTGGTTCCAGATATGCCAAAATTTATACCTTTAAGAGGCGTTTAACAACAAAGGTATTTAACATTTTATTATCAAAACGTACTTCAACACTTCTGATCGATAGATGGTTTAATGTTTTAAAGTTTTAAGAATTCAAAGCATATAATACAGGATGAACAAAAAAGTGTTTGGATAAAAATCAAAACGGTTGATTTGTGGTTCAATTTTTTATTATAATATTATACTTCACAATTAGCAATCGCTGTACTTGTGCATTCCTCACTGACAATATCGAAATGTTGGCCTTCTGCGCATTCAAAAGGCGTCAGTGAACCAGCAAAACAAAGGAAAAATCGATCACAATAGTGTGGATGATGTAAAATAAGAACTTGCTGTGCTGACGCGATTGGATCACATACGGGAATTGGTATTGTACAATTAGCAATTTCACGAGGCAAACATGCTGCTTGCGCAAAAACGAAATGTTCGTCAGGTGGACAGGCCAATTCAAATTCTAAGCCAGAAGCACAGAGACGGAAACGTGAGCACCTGTGGGGATTAGGAATTGCTTGTACACCAGTTGATGGACAATTCTCTGGTATTGGTTGGGCTGTGGACGTTTCCTCGATTGTGGTTGTTCTATCCCGAGTAGTTGATTCTTCCATTGTAGTCGTGGGTTCTTCCATCGTAGTATCTTCTGTCAAAGTCGTTGGTTCTTCTGTGGTAGTCGTTGGTTCTTCCGTCGTAGTTATTTCATCTTCAGTAGTAGTTGATCTCTCCATGGTAGTCGCTTCTAAACTAGTGGGTGCTACTTCAGTCGTAGTAATTTCATTGTCATCACAGTACATAGTTTCAGAACGTACACAAATAGAAATTGATGGGTCAAAATGAAATCCATCAGAACATGATTGTGGTAATGATTTACCACTATAACATATGAAATAATCAGCACATTTTCTCGGATCATTTAAAAATGTAAAATCTGAAAGACCGTAGCAAATATCTACAGGTTTGGTTGTTGTTTCTATCATGGTTGTAGTGGTCTCTATATCACAATTAACATTTTCCGGTAAATCACATATCCCTAATTTTGAATTAAATAGAGATGGTGGTGGACAGGTGCCTTTAATTGCATTTTCACCTAAACATAAATAGAATGCGTCACAGTATCTTCGATTGTTCACTAATGTGCCATCTTTAATTCCAATACATGCATCACTTGGCGGTTCCTCAGTGGTAGTTGGTGCTTCTGTGGTCGGAACCGTTGGTATTGTTGAAGGAAAACAATTAACCTTTTCAGAGGGATCACATGAACGGCTCTCATCATTGAAATATAATCCTAATGGACACACTCCCGATTGAGGTTCATTATTTATACAGATAAAGAAATGTGAACAAGACTCTGGATTATCAAAAAGTTCACCGTTAGGAACACCATCACAAAAATTTGGTGTCTCGGTCGTCGGCTCTGTTTCATCATAACACATCACATTTTCTGGGTCGTCACATACACTTTTGTCTGGATTGAAAATGAGTGGTGCTGGGCATATTCCTGGTATTGGAATTTCAAAGAAACACACAAAGAATGCATCACATGATGCTGGGTTGTTTACTAAATGTGTATCGGGTTTTTCGTAGCAAACCGATTCTGGGTTTGTTATTGTTACACTTGGTGGGGTTGTACGATAATATGTTGTGGTACCAATTGTTGTTTGCTCGGTGGTTACCGTTGAAACTTCTGGAATAATTTCTTCAGTTAATTGCGTTGTTTCAAAAATTGTAGTTGTAGTCACAGAAATCTCTGCGCTTTGTTCGTTTGTGGTGGTTCCTTCCGTTGTAGTATCGTCTGCCGTGGTATTTTCGATTGTGGTGTTTTCCGTAGTGGTACCTTCTGTAGTTTCCTTTTCAGTAGTGGTTGTAAATATTTCCGTGGTAGAGGTTGTTTCAACCAAAGTAGTCGATTCGGTCGTTGTCCATGGATTACAATTTACAACTTCCGCATTATAACAACCGAGCAAAAAGGGGTCAAATAATTGATTATCCGGACAAATTCCATCTGACTGTCCGCCATATATACAAATATGAAAATGTTGACAACTAGTTTCGCTGGGAATGATTGCGACTCCTTCGACATTCGCACAAGCATTGAATCTTGTCGGATTTTCTCCGGGTCCATCAATTGTTAACACACATTTACCATTTTGTTCATTAAAATAATAATTATTACGACATTTCACTTCAATCATTTCACCTTTAAAACAAATGAAATATAGCTGCTCCGACTCCGGATGTATAAATATAGCTCCGTCACTTTCTCTAACACATTTATTATTAAAACCACTCGAAACTGATATTATTGTGATTACTAGCACCGCAGTGCTTAAAGCACTTTTCATTATTAGTTCAGAGCACTTTCAAATACTTGGAGCAGTAAGATTGATTTCGTTATGAATTGTAAAATTTTATTCATAATACATTTATATATTTACAATATTTACGATGAGGCAAAAATTTTATGGCGGAAGTTTGATATCATTTTTTTTTTTGAAAATTTCTAATTGCAGGTACTTGGTGCATGTGAGTGTTTTTTTAAAGATTACTGATAGCAGTTTTATTACATTATTTGAAATATATAACCGATAAAATATTTATTTTTCTTGGTATATCAACGAAAATTGTGTGCCACTGAATAATCAACCGATTTTTGCAAATATTTTTGTTTTTATCATTTCGAAGAACGCAAAGACTTTTTATAACAGGGCGTAGAACCCTGATCGCTGAAATATAATAAAATGTTTGGTTCCTGCTGTTGATTATAAGTCGCCGATAAGAATAATCATATTCCATATGGCAAGCAATAAATATTTAATAATGACTAGATCATGATTATCACTTTTGCTTTAGGAATTGGTTGTACAAATGTACCTACATATGTTATGTACATGTTATGATTGTGTTTAAACTTTGATAATAATCTAATCCTATAGGTACGCTTTGAATGTGACTTAAATTAGCGATGTCAATAACAGTATTTGTAAAAAAAAAATTACAACAATTATGGCGTTTCTTCGATTCTTTACTGTCTCTTCGGAAATCAGTATCTGTAAATACACTCATCGGCAGAGAAAACGGGAAGCCCTAATTAAATTTTTTTTTTCGATGTGAATATCTTTTGAACTGTTCTAGCCGAAAATATGAAAGAAAAACGAAATTCAAGGTCATTCAGCACAGAATCATGTGGCTGAGTTTTTTACTTACTCCACGACATGACTTAAGTGAATACCTATTGAAACAAACTTGAACACATTCTTCCAATATTTCGTTAATATAGCGAACGGCCGTTTTAGATGCCGAAGGTTCATGGAGCGTAACGTTTTTCCGGTCGTCGCCATACTCGTTCTCGCCCATCAGGAAATCGCAAACAAAATTTCCATTCTTCGGTGAATAAGACTTGGCTCTAATCAGGTTTAGTCCAATTTTCATGTTCCCTGGCAAATTGTAGTAGCGCAATCCTTTGTTATGACAGAAGTTCTGGACTAGTGGCTGGTCTTCGTGCATGAAAATCTGCTTTTCCCAACCTTCGCCGTATTGTTATTTCGCTTACATTTATATTACTTACCGGTGTGACCACTCATTGCAGGTTTCAACAGCGCTTGCACGACAATTTCTAAGAGTTGATGAAACTACAAAACGGTCATCTCGAACGTTTGTTACTCTTTGTCTGGCCGTACCTTGTCACCTGGTATACAACCCTGTCTCGGAATTTGGTACTTATTAGCGAAATACCGTTGGCTTCCCCCATCTTCCAATAATGCGACGATTGTCGCTGCACTTTCTCTATTCATTTTCCGGTATATTTAAATTTTCCAAGGCATTTGACATTTTCTAAGATTTTTTTGAATGACCTAGAATCATGTTTCCATGTTCCATGTTTCCAGCTAGTGCGGTTCAAAAGATAGGGGTGGCCGGTTTTATCTGCCGGTGAGTGTATTTCCAAAAATTATGGAAAATCTACCAAAATTCATTTTGAAATCTGTTTTCAGTTTGGTCTAACAAATTACTATATAATTCATCATAATCGATTTTACAAGTCATAATTTGATTGTTAAATATAATGTACCAGAAGTCCCTTCCACGTCTCAAGATTTTGGGAAAATGTCCTCTAAACACTGAGCCCAGAATTTCTTATCTTTTATTTAAGTTTTTGAAAAAAATTTCTTAAGGACCAACTTTTTTGTTAAAGATTATGTTTTTATTCTTCCTTAACATTTTGTCTTTTTGAAACAGATTTTTATTTTTTTTTGCGGTTGAAAATTAAAATTAACAATACATTTTCTTGAAAAAGGAAAAGAGCTGCCTTGTGCCTAGTTCTAATATTCTAAAGTGCATAAAATATAATTGCACTTTATATATACACAAATTATTTTATTTTTTATTTAATTTAATTTATTTGTTAAAATTTAGTTATTTAATTAACTTATTTTATTTTAAATTAATTTTATAAAAAATTATTTATTTAACTTATATAAGTTTACATATTTTAATTTGGTATTTTTCACCACCATTTGCTAATTTTTATCCGTGCGCGAGGTGGGCGGTATGTCGCCGCATTGACGATCGAGAGCAGACTAATTCTGAAATTTAATTTTGTTTATTTTGTTTTGTGTGTTGTTTCGTTTTATTTTTGAATAAGCCGGTCAACGGTTGGTAGTTTATTTATGGTGTCATGTGACATACTGCCCAATTTGCTGGTACGGGTGGCACCCAATATGCAGCGAGCTCGTGTTGGCGCCGGATGAATTGCAGTGGAGCATTGGGTGAATCGCTACAATTCACGTGGCCTTATCTTTGTAACGGTTGGTTCTCGACCATATACAATTAATTATTTGTATATTCGTAAATTCGGGCCCAAATACCATATAACAGTTTGTTTTGTACTTTTTTGTTATAATACTTATAAAATTTGGAAGGGTCTTTATATTTACAATTATGTGAGGGTGGCAAATGTGATAGACATATTGATGTGGAGAGAAGTAGCCCAACCAACGAGAAAGACAGTTGGTTTAAATACCACAAATTCTCAACAGTCAACCTCGCAAACAAATACCATCATAAGCACACCAATACCTAATTGTTAAACACAAAATAAGACGGTGCAAGATGAAGCCAGACAGGAATATGTCGATGTCGAAGTGGAACGGGACTATCTCTCTGCAGAACTGGACGATGTAACGGTCAAACTGGACCCAGTAAGAAATAAGACACCAGTCCCTCAATCGTCAAATAGGTTAAAAAAGCGAACATCAAAAAATCATTTGAAGATAAACGTAGACGCGTATTAGAACTGAAAACAAGAGCTAAGAAACCAAAGAAACTGCTCGTTATACCCTCAAACTTTACGAATTTAAATCAAAAAACTTAAAGCTATATAGGTTAGGTTAGGTTAGGTTGGAGTGGCTGTGTGGTAGTGCGCCCCAAGTCCAGCTTTGGCCAAACTTGTCTTGTAACTCTACAGGTGAGAGTGTTAGACCACCTTTTCCCCGCTGAGGATAGCGCCTGCTTCCCAAGTGCTTGTCTCAGCGCTGTGATAGGCCTCCCCAGACTTGCCCTTTCCGATTGCAGCTGGAGAGTCGTACCATGCCTAGCAAGTTCATCCGCCCTGCAGTTCCCCATGGCGCCCGAGTGACCTGGGACCCAGATTACCTGAATATTGAAATGCTCACCCATCTCATTTAGAGATGAGTGACAACTCAACCCCACCCGTGACGCCAAAGACACCGATTCTAACGACCGGATCGCCGCTTGACTGTCCACATAGATTGTGATATCATCTGAGGATAACACATTATGCTTCAACCACGTCATGACCTCCTCAATCGCTACGACTTCAGCTTGGTACACGCGGCAGTAATCAGGGAGACGAATAGAAATGTTTACATTTAATTTGTCACAGAATACTCCAGCTCCCACTTTGCCGTCTAGCTTGGAGTCATCTGTGAAGAATTGCCACGCTTCGGTTTCCGATAACGGTCTATCCCTCCAGGATTCCCTTGAAATGAAGGAGGTCCGAAATCGCTTCTCGAAGCGTAGAGTAGGTTTAATGTAGTCAAGATTCGCCAGCTCATCCTTCAACGATCTAACAATAGTAGAGTGTCCTATACTAAGACACCTCCACTGAGAGGCGGCTGCAAGTCGTACAGCCGTATTTGCCACCATCTGTTTGCCAAAAATGTCGACCGGAAGAAGGTGCAACATAACCTCTAAGGCACTTGTCGGTGTCGACCTCAATGCCCCGCTAACAAGCATACATGCCGTTCTTTGCACTCTCTCAATCTTACTTTTATAAGTTATCTTGTCCAGAGCTGGCCACCAAACACCCACCCCATACATGAGTACAGGTCTCACTACAGCGGTGTAGAGCCAGTGTACCAGCTCCGGCTTCAGACCCCTTCTATGACCAATGGCGTTCCTACAGGAGTACAAAGCTATAGTAGCTTGGTTTATTCTCTCCAACATGTTGGACTTCCAACTAAGCTTACTGTCCAAGATTATGCCAGATATCTAGCTCTATCAGTAAAAGCAAGTCTCGTGCCATTTAAGGTAGGAGGGACAACTACAGGGATTTTGTATTTCTTAGTGAAGAGTACCAGCTCTGTCTTGGACGGGTTAATACCAAGTCCACATTTGCCAGCCCATTTCGTAACGATGGTAAGCGCATTCTGCATTACGTCTACAATCGTGCCCAGGAATTTCCCGGTAACAGCTAAAGCTACGTCATCTGCGTACGCGATAACTTCAATACCCTCTCTCTCCAATTCAAGTAGTAACCCGTTTACCACTATGTTCCAGAGAAGAGGGGACAGACCCCTCCCCTTCTGCATGGTTTCCCTAGTTACTCGCCTCTTGATGGTGGAGTACTCCAACTTCGAGCTAACAATCCTGCTTACCAGCATATATTTGATTAACCCTATCAGAGGAACGTCCACCTCCAAAAATGACAATCCCTCCTTGATTGCCTCCGCTTTCACATTATTAAAGGCGCCTTCTATATCCAGGAAGGCCACCAAACAGAATTCCTTCGAATTAATCGATTTCTCAATCGTACACACCAAGGCGTGCAGAGCAGTGTCCACAGGTCTACCCTTTGTGTACGCATGCTGAGACGGTGCCCACTTCCTGGCACCTATTTTATCTCTGATATAAACATCCAGCAGCCTTTCCAAGGTTTTCAAAAGAAAGGATGATAGAGTTATTGGTCTTAGGTACTTAGGATAGACATGTGAGCTTTTCCCCGCTTTCGGTATGAACACCACATTGATTTCCGTCCAGTACCTAGGAATATAGCTCAGCTTCAAACACCCTTTGAATATAGCTTCCAGGTAGGGAAGAATAATTACTGACTTGTTTTGAAGTTTCGCTGGTATAATTTGATCCGGACCAGTCGATTTAAATGGTTTAAAACCCCTCAGTGCCCAAAGGATCCGTTTCCTGGTTACGATATCCTCTGAGAACACTGATAGTGATTCCTGATGATTGCTACGCACCAACAGGTCTTCAAAGCTTCCTGGGACGTGTGTCTCGAAGAGAAGCTCCAGAGATTCTCCACTAGAAGCTGTCCAAGATCCATCCGGTTTTATCAAAAAACTCGGACTAGATATTTTTTTTTGGAAAGAATGCGATTCACCTCCCTTCCTTTCATCCACTTACCTTTGATTGTTCCGCTTCACGGATCAGCTCCTCCAGGTTATCCGGAGGAACCTCCTTCTCTCGGTCCATGTAGGCTGAAACTAGCCAGAATCTACAAGTGCCTACTTCCAGGCTAACTGCAGTAGTGTCACCATTGCTGTATTGAGAGAGAAGGAAAATATTAATATTATTTTTCCCAAGAATACAAGATCTGATCTTCCCAGACTTACTAGAGGATAAAATTTTGTACCCCTTGGTTCTGAGGCCACAGATCCTGTTGTTATTAATCCAAGGTTCTGAGGAGTAGAGCTACCGAAGCAGCTTTAGAATGGTTAAGGTTAATTGGTGTTATCTTAATCATAACCTTTTAACCTCTACCTACCTATATAGTATATTCCTGCTACCGCAGGAATATTATTTCCCGGTGTTTTGGGATGCGCCGGATTCGTCCGTCTCGCTAACCCTCGTACCCTCTGTAGAGGACTTGTCAGTGCCCGGGCAGCCGACATCCTCCTCCATCGGTACACCAGGGTTGCCACCATCCTCCGGTTGGCCTCCCGTACGCGCTTCCGCCCGATCCTTTTTATAAACATTGAGAGTAATTGACCCGAATCCGAAGTCAATTACTCCCTTCGTTTAGTGCAGGAGCGCAAGAGACTCCTTATTTATTACCATAATTGATAACTTCGAGCCCCCCTTAGCATCCTCCTACTTGACGATCTTCCAATGTCCGGTCGGAAGATTCGGATTACTGGCCTGAATAATTTTCAAAGCCTCGTCAGGGCTAGCCGGTTCAGATGGCAGCCAGACACGTGCCCTCGGCCTGCTGGGAACTTCCTCCCGGCTAACTGCCGCAAGCTTTGCGCCTGGCCACACCTTCCCTACTTTGATTATAGCCTTTTTTGAAGATCCACAGATCTAGAGTCCGAGCAGGCAGTCATCTTGACATGCCCTTGATACCATCCCGCATCTCTGCAAGATGGGGGTGGTCCTGGATTTTCTCCCAGTACCTTTAAAAAGACGAGGTTAAGTGCATTATACACCAACCTCCATTTTTCCGCCGTGATGCTCCCATCTTTTTGACTTTCATCAATTACGGCTAGCATCAACACATGCTCCCTCAGGACATCGCTGAACAGTGTAACGAAATCCCCCAAGGGATTACGTTAACAGACATGAGAATAGCGGTCTGATGCGGTATAGTAGCTGGCTAGAGCTCACGGTGCGGCGTGGGGGTTGACAGACATATTTCTCATGCTTGAATAACCGCATGATGAATAAAATTAGAGGGAAAAATGAAATTAAAATTAAATTGCCACGGCCTCAGCGGCAAAAAGAAAATGATAAGAAGGGAGTGAACGTTTCGGAGTGACCGTCTCAATCCCAGGCGATCACCGCCGTGAATGCCACACGGGCCTCCCCTCATCGGCCCGTCTACTGGGATGCTGTTTCCCAGTCGCGACGGCCACCGATGCCACTTATGAGGGAAGGACGCCCGCATGACAATCCCAGCGACAATCCCTTGGAACGGAGACCGTCACCCCGACGCGATCAACTCATGTGGCGTGCCGCCCTCCAGCACAGCCTGTCCTGGAGGAACGAACGGCACGCACGGAACAGGAGGGAATAAAAACCGCCCCTTCACATGACCACCCCTCACATCATCCGATCAATTATTTGTTTACGCGCACATGGTGCGGCTTAGCACACGACAGTTAGAAATTCAAAGAAAAAATTTTGTTACGGTAAAAGTGAAAAAAATTGAAAATTAGGCAAGTTAAATTACGTTAAAACTGATTCTACGTTATGTTAAAATTTCACTTTCACTATTCACTGTACAAAAAAAATCAAAATCAAAAAAATAACACAAAAGTACCTGAAATGAAAATGAACCGCTATGTGGTCGAACCACACCCAAAACGGACAACCGAGCCTAAGCGAAAATGAAAAGAACAACGGAAACTTCAAACGCAAACACTCAAAATTTGAACCAAAAGAAAAATTAGCACGAATCTTTGCTCTGTGTGGGGCCTTCACCAAACCGGTGCACCACCACGAATCGAGGATATCACCGCCAAAATAAATATATAATATATAAAAGAAAACACGCGGAGGAAAGCAACTGTTACAAAAAAAATTTACAGGTTGTTTAACTCCGCCAATAGCGTACCTTTTCCTTATATATGGCCTGTCCGACCACACCGCCAAACAGCGCCGACGCAGGATCCCCCTCACACAAATGCCCTGCCCCCACGGGCGGGAATACTGGCTCAAAACGGGACTTTTGCCAAACACTACAATTCCTTTTTTTTTTTTTTTTTTCTCAATTTACTTTTCCGCCATATATTTTCCGTGTATAGAATATCTTTTCACTTTTTACTTTTTTTTTTTTTTTTATGGATCACCACTGTAAATTTTATTACCGGTTTTATTAATTCTTTTTATTTTTTTTTATAATATCGCAAGAAAAGGGCGTGAAAGTCGGTACAAACAAGCGAAAATAATCATCTGGTTTTAATTTCACAATCATGGCGTGTATTTTCATAAACAACTAAACTTTTTGAATATAGAATGCACGCTGAATTAAGTTTATTCATATTTATTTAATAATAATGTTGATGCAATATAGACAATAATTATAATTTCACAAAAAAAAATATTTACAAAAACTGTACAATTTATTATAATTGTTCAGTCACGTGAACATACCAACTCACCATGCTGCGCAGGCCTGGCCTCAATCGTATAAATAGTCATTCTTGTTATTAGTATTGATTAATGAAATTTAACTACAATGGAAAAATGTATATTATGCATTTTTCCTTAATATAACGTTTTTATATTTTTAGTCAGTTCATTGACACCAAATATATAATTTTTTAACATACACATTGTAATATTAAAATCAGCAATTTTAGTCGATATTAGTTGTTATTAGTATAATTAATGTATGACCATTTTGTATATAAATCAAACATTTGTCTGAGTTAAACAGTTCACAAATTAATTGACTCAAGAAAACATCGCCCCGACCAACGGTAAGCGAGAAAGGAGATAATAAAAGAATAAATTCCAACAATTAGTCTTTTATTAACACCAAACTAAATAGTACCCATCTGGGGTAATATAGTTAGTTTATTTTTTGGTAAATCAAACCTATCTTAAATTTACAACTTAAGAAGTAAAGTTTGAGACACAAACATGGTCCTTCGAAGCTAAAAAAAAACAGGCACCAATTGAGAAATACATTGCCAAACAACAACCGGCATCAAAAACACCAACAACCAACTGGAAATTTACGATCTGCAAATTCGAGTCATCAAGCAATCAGCATCTATAGCAAGCCAACAAACAACAGGCAATCGACAGAGTTAACAACCAAGCAGCACCTACAAGTTCAAGCCATCAAACAACAGCGACATACCAAGCAATACACTACCAACAAACGGCGGAACAATGTCGACCTTAGGCAAACAAGAAGAAGTAGGCGGCAAGATAATCCAGATGCACACAAACTACAATAAAGATGGAAATGCTCGGAAAACGAAGACATATCTGGAAACAAAAATAGATGCTTTAAAAGCATTGTACACAGAATATGTCGCAACGGATGATATTATCCGACAGATGCAGCCACCGTTAGAGCACAATCATTCCTACTTCGACTCACGAAAGAAGATAGCGGAGATTTACGACCTCCTAATCGATGATATGCGAAAACGATTAAACCACGGGCCACCACTAACACCGACACCAACAACATCAGCGGAACACTCGCAAAGTACATCCTTAACAATCTTAAGTACAGATGACAGCAGTAAACCAACACGAAAAGAAAGACAAAGCTCATCTAATAACATTCCAACTTCCGCGACAGCCAACAGGAAGGAGTTCGACCAGATGATGAAGCTACAAAATATAAAGATGAGGGCTCTATATAGAGAGATAAACACAGCTAAAGAGGCATTGGTCCAAAAAATGAAAGAGGACTTTTGGAAAAAATGGTCCCAAGAATATTTGCATCAACTACAACAACGAGCAAAATGGACCACGAAGACACCAGATCTGAAGATTGGACAACTTGTTTTAATTCGAGACAACAATGTTCCACCATCCAGATGGATAACTGGACGGGTTGTACAAACTCACCCGGGACAAGACGGAATCGTTCGTGTAGCTACACTCCGCGGCCCCGGAAGGGCCCTTATAAAAAGGCCAGTGACAAAATTAGCACCTCTCCCAATTGAAAACACCATACAAGAACAAGGTACAGAATTGGATACCGAGGCCATCACCGTATTGTCAACCACGTTTCGCAACACCATCACCACGAGGAAACGTAAGTCAACAGAAACACATGAAGGGAAAAATCCACCAAGGAAATGGTTGCGAGGGCAAATAGACGATGTGGTAAAAATAGCTGCAGAAAAAGTAAAAATCATTCCTCAACCAAAAAAGAAAAAAAGGACAATTAGACCTTGTTACCAATCCAAATTGATGTTATTAACTATGATTCCATTAATAAGTGTACTCGGCATATGCTCAGCAACTTTAAAGGAGACGACTTTTGATATTACAACTCTAACTTCTACAATGGGAATATATTTTGAAAACATTGGGATAGCTCAGCTCTCCCACCAACAATGGACTATAATATCTTACTTTAATTTATCGGCAATGTTCTTAGAGGCTGAAGTATACAAAGCCGCTGTTGATAGGATGACTCAAACCTGTAGCGAGGATAAGGGATGGTTGCAACTAAGACAACTTTGCAAGCCCGCAATAACACAAATGAAGCAACAACTTTCCAATATAAACCTCAACAAAGAAATACTCCAACCCACTTACAATCATGTTCGGACGAAGCGAGGTTTAGTGAACGTAGTTGGTACTCTCACAAATCAACTATTTGGAATTCTCGACCAAGACGACGCACAACGGTATGATAACGAAATCACTTCATTAAAAAATGATCAACAGCACATTCATAAATTGCTAAAAGAACAAATTTCAATAATGGAATCAACAACGAATATCGTCAAAAGGGACTGGATAGCAGTAAACAATCAACTACAAGAAATAGATAAGCAAACAGTGGCTTTACACAACTTAATAAAAAGAAACGAAAACGAGCATATAGCAGTACAAAGGTTCATGGCTCTATGGATTCACCTATCATTGGAAATGGTAAACTTTTATTCAATGCAACAGCAGCTAATTGACGTCGTCATAGACATTCACCATAGCAAGATAAACACATTTATTCTCAAACCTAATCAACTCAGGGAAGAATTACAAAAATTATATGAAATAATCCCAGCTGATGCCACCATATATAGAGAAAATAACATGATAAGCTTGTACCAGATGATGACGGCTAAAGTTGGACAAATAAAGAACGCGTTAATTTTTGAAATAAAGATGCCGTTATTCAACAACAGAATATATCAGATCTTAAAGCCGATTGCTATCCCAACCAAGCATAAAGATATGTATGCTTATATAGAACCATCAAGTGAACTCTTATTGTTAAGTTTGAATAGGGAATCCTATTACTCCATGTCAGAAGACGAGCTCACATCTTGCAAGTCCATGAGATCTTCAGAATATCTCTGCATGATCCACAACGTTATTCATAATATACAAAATAATCCAACATCTTGTGAGATCGATATAATCATAAATAAAGAAGTACAAACAGATGCTTGCCAGATTCGTTTTATGCTACCAAGAAACTTATGGATTCCAACCCACGATCCAAGCGCATGGATTTTTATCTCCGAAAGAAAGCGTACAATAAATATCGTATGTAATAAAGAAGTGACAACCACAATCATAAATGGAACGGGAATTATCACGTTACATAAAGCCTGCACTATCACGGATGGAATGACAACTATACATTCAATCGAAAACTTCAACACAAGAATGAAGTCTTTCTATCAACCAACGATAAACCTCAGCAGCCTGCTTATCCGGTCCAAAAATGCCACATACGAAAATACCACCAACAGAACTATGATGAGTCATGAATTCAACAACATTCTCATGGATTTGGATCAACTATCAACTAATGTTACACACCTAAAAAATTTGGCAGAAAGTGAAAACCAACAATTAAATTATCACGATATTCATCATTACGTTTTACTCTACGGAATCATTGCCACCTTTATCGCACTTATCGTTGCATATCGATGCAAGAAAACAACAGCTACACAGTCATCAGAACAAATTTCAAACGTGCTCCCATTACCTCGCCGGTTCATATCAACTAAAGTCGCCGCGGAGGATGTTCAGTCACGTGAACATACCAACTCACCATGCTGCGCAGGCCTGGCCTCAATCGTATAAATAGTCATTCTTGTTATTAGTATTGATTAATGAAATTTAACTACAATGGAAAAATGTATATTATGCATTTTTCCTTAATATAACGTTTTTATATTTTTAGTCAGTTCATTGACACCAAATATATAATTTTTTAACATACACATTGTAATATTAAAATCAGCAATTTTAGTCGATATTAGTTGTTATTAGTATAATTAATGTATGACCATTTTGTATATAAATCAAACATTTGTCTGAGTTAAACAGTTCAAAAATTAATTGACTCAAGAAAACATCGCCCCGACCAACGGTAAGCGAGAAAGGAGATAATAAAAGAATAAATTCCAACAATTAGTCTTTTATTAACACCTAACTAAATAGTACCCATCTGGGGTAATATAGTTAGTTTATTTTTTGGTAAATCAAACCTCCCTCCAGACCAGGTGTATCATAAACGTACGGTTTACGAAGACTTTGCTATACTAAGGTGTTCGTAAACGTTACACAAAAACAGTACGAATATAGTACGTAATGTGTACTTTTGTCACATGAGAAGTGAAACAAATTTGCGAAGACATTTGTATGTATTAGTATGTATAAAAGTGTTCATAATGTGTACGCTTAAACGTAATGTTTACGAACTACTTAAGCGTAACATTGACGAACGGTTTAGTGCGAATTGCCCCATTTAATTAGAATAAAACAATTTTTTAAATCTTATCTTTTATTTGTATTTTTCTTCATGTGAGCCACAACACAAGACACAACGTGCCAAATTTGTTAATTAATCTTTTTCTGAAATGAAATAAAATGTTTCAATCATAGATGAAGTACTTCGAGTATTTCTTAAATACCTTTTAAAATATTCATTACAATTATTTTTATACGATATTATGGATATAGTGCTCCTCTTGAATGCCACGAAAAACTAACAATAATTATCAGAAGTTTTTATATTTTCACAATACGACAACTTTAATTTAATTTGTACAAAAAAAATTGAAAATAAAACAAAGCCGCAAGATATAATTGACAGCACTGTGTATAGAGAATGTAAATGTAGTAGTGTATTATAAAAAAAAGCGTTCGTAAACTGTTCGTACGCTGTACATTTTTGCTGTATACATTTTTGCGCCGGGAGGGCTATCTTAAATTTACAACTTAAGAATTAAAGTTTGAGACCAAACAATAATCCACACCTACATATATATGGTGAGGATATTGTTTTTTTTTCACACACAATATTGACCAAATATTCATTCAACACAAAAATCTACTTTTTTTAACTCAAAACTAGACTATCTGTTTACAAAATCAAACTAGACGCCTTTTTAATGTTTATATCTATAAAAAAAATTGGACTTGTCGTCCCCAAAAAATGCTAAAATTATTTTTTTTTTTAAATTCTTAAAACTTTGATTTATTGTAAAAAAACTCAAAACTAAACTTTATTTTTTTTATTTTTATACATATATCAACAAAAAATTGACTTGAAGCCAACCAAATCAAAACTAGACTCTATTTTTTTTAATATTTTACGAGTGTATAAACAAATGTTGACCTAACGTCAACAAAAGCGAAAACTAGACTAAATACATTTTTGTTTTTTTTATTTTTTCTCAAGAAAAATCAGTTCAATTTTTTCCCCCTCCATTTTCTCTTCGCATCGCTGTTCGTCCCACTCGTTGTATCTGTGCACATCGTTCATCATTTTAATTTTTTTTTATTTTATTTTTATTAATGTAAAACCTTTATTGATATTTATGTTTTTTTTTTTTTTTTATGTACACAAATACAACGAATAAGACGAACAACGACGACGAACATATGTACATACTTAGTTGTACGGCCGCCTCGGATTCATGTCGAATACACCGATCGACTTTTTCCCCACACAGAGCAAACATCACGCGCTAATTCAAGCCAATGATACCAGAAAGAAAATAGAATATTCCAGATTGAGCATTTTAATAACGCAAATATTCATACTACACTATACATGTACACACACCAACTCGCAAGAGATATATATGCTTGTACATGACAATATAGAAAACAAGTGAATGAGAAAAAAAATTCAAAATATGTTTACATAACAATCGGAAGGAATATTAAATTTAAATCTGGAAATCATAAAATCGAGCATAAATAACACCATGGTGGTCATGGTATTTTATAACTACAAGAAAATCTAAACCATTTGAGCGTTTTGAATCTTTGCAAAAAAAATTTTGTTTCCTTGTTTCAAGTGGAGACGTATGCCAGTCGTAACAACAGCTTTGTCCCTGAGTTGGAGCTCGGCTTCTTGTCAGTCAGCAACTTGGCCCGCTTGCTGTTGACTACTTCCACCTCGTCCTGGAACCGCTGTCTTTTCGATACATGGGCCCTTTCCGAGCTTCCGCGGCCCACAGTGCTCCTTGCCCAAGCTACCGATATTCTCGGTTCTTCCGTGAGCTGCCCCTCGGAGGTCGCAGCCCACTTCTCGAGAATTGTAAATGCCGAGCGGCGATTTCTGTACCGCCTTTTCGCCGGAGGAATTTCTCTCGTCCCCCTTCCCTGCGCTGCGTTGGTACCGCTAACCCCCGGGGCTACTTGCACCCTTCGAAGCCCCACCCGTCTGGTTCGAGGTACCTCCCTTCGCTGATACCGGCTTTTGAGGAGAGCCGGTGCCCTTTGATTTATTTTCGTTTGATCCTTTCGTTAGATTCCCACGAGTATCGGAGAAATGAAGGTCCGCCTGCGCGGAGATCCGTATACACAGGTAAGGCTAATTATAACTGGAGGTCGCCAGGTATCCAGAGGGCTCCGTTCACGACTGGGCTTTGTTAAATGGGCTCCCAGCCTGGCAGATCGTCAGCACGGGTCGCTTTACACCTTAATCCGGCCCATTTGCCATCATTTAGCGTGACCCGCCTTATACCTAGGTCACTTATTAACACCCGCTCAATGAGCGTGGACCCGGGGGCGACGGCAATTATAAGGCCGTTAAGCTATACATATAAAGAAAATTAACTAGTTATGAAAGAAACAACAACAACAATTGCAAAGGATAAATCCCCGCAAGAATAACATTAAGCCAAAAAAAAAAAAAAATTGGGTTTATTGAGACATAATTCTAATTGTTGGTTATGATATCTGCCACCAGATGCCATAATACATATTAAATTTATATTTTACGTATTTCGAAAGGTTGGCTTTTGTCAATTAAATCAAATTGGATATTTTCTTGGGAAAAAAATAAACCCAAAATAATTCGAATTAAATGCTGGTCAACAAAATACGCTTAGTGTGGAACTGGTGATCATTTTTAAAAGACTAAGATTTTATTTTTTATTTATTTGCAATGTTGAATTAAGTTGTTTTATTTTTATTTATTTATATAATAAAATTGAATTTATTATTTATTGCCTAATTCGCTTTCCAGCGTTTCTATTTGCATTGTTTTCTAAAGTTGGTAGCTGCTATTCTGCATCAACGTGAACAACTAATGGTACTTCTGTCGCTACCTTATACATAAGATACAGACATTCCCCAAGAACACATCGGAAACGATTTTTTAGCACTCCTTTGGTCCTTTCGATGATATTTCGGGCTTTGGTGTGTTTCAGGTTAAACGGCTTTTCTTTCGGATCACGTTCTTGTTGTGTTAACCGAAATGACGATCAAACAAGGCTTAAGTGCGTACCCAGCATCACCTATAATTAAAAAAAAACCAAATTATTTACGACATTCGCTATAATTCATTACGGAATGTTACCTAAAAGCCAGGTATTTACGTCACCATTATCAAATTCATGTTCAAATACTACAGAATAAATTACAAATACTCACTATCAGCATGTTTAAGCTGAAAAATCTCCGAAAACGACTGAAATTTTATTTAGGCCTTTACGTTGAACAGTTTGATGTTCTTTGGGCATTTTTGGGCGAAGAGGGGCTACATTTGGATCATTGGCGGGGTGGAGGTATAAAACAGAAACGCAGACAATAAAGGACGGATCACTAACACCCCAAAAACAGCAGTTCCTAACATTGTGTATTAGAGATTTATGATTGGATTGCTACGTAAATTACAATTTATAATGATTGAAATAAAACTAATTAAAAGATTTTATTTTATAATGTGGTAAAACCA
Source organism: Tipula vernalis (assembly GCA_958295665.1). Lineage (NCBI taxonomy): Eukaryota > Metazoa > Arthropoda > Insecta > Diptera > Tipulidae > Tipula > Tipula vernalis. Next base: position 305,245,022 of record OY282559.1, read on the forward strand.
AAAACTTCGCGCGCTGTCAAAACCAACTCAACTAAAAAGACTGCGTTCATACTTTGGTTAAATTAGTATTCTAATACCGCCTCTTAATTTAATAGAAGTATAAAAAAAAAATAATTCAAATCACCATGAAATTAAACTAAATTTAAATCTTTGCGATGCTTGATAAACAAGGTTTTTTCAAGTGCCTTTGTCATTATGTCTGCCACTTGGTCTTCGGACGATGTTTGAACCATTTCATACTTCTTTGCTTCAACATAATCTCGTGTAAACATGTATTTTACATCCAAATGCTTCATTCGTTTGTATTCACGTGGCTCCTCAGCAATTGTGATGCACGATGTATTGTCTTCATGTATTGGAATCGGTTCATTGCAATTGATCTTCAGTTCAACTAATAATTTCTTTATCCATTCACCCTCACTAACAGCTTCAGGTAGTGCAATGTACTCAGCTTCAGTCGACGATTTACTAACAGTTGGCTGCTTGCGTGTTTCCAAATAACTTGAACACGTGGATTTCGAATCATTTTTGTCACCTGCCCAATCTGAATCACTGTAACCAACCAATGTATTTGCTTCGACGTCTTTTTTATAAACCATTTTAATGTCAGTGGTGCCACCAATGTAACTCAAAATCCGTTTCGCGTAATTGAAATGAGTTTCGCTGAAACAATTTTGAAAACGGCTGAAATATCCCGTTGATGCACACAAATCTGGTCTGGTAGTCACATGTGCATAAATTAAACACCCAATCAATTCACGATATGGATGATTCGAACATTTTCCATTTTGACCCACATCAACATGTAAACCCTTTTCCATTAGTGTCGATTTAGGTTTACAATTTTGCATTCCGAACTTTTGCAAAACTTTCTCCAAATATCTTGATTGACTCACCGTAATGGTGCCCTTTTCAATGTTTTGGTCAATCTGTATTCCCAAAAACGAGCTCGCTTTACCAACATCAGTCATATCAAATTCATTTGATAGTAATTTCTTCACAGCTCCAATCATTTTGATATTTCGGCAAAATATCAATGTATCATCGACATACAGTAGCACCTGTCCTTCACATATAAACATTGATCTGATTGGCAACGCTTGAATCCAATTCGAATTATAAAATTATTGAACTTCTCGTTCCATGCACGCGAAGCTTGTTTCAGTCCATAAAGTGCCTTGTTTAATTTACACACTTTATCGCCTTGACCAAAACCCTCTGGAAGTCGCATATAAATGTCTTCGTTCAAATCACCATTCAAAAATGCGCACTTAACGTCCATCTGATGAATGTGCATATCATAACGATTGGCAATTGACAGCAAAATTTTCAATGTAACTAATTTTGCCACTGGTGCATATGTTTCATCATAATCGAATCCTGGCTTTTGAGTAAAACCACGTGCTACCAATCTTGCTTTGCACTTATCAGTTGAACCATCTTTTCAACTTAAAGACCCATTTGTTTGTTATAGCACTTCTACTTTTGGTAAATCGCAAACAATCCAAGTTTTGTTGTCGATTAAAGAGTGATATTCACTATCGATCACCTTTTTCCATTCTGGCCAATCAATTCGACGTTTTGCTTCAGATATCGATGATGGATCATCTTCAACAAACTGTTCAGCCGATAAAGCAAGATTTTCATCCTCTTGAAATTTTGCCATCTAACTGCATATCATTACGCTTATCGAATGACTGATCAATTGCATCACCAAATGAATCGTTCATTGTATCATTCATACCTCGATCACCCGAACTATCATCATTAACCGCCTCTGAATCAATTATCTCAATCAATTCTTTTCGATTTAAAACCGATGACTCGTTGAAAGTTACACTTCGGGCCACTATTTGCTGTTGTTGTTCTATATCCCATAGACGATATGTACCATATGATGAACCATATCCAAGCATAATACATTTCGATGATTTTGGCTGTAATTTTGTACGATTTGGTTGACAATTCGGTTTTTGACCAAACCAAATTTCAGCCGGAGTTTTCGCTTCGAACTGCTTTCCAACTGCACTTGTCGGTGATCGATTCTTTAAATAATTTGCATTGATGATAGCCTCATCCCAAAACTTTCCATCCAGTTCACTTGCCAAAAGCATTGTTCTTGACATTTCTTCCAGTATTCGATTCAATCGCTCGGAAATAGAATTCATTTCTGGATTATATGGAACAGTTAATGACATTTGAATATGTACCTTTTTCATTGCAGTAGCTCTTAAATTCATTTGACGTGTATTCGCCACCATTGCAAGCTCTTAGTTTGGCCACCTTTTTACCGTGAAGTGTTTCAGCCATTGCCACAATAAGTTTAAACTTTTCCAACACTTCACTTTTCCGTTGAATGCAATAAACACTGGATGCTCTCGAAAAATCGTCCGTAAATGTTATAAAATATCTGGAACCATCATATGCAATCGTTTGCATCGGACCACATGCGTCACTGTGAATCAACTCCAAAACGCGTGATGATCGAACATTTTTATTTTTCGGAAATGATGAACGTGTTTGTTTCCCAAGTACACATGATTCACACAGCTTTGTATTGTTGTCAACATTTGCCAGTTTCTTCATATCATTTGCATTTAAGTGACCCAATCTAAAATACCACAAACTTTGAGAAATTTTATGCAAATTCATGTCACCTGTATAACCAGAAAACACATTGTTATCCACATGGAATGTGACTTTATACAGATTTCCTTCGATTTGTCCAACGAATTTAATTATTCCATTGAATGACACAAATGCTTGGTCACCCTCAAACAGTACTTTGTAGCCCTTTTTAGTCAAAGCACGTATCGACATCAAGTTGCATTTCAAATCTTTCACCAATAAAACATCCTTCATCACAGTAGTCAATGTGTTACCATTATAAAATGTTTTCACTGGAATATTGCCACGTTTATTCGCAAAAATACTTTGATTTTTCTTTGCAACGGGAATTTTCAACTCATCAATTTCTTCTAGCTTACTAAAATGCTTTTGTTCGTCAGACATACCATATGTTGCGTTGCACCAGAATCCATTGTGAATTCAATTTTCGATGTATCATTTACGATGACGTTACGCCGCTTTGTTTGTGCGTTAAATGCTGCTGACTCACCAACACACGATTCCAAATCTACAAACGCACACATTGTCGATACTTCTTCTTTTTCTTCATTTGCTTTGTTAGCACTGGCCGAACCGTTGTTCTTTTTTTTTATTTAGAAAACACTGAGACTTTTTATGACCGGGTTTCGAACATTTAAAACAAATGATCTCCTTCGATTTTTCCTTTGACATCATTGCACCAGATTCACCTGATTTACTTGAACAATTTCCTCCTGTTCGCTTATTGTACTCATCCATCAAACGCGTTTTGACAAAATCCAAAGTTAACTTGTCTGTGTCGATTGTCTCCAATGCCGTCACCAAGTTATCATAGCTCTTTGGTAATGTGAGTAACAAATGAACAACAATGTCAATCTTTTCCATCTTAGCACCCGCTGAAATTAGCCCACGAATCTTCTTGTCAAACAGTAAAAGATGCTCCACTTTCATTATATTTCATAGTCAAAAGTTGTTTTCGCAATAAAACTTGACTTGCTACACTTTTTCTTTCGAAAATACTGCACAATGCATCAAAAATGTACATTGCACGTGATTTCTCTCTTACATATTCCAGCTGGTTGTCATGAATTGTTTGTATCAGTATTGACACGCATTTTTTTTCTTCCAATCTAATTTTATCATGTTCCGTTGCTTCCACACCAGCCAAAATTTCATCCAGTCCCTCATTGATGTATTTTCTCAAATCTCTTTCATGAAGTAAAATTCCAACTCGTTATTTCCAATTACTGAAAGTTGTATCATCAAACTGTGTTATTTTGCTGATGCTGTTGGTTGTGCTCTCCGCCATTTTTATTTTTTTATTTTTTATTTATGAAGTACACTCGTTTCGACGACAATAAAAAAAAAATTCAATTGACACAAAAAAAAAATTCACCAAAACTAATATTTTAATTAATTTTCCTTTACGAGATTGCTACGTAAATTACAATTTATAATGATTGAAATAAAACTAATTAAAAGATTTTATTTTATAATGTGGTAAAACCAAAAACTTCATTGAGATGCTTAATGGTTCGCTGTCACAGAAGAAGAGAATTAAACAAAACCAAAAAAAACGTTTTGTAACACAAAAAATGTGTGTCTACATATATGTAACGCGCGCTGTCAAAACCAACTCAACTAAAAAGACTGCGTTCATACTTTGGTTTAATTAGTATTCTAATAGTGTAGACTCCAAGTTGGAGTACTAATCGAAGATTAAGCTTACAGGTTTTCTGCAAGCATTTCATATATGTCTTGAACGATAAACACATGGATAATGTTTATTTACGTCAATTTTAAGGCGCTCAACATACTTCCATCAAGAGAACCAGATAAAATATCAGAAGCATCCCTAACGGGTTTGGTCAGAACTCAAAAAGCCGACGACTACAGGGTGCTTCTTCAGGCGGTTAAAAAAGGTGATCTTATATTGGCATATGTAACAGCGAGCACTGCCAGCTATTAACGCCACCATATTTAACTGGAAGGGATAAATTTACAAGAGAAGAAGTACGCACCATAAAAGAAATAGCATCGGCACATGTTCACCTAAAACGAGTTATAGGTAGAATAAAGGAGTATCGGTTTTTGCAATGTGTATCAAAAATGGCATTCGTAATTGCGATGCTAGTTAATTTCCAGGAACCACTTGTAAAAAACTAAAAATTACACGATAGATTTGTATTTCTGTACTTAGTTACAAAATGTTTAAGTTAATGTTAATAAAAACCATAAGTAAAATAAATATCCGCTGTAGTAAGTACTTCACTAGTTTTAATTCAGTATTTGATAAAGATGATTAGTTTTTGTATCACAAACAGAGACTTCTAGAGTATAGAGCCTTAATCATGATGATGTATTTTTTAGAAGCTTTTTTAGTGGTATAACTTTTCACTGATTTCCATAGGAATCCATAGTAAAAATGGTGTTTTTTAGCTGCAAGTTTTTCAATGAAAAAAGCAAAAATATTATAAACCGTTTATATAAAAGTTTACATATCTTTAACAATAATTTACAAGAGGCTATATTGGTATTAAGTAAATATTAGTTGCAGAAATATTAAAATTAAATTATTTTTATTTATTATTATTATAAATTAATCACAAAATTATCACACGTTCTTGACATTTTGTAACTTGGTTTTGCTTTTCCTATAATTTTTGAACTGGAAATCTCCCCAGGTGGTAATTTTTGGTACGATTTTACCAAATTTTTACTGCCATCACTGAATTGTAGTAAGCTTTTATTTCAATATGACCAGAAATTATATCGTGGTTTGTGGCCGATATAATAAATTTATTTTTTTTACGGAGCGACCAATGTTATTTTATTCAGCGTAATGTGGTATTTAAATAAAAAAAATAATATAATATTCGATTTTTGTTTGTACTTTATTTCACTTAAACTGTATAATGTTTGAAAAAGGAATGAACAACTAATTATATTACATGAGAGTATTTATATGAGATTATACAATAATGAAAAGATTGTGTTTATGTAACATATGGTATGATTATTATATTTTATTTTTCTGTTGATATGCATGATCACAAAAAGGGTTTTATTGTTTTTATTTTATTTTTCTGTTGATATGCATGATCACAAAAAGGGTTTTATTGTTTTTGTTTTATTTTTGTGTTGATAAAATATTGATTTAATCTTATCTTTAAAAATTATATTTATGTATGAATATAATATATACTATGTAATACAATATATTGTATTGATAACATTGATTATATTATTGATTCGTGTTAGGATTAACATGTGTTGTTGGATGATGCGGATGTAACTCCTCCCTCCTTAAGTTCGATCTCGTCCTCGAGAGTGGCTGCAATTTTCTTTGATAAGGATTTGAAAAATACGTTGCTTCTGCAAGTATAATAAATGATTAATGCGAGTACTATAATTATAATAATGGTTCCAAATGATATTGAGTGATATGTTACTCGTAGCCTTCTTTCAACTTCTTCTGCGTAATTTTGTTGGGCTGATTGTATTTTTTCGAAGTTTTTTAATTTTTCGAGATTTTTGAAGTTATGCTGTTTAAGTTTTGGTAAATCGATGTATTCTTCCATTATTGTTGTTACGTTAATATTATCCATTGGTTGAATGATGTTTATTTTGTGTTTTTTTATTGTGATGTCATTTGTGAATATGCTTTCATTAATTGTGAGTGTGCAGTTATGAAATTTGATTAATTTCCGTCCTAATATTTGTTTAGGTGCGTTTTTACATGTTGATGAAATACTCGTTCCGTTTTTGGTTGATATGTATAAATACCCTGGTTGTAAATGGTCGATGTTATCCGTTTGATGAATTTCCTTTGTTTCGCATAGTGCTTCATTTTTAAAAATCATGTTGTGTATACATATATTTGGATTTTTTATTAATGTTTGCTCGTGGCAAAAATATATTTGTTCAATTATAAAGCATGGTTTGGTAATTTCCATATAGGTTTTTGGATTTAGGACAATTTGATTAGTATTTATGTTTATTAATTGATTATTTTGAATAGGTATAGGTTTAATATAGTAATATGTTAATGATTCTTTACAAAATTCTGGTACTTGGATTATGATGATTAGATTCGTATCGTTGTAGTAGGCTTGTATTCCTAGTAATGAGTAAATTTGTTCTTCCGATTTTAAATATATTGAATTATTAATTAGATGTTGATTTATGTCATATAGCTCATGATTATCTAATATGTGCGTTGAGATTACTTGAATTTTAGCGAACGTAATAATCTCGTGTATTTTGTTAATTTGGTCTTTCATTAGGTTTATATTAAAATCTAGTGTTAATCCGTAGTCTTGTATTTGATGGTTTATCCATACTGATAAATTTGCTTTTTGTGCATCTACTGCCATATTATGCCTCATTGCTGTCATAGTTTTATCTATAAATTGTGTGATGTTTTCAAATCTGTCTATCATGTCTTGATTTAGTTTTATTTGTTCCTGAAATTGCTCGTGTATTGTATATGAGTCGTTATCTAATTTCATTATTGCGTTTTTCAAATATACAAAATCGTTATTATCTAAATTTCCTGTTATAGATTTAATTAATGTCCCTAGAGGGTTAAAGATTCCTCGTTTGGGTCGTTCTAGAGTTATTGGTAAAATTGATTTTAAATCTTTTTCAAGTTGTATATATTTTTGTCTTGCTATATTCGTTATTGTTTTCGGAAAGTTGTTAGGTATTAATATAAGTTCTTCTAACCAATTTATTGAAATGTTAATATTTTCTAAATTTGATTTAAGATCTTGTAATTCTATTAGATGTATAAGTTTTTTATATGATGTTATTATTCTTGCCTCGGCTATCTCGAGTGTTATTAGACCTTTGTTGTTTATCATATCAAATATTTCAATTGATTGTGACAGGATACAGATTGGTAACCTGTAATGATAATTTTAATTTTTAATTTTACTTTTGTGTACCTTTCTTTTATTAGTGGTAACGGTTATTCCATTATCTTGGAGGACTTTATGTTTGATGTTTATTGGTTTTAATTTATTTCTTGTATTAATTTTTTCAAATATAGTTTGATCTTTTTCAAAAGTTTGGGGATCTATCCTATCCTTATTTATTCTATTTAATATTTTATTTTTATTCTTAAAATTAAATTCTCTAATAATATTTTTGATTGAGTTATATTTATCTTTGGTTTCTTTAAGATAATCTGAGGTTGGAATTATATTTATATCGGGTAAATTGTTGATTAACATATAACCTCGATGTATTTCGAATGGTTTAACACCTATTGATGAATGTATTGAATTATTGTAAATTAAAAGAGACTTATTTAATAATGGTATAATTTATATTGTCTTATTTTCATAAAATATTATACGACTAATTTCCGTGATTGTGGAATGGAAACGTTCAATTGGGCTATTTCCCGTTGAAGATTTTGCTGTTGTAACATGTGTTTCAATGTCAAATGCGGAAAAAAATTCTTTAATTTTGTTTGAGGTAAATTCTCCTGCGTTATCAAATACAATTTGTTTTGGTATTCCTTCCCGTGAAAATATCTGTTCAAGGGTTTGAATTACTGTTGAGGTTGTTCTGTCTTTCAGAAATTCCATCATTGCATATTTTGAGAATTTGTCAATGATAGTTAAGAAAATATGTCCTTTCATGGAAAATGTGTCCATATGCCATATTTCTAGGGGAGAATTTGGCGAAATTGTTTCTTGAAATTTGATATTATTAGTTTTTCTATCGTATTTGTTTAAGTTACATATTTCACATTGTGAGATATAATTTGTGATTGTTTCTCTCATTAGAGGAAAATAATATTTGCGAGAAATTTGTGCGAGATTTTCATTAACACCACGATGCCCATTATTATGTGTTTTAATTATTACTTCAACTTTCTTTATATCATCTGATAAATCTATTTTTAGTTTTTTAGAACGAATTATTTTTAAATTTGACTCTTTAAAATGTTGTTTAAAGATTTGATTAATTAAGATAAAATTTTCATCATTACAATATAGCACTGTAACTTTTTTTGACCTTAAATATTTAGTAAATATGTTTATTATATCTTCCTTATGGAATATATTTTTCCTAACTTTAATTCTTTTATATGATTCATGTATAATTGTTAAGGTTTCTTTCACTACACTATGGTTATCGTCGACTATAATCCATAATTGATTTGGGAAAGAGTTTATACATCTGTTTGTTTCTTGAATAATATAATTTTTTATTTTTTCTTTGCTTATTTGGCCTATATCTATGTTATTTAATTCATTGATTTTTTCTTTTAATTCATTATCATCCTCATTCGCATCTTCTTGTGTCGAAAGGGTATTTATTATTAATTCATTTTTATTTGTCTTACTAACTAGCTCAAATTCTTTGTTTCTATTCTTAAAATTATTTATATCATTAAATTCTATTCGTGAGAGGCAGTCAGCATTTGTATTTGCTGTTCCTTTTTTGTAAAATATTTCAAAGTTATAATTTTCTAATTCCATTTTCCATCTCATCATTTTTGATGTTGGATCCTTCAAGCCAAATAGATATGTTAGTGGTTTATGGTCAGTTATAATTTTAAATTTTTTACCGTACAGGTATTGTCTGAAATACTTAATTGCCCAGACTATAGCTAGACATTCTTTATCGATTGTGCTATAATGTACTTCAGCTTTATTTAGAGTTCGCGATGCATATGCAATAGCTAAATCTTTTCCTATTTCACCTTGTGAGAGAACTGCTCCTAATGCAAGATTTGATGCGTCGGTAGTCAGTATAAATTCTTTATCAAAATTTGGGTATTGGAGTATGGGATGAGATGTGAGAAGTGTTTTACATTTCTCAAAACAATTTATAAATTCTTTGTCATGGACAATTTTTGCGTCTTTCTTCAGACATTTAGTTAGGGGGGTCGTTATTTTGGCGAAATCTTTTATGAATCTTCTATAATATGACATTAACCCTAAGAATGATTTAATTTGTGTGTAAGTTTTGGGTATTGGAAAATTTTGAATTACTTTTGTTTTTTCTGGATTAGGTTCCACGCCATGTGGTGATACCATGTGTCCTAGATATTTGACTTTTTGTTGAAGAAATTGTGATTTTTCAATTTTTATTTTTAAATTAGATTCTTTTAATTTTTTCAAAATACTTTCTATGTGTTTCATGTGTTCTTCTATACTTGCACTATATATGAGAATATCGTCCATATAGACGATTGCACATTTACCTATTAAGTTGCCTAATATATTATTCATAACCCGTTGAAAGGTTGAGGGTGCATTTTTTAAACCGAAAGGCATTCGAGTAAATTCGAAATGTCCTGTATCTGTTGAAAATGCGGTTTTATCGATGGAATTTGGTTCCATGGCTATTTGATGAAAACCTGCTTGTAAATCTATTACTGAAAAATATTTGGCTTTCCCTAGTCTATCAAGTGTGTCATTTATGTTTGGTAAGGGATATTTATCTTCTATCGTTTTTTCGTTGAGTTTTCTAAAATCTATAACCATACGGAATTGTTTTGGTTCTCCGGGTTTAGTATGTTTAGGTACCAGAAATGCTGGTGATGACCACGGGGATATACTATTTTGTATTATTCCTTGATTAAATAAATCATTTATTTGTTTATTTAGTTCTTCCTTTTGCGTATGAGGACATTTGTATGCTCTCTGGAAACTGGGTTTATTATCTAAAACTTTAATTTCATGTTGAATTTGGTTACTACATGTTAGATTTTGTTCTTCATTGAAGAAAAGGTATTGATATTTGTTTAATAAATTTGTTATAAGTTGTTTATCGTATTTATTACAATCTCCTATATTGTAATTATTATTAATTTTATTAACTGGGTTTTCAATCATTTCTATGTTATTTACTATGTCGTATTGTAATGGTTCGACATTTAATTGTTTCATTAAAAAAAATTCTTGTGGATTTTTTGAAATATTTGTGATTTCGACATATGCTTCGTAGTTTTTAGTAAAATATATTCCTTCTTGGATATACAAATGATTTTTAATTTTTATTGGATTTAGGTAAAAATTTCCTTGTTGTAATGTAACTGGAATTTTAATGTAAGTTGTGGAATGTGGTGAAACCATTTTAGGTGGTATACATGAAGTTACTTTATCTAATAAGGGGAATTTAAAATTGTCACTGATTAATAATTTTTCAGTGTATATTATGTTAGCATTTAATTGTTGGATTCCATCGGATCCTAATAGTCCATCGTAATGGGCTTTTAAATCTAGAATGTAGAATTCTAGAGAGATTGGGAATTCAAGAAATTTAATATTTGTTTTTCCTTCTGTTTGGGAAAAACCATTAATGGATTTTATAATTTTTATTTTAGGAATGATGTTTTGTATTTCTACAAAATCGGGATTTATGTAGTTTTTGTTTGATCCGGTATCGATCAATAAGCGAATTTGTTGTGAATTTATGGTAACGATTATAAATGGTAGATCTTTTAATTTTGATCTTGTTCCAAGGCTTGTATTTGAAAATTTTCCTCTGGAGGGAATGTAATTGTTTGAATATTTTGATCTAGATTATAATTTCTAGTTGTTGATTGAGAGTTATTTTGTGGACCATTTTGGGGTTCCTGTTTTATTTGAGGCAAATTACGATAATTATTTTTTTGATAGTTATTATAAGAATTACGATAAAAATTTTGATTTTGGGGAAAATTGTTTTGACTAGGATAATTGTTCCTAAATGATGAATTTTGGTAATTAAACCTTGGGGTTTGAAATTGAGTTTGATCATTGAATTGTAATTGTCTATAATTTCTTTGAAATTGAGGTCTTTGGAAACCTTGATGAAAATTTCTATGTTGAGGAATTTGATATTTTGGGTAATTAACCACTTTAAATCTTAATAAATTTTGAATATTTAACTGTTCACGAATTATATTGTTTGCATCGAGTAATGATTTTGGAGCTCGTGCGCATAGTGTTGTTTTAAATGGTTCTTTGATACCATTTATTAAAATATTTAGACATTTGTCTCTGTATGTTGAGAGAAATGCTTCTCTGACATCCTCGTCTTCATGTTGCATTGTTACTTGGTTAGCAATTAGTGCATTAATTGAGACAATTTTATTATATAAAACTAACGGCTCTAAATTTTGTTGTATTAAACTGAATAATTCTAGTTCTAGAGTTACAATATCTCTAGTATCGGAGTATTTGTTTATTAAATGATTTTTTATTTCTTGCCAATCTGTTGGCACGTTATACGTTACTAAAGATTCATTTGCTTTTCCCTGAATTTTGTTCCTGATATTTTCTATAATAATTTCGTATTCTTGTGTATCTTTTATCATATAGCAATGATTTAGTACCTGTTCTACTGTTTGAATGAATGAGTAAACTTCGTTTCTGTTTCCATTGAAGTATTGAATTTCCCTAGTAATACTATTTACTTTAAATAAATTTACTACTTCTTCAACTTTATTAATCGGTGTTATAGTTTCACTATTTTTATTACTCTGATTAGCTACTCTAGATAGATCTTGATTTGAGGAGTTCGGATCAGGTGACATGGTAATTTCGTTTTTATTTCGATTTATTTGTTTATTAGTTTTGATTCCAAATTTTTCTTTTAACTGATTTATTATTTTTTCGGTCTTGGCAATTTTAGCAATGTCTTCTGAAGTCCGTTTTGCTAATGATTTTTTTTTTAAACTTTGTAGGTAACTTTTTAATATTTCTAATTTAATTTTTAGAGGATCAGACATTTATCTAATTAATAATTCAAAGAATTTGAGGTTTCCAATTTACTAAATTGGTAAATTTTAAGAGTTGTGGTAATTTTCTTACAGCTCTATAATAATAGGTTATTCTGTTTTTCACAGGCCTATTGAAATTTTGATTTTTATACGCGTTAAAATTTCGAAAGACTACGACGACATTAATTCTAATTGTCGGGTTACCCCTTTTTTTACAGAATTTTATACAGAATATCAACACTTTTCACTTGTTAGTAATAAGTAAATGGAAATGGAAATTACTTACATGAATATTATAATGAACTTCATATTTTCGTGGTGATCAGTCACAGGATACGTTGTCCAAATTTTGTGTTGGTTTTTTTTTTATTTAAACTTTTGTATTATAATCGTTGTGCTTGCCACTAGTGGGGCTGTGTCCAACAATTTATTTTACTTATTTACACTGATTTTAACACTTTTCCGAAACTGCGCCAATTATATCGTGGTTTGTGGCCGATATAATAAATTTATTTTTTTTACGGAGCGACCAATGTTATTTTATTCAGCGTAATGTGGTATTTAAATAAAAAAATAATATAATATTCGATTTTTGTTTGTACTTTATTTCACTTAAACTGTATAATGTTTGAAAAAGGAATGAACAACTAATTATATTACATGAGAGTATTTATATGAGATTATACAATAATGAAAAGATTGTGTTTATGTAACATATGGTATGATTATTATATTTTATTTTTCTGTTGATATGCATGATCACAAAAAGGGTTTTATTGTTTTTATTTTATTTTTCTGTTGATATGCATGATCACAAAAAGGGTTTTATTGTTTTTGTTTTATTTTTGTGTTGATAAAATATTGATTTAATCTTATCTTTAAAAATTATATTTATGTATGAATATAATATATACTATGTAATACAATATATTGTATTGATAACATTGATTATATTATTGATTCGTGTTAGGATTAACATGTGTTGTTGGATGATGCGGATGTAACTCAGAATGCTGTTGTTATGTAATTTTTATTAAACTTTGATTTAAATAAATCAATTATCACATGAAAATGAAAACGATTTACTTAAACGACATTCATATGTGTTGAAATTCAAACATTTATGAAAATATTTTAGAAATCATAATTAAGTATTTTTACGTACATATAGTTTAAAATCAATACTTAGTTTAATTCACATAGAAAGTTATTAGTTCTAAGTTATTTAATTTTAAAATTAACAAATAAATCTACCTACCAATTTTGATATCAAGCGCAGTCACTTTGACGTTTTGAAATTGTTTACATTGCAAATACCAACTTCAGAACATGAAAATGAGTGCGTTCGATGATTTATCTTTACATCCCTATTATGACATCTGCAGAATAAAGAGTGTAACATAAAACACTGGCAACCTAAAAAATTAAGATATTGTCACGGTGACACCTAGATTGTAATAGAATAAGTTAAATTAATAGCTCAATGTTTAACTGTACTATAATGGAATTTTCCATGATAAAATTGTTCTAAATGTTTCTACACTATTCTTACTGGAAAAGTCATGAACACACTAGAAGTTTTGTTTATATAAAAAGGCGAACGAGATCGTATTGGATGATTAGTATTTGATAAGCGATACTGTGAAGATTAAAAAGGAATTAAAAAATGATTTAAAAAGTGTTTTAGTGCAAAATAAAAAGTAAAAATGACCAATAAAATAATAATCAGTTTTTTAAATAAAGAGAGTTATTTAAAAAAGGCAGAAAACTACCACCACACGCACACCAGACCACCAAATCAGTCAACACTTTCTGTGCCGCAACTATTCCGGTACATGCAATATTTAAATAGATGTCACTAGGTTAAAAGTATTCAATTGTGCCTCATAGCCAACTAAACTTTTCAATGTCTCGTTTAAATAAATGAAGTCTAATAAAAAATAAACCGAGTCGTTTATTAAAAGTATGTATATAATTCAAAATAAGATTTATATATATATATATATATATATATATATATATATATATATATATATATATATATATATATATATATATGTAGGAATTAAGGTATTTGAATTTTTTCAACTCAATTAGGAAGCAGCCTGTATCGTATTTTATGTTATATTTAAATTGAATAATTGCTTTATACATTATTCCTGTTATGTAAAACGATTATTAACCATACAATCAGATTAAAGCAATTGATTTTGGTGTTTCGAGTAGTAAACAACTCGTGCTTTTTTCTTAAAAACTAATTAAATTCTACACTTTGGGGCTCAAGCGGGATCGATCAGCGGGTAGTTTTGAGCAACGTATATTAAGGAAATTCCTTAACCTCTTGAGTTTTCTTGAAGCAAATGTGTAGTTTTGTACGTTTAGGTTTAGTTTTGGTGCGTTTAAGACGTTGTGTTCCAAACAGGGAAAACCGACCGATTAAACATTTAAGTTTGTAGTGATTAACGTGTGGCAGGCTCAAATAAGGTAACACTTATGTGGGTGCCAGGTCATACTGGAATCGAAGGAAACGAGGCAGCTGATGGCCTCGCCCGTGAGGGTTGTGCCTCTCCATTTATTGGACCAGAACCTCCTGTGGCGTCACTAAGGGACACCTTAGAGCAGCGGTAAAACGCTGGGACGATGTTCAAAAGTCCTCCTACTGGCGCAGAATTCCAGGTTTGCGACAGGTGAAGAAATTTATATCATATTTGTCTGTCAGGGTTAAGGAGTGTCTTGAACTTAGGAAACCTTAATTGAAGCTGCTTACTGGCTTCCTCACAGGTCATGTCCCCTTAAGGTATCACCTTAAGAAGATGGGCCTAATTACGACGGATGGATGCCGCTTCTGCGATCTGGAAGCGGAATGAGCGGAACATGTTCTGTGCCAATGCCCAGCCATTTTCCAGCAAAGACTGCAACATCTAGGAGGGAGAATAATGAGCCCGGATAGTATGTATCTTGTACCGGCCAGTAGTATTATCAGATTCATTAAGAGCCTGAATATTGACTGGACGGATAATTAAGTAGGGTCCAGCACAATAGATCTTTTAGGTCGCAGTGCAAGGTGGCTTATCGCCCACATGGCCCTTCAATCAATAACAATAATAATAAACGTGTATAAAACTTTATCGTTATGTTAATATAGTTGGCGAATTTTTATATCCGTGAAGAATTTTCCCCATATATCAAAATTTGTTGCTGATATAAAGTGCCGTTGAATAACACCGAATTCGTGAGCCGAGAATATAAAGTACCGTATTTTGTACCAAGAACGTCTGCGTGAAATTTAAAAATAAGTGTTGTTGGATAGAGTTTTAATTTAGTGAAGATAAAAGATAAAACTAGAACGGTTCTTATATTTTATTGGGTTTATATATGAAGTAAAGTTGTTTTGATTTTGGGGCTGAAAGTGAGGTTTGCTATTATATAACAAATTATTAAGAAATTTTAACTGAGATGGGCCGAAAAAAAAAATCTTCATAATTCACCTGAAATTGAGGACCGTTTTATGCGTCGAGATATGACAAATAGAAGTAGGGGGACTAATACTAGAGAACTTAACGGCAACCAACAGGAGAGATGGTGTTGAAGGATAAAGAAATCAGAATGAAATATACTATCGTGCCTACTGCTGGAGCTTGGGGGAGGATGATCCCGTCGAGAAATGGATTCAGGATGTCGAAGATGCTGCTGTATGTATGAAATGGAATGCTGAACAGAAAGTTATTTATTCAAAAAGACTGTTAACTGGAACAGGAAAAATACAGTTTACGTTTGGCGGTTACTGATACCTGGGAAAATCTAACCACACATTTAGTCAACGAGTTCAAAAAGAAAGTGAATTCTGCTGTGGCGCATGGCAGAGAGGAAGAAAAAGAAAGATGAATATTTCAAAAATTATTTAATCGCTATGCGTGAACTAGGTCAAACCGGTCACTTGGAAGATGCTTCGATAATCGATTACTTTATAAGTGGAATAACCGTTTATGAACATAATAAAGCGGTTTTATATGGATCAACATCTATGAATGATTTCAAAAGTAAACTCGTAATTTATGAAGAAATCAAACAAAGAATTAAGATAAAAGCACCAATCGAGAGCGTAACAACAAGGCCAATTGAGAACAAAAAGTCAAATAGGTTCCAAAGAATGCCAAGATGTTACAACTGTGATGGAACTGGGCATCTAGGAAAAGATTGCGCGAAAAAATCGGATGGTTCAAAGTTCTAAATCTTTTGCAGCCATAGAGAATCAGGATGATTGTGCATCTAAAGCTGTCAAAAATGTAATGTTCAATGGAAAGGTACTTTGTGCACTAGTTGATAATGGAAGCGACATTAGTTAATGTCACATTAAAAATTCATTGGAACGGGCATTATTTGCGAATTTAGCGAGGAGTGCACAATATTCCATGGTGCGGGATCCAGAGATGTATAAACCGTAGGTAGGTTTAATTCAAAGCTAAAAATAGAGGATAAAGTAAATGAGACCACAATTTGATAAATCAAAAGCCGACCGGAATTACTATGTGAAAATTCATTCCGGGAAACGTTTCAATGGTGATTGACCATGGAGAACCTCCGCTGAACATAAACCATATTAATGATCGTGAAGTGGCGGATAGAATTTGATTATTGGTAGTAAACTAAAATCCAGAAAAGAGAACGCCACGTCGAAAAATAAAAATGCATATTGACCTGACCGATGAAAAATTGATTGCTTATAAACTGAATTATGTAGGAAAATTATTAAAATTGTTAAAACTTTATGATTTTAATGAACGATAGTTAAAATATCGTGCCTTTACTAAAAATAAAATTTAAAATTTTAACAGTTTTAGTACAAAATTTCCTTTTATCGTTTTAATTTACGATGATAAATTACAATTTTGTATTAAAACTGTTAAAATTTTAAATTTTATTTTTAGTAAATGCACGATATTTTAACTATCGCTCATTAAAATCATACAGTTTTAACAATTTTAATAATTATGTTACCTAACCTCGTTCTCAATGTGTACCGGGCTTTACTGACTACGTATTTTAAACTGTATGTCTTTCAAATTGAAAAGTCGTCGAAAAGTAACCTCATAAACTGCCTTTTCACCAAGCATCTATGAGGAAATAACGAAAGCTTCAAAATTTGAAAAGTTTAGTTTGAAAAGTCTTCTGAGGCACACAGCATAAGACTATGGCAGTATTATACAATCAAGGTTGCTTTGCTAATATACAAAAAAAGTTTTTAGTTTAAAAAATGTATCAAGGATAATTCACGAGGTAGCCTCATTCCGAAAAATTCTACTAGTAAAATTTTCTCGTGAATTTCTATCAGTTTTGCTATTAAATACAAAATCAAACCATCATTTCGTTCTATCGCTTAGAATGCTACACATACCTGCATTTGACCTAATAATAAAATCACAATATTTTAAGTCCATAATCGCAAGGCTAAATTGTTCACGGTGCTACACGGTAGCCGTTTTGAATATTTTATTTCCAAAAAAGTTTAATATTTCCACTATTATCTTATGTCATGTCATCCGGACTACTCCCCATACCTATATAGCGAGAATTAATAAAAAACCGAGTTTATCGAATATCACCTCCCTTAAGATTTGTATATTCTAAAACGGCGTTATGTTCATTATTGCGCCCATAAGCAATGGCTAAATATCTTTGTCTGGCCACAACTGATTATTGATCAAATTTTGATAAGAGTAAAATACGTCTTTGCAACTTACGCACTAATCCTTACTCGACGCCCGTTTTTCCATGCAGCATTATTCTGCGAAGGAATCAGAAGTACGGGATCAAAATCTACTTGCTCATTTTAGTTTTTCACCAAATGTTCAACTTTAAACATTAATATTTCTTTTGATTCTTCGTCCAAGATATGCAATTTGGCAGCGATGTTTGTAAATCAGAAACGAGTTTGTTGGTTGATTCAGCTTGTGTCTAGTGTCATTTTGTTGCATGGTATTTTATTCCATGTACACGTCAGATTTAATGTAGTAATTCCGTTCGACATCATTATATTTAATGTTTGTAACATGACCACTCGTAAAAGAAATACGCTCACAGCGTAGTGATTTCGAGTATTTAGTAGTAGACTGTTACTCGTTGTCCTGTTCACTGCTACACTATCCTCCTGATCTGCAGTAAGCTGAATTGACATAATCCATTATTTTGCGGAGAATGTTCTATCTACTAGTTGGCATTACTTTATTCTGCGACTTTGGGAATTTTCGGTAAAATCATTCCGATTTGTCTAAAATTTTTGCACAATTTTACTGATCACATAACTTTTATACTGTACTAAAACACTTTGCAAATCACTTTTTAATTCCTTTTAGTCTTCCCAATATCGCCTACCAAATACTAATGATTGCAATTCGATCTCGTTCTCCTTTTTATATACACAAACCAAACTTTTAGAAAGTTCATGACTTTTCCAGTAAGAATAGTCCAGAAACATTTAGAACAGTTTTATCATGGAAAATTACATTTTAGTATAATAAAAATTGAGCTATTAATTTAACTTATTCCATTAACCCCAGGTGTCACCGTAACACTACCCCTCACCTAAGCCTGTTCGTCCCGAACAGCACACTAATCACCTCCTCCGTAGAGGCCTAGTCTCTCTAAATGCACCACCTTCGGTTTACCTCCTTGTCCTTTTCTTGTCCTGTAGGGTGCCGTCCATATAGGCTGCACTTTCGACGACGAATCCTTCTTCCATTGTAGAACGCGGTTCCGTTTCAGCCGCCTTTCGTCAAATCTTCCGCCGTTGGCTTGTTTGCCATAATGAGCTCTCAGCCAGTCACTCAACAGTCACACTTCTATTCGTACAACCATGCACTTTTTATCCAGTAATAATTTCACCTGATATTTATTGGTTTCCTCCACAATTGTTTCGGACTTCAATGGCAGCTTTTGAAGATGGATGACTGTTACTCGCCTTACCGTAGCATCCATACCGTTGAATTTAAGGGGCAGCTTCGTGTTCTTGGTAACCAATACCCCTCGTCTAAAATCCAACACGACCCCATTTACCCTCCATTTGCCATTTTTAATTTCAACCCATCAGCCAGCTGCACAGCTCCTGCGATGAAGTCTTTCCGGACAATTGTCTGGGTTGCACCCGTATCCAGCGTAATGATACACTTCCTCCCATCAACATTGCCCTTGATTGTTACGCTGCTTCCGCCTCGTGCTACACTCGTAACAGGGATGAATGTTATGGGGCCAGCTTCGGTTCATTCAAACTGACTTCTAACCTTTCCACTTTACTGACTGTTGCCATTCGTTCATCTGATTTCTGCTCTCCTCTTAGTGCTCTTTCCACAGAAGTTGGTGATCCGTGCCGTTTTCCTCTTGCTTCCCAATCTCGCGAGATGTGGCCAATCTTGTTACATACCCAACATCGCAGTTCACTGTCTCTAGATCGTTGTCCTGACCGTTCGACGCTCGCCTGCGTAAAAGGTGGTGATCTCCCCCTCCTTGTGTTACACTGCGGCAGTTCATTAACTGTGACAAATCGAAACTTCCAAACAGTAGTTGTGTTATTTCTACCTATGGTTGTTTATCTCGTTTAACCCTTCTTTCTCCATGGCGTCACGTAGTCTCGCATGTAAAACTGCTTTATTACCATCAGTGGCCAAACCCCGTTTCTCAAGATTTGTTTCTTTAATTATGGAACTTTTAATTCGTTGAAAATCATTTTCTCTATCTTATTATTCACAATCCCACCGCTATCACCAATTGTTACGTTTTTGCCTTGTCAATCACGGTTCGAATCACTGGATTATGAATAAAACAAAACAATTCAATTTATTACCAACGAATTTATTTATGTCAAACAAATATTATTACAACACAATTTACTATCGAAAATCCACAAAATCACTTTACTTTAATATTTGCCCAATTTTACTGATCACTTTTAATTTATTTATCGCACTACAACACTTTTTAAATCACTTTTTAATTCATTTTTAATCTTCACACTTTCGCTTACCAAATACTAATAATCCAATTCTACTTCATTCGCCTTTTTATATTCACAAACCAAACTTCTAAAAATTTCTTTACTTTTTCAGTAAGAATAGTCTAGAAACATTTAGAACAGTCGTATCATGGGAAATTCCATTTTAGTACAGTAAAACATTGAGCTACTAATTTAACTTATTCTATTACACCCTAGGTGTCACCGTAACAATATGAAATTTATGGCAAATGAATTTTAATGTCCCCGAGTATATCGTAGCGCTGTCCAAGCGAGCAATGAAAGAAGCAACAGCTATTTTTGACAAATACCCTATTAGAATAGATGGAGCCAATACTGCTCGGTGGACGAAATTAAAACAGATAAACAAATTCATTGAATAAACCTTTTAATTGTGTTGGCGGCCATAAAAAAAAATTAAACATTTTTGTTTTTAACTTCCTTATTACAAGAAAACAACACACAACCAATGAACGTGACCATAAAATCAGGTTACCTTTCCCAACATGATGACTCATCCAATTCATGTCAAAATAATAATAATAATAATAATTGTCCCGAGATAATCTCACTTCATTTTCTTTTTTGTTCCTTTGAGAGTTACACACCCCAACATAAATCTAAAGCTCTGTTAGTAAATAAAATCACTTCGCAATAGCGCTTGTAGATAAGACTGACGCGTATAGTAAACGAAGATTGTTTAAATTTTATAATCTTGACGTTATCATGGTTTCAGATATGCCAAAATGTATACCATTAAGAGGCGATAAACAATAAAGGTATTTAAAATTTTATTATCAAAACATACTTCAGCACTTCTGATCGATAGATGGTTTGATGCTTTAAAGTTTTAAGAATTCAAAGCATATAATACAGGGTGAAAAAAAAAGTTGGGTAAAAATGAAAACGCTTGATTTGCGGTTAAATTTTTTATTATAATATTATATTTCACAATTAGCAATCGCTATACTTGTACATTGCTGACTGACCATATCAAAATGATGGCCTTCCGAGCAGTTAAGTGGCGTCAGTGTACCAGTAAAACAAAGGAAAAATCGATCGCAATAGTGTGGATGATGAAAAATAAGAATGTGCTGTGCTGATGCAATTGGATCACATACGGGAATTGGTATTGTACAATTCGCAATTTCACGAGGTAAGCATCCTGCTTGCGCAAAAACGAAATGTTCGTCAGATGGACAGGCCAATTCAAATTCTAAGCCAGAAGCACATAGACGGAAACGTGAGCATCTGTGGGGATTAGGAATTGCCAGTATACCTGTTGATGGACAATTCTCTGGTATTGGTTGAGTTGTGGATATTTCCTCCTCAGTAGTAGTTGATCTCTCCGTAGTACTCGCTTCTACAGTAGTGGTACTTTCATTGTCATCACAGTTCACAGTTTCAGAATGTGCACAAATAGAAATTGATGGGTCAAAATAAAGTCCATCAGGACATGATTGGGGTAATGATTGATCATTAAAACATATAAAATGATCAGCACATTTCCTCGGATCATTTAAAAATGTAAAATCTGAAAGTCCGTAGCAAATATCCACAGGTTTGGTTGTTGTTTCTACTATGGTTGTAGTGGTCTCTATATCACAATTAACATTTTCCGGTAAATCACATATCCCCAATTTAGAATTAAATAGAGATGGTGGTGGACATGTGCCTTTAATTGCATTTTCACCTAAACAAAAAAAGAATGCATCACAATATCTTGGATTGTTCACTAATGTCCCGTCTTTAAATCCAACGCAAGCATCACTTGGCGGTTTCTCAGTGTTAGGTGGTGCTTCTGTGGTCGGAACTGTTGGTATTGTGGGAGGAAAACAATTAACGTTTTCAGACGGATCACACGAACGGCTCACATCATTGAAATATAATCCTAATGGGCACACTCCCGGTTGAGGTACATTATTTATACAGATAAAGAAATGTGAACAAGACTCTGGATTATCAAAAAGTTCACCGTTTGGAACACCATCACAAAAAGTTGGTGTCTGGGTCGTCGGTTCCGTTGCTTCATGACATATCACATTTTCTGGGTCGTCACATTCACTACTGTCTGGATTGAAAAATAGTGGTGCTGGGCATATTCCTGGTATTGGAATTTCAAAGAAACACACAAAGAATGCATCACATGATGCTGGGTTGTTTACTAAATTTGTATCGGGTATTTCGTAGCAAATTGATTCTGGGTTTGTCGTTGTTATGGTGGGCGATGTTGTAGGATAATCTCTTGTGGTACCAATTGTTGTTTGTTCGGTGGGTTCTGGAGTTATTTCTTCAGTTAATTGCGTTGTTTCAAAAATTGTAGTTGTAGTTACAGAAATCTCTGCTGTTTGTTCGTTTGTTGTGATTTCGTTAGTTGTGGTATCTTCTGTTGCAGTTTCTTTTGAGGTGGTGTCTTCCGTTGTAGTATCGTCTGTCGTCGTATTTTCGATTGTGATCCCTTCCGTAGTGGTACCTTCTGTAGTTGTATCTTCTGTTGTAGGTGGGGTTGTACGATAATATGTTGTGGTACCAATTGTTGTTTGTTCGGTGGTTACCGTTGAAACTTCTGGAATAATTTCTTCAGTTAATTCCGTTGTTTCAAAAATTGTAGTTGTTGTAAACGAAATCTCTGCGCTTTGTTCGTTTGTGGTGGTACCTTCCGTTGTAGTATCGTCTGCCGTGGTATTTTCGATTGTGGTGTTTTCCGTAGTGGTACCTTCTGTAGTTTCCTTTTCAGTAGTCGTTGTAAATATTTCCGTGTTAGAGGTTGTTTCCGCCAAAGTAGTCGATATGGTCGTTGTCGGCGAATTACAATCTACATCTTCCGCATTACGGCAAGTGAGCAAAATAGGGTCAAATAATTGATTAACCGGACAAACTGCAGCAGCTGACTGTACCCCATTCATACAAAAATAAAAATGTTGACAACTAGTTTCGCTGGGAATGACTACGATTCCTTCGATATTCGCACAACGATTGAACGTTGTTGAATTTTCTTCGGGTGCATCAATTGTTAATACACATTTACCATTTTGTTCATTAAAATAATAATTATCACGACATTTCACTTCAACTGTTTCACCATTAAAACAAACGAAATATAGTTGCTCCGACTCAGGATGTTTAAATGTAGTTCCATCACTTTCTCTAATACATTTATTATTAAAACCACTCGAAACTGATATTATTGTGATCACTAGCACCGCAGTGCTTAAAACATTTTTCATTATTAGTTCAAAACACTTTTAAATACTTGGAGCAGTAAGATTGATTTCATTATGAATTGCTAAATTTTATCTATGAACATTTATATATAAAATTTACGATGATTCAAAAATTTTATGGCTGAAGCTTGATATCATTTTTTTGAAATTTTCAAATTGCCGGTAATTGGCATAAGTTAGTGTTTTTTTTTAAAGATTACTGACAATAGTTTTATTACTTATTTATTTATTAATTTTGCAGGGTAGTGCTACGAAAGTTGTGTGCCACAGAATAAAATTTGTACGATTTAATTACACTTTTAATGTGATTACCTTAATTTCATTTGAGTCATTTCGAAGAATGCAAAAACTTTTTATAATAGGGCGTAAATCGTGATCGCTGAAATATAAAAAATGTTTGTTTAAAACCTGCTGTTAACGATAAGTCGCCGATAAGAATAATCATATTCTATATGGCAAGCAATTAATATTTATTAACGAATTGGACACAATAATTAAATTTTCGAAGCGTATTTACGATTCGAATCTTGATCATGATTATCGCTTTTGCTTTAGGAATGGTTGTACATATGTACACAAACATATTATGGTGGTGTTTAAACTTTGATAATAAGCTAATCCAAGGTGCGTTTTGAAAGAGCTTAAGAAGGCAGTACGTTTTTGCCATATTTGGCCAAGGCTTATTAAACCGAACCATCGATTTCGAACTATGTATTTAAATTGGTGATGTCAATTACAGTATTTGTAAAAAAAAAAAAATGTTGAAGAATACACAATAATGAAGGTCCTTCGATTCTTTAATGTCTTTTTAAGAAATTAGTATTTATAAATATATAGAGGTGGATATAGGATCACAGTCACGAAGAAATAAAAAAAAATTAGAATGCCATTAGTATTGGCATAACAGTTGATGATCAATCGGATGTTGCAGCTTTTTGGAAATTGACAAATTCTTCAAACTGTTGATAAACAGCTAAGGAATTTTACCTAAAATATCTTTAATGGAAGGCTTTTGGGGTTTTAATGCAAATTTGCAACAAAACGTTTAAGAGTTATCTTGCGCTCGCGGAGACAAACATCCTTGAATTTCTTTGTCGTTTCATGAAATATGATTTGTTTCAGATTAGAGCAAACAATAATCTACCTTTATACTACAACGTGACTAAGACGCGGGAATAAGTTTTCTTCGAAATAATTATTCCAGAAGGTATCGAATATGGCCTCCAACTCGAACTGAATGTTTGGAAGTTTCGTTTATACTAAAAAAAAAAAAAAAAATAACTCAGTAAATTTAATAGTCGGTACAACGATTTCTAAAATTCGTTTAAGGCAATTTGTAAAAATGATAGAGTATCGAAGTAAATCTACCGTCGATTTGTATCAAAATACTTACAGGAATAAAAAGCAAAGGTTTTTTTCAACTTTATAGTTGACTAGCTGAAGTAACCGACGTTGCCCGGCGTAAATAAAATATTTTTATTTTTAAAAAAATTAACTTATAATCGTTTTTCCAGTATACTCTTTAAAAGGTGGTAAAACATATTTTAACTCCCATAAATCAAGGGGACCGCCTCCTTCGTTTACGAGTGTAAGATTAACTTATCCTTTTATTTTAACTCAGTCCTGTAATTTTTTTTAAATCGAAATAATGTATCGATTTAAGAACAAAAGTCCAAACAAAATATTATAGGTCTCGAACGACGATTAATTATTTACAAATACATTGCCGTAAAAGTCGGAATTTAAAAATGCACGCCACTCAATTTTCTTCACCAATCATAATAGCAGCGAAGCAAAACAGAGCGCTTAAAGTTGGTGGTGATTCTGAAGTCACAACTTACACGGTACCCATAAGAAAGAAGAACTTTTTCATAGAAGTAATGCAAGATGTTTAAATTCAGCAGATTAAAAGCAGGGTTAAAAGTCAATTGGTGTACTTCAACAGGTGTTTTTATTGTATAAATAGAAATACATCACAGCGCATTTGAAAACAATTTCTCAAGTGAATGGAATAAAATCAAGATAAAAGTAATTTGTTGGGTTTACCGCAATGCTTGTCTGTAAACCACATTTTTTGACTTTGTTCTCGGAGCAAAACACACCAATTTTTTTGAAGTTCCTACTCTCGGAATGAAGGTACGTTCTCTTTTACGTAGCCACATACTATACATAGACGACAAAAGAGAAGGACCGAGTACTGCTAATAAACCCTGTACATACTGTAGGTATCAAATAAATAAATAATTTGTTGGCTGGCGATCTGAATACGGTGCCTTGTTGTTAGTGTTAATTGCTAATTGATTTGTAGAAAGGTGCATTTCTAGGAAGTAAATATTGAGCGAGTGCATGTGACACAGAATTCCCATACCATAAGACCCTCATGATTCAGGTAATTGTGGTAATTGAGTTCTATGTTCATAAAAATGTTTCCCTCAAGTTCATCATTCTGTTTACCTTCTCGCTTCACATAATCGAAGAAGTTGGCGTAAAACCAGGGATTCGGAGCGAGAGAAATACCGCTCCAGCTCCGCTCTCACTCCGCTTGGTGAAAAACTCGCTCCACTCTCGCTCCGCTCCGAGCAAAATTTGTCCGATTCGCTCCTTCAATTCGCTCCGCTCCAGCGTCACTGGAGATATTTATGCGGAAATTAATAAAACATCAAAATAACTTTATAATAATTCATAATACAGTATATCACAGAAAATCAAAAATAACAAATACAAAATTAATTAATTCATAAACATAAATGTTCGGTAATTGTTAAAATTTAATTTAATTAAAGTTATTAAGCTTTATAACACGGATGTCCTCAAGGACAGATAGTAGTTATAACCAGTAGTTGTATTTATGGCAAAACATACAAGTGATCTTGGGTTTTTCTATTAAGTTTAAAATCCAAATTTCCTAGAGAGATAGTTTAGGAAATATTTGAAGTAAGGTTGGGAGAGCGAAAATTTATTTAATTTTTTAAACGCTCCTTGCTCATTTCCACTCCTACATTAATTGCTCCAACTCCGCTCCACGCTCCGATCAAAATCGGGTCGCCCCACTCTGCTTCCCGCTCTAATCCGCTCCGCTCCGAATCCCTGCGTAAAACTCCCTAGATGAGACGTAGATTTACAGATGAACTCGCTTGTTGTCGTTGAAATTTGTTTGACTTGCCTCCTAAGGCGGATTTTACGAATGATACCGATATCAATAATAATCATTTAATACTACCGTACTATCAATATACAATCATACCATAATAACAGCATACCATTATAATACAACGCCATCATACCACCAAATCGTTATACAATTATTTTTAGTAAAAAAATTAAATTTAATCGATACAAATTATTAAATATTTGATCTGTGTCTATGCAAGGTTGACAAAGCAATTTAAAAAATAAATCTACATTTACCAGAATATTTTAAAACTAATTTCAATTTTTAAATTTTTAATTTATTTATTATAAATTTGTTTTTTTTTTCTTTATCTCCAATTTAGGAGCATAGGGCATCTACTAGGCTGGCCCATCTTACTCTGTTTGGGGCTACTGCTTTTATCTCTATCCATGATTTTCCGACTTGTTTCGCTTCAGCTAGCAGTGTTCTCTTCCATGTCATTGCTGGTCTTCCAACTTTCCTTTTTCCCTGCGGCTTCCAGTCCAATGACATCTTCGTTATATCACTTGGTGATTTTCGAAGTGTGTGGCAAATCCATCTCCATTTTCGTCTCTTGATTTCGGTTTCAATGTCTGACTGATTAGTTTTCCTATGCAGTTCGATATTCGTTATGGTGTTAGGCCAGAAGCAATTCAGTATTCGTCGAAGGCATTTGCTTACGAACACTTGTAACTTCATTTTGATTTTCCCTGTTTGCTTCCATGTATCGCATCCATATAGTAGTACCGATTTCACATATGAGTTGAACTTTCGTATCTTGGTCTTGCGTGACAGGTCGGAAGTCTTCCAGACTTTGTGTAACATGTTGAATGTATGTCTGGCTTTATTAATTCGTTTGCTTATACCTTCCTCTGTCCCACCTGTTTTTGCTATTGTGCAACCAAGGTATACGAAATTGTCTACATTGTTGATGTGTATTGGTGTGGTTATTCTCGAGTTGAGTCTCATTGCCTTTGTTTTCCTAATGTTTATCTTGAGACCAACTTCGTTAGCTAGGTCTGTTAGCTGTTGTACTTTCTGCTGCATGTCTGAATGTTTGTGTGTGAGCAGGCATATGTCATCTGCATAGTCCAGATCACTGAGTTTACCTGTTAATCCCCATTGGATGCCGTCACACTATCCAAACAGCATTGGCGAGAGTACGTATCCTTGCCTTACTCCACGAGTGTTATACATAGTATGTTTCACTTTGTTTGCCTTTATATTGAACTCGGTTTCCAGCATCCCGATACTTTTATTTATATTGCATTTTTATTTCATTTCAAATGCGCGTTCGATATCGACGAAGAGCAGGTACAGTAATGAATTCCATTCATTGGATTGTTCAGTGACGAAACGGATTGTGTTGATGTGATCAGTGCAACTTCTTCTTCTGGTCTAAAACCAGCTTGCTCGTTCCTTAATTTTGCATTGATCGTGGGTGAGATTCTATAAAGGATGATCATTGCGAGTATCGTTATTGTTGTATTGAGTAGAGAGATACCTCGCCAATTCTTGCATTCTCTTAGGTCACCTTTCTTGTGTTCAATTGATGTTGGGAGATTTCTGGTGCTGGCGTTTTCTCCGAAATATACTTTCCATCACCTTAACTGTGGTTCGTCCGTTGTTTAGACTTGACCATTTGCATCCCTTATAGGTAGTATGTTTGTAATAAATTTGTTGCCAGTTTATTATTTTTAAATAATAATTTAATATTTAAATAATAAAAATAATTTTTTGTGTTCCCTTCCAATAATGCCAAAAAATTATAAATGTTGCCATTTTATTATATTTTGTCCCAAAAAGTTAATTTTATGTTGCCAAGAAATTTTTGTTTGTTGCTTGGTAATATATGCCGTTATATTAATTTTTTGTGTGCCGGTTTATTGCTAGCTTTTTAAAAATTCCACTTGTAAATGCCTCCTCACAAGGGAGCATGAGGAAGGGGTAACAATTTTTGACCAATAACCCCCTATATTTCTTTTTGGCTGCTATTAAGGGTTCGTGCAAAATTTGAAAACAAACGCGCGAGTGGACCAAGAGCTTTTGTGGAACACAGAAACATATGTACATATTTACAAACATACTTTTCTTCTTAATATATATATATATATATACATATATATATATAGATTGTTACGTTTTTGCCTTGTCAATCAAGGTTCATGTACATATCTGGATTGGGAATAAAACAAAATTAATTCAATTTATCACCAACGATTTTATTTATTTCACACAAAAATTATAACAACACTATTTACTAACGATAATTCACAAAATCACTTTATATAATTTTCACACATTTTCTGTACACTTATAATTTTTATTTCGCACTACAACACTTTTTAAACCACTTTTAATTCCTTTTTAATCTTTACACTATCGCTTACCAATTGCTAATAATCCAATTCGACTTCGTTCGCCTTTTTATATACACAAACCAAACTTCTAGAAAGCTCATGACTTTTCCAGTTAGAATAGCGTAGAAACATTACGTAACAATTTTTATCATGGAAAATTCCATTTTAGTACAGTTAAACATTGAGCTATTAATTTAACTTCTTCTATTACACACTAGGTGTCACCGTCACAATATATTGGTGCAATGGTTGTACAGTGGGCCAAACAATTAGCATAAAATTAAAGAATAATCAAATAGCTAATGTAAATATTAACTATGTGTATTTTGTCGAGCTACTATAAAACTACTGACCACTTCTTCAATTGAAGTTGGGTCTAAAAAAATTCCTAATTTGTTTGCGATATCGGTTTGGTGCTTCGCTATACTGAAGATTGTCCAAATCGCAGAGTTTGACATATGTCATTACTTAGCTTAAGGAGACAAAAAAAAAGGATTTTTTTGGTTGTGGTAACGTTTGTGGTTCGTGCAACGCAAAAAGTCACAACAATTTATTCTAGAGATTTCTTGTTGATGATCCAGATATTTTAGTTACACCTGCAAAACACAAATAAAACATCAGTTAAAATTAATCACAACAACATTTGGTTCATATCAACACATGGTCCTTCGAACCGGATGTGGCGGGTACTACAGATTCAGTAACGCTGCATAACATTTTTCTTTAGTGAGTTCAATCAGGCGGTGCAAGTGATTGGCAAACAATTTCTTTATTATGGTATTCAACTATTTACAAAATTTTTATACCGATTTTGTAGGTTTAATAATTTTTATAAGCATTTTAAGTGAATGACCAATCAAACTATTAATGTGAATGGTTAACAGGTGAACATTAAAATTAACTAATTTGTGAATATTTTTATTAAACGTGAACATTATAAAGTGTTTTATTTTTAGTTAAAATTGTGATTCGCTACTATTTTCGACGACAAAATGGCTGCTAATGCGCTTATTCAAAAAACCTGGACGCGTTCTGGTTTCTCTACCCAAGGCTGCTTGTCAAGATCCACGAAGTCGAGATTAACAATTGAAGAGCTTAGGGTTAGTTTTTTTAACTAAGCTCATAGCAGCTCATAAACTGTTATTTTGCCAGACCAAACATCAAAATTTGAAGCAAAGTTTTTAGCAATCAAGTCGCCGTGGAACGAAATAAATAAAAATTTAATTTTTTATAAAACCTAAAGGATCTTCGAAGGTTCCGGAAATATGAAAAAATGGCGGATTCTTGGGAAATAGTTATAGCGCAATTCTTCAGTAAAGAAGCGAAAGAATACCTAAAGGTCGACGGTAATTATATACTCGAAGGATTTGTATCACTATGCTATGCTGCTTGACTTATTTAGGTTTATACATCGTGAGATCAACTAGAATTTGTGAAATTTTAAAAAATAAAGAGAAACAAACATACATAAACAGGAAACCAGAACGTAGTGCACAAAATGCTAGAAAATAAATTGGAAGGGAAGTACCTATCCGAGGGAATTATGTAACTGTGCTACGCTGCTATATAAGTGATATGCAGAAATTTTGTTACTATGTTCTTTACATATTTTTTGTAAACTGACGCCTTTTTACGAATGAGCTCAAAATAGTGTGTCACAAAATTTTAGCAATTAAATAAATAAAAGACTTCTACGGGGAAGCGCGGCCTAACTAATCACGGACATTATATTCAGTGTACATGGATGTACCAAGTGTAGTTGAGTTTTTAGAAAATTATTTCTCAGAAGATTTCTCTCTTTTGTTTCTCAGAAAATTATTAACTAACAGAATGATTTTGTCAAATTGTATCGTGACGTAATGGATGTCGTGGGTAACCCTAAAAATTAAAGTATCTTTTGAAGATAACTTTTCTTTGTTGAAGCTGCAATGAACAATTTAAAACCACACATAGCTGCTCAGAAGTATGTGTCCGGGTCGTATATAAAAAGAATATAATGGAACATTCTCTCCCTTTGTTCCTAAAGAACAAAGCGCCTTCTCTCTCTACGGCATTTTTATCTTGGTAAAGTATTGTTACGTTTTTGCCTTGTCAATCATGGTTCGTAGCACTGGATTGTAAATAAAACAAAATCAATTCAATTTATCAGCAACGAATTTATTTATTTAACACAAGAATTTTTTTTAACAATAATTCACAAAATCATTTTACTTTATTTTTCGCACAATTTTACTGATTACTTATAATTTTTATTTCGCACTAAAACACTTTTTAAATCACTTTTTAATTCCTTTTTAATCTTTGCACTATCGCTTACCAAATACTAATAATCCAATTCGATTTCGTTCGCCTTTTTATATACACAAACCAAACTTCTAGAAATTTCATGGCTTTTCCAGTAAGAATAGTGTAGAAACATTTAGAACAGTTTTATCATGGAAAATTCCGTTTTAGTTCAGTAAAACATCGAGCTATTAATTTAACTTATTCTATTACAACCTAGATGTCACCGTAACAACATATTGCATTTT
Source organism: Tipula vernalis (assembly GCA_958295665.1). Lineage (NCBI taxonomy): Eukaryota > Metazoa > Arthropoda > Insecta > Diptera > Tipulidae > Tipula > Tipula vernalis. The sequence goes on from OY282559.1 coordinate 305,276,630, forward strand.
CTCCGATGTAGAGTCATAAATTAAATTTATGATTATTCTAAACTAACTTTTATAAACGGTGCTAAATGTGTCTTGTGATCATGCATGGGTTTCTACTGTCCTTTGTAAAGCTAGCGTTTTGTGAACAATTTACTTGTTATGGCTGCACCAAATTTCGTGTAGTGTACTGCAAAAAACAGTGTGCCAATAAAGTTATCAACAAGCTCTTCATCGTCATTTTAAATTATGCTTTTCAGGAGATTAATGCACAGATTTGGCTCTTATAAGAAGTATACCTCAATAATAATTGTAAGACATAAACTCTAGATCTAAATACGTGATGGCTGGAAAATTTAAGTTTCAATAAATCTAAAACTCTTAAAAGTCATTTTCACTTTTGTCACAATAACGATATTATATGTAATTGGGATATGTACTCGAATCGCGATAAAAATTTTGTTGATATGTCCGTCCTTCAATCAGTCATAAATTTCCATTCAATTTTATTATTTTATTTTTCCCCATTCTGTTAAATATTGATATGGCCGAAATTTTACATAAAGGTAGATTTTAGTAATAAGCAGGTTGCTTAAACTTTTAAAACAGAAGGGGTTGTAGGAGGTGAAAAAACTGCAAAATAGGATTTTTTTCATGTTGATGATGAATGAGCCAATTCATACAAAAATTGAAATCAATTGAGTGATTTTAACAAAAAACGGAACATAAAATTTGGTGGAACTGTTGGCTGAGGTATACAGAACTTTTCGAAGAAATATTTTTCCACTGTACTTCGCCAAGCTAATACCATCAATTATGCAAAGATGAACTATTGCTAATATTATTTAAGCCGCGTTTTTTTATTCGCTGCGGATAGCTGCTATCGAGAGCCGTCATATAAAAAGTGGCTCCCAATAGCACTCCGTATAAATAGGTGGACCCAAATATTTTTTATATGAAGTTTTTGCTAAACAATTGAATTAAAAATGATAGTTGGATGTTAAATAAGTTTAGTTTACCAATAAATAGCGCGTCAAATTGAAATTTAGGCGTAGAAAAAATACGGCTGTCGATAGCAGCTATCGGGAGCGAATAAAAAAAAACACAGCTTTAGGTACCGTTAGTTATTGCAAAAATGTTTAAAAATATAACGGAAAAAATTTATTGTGCATTGCAGCAAATTGATTTTTGAAAGATCTCCTTAACTGCACTGAGATTCCAGTGCAAAAATTAAGGGATCCCAATCACCATCACTTAACCATTAATTATATTATTATAAATGCTATGAATTTTATTTTACCTTTCGTATCCTCAAATTACCAAATTATCTGCAAAAATTTTGCGCGGTCACTGAGTTGGGGGGATACGAAGCCATCTCAATTGCTCCGACAATTGAAAGCCAGCGGTGGATCTGCGGTCAGCGACGACGTCGTCAAAACCATATGGATGAAGAGATTCTCGTTACGAGCGCAAGTGATCCTTACACACACCACCGAGTCACTTCCCGCAGCGAAATTAGCGTACCTCGCGGATCATATCAACCATTACCACACCAGCCGCGAGCTTCTTGGAGTATAACATGATAAGCCGGATCGACGCCATAATAAAGAGACTGGACCAGATGGAAGTCGGACAAAGCAGTCGCAACTACCAAAATCGTCGATCGAGGAGCCAATCCACATAGCGAGGACCACCGAGAATTCGAACAGCGGAACGTAACAACGAAAGCGAGGATGCACGTCGCGCAAAGGCTTCTACCATTACCGTTTCAAAGAAGCCGCTCGAAATCGTCGTCCGAACTGCCCGGAATGGCAGACATTCAAGACAAAAAACTAAAAACACCGAGGCACACGGTGACGTACGAAGGTGACGTGCAAAATTATCGCCTAAATGTATTCGACAAAGCCACGTACATCAAATATTTGATCGACACAGGAGCAGACGTTTTCGTGGTGCCGATGGCATGAGAGCAGTCACACACGCCGGAGACTGATTTTCAGCTCTACGCAGCAAACGGCGTACAAATATTGTACAAACATTTGGAAGAAAGAAAATCACATTGGATCTCGGTCTAAGGAGATCATTCCAATGGACATTCGTAGTCACGGACATCACGATGGCGATAATCGGTGCGGGTTATTGAAATTTTACAGGTATCATCGTAGATATACGACACGGTCATCTGATCGACCCGATAACCTCGCTCTTCGCAGTGGCATCGAGAACCACCGAAGCAGTACCAACCATACGCTGGATAACCGAGACCGGAATCGGCGAACGGATCTAGTTACTAAAAAAATGTAGGCAATTGACAGAAAGCGAAATTAGAGCTAACGAGTAGCCAGCACATCCAGTGACGCATCACATCGTGATGAGAGGTCCACCAGTTTTCGGCCGGCCACGGCGGTTGAGTGCGGAAAAATTGGAGATAGCGCGAAAGGCGCTCCAATACATGTTGGAACAAAAGATCTGCAGACGTTCCGATAGCCCCTAGGCCAGCTCGCTTCACCTGGTAGCGAAGAAGAACGGCGAATGGCCACCGTGCGGGGACTATCGGGCATTAAACAATGTAATGGTACCAGATCGATACTCGATTCCGTACATCACGGATTTCACTCAGCAGTTGGCAGGCGCAAGCATTTTCAGCACGCTAGATTTCGTGAGAGCATACCATCAGATCGTTTGGACTACGAAACGCAGGTAATACGTTCCAAAGATGTATGCACTCCACGCTGCAGGGCTTAAGTTTTTGTTTCGTCTACCTAGATTATGTGGTCGTCGCATCCGCATCGATGGAAGAACATGTACATCATTTGAAACCATTTTCACAAGATTAAACGATGTTGGACTAATAATAAACACGCACAAATGTCAGTTCGCCAAACACAAGATACATTTTCTCGGCCACGAAGTGTCGGCGGAAGGCATTAAACTGATACCAGAGCGAGTAAACGAAATCGAGAAAATTCCACTACCCCATACAATAAATCACCTACGATGATTTTTAGACGATTCTGAATGATTATTTAAAATGTAGCAAAAAGAAGATATGAGGGAAGTAAATTAGACAAGCGAAGCAGAAGAGGCATTCAACCTGGTAAAAAAGCAACTAAGCGAGGCGATGCTATTAGCACACCCGTCAGCCGATGCAAAATTGTCAATAATGGTCGACACGAAGATGGCACGGGACACTGAAGGCGGTCATCATGGGTCAAGGCGGGGAAGCATGGACACGGACTAGAGCACGGTTCAGGTAATAGAAGAGAAAAAGTCCACACGCACAAATTAGAGTTCGCAAAACAATTGCGTGAAAACTTCGAGCGAGTCAGGCCAGTGCCTCCATCAAAACACGCGAATCCAAAGATATTTGTATCACCTGGATTAAACACCTGCAACCAAGCATTCATACGAACCGACCTCTGTAAGAGATCGCTGCAACCACCACACGAGACGCTGTTTCAAATACTAGAAAGATAGGGAATGGCATATCTAATTAGCATGCGCGTTAAAACCATGTTACCTACTGGAGGAATAAGAAACGTCGCAGATGTCAGCGCCGAAAAGGGGAGTTGAAACGTCGACATCAAATGGACAGGATGAATCAAAATAGGCACAGCCACCAGAAGCAATTAAATCCCCAGCGGCACAGACAGGATCGGGAATACGCCAGCAAAAAGTATGTATGTAAATACAAATCATTCATTTTAATATAACCCTGTCTACATTTGTTTAAATTAATCGGATAAATAATTTACATACGTTTTTGTAAAATTAACCAGATTAATCGACATTTTTATGGACCCGAAAAGACGTTTGACTCATGCCGACCGTTGCAAACCCGATGCCAAACCCCCTCGTTGAAATCCGATGCCATACTCCCTCGTCATAATCAGCCCCCCGATCGGTTGTGGTTTGCGAATGATTTGCGTTTGATAGATGAGAATAAACAGAGAGTTATTCGTAATTTGATTCCCAATATTATGACGACTCACTTTAAAGCGTGCGTTACTTGCAGAACTAATTTAAAGAAAAGTCGTTTACCTGCATTGTCGAAATATAACGGCTTCACATATCCAGATTACCCAAACGAATTCCCGCCGCTGGATTGCATCGCTGAACGTCTGATAGCGCCACGGCTGCCATTTATGCAGATTCGTCGGTTGAGGCACGAGACTGGAAGCTACGGCATCACGGGACAGGTAATAAACGTACCTGTTGACGTAAACAACATGGTTCAACAACTACCGAGACAACTAGATGACGATTACACGTTTAACGTCAACAACAAGAAACACACGATACACAAGACTTCTTGTCTTTCTGGTTTTGTGAAGAAGGCGACGGTGAAGAGTTGGTTGAATTACCTTATTAATACTCCATTATACAAGCACTTCAACATTACGATAAATCCAGCAGCGCTTAATGAAGGCAACTGGCAGCGGCACACCGATGAAGGAAATTTCTCACAGAACCATCTGGACACAATAACGATGCCGAGTTGTTGATTGGTCATCAACACACCATGATATGGAATGAAGATCAGTGCTTGGATATATATCCCGGTATGATTCAACAACCTTTGTCGATTATCTATGATGACTATGCAGAAGAACTATCTTTTCCGGCGATTTACTTAGGAGGAGCCAGAGTGTTTCGGCAGGGTGTGCGCGTGACACCATTTATGGTGGCAACGAGTGAGGTGCGCCGTCGTGATCGTTGTGGAGTCACAACACAACATATATTGTACTCAAGATGATCGAAGATCGACAATTTTTAGAGGAGTGCGTTGAAAAGAATTTGTCTTTTTTGAAGTCGATACCTAACTCGGTACAATATTGGGCTTAGCGTAAGAAAGACCTATTTGTTATGATTAGGCAGTTAGGCAAACCGACTATGTTTCTTAGGTTAAGTGCTAATGAAATCCGTTGGCCGCACTTGTTGCGTACGTTACATAGACTTAAAACTTGCATTGGAGCCGACCTATTGAAAGATGACCTATTGGATCCGTTGCAACAATTAAATGCCCTGCAGGGTACGAACCTTTTAAATGAAGACCCAGTAGCTTGCTGTATATACTTCGATCGTCTGGTGAAAACCATCATAGGCATCTTGTCGTCATCTAAAGGCTTCAATGCTTTTGGTCGATATCGAGTCGTTGATTATTTCAAGCGCATTGAATTCCAACATCGAGGTAGTCCACCTGTTCACATACTTATTTGGCTGGAAAACGATCCCAGAGAGATGGTTAGTGAACAGATGAGACAGTAAAACTAATTGCCATCCTCTGCTCCGTGTCCAATGACGACAGTATTAGGCACAGTATGCACGACAAATACACAAGCACACGTTTACGTGTTATAAAAAGAATAACAAGTGCTGTCGATTTAATATTCCATACTGGCCAATGGAAAAAACAAGAATTTTATTACCTAACACCAAAGACGACAGTCGGCGGGAAATTTTAGTTAAACGCGCACGAAAATTGCGGGAGCTACTGGAACAAAAATCGTATGATACGTTGGAAATATTCTTAGTTGACGAAAACGTAACATTACCGTACTATTTGGACTGTGTGAGGGTATCGATTAATCGACCATCTGTTATGTTTAAGCGAGGAATTAGGCAGCTATGGATAAATTCTTTTAACCCATGGATCGCTAGTGTGTTGAACTCGAACAAGGAGTTACAATTCATATTAGAGGAGTACTCTTGCGCAGCGTACGTTGTCGAATACGTGAACAAAACCAATCGAGGCATATCCAATCTTCATCGTCAATTGATCGAGTTGCAGAGCGAGAATCCGGATCATGATTACACCACTCTTCTAGAAGTTATATAGTGTCGAAATGAGCAGTCAGGAAGCGGCTTGGTATTTGCTGCGTATTCCAATGTCTGAATCAAGTCGTGAAGTGGTCTTTCTGCCGACAATGTGGCCTCACGAGCGTACTAAATCCCACAAATCAATCAAGCAGATGAACGACGGAGGAGTTGCTGAAGACTCTACAAATGTGTGGACTTCGAATATTATCCAAAAGTATGAATTACGAAACGGCATGAACGAGGTTTGCCTTACAGATTTCGCGGCATGGTACTCGCCAGCTAGAACTTACCGAGCAACGGTCATCATCACAACTACGACATCTGATGTTGGTAGTAATGAAGGCGATGATGGCGGTGACAATGAGAGCAATAATGCCAATGTAAACGCTATCGAGGAGAATGCTGTTAATGCGCTATACCGAAAACGAGACAAAAGCCGTGTTGTTAGATCCCGGCAGTATGATATTGCCGATCTGATTAACTGGAAACGAGAGATTGTGACATTGCGAAACGAATTGTGTGACTTGTTAGACAGAAACAAGTTTTTGCAGGCGTACGATGAACAATTAGACTCGATCATGTCTAAACGTAAAGAATACGAAGTTGGAATGAATATCGAACAAGCCGTTCAGGAGTATCGCAAGATATGCAATGAAATTGATGACGAAGTAGAGCAAGCCGAGCAGAAACGCCAAGAATTTGTAAGAACAGTTGGTTTTGAAGAATCAAACGACCATGATATCGCGAGTATTCCGGTACGCGGTCCGCTTTCGGCAGTAGTTCGACAGCGATCGAACGTGATGCCGAAGCAAGAATACTGTAAATTGGTACGACTGACTAATGATGAGCAACGTAAGTTGGTGCTGCAGGAAATACATGTTTTATATGACAACACTGGTGAGTGTCAACCAATTCAAACCTTCTTCACCGGGCCCGCTGGTTGCGGTAAGACATTCACTTTGCGAATACTAATGGAAACATACAACCGATTTGCGCAGACTCACAATTCTACGTACAACGCGCATGTCGCTTAAACGCAGTTGCCATAAACGGAACGACAATACATTCTCCATTCAGAATAACCATGGCCAGAAGGCAGTGTAGCAGCTTGGGACATTAAGCACTGCATGCTTATCGCAATGTTTTCGCTAATGTAAAAGTAATAATCATTGATGAGGTTAGCATGATGAGCGCAGATCTGCTGAATATCGTACATGCGCGCCTCACTCATATCACAGGAAACTTCGACAAACCGTTCGGCGGGATGCACATAATCTTGCCACCAGTCAACGCTACTCCCATCTACAAGCCGTACAAACAAGCAATTGCGGGAGCAGTGTTCTGGCATTCGCTGAAGTATTATCGATTGCAACAATTTATGCGCCAAAGTGATGTGATGTTCTCGACAATCCTAACGAAAATTGGTAACGGTCAAGCTTTGCTTTCCGAAGAGAAAGTGCTGTTTAACACACGCTTTCGAAAAATTAATTGGTGCCGAGAAAATGTACCAGGGGCGATCAGGCTCTTTAATGTAAATCGAGATGTTGATGGTTTCAACTCCAATGCATTCGAATCTATGACCGATTGCATCTCCGAAGATACGTTCTCGGGGTACAGGACTCAACAAGAGTTGAAGAGCTGCCATAACGATCTGTTCAAGAAGACTGTGATGGAGACAAGTAATTTACCATTGTGCGTTGGATAACAACAAACGTAGGCCCGTGACCGACGGGATTGTTAACAGAGTGATCGGCGAACTGAAGCATATCGAACAACCTCTGCTCGGAGAGATTGGATTAGTTGATATGGACGACAATACAGACCATGTAGCGGTAATTGTGGGACAATCGAGTTGTGGGGCGATCCGATTGTGGTTCCAGTTCGACAATGACAAAATTGGTGCAACATTACGCCTGAAGGCTAAACCATACGTCGTGAGCAAATCCGTGTCGCCTAGTTGGACTCCGATTTCCAAGCGATCGGCTACCATTCAGTTAAAAGGTACTGTGAAATGTAGAAGACTCCAGTTCCCCTGCGTGCCAGCATACGCAATGACTATTACAAATACATTTTTATTTTTACTGACCTGTTTTTTCACTTAATTTCCTAAGAGATTATGCCATACAAAATCAGTAAAATGTTTGAAAGAATCGTTTTGTTTCTTTAAGCTCACATGTTTATGAATAACTGTTCAAACTCCGCATAGTTATCTTTTCTTTGAAAAAATGGATCAAAGATTAGTTAAACGGCCAAGAATTTATGGTTTAACCATCAATTATAAGCGATAAGTTTGATTAATTTATTTGTTTTCAATTGCGTTATAATTATATAAGTGTATGTGTTTGGAAAGATTATGAAATTAATTTATGACCCACTATAAATTATCCAATATCGGTTACCGTTCGGACTAATTAATCCCAAACTTAGGAGAATCAATAAAAACACCTGCATTTAATTTCTGGTTAAAACGAATTTTTTTATTTTCACTCAAATTTTATATTGCTTCACAAGAAACTTGTTCTCGCGGCAAACATTGGTCAGATTCCATATGAAAATGTTGTCCAACGCCGCATTCAAATGCTTGCATTTGGCCAAGGAAACAAATGAAAAACTTTTCACAATAATGCGGATGTAAGAATGTCATTGGGAATAATGATGAATTTTCTGGGTCACACGTTGGCAATGGAATGGAACATTTGGCATTTTCACGAGGTCGACATTCTTGATGTTGAAAATTAAAATGATGGCCTTGTTCGCATGCCATCGGAACTTCAAATCCTGGAGCACACAGTATGAATTGTGAACACCGATTTGGATCGGGAATCATTATGAGATTACCTGCTGATGGGCAGCTATCTGGAATTTCACCTGTTATTGTGGTTGTTTCTTCGGTTGTATATTCTGTAGTTGTCTTTGTTACTGTTCCATCGTCACATATAACGAGATGAGACTCAAGACAAATCGAACTTGTTGGATCAAAATACCTTCCATCGGGACATGTACGAGGCGATGCTTCCTCGTTAAAACATATAAAATATCCGTCACATGTTCTCGGATCGTCTAAAAATACAAAATCATCTTTGCCATAGCATATATTAATTTCGATTGTAGGTTCGGTTGTAGTCTCATAGCAAATAACGTTTTCGGCTGAATCACATGTTCCAATTTGTGAATTGAAAACTGCGGGATATGTGCACGTTCCGGAAATCGCAGTTTCGTTTAAACAAAAGAAAAATGCATCACAGGCAATTGGATTGTCCACTAAAGTTCCATCAGTTGAGCCGACACACGCTTCATTAAATGGTTCTTCTGTTGTTGTAGTTGGTGCTTCAGTGGTTGTTGTGGTAGGGGTCTCACAACTAGTAACGATTTCCGGTGGATTACACTGTCCATTTTTTATGTTAAAATACAATCCTAACGGACATTCGACTGACATTGCGGCATTATTAACGCAAATAAAAAAATGTGAACATGACATGGGATTATCAAACCTTACTCCATCTTGCTCGCCTTCACATATATTTGGTGGTTCAGTCGTTGTTACAATGGGATATACACAATCAACATTTTCAGAATCGTCACATTCACCAATTTCTGGATTAAAGTACTGTGATTCTGGGCAAAGTCCTGGTATACTAATTCCAAATAAGCACATGTAAAATACGTCACACCTTTCGGGATGTTGCAGTAGGATTCCATTTTCTTCTTCTTCACATAGTGAAACTGGTGGTTCTGTCTCTCCAGATTCTTCCGAACCCTCCGTACCATTATTTAGACACAAAAAGCTTTGATTTTCATCACAATTGGCCTCGATGGCCTTATTATTTTTACACACATAATATTTATCGCTTCTATTGAAATGTTTAAATTTTGTCGCATCAGCTGACCGAAAACATATTTCACTTTGTCCACTTACGAACGAAACGAGCATGAGCAATAAAACTGCCAAAACAGTTTCCATTTTTATTTTATTTTTTTATTTTATAATTTGGTTCCACACCGCCGACAATTTTAAAATCAACTAATTGCGCATATTTACATTAATACAATAATTTGGAACTGAATTAAATTTGATTAGTGGAGCTGTAAAATATTTGAATGATAAGGAATTTGTCAAAAATGTCAAATCGGTTTTATTTTGTTGTTTAGGCGTGTTTGTGGTTATTATCAAGTGATTTATTACGATGGTTTATTGTATCAATAATATTTGATTCAAATCAAAAATATTATAATTGTTGGCTTGGGTTTTCATTTTCAGCGGTTTTTAGTTTACAATCTTGTCTGTTCAATACCCGCAATCAATTATCAAAAGTTGTAGAAAAAAAACGTGAAACATTGGAACTAAATTCGACTTACATTGAGTCACCAAAATACTTCCTTCGGTTGTTAAAGAGTTCTTTGTCTATTTTTGGAAGGATTATTTCTGTTAATTCGATGTTACAGATACCATATTTTTGCAGCAACACGGCGCTTCGTCCATTAAAAAAGCCAACTTTATGCCGTTTGTCCGTCAGGAAGCGTTATTGCTTCTAATCACAAAAAAACTTAATAACGATATTTATTTGGGATTTGTCGTTAACGCTAACAAAGCCAAGCCAATGTTCCTGAAGTTCAAAAGTTTGACCGGAGTCAGACACAAATCAGAATACTTAGACATTAGATACCAAATTAAGTGATTTCGTATTACTGAAGAAAGAATTATCGATTCCAGTGTACAAAGATTGACAGAATACCAACACACGAGTATGATTTTAAAATCCGTTTAGAAAAATAACAGGTGTTTTGCTAGTTATGCCCGAGCCGGTATTTTTTATGTTTTCATACTTGAGAAATTCGTGGATCTCACACGACTTTCTGAAACGGACAGTTTACACTTTGAGTTTGGTACTGGGTTTGGAGTCTTACCTTTACAATTTTCAAGAAAATTTGACTTTCAGTAGACGCCATGCCAGATTTCATCATAATCGGTTAATAACTAGCTAAGTTCCATCTTAATTGGCCATATTCTAGAACATTATCAACAAAAAAAAAACGTCTAGCCTAGAAAAATGTAGTAATCATTTTAAATGATAAACTTAAATCTTGTAATGCTAAATTTCAAAATGTATTTCTTGTTTTTCATTCTTCACAATTTAAAACTGATACAATTGGTTTATGATAGCTAAAATAAGATATAAAAACCCTAGTCTGCAGTCCTTCCAAATAGCGTGAGAAAACTGCATCAATAGTTGAACCAGATCTTGTCGTTGACTCTCTAGATGAATTGTTTATTGTTAAATTAAGTTCTTCTTGGAGAACTTGTATTAGTGATTTTGCTTCATCCGAAGCAAAATTTACATTAAAATCTCCACTAACGATCATCGGAATTTTATCGAGGTCGTCTTGCAGTATACGGCAGAAAAATCTGACGGATGAATTTTATTATTTCAATAAGCGACTGGTTTTGCGAAATGTTTATTCCAATGATTAATATCGGCGCGCCGTCTGTTTCCTATACTGTACATTCAACCGCACAAAATTCCCCAACCGTCGATACATTTTCAAATAAGGAATAAGCCTGCTTCAAATTCCGAATCTCATGTGGAGATCATGTGGAATAAATTCTGTAAGCACTTTGTCCAGAGTGATTTTTGGATTGATGGAAAGTCTACGAAACTCCTCTTGTAGACCCTATTAAAGTTAGCCGAAAGCTTCCAGCCGAAAGTAAAAAGTCGATAATGCAGATTATATTATTGACATTCCAGCCGAAAATAAATCAGCCTCTAGAGTGTTATGTCTGAAGCTGGATTGCATTGATGTGACTTATCAACAGCTATCGCAGGAAAAAAATTAATTTCAAGTTTCCCGTGCGAAATCTCGGAAAATTCGATTTCCCAAAAATTATTAGAAAATTTGTATAAAATCAGCCTCTCTAGAGTGTTAGAGTGTTATGTCTGGAGATGGATTGCATTGATTTGATTTGTCAATAGATATCGTAGGAATAAAATTCAGTTCAAGTTTCCCGTAGGAAATCTCGGAAAATTCGATTTTCCTAAAATTATTAGAAAACTTGTATAAAATCAGCCTCTAGAGTGTTATGTCTGGAGATGGAGAATTTTTCGAGATTTTCCACGGGAAACTTGAACTGAATTTTTTCATTCGATAGCTATTGACGAATCACATAAAAACGATTCAACTGCAGATATACACTCTAGAGGCTGATTTTATTCAAATTTTGTGTATTCTTCTGATTTTCCGATATTTTCTACGAATACATAGGTTAGGTTAGGTTGGAGTGGCTGCTTACGCACACTTAGACCGGTGACGGTCCATTGTGATACCACAGGGTGTATCCCCTTTTACCCCTATTGGAACCATTTCGAGCTACTTATGTAGGGTAAGACGTCCCGCACTTTAATGTTTTCGAGATCCGAGAGGCAGTCCATCCTGAACTTACTAAAGTGTTTGTGCCTTCTGAGAGCCAATGCTGGACACGAGCAAAGGAAGTGGACCAACGTCTCTTCCTCCTCTTCGTCCAAGCAGCTTCTGCAGAAGTCATTAGCCTCCAGACCCAGCCTTCTTGCATGTTCTCCAAAAAGGCAGTGTCCCGTGAGAATTCCTACGACCGTTCTTAATTCACGTCTGCGTAAGGATATTAATGCCCTAGTGCGCCCCAAGTCCAGCTTTGGCCAAACTTGTCTTGCAGCTCTACAGGTGAGGGTGTTAGACCACCTTCCCCCCGCTGAGAATAGCGCCTGCTTCCCAAGTGCTTCCCAAGTGCTTGTCTCAGCGCTGTGATAGGCCTCCCCAGACTTGCCCTTTCCGGTTGCAGCTGGAGAGTCGTACCATGCCTAGCAAGTTCATCTGCCCTGCAGTTCCCCATGACGCCCGAGTGACCTGGGACCCAGACTACCTGGATGTTGAAATGCTCACCCATCTCATTTAGAGATGAGTGACAACTCAACGCCACCCGTGACGCCAAAGACACCGATTCTAACGACCGGATCGCCGCTTGACTGTCCACATAGATTGTGATATCGTCTGAGGATAACACATTATGCTTCAACCACGTCATGACCTCCTCAATCGCTACGACTTCAGCTTGGTACACGCTGCAGTAATCATGGAGACGAATAGAAATATTTACATTTAATTTGTCACAGAATACTCCAGCTCCTACTTTGCCGTCTAGCTTGGAGCCATCTGTGAAGAATTGCAACGCTTCGGTTTCCGATAACGGCCTATTCCTCCAGGATTCCCTTGAAGGGAAGGAGGTCCGAAATCGCTTCTCGAAGCGTAGAGTTGGTTTAATGTAGTCAAGATTCGCCAGCTCATCCTTCAACGATTTGGCGATAGTAGAGTGTCCTATACTAAGACACCTCCACTGAGAGACAGCTGCAAGTCGTACAGCCGTATTTGCCGCCATCTGTTTGCCAAAAATGTCGACCGGAAGAAGGTGCAACATAACCTCTAAGGCACTTGTCGGTGTCGACCTCAATGCCCCGCTAACAAGCATACAGGCCGTTCTTTGCACTCTCACAATCTTACTTTTGTAAGTTACCTTGTCCAGAGCTGGCCACCAAACACCCACCCCGTACATAAGTACAGGTCTCACTACAGCGGTGTAGAGCCAGTGTACCAGCTCCGGCTTCAGACCCCATCTATGACCAATGGCGTTCCTACAGGAGTACAAAGCAATAGTAGCTTTGTTTATTCTCTCCAACATGTTGGGCTTCCAACTAAGCTTACGGTCCAAGATAATGCCCAGATATCTAGCTCTATCAGTAAAAGCAAGTCTCGTTCCATTTAAGGTAGGAGGGACAACTACCGGGATTTTGTATTTCTTAGTAAAGAGTACCAACTCTGTCTTGGACGGGTTAATACCAAGTCCACATTTGCCAGCCCATTTCGTAACGATGGTAAGCGCATTCTGCATTACGTCTACAATCGTGCCCAGGAATTTCCCGGTTACAGCTAAAGCTACGTCATCTGCGTACGCGATAACTTCAATACCCTCTCTCTCCAATTCAAGTAGTAACCCGTTTACCACTATGTTCCAGAGAAGAGGGGACAGAACCCCCTCTGCGGAGTTCCCCTAGTTACTCGCCTCTTGATGGTGGAGTCCCCCAACTTCGAGCTAACAATCCTGCTTCCCAGCATATAATTGATTAACCCTATCAGAGGGACGTCCACCTCCAAAAATGACAATCCCTCCTTGATTGCCTCCGCTTTCACATTATTAAAGGCGCCTTCTATATCCAGGAAGGCCACCAAATAGAATTCCTTCGAATTAATCGATTTCTCAATCGTAGACACCAAGGCGTGCAGAGCAGTGTCCACAGATCTACCCTTTGTGTACGCATGCTGAGACGATGCCCACTTCCTGGCACCTATTTTATCTCTGATGTATACATCCAGCAGCCTTTTCAAGGTTTTCAAAAGAAAGGGTGATAGAGTTATTGGTCTTAGGTCCTTAGGATAGACATGTGAGCTTTTCCCCGCTTTCGGTATGAACACCACATTGACCTCCGTCCAGTACCTAGGAATATAGCCCAGCTTCAAACACCCTTTGAATATAGCTTCCAGGTAGGGAAGAATAATTACTGAGTTGTTTTGAAGTTCCGCTGGTATAATTTGATCCGGACCAGCCGATTTAAATGGTTTAAACCCCTCAGTGCCCATGGGATCCGTTTTCTGGTTACGATATCCTCTGTGGTTACTGACAGTGATTCCTGATGATTGATACGCACCAACAGGTCTTCAAAGCTCCCTGGGAAGTGTGTCTCGAAGAGAAGCTCCAGAGATTCTCCACTAGAAGTAGTCCAAGATCCGTCCGGTTTTATCAAAAAACTGGGACTAGATGTACTTTTGGAAAGAATCTTCCTAAGGCGGGAGGTTTCGGATACCTCTTCCATGTTATCACAGAAGATTCTCCAAGACCTTCTTCTTTGTGCCTTTCTTAATTCTTTCTTATAAATTCCGAGTTTCTCCTTATAGGAGTCCCAATCCTGAGCCTCCCTTGTATTTTTGGCTCTATTAAAGGCTATCCTACAAGCCTTACGATAGGTTCCCAGTTCCCTGGACCACCATACCGGTTTTTGCCTACCCCTAGGCCTAGCCAGTGGGCAGGCAGCGCGAAAGGATCGGTTGCATGCGCTAGTAACGCTAGCCACCATGTCCTCCAGCTCCCCAACAGTCGTCGGGGGCTCCATAGCCCTCGTCGGTAACATTTCTTCCAATAATTCCCCATATTTGCTCCAGTTGGTCCTTCTAGGGTTCCTGAAGGCTTCCCGGGTAGCAGGGTGAATGTCGAGGCTATAGGTTAAATATCGATGATCAGAAAAGGAGTGTTCCTTATCCACCCTCCAATTTTTAACCATATGAAGAATATTATTTGAGGCAAGGGTCACGTCTAGAACCTCCTGCCTGTTACTAGTAATAAATGTGGGTTCCCGCCCAATATTACACACTGAAAGGTTAGTACTCATCAAATAATCAAAAAACGACTCACCTCTTTCATTAATGTCTGTTCTTCCCCAGATAGTGTGATGCGCATTAGCATCAACTCCCAGTACCACACCTACCTTTGATTGTTCCGCTTTACGGATCAGCTCCTCCAGGTTATCCGGAGGAACCTCCTTCTCCCGGTCCATGTAGGCTGAAACTAGCCAGAATCTACAAGTGCCTACTTCCAGGCTAACTGCAGTAGTGTCACCATTGCTGTATTGAGAGAGAAGGAAAAGATTAATATTATTTTCCCAAGAATACAAGATCTGATCTTTCCAGACTTACTAGAGGATATAATTTTATACCACTTGGTTCTGAGGCCACAGATCCTGTTGTTGTTAATCCAAGGTTCTTGGATTAATATCACATCCTCACCCGAACTAGTCAGCCTGAGGAGTAGAGCTGCCGAAGCCGCCTTAGAATGGTGAAGGTTAATTTGTGTTATCTTAATCATAACCATTTAACCTGTACCTATCTCTATGGTATATTCCTGCTACCGCAGGAATATTATTTCTCGGTATTTTGGGATGCGCCGGATCCGCCCGTCTCGCCACCCCTCATACCCTCTGTAGAGGACTTGTCAGTGCCGACCCGTCTGGCCTGGCTGCCGACATCCTCCTCCATCGGTACACCAGCTCCTTCGCTTTTGTGCCCCTCCTTATGCTTGAAGGGAGGCCTTGTCCGACCGAGGTCGCCGGCTTCACTCTCCGCCATACCCTCAGCTTCTCCCCCCATGGTGCTGGCACCCCCTTCAGGCCTGGGCGGGTTGCCACCATCCTCCGGTTGGCCTCCCGTACGCGCTTCCGCCCCATCCTTTTTATAAACGTTGAGAGTAATTGACCCGAAACCGAAGTCAATTACTCCCTTCGTTTCGTGCAGGAGGGCAAGGGACTCCTTATTTATTACCATAATTGATAATTTCGAGCCCCCCTTCGCCTCCTCCTGCTCGACGATCTTCCAATTTCCGGTCGGAAGACTCGGGTTACTGGCCTGAATGATTTCCAAAGCCTCGTCAGGGCTAGCCGGTTCGGATGGCAGCCAGACACGTGCCCTCGGCCTGCTGGGAATTTCCTCCCGACTAACTGCCGCAAGCTTTGCGCCTGGCCACACCTCCCCTACTTTAGCCTTTTTATATAGATCCACAGATCTAGAGTCCAAGCATGCAGTCATCTTCACACGCCCTTGATACCACCCCGCATCTCTGCAGGATGGGGGAGGTCCCGGATTTTCACCCAGGACCTTTAAAAAGACGAGGTTGAGTGCATTATACACCAACCTCCATTTTCCGGCCGTGATGCTCCCATCTTCTTGACTTTCGTCAATGACGGCTAGCATCAACACATGCTCCCTCAGGACATCGCTGAACAGCTTTGTCCCTGAGTTGGAGCTCGGCTTCTTTTCAGTCACCAACTTGGCCCGCTTGCTGTTGACTACTTCCACCTCGTCCTGGGACCGCTGTATTTTCGACACATGGTCCCTTTCCGAGCCTCCGCAGCCCACAGTTCTCCTTGTCCAAGCTACTGATGTTCTTTGCTCTTCCGTAAGCTGCCCCTCGGGGGTCGCAGCCCACTTCTCGAGAATTCGGAATGCCGAGCGGCGATTCCTGTATCGCCTTTTCGCCGGAGGAATGTCTCTCGTCCCACTCCCCTGTGCTGCGTTGGTACCGCTAACTCCCGGGACTTTTGCCCTAGAGCCAACCCCCTTTGCAACTTTAGAGGCCCACCCGTCTGGTTCGAGGTACCCCCATTCACTGATACCGGCTTTTGAGAAGAGCCGGTGCCCTTTGTTTTTTCGTTGTTCGATCTTTCCATCTGATTCCCACGAGTATCGGAGAAATAAAGGTCCGCCTGCGCAGAGATCCGAATACGCAGGTAAGGCTAAATACAACTGGAGGTCGCCAGATATCCAGAGGGCTCCGTTAGCGACTGGGCTTTGTTAAATGGGCCCCCAGCCTAGTTGATCATCAGCACGGGTCGCTTAACACCTTAATCACTAATCCTCAATCCTTATTTCACCTATTCACATGGAGAGCACAATCCAATGGGATCCATTCCATTCCCCGGGTCACCCGTTTATAGGGGTACCCCCACTCATCACCCGCGGAGACTCCGGAGGTGCAGAGAGGACACGACGCCCAGTCCGCCGTGGTTATTGGTCGATGGTTTTCTGGCGCCATCTGTTCGCCTTTCCATGCTGGGCATCATAGGCACTCAGAATTTAATGAACTGAGGTTAACCACTCCCCAGTTCCCTGAGATTCTCCCACCAGCTGGACTGCGGTTGGGGGCGGCTTATTTAATTCACCGCTAACCTACCTATCGATAGGCCGTCCACTATCCACCACCTGTGACCCCCCCCCCCCCCCCCCCGATAGCTGCAGTACGCCACAGGCACGAATACATAGCTTAAGCAAAGTTTTACACGTAAAACTATTTACAAAAATTTTTATTTAAATCCAATTATTCTATTTACTTTCGGCTGATAGCTACTAAATTTTTTATTTTCGGCTGGAATATTAATATCATAATCTGCGTTATCGACTTTTTTACTTTCGTCTGGGATTGGACAATCTGCATTACCATTTTTTTTACTTCCGGCTCGACTAACACAATCTGCATTATCGACTTTTCACTTTCGGCTAACTTTAACAGTATGTTTTGTAGACCGATAATAGATGCTGCGTTCCCTCGTCCATGATAGAATGTCTTTTCGTTGTCGCATGAAACAATATAAAGCCCTTCGATGCTTGTTACTCTTGATAATACCACATAAAGCAATTGCGGGGAATGTACCTTGGGGTATTCATAGACTATCTCGCTGAACGTTCCACCCTGATATTTATTAACTGTTACTGTACATGCCGATACCAAAGGCAGGTGATTCCATTTGGCGATAATGGTTTTATTATTATTCATTGGAATAGTTGATGTTTTTCGGTCGAGAGGTACTGCCAACCGACTAATATTATTAGCTTGCATGTAAGCAACAGCTTTCTTTCTCGTTTTTCACTGATTTTAGGTGAGTCGGGAAATTCCATCCAAACCCGCGTTACCTCGCCATCGCTATCAAACTCAATAAAGACAACTTTGCCTAGAGCACCGTTTGCTAAGTCATCTGAAATATCTACATTCGTTGTTATAATGTATGTTCTATTCAAGATTAATGTTTTTTCATACGGTAAACCTCCAGTGTCTATAACCGACATTTTATGTAACTTTTGACGTACAAATGAGTCTTGTTCTCCATTTTGACAACCAATGTAAATGTCCTTTGCTACCGATATAAGGGTACGACGGAGTTTTTAGTTAGGAACAGACGTATTTCTTGTGGACAAAGTCGGTCAGCTTCTTCTTTCGAGAAAAACCTTGACTTAATCAAATTTAGTTCCGATTCTTCTAATGGCATTCCATTGCCAATTTTGGTTAATAGTAATGAGAAAACTGCATTACCTTGGCGCATAACTTCTTCCAATTCGTAAAGCTTGAGGTCACGCCACAAAGTGAGCCCTGTAATTCGTTGTTTTATTTGCCTATAAATTGGTGTAGCTCGAACTGGAGGCAATTGCCGTAAGTCACCAAGAAATATTACATCCATCCCAAGAAAGTTTGTTTGGAAATTGCCAGTAATTTGCTTCAATCTCGAATATGCTCTCTGCTCTATATTTGCCATTCGCATCAGTTCATAAAATTGTTCTTTTGGCATTAAATTTTTCCGTTTTTTAGCGATAGCACCTAGTTTGTTCAGAGTTGCTAGTCGAATGTCACTATTCATATACACATTTTCCTCATGCCGATAAGGTAAATGTAGAGTCACCATCTCGCGCATGTACTCATTGATATCTGTGGCCATGTCATAATTTCTTTATCGTATTATGCGTGGATCCTTTCGTTTGGTGTAGCTGCGTTGTGCATTGCATGTGTAATTTGCAACAAACTGGGTGAGTGTTGTGTTTTCATGTTTTCTGACTTCTTTTCATACTTATCAAATCAGTTTTCCGCAGTTTATCTCGTCGAATTTTTTTTGTATTTTTCTAATACGTTGTCGTTCAAATGCGCGTTGCGATATACTACATACGAGTACATATATCATGTTTCCATGAACGAGGTTGAGTTAGGTTGGATTGAGATTAGGTTTTCGTTAAATTTCAAAATGGCGTCGATCGTTTGCCATGGAAGTGAGTAGGTCGAGTTGAAAATGTTACAGCAAAGTACATTATAAATACACTTTTGACTTTTGTATTGCGTTCTTAATTTTTTGTTAATATTTTTTTGTTGTATTCAATTATAGTAACATTTTTTTATGGTGGTAACAATAAAAATCCCTTATGTATATTTCTCTCGCCATTTTGGTTTTCAACTCTACTCAATTCCACTAGCTTCGTTGAGTTCAAACTGACTTAACGAAAATCTAACTCCAGCCTCGTTTCCATGAACACCAACCTTACATGGAAACAAGCTAATATACTACTACTGAAGAACTTTTTGACATAAGTTCTCTTAACAAATACCAAGCAGCTTCTTGACTCGTATTTAGCATATCAATGCTCGTCTTTCTCATTATTTCCACTATGTCAAACTCCGGGTGTCCATCCATTGTTGTAACAATTTGGCGTTATAAGTTAGTAATGTCTCTATTGGTTTTATTCACGTACTCTACAATATAGACAGCACAAGAGTATTCTTCCGTGATAAATTGTATGTCCATATTTGATTTTAAAATATTAAAGATGAACGGGTTGAATGGATTGTGGCATTTTTCTGCTGGCTCACGTTTTAAGAAAACGCTTGGTCGAGTAATTCCAGCACGAAGGACATTCAAATAGTAATCGAAATAATTTTTTTGTCTCAGTAAAACGTATCAATTTCAGGATAGTCGTTACTTTCTAGATCAATCCTGATGCTCTTATGTTATGCTCTAATGTTGAGCATATTGAGCAAACTCCGCTTCTGAATTCTTCATAGGTGTCAGTATTGTTGTAGAACGGCATGGCATAAAAGGGGCTTCGAATCGACACTTTTGAGGTGTATTAGCAAACAGAAACTATTTTCTCGATTAATGCCGATTAATTAATCGATTTGAAACAGAAACTATTTTTTCGATTAATGCGATTGAATCTGGCTTGTTGGCCCCAAGGGGGCTTCTGGAGCATTCTCGAGCCAAAGTAAAATGTGTGCATGAGGACTGCCACGAAGACGTTTCATTTCTTTGACTGGAGAATACTCATTAATACACTAAACAGTTTATTAAAATATAAAGCACAAGTTACTGCATCTTCATTTATGAGTGTACTTTTTTCAATAAAACTCAACTGAGCAGCTTCTCTCTTTGAAATTTCAAACCCGTTGTTTTACACAATGTTTGTAGTAATCTAGTCCAACCGATATCATTCGCGCTCATCGTGAAAAATAGGGTAGGCTTACCGAGTTGCCTGATCATGGCGAAAAGGTCACGTTTACGTTGAGACCAATACCATCATGAATTCGGTATGCATAGTAAAAAAGCAAAATTACTTTCGATACAATTATTAATTTATTCATCTGACTCAATTTGTTGTCGAGTGATATTTGCATCTTTACCAACATGTTTGAAGGCGACGGTTAGGCTATCATGAACTCTTAACCTCATCATTTTCATGGCCATGAAAAGTAGATGATAAGGAGTTACACCCCGCCGATGATTTTTCCGTGCTCTGCATTCTCTTACTTGTTCCAGTAAACCATTTTTCGATTTCAACCCAATTTTCGGCGATTCATTAGCACGTTCATTTTCAAGTCCCGCTCTCATTTGTACACTGCTTGATTTTGGCATACATTCTTGCAAAACTCTGACACCAGTTGGAACAGGCATTGCACTCGTTGATGGTTCGTTGATTATTGGCGGTTTAGTAACATCCACTAAATCGATTATACTTTGTGGATAAACTGTGTACAAATATCCTTGCGCTAGTTCCAATTTGCTCTTCCCTGTTTTTGATTGAATTTTCGGCGGAGAATTTCCAGACATTTTTTTAGGCCACTTCGTTGTTCGTTCGCATTTTCACTCACTATACAATGTCCAAAATAAAGCACACGAAACCAAATTTATTGTTTAGGCATTTCTTTCCTAAAATAATATGTATGTACTTACATATTATATGTTAAACACTTTTATTTAAGTTTCGAATATTAACACATTACCTATGACAGCGTGATTTTAGACACAATTTTTAATAAGAATTTCTTTCAACACTTTTCGCACCATCATTTTTAGTCGTTCCGCGGTATTATACGAGCAAGAACAAGAACGACTTAGGAAAAGCAAATTATTTACAAACCTACTTTCGATTGTTCGGATGAAATTTGTTATTGTATTGCTATGTAAAATGTGTGTTGATTTATTTTCGTTATACGATTTGTTTTCCGAATATAAAAAATTATGTTACACTTTCACGACTGTCACAGAATTTCTTTTCAATATTCTTTCTTCTTTCAACTTCAAAAAACATTTTAGAATACAACTTAAGAAATAGCCAAGTTCCATCTCAATTGGCCATACTCCAGAACTTTTTCCAAAAACTGGATTAGTATTGCACGACAGATAACGCGGTGTTAACCAACATTTTTTATTATCTACTTATAACAAATTAATTAAAAATATAAATCAAAGTCAATAAGTATTGGACAGAGCGAATCGAATTATACTATGGTATAAACGTAGTTAATATATAAACTTGTGCCTAGCGGCGGGACACAATACTATAGATAACTGTGAGCTGTCACAGAGAAAACACACGATGTATATCGCGCTGTCCATTATATTATATAAAATAAAGATATTGAATTCAAAATAATACTAATCATCTTAGTAGATTTTTACTTGTTTACCATAACATCGAGAGTGGTAACAATTGGCGACGAGGATAACGGCTGTAATTATAAAATATTTTACAATAGTGAAAGAAAAAAAAAATTATCATCGAAATGGCCGAGATGGAAAAATTGGTTAATGCATTAACTGAATTAGTAAAAAAACTTGGTACACCTGTAAATGTACCAAGTGGAGAACATCGAATGGAAAGCCTTGCCAACAGCATGCAAGTTTTCCGTTACGATCCTTATGAGGGACACACATTCGAGGCGTGGTATCGACGATACGAGGAAATATTCCAGGAAGACGCCAAATCCCTCAACGATGCAGCAAGAATTCGTTTGATTTTGCGCAAGTTGACGCAAATGCTCATGGCAAATTTAAAGATATTATTCTTCCGAAAACTTCAAAGGATTTTTCATTCGCTGAGGTTGTGAAGAAACTGAAAGACGCTTTTGGACGACAGGAATCGTGGTTTAATACTCGGTACCTATAACGAAAAATTGTAATATCTATAAATGTAGTAATAAAGTAAAAAAAAAAGTATGCCATTTCTATCTCCCCCAAGAAATAGCTAAGTTCCATCTTAATTAGCCATATTCCAGAGCTTCATCAAAAAAATATTTTAGAATCCCATTTCCATCGTCAGTGCTAAATTTCATCATGATCTGTTAAGAAATAGCCATGTTCCATCTTAATTTTTTCATGTTCCAGAAATTTATCAAAAAACTAGTTTAGATTGCCATTTCTATCGTCCATGACAGATTTCATCATAACCGGTTGAGAAATGGCCAAGTTCCATCTAAATTGGCCATAATCCAGAACTTTGTCCAAAAATCATTTTAGAATCCCATTTCTATCGCCCATGTCAAATTTCATCATAAGTTGTTAAGAAATAACCAAGTTCCATCTTAATTGGCCATATTCCAGAACCTTATCAAAAAAACATTTTAGAATCCCATTTCCATCGCCAGTGCCAAATTTCATCATAATCTGTTAAGAAATAGCCAAGTTCCATCTTGACTGGCCATATTCCAGAAACTTATAAAAAAAACCTTTTAGAATCATATTTCCATCGCCAATGCCAAATTTTATCATAATCGGTTGAAAATAGCCAAGTTCCATCTAAATTGGCCATATTCCAGATCTTTGTCCAAAAATCATTTTAGAATCCCAACATTTCCATCGCCCACGTCAAAGTTCATCATAGTCGGTTAAGAAATTGCCAAATTCTATCTTACTGGCCGTTTTCCATAGCTTTATTAAAAAAATATTTTTGAATCCCATTTCCATCGCCCATGTCAAATTTTATCATAATTTGTTAAGAAATAACCAAGTTTTATCTTAATTGGCCATATTCCAGAACCTTATCAATAAAATCATTTTAGAATCCCATTTCCATCGCCGGTGCCAAATTTCATCATAATCGGTTAAGAAATATCCAAGTTCCATCTTAATTGGCCATGTTCCAAAACCTTATCAAAAAAATATTTTAGAATCCCATTTCTATTGCCCATGTCAAATTTCATCATAATTGGTTAAGAAATAACCAAGTTTCATCTTAATTGGCCTTATTCCAGAACTTTATCAAAAAACTAGTTCAGAATCCCTTTTCTATCGCCCATGTCAAATTTCATCATAATCGGTTAAGAAATAGCCAACTTCCATTTTAACTGGCCATATTCCACAACTCACTCTAAAAACTAGTTTAGAATCCCACTTCTACCCCCCCATGTCAAATTTCATCATAATCGGTTAAGAAATAGCCAAATTCCATCTTAATTGGCCGTATTCCAGAGCTTTATCAAAAAAACATTTTAGAATCCCATTTCCATCGCCAATGCCAAGCTTCATCATAATCTGTTATGAAATAGCCAAATTCGATTTAAATGGCTATATTCCAGAACTTTATCAAAAAAACGTTTGAGAATTCTATTTCCTTCGCCAATGCCAACTTTCATCATAATCGGTTAAGAAATGGCCAAATTCCTGTTATATTGGCCATATTCCAGAACTTTTTCTAAAAACTAATTTAGAATCCTATTTCGATCGCCCATGTCAAAGTTCATCTTAATCGGTTAAGAAATAGCCAAGTTCCATCATAATTGGCCATATCTCTTAACTTTATTAAAGAACTAGTTTAGAATCCCATTTGTATCCCTTATGTCAAATTTCATCAAAATTGGTTAACAAATAGCCAAGTTCCAATTTAACTTGCCATATTCCAGAACTTAATCTAAAAACTAGTTTAGAATCCGATTTCTATCGCCCATGTCGAAAAAAATATTGTAGAATCCCATTTCCATCGCCTGTGCCAAATTTTATCATAATCTGATAAGAAATAGCCAAGTTCCATTTTAATTGGTCATGTTCCAAAAATTTATCAAAACACAAGTTTAGATTGCCACTTCCATCGCCCATGCCAGGTTTCATCATAAACAGTTGAGAAATGGCCAAGTTTCACCTAAATTGACCATA
Source organism: Tipula vernalis (assembly GCA_958295665.1). Taxonomy (NCBI): domain Eukaryota; kingdom Metazoa; phylum Arthropoda; class Insecta; order Diptera; family Tipulidae; genus Tipula; species Tipula vernalis. The sequence continues at coordinate 305,301,235 of OY282559.1, forward strand.
TTCCAGAACTTTGTCGAAAAATCATTTTAGAATCCCATTTCATCATAATTTGTTGAGAAATAAATAAGTTCCATCTTAATTGGCCATATTCCAGAAACTTATAAAAAAACTAGTAACTAGAATCCATTTCTATCGCCCTTGTCAAATTTCATGTTAATCGGTTAAGAAATAGCCAGTTTCCATTTTAACTGGCCATATTGCAGAACTTTCTCTAAATACTAGTTTAGAATCCCACTTCTACCCCTATATCAAATTTCATCATAATCGGTTAAGAAATAGGCGGTTAATTGACCGTATTCCAGAGCTTTATCAAATAAAACATTTAGAATCTAATTTCCATCGCCAATGCCAAGCAACATCATAATCTTTTAAGAAATAGCCAAGTTCCATCTTAATTGGCCATATTCCTGAATTTTATCAATATAACGTTTCAGAATCTTATTTCCTTCGCCAATGCCAACTTTCATCATAATCGGTTAAGAAATGGCCAAATTCCATCTAAATTAGCCATATTCCAGAACTTTATGAAAAAACTAGTTTAGAATCCATTTCTATTGCCTATGTCAATTTTCATGATAATCATTTAAGAAATAGCTAAATTCCATTTTAACTGGCCATATTCGAGAATTCACTCTAAATACGAGTTTAGAATACCACTACTATACCCTATATAAAATTTCATCATAGCCGGTTAAGAAATAGCCAAATTCTATTTTAGTTGGCCGTATTCAAAAGCTTTATCAAAAAAACATTTTAGAATCCCATTTCCATCGCCAATGCCAAGTTTCATTATAATCGGTTAACAAATAGCCAAGTTCCATCTTTCTTTTCGTATTCTAGAACTTCATTAAAAACTAGTTTAGATTCCTATTTCTATTGCATATGCCAGATTTCGTCATAATCGGTTGAGAAATAGCCAAGTTCCATCTAAATTGGCCATATACCAGAACTTTATCAAAAAAACGTTTTAGAATCCCATTTCTATCGCCAATGAAAAATTTCATCATGAACGGTTAAGAAACAGCCAAGTTCCATCTTAATTGGCCATATTCCAGAACTTTATCAAATAACTAGTTTAGAATCCCATTTGTATCCCTTATGTAAAATTTAATTATAATCGGTTAAGAAATAGCCAAGTTCCATTTTAACTGGCCATATTCCAGAACTTAATCTAAAATCTAGTTTAGAATCCCATTTCTATCGCCCATGTCGAAAAAAATATTTTTGAACGCCATTTCCATCGCCAGTGCCAAGTTTCATCATAATCGGTTAAGAAACAGCCAAGTTCCATCTTTATTGGTCATGTTCCAGAAATTTATCAAAACACTAGTTTAGATTGCCAAGTTCCATCTAAATTGGCCATATTCCAGAACTTTGTCGAAAAATCATTTTAGAATCCCATTTCCTTCGCCAGTGTCAAATTTCATCATAATCTGTTGAGAAATAGTCAAGTTCCATCTTAATTGTCCACATTCCAGAAATTTATAAAAAAACTAGTTTAGAATCCATTTCTATCACCCATGTCAAATTTCATGATAATCGGTTAAGAAATAGCCAGTTTCCATTTTAACTGGCCATATTCCAGAACTTTCTCTAAATACTAGTTTAGAATCTCACTTCTACCCCTATATCAAATTTCATCATAATCGGTTAAGAAATAGCCAAATTCCATCTTAATTGGCCGTATTCCAGAGCTTTATCAAAAAAACATTTTAGAATCCCATTTTCATCGCCAATGGTAAGCAACATCATAATTTTTAAGAAATAGCCATGTTCCATCTTAATTGGCCATATTCCAGAATTCAATACAACGTTTGACAATCCCATTTCCTTCGCCATTGTGAACTTTCATCATAATCGGTTACGAAATAGCCAAATTCCATCAAAATTAGCCAAATTCCAGAACCTTATCAAAAAACTAGTTTAGAATCCCACTTCTATCTTCTATATCAAATTTCATCATAATCGGTTAAGAAATAGCCATGTTCCATTTTAACTGGCCATATTCCAGAACTTTTTCTAAAAACTAGTTTAGAATCCCATTTCTATCGCCCATGTCGAAAAAAATATTTTAAAATCCCTTTTCCATCGCCCATACCAGATTTCATTATAATCGGTTGAGAAATGGCCAAGTTCCATCTAAATTGGCCATATTCCAGAACTTTGTCCAAAAATCATTTTAGATTGCCATTTCCATCGCCAGTGTCAAAATCATAATAATCGGTTAAGAAATAGCTTAATTCTATTTTAATTGGCCGGATTTCAGAGCTTTATCAAAAAACATTTTAGAATCCCATTTCCATCGCCAGTGCCAAGTTTCTTTGTAATCGGTTTAGAAATAGCCAAGTTCCATCTTAACTGGCCATATTCCAGAACTTTTTCTAAAAACTAGTGTAGAATCCCATTTCAATCGCTCATAACAAATTTCGTCATAATTTTTTGAGAAATAACCAAGTTCTATCTTAATTGTCCATATTCCAGTACCTTATCAATAAAACATTTTAGAATCCAATTTCCATCGCCAGTGCCAAATTTCATCATAATCTGTTAAGAAACAGCCAAGATCCATCTTAATTGGCCATATTCTAGAACTTTATCAAAAAACTAGTTCAGAATCGCTTTTCTATCGCCCATGTCAAATTTTAACTGGCCATATTCAGGAACTCACTCTTAAAACTAGTTTAGAATCCCACTTCTATCTAAATAGCCAAATTTTCCAGAGCTTTATCAAAACAACATTTTTGAATCTCATTTCCATTCATCGCAAATGCCAAATTTCATCATAATCGGTTAAGAAATAACCAAGTTCCATCTTAAGTGGCCATATTAAAGAACTTTATCAAAAAACTAGTTTAGTTTCCCACTTACATCGCCAGTGCCAAATTTCATCATAATCGGTTAAGAAACAGTCAAGTTCCATCTTTTTTCATATTCCAGAACTATTTCTAAAAACTAGTATTGAATCCCATTGCTATTGCCCATGTCAAATTTCATCATATTCGGTTAAAAAATAACCAAGTTCCATTTTAACTGGCCATATTCGAGAACTCACTCTAAAAACTAGTTTAGAATCCCATTTCTATCCCCCCATGTCAAATTTCATCATAATCGGTTAAGAAATAGCCAAATTCCATATTGATTGGCCGTTTTCCAGAGCTTTATCAAAAAACATTTTTGAATCCCATTTCTATCGCCAATGAAAAATTTCATCATGATAGGTTAAGAAACAGCCAAGTTCCATCTTAATTGGCCATATTCCAGAACTTTATCAAATAACTACAATAGTTTAGGATCCTATATTCGTTAGGAAATAGCCAAATTCCATTTTAACTGGCCATATTCCAGAACTTTTTCTAAAAACTAGATTTCTATCGCCCATGTCGAATTTTATTAGAATCGGTTAAGTTAACAGCCATGTTTGAAATGAACCTATAAGAAATTAAAGACAAGGTTCCGTCATATGAAGAACCAATAAATCGTTTAATTATTTATGATCAATCCGATCAGTGATTACACCCAAAAACAAATATTTGAAAATAGTGAATGTATTGCATTCTAAAAATAGAAAATTGATTTTAGAAAGATTTTTTTTAATCCCTATTTCGCTGTTTTCGTCGATTGAGATCAAAATTTATTCAGAGGTTTTGTAATATTCATCAACGTAAAATAGAAACCAAGAGAAGAGAATTTAGTTATTCATGAGAAAATAAAAATCATATTTTTGTGATGTATTGTATACAAAACAAAAGAGCATCTTGTAAAATATTTTTTTGATGTCTGATCACTCTTTCGTAATTTCGCCTAAATGTTTATTATAAAAATAAAACATCTATTGGCCGCTGCAATTTAAATCGCCGTCAACTACTCACACACAGCCAAAATACTAATTTGAATTTTGGAATACACAACGCAAAGAGCAAACCAAAAAATTATACAGTCACATAAAAATAATCAAATTAATTTGTAAATTTTCTTATCACGGAAAAATTATTACAAAAAAAATATTTTTTCGTGGTTTTTTGTCAAATGATAAGACTTCAATATAAAATTCGTTTTTATTAATATTTTTCTGATTTGATATTTTCTGTAATCAAATTTTTTATTTCCAATTTATCCATGTATTAATGCTTAGTAAAAAAAAACAAACAAACACTGTGTTTGTGTGTTAATTACAGTGGACTCAAAAAATTAATGACGGGACAGATATGTAGATGTACAACAGAAAACAAAATTAAAAAAAATTAAAAATTTTATTTTTTATTTAATTTTTTTTTGTTTTTTTTGTTTTTATTATTTTGTTGTGTTTTTGTTTTGATGTTTATTTCAGTATTTAATTGATTATCAATGCAAAATGTCCGTTTGGTGTTTTGTGTGTTACAGTGTTTTTCTCGGTTAAGCTAGTTCTTATAAATGTATCTACTTGTGTGTTTGTTAAATTATTAATTTATTTATAATAATTTGTATTATTTTATCTACTGTATATTATATAAAATTCAATTGTTGTTGTGATCTTTATCAGTTTTATAGTGATAATAATTCTAATATCAATAAATTCATTTAAGTAAATAAAATTAAATTACAAAAAAAAATTTGTTATACTTTTGTCAACTGTTCTTATCGTATCTCTTCAAAATAAAAAAAAAATAAATAAAAAAAGTGTTTATAGTGTGACATTATACAGTAAAACGTGTAATTGTGTGTATATAGTAAAATGATAACAAAAAAATTATAATTTTGACGTTTCTAATGTCTGGATATCGAAAACTTTGAAAACCAACGAAAAATAATACAAAAGACACTGGAAATTGTCGATCGTCATAATAAAGTTTTGCGCTATTTTACAAACAAAATAATTTTTAACTACCAATACGTATTTGTGTATTGTTGTGCGAGAAAAGCAACCCAACTACAGTAGTTTCTTAAGTTTATTTTATTTTAAACTTAACTTTGGAATAAAGAAGAAATATAATACAATATACCTAATATAAATGTGTATACAAAACAACTACTAAAAAAAACTTGTTTTGTTGTTATATCTTCGGTTTGTCTTAATGTATTTTAAACGTGATCGCTAAATTATAAGTGAATTTAAAAAAATCATTCTGTGTATAGAAAAAAAAATAAAAAAAAAGTTAGTATACAAATATTGTGTGTTGGTAAATGTGTCATCGGTATCATATGACGTAATTTTTCTTAAAAAATATTGTATATAAAATTAGTCTTGTGGTTTAAAAAGTAAACGAAAAATACAACTAATAAGATGAATCGATCAAAAACTAACAACAATAGTAAAAATAATCCGAAAAACGTAACCAAATCGGTATCGGTTAAAAGTAAGAATTCAAAAAAAGGTAGCAACAGCAACAATAATAATGGTAATAAAAGTGTAAGTGAGCGTGTAAATGTGAGTGCAAATAAAAGTGATACACCTATCATAAATACGGATATCAATGATAATAATAATAACAATACAATTAATGGTGCCACAATGACAACGGCTAATCCAACGATTCAACAACCATTGAAACGTTCAAATAGTTTTGTTTTAGAGAAATTGTCAAAACTGTATAGAAAAGTGTCTGGCAGCCAGGATGGACTAAATAAAATAAACCAAACCAGTACACCCAAACCGGTCGTTCATCCGATTCAACGAAGTTTTACCTTGACCGAAATACCACTGCGAAATAAGTATCGTGATTCACGTATTCGTGACTCTGTTTTAAAGCTGGAAGAATTAAGCGAGGAGAAAGATGAAAGTGGAACACTGTCAAATGAAGATGTTACGATACGAGAACATCCGCCAACACCATCCCCCCAACCGATCACCGATAACTATAAAACATACATTGACCAAACGGATAACGGACGTTACTCGCTCGATCCAAATCAATTCAGTGATTTTCAACGTAATGCAACCCTAACATCGAGCACGAATATATTCAGTAAATTGAAGCGTACCTTCAGCACAACCAAATCGGACAAAAACAAATACAAAACGCTTAACTCGAAATGGAATATGTCATTGCAAAGTCTTCAAAACATTGACACAATGGTTAGTTATGAAAACTTAAGTTTTGTCGATTACGATAAATTTAATACGTACGAAAAGCAATTGGAAAAAATTCTAAATTACCAGCAACAGCAACGACAACAATTACGCCAATCTATACATTCATTGAATATACCAACATCATCATCATCGACATTAATGCAACCGCCAACTACATTTGATTTAACGGTGGTTAAGCGACGTGAAAAGAAACCGGCTGCTCGTCCAACATCCGCATCATTTCTATATAATCCGCGACATTCGCGTATCGCGTCCCAATTTGATTCGACGTACGAAAAAAATTTCGATGTTGACAAAAATGTGTATCGCCAAAGTTTTGACAGTCGCAAATTGGAACATTTTAATAAAGTGAATCGTGATTCGTTTCGTTTGTCGAATTGTAATTTATCGGATTTGACAAATGCCCTGTTGCTTGAAGGATATATGGATATTAAAAAACGGATTAAAATTGATATTTATGCTAAGGTAAGTGATGTCTCAATTTGTTGTTTTTTTATATGCTGAACAAATTTTTGGCGCCAAATTTATTTGCGCTTTGTTTTTATATTATACTTTCTGTTATAGAAAGTTGCGATTTTGCATACACATAGTGATGAAGACAATTTTTTATATGATCAATTCGTTGTTATTCGTTTGTATAGCAATTTATAATGTATTTAAGATGGGGAATAACCAGCCACATTTTTTACTACCGGTTCGTTAAAAATATCTACACCAGATTTTTTTGCTTTATTGATGAGGAATTTGTAGATTGGTATATATCATGTTTCCATGAACGAGGTTGAGTTAGGTTCGATTGAAATTAGGTTTTCGTTAAATTTCAAAATGGCGTCGATTGTTTCCATGGAAATGAGTAAGGTTGAGTTGAAAGTGTTACAGCAAAGTAAATTATAAATACAATTTGACTTTTGTATTGCATTCTTAATTTTTTCTTAATATTTTTTTGTTATATTAATTCATAGCAACATTTTTTTATGGTGGTAACAATAAAAATCCTTTATGTATATTTTGCTCGCCATTTTGGTTTTCAACTCCTACTCATATCCACTAGCTTCGTTGAGTTCAAACTGACTTAACGAAAACCTAACTGGATGGAAACATGCTAATATAAGCACTCCAAACAGCCAAAGCAGACCTGAAACTGCAAGCTGGCGATTTCGGTCTTAAAATTCGTGATATGTTCTGTAAACTACAAATCTGGTAAATATAAAAAGATTTAACAATATAACAGCTTGTTCTATAGACTTTAACAACCGGTCCCATAGAATCGGCTGCAGCTAGCATAACAAATTTAACATTTAATCTAATCGAAAGACCTTTTTCTTGCGCTTTTTGATTTGAAGCATGATGTGTAACGTGTAAGTGTAAAGGTTTTAAATCGCTTCCTAGCCTAATCCTCCAACCGAGGATTGTTTCATAGAACTGGGTTCTGTTTTTGGATAATACTTGGAGTTTCTATGTTGATTTTCACTAAAGCTAGCTCGAATGTTTTGACGGGCATATTTTCTCTAAGACCACTGTAATCGACATTGCTGTGGAGATTGGACAGGAACTTGCGATCTGGTCTCCACGGAATTTCTTTTTAATTTTTTCTCTTTAGGATTTAGAACCATCTCTTATAATTTTAAAGTTCCTGTTCTAAGAATTAAAATCATTTGAAAGCTTGGTTTGAAAAATGGTCTCATCCCTATAATATATTTCCAGAACGTTTCCAGTGGTTCTCATAACCTTTTTCTTCCTTTAACATTAGGACATTTGAAAGATACATGGATTGCTCCAAATTTGTAAACCCTTTGAAAAACTAGTATTAAAAGGAACGCGGTTCTACTTATGTCAAAGGGAATTATTCAACTTCTCTTAGATTTACTTTATAGAATACCTGACCATGGCCAATTTTAGACCAACAAAGTTATCATCGACAACGTAAAATTTTCGAAACCATCGAGAATCGCTAAATATGCAAAGGGTTTTTGTAAAAAAATATTTCAAATTATTTTTTGTTTTTTGATCTATTATAAATTCACAAATTAAGGGGAAAGGGGAAAAATAGGGTTCCGCTTTCTACAATTAAGTGGATCCGTTCCATGCTGGAACATCGTGAGATTACTGACAGACTAGGTGGTGAGTCAGTAACCATCAGGGCCGTAAAGGGCTGTCCCCATGGAGGCTTACTTCTGAGTAGCCATGGGTTTGATGTCCAGGACTATGCGGATGATGTAGTTGTCATAATCAGAGGCAAGTTTGATGGGGTAATTTCTGATCGCATGCAAAATGCACTCAATATAATATGGCAGTTGTGTTACCAGTAAGGACTCAGTGTCAATCCAAACAAAACTGTCATTGTTCCTTTTACGAGGAGGAAAAAGCTCGCGCTTACAAGCGTTCAAGATAAAGCCACCAAGGCTTTCTCGGCCTGTCAAAGACTCTATGGGCGTACTTGGGGACTACAACCAAAAATGATCTACTGGTCATTTCTTACAATCATTAGGCCTATGGTCACCTAAGCATCGGTTGTATGGTGGCCTAAAACTGATCCGAAGCCAGCGCAAACTTTATTGAGTAATGTTCAGCGTATAGTCTGCATCGCTATTACGCGTTCAATGAAAACATGTCCAACCGCTGCGATATAGTCACTTTTAGGACTGACACCGTTACACCTGCATGTTAAAAAGGATGCTGCAATTATGGCCCTTAAAATGCAGGCGGAAGGAAATATCAAACCAGGCAATATGGTGGGTCATCGGGAAATCCTTAAGGAATTTCAGACAGACACTACCATAGGAATGCCTGCCAACTGTATGCCAGCTAAACTGGACTTCCACAAACCATTTTGTGTTAGGTTACCTGACCGGGTTGTGTGGAGTGCAGGTTCCTTTGAGCGAAGGTCTATGGTATGGCTTACAGATAGATCAAGGGCGGCGATAGAATATACGGGAGTGGCACTGCCCTCTCAAAGCCCTTGGGTACCAATGCTACCGTTTTTCAACCAGAAGTACATGCTATAGAACTTTGCGATAGGATAGGCATAACAAAAGGCCTTAAACGATGCATAAATTTATATTGTTTCAGACAGCCAATGGTCTTAAAGGCTCTTAGGTCTTGTACCGTTGAGTCAAGGCTAGTATGGGATTGTCTGAAGGTTATTAAACATCTGGCAGCGCGAGGCAGCTGATGACCTCGCTCGCGAGGGTTCTGCCTCTCCATTTATTGCGGCGTCACTAAGGGACACCTTAGAGCCGCGGTAAAAGGCTGGGAGGATGTTCAAAAGTCCTCCTAGTGGCGCAGAATTCCAGGTTTGCGACAGGTGAAGAAATTTATATCACTTTCGTCTGTCAGGGTTAAGGAGTGTCTTGAACTTAGAAAACCTGAGTTGAGGTTGCTTACTGGCTTCCTCACAGGTCATGTCACATTAAGGTATCTCCTTAAGAAGATGGGCCTAAGTACGACAGATGGATGCCGCTTCTGTGATCTTGAAACGGAATCAGCGGAACATAGGCATGCCAATGCCCAGCCATTTTCCAGCAAAGACTGTAACATCTAGGAGGGAGAACAATGAGCCCAGATAGTATGTATCTTGTACCGGCCGGTAGTATTATCAGATTCATTAAGAGCCTGAATATTGACTGGACGGATAATTAAGCAGGGTTCAGCACAATAGATCTTTTAGGTCGCAGTGCGAGGTGGCTTACCGCACACATGGCCCTTCAACAATAATAAATAAATAATAAGGTTTATTCACAAGGATTTAAAAGCGATTTTCTATTGAAAGCTTTGTTGTTTTTCGAACGAAGATCTGTACTAGGGCGCTTTCACATAGGGGAGAATAGGTGCGCTAATATTTAAACTTTGATCTTTATTGAGGTCACTTCTGGGTTGAAATTTTTTTTTCAGAAAAACTGTTTTGCCTGTCAACAATATTTAACTATTTCTACAAACATTTGCTATCTTTAATTTTGGAGAACAAATTGTTGTTTAAAAATGTCGCTGCACTTTAAAGAATTAATGAAATTCATGACATTTTAAGAATGCAGGCCACCAAGTTGTTTTAGGAAGAATAAACATTTCTCGATACACAAGAGAATTTCGGAGGAGGATCAATAATTTTAGCTAGAGATCAGGTACAGGTTCAAACAATGTTGTTAAACATTGTCCTTGTGTATACAACTCATATTGATTTTTGTTATCCAAATTGTTTTTGTCTCATATGCCGTATTTTTGTTCAAATGTACAAAATTTAATTTTTGGTTTGTTTATGAAGGAAGCATTTTTTGAGTGGTTATCTTTGTAGTTTTGATGGAGAGGGTCGGAAAATCCTGAACGAATAAAAAATGTTTTATTAACAAATATTTCAATAACGTGTGGTTAAAGCTGCGGCGGTTGGATCGGGAGGTACCGGGTTCGAATCCCGATAGGGGCGGGATGCAAAAGGGATTTTTCATCATCTGGTTACGATCGGTGATGAAGATGAACACATATATGACTCCCTGTTGAGAGTGCAGAATCCATGGGCCGACGCACCTTTCATGTCAGCACTATAGGTTGGCATGCAGCAATGCAATGTGCAGGTGGTTTATACAAAACGGGTCTATAGCCGTACATCCTCGATTTGGCTACTCCAGGCGTAAAGTAGGACGGTAAAAGTAAACTGCGAAAGAGTTGGGAGTGACTTGAGCCCCAGAACAGATTGCAAAGATTAAAACCAAAAAAAAAAAAAAAGTTGCAACAGACTAGTGACCCCTAAACTGCATGCTGCAAATGAGTTTAAGCTAACAATAAAATCATTAATCAATTTGATCAATTCCATTGCATCCTATGTACTTAGTACTATTTGAGATCGATAAGTATTTACTAGAATTAGACTTCTGGTCCACGTTTGATTCAACCTTTATTTTCTTGATGGTTGTTTGCAATACGAGTTTTGTATTATTACACTTTTCTGCCGAACTGAATTGATGAAGATCATGATATCAATTCATTTGTCTGATCAGCAGCATCTATATCAGGAGTACGAAATCTCCACTTGGGACGCTGCTACAATTTGATGAAATATTCGTTTGACCATCGTTTCCAAAATTGCTGTATTGAATATTGCAATCGCTGGTACCTAGTTAATCGGTTAAAATCGAGATTCAGAAATGCCAAATTATGTCCGCGGGATTTAAATCTGGATCTATTCAGGACGCGCAATGCCCTGATGAAATTATGCGAAAAACCGTTATTTCTGAATCTGACAATAACATAACTTTGTTAAAGTTAATTTTCATAGATTGTTGTACCTGTTGGTATACCTGGCTCAGCAATAGCGCAGCTCATAACAATAGCGTAATATTCTAACTTTTGAGTGGTGCAACACATGATTTGGCGCAAAGCAGGTTTATCTGGTAACTAATCTGTGAAGCATCGCCGAATCCATGCGATTCTATTCTTTTAATAGGATTCAAACTCATAATCGACCTTGAAATTTCCGTTTTTTAAAATTTACTTCACTTCAATAACAGAGTCGCCTTAAAAGTCCCATTTAATTTTGAAAATCCCAACGGTAGAATCCTTTTGATCAGGAACTACTTCTTTACCGATAGATAACCATTTAGTTAACTGAAACTCTCCCTTAGTGAGGAGCAAACTAATGTTAGACCTTAAATTCCTTTTTTCCTTCTGCAATGCTATTTGCGTCTGACATAAAAATCAGTGAGCAAGTTCTGAGATACCGTTGGGAAGGTAGTTGGTTTAGAGACCTTATCGCCAGAAAGCGGGCCGTTGCTGTACCGTAAGTGACGGTATTGAATTGATATTTACGATCATCCTTATGAGCATTGATTTGTTAATACATCGGGTTAAATATTTAGTCCTGGCATGAAGCAATTATTCAATGACAACCAGCATATGATTTAGCGTTATATACTGTCATCCTTCTTGAAACGTGACGCGCGTCCTCAATTGAGAAATGGTTTCTAGGCTTCATGTCTTCGATAATATAAAACTTTGGTATTTCTTTCCGCACACTTCATCAATGTTGCAACAAAATAATTAAACCGACGGTAGCTGAGTTGGAGATTTCATCTTTCCACAAATCACATATCCGAAAACTGTTGCTTGAAAAGCTTGTTGTTTTGTGAGTTACAACTGTTGACTGTAATATCTGCGACGAGCTAGTATTCTCCGAAATAAATCTTGCGTAAGATGGAGTTGCATGGATAGAACTCTTTTCGGACTTTGCAGCCGATACAGATATACCTGGTGCTGATTTATTAGAGTTTACGATTAACTGACTTTCTTTTCATTCCTCAACTTTGGATGAAACCGGACGATGCAGCAGGGGACCTGACTCGACAATTTTGATATTCAACAAGGTTTTCTTTTACATTTGTGGCACGTGAACTTGGAACAACAAGTTCCCTATGTGATGTATTCCAAAACAATTTATTCGTAGTTTTTTGTCGTAGACCCTTGACTTTTTCTACGGTAATAAAATGAACTTGTTACATTTAAATAGGATGATTGCCTTTGTAATATAAACAAGATTTATGATTTTCCACGGTGGATAGCAAAGCTTGAGTTGCTTTCTGGGACTTCCATATATTAGGTTGACAACTTGTACCTTACCATACTTGTCTACGGTTCTTTTGATTTCGATTTTGTGGCGTGACGCTGGGTCAAGTAATTGAAAAACATGATAGATAAAGAGCTTTCAGTGCATTGAGAGCATTAAATTGTTTCCAAAACAAATCCATGAATAACCTCTCTGGAAGGGGTTTGATAGAAGATACCGATTTGTCAGAAGGGAATTTTATTTTCAGTAAACCGGGGAACGATAGCGATCGACAAATTTTCTTCTCATTTTTGCATTACAGGCTTTTATAATATGTATCAGTTGTTATTTGACACCCCCTATAGTTAACCCCCTATAGGTTGATAACCGATCATCAGTTGGAAAGATTCCTGGTCTGTTCTCGGAGTTGCCTTTCAAGGCATTTAGTTTAAATATGATTGCTTGGTGCTTAGAGGGTAACGCTCGCTGACTTCCCAGCTCATTCCTCTTGGGAAACGTCTAGGACTGACAATGGTATGGTCTACCACCCACCCGAGAGCGATTCTGCGGAACCTGAAGATATTTCCTACTTTACAAAGCACGACATCCAGTATCGAGCAAGCTTCGTCAGAACTGCCCCTTTGGTTCGTGCATTGACGGTCCAACAAGTTTTCAAATTACTCAATCAGAACATTTGGTGAAGCATAGCAACTATAAATATAAATTCCTTGAACTTTAACCCTGAAGCCGATTCTTGAAATAGAAAACGATCGCAAGATTAAATAGCCACTCTTTTAGTAGTATCGATCACCCATTTTACACTATTTTTATTCCTGTCTTGCTCACTAATAATGGCTATGTCAAGTCCTAGCTCGCGCACTGTTTGCGGTAAGTGGTCTTGTACTATCTCATAGCGAGTAAAGTTTAACTGCAATAATATCATGGCTTAGGATTTTTCAACGATCTCTTGATAGCTGGGCATTATATAGAGCCCACTATGTGGTTATCCTTGCCTTTACCATGACACCGGTAAGAGTTTGATGGGTTTACGTAGGTCTTAACAAAGTAACCTCCCGCAGTCAGTGCGACGGGTAAAGCCACTACAATTGTTGTTGTACCACAAACATCGTCATATTGACTAATTATTGCCTATCTTATCTTTGGTTGTGACGTCGTCAAGATGTTTATTCTCAACAAGCTGCTTATTCGGCTGAGTCAATGCTTTGACATGAACGTTTTCACTCAATATAGCACCAAGCGAAGGTTTAAATGCCGCAGTTTGTGCTGTTTTAGTTTCTGTTAATTAAAGAGGACCCGAGAGGCCAAAGTTTTAAAGCGGGTCCGTGGATTGGCTTATAAGTTCAACGCTGGTAAACTAAAATCACCAAAGGCTATGAATACGATTAAGAAGCGAACGGGGTTGCCACAGAATCGTAGGACGACACAAGAACTGAGCTACTTAATACTCTCCTACCAGATGAACTACCGGAAGAGACTGAGTCACATATAGCTGATTGCGACAAACGGTACTTCTGCAGCAGTGGATGATCCCCCCCCCCATTCAAGTGGGAGGAGGTCTCGTCAAACGAAACAAATCACCCGGTCTGGACAACTTGAACGCTGACATAATAAAAATGACTTGGCCAATCATTAGTCCCAGCATAATAACGTTATTAAACAGTTACCTATAACTCGGGCACTTTTCTAAGATATGGAAAATGGACGTTATCAGGAAACCAACGGCGACAGAGGTCCGATGTCAACAAAGTCCTATCGACCTATTATATGCACTCCTTCCCCCTTTTGGATACACTCTTGGAAAAAATACTTACTACCGCGTTAAACCGCGAATCGAGCAAAGTGGACTGTTCTCCGGCAAGCAATTTGGTTTTCGAAGTGGAAGATTTACTGATGATGCAATTGACCGCCTGAATAACTATGTTATCCACCAAAGTGCAAATACGTGATGGGTATGTTTGTCGACTTATCTGAAGCATTTGACAATCTTACGTGTCCTAGTATTTCGGCGAGTCTGCCAGTCTATATCTTCCCTAAAAACATTTATGTAATACTTCATAATAATTTTTCACTTTGGCGATAAAGTGGCATCAATCATGGACAAGTTCGGTTCAGTGTCCAAGAGCATCACTAGAGCTCTTGGAACATGTACGTCAAGAGGATCAGGTACCTGTCATACGAATTGACCCAAAACACCTGGTTGTAGAAATACTTACCAATTTCTTATGTTTGCTGGTTTGAATATACAGTTGGGCATTGAGTTTTGGGTTGAGTTGAAGTTGAGTTGGGGTTGGATTAAGATATAGTCAGCAGTTGGCCAATGTTTCATAAGTGCTGGCTTGAGGATTGAATTGAAAGAGAGTTTGCGTTTGGGTTGAGGGTGGTCAAGTTGGGGGCCGTTTGCGGGTTGAATTGGGGCTGAATTAGTGTTTAGTGAGCAGTTGAGCAATCTATATATATATATATATATATATATATATATAAATGAGTGTTTGCATGTATGTACAGCATATGTATATCGTTTTTAAACAAATCCACATGGCTTGGCTTCACTGTTAATATCTCAAACCTCAAATTGGACCTTTAACATTTCAAATTGAACCTTTAGCAAATTATATGAATGGCCCATTAGGATGTAACTTATCTATTTCGTAACGGATTATAGTCAAATTTGACATCCGCTTTGGAAATAGGATTCTAAAATGATTTTCGGATGAAGTTCTCGAATATGGGCAAGTATGATGGAATTTGCCTATTTCTCAACCGATTATAATGAAATTTGATATTTGCGTTGGAAATGGGATTCTAAAATGATTTTTGGATGAAGTTTAAAATATGGCCAAGTATGATGAAACTTGTCTATTTCTCAATCGATTATGATCAATTACGACATATGGCCAAGATGGTAGAACTTTGCTTTTTCTAAACCTATTTTGATGAAGTTCGATAGGTAGACTAGTGTTGGGATTTTAAATTATGTTTAGATTAAATCCTGAAACATGGCCAATTAGGATAGAACTTATTCATTTTTTAACGAATTTTAATGGAATTTTACATGTGCTATGGTAATGGTATTTTAAAATGATTTTTAGATAATGTTTTGGAATATGGCCAAATAGGACGGAACTTTGCTTTTCCTTAACCGAATATAATGAAATTTAAGATTGGGAATTAAGACTTAATATAATATTTCTAATTCCGAAACTCTGCACTATCGTTATTAGTTTCGGTACTGCGGCGCATATTTTTCTAAACAAGGCCAAACTTACCGCTCTGACAGCAAATACTTAGAATACATAACCCAAAGTTTAAAACGAAAGATTAGGACGGAAAAGTTTCTAATGGAACTTGAATATTGTTACGTAGATAATCTTGATCTTTTAGCAATTGAAATAGTATGTTTAGGCTGTCTTAAAGAAACCTCAACAGCTTCATGATTCACAGAAACCTAAATAAGCAACATCATAGAAGCCATATTGACATATTTGTCAGAACCTCGTCTAAAAATAATTTTTGGGTCACATTTCCTTCTATTCGTTGGAAACGTCAAAATTCATCTTAATCGGCTAATAGCTATGGTATGATCGTAAGATGGTATGATGGTATATTGGTACGATGGTATGAAGGTTTAACGTATCGCGGTAAGATGGTATATGTGATAGTATGATTGTGTGATGTTATGATGATACAGTTGTAAGATGGATTGATATTATTGTGTGATGTGTTTTTTTTTTTTTTTTTTTTTTTTGGAAAGCGTAAAATGAGGAAATTCTTCAACAATACGAAGCTTTCATGGTGGCAAACATCTCAGCAACAGTGATGGATTTATACCATCTAAAAACCGTTTATCCATCCTCCATGCGGAACTATCGTTAGACATTACTTCGCATGGAGGTGACTAATCATTCGACTCTATTCTCCACAGCGTCTCAACCATAGATTACAATTGTCACCGCTGTCTAATCACGATTCGTTGTTCGTTGTTCTGCTCCTGCACGCTCTAGGCGTCTCAGCTTCTTCAGTACCACCGCCGAAGTGTGGCTTACAGCATTCCATGTTTCTTCAGAAACAAGCATTAGTTCGGATATGTTTTCAGGTGTTGGGCGCTGCCCAAGGATATCCGACAGTTCACTCCGAGTTGTCTCAAACCGCGAACATTGAAAAAAAACGTGTTCCACATCCTCTTGTGATCCTTTTCAGGCCGGACATTCTGAAGTGTCGGTATGCTTAAATCTGTAAACGTATGCCCCAAAACAACCATGCCCACTTAACAACTGCGTCAGGTAGTAGTTGAGTTCGCCATGCCGCCTATTTATCCACTTTTCGATGGATGGTATGAGATGGTAAGTCCACCGACTCTTTTCCGATCTATCCCACCGTCTTTATTCTGTCAGAGTTGTAATGCGTTCTGATGATTTCTTCAAGATTTCTTCCTCTCCTTTGCAATTAGATCAATTGGGATCATCCCCGCAATAACAATTATCGCGTCATCGGATACTGTGCGGAAACCACATATTACCCTTAAGGCACCAAGGCGGTACACCGATACTAACTTTTGACTATATGTCCCAAAGTCCATCGCATCACTCCAAACAGGTGATCCATAGAGGATGATGGAGGTTACAACATTTGCCAGAAGCATCCTACGACACTGTCTTGACCCGCCAGTGTTGGGCTTAATGCGGGAGAGAGCTGCAGCTACTTTGGCAGCTTTTCTGCTCACTATCGTTAGGTGCTTCTTAAAGTTTAAGCGCGCATCAATTTGGACACCCAGATATCGTAATGAAGGCTGCGAGGGTATTAAGATTCCGCCAGCATCAATATTTACAATTTCTCTTACCTTCCTACTGGTAATTAAGACTGCTTCGATTTTATGGTCAGCTAGTTGGAGTCCGAATGATATCAACCACCTTTTGATAATTATAATGGTCAACCTGCATATCTCCATTATTTTCTCTATAGTCTTTGCTACCACAACAACAGCAACGTCGTCCGCGTAACCCACAATTTCCACCTCATCAGGTATGCTGAGCTTCAGAACACCATCGTACATAATGTTCCAAAGTAAGGGACCCAGTACTGATCCTTGAGGTACTCCACCCGTAACGTTGTATTCCATGACACCATCATCTGTATCATATATCAGCACTCTATTGCGGAAATAGTCTATAATGATCCTCCTTATGTACACTGGTACTTGCAGTACATGTAGAGCATTCAGAATATGGCTCCATTTGGCCGAATTGAATGCATTCTTGACGTCCAGGGTGACCGTGGCGCAGTATTTTTTAGAGCCGCCCTTCCATCTTCTGCCGTCTGTAGCTTCCTCCCCGCGTCGGTTGTCGATCGAACCTTTCGAAAACCATACTGCCGCTCGGCGAAATCTCCGGCCCTTTCCACAGCTTTCTCCAATCGATTGTAGATTATACGCTCGAGTACTTTGCCAGCCGTATCCAGCATGCACAGTGGTCGGTAGGGGGATGGATCTTCTGTAGGGTTCTTTCCCTTTGGCAACAATACTAGACGCTGTCTCTTCCAGTGTTCCGGGAATACCCCCTCCCTCAGACATGATTTGTAGACTTCTCTGAACTCATCAGGTCTAGCTTGCATGGCAGCGTTTAATGCAATATTTGGAATATTATCAGGTCCGGGAGCTTTTTGATTCCCAAATCGTTGGCACGCACTGGCAAGCTCTTCTCTGGATACCGAGGGAACTTCCTCTGGGCCAGGTACTACACCGATGACAGGGATCACATCAGTTTGCTGCGGGAATAAAGCGGTAACAATTCTGTTTAGTGTCACTGGGCAAGTGGGAGGCGATGCAGTGGAATTTCCGAGCCTGTTCATGACGATTTTGTAGGGTCTTCCCCATGGGTCATGATCCACTTCACTGCATAGCTCTTTCCAGCATTGACGCTTACTCGCCTTAATTGCCTGCTTAAATTGCTTTCGAGCATCCAAGCATGTTCCGTGCAGGCAGGACTCCGCATCCCAGCCACATAGGTATTTTCTCCTTGCATGATGGCACATCCGGCGCAATTTTGCTATCTGCTCAGTCCACCAGTATGCTGGTGGACGACGGCCATCTAGAAATCGTTTTACCATGGTTCCATTACAGGCGTTGGTGATCGTATTCATCATCTGCGTCGCTTCTCAAGAGGTTCGGATCGTCCAGGAATAGCGTACATAGGTCTTCCTCAAATGTACTTGCCCTCCAACCCACCGGTTTCCTTGTATGTTTTATACGTCCATCTTCCCTTGGAAGTTTTATTTAAAAAAATATGGCTTGGTGGTCGCTGTGCGTGTAATGTTTGCTGACTTCCCATTTAGTCAACATTCGCATCAAGCAGCTGCTACCGAACGTTAAATCAATCACAGAGGAGGCACCACCTTTACGAAAAGTTGGTGTGTCACCAGCATTGAGCAGCACAACATCTATTGAAGAAAATGCGTCGAGTAGTGCCACCCCTCTTCTATTTGTATCTCTACTTCCCCATTCAGTTGCCCAAGCGTTGAAGTCACCAGCAATGATAACAGGGTTTCGCAGTTGTGCATCAGCAGTCAAGTGGTCCAGGAAATACTCAAACTCTTCAATTGTGATACTAGGTGGTGCATAACAACTGTGTTATGCAAACCGTCAACTTTCACTCGCACAAATCCTGCGTCAGGGTTATTAGCCCTCTCCTGTATGGTCCGTCTGCCACAGGACCATATGGCGGCTTTGCCGGTTGGATCGGTTGTCCAATTACACCCATCCATATTTTGGTACTGTTCGCACAAGATGGCGACATCAACTCTGGCTTCATGCACTGTTTGGACTAGCACGTCCTGTACAACCTCACAATGGTTTAGGTTGAGCTGGATGAACTTCTTAGCCGGCGTGCTTTTTTCAATGCCTCCATGTATACCATGCACCGACCACCCTCTGCTATATGGTTATGGTTCGTCCTGTTCTTGCAAAGCATACATCTTGCTTCTTCCTTGCATTGTTTAAATACATGACCATTTCCTCCGCATTTGTAGCAGAGGCCAGCGCGATCCACGTCACATGTACAAAATTTGGCTATATGTCCGTACTGCCAGCACTTGAAACACTTTAAGGGCAATTTTTTTTCGCGAATTCGACCGGTTCCATTACCCAACACGCACCTTGCCTTCAACAGTCATCGTTTTGGCTATCAAACTTGGTACAGCCATCACTGCCGTTTGAGTGCCTCTATAGACAGCTCTCAATGACTTGATACAGTCTATCGCTAAGTCTTTCGCCACCGCAAACTTAGTTATAATCGCCTTATGAACGTCTGCCTTTGATGTGTCCTTGTCAATGTCTTTAACTTCGAGCATAACCTCATCAACCTGCGTTAGCGTTTGAAATTTTGCATTTGCACCAAGAGAATTTTCTAATGCAGATTGGAGTCCAAGTTCCTTTGGGTGTATATCTTCCCCCAACTCAAGTAGGAGATCGCCCTTTGCTGTCCTACGTATGCGAGTCACCTTATCAGAGAGGTCGTTCAAATTTGAATCCCCTTTAATTTTCTTGAGCATCTCAGCATATGTGAGGGATCCATTCTTCGATATTTTGATGGCATCAGGACGTGGACGCGGAATTCTCCCACGTTGTTTCCTATGTTTCTTGCTCACCAACTGCCAGTCGGGGGGCCGCTTCATTGTTAGGCTCACTAAGTTCGACTGGGTTTTCATTCGAACCTTTAGCTTTTAGAACTGGGGTTCCGCCAGTTTCCTGTTTCCCTTTTTTTTGGGCGTGTTCAATAGGCGAATTTTGTTCATTCGGCCTTTTCCGTTTGGTTTTGGATGCCATTTCCGCTTTCCTATCCAGCGGAACGATATCCATTCCTTTGTTTTTCGCGTTTGAGGTGGTTGGCGTGGTCTGGGTCTCACAGCATACTGTTATCTGCTTAGCCAAGTTTGCAATTGTCTTCGTTGTCTGATTCTCGTCATTCAGTTTTTCAACCTCGAGTGAGTGTTCAGCATACAGATTCCTGATTGACGTGGCAATCTTCTTTATTTTACGGTGTACACTACTCCTTGATTTGATGTATTCCCAGAGATGGTCAATTTTCTTTCCAAGCAGATTAAAAGCATCAGAGTAGTTAATATCCGATAGTGAATCAGATGTTTTGTGGTCTTCAGAATCTGAAAGGGACTTCGAAATCCTATTCTCGTGCTACTACTCCTTTGGAATGGGTTGGTTATTCCCCTTAACTCCTTAGAGTTTTTCCCGGTTGTAACTTTTGCCTCATTCGATGCCGCACCGGTTTCTAGCTTCTTGTTCGGTGATCTTATGATATTGCCACTCTTCATAAACGGGTTTACCGTCTTCGGTGTGGCCTTATCCGGCGCTTCCTGCTCTTAAATTCTGCAGGCAGGGCTTGTAGAATTATCTGTCCCAGCAGCTAAGGACCCCACTGCTAGAACATTGCGGTCGTTTGATCTTGACGGGCAGGGAGCCCGCTTGCTTACTCCCCAAAATCGCCGGTACTGGGGATCCGACCCCTGCACCCTAACTTCTCCTTCCTGCAAACCTTCCATGGTTGTTTTATTATTCGGGGTTCCTTCCCCTATCTGTTTTTAGTCCACGGGTGGTATTTTATTTCCCGCCGGCGAACCGGCGAGGGCATTCCCCTATCCGCCACCTGATGATGGTATGACAGTTGGATGGTATGATGATATTATGACAGTAAGATGGTATGATTTTATGATGGTATAATGGTACGATGGTATGATGGTAGGATTTTAGGGACGGTATGATGTTACGATGGTATAGTCGTATGATGGTATGTTGTTATGATTATATGATTGTATGATGGTACGGTGTGGTGGATTGAGGGTAAGATATACGTCATTATGGTACAATGGTACGATTGTGTGATGGTTTAATGGTATAGTGTCATGATGGTATGACGGTAAGCCGATATGATGGTGAGTAGGGTGTGAGTTGAAATTGAGTTGGATTTGAAAGAGAAGTTCGGTTAAGGATTAATTTGTGGTCGAGTTTGGGGCTTAGTGAGAGGTTAGTTTGGGTTGAGTTCATATACGCATGTTGCTCTCGAATCGAGTTGGTTGAGGGTTGAGGGTTGAGATTTGGGTCGAGCTAAATTGAGTTGACATAGAATTAGGATATAGTTAGCTTGCACTAGGGTGTGAGTGGTTCGGTTGGGGAATTATTTAGGGGTTGATTTGTTGTTAGGTTAAGGGTTGATTTGGTGATTTAATTGATGGCTGGGTTGGCCGTTAATTTGGTGATTGCGTTTAGGATACTTCAGGATTGATTTGAGAGTTGAATTAATCAAGACCGAAGTTTTGATCACCTTATGAGGTTTCAGCCCTTTATATTTTTTATCACTGAAACTGTGACAAATTCCTTTTTTGAAATTAATTTTTTTAAGTTCCGCCAGAGGGGTAATACGAGGAAGGTGGTTTTGGTTAAAACAAAAATGTTTGATTGTTTTACTTTTGATTCTTGCGGACCGAAGTTAAATGTCAAATTCAACGGTATCAGAAACAGTATCTACATCGCCTCTATATGATACATCAACAAAATTTAATCACTATCACTGAAATTAAATAAGAATAAGCAAAACTTTGCGGCACATAATCATTCCTTAGTTGATCAACACTAAATCTTTGCTTATACTGACCATAAAAATAGTTCAAATGTCATTTGAAACTTAAATATTCGATAAGAAATTTTATAAACATGAAATGATGTTACAAAATGATATCGTAATACATTTTATGTCATACGTAATCATTGACTCAGATAACCGACTTTCTTTTCGAAAGAGGTCAAGTTGTACTTATCATCAAATCATCCTTATGTCTAAACTGTACATACATATACATAACACAATGAAATTTTATTTACGATAATCATCCATGTTATAAAAACTGATTGGCATGACATGCATACGAAAATTGGTTATTATGCGATTTATATTTTATTCATGTGCAACGCAAAATTTGATTCCAACGTCGATTTTTTCGAGTGTGAGATGACCTCACAAAATTATGAAGAAACAAAAAATTGCATTAGCAATCGCCATTATTTCTTATTTTCTTTAAAAGCACACAAATAACTTTGTTCTAACCTTGCATCATTTTGTGTGAGTGTTATGTATGTAATAAGAATTCTTAATTCCCATCGGTATTTTGGAGTTTCCATTGTTTCCAGAATTAAACCAAAAAAATTAATAATTAAAAAATCTTAGATTAGAGTATAAGATAAACATAAATTATCTTTAGTATACAGTCTTAATGACTTAAAAAAAAAAAAAAATTCAAAAAATGTTTTAACTTTCTTTTAAGAAGTGAATTTTTGTTTAAGCACTTTTCTTGCATTTTAGCTAAACACAAAGCTATGAGAAGAGATTGGTTTATTGACCGGGGCACTAATAAACATCAACCATTCATCTTCATTTCATTTTAAAATAATAATTAGCAAATGTCTTTTAAATTATTTCAAATTTATTTTTATTATTATATTTATGACATACATACATTAATTATATGAGTCGATAAAATTAGTATAAAATGTGTAGATTAGACATACAGACGTAAAATGTTGCCTTGCCGGAATTTTATCACGAAAATCAATTTGGAGTGGATTAATAGGTTATGCTATCTTTGTAGTGCGGTGTTTCTAAGTAACTTTTTTATAGTGAGTAATTAAACAAAACTATGTACATCTCTTCCGCAGTTATAACCTTGTGCCCAGGTAATAGTATACGATTACATTAGTATTTGAAAATAAAAGTTACTGATGTTCGTAATTTTAAAAATACATTTAAAACTAATTTAGACATTATAATTACAAATGGCGCGTGAAACAATGTACGCTTATTCCGAATTTTAACACTTTCAGCAGATTCATTTCAGGCCTGATTTGTTTTAGTAACTAGAGCATCTCAAATTTATTCACACTGCAGACGTATTGTTTGTGGTTGAAAACTAATATTCAGGAAAAAATAATTGAAAATATCACCAATAACAATGACAACAATAATAATCTGGTATAAGAGTTTTTAGAGCTGGAAAACCTTGGGCAATGATGGATTTTTATTTTTTATTTTTTTTAAATTTTTTCTCTAATATTCAACATTTGCCTTGTAAAAACATTTCTTAAAAAATAGGGATTTAATTGCTGTGAAGCCGCTCAGGAAAAGTCAGCAAATTCTAAAAGAGCCGATTAAACTTTCGATTCAGTGACCGGTTCAGAATGAGGTGACGATTTGGCACATCTCATTCAGTTGTAATACGACAAAACTTAACCAACACCAATTGCACATTGCGATATAATTTCGGTACACATAACCATTCAGTACAGGATGTGTAAAGATTAGTGCGTCTTAGTAGTGAATGGTGAACATTACCACGACATGTTAACAAATTATTTTTAAATTGGATGATATTGATGTACAAGTTGTATGGTTTCAACTTAAACCGTGTCACCAGCAAAAATGCAGTTTTCGGCGACCAAAATTGGCCACGTTTATGCCAAAGACATCCCAACGAATCTCATCCTTCAATTTTTTTTTGCTTTTTCGATTTTGAACCGCTTCGAAACAGAAAACATTTAAAACGTAACATAAATAGTAGTATTAAAGCAAAATCAAACAAGAATAAATTTACTGTTGTGCATCTAGTAGGCATATGAAAATTGCAATCCTCAAGTCTCATTTTACGACCAAAATCCATGCTCAGATATTTTACTTTTGACTTATTACTTTTAAGACCAAAGAAAGGTTCGTTGCCTGCTATTCGTCGCCGACTTTTATATTCAGAAATAATATTTGTACGATACGACTTGAATGATAGTGGACTATACTATTTTTTAATTAATTGAATGTAATCATTTTGGTTTTCTACAATTTGGGTTTATTGCATCAATAAATTTTTGTTTGGGCTGTTACACGATTTTCAAACAACTGGCGGCGATTTTTGCTTCTCCCTTAAACTTTGTAAGTTTTCTGTTACATTTCCAATTGATCTGGGCTTCAGCAAATCTTTTTTAATCGGTAAATTCATTCGTGTGACTCTGCTTAGCAACCTTTGATTTGGTGTAATGCTTTATAAATGTTCGTCTTATATCTTTACTACATTTTCTTCGAAGTAATTTCGCTGTCTGAACGGCTCGTTTCGCTAGCCCGTTTGCCCTTGGAAAATATGAACTCGATGTTTCATGTGTACATTTCCAGCCCTCGGCAAACTTTTTAAACTCGCGTGATGATTATTATGGACCGTTGTCACTTTCTAGTATTTCAGATGTTCCAAAACGAATACACAACCTGTGACATAGGCAGAATTATTTCGATATCTAATTCTGTTTCGCAATCTCTGCTTAATGCATCGGCGATTGGTATTTCGGTACCTTTTTTGTACACAACTGTCATTGCATATTGCAACACATTGAATAATATTCTCCGTAGTCTAGCCGGAGCATGCTCAATCGTCTTTTTAAAAATTTTCTCTAAAGGCTTGTGATCTGTCTCCATTTCTAACTTTTTACCGTATACGTACTTGCGAAATTTTTTGCAGGCGAATTTTATGGCTGTCGCCTCCTTTTCAATTTGAGGATAGTGTTGTTGCACTAACGTTAGAGCCGTCGATCCATATGCTATAGGGAACATCTATCGCATTTTCACTTGCATCTACTGAAAATTTCACGTGTGCATTAACGTCAAAATATCCCAAAATATCTCTTCCCGACAAACATTTTGTAATTTTTGACCCGCAAAATTACCTAGGAAATACCGATTACCGTGTCGGGCAATTACTGACAGAATACCTATAAAAGAACGTATTTTGGCGCTCTTTGGGCAGGCTGATTTTACCGATTCGGTAATTTTGTAGTCCCGGATTACTGTAAAATATCAGTTTATAGTATATTACTGAACATTTACTTATACTTTAATATTATTTTTACGTGTCGATTTTACTTTACCGAATCGTTATTTTTGTGGTTTAAGATTACTGTAAGAAGTCAGCCTTTATTACTGAACTTATACGGAAATCATTTAGAATTTTTACTGGCCAATATTACTTCACCGAATCGGTAACCGAATGCCTTCAACATAGTTTTAGCAAGCGCGATCTTTGTTTTAGATAAAGTCTTATCACATAGTATTAATATTGATGTATGTAACAACAGAAAATTTCTATATTTCTCAGGTGATAAAATATTTTTTTAACACAAATGGCCCTGAATATAATAGAAATGTTCTAAATTCAGTTCCTTTTTAAAAATGTAACCGAATATATTTTCGATTTGGTAAATCAGAAAAATACAGAGGCCAATCGCTCATAATATATCTACTGAAAAAAAGTAGAAATATCTTCCCCCCTCCCCGTAATTTTGGCTGAAGGCCCAAAATATTGGGATTGCCATGAACAATTAATATATTTGTCTATAAAAAATGCCGAAAAATCAACTTAAACCGTTACATTGTCCGTAAAATAAAATTTTGATGATAAAACTTAGTTACAGGTAATTCCGGTTTATTTTTCCGGATCGTGCCCAACATTGTCAATTGCCTTTTTAGCAACAGTTGTCCTAATGTTTCTGATGCTGCTCCTGGCACTTTGCCTTTATAAATTTGCATATTATACTCATATGCATTTGTTGAGTCACACAGTGCCCATATTTTTATCCCGTATTTAGCTGGTTTACGGAACCAACTGTTCATCTATAGTTAAGTTTTCCGTAGGATTATAGAAAACGGGTAAAATTTCTACCCACTTGTCCCACATTTCACGAATGGCTGCTAATTTGTCTTTTTGACGGCGTTGAGGTCTTGATGTTTTATCATCAAATCGAACAATCGTTGAAATATCATGAAACCTTAGTAAATACTGAGTCGCTCTGAATATAGCTCGACCAGTAAGTAAATTCCACAAGCTGGCAGTTGCTTCATTGCGGGATCTATACACACCAGCCAGCAGTAAGACACCAATATAGGCTAAAAATTCTTCCTCTGTGATTATTTTCCATTTTTTACCATACACTGCTTCTCTTTCTTTATTTGACATTTTTATTATTGTGAGTAATTTATTTCGTCCAAAAAATATCATAAAATTAGACTTTATATCCTTTATCATTGAAAATGCATACCTGGTTGGTCCCGGTGTTACATTTATTATATATATTGAACGTTTTCCTTATTGGTTAGGAGCGAATTTTCCCCATTGAATAGTGCCATTTTTCGATAAAACCAATTCATCCATCCTTTCCGAACTATCAATATTTTCTCCACTACCAATAGATTCCTCTTGACTGAGTAAAACAGATAGGTTATCTTCGTTTTTGGAAACAACACTATCATCACCATCAGAGACAAGTACAAAGATTCATCTAATTCACTACTCATTACGCCGAGTTTGAACTAACAATTAGTTACAACTTTATACACCAATATTACATATTCGTTCTAATAACAGCACCGTTTGCTGCTTCAACAAAAGACATACTGAACTGAGTTGTAAAAATTCAAAACAATTTACTCAATTCAAAAGTTAACGGGACCGGATTTTTTGAGAAAAACTATCAAATAAATTGTGAATTGAACTAGTTTGAACACGTTTTACAAATATATGAGTAGAAATACAAAGATGTGAAAAGTATTACTACTATTTATCAATAAGCAAGATGAACCATGTTTCTGATTTTGTATACGCTGACATATGTATATGATCGGGTTATATTGAGCCAAACACCGAATTTGCAACAAACATGTATTTAGCAGTGACTAAATTAAGAAATCAATTTTTTTTAATATGCTTATCGTTAATTATCAAATTTAATGAAAAGTCGCCAAGCTTCAATTGTATGTATAGTGTTATTACTAAAAATATTACAAGCAACCAAAATGCAAGACGGGTCATATAGACCCGAAACACAATAGGAAGGTTAAACGATATTCAGATACGTTGAAATTCAAACATTTATGATAGTGCTCAGATAAAGCTCAGATTTTTTGATTATGGCTCTATAAAATACAGGGTGCTCTGGTAGTATTCGTCAAAATGTGTACCGTCAATGAATGTGTACCGTTCAAACGTGACATTTTTCTTCGGTATGAAATAATCGTCGATTTTTTTTTACTATTTTGTCGTATTTTTGTTACTATGTGTTGAAAATTTTTCCGGCTTTAATACTTAAGCACGTCATCAACGTGGCCGCTTGAAATTTTTCGTCTTTTTTGTCTACCATTGTTGCTGTGCTGTAGAATTGGAATTGTTTAATCCAAATCTTCAAATAATCCGCGATATTTTCGGTGATCTGCCATTTTGTTTTCCTGTCTTGTCGAACTTTTTTTTCGACTTTATTTTCACGGCTTTTTTGCTTTGTTTTTATTTTGAAATAGGTGATTTTATCACAAATATTATTGTTGTCGCGTGGTTTATTTTAATTTTTAACACCTTTAGATTGTGTGTGATGCTAATCGATTTAATTTTTCACTTCGTAGAGCTTCTATTTTCTTTGACTTTATTTTTCACGTGTTTTTTACTTTTACTTTAAATCAATGATTTTAGCGCACACTGATATTATTTTAATTTTTTGTTTTACATGTTTCAATTTTTAACACTACTTTCGATTTTATAATAATCTTGATGCTAATCGATTTTTAATTTATTTATTTATTTTTTGAGTTTTCACATCTGACACCATATAAGATTAATACAGAACGCTTCCATTCGGATGTTATGTTAATAATATTTATTAACAGTAGAGATATCGTTTATGGTTAGGTAGATTTACATTAGTTACTTAAGGTAAGTTTACATTTTATCGTTACACAAACCGCACAATATTTTTAGATTCGCCATGACTGGTGCCAGCCACTATCTGGTACTAGCCTTTTTAACTCAAATTTTAAGCTGGAATTTGTCTCTGGTACGATTCCATTGAATCTCGAGCAGTTCTAAATCAGATTGGTCGTCTTCTATCTTAACAACATTGTCTAATAAGGATGTTCGATGACCATTTTCGTAAATTTAATCCGAAAGGTTTAAGCATCAATATAATGGTTTCTTGGATCTAATAAGCTTCTTTCATTTTCTGTGCATTCATCTGTTCATATTCCAGTAAAGTATTTTCAACCACTTGCGAATATTTGTGTTGCGAGTTATGCTGCTGATGTAGTTTCATATGCGACTGAATTGAGGAGATCTTGTGTCATGGATTTTGTTGTATCTATTCTCCAAAGGATTCATTGGTAACCTGTATGATCGGTGTGTATCCAATTTTAAGGAACTTGTTTTCAAAATCCGCGGTAAAATTCGGTATAACCGGAGAGATTCATGTAATGACCGTACGACCATTAGTATTTCGTTGAGCGAGTTTCCTCTGGAAGATTCAAACGATTCGTCGTTAAAACTTTTCATAACTTTGTGGTAGAACCCCGTGATGAGAGAAGTAGTAAACTGCGCCATTTTGGTTTTACAATCAAGTTCAAAATAATATTTTCATTTTCGTCTTCTGATGATGAGATCATTGGATTTAGCGCTTTGACCCCTTCTAAATCTTAGAATCGATGAGCCCTCATTAGTTTTATGTAATGGGCCAGCTGTACAAATGTATGTCTTGCCGTTCGTGTTCCCGCGGTTGACTGGCCTATTCCGCTGATACTGATGCATGCGTTGCTTTGTAGTAATTTTAATGGTTAGACGGAGTCTTCACTGACAAAGGATGCTCGAGATCCTGAATCTAAAAAAGCTCGGCATAGCTTGTATTCGCCGAATCTATTTATAATTTCTATAAAATAGCGGTTGGTATTAGAATTGGTTAAAGTTAGGGCTCGTAAAATATTCGAAAATTAAGTACCCGGATACAGGTAGTTATTTTGCCAAATACCCGGGTGCCCGGGTTACCCGAAAAAAAAATAGGCAAAATATATTTTACCAGTTCTTATATGTACATATATAATTCAAACAATTTATCTTATGTAAATATATGTACGTTCAATAAAGGCAGGTTAGTTCAAGAGTTATAATATTCACTTTTATTTTTAGTTATCAAAAATTTCAAAAATAAAAAGCCATTAAGTGTAGAAAGTGTAGAAACGGCTAATTAACTTCGTTTTTTTGTAACTATATTTCCCGCTACTGAAAACAAGCCTTTGATATACGGTTTATTATAGTAAGAATTCCTTCGTGTAAATTATCCAAAATTTAGATCCGTTTATCTCCTTGTTCGACGTTTAAACCTTCCATTTTATCCTATTTAGACCTATTTATGGTTCCTTATTATATAAGACAGCACTGTAGCTCATTAAATCCAGTTGTTTCTTCAAGTTCTACGTCGAACTTCTCTCTCAAATCCAACTCAATTTCAACTCAAACCCTACTCAATATCATACCATAATAGCATAGGTACCGTCGTACCATTATAACCTTAAACAATCATTCCATCATATTATTATTCCACTATACCATCGTGACACTATACCATTAAAACATCCTACAGTCATACCATCGTACCATAGTGACGTCGCAGCATCCAACCATCACATCATGTACCGACATCCAGACATCCAGGCCTCCAGACATCAAGACATCCAAGATATCCATAACATCTGGACGGTTTTTTTTTTTTGTTGCTTTGCTAGACCCAGGGAATTTGAAAACGTCGTGAAAAGTGGTTTTGGACCAACCAAATTTTTGGACATTTTTGACAGGATTTTAATAATTTGATCTTTTTAGACCAAAGTAATAGTGGCTTTATCTGTTATTAGTGTCGCCTTTCTTTGCTTATTTCTTGTAGAACTAGCATAAGTGGTTCAATGATAAGTGAGATTTCTATTAATAATTCTAGATATTTGTCGATAATTTTCTCGGCGCCTAATTCACTGAGTACAGTAATGATACATTATTTCAATTTTGTAAATCGGTTTAATGTCGGAATAAGTGTGTTTTACCGTGGCTAAAATATGTGTGTATAATAATCCAAAATACACTACAGGCCAAAAGTATTTGGTCGATATGGTTTTTATAACTAAAATAATATTTTATATAGTTTTAACAAATATATTAATTTATTTCAATTACTTTAATTAATTACCAGTTCATATCAGCTAATTTATTACAAAAACAAAGAAAACAATAGTGAAATATTTAAATTGCACGCTCATCGATGTGGCCTCCCTTTTGCTTTAATTATTGCGCGGCATAGCCTTGGCATTCTATCCAATAATTTATTTAATTGTTTGGTTGAAATCTTATTCCAGGCATCTTGCAATTTTTGTAGCAAATCTCTCGCCGATGTTGGTCATGTTTTCCGAAGCTCCCGATCTAACTGATTCCACAAGAGCTCTGTCGGGTTAATATCGGGCGATTGTGGGGGCTAATTCATTAAATTCTGCTTTCGGTGGCCAAATTGTTGCTGTAAATAATCCCTATACACATTAGATGTGTGCTTGGGATCATTGTCGTGCTGATACGTTAACCCTCGTCCTATTAGTTTTAGTCCAGATGCGATAGCATGTTTCTCTAAGATCGCAAGATAGCCAAAGCTATCCATTCGACCCGTAATTTCGACCAAATCTCCAACTTTTTTGTTGCCAAAACAACTCCTCATCATCACAGAACCACCCCCGTGTTTTATTAGAAATCATACAGTCTGTGAGCATTTTCTCACCTGGACGACGTCGAACGTAAACTCTCCTTTTGGATCCTAATATTTCGAATTTTGATTCGTCTAACCAAAGGACTTTTCTCCATTGTGACATTTGTCAATTCTGGTGTAATACTTTGTCCATTTAAGTCTTTTTTTATGGTTTGTAATCGAAAGAAGTGGTTTCTTAACAGCAATTCTGCCATTTAACCTCTAATCTGTTAGGCGCCTTTTTATCGTAGTCAACGACAATTTATTTTCCCGAGCATTGTTCACTTGCGCTAATATTTGAGGTGCCATCAACTTCCTATTACGATTGGATAACATTCCTATATATTAATCTTGATTCGCAGTGCTGACCCGAGTTCGCCCCTGCCGATATTGGGATGAGTTCTGCCCAGTTTGTTTAAATCGCTTCAGTGTGTATTGCACGGTAGACTTCGGAATTTGAAGTTTTCAGCCAATTTCAGCATGCGATTGCCCCTCTCTGTGTAGCGTGATAATGGCTGCTCTTAATTCGATCGCCAGTTCGCACTTTCTGCCCATTTTTTTATACCTCCGAAAGGTTTTTTTTATTAAATCAATATAATAATAAAATTATTAAAATTTAGTCGCAGAATTAATTTTTAAAAAATTGTAAATTTAATTTAAATACTCACAATTCACAGCAAAAGGTAAAAAAATTATTTACTTTAATATTCACTCACAGATATTTATTTAATAAATAAACTAAATCAGTTTTTTGCGCAACAAAATATATCGATTTTCAGTATTTTGGTGATTTCTCGAATAATAACCGTTGAAACAAAACAAAATATGCATAGATATAAATGCATTTTGACAGGGTGTATAAGAAAAATATTCATCGGAAATAGCATTGCAAGTCCTTTGTTTTAATTGAAAAAGACTCATCGACCAACAACTTTTGGCCTGTAGTTTATGTTGTACAATTACTTCTGTCTAAAAAGGCCAAAGTATTTTTCATTACCACGTTTCTCTAGTAAAATAAAGTATAGTAATCATGAAAATTTTGGACCTTGAGATTTTAAGAGATTTATTTGTTTTGAGGTCCCATGAGTCCGAAAAAGTGGGTTTCGAAATGGTGTCTGTCTGTCTGTCAGTCTGTCAGTCTGTCAGTCTGTCAGTCTGTCAGTCTGTGAGTCTGTCAGTCTGTCAGTCTGTCAGTCTGTCAGTCTGTCAGTCTGTCTGTGTCCTCTCTACAGCCCAGATGGTTTAACCAATAGAACTGAATCTTCAGATTTAAGCTTTTTTGATAAATTGGAGGTCCCAGTGAATTTTACTCCAAATTGGCTAACCGGAAGTGGCCACTCCCTTGGCCCAGAAAATTTATTTTGCAAATATCTTAAAAAGTATAAGGTTTACAAAAAACTACTTAATACAAAATGTTTCCAAAAGTTAAAAACAAATAAAAATAAAAAATAAAAAATTAAAAAAAAAAACTTATAAAAAAAAAATTTCTCAAAATTCTCTGTTCGTAAAAGAAAGTTATGTGTTGGCCACATCTCCATTTTTTTTTTTGCTTTTCCGGGGTTGTTCTTTGTTTTTGGTGCCTTGAGGTTGAGTCTCGAAATCTCAGACAGCAGTTCACTTAAAAAAATAAAAAAAAACTTTTATGGTCATCTCATCTTTCAATGGGCGGGCTAACCTAGTTCACTTTATCGTCGCCCAAGGTAATAACTTATGAATTAAGAACTGAAAAGCTTACGTTAAAACATAATAGATATTTTCGAATCCGGAAAACTAACTTATTAAATATTTATTAAGCTGTTTATATGTCATGTAGTCGGTTTGATTTAGTGAATTTTATAACTGTAATACAAAACTCGTGCATGATCTTATTATTCATACAATGCCACTACATAAATAGCCGTGACATCAGTCTAAAAAAGTCAAATCACTAATATAAAGAGAGGAATAAAGATTTTTATTTTCCTATGAAACAAAAACAAAATCATTTGGGATTTTCAAATACATTTTTTTATATCGTCTTTATTTTCAATTTAAATGAACATTTTTATTTTCAAATATAAATAATTTAACATCAAATATATCGAAATGTAAATTGTGAACAATTTTGATTGAAATTAATAATCATTTATTAAGTAATTTTGCATTTTTATAAAAATATTTTTTTCGCAAAACATCGTCATGCTTCGTGTTCCTCTAATCATAATAAATTTATTATGAAAATGAAATATTTAGAGGAACACGAAGCACGACGATGTTTTGCGAAAAAAATATTTTTATAAAAATGCAAAATTACTTAATAAATGATTATTAATTTCAATCAAAATTGTTCACAATTTACATTTCGATATATTTGATGTTAAATTATTTATATTTGTAAATAAAAATGTTGATTTAAATTGAAAATAGAGGCGATATAAAAAAATGTGTTTGAAAATCCCATATGATTTTTTTACGTTTCATAGAAAAATAAAAATCTTTATACCCTTAACACATACTACCACACATTTTTGTGTCATGGCTTTTTATGTAGTGGCATTGATTCATATATACATTTAAGTCCGCTTTTTTTAGCAAATTTTATGTTGGTATAATTTTCAATTTGAGCAGGTTGCTTTAAAATGTTTAATAGTTGTATTAAAAATATTTTTTAATGCAAATACTGCATTAGAAATCATCATAATTGCATTAAATTCATTTTAACGCAATCATACTTTACCATTTAATAATAACTTGCATTACATAAGTCGTAATGCAAGGCTTGCATTAAAAATTAAAGTTATTTTTTCAACTATGCATTTGTTAAATGTGACTACCACTCAGTATTATTGTTCTTGATACTCTTTTCCGTTAAAAATCGGATCTTCAATATCGGAAAAATTCTGCAACAACTCTTTGGTGCGATATACTGGTTCCCGTAGTTCTTCACATGAATTCAAGAATATCGCAATAGACTATTTTTCTATCCAGGAAGCGGCGCCTCTAACATTTCCTTAAATTTTGAAAATTTTTTGAATGCTCTAAAGTCTTTAAATTTTTAAATTCTTTCAATTCCCTCAAAATCTTTGAATTCTTTAAATGTATTAAATTGTTGAAATTTTTTTAATGCTCTGAATGTAACGAATTTAAATCT
Organism: Tipula vernalis; assembly: GCA_958295665.1. NCBI lineage: Eukaryota > Metazoa > Arthropoda > Insecta > Diptera > Tipulidae > Tipula > Tipula vernalis. Next base: position 305,335,601 of record OY282559.1, read on the forward strand.
ATAAATCGTTTATATTCTATAAATATGTAGTTTAAATTGTTTGAATTTTTTAAATTTTGCGAATTCTTTAAATTCTTTAAAATTCTGTTAATTTTTAAAATTCTTTTTGTTTGCTTATTTTTACACAATCTGTTTGGAATGCCATGATGCGGAGACGACCAATGCTAATGGACTTTGAGAAGTTTTTTATTTTAGTATGTCAAATAAAAATGCAAATATTATCATAAATGTGATTATTTTTGAAAATTTTTTTTAGGTGTCCCTGTCATCCTTGTTCAGAGAGTTCAATGATAATCGGCATTGGGAATAATTATCAAAAAAACAAAAATTTTAATAATGTTCTACTTTCTAAAATTTTGGGATTTCAATTAATCGTGGTGGGGGTTGGAGCTGGAGCGGCCGCCCTTTAAATTATAAAATGAATTAAAATATTTTTGGAGGCACTCCAACACTTTCGCTGTTAACTTTTTACTTTCAAAAACTTTGTTAACTTTCAAATTCTTTAATTAATCTTTATTTTAAATTCTCTTTAAATTTTAAAGTTTATAAATTTTTGAAAGTTTTGAATTTTTTAAAATTTTGGAATTTATTGAAACTTTTCTATTTTTTGAAATTCTTTATATTTCTTGATACTAAACAATTTTTCTATCAATTTGTCTATTAACCAACGTTCAATTCACTCTGCTGAAAAATATTGCTACATTTATGGAGAAAAATCTGAATGTATTCATTAAGCAATACACCGAAAAGCGTTATGCAAGTTGAAACCTGTTTTGAAGAGAATCATTTCAGATGGAGTTTGACTTTCTTTTAAAATAATGTTTAGTAACCATGAACATTTTGGACCTTGAGATCCGTTTTGTAGTCTCCTGGGTTCGAAAAAATGTGTTTCAAAGTAGTGTCTATCTATCTGCCTAAGTGAATTTTGGTGCAAACTAAATCCAAGTGGAATAATTGTGCGAAAAAGTAAAGCCGTCGCTGCTGCTAATGATGATTGTTTTGGAGGGATACTATATTTGGTGGAGTTCACTTTCTTAGAAAACGCTTCCTCGTCTCTGGAAAGTCTTTGCAAAATTTCTGTTGCGAAACAAATTAATCGACAAAATAAGTTTGCAGTACAACATTTTTTTGCTGAAAAATTTAAAAATACAAATAATGAAAGTTGAACTACTACAAACATTTAGGTTAAATTCTAATCAATTTTTAATCAAATCTTTTTGACTTAGTTTAAGATAACCATATACCCATCACTTGTACTGTCAATAAAGACAGTATTAAAATATAAGTGGAAATTGACATATTGATTGACAAAGATTTATTACAAAATTAATTTTTTTGAAAGTTTTAAAGAATTTTGTGATATTGTTTTATGGGAACAACTGAAATTGAAATGTTAACTATATGGTAGTAAGTCAACAAAAACCGAACCAACTTGGACCTTCAAGGCAGGATTGTCTAGATGCCCTTTTATTTGCAAAGCAATAGTACTTTAATTATTTAGATAAAACATTGTTTTAATTTTTTTTCACCAACCTCAAGGAAGGAAGCAAGGGATACAAAAACTGATACATAAACTCCTTACCTAAATACGGTGTTTTATCATTAGATTCCTAATCAAAAAATTCTTTGAAAATATCTCACATATTTTTTTCCTAACTTTGATTGTATTTGAGATAACTGAGGTTCAGCTGTAATGTTGAATGTCATATAACTGATAACTAATCAAAAGTCGATTATTCTATCAATTTATGATGAATTACACGAGTAATTGTTAGAACGCTTCGAATAGTCATTGTTTCAGTTGGGAATGAAATCCGAAACATTCAAATTTACAGTAAAACCACTCTGCGTGACAATTTAGTACGACATTTTCATTACACATTACTTTTCAAAGAATTCGATTAAACGATTGGATCGCTAGCCTATGACGACCCGCATTAGTATATGAACAAGAGAAACACTGCTGAAACCAGCATATGACCGAACCTAGAACCTGCAGTCAAGAAGAAAACAAGCGGTCGATAGATTAGTCAACCTGTTCACGCAAAGACCCATTTTACGTTATTACATTTTAAATGATCTGATAGGATCTTAACTTGAACACGACATCAGACTTGTAGTTTGGGAGATTAGTGCTAGGGTCGGAAAAAACCAACGACTTATGTGAAAACAGTTAGGTCTGTATTCATGTCACGAAATTGCGACCGATAACCTCATATCCCCCCATATATTTCTCTATTAAAGAATCAAAATTTTTGAGGGATAATGTCACGAATTGGAATTTCTTAAGTTATCTTAACAAATGGAATAAAGGCCAATTCATTTTTCTGAAATAATTAAATAACAAATGCATTCATTCACAATGACCAATATATTAAATAAAAAATTCTAATTTTATCTAAACGAAAATAAACAAATAAAATAACTAGGTCCAAATTATGTAACTGTTAATTTATAATGTGAGAATATCGTTGTATAAAATTACATTATCAGTCGTAATCGCAATTAAACTGCAAATTAATCCATATTTTTCTGTTAGTCCTATCAATTGCCAGTACCTACGAATTTTTTCAGATTTTTGTCTGATTGTTCTTCATAAGTGAATGGCCATAATTGTGAATGGCCATATTCCTCAAATAGATCACTCCACTTATGAATTTTTTCAGATTTTTGTGTTTCACTTGATTTTGGTAACCAAACGGAACGCAATTGCATATATTTCGCCAGGTGGAAATCGATCTCATTATATTTTTCTAATACTCCTACACCAATTGCCAGTACTCCGCTAGATCCCTCTTTTACTAGTCCAGTACTCATGAATTTTTTAAAATTTTTGTCGTGTCCTGGAATGGCCAAAATTGGGGTTATGTCATCCATTTTGGAAGAACCCATTTTGGAAGAATGTTTTAGAGAAACCATTTTTGAAGGAATTGTGTTTTGCACGAACCCTTCTCGGAGGAACACACAGTGCCAAAATGAAAAACTCCAGTAAATTATCTCAAAATCTGCACTCGGAAGTGTTTTGGGTCGCTGATTACGAACCTAAAGTCAGAGTTGCAAAATTAAACCCCTTCATCTCCTATTGTCAAGCCCTATTGGTTAAACAGCCAAATTTCTATGTCAAAAATGCACCCAAGAAGACCGACACACAAGCAGCCATGACATCGCTAAGCAATTAAATATCGATCAGAAAACAGTTTTAAACCATTTGTGTAAGGCTGGATATACAAAGGAGCTCGATGTTTGGTTGCCGCGCAGGAATTGTCGATGAAAAATTTGACTGACCGAATTTCCATCAGTAAATTAATACTACAACGCAACGAAATCGACCCATTTTTGAAGCAAATCATTACTGGCGATGAAAACTGGGTAAAATACGAGAATGTCGTTCGAAAAAGATCATGGTCAAAGAAAGGTGAACCACCAAAAACGAATTCAAAGCTAGAAGTGATGCCCCTACGCTGTATGTATGGTGGCAATAGAAGGTAATTGTACATTATAAGGTTCTAGAACCTGGTCAAACGATTGATTCTAATCTCTACTGTCAGCAATTAACCAGATTGCAGCAAGCAATTCAACAAAAATGGCCAGAATTGATCAATAGAAAGTTTGTTGTCTTCCATCATGACAACGCCATATCACACACATTTTTGATGACCCGGAAAAAATTGAGAGAGGTTGGCTTCGAAGTTTTGACGCATCCACCGTATAGCCCAGACCTTGCACCTTCTGACTACCATTTGTTTAGAACTCTGCGAAACTTCCTTGATGGTTTGAAGTTGGCTTCAAGAAAAAGACTGTGAAAATCATTTGGCCAAGTTTATCGCCGATATACCCCATAAGTTCTACGATGGAATTATGAAAATTCCCAAAAAATGGCAAAAGGTCGTAGATAATAATGATCAAAATATTCGAAAAAACAGCTTACAGCAGCTAATTTTTTTTTATTTGGAATATAATCACCTACAACCACTGATAAGTTATATAATTGAACATGACAGAACAACACGGCTTTTTGATAGTAACATATTATATATTCTAAGAGTGATTCCTGAATGTTAGACATGTACTTTAGCCAACCCAATGGAAAACAAAACCTATCTAGAAACTTTTTCTTTGGACTTTTTTAGCCAGCTTCTTTCGATTTGGCCGCACTGTGGAACGGTCAGATTTGAAGCGACCCATTTTGGAAGAACCCAAAGAAACTTTAGGGGAACCCTTTTTGGACGAACGCATTTTGGAGGGACCCCTTTTGGATGAACCCACTTATATTTTTCTGTTACACCTACCAGTTGCCAGTACTCATGAATTTTGTCAGATTTTGTGAAAGATTGTTCTGAAATAGACAAAACTGGCCCCAAAACATATAACTCAGGTGGACACCGATCAGCGCATATTTGTCTGTTAATCCTATCAATTGCCAATACTCATGAATTTATTCAGATTTTTGTCTTGCATTGGAATGACCAAAATTGGGCTCATGCCATCCATTTTGGAAGAACCCATTTTGGAGGAACCTGTTTTGGAAGAACCTGTTTTGGAAGAACCCTTCTCGTAGAAACGGCCAGAATTGAAGCAACACGTTTTGGAAGAACCCACTTTAGAAGAACCCTTTTTGGATGAACCCTTTTTGGATGAACCCATTTTGGAAAGGCCCTTTTATATTTTTCTGTTGGTCCTAGTAATTGCCAGTACTAATGAATTTTCTCAGATTTTTATCAATTATCTGGAATAGCCAAAATTGGCCTAACTTGATTTAAGTAATTTAACGGAATACAACTCCAGATTTTGCGAGGTGGACGATTTCACCAAATTTTTCTGTTAGTCCTATCCATTGCTAGGTACCATTTTTGGAGGAGCCTTTATTGAAGCAACCGTTTTTGAACGAAACATTCTGGAGGAACTCAACTTGGAAGGACACATTTTGGAAAAACAACCTTTAGAGGAACTGTCTTTGTAGGCACCCTTTCTGGATAAACCCATTTGGAGGGACCAATTTTAAAGAAACCCATTTCATAGGAACTGGCTTTATAGGAACCCATGTTGAAGGAACCGGTTTTGGATGAGCCTATTTTACAGGGACTTATTTTAGGGGATCCGTTTGGAAGAACCCATTTTGTAAGAATCCATTTTAGAGGACTCTGTTTGGACGAACCCATTTTGGAAGAATCCATTTAAGAGGAACCCATTTTAGAGGAACTGGTTTCGGCGGAACCTATTTTGGAGGAACCCTTTTTAGAGGAACCCTTTTTAGAGGAACCCATTTTGGATGGACCCACTCGGTTTTTAGAGGAACCCAATTTTGGTCAATCTGGATGTCTAATCCCATGAAGGGATTTGGCCGCCTCAACAATGCTCTTCCAAATAGTTCAATTCACGAGAGGACGCCTACATTTGTTTACATGTTCTCTATTAAAATTTAGTTACACATACACTGAAATCTGTTTTATTTTAGAAATGATTTACGAAATTTTTCACGGCCGTCCTTCGGCGCATGAATTTTTTTCTAAACGTATCCAAACATTGTTTTTGTATTTAGGATATATCTAGGAAATATTTCACTCGCCTCTACATATATCTGTTAGAAAATGCCTTGGAAATAATAATATCGAGATGGCTAGAACAATTGAGATCTCCACAAAAATTACACCTAGATCTTTAAATATTGTACACGTTTAGGAACAATATTTGAACCCTGACAATCATGTACGAAAAGAACTTTTTTCTTAGAATAAGACATTTGAAACATTTAAATCAAGCCGGTTGACGTTGCTCCGTATCCGCTTGCTCTTCTACAGGTATTAGTTTCAGAATTCACAATCGGAAATAATTTTAGATCGTCTGCTTATAGTAAATAATATGAATATTTAAAATTCAATAAAATATCGTTAATACATAACAAGAATATCAATGGTCTCAAATGTGATCCTTGCGGTACACCAGAGTAAATTTTAACACGATTTGGCTTTATATCATCAATGGCAACAAACTGACCCCTGTCTGTAAGATATAATAAAACCTTCTTATGAAAGAATTTGTTAAACCAAGTGTATGTAATTTGCTAATAATTATATGGTGTTTCAGTCTGTCAAAAGCTTTCCGAAAATCAGTAAATATAACATTTTTTGGAAATGTAACAACTTTTGGTCTTTCTCCACTGAATTCAAACAAATTTTTTCAGTAGATATTAACTGTCTACAGTTGATAATCAGTCACAATTCCTTCAAATAATTTATGAACAGTGGAAAGAATAGCAATAGCTCGATAGTTCTAAATATCATTTCTTTTACATCTTTTAAAAATCGGAAGTATCTTGGATTTCTTCCATTTATCTGAGAAAATTCTAACAGTTACCGATTGGTTGTAACTAATTGGCTTAGCTAAAACTTTTAAAAAACGCAGAACGAATTTGATCAAGCCCACACCATCATTTACCAAACAAAGTTTGATTATAATCAAAGTCAACGCCGACAATTCTAAAAACCAGTTCAGACTTACACCAGGAAGTGTATCTAGCACAAGAATTAAAATCAACGTTTAACTTTTTAAGGGACCTTTTGAAACATTCTGAATATGTAGAAAAATAATATGAAAGTAAAGTTCCTTTAAGGGTACGAATAATAGGACATTTCACATCACAATTTCGCCGTGCTCCACAACCAAATAGGTTATTGGCATAGGTACTATCTATGATTAAATCCAAACTTCTGATCACCCCTCATAAAAATCAGTTCTGTGACTGTCAATCAAAAGAAAATTTATTGGTACATTCATACGTTTTTTATTAGTAAGGTGGCTTGTAATTTCAGTGCAATATATATTACCAGTATTTAGATTATTAATTACATTTATTAATCACAGCATCAACAGAATCAATATCCCCGAAAGAATAGATTTGCAAATTATCCGCGAGAAGATTTTAGTATACATTTTCCATTTATTAAATTAACTGACAAACTTGATTTATGTGTAATGAAAACAAAATAGGGCGTAAAATTAATCTTTGAGGAACCCCAGATTTAACAAAAATGTTGTCGTTAAAGTTACTACAGTATTTTCCGGATTGTTGTCGCAAATACAAGTAAGAATCTATAACTAGACAAGCACTTTTGGGAAAGTTATGCTAATTACCTAGTTTTGACAATAAGATTGTCATAATTTATTGTGAATTAGTTTGTTTGAATCTTGGCTTATATAAGTATATGTAATAGTATTTAGATGTCACTAAAATCGGTGAGCAGAAATAAATAAATAAATGTTAAAATGAAAAAAAAAAGAAAAAAAAAGAAAAAAGTCGATGAGTAGCCACCATTGAAGAAGGTTGAATTTTAAAAAAGAAAACGAAAATAAAGAATTAAAAAGTTTGGTATAAAATCGTATTTTATTTCGACGGATTTACTTTCCACCGGATAAAAATAAAGAGGTGACAAGATATTGTGCCGAATTTTATCAAATGCCTTAGAAAAGTCATCTGTATAAGATAGAAAAAAATATTCAGCAGACAAAATTAGTTTTCCTACTCACCACCAAGGGGCATCACTAAAACAAAAGAGTGTTACGTTTTTGCCTTGTCAGTTAAGGTTCGTATCACTGGATTGTGAATAATACAAAATCAATTTAATTTATCTCCAACGAATTTATTTATTTCACAAAATTTATTACATCACAGTTCTCAAATTATTCTCAAATTTTACTGATCACTTTTACTTTTTATTTCGCACAAAAAACACTTTTTAAAACACTTTTAAAATTCCTTTTAATCTTTACACTATCGCTTACCAAATACTAATAATCCAATTCGACTTTGTTCGACTTTTTATATACACAAACCAAACTTCTAGAAAGCTCATGATTTTTCTAGTTAGAATAGTGTAGAAACATTTAGAACTGTTTTATCATGGAAAATTCCATTTAGTACAGTAAAACATTGAGCTATTAGTTTAACTTATTCTATCTCACGCTAGGTGTCACCGTCACATAAGAATTTTTCAGCTGAAATATTTATTAGTTTTTTTTTGTATTTATTATGGTTGTTATTCGTATTCTCGTTCGCTAAGATCGTCTAATTTATTTACAGCGAAACGCTTTTCAAGCGCACTATGAATACATTCAATACATTGTACGAATACTTTTTTTTTAATAATTTTCTGTATTTCTTGTAATTTTTTATAGATCACATTTATCAATTTAGATTCAAAAATCCAAAATTTATTTTTCGGCCGAATTTAAAAGATTGATAATTTGACCGAAAAATAAATTTTGGATTTTTGAATTAATGTGATCTATACCAAGATACAAAATAAAAACATAAAGTAAATTATATTTGTAGTCGCGGTCTGAGATTATCGCGATAATGTTCCTGTCTGTCATTTGTATTAATAAAATCCATTTTTTTAGAACGAAATATTACGAAATCTTATTTGTTTGTCGCTACAGATAAGATTTCGTAATATTTCGCTCCCAGAGGATGAATTTTCAATCAAACTAATGACCGACACGAAGATTATCGATTACAATTGGGATACATTATATTTTTCAGTTTTTCACTGTATCGTATTTAAATAAAAAAATGGATCCAGTCTAAACAGTTTAAGGATTTAAAAAAAAAAATTGGACCAAACTTAATTGGTAGATTTTCACTGTAACGTAAGGACAGGCAATCTTAAGAAAATCGATCGAGTCTAAGGAGCTACAGAATCTTTCTCAAAAATTTGGCCAAACTGAATTTTCGGTTTTTTCACTGCATCGTATGAACCGAACCCCTTGCAACCAATATGGGGCCCTAATCTTAGGTTACCTGAGGCCATTCCACATCTGCACAAGCAATCTTAAGAAAATCGATTGAGTCTAAGGAGCTACAGAATTTTTCAGGTTTTTCACTGTATCGTATGGACGGACCCCTTGTAGCCAATATGGGATGCTGATTTATGAATACCCGGGATCACAACACATCTGCAGAAGCAATCTTAAGAAAATCGATCGAGTCTAAGGAGCTACAGAATCTTTCTCAAAAATTTTGCCAAACTGACATTGTCGGTTTTTTCACTGTATCGTATAAACGGACCCCTTATAACCAATATTGGACCTTGATTTTTGGGTACACGGGGCAATCTTAAAAAAATTTATCGAGTCTAAAGAGCTACAGAACCTTTCAAAAAATTTGGACAAACTGAATTTTTCAGTTTTTTCACTGTATCGTATGGACGGAATCCCCTTGTAACCAATATGGGACCCTGACATTTAGATACTCTGTACCATAACACGTCTGCAGAAGCAATTAAAGGAAAATCGATCAAGTCCGAAAAATTCAGGTTGGACAAATATTTTTCAAAAAATTTGGACAAACTGAATTTTGCAGTTTTTCACTGTATCCAATGGACGGATCGGACCCCCTTATAACCAATATGGAACTCTGATTTTTGGATACCTGCGGTCTTAACACATTTGCTCAAGCATTCTTAGGAAAATCGATCGACTCGGAGCTACAGAATTTTTCAAAAAATTTGACCAAACTTAATTTTTCAGTTTTTTTATTGTGTCGTATGAACGGACCTCCTTATAACCAATATATGACCCTGATTTGTGGGTACCTGGGGCCATAACACACCCGCATAAGCAATCTTAAGAAAATCGATCGAATCTAAGGAGCTACAGATTTTTTCACAAAAGTTTGGCTAAACTGACTTTCAGTTTTTTCACTGTATATTATGGACGGAATCCGCTTGTAACTAATATAGGACCCTGATTTTTAGATTTCTGAGGCCAAAACACGTCTTCAGAAGCAATCAAAGTAAAATCGATCGAGTCTAAGGACTCTCTTGTAACCAATGTGGAACCCTGATTTTTGGATGCCTGGGCTACAGAACAAGCAATCGTTAAAAATCGATCGAGTCTAAAGAGATGCAGAATTTTTCAGAGAAATTTGGCCAAACTGAATTTTTCAGTTTTTTCACTGTATTGTATGGACGGGGTCTCTTGTAACCAATGTCTAACCCTGATTTTTGGATGCCTGGGGCTATAGCACAAGCAATCTTTAAAAAATCGATTGAGTCTAAAGAGGTACAGAATTTTTCAGAAAAATTTTGCCCAACTGAATTTTTCTGTTTTTTCAGTGTATCGTATGGACGGATCCCCTTGTAATCAATAGGAACCTTGATTTTTGGATACCCGGAGCCATAACATAACTGCAGGCATACTTAAAAAAACGATCGACTCTAAGGAACTACATAATTTTTCAAAAATATTTGGCGAAATTGAAATTATCAGTTTTTTTTATTGTATCGTATGGACTGACCTGACCCCCTTGTAACCAATATGGGAACCTGAAGTATGCATACCTTTAGCAATCTTAAGAAAATCGATAGAGTCTAAGGAGCTACAGATTTTCTCAAAAAATTTTGCGAAACTGAGTTTTTCAGTTTTGTACTGTATTGTATGGACGAACCCCGTTGCAACTAATGTGGGACCCTGATTTTTCCATACCCGGGGCCATAATACATCTGCAGAAGCCTCTCTCTCTCTCTCTCTCTGGCTTTCACATCCCATGGAGGGATTTTGACGCCCGCACTAAGATCCTCCATCCGTCTCGATCCATCGCTCTCGTCCTCTAGTTTCGACATCCCAATATATGTAGATCTTGTTCGACGTCGTCACGCCAGCGCAGTCGGGGTCTTTCTCTACGACGAACACCGGCTGGTTGTTGATTGAACAGCTAATTGGTCATTCGTTTCTCGGGAATTCCTAGGCATATGAGCGTGGCCGATAGGTTTTTGCGGTTAATACTGTCATATGCCTGTCTGAAGTCTATTTACAGTTGATGTATGGTTATGTTGTACTCCCAACATTTTTCCAAGATCATCCTCATGGTAAAACATGGTCAGTGGTCGATCGGTTGGGACGAAAACCACGTTGATAGTGGCCAATGATGTTTTCGGCGAAAGGGATGAGTTTGGCAAGTACAGCATTAGCCAACACTTTATAAGCAGTGCTCAATAGGGCGATACCACGATAGTTTCCACATTTAAGACGGTCTCCTTTTTTGTGCAGCGGACATATGAGTGCAGTCTTCCAATTCTCCGGCAGCTCTTCTTGGTCCCAAATAGAGACGATGAGATCGTATAGATTTGTTACAAGAGTAGCGCCTCCGTGCTTAATCAATTCTACGGGGATTCCGTCGAGACGGGGTGCCTTTCCATTTTTTAATCTACTAATAGCTGCATCTATTTCCTCTACTGTGGGATATTCGACAAAGACCTCTCCACCTGGAGGAGCTATTGCTCTAATGGGGGTCACTTCGTCATTGCGATTTAGCAGATTTTGATAGTACTCGTATGTTTGCCATAAAGAGAGAACATCAGCCACGTTTGTTCTCAGCTCTCCATTTCCGTCTTTGATGGCTGTACTTCTTGGGTGGAAGTCTTTAGTTAGATTTCTGGCGTTAGCAAAACAGTCCCTTGAGTTTCCTATTTCCGCTTGGAAGCTGATGTTTTTGATGCAATATCTCATATGATCGCGCTTCTTTTGTCGAAGGTATTTAGTCGTAGATTTCCTAGCGCGGAGGTATTCTGCTAGAGTGCTTCTTATGTTGGGAGTCAACCATTTCTCACGAAGCTTTCGTTTATTTTCGACGACCCTTCGGCATTCGGAGGCCTTCTTCCGATGGAACTTTGCGCCGCGGTAGTTATGGCTGATTGTAAAGCGTGGCACTGCTCCTGGATGTTAGGAGGCGATTCTTCGTTGTTATTGGGCCGGTCTAAATAACTAGTGACAGCTGATTGGTACATAACTCTGCAGTGACGCTTGAACTTTTAAAGCATCAATATTCCACCGAACGGTCTTTTGTGCTTGTCTGTTGAACGTAGATGACAGTTTGCACTTATACTTAAATATGACAAGCACAAGATCGCTGTCCATGTCTGCACCTCTGTAAGATCTGACGTTGGATATGCTGGTGGAGTATCTCTTAGACACCATGACGTGATCGATTTAGTTTTCCGTTCTTTCATCATTCGATCTCCATGTTACTTTGTGGATTCTCTTGTGTGTGAAAAACGTACTTGATACAACTAAGTTGTACGTTATTGCCAGGTCGCTGACGCGTTGGCCGTTGTTGTTACTAGTTAAGTGCAGGCTGTTAGGACCAATGTACGATGTATTTTATGCACTCCTACCGATTTTTGCGTTAAAGTTGCCCACGATGATTTTAATGTCGTGGTGCGGTATGTTATTGATGACTTCCTCCAGCTCGACAAAGAAGAGATCTTTGATGTCATCAGATTTATCTTCGGTGAGTGCATGTACATTAACGATCGTGATGTTAAATTTCTTGGTGCGGAGCCTGACCGTGCATACCCGCGTGTTGATAGGGCGGAAGTCGATGATATGATGCTTCGCGCGCTGATGGATAAGGAAGCCAACTCCAAATTCTCCTCCATTCTGATGGCCGCTGTAATGAAGAGTGTAACCATTGGTGGTGTCATGGATCCCACTCCCAGACCATCTAAGCTCTTGTAGTGCAAGCACGTCTAATGTGTAACTCTTTGCTTGATTCGAAAGGATCTGGAGATCTCCAGGTCTCAAGAGGCTAAGCACGTTCCATGTTCCCATTTTTAAAGCGTTGTCCGTGTACAATTTCCGAGGTCGATTTTGTGATGAATCCGATATGGTAATCCGAGGCCTTTGATTAGGGTTCATAACTTTAATTGTTTTTATGAGAACAAGTTGTTGGCCTGCTGCTCAACCCACTTATTAAGTGTGTGGACCATGTACTGTTGAGAATCTTAAGGCATCCAGTCCTACCTTGAACACATTTATATAGCAAGCCGCTTGATACAAGACAGACGCCCGCTTCAGCCGCACCTAACCTTGAGAACAGACGCTGATTTGATATTGGTTTTGAGGCGCCAATGACTCGTCCTGACATGTAGTGTCCATGACTATAAACAGGATTTCCCCTGCTCATCTCCACTACACCGCCTGATTCATTTAGCGTGACCCAGGGAGCACCGCAAGGATGTATGAATCCAGGACTTCGCTCCCCATGCAGAAGCCATCTCAAGGAAATCTATCGAGTCTAAGGATCTACCGAATTTAAAAAAAAAAATGAAAACAATATGGGACTCTGATTTTTGGATACCCGGGGCCATAGCACATCTGCACAAGCAGTCTTAAGAAAATCGATCAAGTCTAATGAGCTACAGTTTTTTCAAAAAAATTTGGCAAAACTGAATTTTTCAGTTTTTTTATTGTACCGTATGGACGGACCGGACCCGGAGATACCCGGAGACATAACACATCTGCAGAATCAATCTTAAGAAAATCGATTGAGTTTAAAGAACTACAGAATTTTTCACAAAAATTTGGCCAAACTGAATTTTTCAGTTTTTGTACACTACACCATTTGTACACTGTATCGTATGGACGTAACTCCATGTAACCAATACGGGACCCTCATTTTTGGATACCTGGGACCATAACACATCCGCACAAGTAATCTTAAGAAAATCGATCGAGTCTAAGAAGCACAAGAATTTTTCAAAAAAATTTGGCCAAACTGAATTTTTCAATATTTCACTGTATGGTACGGCCGGACCTTCTTGTAACCAATATGGGACCCTTATTTTTGGATATCTGGAGACATAACAAATTTGAATTTTGCAAAAACATTTTGCGAAATTGATTTTTTCAGTTTTTCCATTGTATCGTATGAACGGACCGGACCCCCTTTGTAACCAATATGTAATTCTGATTTATGGATACCCAGGGCCATAACACATCTGTACAAGCAATCTTAAGAAAATCGATCGAGTCTAAGGAGCTACAGAATTTTTCACTAAAGTTTGGCTAAACTGGGGCTATTTTCAATTCTAGTAGGAATCTAATAGATCGAAGACTCGATCACGTTCGAATCGAATTTCCAAATAGCCCCCCTGAATTAAACTGAAGCAGGCAAGGATGGAAGGATGGACACGACATTTTTCTAATCGATGTTTTGGAGTCCTGGTAACCTAATTCGTCGAGAAATGTGAAAATCTGGAACAACATTTTTTTCGCGATTACAATACTTACCCAATATAACTTCATTGTAGAGGGAAAGTAAAAAAGAATTTGGAAATGATGATGCATGAACTTCACTTTCGATATATTTTTTTTTGCTATCGATATTTTTCGATAATTTAAAATATCGATACACTATCGATATTATCCCATCACTAGCCGGAGCGTGAATGGTTTGATGCATTTTCAAAAGTAGTTTAATTTAATTTTATTGGTGTGTTATTGTTTCCTTTATTGTTACTAATCATCGCTGAACTGAGACTGTCTGTAGATTGTATTTTGATATAAATATCTGTGTGCAAAATACCTAAATTTAAAAATAATCACTACGTTTGTGATAATTAAACGTTAGCGACAAATTAGTGTTAATTAGTTGAATAGCTTTCGATATAAAACCTTTTAATTATAATTAATTTATATTGCATTTTCCTCTATTATTTAGTAACATAACAGTATTCACTTTTAAACTGTTTTATTAGTCATTTAAACAGCTTGATATAAATATTATGACAAATTGACAATGATCACAAATTCATTGAATTCAATTTAGCTTGAATTTATTTAGAATTTCATTCAGTTTATTGTATTGACTGGCTCATTATAACTTGCTCATCCTATAAGATGATTCAGATCGTTGATGATCATATACCTGCAATTAAATTAGTAAACGAGAATTTTAATTAATTTTAGCAAAAAGTTGTTTGTTATCTTGCTTATTAGCTAGCTATTCGTATATGGCTACTCACCAATATTTTACAATTAACGGAACGTAATTAAAAAAAAAAAAAAATCGCATAATAAATACTTGAACCGTGATCCAAAAACAAGAAATACAGAAACTGCAAAAAATGTTGTTAATTTTAATTATATCAACACTCGTTGATTTGTCAACAATATGTACTACGATATTCATTTCAAAGCACCACAAGTTATATAGCATGAAATAGCCATAATAATATGGGTAAGAATAACAAAAATAAAAAAATAGATTGTTCTCTTCACATATATAATAATTATTACAAACTATTCATTCAAAATAATTAACTTCATGGTCATATCAATAAATTCCTCTGAATTTATTCTTTTACATACATAAGTAGTAATAGACAACCAGTAGATACTTATGTCTTAATAATAATAATAATCTTATTTTCGTTGGTTTTCCAGTATTAATTTCATGGCATTAAATTTAATCTATTTTAACCAAAAAATTAATAATTAAAAGAAAAAAAATTCAATTCGAATTTAAAATATCCGCTGGGGTTTGATTTAAATGAATAATTATTGTGTATTGTGTATTTAGGTCAACGCTGTTGTTTGGGTAACGAATTAGTTAGACAATCAATCGTTGGGTAAAGTGCATTTTGCGGTTTATTTGATTGAATGCTTCTTGTGAGATTCTTGTAATATTATAAAACGCACTGACCAATTACATAAATACAAATAATAATCGGGTCGTTGAACTAAATTTTTGTGGTTATTATACAATATGTAAAGTATAAGTTACCATTTTATTTTAATTCGGCAGTTTATTCAATATAATCACATGTTGTTTGGCGCGCAAACAATTCCAGATGTATTATTGTCTGCCTGGAGTACATTACAACATTGTTTTATACTTTTTACAAATTTAGCATACTCAGCGATTACACTTATTTGATTTGTGCTTATCGAAAAAGATTAAAAATAATTTAAATTTTTTTTATAACGACGTTTCACGTCACGGATTAACACTTTCATAGCTCATTTACTTTAAAATTGTTCAGGTTAATATCTCACGCTTATAATGAACGACCAACTTAAAATAAAATGTTGAGGATGGAAAGTGTTGCAATGTGTTTTAGCTTTAATTTTTGGAATATGCCCCAAAAATTTCTTAAGAAATCGCAATCTGAGCACAGAAGTACAGAAGTGTTTAATTTTAAAGTTTTAACTTTTTAGATGCCTTTCAGCAAGTATTTTTGATATTAATAATAGTGTCAGTAATATTTATATTAATGAACGATTCACTTACGACTTAAGAGCAACCGTTCAAACTAAGTCGCTCTTAAAAAAGTACGGGTTATGTGTTAGGGAAGAAATACGAGGAGATTTGGATTAGAAATGTAACAATAATGAGGAGCAAGGCCCATAATTTTGATGAAACCTGTATAAAGCATAGCTTACTACCCATACTTTGTTCGGCTTGGTTCGGAAGAAGTTAAAAATACGAACATTTTGAAAGTGAAGTTACCCTTCAAGCAACTAAAAAAAACGTAATAAAACCATTAGATTTTTTAAACCCAATATATAAAATATAAAGGGCTAAAACCTCATGAGGTGATCAGAACTTCGGTCAATTTAACTCCCAAATCAATCCCTAACTGTACCTCTTAAATCAATCTTCAGCTCAACCTCCAACTCAATTTGTAACTAACCAAATTAACCGTCAACCCAACCCTCAACTCACTCTCCAAATCAACCCCAAATCAACTTTAAATTCAACCCTTAATATAACCTCAAATCTACCCTTAAATAATTCCCCAACCGAGCAACTCACTCAACCCCAATGCAAGCTAACTAAACACTAACTTAACTTTAGCTCAACTTAGCTCGAACCAAATCTCAACCCAATCCCAAAATCAAGTTGATTCGCAAGCTGCATGCTTGGATGAACTCAACTCAATTTGGCCTCCCACTAAACCCTAAAGTCGACCCAAAATTAATCCCTAACCCTCAAATTTAATTCAAACCCTAGTTACCTTGATACCATAATAGCAACGTACAATCATAACCCTAAACAATCATCAAACATTCCAACATACCATTATTCTATTACACCATCATACCATCATGACTCTATACTATTAAATCATCGTACAATCATAATAACGTACCATAGTAACGTCGAACCATCACATATCTTACCATCAATCTACCAAACCATCATACAATCATAGCATCGTAACATCATACCATCGTATCATCATACCATCATAAAATCGTACCAGCATACTGTGTCATACCATCAAACGTATATACGTATATATACAATCATACCACCACACCATCATACAATAATACCAAACCATCTTATCATTATATCATCAAAATATCACACAATCATACCATCATATACCTTCTTACCAAGATAGCACCATACGATCGTACCGTCATACCATCATGCCATTACACCACCGTCCCATCATACTCTCATCATATCGTCGTACCATCATACCATCCTACTATCATATGATCATACCATCATATCATGATACCATCATAACATTATACCATTGTACCATCATACCATCATACAGGTTTTACACTTCAAATTGAACCTTTTATGTTCTCAATTGAACCTTTTACATTTCAAATTGAACCTTTAGCAAATTATATGAGAATGGCCAATTGGGATGGAGCTTGGCCATTTCTTAACGGATTATTTTGAAATTTGATATACGCAATGGAAATCTAAAATTATTTTTCAGATGAAGTTCTTTAATTTGGCCAATTAGGACCGAACATGCCTGTTTCTTAACGGATTTTTGTGAAATTTGACATCCGCGATGGAAACGGAATTCTGAAATATGGTCAATAAGAATATAACTTAACTATTTTGAACCTGCTCAACTGCTCAATGAACACTAATCAAATGCCAACTCAAGCGCAATTCAACGCGCAAACGGGCCCTAACTGAACCCTCAACCCAACAGCAAACTCTCTTTTAACTCAATCCTCAAACCTTCATATATAAAAAATTAATCTCCTGCTCACTATATCTTAATCAAACCCCAACTCAACTCCAACTCAACTCAGCCTGAAAATTGACCCCTAACTTTACCTTCAACTCAACTCCAAACTCAATGCCAAATTCAATATTCAAACCAGTATCCGACCCTCTTGACGTACAGGTTCCAAAAGTTTTTGAAATCTCCGCCTTGACCATAGAAACAGATTGGCGAAAAAAAAATTCTATCGTACAAGCCGTTTTCGAGATACCAAGGTATCTCACAGAAATCCTGATATACAGACATCCAGACGTCCAGACAAAAGGACGGGCATTTTTTTTTTGTTGCTTTTTCAGACTAAGGGGCTTTCAGAACGTCGAGAAAAGCGGTTTTGGACCAACCAAATATTTGGTCATTTTTGACAGGATTTTAATCTTTGGTCTTTATAGACCGAAGTAGTTACAAAGGCATTGTAATTGTTATTTGTTTATTGGGGACACAAAATATAATGTATAACACATTGCAAAAGAACAATAGTTTATAGAGGTTATCTTCCATTTGATCACAAATAAGCTATTGTCTAGAAAATATGAACTCTAGACTGATTTTTACATGACTTTTTCAACTGAACATTTATTTTTTTGGGTCTTACCTTCGTGCTACTATGTACTTTTGACGACTTCTTTCGAAAATTTCGAAAAAAATTGTATTTTAGTAATTTAAATCATTTAACTTGAATAAAATGCTCTGGGTGCTTTATTCGAATAAAACGCCAAGTAGGTGCACTGTTCGTTATATGCACCGGGGCGTTTTTACGGTTTTAAGACAGTAATCAAAGTCACGACCAAAGCAACAAATACATAAATTTCGGCTGCAAAGCCGAAATTGTAGTTTTTTGATTGTTTCCCGATCAACTTTTTGGGCAAATCTTAACCAATAGACATTCAGCCTACATACATTTTTCGGTCCCATAATCATACATTTTTCACATGCAAAACCTTATATTTGCTCTAAATGGAGAAAAAAGCAATTTGAATTGTGCATGCAAGCGAGAAAATTATATGAGAGTAAATAATGTTATTTGTATTTTTTCAGCCAAAATAGCAACCATAATGCACAAAATACTAAATATCGACAAAACGCTCATGTTATAGAACCTCGCATCTCAATCTTTGCAATTTTCGAGCATACCTGAAAAACTTCAAATAAACTTAGGATCCTTAAAAGATTAGGGAGTCACTTAGAATTTCGAATAAATCAATTCCGGAAATCTACGTAGGTTATATCATTGTAAGATCATGTGACTATGCTTAATTCAACTCCAAAAGTCCAAGTCTCAAAAAATAATAAAATCTCAAACAATTTCTATTACATAATTCTCAGCACCGATTGAACATCTCATTGTATCACTTTAATTCATTATCTTAGAAATCGTATGTATGTATATGGTTATTTATAAAGAGGGCGCTAGAAATATGGATAAACTCGAATAGAATCGAACGATCTCTCAAATGAACTTAAAATCTTAGAATAATTATTTTCAAAAAATTTCGAACACTCCCGAGAAACTTAGAAACGTAGAATATTTCTCAGAAAAATAGCTGAACATTGATAATTTTGAATAAAATCTACATTACTCCAAACGTTTCGTGAATTTCGAGAATTTCACCTAACTCAACGCTACTTAATGCAATCCAAACAAAACTCTAAAAAACTCGAAAATCCTGATTAACCTCGCAAAATCTATATAATCTTGCAAATTTTTATATGTATAAAATAACACTCAATCCGTTCCGTTACCAGTAAAAATGAATAAGCCAGATCTACTGAAGAGTTTATTCCCCAATAAGTTGATAATAATGATAAAATACACCAACTAGCTTCTCACGAATTTCCTTACAGAAAATTGTGTTCTTGGCATCGAACTAATAAAGCAAAGGGAACAACAAAATACGAATTAAAAGAAATTCTAAATAGAGCAGACCAAATTCATCATAAATCGCTAGATCATATATATCCGAGTAGATTTTTTTATTTTTGGAAAAAGTTTTTCTGAAAACATTCTGCTTTTGAGATATTTGCAAAATGTATTTTCTAGTCCCAGGGAGTGATCACTTCCGGTTGGCCGATTTGGACTAAATTTCACTGGGATCTCCCAATTTATGAAAACCTTATTTCAGTTCGATTAATTGAACCATCGGTACTGTACAGAAGACGCAGACAAAGTGACAGGCTGACATACTAATAGACTGACAGACTAGCAGACTGGCAGACTGATAGACTGGCAGACTGATGGACTAGCAGACTGACAAACTTACAAACTGACCGATTAACAGACTGATAGGCTGGCAGACTGACGGGCTGAGAGACTGCCAGAGAGACAGACACTAACTCGAAACCCATTTTCTCGGACTCAGGGGATCTCAAAACAGATACAGCTTCAAAAATCGCAAGGACGAAAATTTTCATGATTACCATGTAAAATGTGCTCATCGGCTATCTAAAAAAAAAACAATCACTGGCCAGTATTATAGTGCACGATTGGACAAATTGAACGATGCGAAAAATTAAAACGCTTTCGAAAATTTACTTGAAGTAGAGTCCGATAGCTCTTAAGTTATTTAAAAAATAAAAATAGTACAGCCAAAAACCATTAAAAAGTTTTTAATTATCTAAATTTGTGGCTCAATAATCATTTAAATATTAAAATACAACAAAATTCTCTTAAAGTGCGAGAAGCGCCAATGTTAGAAAAAAAGAGAACAAAATTAACTACATTACTTTGATTCTATGAAACGCAACCGCATAATATTTGAAAATAAATTCTTTTACCATATATAGTGAAACTACTTTAAGCCGACCGCCGACCTTGTGTATTACAAAAAAATGGTCTTTTCAAGGGGTGGTTGCTTTAGAGAAAAACAATAAGAAACGCATAAATATGTAAGTAAACGTTTTAGGTAATTCATTTACATATTAAAGTTTCATTCATAGAATAAACATTTCTTTCTATTATCACATAAAAATAACAGTTCAATTTTTAGATAAAATTATAAAAAAATAAAAGTTTAAGATAAAATAAATTAAACAGTCAAAGTAATAAAACATGAGCAGTTAAATAATTTACGTGAAATTCTATCCGGTCGGGCCTGAAAAAGTCGTTTGCGTTGATGAACTGACTGTATGCTTTATGATTTCTATTTGTAGAATTCGTTCACACTCATAAAAAATGGTTTAACAATTTTCCATTCGTTAAATTAAGGGTGATTTCAAGCTCTTATTCATAGGGGTCGGTTCTACTGCTATAGTATCGGATTCTTCATCGATACCCCTTGTTCACATTTTGATCCGTATTTAATAGTTCGGCCCCTCAGTCATTGTTCTCCCAGGGTGGACATTCAAGATCTAATTCGACGTTGATTCCAAAATCCAATTTTAAATTTTCCCAACAACCGATAGAGATTACATCATTTTGTAGTTCTATATTTGCATTTAAGTTTGTGTCAAACATTTTTCAATTTTTTTTCCGCTGACATTTTGCCAACCTTCCTTTACATAATCAAACACGTCAGCCAAACTAATTTGTTTCACCAATTCATCCAAATTATCAGCAGTCTCCATTTTCGCGATTATTATCCTAAGCATTCGTCCCCTATAATGCAATTTAAAATTTTGGATGATACCACCCTGATCAAGCGATTGAGAAATGCTGGTGGAATTTGCCGGTACATATAATATATGAAGAATGATTTGCTGCATTGTCCAACATAAAATAATTTTTCATTTCTCTTTGAATATTTTTCTAGCAATTTTTTTTAGCCATTCTTCAAAAATGGAACTGGTCGTCCATGCTGTTAAGTTACAATATATTGGCCGATTAGGCGAGTTAATTACAAGCTGTTTGACTTTTTGCCCAATGACATTGACACAGATTATTACCACATTGCACCATATATCTCAACCAATTTTCTTTGCGATATTCCATGCTCGACATCTTCGATTACCTTTATTCTATCTCCTAACTTTAAAAATTTTATTTTTACCACTATATGCTAAAAGAGAAATATGCTAACCGAAAATGAATTCACAATCTTTTTAGTTCAAATGATTATTGGACACTAAACTTACAAATCAGATATTCACTTAAACATTCGTAAAAATAACCACTGTGTGACACAGAAATCAAATGTGCATTATACCGTTTATCATTTTACAAATAACCCTGTACTGATTAACCAACAGATTATGCAGTGTATATGTTGTACATAGAAATTCCAATTTCCCGAAAAATGTCATTTACAATCAAACCGAGAATTTTGTTTCCCGATGAATTTCATTTCTCGAGAATTCGAAAATTTTGAAATTTTTTCTCGAGTAATCTCGGGAAATAACGGCAAGTTTTGTATTTTTGAAATTATTAAAATTCTATCAAAAATATATTTTATTGCTTTAAATTATTTCAAGTTTCCTGACGAATAAACATTTCATTAATTTTGAGTTGAACAACAGGCCAAAGAGTAAACAGAGCATTTTGTTGCGTTGACGTTCATTTACAAAATCATGATCCAAAGCTCGCTCTACTCACTCTGAGAGCCTGCCATAATTCGACGGAGGTTCGATAGATGTGAGGCACCCGTGTCGCTGATTGATGGGGCTTCGAGTAATTTGACAAGCCAAGAAAAATCGTAGTTTGCACAAGTATTTACAGCTGTGAAAATTTGAAAAATTATACATAAAGAAAATCGATATCAGGTCTATTCAGCAATCGCCAATGGTAGATAAAATGAATTTTGTTCAGGTAGTACGGAAAATGTCTTTTTGTTGTTATTGCTAGTAGACCTGTACATAGATAGAGTGGCCTTCAACCGCTTTTTAGCAAAAAAAAATATAAAATTTGCATCCGGGCCACTTAATTAAGATAACAAGCCCTGTACTCTCTATAGGGTTAGTGAAAAAATGCACCTAAACAGTCTTCTTTAGACGATAAATAATTTCAATTCGATTTTTTCATTAATTCGACTTTGATTTGAATAATTTTAAGTTTTTACTTCAAATTCCTTAATCCAATGATGTCAGATTACGCTTTTATCAAACTTTTATTTTTTAGATGTTGGTATAAAATAATATGAGATTTTGTTACTGTCACTTTAACGTATAATATGCAAATATTCTACTTTTGACTGTTTTTTTTTAAATTAACCGATTAATCGAGATTTAGACAAAAGCTAATCAACATTTCCAAAAATCTATTCAACAAAATTTCTTTTTTTACGAGTACTTGAAAGTCTGTAACAGAACTGAAATCATCCAAATTCATCTTACCATCTGCGCTTGGATCCAATAATGATAAATGCCATCAAATGAACAATACGCGGTTGTCCTAAGCTTGGACTAATACAATAAACAAGCTCAACAAAGCCCCAAAACAAGACTGGAGACAAACTAACAATTGAGAATATCAAAAAGTTTTAAAGAGAATATGGACGACGACATTGAATGGCGATGAATACTTTAGATCTACCAAAGTGCTAAGAAGCAACCAATCATCGTGAGCAAAAAAGTAAATCTGGGTTTATTTTTTGTAACAATCATGTACCCTAATTAATCGGTTTACCTTAATCGAAAAGCGGTATATTTCGCGATAGGATTTTGTGGTTCCGCGTTTAATCTGCGGTTTATTGTTTTCCATTCAAAAATAAATTTCAATTTTCCAGAATTTCATACAAGCGTGAAAAGTAGTTTATTACGCAAAAAAATGGAACTAAGCTCAGAAAATTACGGAATTAAACTCAGAAACTAACTTTTTTTCCGAGTTTAATTCCATTTTTTACGAATATTTTCCAACTTTAATTCCACTTTTCCTGCAAATTAAATTCAATCCTACTCCCAACAAATTTCGCAACTTTAATTCCATTTTATTTACGAGTTTAATTCCAGCGACTTAATTTCGGGGATCATCTATTATAAACATATTGTCCTCTATCAAACTCCTTCAATGTAGTAGCGTACTACATTAGTGATGGACATCGGACACTGTATAAAGCTAGAACAACATTTTTTCCAGAAAATGTTTTGAAATTCCCATTTAAAAAAACATTATTTCTCGAGAAACAAGAAATTTTAAAATTCGTATAGTCTCGAGAATTCTCGAGAATAATTCTCGATCGCAATGTCTAGTTGTACATACTACTCACATGTAATTCAAGTTAATCGTATACTAAAGTATTGTAGTATTCGTTTGAATATAATTAGGAAGTTTTCTTTCATGTACGTACGTCTGTAAAAGAGAAAAACGAATAATTTTTTAATGTGGTCATGTAAGAGGGCAGTATTTCTTCAACAAAGCATGAAGTATTAATGGTCGCGGTCAGGTTGGAGAGGTGGTCTTTTAAAAGAGTCGATTTTACTATATAGAGAAGTTGTTTTACAATAAAATGGTGTTTTCAAGAGGTGATCTTTTTCGAGGGGTGGTCGTCTGTGGAAGTTTCACTGTATTGCCTTTCAAGAAGATAGTTTTCCAGAACTAAGTGAAATTTTCTAAGTGAAAACTCTTTAATTTTGTATATTAGTCCATCATGCCAAACTTTATCAAAGGCTTGGGCGATATCCAAGACGACAGCAGAATTTCCTCGAAGGTGCTTTTACTATGTTGGTTTCGAAACCAAAATTGATGGCCTGGAATAATGTGCCGCATTCCTAACACTGGTTTCAATTTCGTTAATAACAATTTTCGAATAGCTTTGAGCTTTGAGATTGTGGTGCTGCCCACACATTTTCGAATAGATTTGAGATTGAGGTGCTTATTGGACGATATGACGAAATTTGTGTTTCATTTTTTTCAGGCTTATGTGTCATTGTGCCCACCGATATCTTCCATTTTTGGCCAATATTTCCTTGTGTGGTACTAAAACTGTCGTTAGATGAGCAGCAAAAGCATTGGTTTTTTCTTCATCGTTTCTCGCTCAATCTCCAGTCGGCAGTCTAATCGGTGGATTTGAGTTTATTGGTCTTTTAAAACTTTTGGTTACCTTCCACAAAGAGTAACCTGTCGCTTCGTTTGCCGCGAGTTCATTTAAATAATTCTGGACGCTCTGCTTTTCTTGTTCCCGCAAAGCATATCTTGGCTTTTTAATTTATTTTCAGTAACGGTAATTTTGTTTGTTGCCATTGACGGCATATTACGTGACAGTTTATTAATTTTTCAGAGCTACTGGTGTGATAAAAGGAATATTCAGTAGACAGCTTTCTTCGGCAAGTCTCCTATATTGATCCGAAGTAGTTCGCTTGTTTGTAGGAAGTTTCGACAGTGTTGTTCTAGGGACACTTGGTTGGTACTCACAGTTACTTTTACCGGCGAGTGTTCCGAAGACTGATCATAGCAATCGGTTGCCTTCACGTACGTATATGGAATGCCTCTTGTTACGCAGACGACAATTAAATCAGGAACTTTCTTTTGATCCATGGGAGAGGCGGTGGTGACAGATAAATAATCCAGAGACTACTCATTCATAGCTTCGTAAACTTGTTTGCCTTTTGATGTCGGCAGTTTCAATTCCCACTACACATTTTTAGCGTTGTAATCGCCTCGCGCACGGAATTTATTATCCAGCTGGTTTAAATAATCGATAAATTGCTGCTTTTTAATTGCATATTTTGGAGGGTATTATTATTATTATTATTATTGAAGGGTCATGTGGGTGTTCAGACACCCCGCACTGTAACCTAAAAGATCTTATGTGGTCGTACCCTTCTTAATTATCCGTGAAGTCAATATTGAGGCTCTTAATGAACCTGATACCTCCTAGACCTAGATGTTTAATATAGCATGTACTTCTGTTAGAAAGACGGTAGCATTAGTACCCAAGGACTTCGAGAGGTCAATCCCACTCCAGTATATTCCTATCCCTGCCCCGTCTTCCGTTTTGATTTTACTCTTTAGTTACGAGTTGCTGGGAATGAAAAGTCGCCTGTAGGTCAGCAAGCTTTACTATAATAGGAAGGCTAAATAAAATTGGGGGGTGCCTGGTATCCAGAGTCCTCATACTTTGGAATGATTAACCTATCAATCATTCATCTATCGGCATACGCTCTTCCACCTTAGATTAGATTTTTTTTGTCAAGGATCTCCTTTAGCGCCTTACTTTAGCCTATGCCAAATTGCCAAAACGTCCCAAATGGCCTTAGTCACCAGTGGTTGCCACGAGGAGGCAGCACGCACACTTGCGAATTGTGACCAGATTACCCCTTACACAATTGTACCCATCTCGCAGCTGCCTAATACATGAGCAGAACAGCTCACTATCTATATTGTGCTCTTTAAGAAAGGCTTGTAACTCAGCTTTGTGCTGTGAAAAACCTTTCGCATTCCAAATAGCTATTTTTAGGACAGCTATTTTTGGTTTTTGACGATAATTTGTGTTAGTGTGTTCATATTTTGCATCGTTATGCTCATTTGTTTGTTGTTGGTTCTTAGTGTCAAACTTTTTCCGTTGCAGTTTGTCTTGTGCACTCTGCTCAAATCGCATTTCTGGATTGATTTTACGCTTGAAATCCAAGTACACTGGGCAACTTGTACAATTTATGCTGTGATTTTCGGCAAGTTACTAAAGCGTTTTGGTGTAGGATCGTTTTTTATCTAATAATACAAACTTCCTGCAAGGTGCAGTAAGCTTGGGTGTGGCCGAATTCTTGACACTTGACACACTGAACTGGTCCGGCCCTCTTCGTGGATTCTTCGACAGTGATTTTACTATAAATGGAATATTTTTGGTTATATATACCGTTCCCTTTCTGTTCTGCCGCATCTAGCTCAATTTTTAGACAAAACACAGGTTGACATTGCTTTTCGCAATTTAGGATATTAGTAATAGATTTAGCATGAAAGCCGTTTTTAGCAAGGCAGAGTGCATTTCACTTACATCTACATGGTAAGTGTATTACCGTTTACCAGTTTGGTCGAAACGATTGATTAAAGCTATAAACTCATTAATTTCGAATAGCTTTATCTTCACATCGTTTATCCTACCCCTCTTGAATGAAGTAATATAATATTTTGATCCGGTTAACGATTTGATTTTTTCCACAAGTTCATTACTTGAAGCGTCTCGAAAGTAAATTGGCGGCGGGTTCTCGTTCTTAACATTATCTGTTGCAGCTTCGGGAGTTTCTACATCTAAACTGGAATGCCTGTTACTGAGACGCATTTAGTCCACACCTTGTTACATCATTGTCACTTTGTTTCTGCTTGGACTTTGGTTTTGCTTGGTCTGAACTGCTTTGGATTAATGGTTGTACATTACATTAACCGTAATTTTTATTGTTGGTTGACGATGAGTTTGTGGCATTGAGTTCATTATCATTGTTTTTTATTTAACTCATATTTTAGTAAATTTGCTGTTGATATTGGTGCATATTTACCCCGTGTTACAATTTGCCCATTATAGTTTCACTGTTTACCCCATGAGTTCTCGATATTAGTCCCGTCTAATATTGTTTGCGATTTTTGTTGCGGTACAGGATTTTTGGATTTAGATTGGCTTATCACTTACACTTTTTTTTTGTTTTTTTAATTTTTTTATTCAATTTAAACACACACACACAACACTTAATTTAATTTTATTATGCACATATTTAACGAAAATGTTTGTTTTATTTCAGGTAAGCTTCCACAAAGCTGCTCATAAGATAAATATGCATAAGTTCAATTTATTGTACCTGAATATAAATTATATTCTATTTCTACAACTGAATATCGATTAATTTTGTTTTAGAACGTTAAAATGTGATTATTAATTTTGTTAAAGGCTTCCGAGAAATTATCCGTAACGCTCCCGACCTATATTTGACAATCATTTGCATAAAAATGAAATTTTGAGTATTCCAATTTGTTGATAAAAATGATCTCTGTGGCTACCGGCATTTGAAGATAATTGCCGATTAAAACAATCTTTGAAAATATCGTTACACCCGTTACCCATTTTTCGAAAATTCATCGAAATGTTCTGAATATGGAAGATGGGATATCGAACGGGTATCGTCACAAGCATCCAGTTGTTGCATGTTTTTTTAGGCACTATGTGGAGAGACGAAGAAACTTGAAAGAATGAATTCGACCAATATCGATTTTTAAGACGTGTTCGAAATCCATTTTAACTATTTATTTTAGGCTATGAAGTCTTTGAGCCTTATGAAATGGATAGTCATTAAGAATTGTTCCATATCTATTAATATCTAAAAAGAATTGTTGGCTCTGATATCGCCAAAACACTCATAATTTCATTGACAAAATCCGAATATTTTGGCAAGGAACCGTTTGTTTATGGAATAGGGCCGAAAGGCCGAATGTAGACAAGCCAAACGCCGAAAGGCCGAATTTGTCGAAAGGCCGAATGTGTCGAAAGGCCGAATGTCAAAAGGCTGAATGTCAAAAGGCCGAATGTGTCGAAAGGTCGAATAAGTCGATTGGGTCGAAATTGATTTTAATTTTTGATCTTTTTATGAATTAAAATTTTCAAAATTTATATTTTTATGAAAAACAAAATTTAAATTTGATTAAATTTTTGTATAACAATGTTTAATAGTAAATCGCCTTAAATATTAAAATCTTGTTACGTTTTTTTTGACATATAATTAAAAATTAATTAATTATTAATTATTATTATTATAGTATTTTCAATTTATTTAAATCATTTTACATTAAGAAATAAATTCGATGATTTTAAATATCGATTTCAATTAATTAAGTGAAGGAAAATTTAATGAAAATTCGGCCTTTCGGCCAATCGGCCATTTCACATTCGGACATTCGAGACATTCGGCCTTTCGACCTTTAGACATTCGGCCTTTCAATACTTTCGGCCTTTCGACCCAAACGGCCTTTAGATATCCAGCCGATCTGCTGATTTGAGGTTGTCTCGCTGAGAATTGTTGTGATATGCTTGTTGCAAATGGAAAAGTACCAACTCCCTCGCCAATACTAGCCGATCATACTTATCCTGAATATGATAATTGCCTAATGCTTCGTCACCTAGTTTCCGTAACAGTTTGTACTGTGATCCATGTTGAATCATATGTTGCCCAAATACTAGGTACGCTGGTGAGAATGTAGTAACTGTATGTATGGTGTTACGTAAAGTACCGGCTATTTATGGCAGTTATTGGTCCCATGTCTGTTGGTCTTCTTCCACATACGCCCGTATCGCTGCAAGAATTGAGCTGTTAACCCGCTCGGAAGCGTTTGACTGAGGTGCTTATACTGGGGTAAACATGTGCTATATGCCATATTTATTCAGCATATCCTGAAGTATATGTGCTTTAAATTATTTTCCATTATCGGAAAGTATCACCTCTGGCACTGAGAAAACTGGGAATACTTCCTGTCCCAAATGGCTTTAGCAAAACATACCGGGAATAATGATCTAAGACGATCAATATGTGTGTATTCCTAGATTTGGATCTGGGGTAGGGGCCAAGGAAATGAAGATAAAGTTTTTGAAATGGTCTCTCAAACTCTTTGTTCTCCCCCATTGGTGGTCGCAAAGTATAATTCACAGCTTTGGTCTGCTTACAGACTTGGCGGTGTTGCACAAAGCTTTTTACATCTAGGGTTAATGTTGGCCAATAAAACTGCCTGCATATGAGCTCAATCATTTTGCCTGTTCCCATATGTGCTGCCGTTGGAGGCATATGTGCTTGAGTTAATACATCCGGGATCAAATTCTTCTATTCAGGGATGTCCGTCCTGTATTCTGGGTCTCTGGTAGGTTGGTATATTAACACTTTTCCGTTAGAAATCTTCAGACTTGACTTTGGAAATTCATTATCTTGAACTGACTTCAACAACTCAAGATATTGCTCTTCTGTGAAAGATAATGCGTTCAGATTAATATTGAATGGTGTTATGACTCCACTTAATTCTGCTACATCTTCAGAGTACACGCGAGATAGGATATCTGGGACAACATTTTGTGACCCTTTACGATACTCTATACGAAAATTGTAACCTTGGAGTTTCAAACTCCAACGTGCTAATCTCCCGGATATGTCCGTTTGGCCCATCACCCATTGCAAAATAGCGTGATCAGTTATTATTACAAACTCATAACCTTCCAGGTTATGAGTTTGTAATAATAACTGATCACGTCCTAGTACCGCTGCCAGGCCATTACTCCGTAATGCTGTACTTGCGTTGAGCTTTATTCAACTTATGTGAACAAAATGCAATTGGATGTTCAGTATTGTCATCCTCCTTTTGGAATAGTACACTACCTACCCCAATGGTTAATGCGTCTACCTGTATGTAAAATGTGCGGTTATAATCCGGGTGAACAAGCATTGGTCTCAAAAGCTACTTCAGCCTGCTCATTTCATTTAATAGCGCGTTTTGTCTTTAACAAATCTGTAAGTGGAGCACTTACAGCCGAGAAATTTGGAATGAATTTCCGATACTAACCACTCATCCCTAGAAATTGCCTGATGTGCTTGGCTGTTTTTGGGATGGGGAACTTTTGGATGGCTTGAACCTTGTCTGGATCTACCTTGATGCAATCGTTCTGTATTAGGTGCCCCAAGTATTTGAGTTGCTTTTTTCGACATTTCGAGCAGCCACTATTTCAAGTAGTTTCATATGTTCCTCAAAAGTGGGCGACGTGACTAAAAGGTCATCAAGATAAACAACTACGCGCTCATGCAGCTCATGTGGGATAACCTTGTGCATGAGCCTACACATGGTTTATGCTGCATTACATAACCCAAATGGCATGACCGTAAATTGGTATAGTGGTCTTCCAGGCACCGTAAACGCTGTTTTGTATCTGAAAGAAAGGTTAAGAGGAATCTGCCAAAAAGCGTCTTTTAAATTTTTTCGTTTAAAGATCATGTCTCGCAACCTGTCGCTTTTTTCTTATAGAAATTCTCCATTCATTTAACCTCGGTTTTTTACATTTTATACATACATAATAAATAAAATGAACGTATGTAAATTACACTTTTTTGTGTAAAAAACAGTATAAATTACGTAGTGTAATTTACTCTCCCAACTGTAAGGGCTAATTTAGAAGATCAACTGAAAGAAACACTCTTGCAATTATTCTTTTAGAATTTGAAAATTTGCAATTCCAACAAATATAACCCAGCACAGTTTTGTTTTGGAAATGATTTTGGCATTAATATTTTTTCTAATTTGTTATCATCGCAACGTCTTAAATTTTTGGCAGCCTATTACCAAATAATGTTGCATTCCAAATTAGAAATGAAAACCGTAAGAAACAAAAAAAAATCAATATTCAAAATCCAGCTCGTACCGAATCAATTAAGATTGCAAATATTTATTTACAACAACGTTTCACAATGTAAAAGAAATTCCATAAATGCATTTTTATCCAATTTTAGACTAATAGTAATTGATAGTCAAGGCTGTATTTTATCAGAAATTAAAACATTTAGCTGTTCGGAATACTAAATTTCTCAATATGAGTAGTTTTGCTGATATTTGAACAAAAAACAAAGTATCGCCTAAATGTTGACATTTTAATAGCTGTGTTTATTAATTTAATTTAGTTACTTAGTCGTTAAAAAGACAATCTCAATCTAAATTCTATTCTTAGATTTGAAACAAATTATGTAGTAACACAATCATCATGTACTAATCTGATATTTTAACCACATCGGCTTGGAATACACATTTTGATACATTGTACGACACAGCAAATAATTTGAATTATGAATAATTCAACAAATATTGTTTGTGTTTTTTGTTTTGTCGTCATTGATATGCAAATTTTTTTTTTTTTTGTGTTGTTTCAATCCAAATGAATCATTCATTCATTCAGTAAATTATTCATTCATTATTTATACTATTTCGCACTGTGTGTGGCTCAAATCGTGTGCTATTGTATTATGTATTTGCAAAAATTGACTTTTAATTATTGGACAGAAGCTGCAAAAATGAAATAATATTTTTTTAACACGTTTCAACTTTTCCCAACTGTAATTTGGTCTTAATTTGGATTTGATATAAAAAAGCATTCTGGAGGTAGGGGAATAATCGATTTTTTTATTATCACGTATCTATGGAATGGCTTAATGAAATTTATTCTTAAGTTATCCAGTTTGAGAATGAAATCTATGTTTTTATCGTTTGAATAATTTTAAGATAAATTTCATATTTTTTCCTACACATAAATATCATATTTTTGTTTTGCTATGGATTCCAGATGGTGTTCTTGTTTGACTTGTTCAAATTTGTCAAATTTATCTAGCTATATGTGTTTCCTGTCTGTTATTTAAAAATGTTACTCTCGAGTCTTGACCTCATTACTAGGATATATATTGTCATATATGTATATCTTCAGTGTAAATCTTAATAAAAAAATGGTTAGTAGAAGCCGATTCATATAAGTACGAGTATATAATGAATGATGACTGGAAAACAATATTTAGTTTAGCTGAAAATAGGTTAAAGCCATAAATAACTTAAAAAAAAACAAATCCTCCCGGTTAGAACGTAAATGAAGCCGATAGCTATAACTCCGTTACAGTGGTTATTTGATGCGGTCTGCCAGATTGTAAGACGTTGGTCCTGTTTCGATATTATAAATACTTTTTGTGCCAAATATGTTCTGGATTAAGCTGTAATAATTTTAAAATCGTTTTACTAGTTTAAAAGGCACATTCGAAATGCTTACCGTTGTAAAGTTTTTTATAAAACATATTTTTATAAAGTGGACGAATCAACCTTTCTGAAACTATTTTTATTATAAGATTAAAGGGTGAAAATCACTTAATTCGCTTAACTTGCCTGCTACACCATGGTCATTTCTCTTAATCTCAGAGATATTACCTAGTGTAGGTCTATATTTTCATAAAGTGGGCAAGGCCTGGGTAGTCTAAGAGCAGCAGAAGTTCTGATTACTATATTTTAAATAATTTTCAAAATTGTCAATAAATTGTTAAACATCCTCAACCATTTTTATTCCAATAACAACAGTTGTTTCAGAAAGCTCGACCTACTCACTTTATGAAGATATAGGGTCTGTTTGATAATTGGGACGGAGCGGGCAGTGCATATTAGTCCTCATGCACGGTTTTTAGGTGTGGAAAATTCGCACTGCCATGCACTGTGCAATGTGTACTAGGTTTTTTTTTTATACTATTAATCAAAAAAATCGAAAATTGACGAAAACCGTATGACCCGATTTATGCAAATTTGACTTGTGTAAAGTTCTGGAATATGACTATGTAGGATGGATACATGTTGATTGACTATCCCTTGACCGGTTTTAGTGAAATTTGACATGTGCCTTGTAAATGGGATTCTAAAATGATTTTTGGGTAAAGTCCTGGAATATGGCCAAGCAGGATGTAACTTGACTATTCCTTAACCGATTTTAGTGAAATTTGAAATGTGCGTTAGAAATAGGATTCTAAAATGATTTTTATATAAAATTCTAGAATATGGCGAAGTAGGGTTAATGGGATTGGATCCTTTTCCATTTTGAACGGGAGAGGTTGAATGAAACTCAAACAAAACTTTTATGAGATATAAGTATTAGTTTCTTTTTTTTTTATCTTAAACTTTACAAATTTTATTTGCAACAGAATTTTTAATATTTTATTTTTGTCACGCTTGATCAATACCAGCAAAACAGACTGATTCTTTTCCAAAAAAAAAAAAATAAATACCATTCTCACATATTTGTACTGTACAAAAACAACAAGTACAATTGTGCATCGGTAATATGCACTAGTACATAAAATACATAAAAATAAAAATACAGCCCAACCCTCAGTCGGACATGACTTTCTACAACGAATTTTTTCATCTGGTGGTTAACATTCTCCTCCGCCTTGATCAGTTGTATGATCAATTTTGACTGGAAGTGGACAAAGGCTGGTAATTGCCCGCTTCAGAATTCCTGAGGCGGTTTTATCTGACTCAACTCAGATTAAACCGTCAGCTCCAGGATGTTGACAAATGATTCTGCTGAACTTCCATTTTAATGGTGGAAGGTTGTCGTCCCTTATAATGACTACTGCGCCTTCTGGAATATTAATAGTTGGCTTCTGCCACAGAAAACGATGTTGCAATTGCTGCAGGTATTCTTTGGACCATTTCGCCCAAAATTGTTTAAATAATTGATTCACTAATTGCCATCTTGTTGAGTAAGGTACGTGAATTAACTCGGGATTGGCAGGTTCTGGTTCACCAAGCAATGGGCGACCTATGAGGAAATGCCCTGGTGTTAAAACGTCATCGGTTGTTAATGCTGTCATCGGTCGGGAGTTTAGTACTGCTTCAACCTGTTTGATGATAGTGTTAAGTACCTCATAATTCAACATGACGTTCCCCATCATTCGACGAATGTGATATTTAGCGGATTCCACTGCTACTTCATTAAGTCCACTAAAATGCGGTAATTAGTTGGGGAAAAATTCCACTTGATTTTATCTTCGTTAAATAGCTGAGACAGTTCAGTATGAATTTCAGTAGATTTCAGTAAACGGTGTAATCCATTTAGTTGTGAGTTTGCGCCCACAAAGTTTGCGCCATTGTCTGAGAATATGTTACGGCATAATCCTCTCGTGGCAATGAATCTTCGTAGTGTTTCCATAAATGCAGCTGATGTTAAATCTGATGACAATTCAAGATGAACTGCTTTAGTGGCGAGACATACAAAGACTGCCAGATATGACTTTGTAGGTATCTTGCCACGAATGTGATGATGTATGTATAATGGCCCAGCAAAGTCAACCCCTACATTATAAAATGGTAAAGCTATGTTTACACGCTCTGCCGGTAAGTCAGCCATTTTCTGATGTAATAATCTTGGTCTAGCGCGTGCGCACAGGACACATTCCTTGCACACTTTCTTCGCCAGCTGTTTGCCGTTTGAAAGGCCAAAATGATTGTCGGATCGCTCCCAATAGACCTTGTGGCCCAACAGGCAAGTATTTAATATGTAGATGTCTAAGTAGTGCGACAGTAACCAAGTGATCCCTTGGTAACAATACGGCATGCCTGGATGCGTACGATAAGGATAAAAATCTCAGCCGTCCACCAACACGAAGTATTTTATCTTTATCAAAAAACAGCGATAGTGATTTCAGTGCAGGGTCCCGTATATTGTAATTTTCGTTAGTCATCCCGTTGTAAATTTCCGGAAATTATGTTTTCTGCACAGACCTCAGCGTCAACTTTAAACTGGTGTCTAAATCGTCTGATGTTAATGGACCTAAATATTTCTCAGACGGTTGTTGTGTATTACGAATGAAACGAGCTACAAACGCCATTGAATTGCAAATCGTTTTAAAGCAATTACGTGCATGAATACGACCGAGAGGATCGTCAACGTCTGCTGCAAGTGCGCTCACAAACTTTCGTTGTTTTGAAATAATTATCCCTTCCCCAAACATAACCTTTTTACCATTCCAGACTTCATCCGCCATTGTTAGAAACAAAGGGCCATTCCACCATAAGCTAGAGGATATTAGTGATTTAGGTGTTAATCCTCTGGAGACTAAGTCTGCTGGATTCAAGCTTGATTCTACATGTAACCAATTTTTGGATTTGATTGAAATTGAATGATTGAAACACGGTTGGCTACATAAGTTTTCCACCTATTAGTCGAGGTACTTTAACTCTGTTCAGATCAGACAAGTTGTGCAAATAATTCATCCAGTACGTGTGATGAACCATTGGAAGGCTTTCATCCCAATGAATCTTTAACGCCCATAGTTTCTGTAAGAGAATTTATCCCAACACTACAGTGGGTGCAACAAAGCCATTGGGATCGAAAATATTTGCTAGCTGGGAAATAACGATTCGTTTGGTTATGATTTTTGTTTGGCAAACTGCTGTAGCCACTTGAACATTGAAATGGTCGAGCTCTGGCTGCCAATACAGACCGTTTTTATACCTAATGAGTGATCATCATCAATTGGCACCATTAATTCCCGATCTTTCATTGGCGTATCCAATAATAACTCGGCTTCATTAGAACACCATTTTCTGAGGGTCATTCCAGCTGAATGTAAAATAGACGAGATAGTAAATTTCAATCTTATCGCGTCCTTAACACAATTGGACCCAGATAATAAGTCATCGACGTATAAATCATTTTGGATGACTGAGCTAACGAATGGATTTTTATGTTGGTTTTCCAACGCTAATTGTAGAAGAGAATGAGTAGCCAAAAAAGGAGCTGTAGTAGTACCGTACATAACAGTATTTAATTTGTAAGAGCGCAATTCTTCGCCCACATTGTGCCGCCAAAAAATATACTGGTATTGCTGGTCGCTCGGGTGAAAAAGTATTTGTCGGTACATTTTGCAAATTTCCGCACTGAATGCATAACGATGTGATCTAAACCGAATTAATATAGAAAACAGTTCGTTTTGCACCACAGGTCCAGTCATTAAAATATCATTCAATTAGTAGCCTGTTGACGATTTTGCTGAGCCATCGAACACTATTCTTAATTTGATAGAAGATGACTCAGACTTCACTACACAGTGATGGGGCAAATAGAAGTTTGATTATTTCACTTGGTCTACCAATTCCATGTGACCCAACTGTTGATACTCTTCCATAAATTGATTGTAGGCGGAACGAAGATCCGCGTCTCGCTCCAGTTTGCTCTCTAAGTTTAGAAATCGTTTTTTTTGCTCGTGCTGCAGAGTCTCCTAACGCGGAAGGAGAATTAGAAAATGGTAGTCTAACCACAAACCTTCCCGACTCGTCTCTTGAAAATGTTTCAACGAAGTGGCGATTACACATATTACCTTAAAGCACATTGTTATTAGTAGTCTCGCATTGATCATTCTCCCAAAGTTTTTCCAATAAATCATCAAGACGTTGAGAATCAGACTCAGTAGACGTAGACACCACATTACTGCATCTAGAAAATGATGAAGCTGTGGTACCACCAATTACTACCCTGCCTAATACTGTGTTTTGTAAGATAGGCAGTTAGTTTCCTAGTGTAATCTGTTCTTCCGATTGTAGTTTATCATACACTTCTGCTCCCAAAAGAAGATCAATGGTTCGTGACTTGAAGAACTGTGGATCTGCGAGTATAATGTTGGCTGGGACTGGCCAACTGGAAATATCACATTTAATTGAAGGTTGATACTCGGAGATTTTGCGCATAATATCGCTTGAATTTGACATGAAAATTCGTTTATGCGAGATTGAACATCCAAACTTGTACCTTGAGTAGATTTGGCTGGAGTGCATCCGATACCACTTATATTGACATATGACAACCAATTCAATACCTCTACGTTTGGAGAATGCCTCCGTTATAAAATTCAATTGAGAGCCTTTCAATTTTAGCCCTTGACTGTCTATAATATCGACCAACGCAGTGGCTAAAAATACAAATTTAGGTTTGCTGGTAGGCGTAATGTGCCGAGAGATCTGTTCTAGCGGAAAGTCAGATGATGAACACGCCATAATAGTTTGTGAAGAAGAAATATTTAACGGTGGAGGCTGATTTGAATTGTTTAATGTCTTCAAGTTTACGTGAAGAAGGGTGTGATGCCTTGATATACATACCCGGCAGTTCTCTTGACTGCTGCATTGAGCTAGGGTGTGTGATGATCTAAGGCAATTTATACATAACTGCAGCTTGCCAACATTCTGATTACGTTCGTCAGCTGACATTGCTAAAAACTGATAACACCTCAGAATCGAATGACCAGCTTTCTTACACAACTCACAATGATAGTTTTTGGTGGTTGTAAAGACTGTAGTAGTTCGTTGGACTTGGTTTGGTTGACTTGGCTTATGTTGTCTTTGCAATTTCGTTAAGGTTGCTGGTGACGAGCTGAAGTTGACTTTACACACCTCAATTTTGTTGCTACGAATTTGTATGAAGGAGCAAATGTCCTTGAAGGTGGGAATCGCATTGCGAGGTGATTCGTCTCTCCATCTCACTTTCGTGTCTCCAACTTAGTGTACATTAAGTGTACGAGTAGATCATTCCAATATTGAACTGGTCGCTTCAATGTATTCAAGGACCTTATGTGTGAGATAAATTCATCTACTAAGTTTAATAGGTTAACTGATGTTGTTTTATCCAGAGGTTTAATCGAAAATAATGATTTGATATGCTCTTCTGTGATTTGAATGGGTTTATCAAACCGTTCGAAAAGTAAACGTCGGGCTTCTTCATAATTGGCTGATACAAAATCTAAATTTTCAAAAGCCTTTGACGCAATATCCTTTACTGAGTGCTTTAGATATTGTAATTTCGTTAAATCATTCAGTTTTGGGTTATTATGGACGTGATTGTCAAATGACTCAATGAAGTCTTTCCATTTGGTTATTTCACCGTAGGAAGTATCTAGCATAATCTCAGGAAGCTTTGGAATAAAGGACAGCGTGTCAGGCTGCATAGATGGAGACGTTCCTTTTTTGATTTTAAGCTCATCAAGCCTGTCTTCTAATGCAGGCCGTAATTCGTAATAGTATCGTCTGACCGTTGAACGAATGTCTGAATCTACTTGTGTTTCATCCAATGTTTCTAAGTTTAACTGATAATCCTGGAATGAAGTGTAATTCCTAATCAAATCGGACAAACGCAATTTAATTTGAGAAATGGAGGATGAAGATAGTTTGTTTTGCACAAATTCAGTCAATTCAGTTAGTGATTCGAGAAATATCTTATTTGACTGGTTTAACCGCTTTATTTGTGTCTCTTTGTCTCTGGACATAATGAAATTTGGAATAGTAAAATTTTACAACTGAAACTTTCACGATTATTTAATTTGATTGGCTCACCAATATTTACGATCAAATTACACGTTTCACTTTATCACAGTAGTAATTATTGCTTTTGAAAATACACATATAGTAATTAATATACTATGTATAGTATATAAATTGTGAATACAAGTACGTTAGATGTTAAAAATCCTCTATTAACATAAATATAAACGGAGCGAATCTGCAATCCAATGCCAAATTAGCTTAATCGGTGGTTCCGATATTCGAGCTACACGTTCTTGATGTAAATTCTTGCACAATAACTTTGATGATTGTTCAAATAGCCGATTTAGTAGTAACGCAGGTTTTTGATTGTTTTGTTGACTTGCGGATGAAATTGCATTCAATTGTTCTTTCTACCACGATGAATAATGCCACATGTGCCACGAGATGCACGTGTGAGTTGATATACCGTAATTGCCTTGAAGATTGTTGTTATAGAAGCACCGCAATGTAATTATGCAGCAGTAAATCGATAATGACGATAATTATACATGAAGATGATTTTACACTTAAACTGAAGATGATTGTAGATTTAAATTGAAGATACGCAGCAACTCGCCGTCATTGTGATACGTATCCCACTTCTGACACCAATGTTAATGGGATTGGAGCCTTTTCCTCTCCCGTTGAATAAAACTCAAACAAAACTTTTATATCTCATTAGTTTCTTTTTTTTTATCTCAAACTTTACAAATTTTATTTGCAACAGAATTTTTAATATTTTATTTTTGTCACGCTCGATCAAGACCAGCAAAACAGACTGATTCTTTTCCAAAAAAAAAATAAATACCATTCTCACATATTTGTACTGTACAAAAACAACAAGTACAATTGTGCATCGGTAATATGCACTAGTGCATATAATACATAAAAATAAAAATACAGTTGCCCAACCCTCAGTCGGACACGACTTTCTACAACGAATTTTTTCATCTGGTGATTAACATTTTTAAAAAACCGATTAAAATGAAATTCGACATATGCGTTGGAAATGTGTGTGACCGCAAGCGCAGCATTAGGTAAACTTCTAGTGGTATCCAAGTAATATTTTCTGCTCTTCTATACAACAGCGCTTTTAAAGCCTTATTTTCCAGTATGTGTCATTTAAATTTGCTTTAGGATGTTCTAACCATAATACCTGAAGAGCTAGAATTAAATTGCGTATTTTGGTATCCACCGTCTAACTAGATTACTCGAAAATGCAACACAATAATATAAAATGCCTGCGCGCAACCAGATAAAACGACCTGGGTTGCCAGACATATCTTGTCAAAAAAAAAAAAAAAAAAGAACCAAAATAAAAACGATTTCCTTGGGCTACCAAATTAAGGAGGTTCTACTGGCCAAAAACATCACTATACAGAAGATGGCTGCGTCGAAAGTGACGAGAATACCAACACAACCAGAGAAATGAGCAACAGAACAAAAGTTTATAATTGTCGTGTTTTTTTATTCGCTCCGGATAGCTGCTATCGAGAGCCGTCATTTTTATGCGCCTAAATTTAAATTTGACGCGCTATTTATTGGTAAACTAAACTTATTTAACATCAAACTATCATTTTTAATTCAATTGTTTAGCGAAAACTTGATATAAAAAATATTTGGCTTTACCTATTTATACGGAGCGCTATCCGGAGCCACTTTTCATATGACGGCTCTCGATAGCAGCTTTCCGGAGCGAATAAAAAAACACTACAAATGTTACACGTTCGTCTCAACTCGATTTCGACGTAATTGCTGCAAACATGTCATTGCCAATAGTTGCATCAATCCATTTGAGTAATTCAGAGGTCACCTATAGGTAGGTTTGATGTAATCCATGATGAACCATCTTTAGAAGTGGAGGCCCAACCGAAGGTTGAACCGCCGGCGAATAAAACAAATCAAAATATAGATGTTTCAGCTTCTAGAAAACCAACGACAGTTTTTTAAACGGAAAACAGCATCAAGGACAAATCGAATAATGGTTTTCTAAAAATATTCACGCAAATTGAAAATTTGATGAAAGGCAGCGTTGAAGAAACCACTGACGATAACCAATTTTCTATGGCAAATTTCCAAAAATTTCAACGTTTGATGAAGCAAAGATATCGCCTGTTAGGATGGAACTTAACAATTTTTCAACCGATTTTAGTGAAACTGGACATTTGAAATGGAAATGGGATCTTAAATTTATTTTATATAGCCCTGGAATATTGCAGGCTAGAACTTCATTTAAAAATAATTTTACAATCCCAGCTCCAACTCACATGCCAAATTTCATCATAGTCGGTTAAGGAATAGCCTCGTTCTATCATAATTGGCCATACTCCAGAAATTCATCTAAAAATAATTTTAGAATTTCATTTCCAACACACATGCAAAATTTCACTAAAATCCTTTAAAGAATAATCAATTTACACCCTACTTGGCCATATCTCAGAACTTTATTCAAAAATAATTTTAGAATCCCATTTTTAAGGTACATATCAAATTTCACTAAAATCGGTTAAAGACTAGTTAAGTCACATGGCATTGGCCATATTCCAGGACTTTATCCAACACTCATTTTAGAATCCCATTTCCAACACATATTCCAAATTTCATTAAAATCGGCTTAGGAACAGTAAAGTTCCTTGCTACTTGGCCATATTCCAGAGCTTGCACTGCTTGCTCTTACATCTAGTTATATTCCTTGGCACCGTATGTAAAAAAATTGATACCCGGGTGAAATAAAAAACGCCGTATTATAGTGTGAATGTGCACCGGTTGAATAATAAAACGCAGTGGTTAATTTTGACAGTGCACTACATCGCACCGTGTGAATTATCGTACAGACCCAATGTCTACTAACTTCCAGTAGTTAAGCGACTAATTATGAACCATTTTGTTTTGCTAGTTACTATAGTTACAATTTTTTTATATAACCACACTTTTAAAGTACACTTACACTTTTCGTTAGATTTGTTTAACTTCAATTTTTTCAGAGGCATTCGCCATGAATAATAAAATAGTCGAATCTCTTATTCCTCCTTGCAGATTCCGAAAAAAATCTTATTTCTTGCAAAATAATTTAGTTTATTAGATGCTTTGATTCAGCTGAGTACTAAATCTTGCATTTGAATGGTCTTCTGAATTATCAGCGTATCACAAAACCAAACACAAATCGCAAAGCCAGTTGGCCTAGAAGAAACCAAATAGAGTTCTGGCCAAAATTATTGATGATCTTAAGTTAGGTGGATTACTCCATTCGAGAATTGCTGTGTCAGATCTTCATCTTGAAAATTATTGAACCTCCCCATTATTATTATTATTATTGAAGGAGCATGTGGGCGATAAGCCACCACGTCCAGTCAATATTCAGGCTCTTAATGAACCTGATAATACTGCTGGCCGGTAGTAGTACCTCCCTCCTAGATGTTTACTACAGCATGTAGTTCCGCTAGAAAGACGGTAGCATTTGAACCCAAGGACTTCGAGAGGGCTGTCCCACTCCCGTATATTCCTACCCCTGCCCCGTCTTCCGTTTGATTTTACTCTTACGAGTTGCTGCTATCCAGAGTCCGCATACTTTGGAGTGATTAACCTATCAGCCATTCATCCATCGGCATATGCTGTTCCACCTTAGATTAGGGATTTTTGTCAAGGTTTTACCGTTTTGCGCCGTTTTTTAGCTCATGCCAAATGGCCAAAAATGTTTTGCGGAATTATTGCCACGAGGAGGCAGCACGTACACTTGCGAATTGTGAACAGGTTACCTCTTATACAATTGTACCCCCCATCACGCAGCTGCCTAACACATGACCAGAAAAGCTCACGTGATGCGCACCCTACTGGAAGGTTACGGAGCTGATAGATTAATCTATTTAATTTTGGCCCCCCCCCCCCCCTCCTTCAATAAATGCCAACCACCTCCCCATAATTGTCCTCTTCAGGTTTTACATTACGGTTTGGAATATGAACAATTTCCCAAAAACATCGTAAATGGCTGTAGGTGTCTTCCATCAATTATAAATTACCCGCTTACTAGTCAAAACTGAGTATTCATTTATGAAGAAAGGAAAATTGGAGGAGAAAACTTCACTAAAATTTTTTTATTATCAGTTTCATGACAAATTCTTACATGTTACTAAAGGGACAATTACTATTCTAATTGAGTCCGTTGCAGACACTATGCATTCGAACAATCCAATCAATTTCAGTGATGCAATCTAAGCGCAATCTAAGTGTAAGTAGCAAATTATTATTGTAATTGTTCCTGAAACATCGTCCACCGATTATTTGGTGATAGTAAGTGTTCCTCTGGAACGTCAGTTTTTTTTTACTTTGAATCCAAAATCGAGATAACCGACATAGCTCATCGGTATATTGGTGGCATTGGAATAGGCTAGTGACCGACGCTATTGACATACCAGAGTCAAACCGGCCTTTTAATGATTTAAAAAACAGAAATCAAATATTTTTACAATGTAAGATTTAGGAAACCGTTTCCATTTGCAGCTACAGACTTGATTGGTTGAGGCAGCCGATTTAAAGGATCTTTTTCACATATGGTATTTCTGTAGGCACACTCGAAATTTTTACCTTCATTTGACCTTGTACCATAACCTGAATTTGTAAAATGGTGTCTCTTTCATTGCTTCTCAACCCT
This sequence comes from Tipula vernalis, assembly GCA_958295665.1. Lineage (NCBI taxonomy): Eukaryota > Metazoa > Arthropoda > Insecta > Diptera > Tipulidae > Tipula > Tipula vernalis. The sequence continues at coordinate 305,378,766 of OY282559.1, forward strand.
TAGTGTTGAACATCCGTAATACAAATTTTTGCTGGTAGATATGATGTGAAGTGATTAGCGCAGTCACGCTTCTGTGTATGCTTCAGTCTGCTACAGATTTTCAACGAGAGTTGCTATCTGCATCTCATCTCTATAACTGTTAAAATATTGATGAAATTAAAATTCTTTGAAAAAATATATTCTGGCTGAAGAGTTAAGCACCAAACATGTGCTGCTTAGTAATGAATTGCTCGTAGCATCTCGCCTCTCGTTTGCCATTTAGTAAACGTCGGTTATTAATTTCGTATATTCCCTAAAGTGGCTTTCGGATTATTAAGCGCGCAATGCAACCTCGCTCCTTTCCCTTGAGTGTGAGTTATAAATCCGGTTGTGTTTTAGAGTAGTGACGATTGGAAACATTTCCGATTTTTTTTTTTTGGCTTATCATCCATGCGTCTTGCTGAAGAGTAAATCGTATCAATTATTGCTTATAAAATCTGTTATTTGATTAACTAAAACCCGTTTAATGCAGAAAAATGATTTGAAAGGTTTTAAGTAAAGCTTGAATAGTTCTTGATTTGACCCGAAATTCTGGGAAATGAGCTGCACTTCGTTTTGCCGTATTTTAAGCGCTTATTAAGTTTCTCTGTTGGGTTTGGTAATTTTTACAAGACTTTTGTGTACCTCGTTTTATTTTGTATTGGTTTACTTCGAATTTTGCAGCGCTTATTCTTCAGTTACTTCATCTCGTTTAGTTTTTTTTTCTTTTAGTGATTATTGAAAAACTTAGATTAGGATTTCCAAATTTTTTATTGCAGTTGAAGGTGGTCCTTTAGTGCTAAGCAAAACTTTTAATTTTGAAAATTTGAAACCTAAGTTCAATAATGCAGCAATATACGTGATATTTACTGAAAATATAAAGAATTGTCCTTCATTTTACTATCCGATAATATTTTAAGAGATTTCGATTAAACATGTCGTTCGTTTAAAATGGCATAGGTTCAGCGTCTCGCGTAATTGGGTGTCCGAGCGCTTCGACTGATTTGAAACTGTTTATCCAGTGAGGGTCTCTGTACATCAGCACATCAGAAACCTTATAAACAAAATAAATTCGAATGACTTTAGAATTAATACTTGCTTCGATGATTGCGGTTTTGTTTAGCCTAGGGTGTTCAAGAAGCTCTTAAGTTTAATAAATGCATCTGGATACTCTGTTTATATAGCTTGCATAATGGTTTTTAAGCGCAACATCTTTTTGTAATAAATTTACAAGAATTTGTTCGGTCAGTTTGAATCTAAACTGAATGTCCTGTTATGAGTCAATATTTGACGTCAAACTGAACGCAATTCTGATTGTTTATTAAACAGGAACAGGGTAAATCCTGTAATTCTTATAACTAAGCATGGATTGTTTCATTTGCTAAATTCCTTTTATAATTTTTTCAGCATTGCGATTTTATGCCTTTTAAGACCCTGTTAAAGTTAGCCCAATGCCCAAAGTTTCCAGTCGAAACTAGAAAGTCGATAATGTACACTACGTTATTAGCATGCCGACCAAAAACATGACTTTTAGTCGATATCTTCGATATCACCCGACATTATTCAGCCGGATTGCAATTCAAGGATTGAATGATATTGATTGATACTCGTCGAACAAATCGGAAAATCTGATGGATCGAAAAAATATTTACAACTATTATAAAATTACCCTCTAGAGTGTTATGTCTGGAGATGGTTTGAATTGATGTGATTTGTCAACAGTTACCGCTGGAAAAAAATTCAGTTCGAGTATTCCAAGCGAAATGTGAGGAAATTTCCAATGGAAAACTTGAACTGAATTTTTTCCAGCAATGGAGGCTAATTTTAAATATTTTTTGGAATCCATGAATTTTCCACAATTTTCTACGAGAAAGTGAACGTGATTTAGCCACGTAAGACTATTGACAAAAGCTTTTAATATCATTATTCGTGCATCAATGGCTATCAAATTTCGGTATCCTTATTAGCTGTTTTACCTTTGAGGTGACAACAACTCATTCATCGTAAGTCATTTAACTATTTTAACGATTCTGATAATTAACAGACTACAATGGTTGAAAAGTTTGTAGCGTTACTTGTTTTATTTCAAAGGTTGCTTCTACAAACTGGTTGAGGTCTAGACTCCTCCCTTTCCATTTTATAATTCTTACGTTGATTGTCCCAAGATAGTTTTTATGTTTTGGAATCTTCTGCGATGTGTGTCTTGCCTAGAAATACAATTTTATGGAAGAAACGAGCGGTTTTAAATGCAAACAATTTGAATATATCTTTTCTAATGTGGAAGTACTACAAATACCCACCACATTATAATGATGTTCAACTCCACAAGTATAATATAACTTTTAACGGGTAACCGATAGACTTGTTAAGGACCTGGCATTGGCCCTTTCTAAAGCAAAATGTAAATATGTAGTAAGAACCGGCAGATACTAAAAGAGCATTATAATTGTGTAAGTTGGCAATTTTCCAAAATTCCAGAAATTATTATCAAAAAAATATAAAGAGCTGGAACCTCATACTTGATTACAGCAGTCCGGAAAATTAGGTTCATATGCGAACACATCTCAGCCAACACAATCTAACCGCCAACCCAATTTCCGAATCACTCACTAACCGAACCACTTAATCGTATATTGAACCCAACTGAACCTTCAATTGAGTTGAGTATATGATTCAACTCAATCTCAATCTCAACATCCAGTTCAAAATCCGTTCCCCTCAACCATTAACTCAGTCACCAATTAAACGTTAAAGCAACTTTCAACACAACCTTCAAACTTCAAATCCAAACTGTCCGCAAAACTACTTGCCTACATGAGCTCAACTCAGAATAACTTAAGTTAATATCCAACACAAATCTCAACTCAACCACCAAATAAATCCCCAGCTGAATTACTGAATGAACCCCAACCCAACCTAACTCCAACTCAACCACCAATTCAATCTAAAACTCAGCCGCCAACTCAATTTCAAATTCAATGCACAACTCAATTCCCAAATTGACATGGTGCGACAAATTATATGCGTATATGAACTCAACTCAAGCTAATATCCAACTCATCCCTTAACCCATTCCAAATAAAGCCCCAAACAGTTCGAAAACTGTATACAACCTGTCACTCGACACCCATCTCAACCCTCAACTTAACGCCAAACTCAATTCCCAAATCAATCCTCAAATTATTCAACTTAAAACAATTCAAGCTAACTTACAACTCAATTCTCAACCCAACCCCAAATACATCCTAAACTGAACTATCGGCTGAATTTCAAATCAATTCCAAGTCAGTCCTAACTGAACCATATCCCAACTCCAACTCATTCCCTAACTCAGCTCTTACATCAACCTCAAACAACGCCCAACTCATCAACTCAAGCTAACTCTAATTCAACCTTTAATTGAAAGCCCAAATAAATCCCCAACTGAATAGTTCACTGCACCCTAATCCAACCCCGACTTAACTTCAACTCAAACCACAAATTGACCCCCTCCCCCAATTCATCCCTTAAATCTCAACCCCAAAGCCAGGGCCCAATTCAATCCTTAAATTAGCATGCATAAAAATTAACCAACGTGGATCGAAATCCCGTGAAACGTCGATCGTAATACCACGTGTTAATGCCCACGTGGGTTTGGTTCAATTCGTATGGCAGGTACCCGATATTCTCAACTCAATCCTCAAATTATTCAACTCAAAACAATTCAAGCTAACTTACAACTTAATTCTCAACCCAACCCCAAATACATCCTAAACTGAATTATCAGCTGAATTTCAAATCAATTCCAAGTCAGTCCTAACTGAACCCTATCCGAACTCCAACTCATTCCGTGACTCAGCTCTTACATCTACCTCAAACAATGCCTAACTCATCAACTCAAGCTAACTCTAATTCAACCCTTAATTGAAAGCCCAAATAAATCCCCAACTGAATAGTTCACTGAACCCTAATCCAATCCCAACTTAACTTCAATTCAAACCACAAATTGACGCACCCTCCCAATTCATCTCTTAGCTCAACCCCAAAGCCAGGGCCAAATTCAATCCTTAAATTAGCATGCATAAAAAATTAACCAACGTGGATCGAAATCCCGTGAAACGTCGATCGTAATACCACGTGTTAATGACCACGTGGTTTTGGTTCAATTCGTATGGCAGGTACCCAATATTCTCAACTCAATCCTCAAATTATTCAACTCAAAACAATTCAAGCTAACTTACAACTCAATTCTCAACCCAACCCCAAATACATCCTAAACTGAACTATCGGCTGAATTTAAAATCAATTCCAATTCAGTCCTAACTGAACCCTATCCCAACTCCAACTCATTCCCTAACTCAGCTCTTACATCAACCTCAAACAACGCCTAACTCATCAACTCAAGCTAATTCTAAATCAACCCTTAATTGAAAGCCCAAATAAATCCTCAACTGAATAGTTCACTCCACCCTAATCCAACCTAGACTTAACTTCAACTCAAACCACAAATTGACCCCCCCCCCACCAATTTATCCCTTAACTCAACCCCAAAGCCAGGGCCCAATTCAATCCTTAAATTAGCATGCATAGAAAATTCACCAACGTGGATCGAAATCCCGTGAAACGTCGATCGTAATACCACGTGTTAATGATCACGCGGTTTTGGTTCAATTCGTAGGGCAGGTACCCAATATTCTTGACGTACATCTTCCAAAAGCTTTTTAATTCTCCTTATTGGCTAAAAAACTGATTTGCGAAAAATATCCAAATCGTACAAGCCGTTTTACAGCGACCTTCAAAACGTTGACAAAAGTGGTTTTCGAATCATTTTTTCGGATTTCAAGTACTTTGGTTCTTGCGGACCGAAGTTAAATCATTTTAGAACCCACTACAATTGCACATGTCGAATTTTACCATTGTCGATTAAGCCTAGTTCCTTACTAATAATTTATTTCTTGAGGGGATAAAATAAAATGCTACTCCCGGTTGGCCGATTTGCGCCATATGTCACACCGGGATTTCACATTTTAGTTTTAAAATCTCCTTGGGCTGTCCGTTAAATCTTCTTGTGTTGTCGAGTGTGTTTTGGTGAGCAGACCGATAGTAGTCGGTATTATTTTATGGTACAAATACTTGTTTTTGGGACAGGCAATTATTTTTAACTCTCTTTTGACGGAGGTTACTAAAAGTTTCAGGTGGGACTATAGATCATTTTTAGCTACAAACTAATGTAAGCCAACTAACTACAAGCTTCTTTCTACAATTTCTACTCTCTCTTCAACTAAGCTAGTTTTTAATGAGGCTTTCAGAGCCGGATATGAGCAATCAGTGACAACACAAAGTTTGTTTTATGTCCTACCAACGTTAGTCATATACCTACTATAATTTATTATCAATTTAATTTAATTCCAAGTATAGTTATGTTATAATCACACTCAAGTAGTCATCGATGTTAGCAGAATTGTAAATGTACCTTAAACTTCATTATAATTCTCAACAGATGTCTCGGTAATATTTTTGGCCTGCCCGATTTTAGTTGTACTTCATGTAGGTATGTTTGTCATGATTTTGTTAATAAGAAGCCGTTATCTGAACAATTTTTTTTTATAACTGTCTTCTAATAATTGGTACCGGTTTTTTTTTTGATAACCTCAAGTTGACAATTTTATGTATACAACTTTTTTGAAACTATGATCATAACTTTAGAGACGCGATTATTTTCGCAGAAAATTTTATTCCCAAGAATTTATTTTTTATGGTATTTATAAAATTCATCAAAATTATAGGTTTACAAAATTTATGTTTTATCTTATCAGCTTGTATCAGTTTGATAGCATTTTATTCAACAATTTTTCGAAAACAAATAAAACAAAATTAGTACATTCCAAATTTATGTAAAAAAAAAATCGATTTTCTAACTTTTATTAAAAATATTTTTGTGTTGTTTTGGCATGTTAATGTAATAACTACAAATACAAATAAAGAATTGTTAATTTAAAATTTGGCTTGTTTGTCCTGGCTTAGCTTAAATAAAGTAAAATCGGTCGTCCACCAGTTCTATTAGTAATTATGTATCAGAATTTTTTTTTATAGCAGACACTCATTTCACTTTATATATTTTATACATGAACTTATTACTAATTTATTTGGTTTTTCTTATCAGCTAATTGATTTATTGGTTTTCTTTTGCGAAGTGAATGAATGCCAATACTGAATCGACTAAGTATAGGGCACCAGAAATTATACAAAGTGCTCCCATTGCAAGACCAACCTAAACAAAAAAACAATAAAATTTCAATGTATTAAATATTTTGGGCATGCGATTTGATAATATATTTTGTTTGTACCTGTCGTTCTGTTGCCACATGTAGAAAATCATGATCAGCTAAATACCCATGCCAGTAATGTATGGCTGTACCACCAACACCGATCCACATGAATGTACCAACCACATTCATAATTGTGTCAGAGAGCTCTCTAAAAATATAATTCATTGTTGATTTAGTTAAAAAAAACACTTTAACAATTTGTAACGTACCTTTTGTGTGCTGTTGTTCCAAATCCATAGGTGATTAATTGGACTGATGTATAAATTAAGTAACCGACAATAACACCGGACGCCACAATTTCGGCATCGGGACTTTTTTCTTCATTCAAATTCCATGTGCCGCCCACTCCTAGAAAATCACCACCATAACCAGTGCGGTATAATATTAAGATCACGATATTTAGAATCTACAACAACAAACAAAGAGAAAAAATTTGTTGAAAGCATTTTACAATCGCGTACATGTATACACTTTAGCCATGTTATCTTTAAATTTATGTTATCTAAACGAATATGTTTTATTGCCAAATCTATAGAAAAATATGTTATGACTCATTTCTTTTTTTTAGAAGGGTCTAAATATTTAGAACCATTTATTAAATAAGGATTTAGTTGACACTTTTCACCCACTAAATTACTAAAAAGTTACACAATTTTTCATATTCCATATTTCCGTGCAAAATTCTAATTGCACCGTAAAAAAAAATGAACTCCATTTGGGTGTGGTACTTTCATATTCACTTAAGTAACTCTTTTTTTTTTGTACAACTAAATTCCCATTTAAATGCGGAAATTTGCTCACCAGTTTAAAAACTTTCAAAAATATCGAGCCAATTGTTTCTGCAGACACCATCTTTAATCCTTTATAGTTTAAGCTCTCGTTTTAATTTGCCTAAATTTCAAAATTATGATAAAATTAATTAGATTTTAGTATTAGCACTAGCACGTTTAAAAAAAAAATCAACCTGTTCGTTGATGTACAATTTCGTTAAAAAACACTTGATCAAAATTGTATTTGATTAAATTTTTAAATTTTCGCGTTCTTATCTTATCACTCGCCCGTTATCATACTTCGTTTCCATTGATAAAGCGTAATATACCTATGTACGTTTTGTTTCTCATAAATAGTATAGATAAATAGATATTTACAAAATGTAATAAAAAAACGAAATTAGGTTTGGCCTAATATCACAAAATGTTGTATTAAATAAATAAATCATAAAACGGAAAATTTGTTGAGAGCTTTTAACAAATTTGGTGTATTGCTACTCAAAAGTCAACATTTAGGCGTCCAATTTCTGTACAAAAATTATGTAATTTCGTTTACTTGTTTCGTTATGCTTGATGTTTATTTTTGAAAATGATGAAATTACAATAATTATTATTCTTATCTATTGTCTTTTTTTTTTACGAAATTTTCTGATATGATAACAAATGTTAAGGGCGATAAGAATGCGCGTTTAATATACGTACCATAGGCGCGATATTACTAATATTAACTTATGATTCAAAGTTAAATTATTTTTTACATGGTATAGTGTAAATATATAGTTAATGTAGGTATATTTGTGTTATAGAAGTTGACTTTTTTTTTCTATGAATTTTGCTTTGGGTTATCAAAAAAATATTATTATATTCACCGATAAGAATGAAATGTTTAGAGGTGATATCACACCTGTATCTTGTTGATTCTTTTATTTATTATTATTTGTAAAGTAGTGAATTGGTTTTAAATCAATGAATAATGATGTTGTGCTTCAAATTTATAGTAAAAACTCGATTATTACGAGTGATTTTTAAGCTGCAATGTAAAATTTTCAAATGTGAAGAAAAATATCTGAAGAAGTCAGGCTTTCGATTCTTATTACAATTTTAATTAACAGGTTATCCGAGAATTTTTTTTTAATTCGTTTGTGATCTTGCTTGATTAAATGAAATTTAGTTGCTCACTACAGGAGAAGAGTCTATCTGAAAACGAATTAAACATGTTCAAAAACTGCGTTCTAAAATTTTAAGGGATTGCCGAATTAAATTGGTTGGAGCAGAGGAAGTGGCTCAGAGTGTTTTCCTCCTCCTCATCCATACAGCTTCTACAGACGTCACTTGCTATTGACCCAAGCTTCCTTGCATGCTCCCCAGTGAGGCAGTGTCCTATGAGCACCCCCACGACTATACTTAAGTCAGGTCTACGTAGGGATAGTAGTGTTTTGGAGCGCTTCAAGTCCAGTTTCGGCCAGATTTGCCGCGCTACATAACATGTTATGGTGTTAGTCCACCTCTTCTGTGCCGAGGCTATCGCCTCGTTTCTAAGCGCCCTATACAACGCTGCTATGGGCCTCCCCAGATTTGCCCTTTCCGGTTTCAATTGAAGAGTTATACATTGCCTTGCTAGTTGGTCCGCCCTGCCCAGTATGTCCGAGTGGCCGGGAACCCAGACTATCTGGATATTGAAATGCTCACTCATCTCGTTAAGAGATGAGCGGCACTTCAATGCCACCACGGACGTCAGAGAAACTGATTCCAGCGACTTGATTACCGCCTGACTGTCCACATATATTGTTATATCCCTTGTGGATATGACATCAAGCTTCAACCAAGCCAGCGCTTCCTCAATCGCTACCACCTCCGCCTGGTACACACTGCAGTGATCAGGAAGACGAACGGATATATTCACATTTAATTTGTCACAATAGACTCCTGCTCCGACTTTGCCGTTTAGCCTGGAGCGGTCAGTGTAGAATTGTATACTTCCAGTTTCTGTTATTGACCTGTTCCCCCAGGATTCCCTTAAGGGGAGAAGCATACAATCTGTGTCGTGTAGTCACTATTCTTCACATCTGCTATTAGCGATCTGCCAATCGTCGAGTGGCCCATCTGAAGACTTTCCACTCAAACACGGCAGAGAGTCGTGCAGCCGTAGTTGCCGCTCTCTGCTTACCAAAGATGTCGACAGGAAGAAGGTAGAACATAGCTTCCAGAGCACGTGTAGACGTTGTCCTCAGTGCCCCGCTTATAAGCAAGCAGGCCGTTCTCTGTACCTTCTCTATCTTATTCTTATAAGTTTTCTTGTTTAGTGCTGGCCACCACACACTCACCCCGTACATCAGAATCGGTCTGACTACAGCGGTGACGAGCCAGTATACCAGCTCTGGTTTTAGACCCAATCTCCTACCGACGGCGTTCCTACATGAGTACAGAGCCATGGTGGACTTCTTTACTCTCTCTAAAATATTGGGCATCCAATTTAGCTTACTGTCCAAGATTATGCCCAAAAATCTTGCCTTATCAGTAAAGGCCAGTGCCGTGCCATTTAAGGTAGGAAGGGCGACTACCGGAATTTTATATTTCTTAGTGAAGAGTACCAGCTCTGTTTTGGATGGATTTATACCCAGCCCACATTTGCTGGCCCACTTTGTAATGATTACGAGCGCGTGTTACATGACTTTCTTAATCGTGCCTAGGTACTTCTCCGAGATCGCGATTACTACGTCATCTGCATACGCTATCACCCCTATTCCCTCCCTCTCCAGTTCCAAAAGTAATCCATTGATAACTATGTTCCAGAGAAGAGGTGATAGGACACCACCTTGCGGAGTTCCTCTAACTACTCGCCTCCTAATGGTGGATTCCCCATATCCGCGTTAATAATCCTGCATTCTAGCATCTGATTTATCAACCTCCCTAAGGGGTAGTCCACATCTAAGAAAGACAGTCCTTCCCGAACTGCCTCCGTCCTGACATTGTTAAAGACGCCCTCTATATCGAGGAAGGCTACCATACAGTACTCTTTCGAGTGGATTGATTTCTCAATTGTTCGCTCCAGGGAATGGAGAGCCGTGTCCACAGATCTCCCTTTCCGGTACGCATGCAGTCTTTCCAATGTTTTCAACAGAAAGGATGATAGTGTTAAAGGCCTTAGGTCCTTTGGGTAGGCCTGTGAATTCTTCCTCGTTTTTGGGATGAAAATCACCCTAACCTCCGTTCATTTCCTAGGAATATAATTAAGTTTTAGACACCCCCTGAAGATCACCTCCAGCCATGGGAGAATGATCGACGAGTGTTTTTGCAATTCCGCTGGGATGATACCATCGGGGCCTGCCGATTTATAGGGTTTAAAGCCGTTTAGTGCCCATAGGATTCGGTTTTTGCACACGATTTCCTCCGGGCACCCCGACGATAATTTTTCCCCATTCCTACCAAGCTCCGACGACACACCCACACTACCCGGGAAATGGGTATTCAACAGAAGCGCCAATGATTCCCCACTAGACGTTGTCCACAGCCCATCTGGTTTAATTAAGTAACTAGGGCTCGTTGGACTCTTAGATACGATTTTCCTGAGGCACGAAATCTCCGAAACACCTTCCATTTTATCACAGAATAGTCTCCAAGACCTCCTCCGCGCCTTCTTTATTTCCTTTTTATACTTTTTAAGGTGCTCCTTATAGGATTCACAGTCCTGAGCTTCGTCCTAGAGCCCTTTGCTCTATTGAATGCTTTCCTACATCCTGAACGAAGAATGCCCAACTCCCTGGACCACCATACCGGGTTCTGCTTCCCTTTAGGTATTCTCTTGGGGCAAGCAGTGCCAAGGACATGTTGCAGGCGCTTGTGATTTCCCCCACCGGGAAATGCAGCTCCTTCTCGGTGGCTGGGGGCTTCGGAGCATCGGTTGGTAAGAGTCCTACTAAACTTCCCCGTATTTGTTCCAGTTAGTCCTTCTAGGATTCCTAAAGGCTTTCCAGGTAACAGGGTGAATGTCAATATTAAACGTCATGTACCGATAGTCCGAGAAGGAGTGTGATGCAAAGGTAACATCCAGTACCTCCTGCCTGTTACTAATAATAAAAGTGGGCTCTTGCCCCAGATTACACACTGCAAGGTTAGTACCCAATAAGTAATCAAATAAGTACTCACCCCTGTCATTGATGTCGGTGCAGAAGAGTATAAAATTGTATACCCTTTTAAACCGAGGCCACAGATCTTGTTTTTACTAATCCAGGGTTCTTGAACTAGGATTATGTCCTCATCCGATTTGGTCAGTCTGAGGATCAAGGCTGCCGAAGCAGCCTTAGAATGGTGAAGATTAATCTGAACCGTGCTCAGCATAAACAGATCAACTTATCTTCCTTCATATACCCTTCGCTGTCGCGGCAGGGTTTAATCTCTCGGCCCTAGGGGGACGTCATCAATCCTAACGCTCCCTTCCGGTGCTCCGTGTTGGCTTTTTATGCCACCCTGTTCCCCCATCGACTCGACCCGATATTCCTCGTTCGAGTCCAGGGATAGGCGACTACCCATACCCGTCAATCGCTCCATCGCTCAGCTCCCAACGTCCCGCGTGTTAGCACCTTCTCTCTGCTCTTTCCCTGGTAGGTCTTCCACAATCGTTTCGACCTCATCCTTTTTAAATACCTTTAGGGTAATTGACCCGAAACCGAAGCCTATTACCGCCTTCTTTTTAGCTAGATGGGCTAAGAACTCTTTGTTCACCACTAAAATGGATAACCTAGATCCTCCCTTCGCCTCCTCTTGCTTAATGATCTTCCAATTGTTCGTCGGAAGATCAACGTTGCTTGCCCGAATTATGCGCATTGTTTCATCCGGACAGGATGGCTTGATTGGCAGCCAGACGCCTGTTCTTGGTCTGCTAGGGATCTCGTCCCTGTCAACCTTTTCGCCTGTCAGGCCTTTTCGAGAACTTTGAGAACAACTGGTTAGATTGCAAGTGGGTTTTAGTTTCCCTTATCACTATGATCATCCAACCACTCCATGCTCCAATGAAAAATTGAAAATATGAGCAAGAGCAGGACCGACAAAATTAGCAACATCTTTCAAAATGTAATTACTAATTCCTTCGTCAATATCTTTGTTCCTCTTAACATCAAGTATATATTGATCTCTATTTGGGTATCTGAAATCCAAGCCAAAATTCTAAAACTTGGTCAGTAGTTAAATTAGGCCTACATCTTATCACCCAATAAAGGAATCCGATGAGCAATACCTATAAATGCGTTTAGTATTACGTCAAATTTCGTCAACGGGAAATATGGTGTGTGGTTCTGGTCCGTATATATTGATCTCTATTTGGTTATCTGAAATCCAAGCCAAAATTCTAAAAAGTCAGTAGTTCAAATAGGCCCACATCTTGTCATCAAATAAAGGAATCCGATGAGCAATTCCTATAAATGCGTTAAGTATTACGTCAAAGTGTTCGCCAACTTGAGGTACGTTGTGTGGTCCCTATATATTGATCTCTATTTGGGTATCTGAAATCCAAGCTAAAATTATAAAACTTGGTCAATTGTTAAATTAGGCCTACATCTTATCACCCAATAAAGGAATCCGATGCGTTTAGTATTACGTCAAATTACGTGTTTAAATCAGTACGTGTCATTCTATATTAATTTATCTTAAACTTTTAATATATTTAATATATTTTGTATAACTAAAAACAATATATAAAATATATTATTTGCAATTAAACTTGTATATAGTTATATCGTAGGTTTCTGAAAAACGCCTAAATGTTACATTTTCACACATACCAGCAAACAAATTGTTGTTTTCGTATTTTTAGGATAAATATAGGATAAACTTCACATCCCTAAAAGAATGGCCTTCTCAGAATATTGCCACCTCTGCATATCAAACTCGCAAATTGGTGAACGACCCTAATTTTTACAGTTCAATCTCAGAAATTCGTTTGTTTGGGTTATTCAAAATTTCTTAGGTAATAGAATGGGTGATGATTATGTTGAGCGCGTTGAAAAGATGTTGTCTCACTTCCAGCAACTTGGTTACAATATGAGCATCAAAGTACACTTCCTTCACAGCCATTTAGATCATTTTCCGGACAATCGCGATGACATGAGTGAAGAACAGGGTGAACGATTCCACCAAGATATTCGGACTATGAAGGAACTATTCTAGGGTCGCTGGAATGTGCATATGATGGCCGATTATTGCTGGATTATTCAGAGTAGCACTTTCAAAAGTTTGTAGTTTTTTTTTTAATAAAATATTTTTGTACGGTGAGAGTATTCTCCTTATAATTCATAAACTTAAGCTGACATAAAGAAATTTATAATATATTTGAAATCAGCGTCAAAAATTAGCTTAGAATATTCAGACGTAAAATATTCCATGCAACAGACACCTAGCAAAAGACCGTGATAATTTGGCTACATGCGGGTTTTGTCAAATAAATGTCAAACACGTGTAGTATAAAATATTTATCACAGGTTTCGGACACAGTCTAAATGTAAAATAAAATTACATATAAATATTATGCTAAAATGGTTGGTTGAGAAAAAGTCCGTTGACTCTAATCAAATTTTGAAAATCGATTGAAAAATTGGGGAAAGAGTGTTGAGGAATTGTATTCGGTCATATGAACAAACATTTGACAATGAAATACGATAAAATTTGTATTTAAAAATATTTTACCTAAAAGAAAGATACAAACTACAAACATTTTCCGCATTTGGAACTGTACATATGTATATGTAGCCCCCCTCCCCCCCCATCCCTCTTAAATACAAGGGTAGGCAATGAAATGACAAAATTTGAAATGATTCGACACAAATCACACAATTGTATTTCAATATTATAATTTTCAAGGTTGGTTTAATTAACTATTGGTTTTATTTCCCTTCAAGCATCTCCATTTAATTTTTTATTTCAGAAATCTTAAAATGTAGGTACTTAAGTTCATAGTTTCCAAGTTAAATATTAACGGATTTAAAACTCAAAATACAAATGACTCACACTGATACAAGCATTTTATACAACAACAACACTCTATTGTAAAACAAATATTACCCATTCTCACTGTCCTGGAGCCCTATTCTCGAATTCCATATCCATTTTCCACATGTGGACATCTGCCAAAATTCATAAAAACGTTCGGAAATTGTAATTGCTTTATTCTTGAATTCGCTACGGAATTTTTTCGGTAGTAAGGGAATATTTCCGAATGGGTATAAGCAGGTGAAAAAAACTCCCCATGTACGAACACGTCAATAATTACATAAATTATGACAAAAGTCCACATGTGGAAAATGGGGCCCCTGGGGCCATATTCTCGAATTTCACAACCATTTTCCACATGCGGACATCTGTCAAAAACTACGGAATTTTTTCGGTACTAAATTGATGATATTTCTGAAACATATAAAAGGAAGTGGTTTAATTTTATTACTATCATTCCCCTGTTTGATATGTATTCCATGTAACAATGAATATTATTCAACCCTTACATTGATGGTGGCTGGACCTTCGGGTTGTGATAAAACTACATTCGTGTTAGAACTATTGAGAAATTTAAACGTTAGAAAAATTTTGTGTTGTAATGGTATAGCAAAAGCCATACCCAAAGACATACTAAACACTAAGCGAATAGAAATTTTGAAAAATGTTCCAGAAACGTTTGAAAACATTGAGGACGGTACTCTTATAATATTAGATGATCTAATGATAGAGGCTTACAATAAAAATATTTGCGAACTGCTTATGAAAGGTTCTCTTCATAATAATATATCTATGGTTTTAGTAACTCAGAACGTGTTTCATCAAGCAAAATACTGTCGTGATATTTCTTTAAATTGCAATAATATCTAGTAGTGTTTAAAAATCTCGCTAGACAAATATATCCTGAAAATTCAGTAGATCTTATGAGAGTATATAATGAGGTTACTTCGAAACCTCATGGTTATTTGTTTTTTGATTTGGCTCAATCAAAAAATGATTTGATACGTTTCCGATCAGATATTTTTAAACAGGGATATTTAACTTGTTACTGTCCACCTGTACTATTTGAAAAAAAAAAAGTTGTGTTTAAAAAATGAAACGTTTGAGGGCAAACAAACATATTTTACATGTTTTAAAAGATTGTAACCCCCAGCTACAAAAAAACATTACTCAAAGCTTCAGATTCCGAAGTTATAAAAACAATATATGAAATATCTCTCAACACTTTAAACTTAAAATTTCGAAACAACAGAAAAACAAATTAAAAAAGTATAAAAGACAGCTGTGTGACCTGGTTTGTCGAAAACTGAATATCACCTCTAAGCGTAAAATACTTGTACAAAAAGGAGGTTTTTTACGAATTTTAATAAGCAGCATTCTGTCGGGAGTCATTGGTCAACTAATTGAGGAAGCATTATGAATAATCTACAACGAATGATCGTTATACCCCCGGAAATTTTTGAAAAAATTAAACATATTGTACTGGAGGATGAATAGCTCTCAATCCTAGATAAAAATATGAAATCGATTTTACATAACAAAAAACTATCCGGCCTGAATAAGTGGCATTTGTAAAGACAAAATTTGATAAACTATTCAAATATGAAAAGAAAAAACGCTCATCACAATAAATTTAAATGGCAGCCAAAATATGTCGAGAGAGTCAGTGTTCAAACCAAGCGAGTGTTTATTAAGGAAAAAGGCACACAGACACATCAACCACAAGTATGTCATAATTCAACACAAACAATTGATGTTCCTATTATACCAGAGTTTAAAGGTATAGGCGATCTGCCTAGTTCTGAATTTCAGCAACAGCAGCGCAACGTAAGTGATGACGACGACGATGATGAAGCAGAAGTTTTCAGTAGTAATATCGATAAGGAGTACGGAGTGATGTGATAACCGTACCACAATTTCAAAGGCCAAGCAAACCTCCAAAAAATAATAAATCTAACTATCGGAAAGCCAGGGATGGATATTTACAAACAGAAATAGATTTTCCTTAAAGGAAAAGTAGCCGCCCGGCCACTGTTGAAACGATAAGTCGTAGCCAAAGCTTGCGCTCGTTACCAAAAATAAAACAAGATTGGACCAAATTTAATTGATTAAATAAAAAGTTATAGAAAGGAAAAATCGTCTACCTATCTCCACATGTGTCACATGTATTCATATCTTCTATATCTGCACACTTATAGCAACGTTGTTGAAGCACACAAAGATTAGTCTCATGCACTGTTGTCGTGTCATCATCATTTTCACTTCGATATTTCTTTTCTTGACGTCTCTCCAGATCGAAAAATATAAATATGGTGATTTCTGGTTTCGAATTGGCTATATATAACACAGATGATTTTCGGGCTGATGTTTATTACAAATCGAACATAACATTTCGTTACAATAATGATGTACTCTTTTTCGATTTATTGTACGGTGACATTTATTCACCTACGTAACTTCTCACAAATGCCATTTTCCTTATGCTGCGCAAAACAACGGTTACTAACAAAACCTCTGTTACATTCCTTGCACAGAATTTTCGAAATTAATTCGCAACGAGGTGTCACTGAACTTGCTGGACAAGCTGCCTTACATCTGTGAATGTGACAGTCCTCACAATAATATCTACATACAATAGCTGCTGTGAACGAAGTAATCACACTGTAGTGGTTATTGTGATCTATGAGGTTGATTTTCATGGAAGCGACCTTTTTTCCCTGGTGTGTATACACAAAGCTAATAACGTGAAAGATATTGTTGAAATTTCTGCAGTTCCTCAATACCACTACCCTCTTCAGGTATCACTACACCCGACTTTTCAAGTAGTTTTTGCACTTTCAAATCCTGATGTTTGCCTATGTTTTGCCGAATCACTTCTTTTCCTTGGTTGTTCCATTTCTTGCGTATACCCTCCCAACAACAAAAGCCCTCGGTAAGCAAAGATTATCTTTATTTTCTATGTATATAAATCCTTTTCTTTTCTTGCACTCCTCGATATGACTATTGTAGATAAACGTACGTGGCTTGCCTTTTCCAACTGATGCTTTTATTTACGTCATGATCAGTTCGAAGTTATTTGTGTTGAGACCTTCAGAATTACTCTGGAACACACTACTCAGCAGACCCCATACAACCTCAAAATGAAGATCTCGAGCCGATCGTATATGTGGCCATGCCGAACTGTGAAATTTATCGGATTTAAATTCCAATCCGATTTTATCACTAGCTAGCACACTTTTAGTGATATAGCTGATTGTTCCGTTTATGGAATTCCGTATACACTCAATAGGACCAGGCAGATCCTTGATTTTAAAAATAACCTCTCTACGGTTTATTTTGTATCTACGACTATATTTACTTCGGTCGGCTATTATATCGAAGGATTGAATCTCTCTCTCACTCTCGTCGTCCGATGAATCATCGACAGCAAAATAACTACGTAATATTTGTTTTTTGTACATTTTTTACACTTTTACACTTTTACTTTAAATTACTTAGAGTTTATTAATTAACACTGGTTTTATTAATACTAAAACTTAATCCTTCAACACAGATACTTATATTTAATAACCAGCGGTAAGATAATACAATTAAACCAATAAGTATTATCTATAAGAATTAACCGAAACTAAATTATTTTTAATTACAACAATTACGCAAGAAAATACTTTCTTAATTACTGATAACGTTTTCAGATGAAATTAAATTTATTTTTAGATTTATTCAAGCGAATCGAAAAATTGCAGATTAAAACAGTGAACCATTTAAAATCAGACGTGGGCATCCGATTTTAAAAGTTCATGAACATTTAAAAGTTCATGAACCATCAAAAATCGTACGTGGGACGTCCCATATTAGAAAGTTCATAAACTTTTAAAAGTTCACGAACTTTCTAAAATCGGACGTGGACATGGCCCCCCTTGAAAAAAACTGGTTTTGATTAACATGTTTGAACACGATTCGAGAAAGGTTAAATTAAGATCATGAACAAGATTTGACAAATGCTAGCATTTGACCTTTGACCTCTGGCCTTTGACCTTTAACCTTGACCTTTGACCTTGATAATTACAACAACAAAAAGTAGTTCCCCTCAAGTGCCCCGACTACTACTATTCGCCATTTGTTGTTGTTTTTGTCCTACGTCTACGATACGAATAGAAAGAGGAAAAGTTCAAATGATACTTAAATATGTATTTTCAGCGACAACTTTACTATATACTCAAAACCAACAAAAATATTTTTACAAGCATACAGTACAAACACTTAAGATTTAGCTACAAAGAAGTACCATATGGCAAATATTAGTAATGTGTATGAGTTTAAATATTATATGAAAAGAACCATTACATAAATAGAGTACATCGACAATGTGTGATGAGCTGTACGGCTGTATAAACAATTTAGTTTTGGTATACTTCTAACTGTAAAAAAATTGTAAATCGTGGAAGTAACACTATCTATTGAGGTAATATTGTAATTGTGCGTGATTCCTCCATTTATATATCTACTCAAAAAGCTTCATCTCAAAATTTTCGTTGAATTTTATGTGGTGTTCGATTGGCCAAAATAAATCAATTTACTGTCAAAAAACTGATTTACGTAGATTGATTTATTTTGCCCAATTGAACTCCATATTATAAATCATGCATAAAACAAAATGTACAATTTTTCGCGCCATTTTTATTAGTTGTATTCCAGTATCAACCGCTATTACCCGCTAGTAGACACGTTGTTGTCTTTACTAATTATCTAGTCATAACAACTTTCGCTATTTTTTCATGGGTATACCTACTATTGACGATTGTAAAAGTAGAAAAAGCGCCTCTCGAGGAAAAAGTTAAAATGATGATAGCGACAAAATAACACTTGTCACAAATGCGATGAAAGAAAATTTAGCAATCCGGTAATTAAAAATTGTTTTTATAATCCAAAATTGGAATTATTTACAATTATTAGCAATCTAGTGAGTACAAATTGTGTTTACAATTCAAAATTGGAATAGTTTACAACAATTTCGAACGTCAAATTATCAGCCAGCTCAGTTTAAAATTTTTCCACTAGATGGAAACCATGATGCTACAATCGTCAATAGTTAGAAGTACTTGCTCTCAATTTCGCCGCTAAACGGATAACTGTAGAACAGGTAATTTTTTGTTTATGAAATTTATTAATTCCAACCGTTTAGGTTATTTAATCAAAGAGAAATATTTTTATTTATTATAATCACTAAAACTGTTTAAAAAAAATCCTCAATTCATTCCAAAATCCTAACTTCCTTTAAACTGTCAAATTTCAAAATAAAAAGTAAATGATTTTGGTCAAAAATCTTCGATTAGTGAAAGCCCCTAAAAATAAAAATTCAAAATTTTTTGCAAATACATAATTTATGTTCATAAAACATTTAACAAAAACCTCAAATTATGAAATGGCTCACAAATGTTAAGTTCAAATCCAAAAAGTATAAATTATTTATCAAGCTTAAAGCTCATTAAAAACAAATACTCTAAATTTATCTGAAAATACTACTTTGCTTTATAAGATCAAGTTTCTTAGTAAAATGGTTTGGTTTGAAAAGCTCTTAAAACAAAAAGCTCTTAATAATTGAGCACAACTATTCTAAATCCTACCCAAAATTCCGTCATCCCTTGTAATATCAAATTTCGAAGTAAAATGGTTGGTTTAAAAAGCTTCGATAACTGTAAGCTCTTAAAACTAAAGCTTTTCACAATTTTTTCAAATACCTAATATATATTCATAAAACATTTTATTAAAAACCTGAAATTATTAAAAAAGCTCAAAAATAGTAATTCTCAAGTTTAAAGCTTATTGAGAACAAATATTCTAAATTCATTCCAAAATCCTAACTTCCTTTAAACTGTCAAATTTCAGAATAAAAAGTAAATGATTTTGGTCAAAAATCTTCGATTAGTGAAAGCCCCTAAAAATAAAAATTCAAAATTTTTTGCAAATACATAATTTATGTTCATAAAACATTTAACAAAAACCTCAAATTATGAAATGGCTCACAAATGTTAAGTTCAAACCCAAACAGTATAAATTGATTATCAAGCTTAAAGCTCATTAAAGACAAATACTCTAAATTTATCTGAAAATACCACTTTGCTTTATAAGATCAAGTTTCTTAGTAAAATGGTTTGGTTTGAAAAGCCCTTAAAACAAAAAGCTCTTAATAATTCAGCACAACTATTCTAAATCCAACCCAAAATTCCGTCATCCCTTGTAATATCAAATTTCGAAGTAAAATGGTTGGTTTAAAAAGCTTAGATAACTGTAAGCTCTTAAAACTAAAGCTTTTCACAATTTTTTCCAATACCTAATATATACTCATAAAACATTTTATTAAAAACCTGAAATTATTAAAAAGCTCAAAAATGTTAATTGTCAAGCTTAAAGCTTATAGAGAACAAATATTCTAAATTCATTCCAAAATCCTAACTTCCTTTAAACTGTCAAAATTCAGAATAAAAAGTAAATGATTTGGGTTAAAAAGCTCCGATTCATGAAAGCTCATAAAACTAAAAGTTCAAAATTTTTTGCAAATACATAATTTATGTTCATAAAACATTTAACAAAAACCTCAAACTATGAAAAGGCTCAAAAATGTTAAGTTCAAACCCAAAAAGTATAAATTGATTATCAAGCTTAAAGCACATTAAAGACAAATACTCTAAATTTATCTGAAAATACTACTTTGCTTTATAATATCAAGTTTCTTAGTAAAATGGTTTGGTTTGAAAAGCCCTTAAAACAAAAAGCTCTTAATAATTGAGCACAACTATTCTAAATCCTACCCAAAATTCCGTCATCCCTTGTAATATCAAATTTCGAAGTAAAATGGTTGGTTTAAAAAGCTTCGATAACTGTAAGCTCTTAAAACTAAAGCTTTTCACAATTTTTTCAAATACCTAATATATACTCATAAGACATTTTATTAAAAACCTGAAATTATTAAAAAGCTCAAAAATGTTAATTGTCATTCTTAAAGCTTATTGAGAACAAATATTCTAAATACATTCCAAAATCTTAACTTCCTTTAAACTGTCAAAATTCAGAATAAAAAGTAAATGATTTGGGTTAAAAAGCTCCGATTCATGAAAGCTCATAAAAATAAAACATTTCATTTAAAAATATTTACAAAACATTTTAACAAAAATCTCAAATTATTAAAAGGCTCACAAGTGTTAAGCTCAAACCAAAAACGTATAAATTAATTATCGAGCTTAAAGCATATTTAAAACAAATACTCTAGATTTATCTGAAAATACCACTTTGCTTTATAAGATCAAATTTCTTAGTAAAATGGTTTGGTTTGAAAAGCCCTTAAAACAAAAAGCTCTTAATAATTGAGCACAACTATTCTTAATCCTACTCAAAATTCCGTCATTCCTTGTAATATCAAATTTCGAAGTAAAATGGTTGATTTAAAAAGCTTCGATAACTGTAAGCTCTTAAAACTAAAGCTTTTCACAATTTTTTCAAATACCTAATATATACTCATAAAACATTTTATTAAAAACCTGAAATTATTAAAAAGCTCAAAAGCTAACTTCCTTTAAACTGTCAAGATTCAGAATAAAAAGTAAAAGATTTGGGTTAAAAATCTTCGATTCGCGAAAGCCCCTAAAACTAGAAGTTCAAATTGTTTTGCAAAGTTCAAAATGTGCATAAAACATTTAACAAAAACCTCAAATTATGAAAAGGCTCACAAATGTTAAGTTCAAACCCAAAAAGTATAAATTAATTATCAAGCTTAAAGCTCATTAAAAACCAAAACTCTAGATTTATCTGAAAATACTACTTTCCTTTATAATATCAAGTTTCGTAGTAAAATGGTTGGTTTGAAAACCTCTTAAAATTAAAAGCTTTTGATGATTGATGATTAACTTTGAAAACAAATATTCTAAATTTTACCCAAAATTCCGTCAGCCTTTGCATAATCATATTTCTGAGTAAAGTGGTGTTGTTAAAGAAGCTTCTTAATTTTTTACAAATATATAAAACATTTTTGCAAAAACCTAAAAGTATGAAAAAAGCTCAACTTTGGTAGTTAAGTTAAGACCCAAACTTTTTTAAATCCATTATCAAACTTAAAACTAATTTACAATTTTTGCAAACTCATATTTTATGCTTATACAATTTTTTAACAAAACTTACGGATAATTCGTTATTTGAGAACTTTCAAGAATATTCAAGATTGCAAGATATTTCGTTTCATCTAGTTTCGAAATTAGATTCTATATCAGATATAGGAAGAAAAAAGGTTTTCACTAAAAGCTTTACTTGTTCATGACAAGAAGCATTTTTAAGGGCCCGAAATTTGTAGTTACACCAGTGTATTTCCTTGCTTGCTGAATTGTATAATTGTGTAAATTGGCAAAATTTTGCTCCAAGTCCTCATTAATCCTACAGGCTCAAACACAATGGTGTCCATTACATTCCGTTCGATTTTCTTATGCTTCTCCTCGAGACAACAATTACAATTTCGGAAAAAACTACGTAGAGCAGAACTGACATTTAAAGGGACAAAATTGGAAGAACAGTTGTCGAATCGCGCACAATACCTTATATTTTCATTAATATTACTTTAATGCTCAACATTTTTAATCATTCAGTCTATAGAAATCCACTTTCACAATTCCACCAATAAATTTTAATGCTTATTCCCAATTGCCAAATATCTTAGCCTGAGAGTTAACCTTACTATCGATATCTACCAAAAAAAAAATTTTAAAGGTATAGAAAATAGGTTAACACTGATTACTGAGTATTTCAGAGCTGAGTTTTTTTTTAATCAATTAGGATGAAGCTTAGGTTTGACTTTGGTTTCGTCAGGTTCAATCAAACGTGATATTTGTGTCCAAAAATCTTAAAAGTTGTTCCACTTTTTATAAGGATATCTGAAGTCAATTTTTTAGAATTCAAAATTGTTTGACGTGCCCGCGAAATTTTTAATCGTATCAATTCTGGCCCACGTTTTTATCCAAATTACCAACTTCTGTTAACTTTGGTATTCACAGAGGGACAATTTCATCATAATTACTAATAGTTAAAGAATCTAATTGAATTACCGAATAACATTTAATAGTTGAAGAATTATAGAATTTGAAAACTTAGCTGCACCCGGTTTTTGTTTCTATAACTCTATAAAGGTTGTTGTTTGCGGCTTCGCTTATCTTATCAAGCATACTGTTTGTGAGTGTGAATCAGTTGTTTGCATTTGTTTACACATATCAACTATAATGAATGTTTATTATATTTATTTTACTGACCACAATTAACTTAATTTTTTTAAACGTTAATACACTTTAAATTGAAACATACTAGTAAATAATCTCATGCACTTCATTTATGTTTCAATTTTAGGTTATTTACGAGATACCTTCACTTCTTTTAAGTATGACTACTATTCATATTTCACTGAATATGCAAAACTAGGGTAACTTTTTGTTATTGAATGTTTTATATTCAATCCATATAACATAACAGGTCTATATGTACGTATGTACATAAATAAAAAGAAGTGGGAAAGTTAAAAATGTAGAAACCAGCTGTTACTCAATAGCATCCATAGACAAAATAAAATTAAATGGGGTATGTCTGTTATACTCGTACGTTTTAGAGCTTTTATGGATTATATATGGTGTAGCTAAAGTACAACCGTACTCGTTTGTACATACATATGTTCGTTCATTTAAATATTCAAAAGTAATTTATATCATTTTATATAAATGTCGTGTTTTAATTTTATTTTTATTTTTTATTTTTTTTTGGAACACAAAATATTTGCAATAAATAACACTTTTATTTCGTTTAAATTGTTTTACCTATTAAATTTTTTTGTGCAATTTTAGCTTTCGGAATTTTTATTATACCCTACATTTTTTTTTTGTAAGGTTCTACCCTCTTTATATAAGCGGTGGTACTTATACGTATATCGATTGTAAATAATAGTATTCTTAGGTTATAATATCGGCTATTTGTTACAAACATTAAATAACTTTTTAAGATACCCAAATTTCATGCATACACAATATTATGTGTTCAAGTTGAAAAATATAATAAAAAATGTAAATTGATATTTGTACGGCTAATAAATACGTAAAATATCTGCTCATCTATTCAAAAATCAACATTTAGGCGATTCATTTCGTTTTTTTTTTGAATGCCATGCGTAAAATGATATCGAATAAATTGGTAGAATTTTGTTTGTACTAAGATAATAAATTAAGTCTCTTATTTATATTGTACACGAGTATATATAGTATTCAGTTCAATTAAACATGACTCATATCGAATAAAGTAAACGTATGGTGATGGTGCGGTGAAAGCAAATTGTGTGACGGCATTTTCCAAAAAAAAATAAAAATAAAAATAAATGAAATTAGCAAATTAAATATCATTTATCGATTATAAATTTGATTACACAAATACGAGTTTATTGTGTAAACATGACTTGTTTTGGTAATTTGTTAATTTCATTTTTATTCCCTCACACCATTCAGCTTCAATCATCTTCATCTATATGTGCTTAATTCGTTTATTGATTTATTTTATAAATATGTAAGTATTTTGTATAGATGAAGAAATGTAATTAGCATAAAGCTAATTTGGAAGATTGTAGATCTCTTCCTATCACGTGCTTTTGTCGAATTGAATGTGGAAATAAAATAATTTACATGTTTTTAAATTTGTAGTTAGGTATAAGTCACGTTAAACAAATAATTGCCAACAAGATTAGACATAGTATTTTGTTGTTAAATATTTAGTCGTTTAGTCAGTTTTGGCTATTGAATATTAGATGTCAGCAAATATTAGTAATTTACGTAATTTATTATTCGATAATTAGCAATTATAATTGTATTCAACTATTTTTTGTTTATTTGAATTATTTTTACTTTCTTTTACTTGCTTTTATGTAAAGAGTGGTCCATCTAACGTTTGAAATTTAATTTGGTTCTAAATTCGGAGACGAATGAATATTTTTAGAAAGCGGTTTGTTTTATTAGAAAGAGTATACATTGCCATTAAGTATGGAACACAATTTCGTCAAATGACTTTCACATCTGGCTTTACAGTACTCTCCATTCTGTCAACTTAATTGTTCAGAACATTTTCGATTGTATAGACTCCTATCTCATCAATGGCAACTTCGATTTGATCTTTCAAGTCTTGGATATTCTCTGCATGGTTAGCGTAAAACTTATCCTTAACGGCTCCCCATAAAAAAAAAAAGTCCAACGGTGTCAAATCTTAGCTGCGTGGTAAGTTGCGTGGTCCTCTTGAAACTAAATGTCGTGTGTGTCCTTTTCTTGAATTCCCGTGTGACTCTCCTCATTGACTGTAAGGACGGCTTCTTTCTCATTTTCGAAATAAAAAATGGACCAATGATACTGCCGGTCCAAAATTAACACCAAACAGTCACTCGTTGTGGATGCATCGGCTTCTCCATGGTTACGTGTGGATTTTCTGAGCCCCAAATGCGACAATTTTGGTTGTTGACATAACATCAATTCCAAAATTATTTGAGCTTATTATTTCTGATTATTTGCATTTTAATGTTAAACCTTTATTATCACTTCAACAACATGGATTCGTCAGGCATCGTTCTACTACTACAAATCTTTTAAGTTTAACATCTAAAGTATTCAGTGCCTTTGACTCTTAATGTCAGCTTGATGTGGTTTTCACTGATTTTGTGAAAGCATTTGACTCACCTCAGTTTGAGTTACTTCTTGCCAAACTGGACAGATTTGGAGTAAGTAAATTGTTTTTGGATTGGATTGGATCGTATCTGCGTGATCGGAAGCAGGTAGTTCAAATTAACGGGTTTACATCTAAGATGATTGAAGTTCATTCTGGAGTGCCTCAGGGCTCCCACCTAGGACCTGTATTATTTAATGTCTTCATCAATGAAATTGCTTCTTTGTTTCAGTACTGCGACTGTGAATTACATATATGCAGATGACTTGAAAATATCAAGAAGTGTGTGTAGCCCACAACAATGTAATGAAATGCAGAGTGATCTTGATTTGCTGTATAAATGGTCTGTTATGAATAAATTGAACTTAAAATTGGAAAAGTGCAAGATTATGAGCTTCTCCAGGAAAAAAACAGTTATTCTTCATCAATATCTTATTGGTAATCATCAGCTAGAACGAGTTATGACATTTAAAGATTTGGGTGTTGTCGTAGAGCATCAATTGAATTTCCGAGACCATATTAATTTAATAGTAGCTAAGTGTAATTCTCTACTTGGCTTTATTCGTTATATCACAAAAGATTTTCGTAATCCACAATCAATTAAAACTTTGTATTGTTCCATTGTTCGGTCTAATTTGGAATACGCGTCGATTATTTAGGATCCTGCTTACAATATTTATATCGATAGAATTGAACGAATACAGAAGCAATTTATTATTTACTATCTTCATAATTGAATGGGCCATTTCATCCGAACCTTCCAATGTGGCTGAATAAAAAGAATTTGCCATCCTTTGGTGACCGCTGTAGAATTGCTGATTTGGATTCATTGCTTGTAAGACGTAGATGTGGTCGCTGATCTGCTTAACAGTCCGATTGAATTCCCTAAACTACTTGCAAAGATTGATATTCATGTGCCCTGTAAACCTACTCGGATTTGGAATTTTATATATTTGCCGACATTTAAATCTAATTACGCACATATGCTCCGGTCCCGGCGATTTGTCGACAATTTAATTGTGATTTTGATGTGTTTGATTTTAATATTTCTAAATGTTCTTTTAAAAAATTAAAAAAAACTATATTGTAAAATTGAAAAATAAAATTATAATCAATAAAGCATTTTTATCCCGTTGATGGTAAATAAATAAATAAATAAATAAACCTCCGAGGTGTAAATGAGCTTCGTCGGAAAACATGATTTTTCGATCAAAATGCTCATATTCTTCAAAGCGTTCCACAGCCAAATTAGCGAACCGAAAACGTTGCGGATGGCCATTTTGTTTCAGCTCCTGCACTAATTGAACTTGGTACGCCTTCATACCGAGGTATTTATGCAAAATTCTCATCACAGAACTACGTGAACTGTTTAATTCTTGAGCACGATGGCGAGTTGATGTTGATGGATGTTCAGATATATTCTGAGCATCAATTGCAATGTTCTCGGCTTTACGCCCTGTAAATGCACGTGTACATGCTGTACAAATTGATCCACACATTGCGTTCTTCTAAATTTCTTACAGTTTTCAAGCGTAAAGCGAACCAATTTTCAAGCGTTTCTGTCATAACAAGAATGACGTAGGTGTTGCCACGCTCGAAATAACCGGTAGTTGAAATTGCAAACACTTGGGAAACCGGAAGTAGCAATTTATTTATCTCTTTATCTGAAGAAGTAAATTGTTTGAAATTTGTAAGTGTTGCAAATGATGGAAATGCTTTATGTAACGTGACGCTACAACGAAATAAACAATTGTTTGACAATTTTTAAGCGTTTTGGACTTTAAATTCACTTAGCGCTGCAACCTATAAAGTTATTTTGTGCTCTAAAGCAAAAAAAAAGCGCTTTATTCAACAACAACAAATCACAATATAACAATTTAATAATCAATACAATTGTAATATCCAAAAAAAATATAATATATAAAATAATAATATAATAAATATCATATAATAAATATCATAAGTGCGTTGTGTTGAATATATGTACTCGTAGGTGATTATGAGACAGAAAAGTATATAATGACGCACCATCAAATCTAAATAAAACTAAAAGAATACTAATGAAGAGGAAGAAACAACAACAAAACCAAATTACATAAGTTAATTAGATTAAATTTATTATTTTAATTTACTTAATTTTTATTTATTCAATAGACATATGGTATGTTCAATCAATAGCCGATATATTTACTATTAACCCCCATAAAAAACACTCATTGACCCACATGAAACAACTATTCAATATCATCCTGCCGAATAAGCCATTTCTTTAATAAAACACCAAAACCTTTGATAGATTGTTCATTCTGAATTATTTACGGTAGTTTTTTAAAGAATAGCGGAGCTCTTGAAATAAAAAAGTGTCTAAAATATTCCTTACGCGTAAATGGGATAATATAAAAATTTTTATTACGCAAGTTATACAAATGGTGTTGTACCACTTTGTGTCCACTACGCGAAAAAAAAAGTTTTAAAACCTTATAAACATATAAATACCGAAGAGGCAAGACACGACTCCTCTGGAAGAACGGCAAACAATGAACAGTACGTTTAAGGTTATAAATAATTCGAATTGCAAATTTCTGGGCCGTTATTAAGGGTTTAACAATAAGAAAGAATTAAGAAAGGCACAAAGGAGGTCTTGGAGAATCTTCTGTGATAATATGGAAGAGGTATCCGAAACCTCCTGCCTTAGCAAGATTCTTTCCAAAAGTACATCTAGTCCCAGTTTTTTGATAAAACCGGACGGATCTTGGACAGCTTCTAGTGGAGAATCTCTGGAGCTTCTCTTCGAGACACACTTCCCAGGGAGCTTTGAAGACCTGTTGGTGCGTAGCAGTCATCAAGAATCGCTGTCAGTGACCACAGAGGATATCGTCACCAGGAAACGGATCCTATGGGCACTGAGGGGTTTTAAACCATTTAAATCGGCTGGTCCGGATCAAATTATACCAGCGGAACTTCAAAACAACTCAGTAATTATTCTTCCCTACCTGGAAGCTATATTCAAAGGGTGTTTGAAGCTGGGCTATATTCCTAGGTACTGGACGGAGGCCAATGTGATGTTTATACCGAAAGCGGGGAAAGCTCACATGTCTATCCTAAGTACCTAAGACCAATAACTCTATCATCCTTGCTTTTGAAAACCTTGGAAAGGCTGCTGGATGTATACATCAGAGATAAAATAGGTGCCAGGAAGTGGGCACCGTCTCAGCATGCGTACACAAAGGGTAGATCAGTGGATACTGCTCTGTACGCCTTGGTGTGTACGATTGAGAAATCGATTAATTCGAAGGAATTCTGTTTGGTGGCCTTCCTGGATATAGAGGGCGCCTTTAATAATGTGAAAGCGGAGGCAATCAAGGAGGGATTGTCATTTTTGGAGGTGGACGTTCCTCTGATAGGGTTAATCAATTATATGCTGGGAAGCAGGATTAATTGTTAGCTCGAAGTTGGGGGACTCCACCATCAAGACGCGAGTAACTAGGGGACCCCCCGGGGGGGGGGGGTTCTGTCCCCTCTTCTCTGGAACATAGTTGTAAACGGGTTTCTACTAGAATTAAAGAGAGAGGGTATTGAAGTTATCGCGTACGCAGATGACGTAGCTTTAGCTGTTACCGGGAAATTCCTGGGCACGATTGTAGACGTAATGCAGAATGCGCTTACCATCGTTACGAAATGGGCTGGCAAATGTGGACTTGGTATTAACCCGTCCAAGACAGAGCTGGTACTCTTCACTAAGAAATACAAAATCCCGGTAGTTGTCCCTCCTGCCTTAAATGGCACGAGACTTGCTTTTACTGATAGAGCTAGATATCTGGGCATTATCTTGGACAGTAAGCTTAGTTGGAAGCCCAACATGTTGGAGAGAATAAACAAAGCTACTATTGCTTTGTACTCCTGTAGGAACGCCATTGGTCATAGATGGGGTTTGAAGCCGGAGCTGGTACACTGGCTCTACACCGCTGTAGTGAGACCTGTACTCATGTACGGGGTGGGTGTTTGGTGGCCAGCTCTGGACAAAGTAACTTACAAAAGTAAGATTGAGAGAGTGCAAAGAACGGCCTGTATGCTTGTTAGCGGGGCATTGAGGTCGACACCGACAAGTGCCTTAGAGGTTATGTTGCACCTTCTTCCGGTCGACATTTTTGGCAAACAGATGGCGGCAAATACGGCTATACGACTTGCAGCCGTCTCTCAGTGGAGATGTCTTAGTATAGGACACTCTACTATTGTCAGATCGTAGGAGGATGAGCTGGCGAATCTTGACTATATTAAACCTACTCTACGCTTCGAGAAGCGATTTCGGACCTCCTTCCCTTCAAGGAAATCCTGGAGGGATAGACCGTTATCGGAAACCGAAGCGTTGCAATTCTTCACAGATGGCTCCAAGCTAGACGGCAAAGTAGGAGCTGGAGTATTCTGTGACAAATTAAATGTAAATATTTCTATTCGTCTCCCTGATTACTGCAGCGTGTACCAAGCTGAAGTCGTAGCGATTGAGGAGGTCATGACGTGGTTGAAGCATAATGTGTTATCCTCAGACGATATCACAATCTATGTGGACAGTCAAGCGGCGATCCGGTCGTTAGAATCTGTGTCTTTGGCGTCACGGGTGGCGTTGAGTTGTCACTCATCTCTAAATGAGATGGGGGAGCATTTCAATATCCAGGTAGTCTGGGTCCCAGGTCACTCGGGTGTCATGGGGAACTTCAGGGCAGATGAACTTGCTAGGCATGGTACGACTCTCCAGCTGCAACCGGAAAGGGCAAGTCTGGGGAGGCCTATCACAGCGCTGAGACAAGCACTTGGGAAGCAGGCGCTATCCTCAGCGGGGGAAAGGTAGTCTAACACCCTCACCTGTAGAGTTGCAAGACAAGTTTGGCCAAAGCTGGACTTGGGGCGCACTAGGGCATTAATATCCTTACGCAGACATGAATTAAGAACGGTCGTAGGAATTCTCACGGGACACTGCCTTTTTGGAGAACATGCAAGAAGGCTGGGTCTGGAGGCTAATGACTTCTGCAGAAGCTGCTTGGACGAAGAGGAGGAAGAGACGTTGGTCCACTTCCTTTGCTCGTGTCCAGCATTGGCTCTCAGAAGGCACAAACACTTAGGTAGCTTCAGGATGGACTGCCTCTCTGATCTCGAAAACATTAAAGTGCGGGACGTCTTACGCTACATAAGTAGCTCGAAATGGTTCCAATAGGGATAAAAGGGGATACATCCTGTGGTATCACAATTGACCGTCACCGATCTAAGTGTGCGTAAGCAGCCACTCCAACCTAACCTTACCTAAGAGTTTAATATTAGTAACGTAGGTACCACCATATTCAACAAGGCCAAACTCAATCTTTAAATGAAAAGTCCCATAATACACTTTATGCATTACATCTAGCGGGCATATCGATCGCAGTAAGTACAGCTTTCTTAAAGCAAGATTAAGGTACTTCTTAACATTTTTTATGTGTAATTTAAAATTTAACTTCCTATCAATTGTTATTCCTAAATATTTAAATTCCTGTACAAATTGAAATTTGAGACATTTATCAGAATGCCCTGCATTAGTACACTGCCCATTATGATAGAAAACGTTCAAATCTCTTATTGATATTAACTCTATGTTAAATATTATACCTTGAGCTACACTTTTCATTTATATCCCTAAAACGATTCAATAGCTGAAGATTTCTAGGATGTTTACGGAGTTTACTGGATAATTTATTTTTCAAATTCACTAATGAATGTAGTTTAAAAGACATCCAAGGGACTATTTTACACCTTTTCATATTACATTGCTTCTTGATTTTGCAGCACTCAAAGCAAAGATTAAAAACTTCCAAGAATTTATTCATCGAACCATTTACGCAATTTACTAAGAATATATCATCCCATAGCTGACACTGTAAAAGATTATTAAATAAATCATAGTTACTACAAGTTTCATTTCGAGTGGTAGTTGTACATTTCTGACGAGAATTGCTCTCAAATGTGAGTGTTATTAAGATCGGAAGATGATCGGTAATCTGAAAATTAGTTACCTCACCAATTATATTTAAATATGTATTTAGAACGGACTCCGCAAAAAGCGTGATTGATACATGAATAACTGTTATCGGCGATACGAGTAGGTACATCAATCAGTGGTCGTATTCCAAAGGACGAGAGAGTCATCAAATAATTGTCTATCGATGAGCCTATCGATAATATATCTATGTTGATTTAACCAATTAATAGGAAATATTTAGAGTTGCGATGCTTATTTAAGATCAGAGTGATTTCATTTAAATATTCATCAATAGAGTAAGCATGTGAAGTTATCCCAGTTTTTCATCCCAGAAAAAATAAAAATGTTCATCAGGTAACACTATCTCATCCCATCCCAGTTTTTTTTTTATTCATATTAGAAATGCAAATAAAAAATAAAATGATGATTACATTTTTTCATCCCATCCCAGCTTTTTCTATATAGTGTATTTCGAATATAAAATATTCAATATAAACTAATCAAAATTTTAAATTCTTTCTTACCGAACTCATAAGAACTTAGTAGGCCGGAAATGATTCTTTATATTTTGAGTTGGCAATAGTATAGACTAACTTTGGTGAAAATCTTAGATCAGCCGTATGGGTGCAATTTTCACAATCGGCCAACTTCCAATCGAGTTCATATAAAATAATCAAAATTTTAAATTCTTTATTACCGAACTCATAAGAACTTAGTAGGCCGGAAATGATTCTTTATATTTTGAGTTGGTAATAGTATAGACTAACTTTGGTGAAAATCTTAGATCAGCCGTATGGGTGCAATTTCCACAATCGGCCAACTTCCAAATGGGTTCATATAAAATAATCAAAATTTTAAATTCTTTATTACCGAACTCATAAGAACTCAGTAGGCCGGAAATGATTCTTTATATTTTGAGTTGGTAATAGTATAGACTAACTTTGGTGAAAATCTTAGATCAGCCGTATGGGTGCAATTTCCACAATCGGCCAACTTCCAAATGGGTTCATATAAAATAATCAAAATTTTAAATTCTTTATTACCGATCTCATAAGAACTTAGTAGGCCGGAAATGATTCTTTATATTTTGAGTTGGTAATAGTATAGACTAACTTTGGTGAAAATCTTAGATCAGCCGTATGGGTGCAATTTTCACAATCGGCCAACTTCCAAATGGGTTCATATAAAATAATCAAAATTTTAAATTCTTTATTACCGAACTCATAAGAACTTAGTAGGCCGGAAATGATTCTTTATATTTTGAGTTGGTAATAGTATAGACTAACTTTGGTGAAAATCTTAGATCAGCCGTATGGGTGCAATTTCCACAATCGGCCAACTTCCAAATGGGTTCATATACAATAATCAAAATTTTAAATTCTTTATTACCGAACTCATAAGAACTCAGTAGGCCGGAAATGATTCTTTATATTTTGAGTTGGCAATAGTATAGACTAACTTTGGTGAAAATCTTAGATCAGCCGTATGGGGGCAATTTTCACAATCGGCCAACTTCCAATCGAGTTCATATAAAATAATCAAAATTTTAAATTCTTTATTACCGAACTCATAAGAACTTAGTAGGCCGGAAATGATTCTTTATATTTTGAGTTGGTAATAGTATAGACTAACTTTGGTGAAAATCTTAGATCAGCCGTATGGGTGCAATTTCCACAATCGGCCAACTTCCAAATGGGTTCATATAAAATAATCAAAATTTTAAATTCTTTATTACCGAACTCATAAGAACTCAGTAGGCCGGAAATGATTCTTTATATTTTGAGTTGGTAATAGTATAGACTAACTTTGGTGAAAATCTTAGATCAGCCGTATGGGTGCAATTTCCACAATCGGCCAACTTCCAAATGGGTTCATATAAAATAATCAAAATTTTAAATTCTTTATTACCGATCTCATAAGAACTTAGTAGGCCGGAAATGATTCTTTATATTTTGAGTTGGTAATAGTATAGACTAACTTTGGTGAAAATCTTAGATCAGCCGTATGGGTGCAATTTTCACAATCGGCCAACTTCCAAATGGGTTCATATAAAATAATCAAAATTTTAAATTCTTTATTACCGAACTCATAAGAACTTAGTAGGCCGGAAATGATTCTTTATATTTTGAGTTGGTAATAGTATAGACTAACTTTGGTGAAAATCTTAGATCAGCCGTATGGGTGCAATTTCCACAATCGGCCAACTTCCAAATGGGTTCATATAAAATAATCAAAATTTTAAATTCTTTATTACCGATCTCATAAGAACTTAGTAGGCCGGAAATGATTCTTTATATTTTGAGTTGGCAATAGTATAGACTAACTTTGGTGAAAATCTTAGATCAGCCGTATGGGTGCAATTTTCACAATCGGCCAACTTCCAATCGAGTTCATATAAAATAATCAAAATTTTAAATTCTTTATTACCGAACTCATAAGAACTTAGTAGGCCGGAAATGATTCTTTATATTTTGAGTTGGCAATAGTATAGACTAACTTTGGTGAAAATCTTAGATCAGCCCTATGGGTGCAATTTCCACAATCGGCCAACTTCCAAATGGGTTCATATAAAATAATCAAAATTTTAAATTCTTTATTACCGAACTCATAAGAACTTAGTAGGCTGGAAATGATTCTTTATATTTTGGGTTGGTAATAGTATAGACTAGCTTTGGTGAAAATCTTAGATCAGCCGTATGGGTGCAATTTTCACAATCGGCCAACTTCCAAATGGGTTCATATAAAATAATCAAAATTTTAAATTTTTTATTACCGAACTCATAAGAACTTAGTAGGCCGGAAATGATTCTTTATATTTTGAGTTGGTAATAGTATAGACTAACTTTGGTGAAAATCTTAGATCAGCCGTATGGGTGCAATTTTCACAATCGGCCAACTTCCAAATGAGTTCATATAAAATAATCAAAACTTTAAATTCTTTATTACCGAACTCATAAGAACTTAGTAGGCCGGAAATGATTCTTTATATTTTGAGTTGGTAATAGTATAGACTAACTTTATTGAAAATCTTAGATCAGCCGTATGGGTGCAATTTCCACAATCGGCCAACTTCCAAATGGGTTCATATAAAATAATCAAAATTTTAAATTCTTTATTACCGAACTCATAAGAACTTAGTAGGCCGGAAATGATTCTTTATATTTTGAGTTGGTAATAGTATAGACTAACTTTGGTGAAAATCTTAGATCAGCCGTATGGGTGCAATTTTCACAATCGGCCAACTTCCAATCGAGTTCATATAAAATAATCAAAATTTTAAATTCTTTATTACCGATCTCATAAGAAATTAGTAGGCCGGAAATGATTCTTTATATTTTGAGTTGGTAATAGTATAGACTAACTTCGACCGATTGTGCAAATTGCGCACATACGGCTGATCTAAGATTTTCACCAAAGTTAGTCTATACTATTGCCAACTCAAAATATAAAGAATCATTTCCGGCCTACTAAGTTCTTATGAGATCGGTAATAAAGAATTTAAAATTTTGATTATTTTATTTGAACTCATTTGGAAGTTGGCCGATTGTGAAAATTGCACCCATACGGCTGATCTAAGATTTTCACCAAAGTTAGTCTAAACTATTGCCAACTCAAAATATAAAGAATCATTTCCGGCCTACTAAGTTCTTATGAGTTCGGTAATAAAGAATTTAAAATTTTGATTATTTTATATGAACTCGATTGGAAGTTGGCCGATTGTGAAAATTGCACCCATACGGCTGATCTAAGATTTTCACCAAAGTTAGTCTATACTATTGCCAACTCAAAATATAAAGAATCATTTCCGGCCTACTAAGTTCTTATGAGTTCGGTAATAAAGAATTTAAAATTTTGATTATTTTATATGAACCCATTTGGAAGTTGGCCGATTGTGAAAATTGCACCCATACGGCTGATCTAAGATTTTCACCAAAGTTAGTCTAAACTATTGCCAACTCAAAATATAAAGAATCATTTCCGGCCTACTAAGTTCTTATGAGATCGGTAATAAAGAATTTAAAATTTTGATTATTTTATATGAACTCATTTGGAAGTTGGCCGATTGTGAAAATTGCACCCATACGGCTGATCTAAGATTTTCACCAAAGTTAGTCTATACTATTACCAACTCAAAATATAAAGAATCATTTCCGGCCTACTAAGTTCTTATGAGTTCGGTAATAAAGAATTTAAAATTTTGATAATTTTATATGAACTCGATTGGAAGTTGGCCGATTGTGAAAATTGCACCCATACGGCTGATCTAAGATTTTCACCAAAGTTAGTCTATACTATTACCAACTCAAAATATAAAGAATCATTTCCGGCCTACTAAGTTCTTATGAGTTCGGTAATAAAGAATTTAAAATTTTGATTATTTTATATGAACTCGATTGGAAGTTGGCCGATTGTGAAAATTGCACCCATACGGCTGATCTAAGATTTTCACCAAAGTTAGTCTATACTATTACCAACTCAAAATATAAAGAATCATTTCCGGCCTACTAAGTTCTTATGAGATCGGTAATAAAGAATTTAAAATTTTGATTATTTTATATGAACCCATTTGGAAGTTTGGCGATTGTGGAAATTGCACCCATACGGCTGATCTAAGATTTTCACCAAAGTTAGTCTATACTATTACCAACTCAAAATATAAAGAATCATTTCCGGCCTACTAAGTTCTTATGAGTTCGGTAATAAAGAATTTAAAATTTTGATTATTTTATATGAACTCGATTGGAAGTTGGCCGATTGTGAAAATTGCACCCATACGGCTGATCTAAGATTTTCACCAAAGTTAGTCTATACTATTGCCAACTCAAAATATAAAGAATCATTTCCGGCCTACTAAGTTCTTATGAGTTCGGTAATAAAGAATTTAAAATTTTGATTATTTTATATGAACCCATTTGGAAGTTGGCCGATTGTGAAAATTGCACCCATACGGCTGATCTAAGATTTTCACCAAAGTTAGTCTAAACTATTGCCAACTCAAAATATAAAGAATCATTTCCGGCCTACTAAGTTCTTATGAGATCGGTAATAAAGAATTTAAAATTTTGATTATTTTATATGAACTCATTTGGAAGTTGGCCGATTGTGAAAATTGCACCCATACGGCTGATCTAAGATTTTCACCAAAGTTAGTCTATACTATTACCAACTCAAAATATAAAGAATCATTTCCGGCCTACTAAGTTCTTATGAGTTCGGTAATAAAGAATTTAAAATTTTGATTATTTTATATGAACTCATTTGGAAGTTGGCCGATTGTGAAAATTGCACCCATACGGCTGATCCAAGATTTCCACCAAAGTTAGTCTATACTATTGCCAACTCAAAATATAAAGAATCATTTCCGGCCTACTAAGTTCTTATGAGTTCGGTAATAAAGAATTTAAAATTTTGATTATTTTATATGAACCCATGTGGAAGTTGGCCGATTGTGGAAATTGCACCCATACGGCTGATCTAAGATTTTCACCAAAGTTAGTCTATACTATTACCAACTCAAAATATAAAGAATCATTTCCGGCCTACTAAGTTCTTATGAGTTCGGTAATAAACAATTTAAAATTTTGATTATTTTATATGAACTCATTTGGAAGTTGGCCGATTGTGAAAATTGCACCCATACGGCTGATCCAAGATTTCCACCAAAGTTAGTCTATACTATTGCCAACTCAAAATATAAAGAATCATTTCCGGCCTACTAAGTTCTTATGAGTTCGGTAATAAAGAATTTAAAATTTTGATTATTTTATATGAACCCATGTGGAAGTTGGCCGATTGTGGAAATTGCACCCATACGGCTGATCTAAGATTTTCAATAAAGTTAGTCTATACTATTACCAACTCAAAATATAAAGAATCATTTCCGGCCTACTAAGTTCTTATGAGTTCGGTAATAAAGAATTTAAAGTTTTGATTATTTTATATGAACCCATTTGGAAGTTGGCCGATTGTGAAAATTGCACCCATACGGCTGATCTAAGATTTTCACCAAAGTTAGTCTATACTATTACCAACTCAAAATATAAAGAATCATTTCCGGCCTACTAAGTTCTTATGAGTTCGGTAATAAAGAATTTAAAATTTTGATTATTTTATATGAACTCATTTGGAAGTTGGCCGATTGTGAAAATTGCACCCATACGGCTGATCCAAGATTTCCACCAAAGTTAGTCTATACTATTACCAACTCAAAATATAAAGAATCATTTCCGGCCTACTAAGTTCTTATGAGTTCGGTAATAAAGAATTTAAAATTTTGATTATTTTATATGAACTCATTTGGAAGTTGGCCGATTGTGAAAATTGCACCCATACGGCTGATCCAAGATTTCCACCAAAGTTAGTCTATACTATTGCCAACTCAAAATATAAAGAATCATTTCCGGCCTACTAAGTTCTTATGAGTTCGGTAATAAAGAATTTAAAATTTTGATTATTTTATATGAACTCATTTGGAAGTTGGCCGATTGTGAAAATTGCACCCATACGGCTGATCCAAGATTTCCACCAAAGTTAGTCTATACTATTGCCAACTCAAAATATAAAGAATCATTTCCGGCCTACTAAGTTCTTATGAGTTCGGTAATAAAGAATTTAAAATTTTGATTATTTTATATGAACCCATGTGGAAGTTGGCCGATTGTGGAAATTGCACCCATACGGCTGATCTAAGATTTTCACCAAAGCTAGTCTATACTATTACCAACCCAAAATATAAAGAATCATTTCCAGCCTACTAAGTTCTTATGAGATCGGTAATAAAGAATTTAAAATTTTGATTATTTTATATGAACTCAATTGGAAGTTGGCCGATTGTGAAAATTGCACCCATACGGCTGATCTAAGATTTTCACCAAAGTTAGTCTATACTATTACCAACTCAAAATATAAAGAATCATTTCCGGCCTACTAAGTTCTTATGAGATCGGTAATAAAGAATTTAAAATTTTGATTATTTTATATGAACTCGATTGGAAGTTGGCCGATTGTGAAAATTGCACCCATACGGCTGATCTAAGATTTTCACCAAAGTTAGTCTATACTATTGCCAACTCAAAATATAAAGAATCATTTCCGGCCTACTAAGTTCTTATGAGATCGGTAATAAAGAATTTAAAATTTTGATTATTTTATATGAACTCATTTGGAAGTTGGCCGATTGTGAAAATTGCACCCATACGGCTGATCTAAGATTTTCACCAAAGTTAGTCTATACTATTACCAACTCAAAATATAAAGAATCATTTCCGGCCTACTAAGTTCTTATGAGATCGGTAATAAAGAATTTAAAATTTTGATTATTTTATATGAACTCATTTGGAAGTTGGCCGATTGTGAAAATTGCACCCATACGGCTGATCTAAGATTTTCACCAAAGTTAGTCTATACTATTACCAACTCAAAATATAAAGAATCATTTCCGGCCTACTAAGTTCTTATGAGATCGGTAACAAAGAATTTAAAATTTTGATTATTTTATATGAACTCATTTGGAAGTTGGCCGATTGTGAAAATTGCACCCATACGGCTGATCTAAGATTTTCACCAAAGTTAGTCTATACTATTACTAACTCAAAATATAAAGAATCATTTCCGGCCTACTAAGTTCTTATGAGATCGGTAATAAAGAATTTAAAATTTTGATTATTTTATATGAACTCATTTGGAAGTTGGCCGATTGTGAAAATTGCACCCATACGGCTGATCTAAGATTTTCACCAAAGTTAGTCTATACTATTACCAACTCAAAATATAAAGAATCATTTCCGGCCTACTAAGTTCTTATGAGATCGGTAATAAAGAATTTAAAATTTTGATTATTTTATATGAACTCATTTGGAAGTTGGCCGATTGTGAAAATTGCACCCATACGGCTGATCTAAGATTTTCACCAAAGTTAGTCTATACTATTGCCAACTCAAAATATAAAGAATCATTTCCGGCCTACTAAGTTCTTATGAGATCGGTAATAAAGAATTTAAAATTTTGATTATTTTATATGAACTCATTTGGAAGTTGGCCGATTGTGAAAATTGCACCCATACGGCTGATCTAAGATTTTCACCAAAGTTAGTCTATACTATTGCCAACTCAAAATATAAAGAATCATTTCCGGCCTACTAAGTCCTTATGAGATCGGTAATAAAGAATTTAAAATTTTGATTATTTTATATGAACTCATTTGGAAGTTGGCCGATTGTGAAAATTGCACCCATACGGCTGATCTAAGATTTTCACCAAAGTTAGTCTATACTATTGCCAACTCAAAATATAAAGAATCATTTCCGGCCTACTAAGTTCTTATGAGTTCGGTAAGAAAGAATTTAAAATTTTGATTAGTTTATATTGAATATTTTATATTCGAAATACACTATATAGAAAAAGCTGGGATGGGATGAAAAATGTAATCATCATTTTATTTTTTATTTACATTTCTAATATGTATAGAAAAAAACTGGGATGGGATGAGATAGTGTTACCTGATGAACATTTTTATTTTTTCTGGGATGAAAAACTGGGATAACTTCACATGCTTAATAGAGTAAGAGTGATAACGATAAATACACAGGCTATTGAATAAAATATCACCAACAGTAAAATTAAGCCATAATGACATTTTTTACGAACACTGCAACGCCACCCGCACGTATCATTACAACAACTATAAAACTTATAACCCGGAAGAGATTTTTTATTCCCCTAGAAAGATTATGTCTGGTTCGATAGAGTAGCCAGACAGATTAGCCAGAAACGAAGTAAAATTTGACCGCAAACTTCTGATATTTAAATGCACGACATATAACTTTGAAAATACAGTATAGTTAAAAACGTTAATTAAATCGCAATCACCTCCACGAACTATAAAAGACATTAAAAAAAAAAAAAGAAAAAAAAGTTAACGTGAAATTTGTTAAATTTCGACAAGGTCAGAAAACGATTTAATTAACTTTACATGACCACCTTCACATTTCCTAACTAAAATATTTCCATTACGGACCCAGACATATTTTATCTTATTTGATTTTTTCAGCTTCCTCGCTTCAGCATAGAGATGATTGCGATATTTCGTCAAATCATCGTTTATAAAAATATTGGCTGAAGGTGATATCCCTAGACATTCCGTAGATAAACGCTGCTTCCTTTTGGCCAACAAAAGTTCAATCTCGGATGTGTTGTTCCTTAAACTTAATGATTAATTTCTTCAATCGCGGTGTACTTACAATATTAACTGATATTACATCATCCAAGCCCATGCTAATATTGAGCCCTTGCTCCATTAATTTAACCGTATGTGCAGTTAGATGGTTAGCATCCGCAGTGAATGAATCAGGCAAGCCAGTTATTTCCAGCGAAGTACTCCTATTTAGCTGATCGATGCAGTCGATACGCCATCCCAAGTCACATACTCTTTCTTTCAATGTTTTATTTTCCAGTTGAAGTTCGTCCAGTTTACTACCCAGCTTGTCGATGATGTCAAACCTCTTTGAGAAGGTCATTTCACTTATTTTTAATTGCTCGGTACGAGTACGGTAATGAGTTTAAGGGCATCACGATTTATTTTCACGGCACAGATCTTACACAAACTCGAGGCTCTGGCCCAATAAATGGAGAGGCAGAACCCACGCGGCGAAGGCCTTCCGCAGCCTCATTCCCTGCCATTCCAGTGTGAGCCCTGCCATCCACATAAGCGTTACCTTATTTGTGGCTGCCAATTGTGGAACTGTAGTTAGACAGTCGCATACCTGACTTGACTTAATGGTATAGGATTTAAGAACCTTTAAGGCCACATCTTGGACCCATCTTCAAAGGAAGGCCGGCCTGAGCCCCACAAGCGTGTACTGACATAAAAAAGCAGAAGGGGCTGTGGAAGTCCAATTTAGTTGGCATACAATCGGACGGCCTCTCTTTGATATAGTCTGTCTGAAACTTCTTAAGGATTCTCAGATGACCCACCATATTTCCTGACTTATTATTGCCTTCTACCTTCATCTAAAAGGCCGTATTCGCGGCGATTCAGTCTGAAAAGTGACTCAGTTGCAGCAGTTGGGCATGTTCTCACTGAACTTGTAATACCGAGTAAGGTTATGCACTGAACCTTATTCAGTAAAGTTTTCACTTCTCGTCATGATGAGATGATTTCATCAAATTTCCTTCTGGTTGCGATCGCCAAATCATCCGCATAGGCCTGGACATCATATTCATGGCTAGTCAATCAATAACCAATGAGCATAATAAAGGAGACAAACACCTCCTTGGGGCACCCCCTTACGGCCCTAACGGTTACTGACTCAATACCTAATTTAGCACCTAATTCAGCTGTAATTTTACTATATTTCAGCATATGACCTAATTGTGGAAGATGGAATCGCCTTTTCCCTTGCTGTCCACTATGTTGTTTCATACGAGGTATTATCAAAAGGCCCTTCAATATCCACAAATATACCGAAAGCGATTTCCTTTAAAGCAATCGCTCTTTCAATCTTAGTGACTAGGTCGCTAAGAGCCGTCACTGTGGATTTACCAGTTTGAGATGCAAAATGGTTCCGACGAAGCGGATTTCCTAAAAGGTTCTCTGATTTGCTGATCCAAAACTTTTTCCATCGTCTTCAGCAAAAACCGTGTTAGGCTAAGTGGGCGTTATGTCTTGGGTTGGGTGTTGGTATAATTGTCCAAAAATTATTTTAAGTCAATTCTTTGGTATTGAAAAAAAAAGTGATTAACGGATTTATATATTAACAGTATACTTTCTAATATGTACATGCTTATATTTTGTTATTCGTTAGGAACTTCACACTCATGTCGTTTTAATATATTTTGAACAAATTTTTACGGAAAATGTAGCAAATTTTCCGGAATTTTTCTCTTGCACGATCCTATCAAAAGAATTTTTCAAAAACGCCCGACTGTACACGATTTTCACGTTACACCCATAAATTCTTTTTATAGCCTTTGATTCGCCTATTGTACACACAAATATTTTATGTATCCCACTGTATTCACTGATCATTTCAGGTTTTAATACGGTAACTTACCGTATGAAATTAAACTAAAAAAAATAAAAACCTAACGTGCTTTGTCGAATATTTGTGGCCCATAAATTAGTCGTAATTGAAATGTGATAGTGAAAATATTTAAGTGATTGTGCTACATATAATAAGTGATTGTGCTAGATATAATAAGTGTGAAAATAAGTGAATTGTGCTAATGATTTTAAATATACATATGTATATCGGGCTAGATTTTTACAATGTGACAATTATTATGTGTATTGTGATGCTGGTGTTTATAAATAATAAGGTAAGTGATATTGCAAACTTGTTCCAAACTTAATAAAAGTTTTGAATACTTTTAATGACATTAAGGAAAGAGTATCCTATCGTATCATTTCTTCTTTTTTTTTTTTTGTTTTGTTTAAATATATTAACTCAAAATAAATTGTTCCTACTAGTTGAAATTCATATTAGAATTTAATAAAAAAATTTTGAATTATCGATATTTCGAGCTAAATGCTCATCATCGGGATACTATTTTTATTAAAGCAGCCAAGGAAGTATAAAATATAAGTTGCAAAAATTGTAACAAAAAGTTAAACATAGGCATACATATAAATTAAAAATTAAGATAACTTACAAAGAATAAAAATAAAAAATTCTAATTCCTGGACTTTACTTTTTGGCACTAAATATA
Organism: Tipula vernalis; assembly: GCA_958295665.1. Classification (NCBI taxonomy): domain Eukaryota; kingdom Metazoa; phylum Arthropoda; class Insecta; order Diptera; family Tipulidae; genus Tipula; species Tipula vernalis. The sequence continues at coordinate 305,422,277 of OY282559.1, forward strand.
TAATTTTAATTTAATTTATTATAAGTTTACTCTGTGAGTCTGTCGCTATTTTAATTTCACTTGTTGTTCTTTTTGTTGTAACGCATCATCTTACATTAATATTTTATTAGCGTGAGTTATACTTTTGCGGTTGTGGCGTTTAAATTGTTTAACACAATTTTTTCATGTGGTTAAAAGATACATTTCCTTGTAAACAAATTCAAAAAATTGCATCAATTATTAATAAACAAATTTTACCTAATAATAATTACAAAAGGGTTACCTGTAGTTTTTCGTCGATTTTGGCTTTTAAATGAAACAATTTTATACAAAAATTAATGAATCCAATTTCCAATGGTATGGAACCTTTTTCGAAATAAATGAAACCAAACGACCGAACCAAAACACCTAAACGACTAAAAATTGTTTATTTTAATTTGTTAAATAAAGCCCTCATTTAAATTCATTAAAAATAAGATGAAATCGGAGTAGTTCGTGTATAACTTTTTCTTTTCCAAACCTAACTTGAATCACGCCTTCTAATTGGAAAGATCTTTTCTACCTTACTTAATATCAGTTAATACGAAGAAAGAAACATTAGACGGTTTAGCACTGCTTAGATAAAGTTCTTCTAGTTCCTACAAATCCTGCGTATTTATTCAGGAGCTCATATTATACCCGAACCATAACACTAACCTGGGCTCTCATGATTTATTCTTGGATACTGAGACAGCGTTTGGTAATTTTTTGCATAGAAGCCGTCGATGTTCAAATACCTGTTAAGTCTTATTCGTAAATAATTCGTAATTCGCTAACGAACTTAACAAATTGACTGTGTTATAAAAATAGCTTTAGCTGATAAGGAACGGTTAATTTCTAATATTCCTGATACAATAAATAGTTTTTATTTAAATTTAATTTATCCTGAAGAATTGATACCTGATAATTAATGCCTTTAAAAATAAATCTTCTCCTTAATAAATCTTTTCTCGAAAATATTTGAGAAAGCAAAGAAATGAAGGTTTACCAATTTTTTAAATAAGTTCTTTTTTCTGCCTCCCTCATCAATATGGGTTTAGAGAAAACAGGAGCACGGAACAAGCTATTTTGTCGTTTTTGAAACGGGTGAGATAGAATATCGACCAAACATATAAGGTCGCTGCGTTGTTCATTGACTTGACAAAAACTTTTGATAGAGTAGATTTTATTTATTTATTTAATCATATGAAATTTTGGTACATCCCATTTTCAGTCTTAGTTCATTCATAATAGAGCGCACATTAAAAAATAAAAACAAAACTACAAGCCACAGTCCAAAACAGTTTTTTTGTTGGGCTTTTGTAATAACAGATCTCTCATTAAATAGTTTCTATATAAAAATTAAAAGGTCTAATTGACTCGAAAGTCAAAGATACCAATTCAAAATGATTACTGCACACTTTTGAGGAAACTGATTTTGCAGTGGGTTTCTTGATGTAATCCATAGGTGGCTATATTTCTATTTGCAAGGTCGAACTAAAGTGGTAAAAGTAAATCTACATTTTAGTAATATACTATCCGTTGATGTAGGGGTCGCGCAGGTCTCGGTACTATGAACTTTGCTCTTTCTAGTTTATAAACGGCAACTTTCAACAAAACTTATGCAGTTCTCCCATTGCTTCGGCCGCTCTGGCAAAATATTATGAGTTTGATTGTGAGAGGAATTTAGGTTATGCTTTGAACGGTTGCTTCTAGATAGAAAATGTCGATGTTTTCAGACTCAAAGGCATAATCATTGAAGGAAATTGAATTGGAACGCACATATTAAGGGCTTGAATTCGTGGTTGTTTCTATTAAGATGTATGTTCTTCGTTTGTGTTGTCCCCAGAATCTTTTAATATATATTTTGCTTTAGTCGAATCAATCTTGCACTATGGTCTCTCAAATTGGGGCAGTGCTTGTCGTTAAACGTAGTTATACTCCGGTGAGAATTATTTATTCTAAAAAAATGATTACTCCGTCTTGACCTTTATTCCAATGGCTGAAATTACCGCCATTTTGTCATCTGTTTGTTTTTAAGGTACTTAGGATATTTTTCGTGACAAGTGGTAACACCTTTGTTGGCTATCGTGACTATGAATCCGAGAAACCTATACATGAAACTAGAGGTGTACCGATAGTTTAAAGCGCCTGTGGGCAAAAACATTAGGGCGCCCTATTTTAAGAATATGTTTCCGAGAATTAACACTTACTCAACCCTATAAAACGTTTATTGATTAACAACAACATATTGAGAAAATTTACAGAAGTTAGAACCTAAAACGATGTACTTAAACAGCCTTACACAAATCGATCATCCAATTCATTAGTGGAATATTTCAAAATTTACTGATTTCTTCAGTAGAGTACGGGTTTTAGCAGTGAAAGAGATTTGAGAGTGCCTCTTTTAGTTATGTATTTCAATATGTAAAACATCAGTTTTTATAGTTGGTTGCTTTTATTTTAAATAAATATTCGATTGTACATCTGGACTGTAAACTTGCATTTACAAGTCTCATTTTATGACCGAAATCCTTGCTCTGAGGAATATTTATTTCCCATTTCTGTAGCTTGTTTTGTAGAAAGTGATTCTTTTGCAATTCTTTCTTATCCTTCTTGTCGGTGAGTTTAATGAAGGTTGAAGGGAAAACCTTATGTAGAAAAATATAAAGGACTTTAACTAAAGATGAAAACAATTTTAATTTACTTGAATAATTTGATTTAGTTTGGTATATTTTTTAAGGCGAATGTATGTTTCGCACATATTTTTTGTGCGGCCCAGCATCAAACCAAATTAATTAACAACCAGTAAATTAAAATCGTAAAGGTAAAACATCTCGCTTCAATTTTTAGTAACGCATATTAGATACATTTTTCATGATAGGATTAGTCATTTTTGCCTACCTCCCTTTAAAGATAATGCGTATTAAAGTTGCTGTAACCGTGATTCCCACTTTGCTCTGGTGCGTCTTATTAGGAAATATAAGTCAGGTCGTCAGTAGCCAGCACAGATATCGGGGAACTTTTGGTCCAAACAGAAGAGCCGCTTTACTTGTTAACTTTTTACGAATTTTTTACGCGGATACATTTTTTTAACTTACCTATTAAAATTTTTTACACATATACACACACACACCAATCAAAATATATAGTATATCCAACTACATGTTAGTGAATTTCCCAATAATACATATTTACCGTATAATTTCATTATACTACAAAATCAATATTTAATGTCAATGCATTAATTGCTTTTACATATGTGGAATGAGATTACCTGCCAAACGATACCTGAGCAGTACCGTTATGTAAATTTCAAACATGAGTAATTCTGTTTCATGTTTAAATTCCAAACATTATTTTATTAATTCACTACAGACAAAACCCACTTATAACAGCACAAACACTTAATACATGTGAGATATTTCGTCGATACTGTTATACTAACACCACGTAACTGACAAATCACAAAATTTTCAGGAAAGCTGAAAAACTTCAATAATTAAACATGCTACATGTTTTGTTCTTACATTTTTCAATCAACAAAACTTTAAAAAAATTGCACAATCGTTTTATTAACGTTCAGGTGATTATTTTCAGATCCGTGGTTTACAGTTTGTTTGTTTTTTTATTGTTTTTTAAAACAAGTGTGGGCTACAATTAGTAGATGCAGAATAGGATTATCAGCATTTTCCTCTATATTTACCTTAAAATTAGCAAATACGTGGCATTCTAGTGAAAACATCGACATGTAGTTTTTTAAGTTTAGTTTGTAGAATTTTTAATAAGTAAGGATTAGGTAGTATGGTATGAAAAAATGTAAGAGGTCACTAAAATTGTATTCTTACTGTCACATCCATGAAGTCCAAAGATTTTATCAAAACTACGTCTGGATTTTGCTAAAATTCCTTAATCAGTGTTCCAACATGTATAATTACCCAAAAGGCTTCGAAACTTACTTAAATGTTGAACTAATGTCTTGTACTTGTTATCAACCATTGCTTGTTTAGCAAAATGATTAAATCAAGTAATCTTTTAGTTATGGCGCTGTGGAAGCCTTCGTTGTACATTTACTTAATGCTTATATATAGCGAAGCTACATTAATGCCATTGCCATTACGCATTAGAGCTACGCGGTTTGATGTCGCATGAAATCTTCAATGTTGATTTGGGACGTGTTCGTGAAATTGATGTGGTTCGCTTAGAGTGGATTTTTATTTCGCATGACAAACAGATTTTGAAAACTTGTTGACCAGTTTCTCATTCAGAAAACTTGATGTTTTTCACAAAGGGCTTGATTCTGCCAGTCAAACGATGCTGTAATTATGTATATCAGGACTTCTTCAAGTCTTTGTGGTGATTGTTCAAATATGAGTTCAATAAAATGACCTTTACAAAGGTGAGAGGAAAGCAGAGACAATTGAACGGCAATCTTTGATGTCAAAATTGCTTTGTGAGTTCAATTGAAACATAATTGAATCGTTCGGGTTGAATCGTTTGTGGCAAATGACTAACTATGTGTTTCCGATATGCGCTGTAATGTTTGACTTTGACGTTGAATGAAATGCATCACCTGATATAACAACTGCCACTTTGTCTACATGCGAGGATTGAAGCACCGGACGTGTTTCTCCACTGGTTTCTGTCTGCTCTGATCACTACTTTGTTGAGTTCATTATTTTACCATGCGATATGCTCACACATATTTGGGTTTTCAAACATCGAACAATACAAATTAAAATTTTGATCCATCTATATAGCCATTCGAGACGCTCTTATCATTAACTCCCCATATCTAAACCATAAACTCTACCTTTGTAATAACCATAGAATCGTGCAGAATATAAAAAAAAAAATACAAAAAATGAGAAATATTTCCAAAACTATTATCTTGATGTTAATCTAAGTGGGTGAAAATTTAAGAATTTCCCACCTTTGATAAAAAATAAAAATTAAAACGTTTCTCAAATTTTTCAAATACGCTATTTAATAGTTTGTTTTTATCTATTTCTAGGTAACGAGCTCTATTATGTACAACATTATCATTAAATCAGCTACACCTAAGGAGAAAGGTATTATAGAAATGTATTCTTATCAGTGTGCGATTAAAGCATGATTAAGCGTAGTTCCATTATATTTTTAAGATTGGAAAAATTATCAATTTCAATTACAGGGAATAACTCTGGATAAAATGGTGATGAACTTTCATTCAATATTTTGTGTACATCTTTGGATATAGAGGATGTATTTACTAAATTTTACTGAAATGTTTGTTTTACGATTTTAGTAAATGAAGATTTTACTGCAACATTTCTTGACTACTCAAGTAATGACATTTATTGTTAAGATGTTTTCTCTTAAGACTCTCACTAATTTTGGTTGTTTCGACACAAAAATATTGAACATGCTTTCGTGAGTTCCACATAATCAATAAAGTTAATTTTTAGGTTAATCCAGCGATGGGGAAAAAAACATTAAAACCCGTGGTTAAACAAGCGCATCGATTTTGAGTTCCGGCTAAATCACCGCAAATAGCAAAGCAAATTACAATTCGATTCGGTAATTTATTTAAAGGATTTGAAAGGAAATTTCACCTCCAGGACTGGAAGTTTCGTCTTTCTTTATCGTTGAACTTCAAATAGCACACAAGTTGAAAGGGTTCCTAAAACAGCTAAAATTATCTTTTCATAATCTCCAAATTTTAACCCCAAAATATACTAGTGGGAAAACCAGTACATTACCATTTTTTAATTTGAACTAATTAATTAATTCATATAAACTCTAATATGCAACCGGTCCATGATAACAAATAATATGAAGAAATTTATTAGTACGTTTCGTTACGTTTTTGCCTTGTCAATCAAGGTTTGAATCACTGAATGAAACAAAACACTTCAATTTATCACAAATTTATTGAACACCAAAAATTAATTCAACACAATTTATTTACAATAATTCACAAAACCACTTTTTATAATAGTCGTGTTTTTTTATTCGCTCCGGATAGCTGCTATCGAGAGCCGTCATTTTTATACGCCTAAATTTAAATTTGACGCACTATTTATTGGTAAACTAAACTTATTTAACATCAAACTATCATTTTTAATTCAATTGTTTACCAAAAATTTCAAAATAAAAGATATTTGGCTCTACCTATTTATACGGAGCGCCATCGGGAGCCATTTTTTATATGACGGCTCTCGATAGCAGCTATCCGGAGCGAATAAAAAAACGCTACAAATATCTGCACATTTTACTACTAATATTGATCTTACAACTTTACACTATCGTGTTCCAAATTCGAATAATCTAATTCGATCTCGTTCGCTTTTTATATACTCAAACCCAAACTTCTAGAAGTTTCATGACTTTTCCAGTAAGAATAGTCTAGAAACATTTAAAACAGTTTTATCATGGAAAATTCCATTTTAGTACAGTAATCTTTTAGCTTTTAAATAACTTATTCTATTCTACCCTAGGTGTCACCGTAACAGTATTTACATTGTTTCTTCGACATTTAGGTTAGAGTATTATAATTTCTAATTACTTAAGTTATACTAAGAGGTTTCGATTGCTAAATCGGGTGTTCCAACATTTAGGCGCAATATTAATTTATTCGAATATTCGCATTGAGAAAATTCTGGCCGTGGGATGTTCTTCAACGTTTATTTTATTATGTTGAAGGATGATTTGGCTTTGAAATTTTTGTTGCTGTAAATAAATCAGTTACCTTTGCGTCATAATAATCCTTATTGTACTTGGCTTGCTTTTCTATAGCATTTCTAACATTTTCTCTAATACTAGTAATATTTCGACTTTCTTCTTGTAACCTAGTATCTACTTCCTTAAAACGTGAACTTCGCTGTATTACACCAAATAATACCTTAGATGGTACTTCATTAATCGATTTATTCATATTATTATTCAATACGTATTCCGACTGATCTAAAACTGTATCCCATTGTTTTCCAAACTCATAAGTTAACTTAGCTAATAATGGTACCACCGTCCTATTATACCTCTCAACCTGACCATTGGAATTAGGTGATGAGCAATCTTAACATGAATTATACCCTTTTCCTTCAAAAAATTTTCGAATTCTTTTGATGTAAAAGCTGTCCCCCTATCTGTTACTATTCGATTTGGAACACTATAATTTGTAAAGTAAGTTTTCAAATTCTTTCGTACTTCCGCCATGTTTGTTGTCCTGGTGGGAAAAAGTTTTGTGTAGTTAGTGAACGCGTCTACTGCTGACAAACACATTCATATTTTTTCTACTTGTTTTTTCTAAAGGTCCTAAGTGATCTAAATGTAAGGTTTCAAACGGACCGTAATCATTATCCACCAAATGCAACAAAGCTTCCTTCGATATTAGTTTTGGGTTATAAGATATACAAACTATACAGTTGTTAATATATTTTACTAGTTTATCCCTCATATTAGTGAAACAAAATTGTCACCTGATTACCTCGCAAGTTTTTTCACAACCCATATGCCCCATATTATCATGATACCTATGCATCACTCACCAAACCATTTTTTCAGGTACCATTAATTGTAATTTTTGGCCGTCCTTCCTATACACTATCCTGTCCCTTATTTCATATCCTTTCACTTCTATACTTTGTATTCGTTTCCTTAAGTTCAATATGTTTACATCCTCCAACTGCCTAATATACATCTTTTCTAAAAATAAATCTTTTTCCTCCATTTCTATACAATATATGTTTGCTCTACTCAATACATCTACGTGTTGTACTACTTCTGACTTACAAGTCCTATAAATTGTTGTAAGGTTTTAACGTCCGTAGGTACATGATAATTCGTTACACTCTCTACGTGCTTATCACTCAAAGTAATTCCTTCTGAACTCACATTGTATCCTAAATACTCAATTTTTGTTTTTAGAAAATGACACTTGCCTTTATATAATTTAATATGATTTAACGCTAAAACTTTAAATAATTCCTCCATTATGACTAAATGTTCTTCAATACTTTCGGTTGCTAATAGAATATCATCTATAAAAACTATGACCTTATTATCCTTCACTAACTTATCTAAAACAAGCTGTATATATTTCACAAAATGAGCTGGAGAATTTGTATAACCAAAAGGTAATTTGGTAAATTTAAATTGTCCCTGATCTGTTACAAACGCGGTAAACTTCTTCGACTCTTCTTCCAAATCTACGTGATAAAAACCATTTCTCAAATCCAGCATTGTAAAATATCTCTTTCCATTTAATCTTTGTACTATATCCTCCACTACTGGCATAGGATAATAAATTCTTTCTACAATTTTATTTAGTGGCCTGTAGTTAATGCACATCCGGTAACTATTATCTTTCTTTTTAACCATAACTACTCTACTTGTATAAGGTGACTCACTAATCCTAATAACTCCTGATTCCAACAAGTCATTAGTCAACTTTTTTAATTCTTAGCTTTCATAATATCTAAGGCGCTTCGGTTTTGCTGTAATTATTATGTTCTCTCGTAGTTTATCTCTGCCGGATACTTAATCTGGCTCTCACTATTCGTATTTTTCTCTGAATAATTCTCTTTATAAATTCGATCTACCTCCTTGCTACGACTTATGGTTTCCTTATTGTCACCTATACCCAGTCCTACCTCATCTAACACAAACAATTCATCTGAATTAATAACCTCCATCACGTCTTTATTAAAATTTGTATCAACAATCTTGTTCTGTATCTTTACAACATTTATTCCATTTAATTTCAAAAAATCCCTTCCCAAAATTATATTTATTTCCACTGTTTTATCAGACTCTACTTACATTGTAAATAATATTATTAATAATAATTTGACCGGGCCAACTACCTAAACTTATTAATCCACTACCATTAATACCCACAACATTATCGTCTGGTATTGAATTTAATTTAATTTTTCCTATTAAACCTTCCTTGATAATATTCACATTACTACCGGAGTCTATCAAAACCCGTTCCTCCACTAATTTATTATTAATAATAGCCTTTACCTTTAATCGCCCTTCATCATCAATGATCACTCCTTCTCCGTCATGATTTCCTTCTCGATTAATGGGATGTCTTCCATATATAATGTTGACGTTTCGACCATCACCTTGCATTGTTCTTCTTTATGCCCAATTTTTTTACACCGTTGACAAGTTGGTTTCCGTCTGGATAATGTACAATTACTGGCAATATGTCTTTTTTGGAAACAATTATAACATTCCCTTTGTCTAACCCAATCTGTCTTAACTTCTGCATTTTTATTTTCCTTGTTAGTATTTAACTCCGTTCGACAAACATAACTAGCACCAACATTATTACTCCTTTGTGGTTCCATATTATAACTCCGACTATTCCTGCTGACATTGCTGTTGTTCACTGTTTTTGAATTTATATCTGCAAATCCGTTCATCTTCACGTGCCATTTAATGTGTTCCTTTAGCTCTTTCAAATTTTTAATTTTATGCGACTTTAATGTTGTACATAATTTATATTCATTTATTCCCATAATGATGTAATAAATTATATTTTTCTTCTCTAACCGTCCTTTGGCTATCTGACACATTTCGAAATAATATTCAATCAAACTTTGTTTTGTCCTTATATTTCTTCTCAGCTTATCGTGTAATTGCGCCTGCGTACACCCACTTGTAAAATTTTCACGTAACTCCTCAGCAAACTCCCGCCATGTCTTCCTTCTATCCATTACCGACTCGTACCGTTTTGCCGCATATGATTGCATTTTACTTTTTGCGGCTAACAACACTAACTTTTCGTCAATTTTGTACACTTCCATTAAAATTTCGACATTTTCCACCCATTGATTAGAATTTAATGCTGTTCCATCAGTAGGGTCAAAATTCGGCAACATTTCCACAATATCCCTGATATTAAAACGCATTTGATTGTTTCTTAAATCATCACTTTTCTCACGTTCAGCCGTATCGTTTATTGTCAAATTATTCCCTTCTTTGACCATGTCTGATACATTGTAAGTTTCCTCCGCCCTTTCCTCACCATCTTCCCAATCTTCAATTCTGATACATTCAGCTCCATTTTGATTTCCATTTTTTTCTTCCTCCTTATCAATTATATTTAACAGAAACCTCAGCATTAAGGTCTGTTTATTTCCTTCTACCGACAAGCCATGAATTGCCAATTCCCTTTTCAATTTATTTACATTAATTTTTTTATTTTTTATTTTTTTTTCTATGTAAAACAATTGATATTACCGTGCTTTGGAATTTTCTTTATTATCTTTATTATCACTTTCTTATCACTATATCACTTCTGAATTTGTAAGCTATTATTATTTCATTAATAAAGCTTAGCTCTCTTTAACTTCAACAAAATTTATATCTTTTATTATATTATAATTATTAATTTCTTTATTTACAAAATATTTAGAACTCTTTTACATGACATCCAAGTAAAACTTATTCCTTCTAGATATTCTTATTCCTAATAGTTAGAGAGGGATAAGTATATATATATATATATAAATATATATATATATATATATATATATATATATATATATATATATATATATATATATATATATATATATATATATATATATATGCATACTACGTTTGAACATTTGTCTGTTGTACCGACTACTTGATTTTTACCAAAAATTAACTCTTATACAATACTAAATAAACTACGTTTTTGACCTCAGATTCGTAATCAGCGACCTCTTCTATAAAGTTTTATACATTTTTTCGATAGTTATTAAACAATTCTTATCTGAAGGTAAGAGCAGCTATATTGGATCCGGTATCTTGAATTACAAAATGTGTACCATAAATTCGTAATGAGCGATCAAAAAAGAAATTCCTGCATACCAAGTTTCATTGCTAAATATTATTTATTGTAAAAATGATAAATTTAGGTATTTTAAATGGCAACAAAAACTTTAATTTGTTAATAAAAAGTTAACAAAAAATAAACAAGCCCTTTCAGGTAGTAAATTTTGTTTTAAGTCGTACTTAAATCCGATCACAAAAGGTTAGATCAAAATTTATTTAAAGGCTTCAAAGTCTCTCTGAGGTTAAACAGTAAAGAAAGAATGAATAAAACGAAAGTCTAAAAAATGTGTCCGGAAGAAGAAAGAGGCGAAAGACATCAGAAAGGGAAGACACACAAATAGTGAGAGAAGTGAAGAAAAATTCGAAACTAACTTCTCGCGAAATTAAATAAGCAACTAACCCTTCAGTTTTTACAATTTGTCGACGGTTAAGAGAAAAAGGAACAATTAACTGTTACTACCATAAAAAATATCGAAATAAGTGCTTTGACTTTGGGAATGCTGGAGAGTCTCGATTTTTATGTAGCTACCTCGCCGGTATATGGTATGTTTTCTATTTTTCGCGAGAGGCGCTTTACCTACTTGTACAATCGTCAATTGTAGGAAAAGCAAAACAAGTTCACAAAATAAATAAATTTATCTAAACAACTAGACACCTGACGTACACTAGTAAAACTAAAGATAAATTTGGCAAATATAATTTTAATTTGTCAGAGCCCACTTTGATGTATTTTCCAAAATAAAAGCCCGAAAAATAAATTTTAAAAAGTTGTACCACTAAAACAACTTGTAAAAATTTATGACGTATGAGTTTGGCTCTATACTCTAGAAGAATCTGAAAATACCCGTGACAAGTTTAATATTTTTTTAGATATCTTTTTTTCAGATACACACACAAAATCGAAAAAGAACAAAAAATTGCTAACAGTTTATCTTTCAGTAGGCAAATCGCAATACGAAAAATGGAGACCATCTTTTCGGTCCGTGCCGGAATACAGCACAGTACACATAATTCGTCATAACTAGAAATATTGATTTTAGAAAAACAAATTGTTTCTTAAAAAATTATCTGGTCAACATTTTTTTTTTACTGCTATTAAGAAACTAAACGTAAACTATCAAATTAAATCAAAATGAACATTTATATTAAATTCGCCTGAACGTATGCTATCAATTGAACACGTACGCTGATTGATTATTATTTTTCGTTGAATAAAAAGAAGGCGGGATTTAGAATAAACAAATATGTATAACACGAAAGATTGTACATTTTGATCCTAATTTTTTAAGTTGCAGATTTTGATCAATGAATTAACTATTTTTATAATAATGCAAAACATTGCCAGAAATTAAAAAAAATCAAACTCATTTTAGAATTTCATTTCCAACAAAAAAGTCGAAGTTAATCTAAATCGGTAAAAAATAGCCGTTAAGTGCTTTTGTGGCTGTAACTTTTTGTTTAATATATAACTAAATGATTTATGATTTTTCGGGGAAAATTTATTAGTCACGGTTGCACATATTAAATTTATGTTTTATCCATTTTTTGTCTAAACGACCGTACATAAAATGACCTTCAATAAATTGAATGTCCTTCTACTCTACAAATACAATACGAGTAATACAAAAAGATTCATAAAATTCCGCTACTGTCGATATGAGTAAAATTATTTACTCACTTTCCTCATTTTCTTTTTTGGTCCATAACATAATAAAAATACTCTTAAAGAGGAAATTCATAAGAAAGATAATCTTAAAGCTTCTTTCACATTTTTTCTTTTCTACAGTACACCATAAAATTATATTGGATGAAATCAAAAAAAAAAAAAACATTTTAGTACGAAGTATATTCTCGTAGAATTTGAGAGGGTAAATTTAGAAAAAAATAATTTAATAATGTTGATTAGATGACACAAAAGTCGATTAAGAGCTTAAAGCTTAAACTAGGGTAACAATAATGTCCTCTAATTCTTATCCTACAGTAAATCATAATCATCAAAAGTTCTGGTCGTTGTAAATTTTTTTTTGGTGTTGATTTTTAAATTATAAATATTGAATTTTGTAGTTAAAAATGTTAAATGTAACAAGTCAATGAAATTTGTGTCCCTTGGTATTTGCAAGATGTGTACTCGTATCTTATACACTTAGATAGGGATCAACATTTTTGATTGTTTTTATTGAAATCATCCACACTTAAATATTGGTATACGAGGGCACATAACACAAATTCGAATGTGCGAATAAATCTCCCGAAAGCAAAAACAAAATCAACTTTGACATGTTTTTAAAAATCTTGTTAACTTATTGATATTACACGGATTATAAAAAGGAACAAAGAAAATGTACTAACAAATTATTTGTAGATAGCTGGGAGCGTAATGTTGTTAATATTTTTTTATTTTTCTAAAATTTGTATCTTCTGAACTTTTCTCGTGATATTTACTCATATTCGTATATATGTAAGAAAACAAATTTGATACGAAATAATATCAATAACCACTAATATTACACAGGGGATGAATTCCTTAAAATTTCTATGTACAATCCTTCCGTTGTATTCTTATCATTATTAAACACAACCCCCTTTTGTTGTTTGTATTGTTTCGATTTATTTTAGAAATGTATAGGGCAACAACAGTTCGCTAAGAAATTGTAAGGGGTAGATAAGATTACACATTTTAACACATACATAATCCAAAATTACAATCCTAAGAGATGATTAACCAAGGAACATTATTCATCAGAACCTTATTAAAATTAGTCGAAAGCAAATCGCTTGAAAGAAACTCAGTTCAATGGACTGGCGATGGATTACAAAAATTCAGTAGAGTTTAAAAATTCAGTTCAATCCAATGTCCAGACATAAGACTCTGGAGGCTAATTTTATACAAAGTTTTTAATGTTTTTTGGATTTATGGAGTTTTCCTGATATTTTTCACGAGTAGGTGGAATAACGTTTTCCGACGCACGCTTGTTGACAAAAGTATTCAAAGCAACCCATGATTGGGAATGGGATGTTTAGTAAACTAGTCACAGAGCAAGGATCTTCATAAAGCAAGGAGTTCTGAAAATGAGACTTGAGGGTTGCGATTTTCTTCTAAATACTAGATGTATAATTGTACTAAAATAAAACCAAGCAACTTAGGTTGAACTTAAGCCATTGCAAAATTTTGTGACTTCTAAAGATGGAACAATATCTTTATATTGGAGCTAACAATAAGATTTCGAAATGTGTCAACAAAAAACTTTTGAAAAAAGGTACAATCGAAGGTAAAAAAAAACACTATACTGTTATTTTCAATGAGGAATACAGAAAGAAAATTTAAAATCTAAGAGATGAAATTTTGAGTCCGTCCGTGATTTAAATACGTAATACACATTAAATTGGTTTAAGCGCTTTCAATATAAGTTAACGAAGACAAACGAAGACATAATTCAACAATTTCGATACAAAGCGAATGAAAATAAATCTGTAAAAAAGTTAATCCTGCCCAAATCATTTCCATTTTTTTTTCTTTTTGCTTTTTCGACTAAAACACAAAAAATTATTTACTGAAGAGGAACCAACCAACCACCTTCAAAATCGAGAAAATTAAAATGACAATATTTGCATTTGTAAATTCGTTCAACCGAAGGTTAACCACTTTTACTGAAAATATCAATATTATAATGGACAAGTTTTACGAGATTTTTGTGATATTTTGTATTCAATTTTCAATATCAGGCACGTTCAGTATCACAGCCAAAAGTTTATTGATTGAACTCACCTATTCACCTTTCAACGCAAATTGACTGTTGCGATCTATGATGTTAGTGAATTGATGATCGAAGCTATTGGTCGTATTTTTTGCCTTGGTTTATGTGTTTTTGGTAATGCATATAGTATATAACCGGAACTCGGAGATTTGAATCCAATATTGATTTTGGATCACAAATTTTTTTTTTTTTTAAATGAGTTTATTACAATTGATAAATTTAATGTTTAGAGGTGTGTAGCCCATTGGCTATTCCCTATATATTTGAAATTTAATTTAATTTAGCGGTTCCAATTTGAGCTTAAATCTAGAGGCTTCGTCCTTCGAAGCCGTCTCACTAAATTGGCGTTTTCCAGCATACTACGGATGTCGTCATTTTGGTGTTGTTTCGCGTGTTTTTTGATTTCTTCGCTGATGTATTCCATCTTTAAATCCCTATGTAGGTTGTCATTTCTGGTCTTCTTGGCACAACCCCAAAAAACCTTTTCGTCCAGTTGCTCACTGTGTTAGTGGCTGTTTTCTTGTCGCTTCTTCTATGATGTTACCAATTGCAAGGATTCCAGTATTATCTGCGAATGTTGCAATGGTTGTTTCATCGGCATTTGGTATTCCTGCTGACATTTTCTTTAATTCAGAGTATTTTCCTTCATATTTAATCCGGAAGTAACAATCGGTTATGTAAGATTTTAGAACCTGAAAAAACTGCTTTAGTAAATCTCGATTCAGTTTAAATTCTAGTCCTTGATGTCACACTTTGTCAAAAGCCTGAGCTACATCCAAGAAGATACTGGAACATATTTTCTTTTTTTCAAGCACACCTTCAACTATGTTTGTAATTCTATGCACTTGTTCTACAACGGAGTGATTTTCTCTAAGTCCAAATTGAAGTAGAGGAATTAGACTTCTTTCTTCTATTATTGGTTTTAACCTCTTCAGCAGTAGTCTTTCGAAAATTTTTGAAATGGTTTATTTGGTTTTGGTATCATGATAACCTCTGCTACCTTCCATTGGCTTGGGCCACATTTCAGTCTGAACATTGTGTTGATTATTTGGCCCATAATTAGATCGTATCCAGGCGATATTCTTCCATTTAAGTTGTTGATTGCTTCTCTCAGCTCTTGTAGTGTAACTTTACGTAAATCAAGTTCATCCACTTTGTTTACTGGAGTTATTTTTTCATCTGCTGATTGTCTAGGCAGAGGTTGGAAGATTTGTTCCAGCTTCCATCGTCACGTTTAATTTGTGTCACCTGCATTTTTGGTCTCTTCAGAGATTTTGTAGCTTTCCAAAGCGAGTACTCAGCATCTTTTTCTGTCTGTCAGTCAGTCTGTCAGTCTGTCAGTCTGTCAGTCTGTCAGTCTGTCAGTCTGTCAGTCTGTCAGTCTGTCAGTCTGTCAGTCTGTCAGTCTGTCAGTCTGTCAGTCTGTCAGTCTGTCAGTCTGTCAGTCTGTCAGTCTGTCAGTCTGTCAGTCTGTCAGTCTGTCAGTCTGTCAGTCTGTCAGTCTGTCAGTCTGTCAGTCTGTCAGTCTGTCAGTCTGTCAGTCTGTCAGTCTGTCAGTCTGTCAGTCTGTCAGTCTGTCAGTCTGTCAGTCTGTCAGTCTGTAAGTCTGTCAGTCTGTCAGTCTGTCAGTCTGTCAGTCTGTCAGTCTGTCAGTCTGTCAGTCTGTCAGTCTGTCAGTCTGTCAGTCTGTCAGTCTGTCAGTCTGTCAGTCTTTCAGTCTGTCAGTCTGTCAGTCTGTCAGTCTGTCAGTCTGTCAGTCTGTCAGTCTGTCAGTCTGTCAATCTGTCAGTCTGTCAGTCCTGTCAGTCTGTCAGTCTGTCAGTCTGTCTGTATCCTCTCTACAGCCTAGATGGTTTAACCAATCGAACTGAAACTTCAGATTTAAGCTTTTTTGATAAATTTGGAGGTCTCAGTGAATTTTACTTGGAATTGGCTAACCAGAAGTGGCCACTCCCTTGATCCAGAAAATTTATTTTGCAAATATCTTAAAAAGTATAAGGTTTACAAAAAACTATTTAATACAGAATGTTTCCAAAAATTAAAAGCAAATAAAAATATAATAAAAAATAAAAAATTAAAAAAAAAAATAAAAAAAAAAAAGTTATGAAAAAAAATAAAATTTCTCAAAATTCTCTGTTCGTAAAAGAAAGTCGTGTGTTGGCCACACCTATATTTTTTATTTTGCGGTTCACGATTCCTCTGCCAGGCTTTTAGTGCTTTCTTTTTCTCTCGAAGCAATTCTCTGACTTTCAGAGGATAGCTTGGAGCCTTATTCATATTCTTGTGGCTAATAGGAGTACTCTTCCAAGCTGCTTTTTGAATATTATCTAGTTGGTGCGATGACTTGTTTCCAGAATGAAACTCGCAATTAAGTGCTCTTCCTGCTTTGAAGCGCTTTTTTCCTTTAGTGGTTGTAAGTCTGGATCCCCAAAAGGTATTTTTCGCGTTGAAATCACCTCCAATGATGAAATTTGGTCGGTAGTGTAGTCTTCCTCATTTAAGTTATGTCGTGGAGGACTGTAAATTGAAGAGACACCATATTCTTTATTATTGTTTATTTGTACTTTAATAGACATAACTTGCATTGCTGCGGATTCAATATGTCCTAGTTATAATGCTTGATGTTATTTTTAATTATTATTGCTGATCCTCCTCTAGCATTTCCTGCTGGGTGGATGGAGTGGTAACAATGGTATCCTCATATATTAACATATGAAGTTTTAGTAAAATGGGTCTCGGATACTAGGCAAATATCTATTTTTTCCGTGTGTAGGAACATTCCTAGTCAGATAACTAACTATTCTTAACGTTTTAGTCATTTTGTTTAATACATTATGGATGAGATTTCATCCATGAGTTTTCGGTTATTTAACCGTTTATTTAAGCCCTCTAAGGCTCGTCTTTGTTTAGCTAGTCGCATATTTAAGGCTTCTACCATTACGCAGTATTCTTTCGAAGACGCTATCACTAGTGCTTGTTGGTTGGTGTTGCACAATTTCTGAGATTGTTTTACGTTCTCGTGGTTTTGGAGTAGGAGATCTAAGTTCCACTTGCTTTATGGTTTGTTTTCGCCCGTTTGATGTTACACGATTTTGTGAAACTTGATGGGTTTTATTTCTTAATTGTTGTAAAGTTTTAGCTACTTCACAACCTCGTAGTTGGCAGGATGTTGCCCTTTGCAGTTTATGCATTTTGCAGGTACATTTTTATTCTCCCTACAGTCTTTTGCATAATGTTTACCAACACATCTTACGCACCGTGGCTCTCGCCCGCAGTATTTCTGCGTATGCATGGTTATAACTTTGATATTTCTTGCATTGCGGTATTAAATCGGTGGTTTTTCTTAGTGATTCAATCTTAACTAAACTATCTTCAATTTTCTGTTTATTTGATAAATTTTCTGTCTTTTGATTACTTTGCTCCCCTGAGCATTTTCTTTCCGTTCTTTTTTAAGAATGTTAACTGTATTTTCTATTAGCAGCCCTCTTCGATTTATATCCCCACTATGCCTTCAATTGGTCAAGTTGGATGAAGGCCTCGAGCCATTACTTTGATTTTGCGGTCATTCTTATTTTCGTATGTGTACCATTCATTTCCTTGTCCATTGAGCTTGTTTGCCAATGCTCTATAAGTGTCGGAGTCTGGCGTATTAATCTTCCATACATTGTTGTTGAGAGACATCACGCGGTACTCTTTATCTGTCACCGATTTTAGTATTGATTGCACATTACCATAATCGGTAATGCCGATAATATTGATTGGCGGAGGCGCCTTTTCTTTCGACATAACCCGTACCAGGCTATGTTGCGGTGTTTTTTTTGTTTATTAGTAATGTTTCCACTAGTTGATGGTTGCCTATAATCAACTTCAGGCGAGGATTCAGCTTTCCTTTTTTTATTTGATTTTTTATTAGTTTTTAACGTCCAGGCGTATTGTCCGGTTTCTCTTTCATGTTCTTCTTCATCGGTATGGTACTCTTGTTCTTTAGTGTTGTTTATAAAAGCCAGAGGCTTCTCCGGACCCTTTGTTTGAAGAACCTTTTTCAGCTCCTCGTTTTCTATCTTGAGCTTCATAACTTTGCCGCGTAGCTGGGTAGTAAAACTCTTAATTTCGTTCAATTTCTTTCTAAGATCATCAATTTCTTTTTCTTTATCTGCTTGGGAGGAGTAGCCAACTTTGGGTGGTGGTGAGTTAGCAAGTTTAGGCCTCCTTCCAAACACATTTTCTTGTATCAATGAGTGGCCTCCACAGAGGGTGGGTTTACCGAATAATTCAGCATACCACCTGGGGTATTATTCTTGTTATTGTTGTGCTGCATTGCTAGTTGTATGGTTTTGTTACATCTATCACTCCGACCAGAATGAGTCGATAGTGGGTCCTTGATGAGAACATCATTTTCTAAGTTCTCGGTAGTCGGTTATCCCGCCGTTACTCGATCGTCAGAGCCTCGTTTGTTAATTAGCAGGGTGAACCATGAGCAGATGAGGTTGACATTTGGGCTGGCATAGCGTGACCAATTTTACCGGCGCCCCTTACCCCCTCAATATTTTTAAAACAATTATCACGTTACTAGTAGTAACCCGTCAAAAATGACGGACGTTTTCCGTATGTTTTTTGTATGGATCTAAACCGCCGAACTTGTTCAGAAACTTGTGCTCTCAATTTTATTGTCGCTCACGGTTTATCCGCAATTTACGATTTTCTGCAGTTGTATGATTTATTCTATTCTGTACAGAAAAAAACAACAGAACGGTACATTCTTCTTTCCACTCTTCACTAAAAATACGTCCCCTTTTAAATGATGAAAAGAGATTTTCCAAATCCACTTGAACGCTGTACTAGTAACACGAAACAGAAAGATCATCCCCAAAAGAGTTTTTTTTAATTATTGTTCCTTTCGCTTGATCTACATCTCATGACTGGATTTGGCCGCCTCGACAATGCCCCACCAAATAGTTCGATCCACGATAAGATAAAGTGACCGAGCATGATGAAGTACTTTTCAACGTTGTTCATTCGTCAAGTAGGTGATCTTCTGCGAGACCCTACTTTCATTGATGCCGACTCTAACACCTGATTGGTACCATCATACCACCATACAATCATAACATCAAAGATCCTATCATACCGTCATACTATACGATCAACGCATCATACGATCAAACCATCTTACCAACGTTCCATCTTACCATCGTAGTAGCAAATCATCATGCTATCATAACGTCATACCGTCTTACCATCATACCATAAAACCAACATACAATCATATTATACCATCACAGCATCATACCATGATTCCATCATACCACAATACCGTTTACTATCATAACATTAAACCATTATTTTATCAGATCATACCATTATATATGTATAACATTAATCCATCACACCGTGATACCATTATATCATCATATCAGCCTAGCACCATGCCATCATACCAACATACAATCATACTATCAGAACATCACATCATCATATCGTCAAACCATCATACAATCATACCATCAAACGATCGTACCATCATACCATCATACAGTCATACCATCAAAACATAACATCGTCATACTATAGTATATATATAGTAGTATAAAGGCCATAATAACATCATACCATCATACGTATTAAACGTCAAATAATTTAAGTTTTTGTTGTTTGAAATTACGTCGTTGCCACGACAATTTTCAATTCTGAATGTCGCATATTAAAAAAAATGTAGGCCATGCCGTTACGTTAAGACAAATATACAAACGATGGTAATTATTATTACTGAATCCTGTCATCCTTGCGCAAAGGCTTCAATGCTAAACGGCTTTGTTGAGTTCTCTATTTTAATGTGTGAATAATTATTAAAAAGCGCACATTTTTGGAAAACGTTCTAATTTCTATTAATATTAAAATTTTAATAAATCGTCAAAGCCGGAGTTTCGGAAGTAAAACGAGGTATAAAAACGGAACTAAGGTGTAAAACGAATTACAATAACCTTTCAAAAATTTGGTATAATTATAAAACTTCATTTTATCGGATTTTTTTTGTTTGAGATATCGAGGTTAATCCTTGAATCTGAACCTGTCTTTTTGATATTTTTGTGAACCCTAATATGAACCAAACCAAATTTCTCTAAAATTGGAAAAATGACAGAAAATGGACCCAACAATTAAATTTAACGATTTTTAATAGGTTTCGAAGATTGTAAGAGAATTCAATCCAGTTTCGAACTGATGAGCTTATGATTATGAAAAAATCAATCTTCTCATCAGGCCGCGGCGACTGGACTGATTATACTACAATTTACATTCTATATATACAGAATGTGCTGTGCTATAAGTACTAGCGAATCGTACTAATACAGATGAATTCTCTTACAATTTTTTTTCTTCTTCACGATATTCACACTGCTCTGTGTGTAAGCTAATTTTTACTTTTTATTAATTTTTTTGTTGAATGTTAATTAATTCATGTAATTTTTTAAGAAAAAAAATTGTAAGAGAATTCATCTGTATTAGTACGATTCGCTAGTACTTAAAGCACAGCACATTCTGTATATATAGTATAGAATGTAAATTGTGGTATAATCAGTCCAGTCGCCGCGGCCTGATGAGAAGATTGATTTTTTCATAATCATAAGCTCATCAGTTCGAAACTGGATTGAATTCTCTTACAATTATCGAAACATATTAAAAATCAAACATTTTTAAGTAAATAAATAATTGTCTTGTTTTAAGCTTTTTACCGGAACTCGAAACCAAAATTGACAGGATTCGAGACCCTGACTTATTGATTTTGACGCTTGATTGCACTTAAAAAGTTTTGGTTACAATAATTTATACCCTCAGCAGCCATAGGTCGATGGTATTTATTAAATTCCTAAGTTTATCAGTTTTTCCATTTCAAAATAATATCTTGAATTATTTAAAGAGATAAATATCCGGATAAAAAAAAATCTTTAATACAAACTTTAAAGCTGTTAAACACAATAATATTAATACAACAAACACCTGCCGCTAATTGCCACCCATTACAAAAACAGTGCGATATAATTTAATTATTAAAGCGATAAGCTAAAAATTTCGATAATAATAAAAAATAAAAAATTCGAGGGGCAACAAATATTATTTTGTTATTTTGTGCTACATAATACTCGGATGTTAAATATCCGCTTTTGAGGAAAATAAATAATTCAAAACCAAAAATTTAGCAGGAAATTTAAAGCCAGCCAACACCAAATTTATGTTTTTCCAAAAAATAAAAAAAAAAAGATTAAAATGGTCAAATCAAAAATACATACATATAATAACAATATTGAATCAGTAAAATAATGATCGAAATTATTTTAAAGTTATTCTTGAAAAAAAAAAAAAAATGGATTGGTTTTTGTTGGGTTACCAGACGTACCGACAAAAGTTGATTATTCTCTTATTTACGGCACAACAGAGCAATATATCTGTCCAAATGAACTGTATACCAACCAGTTGCCAAAATTAAATAGGTTCTACTGTATCTACAAGAACCTTAAGATATTACATAACTTTGCGACATAAGTTAATCATATTTCACATTATTCCATAAACTTTCAAAAATTTTAAATGCATAAGTATATCAATCTTCAAGCACACTGTGTTGTGTTATTCTTATCGGAAAATAGATATCTTGATTGCGCATACCGAAATATGATTGATGGGAGTATCATAATCATGGTTTTATGATTTTTTCACCTTTTTACATATTTTATGTTTATGTATTGGCATCTGCTTCGTATCATGCATATAACCTGGATATACGTAAGTAGTCATGAATACAAATCGATGTGATCTATATAGTTTTCATTCTTTCCATTTTTATGGTGATTCCTACAATAGTAAATAATGGTTTTGTTTAAGAGGAGATAATAATGAACTATTGATGATGCCACATAATGCAAGATGGTACAAATGGTGTATCTTTCCAATTTCTTATTAAATTTGTTTAATTTATTTTTACAAAGTTTATGTTAATATTTAAGAAATACTCTGTTTGATTTACGAGTCTAATACGATTATCGAATAATCTGGTTGTTAATTGTTAAAGTGATACTTAGTAAAAGTCATTCCAAAGTTCGAAAAAACGGATGTGTTCTTTTTCTGTCTGAGGAAAAATAATTTTCCTATAATTTTAATTTAAAAGTATAAAGGACTGAAACCTCTTGAAGTGATCAGAACTTCGGTCCTGAAAATTAACTCAACTCCCAAATCAATCCGTAATTGAAACTCTTAACTCAATCTTCAGCTCAACCTCCCTCTCAATTTACAATACATTCAACTCAATCGCGACGCAATCCTAAACGCAGTCGCCAAATTAAACGCCAACCACCCCTCAAATTCATCACCAAATCAACCTCAAATCGACTTTCAAATCAACTGTTAACTAAACCCCAAATCAACCCCCCAATCGAATCTCTAACTTATCCCCAACGTAAGCTAACTAAACCTTAACTCAACTTCAACTAAACTTATCTCGAACCAAATCTCAACCCTCCATTCTACTCCACGCTTAACGGCCAACTCGATACCAAATCTTCATGCGTATATGAACTCAATTAAAATCAATTCAACCTAACCTCCCACTAAACCATAAACTCGACCCCAAATTAAACCCTAAAACCGAACCACTCACTCAAATCTAACTCAACTTCAACTCAAACCCTATTTAATCTCAACTCAACCCAACCCTTGAACTCAACCCCAATTTAACGCTCAACTCAATCCAAACTGAGCGTTCATCTCCAACCCTGAATCAATACAGTTCGAAAACTAGATCAGTACATGATCTCAACAATCTCCCGACAACTCCCGACTCAATCCCCAAATAAATCCCTAACTGCACCCCATCACTCAACCCAAACTCAACACTCTACTCGATAACCTAACACTCAATGCAACCCTTAACGTAACGCCCAAGTCATTCCTCAATTTAATACGATCCTAAAAATTAAATGCATACATCAGCTCAACCCAGAATAAATCAAGCTAACTTAAGAATTAAATCTCAATTCAACTCTCAAATAAAGCTCAATAAATCTCACTCAGTTACTAGTCCATAAAAATATATTAGTACGTGAATTTAACTCAAGCTAATTTCCAGCTCAAGCCACAACTCTTCCAAAATAAATTTGTAACTGGACCCTCCGAATTCAACTCTTAACTCAACCGCAAACTAAATCCCTAAATTAACACGGTCTGAAAACCGCTTGTGTCTATGAACTGAACTCGATCCTAACTGAACGTCTAACCGACCCAAATTCATCATCAAACCCCAAAGAAAGACTGTTGCACCACCATACCATTATTTCATCGTACCATTATTCCGTCATACCATCATTGCATCATTCCATCAAACCATCATTCCATAATTCCATCATGCCATTATTTCATCATACTTATGTAATCATCGTACCAATATACCATTAAAGCATTGTACCATTACGCTATTATACCATTACATCACTACATGATTACACCATAACCATTGTACTGTTACCATTATACCATTACCATTAAACCGTTAGAGTATCATTAACCATTATACTTATACCATTATACTATTATAACATTATACCGTTACAGCATTATATCATTACACCATAATAAGTTAACAACATTACCCCATTAAACCATTACACCATTGTCATTATACCATTACCATTATACCATTAATTTATATAATTGTACCATTACCACTATATCATTATAATTACTCCATTGTACCATTATATCATTAAACTTATACCATTATGCCATTATACTATTATACCGTTACACCATTACACCATTATTATTATACCATTACCATTATATTATTATATTATTACCATTGTGCCATTATACCATTATACCATTACCATTACCATCAATATCGCTTGTGGATTTGTTTAAATATTCTTTATATGTATACACGTATACAAACGCTCAATTTTATATACAATGTAGGTTTCTCAACTGCTCACTAAGTCCTAACCCGTAAAGGAGGTGGAGGTGAAGTGCTGTTCGGAAAATTGTGTTTCGAACTTTTGTTTCCGATCCAATTTTGAAGTTTATTGCGATCAAGCATAAATTAGATTCATGTCATTTACTAATTGGGGTAGTTTCTTTCCTCCTTTATTCTGATACATCTTTTTGTGGAGACTATAATCTATTGCCATGTAATGAACAAAAATTGTGGCTTTATTATTTTCGGCAATTTCAACTTTCTGAACTTGATTTTGGATGTTTGTTGACAATGTTTTGTCGTCAATGTTGTTTAGTTTTTGGCCAATACACGTGATTCACGGATCAATAGAATACCAAATAGCTGTAGTGTTTATGTATTTGTGACCCTAGTTTCAATTGAATGAGAAGGATAATAATTCAAACTTCTTTCAGAATTGTACTCTTTGTGGTTTTCCACGCTTGTTTCCGTAACAACTCGCGGTTCATAAAAGAACTCAAGCAACTTGAGTAATAAATCTCTAATCTCTCTTAATTATGGAAATTTGTGAAACTTAAGAAGCAAAATAATGGCCGTAAGTCGAATGACCAGGAAATAATCTGCAATTTCTTTACTAAATATTTTAGAAGCGTTTTCGAAGTGGATGACGGAAATCCACCGAGGGTGTCGGATTCAAATAACTCAATGATAATTTTTTCTGCTCTACTATGCTTAATATTTAACATAAGTCTAAACTAAAGCATATATCCGAAATTTTGCAAAATATCTAACGTCATGCCTGTCCTCAAAAAGGGTACGCGCAGTGATTTAGCTAACTAGCTTGGGATTGCAATTTTGTGAAGCATACCTAAGCTATTCGATTCAGTAGTTATGGATGTAATCTACTTTCACACTAAACATTGTATTAATATGTATACGTCAGCATGGATTCTTTAAGAGCCGTTCGATCAAGAAGCAGATCCGTAATTCAACAAGCCAAACAGAGTCGACGTTCTAATTGGTGCTGAAAATGCCATGTTGTGCCATGTGAAAAATGGGCAATAATACTACGTTGAATATGCGCATATCAGTCGCAAATCGAGGATATTCCGGAGAAGATACCCAACACTCCAGAAGAAGTAAAATGCGAAGAACAGTTCCGGAAAACTGTTTCACGAGGCTCAGATGAGAATTTATAGTGAATAAATCTTTCAATGATGATTTAAATATAGAGCTTTACCAATCTCGTCCATCAGCTTTATTTAGATTAATGTCAATGGAGAAGAAGCTATTTAAGAACTCTGAGTTAAAGGAATACATCTTAAGTTTACTAGGATGTACCTGCAACTTGGTCACATGAAGGTTGTTTCACCTGAAGACCAACAGCTAAACCAAAATAAGACGTACTACTGACGACTGACAAAACGTGCATCGATGTACCACTGAACGATAAAATGATGGTCGGGGCAACAATTCAGCCAACGCAACAATAGAACATTCTAGAAAGAGAATCGTTTGGCGCTATAATCTTAACCTAGCCATTAAGGATTATAAAGTTCTTACCGTGAAGTACGGAATACAGCTGCTCAATTCCATGCTACAAGGGCACTACATCAGTTAGCGATCGAACGTGAAAATACCCAACCTAAATTAATCAAAATAATCAAACGAGATTTTTATGTTGATGATTTTCTGCCAAGAGTTGAAACAGTCAATGAAGCACTGAAACTCAAGTCGGATATGAAAACTATTTTAAAATCAGCCGGTTTCATCTAACGAAAATGGAGATCAAATAAGAGGGAGCTGAAATCAACCGACATCAAGGAAGAAAACTTAAACCTTGCTAGCGATGATTCTTCTGAAGTTCTAGGATTGCATGGGACGCCCGCAGGATATTTTCATTTAAAGTGTACCAGATGAAATGAAAAAACCTGGCATAAAGTAAGAAGTGAATTCTCATATTTTCACTAATTAAAGATGCCTAGAAGAGTAGCATAGGGTTAACAGGCAGAGTGGCACGTTTTTCCAGAACACAATGTAGTTTCATCTGTGCAATTAGTGACAGCAAAAACAAAGGCCACACCAATTAAAAGTGTAAACATACCTCGTGTGGATTATTAGGCACACAACTTCTATCAAAGTTACCGGTAATGTTATCAACAGAAGTGTTTGGAAGTCTTCAACCAACAATGCATCCCTGTACCGACTTAACCATAATGCTTGCCTGGCTGTCTGATCATCTCCACGAAGTAATTTACCATTTACTTTGCTGATCTGTGATCAATGGTGGCATGGTCCAAACTGACTAATGACTCAAAATGAAGGCCACACAACATCCAAGCGATCGAAATACAAAGGTGGCATTCAAAGAGAGAAAGAAACCAAAGGTTGCAGTGCATCGCAGGCAGCATTGCACAGTGATTTCGTGGCAGATATATTTACCAAAACATCAAATTTTCCAGAAATAGCAAAATGTGTTTCCAAAAATACTAGTAAAGGCCGTATAAAATGATCAATTTTCAGAAGAAGTCAACCTACTTACCAAATTATTCCGTGTCAGCAAAGGCAATCGGTTGGCGTTACTAGCACCCTTTATTAATAGTAACGGTATTCTAGAAGTTGGCAGAAGACTGCGTAATGCAACATTTAGTTATACTAGTAAACATCCAGTGATTTTACTGCGGGTCATCCGCTTAATAAAATGATCATTCTACACATGCATCAAAAATATTTACAAATATATTATTGGATTATTAACGGTCGTGCTGGGATACGCAAGGGAGTGAGAAATTGTGTCACCGAATCAAAGGAATAGAACGAGATTATTTGATCATTTTATGTGCGAACTATATCGATTAGCAATTCATCCCACCTTCAGCTCCTTATTTTGGTGGAATTTGGGAAGCTGCAGTAAAAAGTGTAAAATCTCTCCTCCTTAAAACCTGAACCTTTGAAGAAATGACAATACTGCTATGTTGCCGTTGAAGCAATCCTAATTTCAAGACCTATTCGTGCATTATCCGCACCGATGGTGAAAGCTATGAAGCATTAACTCCTGGCCATTTTCAGGTTGGTCGATCAATGACCACATTCCCTGAATGGTGACAACAACAAAACCTAGGTGAACATTTATGATTGAAAAATGATTCACTGATTTCTCTTAAGTTACATCGTAAAATAAATACTAGTGACTTAAAAAATATTTGACGAATCATTGACAATTTTTCTAGCACACTCATACCATATTTCCTGAGGAAAACTGCAAAAAAATTTTACATAGCGGCCATATTGGAAAGTTCGTGCGAGTAAACACTTTTTTGCAGTTTTTATTAGGAAAAGTACGTTTGCAAGAAAAATTGTCCATGACATTTCATTCTCAATTGTTTATTATCTATTTTTTACGTGACTAGTATATATTTTACGATCTAATTTAGGAGAAATCAGTGAATCATTTTTACTCGTAATAGTAAAATCGCGATTCATGTGAAAAGGCCATAACTGTAGCAATCGTCTTTTAACTAATGACAATCGACGGTTGTCAAACACATTACAAAAAATTGAGGTATGGCCTCTTCAGATTTGGTTTTTTCATGTTTTCTGTAAATTGTATATTTTTGAGATATGTACAAAATAAATTTTCTGGTTCACGGAAGCTGGGAGCTGGAACCTCAAAATTTATGAAAAACGTTTAACTTTGAAGTTTGATTGGTTAAGCCATATGAGCTACAAACTGACAAACATATAGGACCCCAAAAATCTCAAGGTCGAAAATTAACATGACAATTTAGTTAATTTTTTATTTTTTTATTTTTTTAGTCCATTTTGTAGATAATAGTTTTTCTATAAATCTTATACTTTTTGAGATATTT
The DNA here is from genome assembly GCA_958295665.1 of Tipula vernalis. Taxonomy (NCBI): domain Eukaryota; kingdom Metazoa; phylum Arthropoda; class Insecta; order Diptera; family Tipulidae; genus Tipula; species Tipula vernalis. The sequence continues at coordinate 305,450,656 of OY282559.1, forward strand.
ACAAAATAAATTTTCTCGCCCAAGAGAGTCACTGGGAAGAGAATTCACAAAAAAATTCACTGGGTCCTTCCAAATTATAAAAAAAATTCCAATTATATTCTTTTGTAATTTAATTTTTTTTTTTTTATATTTTCTTTATTTTTTAAATCATTTTACTAACATGAAAGAAATAAAAAAAAAAAACTACGAAATTTGCGTAATAAGTTTCCCAAAATTCCCTGCTCATAAAAGAAATTGTGTGTTGTTTTTTTTTGAATTTTTTTGATAGTTTTTTTATGTTGGAAACATTTTGTATTCAATGGTTTTTCTGTAAATGTTATACTTTTTTAGATATTTGTAAAATAAATTTTCTAGTCCAAGGGAGCGACCAGTTCCTCCAGTAAAATTCACTGATACTTTCCAATTTATAAAAAAAAGCTTAAATATGAAGTTTAAGTTCGATTAGTTGAACTATCTGGGTAATAGACAGATACCACTTCGAAACTCAATTGTTCGGACTCAGAGAACCTCAAAACAGATACATCTCCACAAATCTCAAGATACAAAATTTTCATTATTACTTACGTAAAAGAATGTACAAATATAAGGTGAGCTATGAAATAGAGGAAGAAAGATAGGTAGAGAGAGAGAAAGAAAGAAAGAGAGCGAGAGCGAGGGGAGAGACGAGGAGAGAAAGACGAGGAGAGAGAACAACGGTTTTGTTGTGATGCGGTAATCCAGTATACTGATATTCTGCTTATGAGAGGCGTCAACAGTTCCCGGCTGCCGATCTTTAGGCGAAACGTTTCCCAATCAATATCCACTTAATGTGCCATTCAAGCGAGGCTGCTACCACAATCAGTGGTAACGCTGGCCACTCCCTTTTTTCGGGCGTATTGCTTAAAAATCATTTACAGCTGGGCTCTTGCAATTTTTGTTCTCCAGTAACATTCCAATTTTTTCTGTGTTACCTGCTCTGTAATATGCTTCTGCTTTTTTATACTATTATTTAAATTCAGAGTTAACTTTTACCATTGAGGCCTTCTGTTTTACTGGTCCTGTTATCGAAGTTTGTCCACTTTTTGATTATCTTGAAAACAAATATTTGTCGTAGTCAGACTTCGCTCTTAAAATCTTACTCTTTTGGTTTAACTTCTACGATTTTTTCATATTATTTCGCATTCAAACTAAAGTCTTTAAATTAGAACTTTTTAATAGTGATGGTGATTTGTTAGTGGTACTGCCTTTTTGGGCCAGTTGGAACCGCCTCAAATCATTTTTTTATATTTTAATAAATTCTATTATATCAAATTTTGTTGCTCGGTGGGCTATTGAATTCAACCAAACTAACTATCTATATTTGATTAATTTTACAGCTACAGCATTGTTAAAGTTAATAATATAATTTTTTTTGTTTTTTTTTTGTTTCAGGTTAGTGATTTTTGGGTACTACTACTTGGTGTCAGACTTTCAAGACGATTCAATCAACTCTTCAGTTTTTTACAGCTAAAAGTAAGTTCGAAAAATATGTTTTATTGGCAATACAGACCTGCTTTTAAAAACAAAAAATATTCAATGTCACTTTATCAGGAAATACTCCATCTTCTGTACCATATTCCATACCCTTTTCTCTCTATCTCTCTCTCTTTCCGCCCAATGTACAAATAATGTAACCAAGCACAATAAAACATTACATAATTTTATATTCAATCAAAGTAATTACATTTCGATTGCTTTTTCCTTTTCCGTATGTACGAGTGCTATAGAATTCAATAATATAGCGGCACCGGTAACAAAAAAGAAAAAAAAAACAACAACAATTTTAATCTCATTGTAATAATTGATTTTCTGAGTGCTAATTGTGTGATAAAATAAAACAATAAATACACGAGTACAAAAATAAATTGGCATTTTATTTTAAATTGTATAACAAAAATAACAAAAGGATAATTAAGTTTTACCCCTTAATGTTGACATTCGCATAGAATATTATTATCTATGTATGTATGTATAATGATTTTTGTTTTGTTGAAATATCAAAATCTTCTTTTGTTCTATTTCCTTAGTTTTTGATTTATTTGTGTTTGTGTTTGTACAATGCTGAGAGAGAAAGTGATAAATTTCGCTCTCGCAGACTTCGCACACTTCGCACACAATACAAAGGATGTGTATAACAGTTTTTCCCCTCGAAAACTAATCAATTCAGAAAATACGGTAACAACAAAATGCTTTTCATTGAGGAAAACTTTTTGATATTTACAACGAGTAGAGTTTTTTGTTTTGTTTTTTTTTTGGTTTTTCCTCTTTTGTTTTTTGTTTTCGTTGGTAAAGGATATACAAAACTTTTAGAAGACATTCAGTTGTTTCGTATCCTTCGTACAGTGCATATATAGATTAAAATATTTATAAATACTATAATATAGAAAAAAGTTACATAAAGTTTAATTTAAGTTTTAACAAAATTAGTGTTAAACTATAAAAAAAATTAGTGTTTTGTGTTTAGAAAAAAAAATTAAATACTAGTTGTAGATTAATTAGTGCATAATTAAAACAAAAAAAAAAACTTTTGCTAAAAAATTAGTGTAAAAAAATTGTTTAATTAAATTGCGAATATATTATATAAAAAATATATAATTATGTTACAGTTTTAATTTTAAGTTGAATATGAAAAAGAAAAAAAAAGTTAGTTACATGAAAAGGTGAAATAAATCCTCATTCCTTACGGTAGATAATGAATGAAGAAAATTAAAAAAAAAAAAAAAATTAATTAAAATTTATGTAGTTTCAAAAATAGTTTTGTGCTTATGTGAATCTCTCTATACATGTATGTACATGTTCAATTAATTATTTAATAGAACAAGTGAAGAACGGAGGAACACAAAATTTTGTGTTATATAATAAGAAGAAAATCTTAAAGGCTTATGACATAAAAATATTACATTTAAAATCAATAATTAAATTAAATTTTGGTTTTTGTTTTTGTTAAAAATAAACAAAAAATATTTTCACCCCTAAATGTTGATATTTGAGTAGAAATTCGTGGTGTTTATGTTTTTCTTTTGGTTTGATGCCAAAATTGTTCATTGAATATTAAAAAATACAATAAATTTTATTATTTTTTCACAGCTACCTGCTGTTTTAGTCCGTTTTCACATTTTATGACGATGATGATGATTTTGATGGAAAAAAGGAGATAAGAAAAAACGATTTTTTGTCTAATTCGTTTGGGAAAAGCGCGAAATTTTCTATCCGCGTGCAAAATTTGTCAAAAGTAATAAATTTAAAACGTTTTTTTTTAGCACATACAAACAAAATGTTTATACGGTGAATTATAAAGTGTTTTGATTAACCCCTGTGAATTTGTATGTGTACATAGTTAATTTTAATCTGTTCGTGCTAGTGGGCGTAAAACAAACCAAAATTAAAAACCTCAAATTTTTTTTTTTTGTTTTTGAATTCCCTACTGCGATTTAGTTATTAATGGGCTGTATTTCTAACAAACAATATTATATTATTAGAATTATGTACATATATTTTGGTGGGAGGTGGGAGACGACAAGAGGAGATGTTAGGTTTATACATTTATTATTAAACTATTTGGTAAAAAAAAATATTATATTTTCATTTTCGTGCTGATTGGCAATATACCTCCTTATACAATAGTGATTTTAAATAGATTATTTATTGCAAAACTATTGATTTTCTTTAAACATCCGTATATACAATACATATGTTGAGGCATCGTATTTACTCGATTTGATTTTTAATTTATTAAAAAATAATATAATATCGAAAAATAATGAAAATGTTGCGGTTTAGCCGATTTATATTTAGAAATGAAGCGTGTTGAATTAGCTGTTTCATTTTTATAGAGCTTTATTGGTATAATCATAATAATACGTTTTTTTTTGTAGGGCGTCTAGCCTTGTGATGTGTACGTCCTTAATAAATTTTCAATCTTGATTTGCGTTCTTAACTATAGCTTGGGATAAATATAGTGCTTGATGAAATATAATAAAACTAATCTTGGCAAACTCGTAATTCAAAAAGTTTTATAAAACATTTCAATAATACAATATAAATATTTTCAAAAGTTCTCTGAATATAAAGTGGTTGAGTTATTAATATCGTAAAAAACAAGTTATGTATAGCTCTAACAATATCTTATGAAATTTAAATTTAATCTATCTAATAGTTTATATGAATTGTAACTAATAATAGTTAGATTATTCTTGAAAAACCTTTTATTCTTTCGAATTAAATAACTGTCTGCAGTTTAATCCATATAAATTATAATAGAAATAGATTGCGGAGCCTCACCGAATACCAGAGGTTTAATGTAATGATAGAAATTGGCCTGGTTACAGACCCCAAAGTATAGCTATATAGCTAATAATTAGTAACACAATGACCACGTTTACTGAATCCGATTTCTGGGTACTTCTGAACAGCTTATAATATAGTAGCTCTGAGACGACCTAAAATAATAAATATAATTAGTATCAGTTACTTAACTACTACAGAAAATTTTGTAAAAACGACCATGTAAAAACAGATTTTCGGGTACTCATTTATTAACATCTAAAAAGAATTCATAAGAACGGAATTACTTGTGATCATATAAACACAAAAACCGTGTAAAAAAGACCGTGTAAAAACAGGTTTAGGTATAAATCCAAAACAATCTTCCTTTGGTGAATATTTGCTTTTGGAGTGCTTTGAGCAGGTTTAAAAAAGGATCGTTTTCTTCACGTTTTAAGAGCCTTAGTGAGATGAATTTCTTTTAGCTCGTGTGGTATCCATATCGAGCTTCCTAACGTATCCAATTAGTGTTAAATCGGTTTCAATGCTCGATTACGATATGTTAAGATTCTCGAGCTATTTCTCGTGTCGTTAAATGTCGATTGGATTCGATCAATGCCTTTATTTTGTCGTCATCAACTTCGATTGGCCTTCCTGAGAATATGGCATCTTTAATTTCTCTGGGCCGAAATTTAGCAAACGAATTCACTGCCATGATATTAAGGCATCTTCACAGACATCCAGCGTTTTTCCCTTTTCGGAAGTAATACAGCAAAATATGACGAAAATGTTCCTTTTGATTTTCCATTTTGAAATCGACACCAAACAAACAATTGTTAACGAAGTCGTGCACTTTCTTTTTCTAAAACAAGTTTGACATGTCAGCTGTCAAGTTACATAATGAATTTGCAGTTTAAAATGAAGTGTTTACATTTCAAGAAATATCGCTATTACTTTTTGACCAGCCCAATAAAATACTTCAGACTTTATTTTTAAAAACCATTACTTTCTTTATATGTTACGCATTTTACGCATTTTACATCACTTCCCGCAATCCAGCTTTCTGAAACTATCTAATTTCAAAGACAACCAGTTATCCCAAATTACGCTTAGTTAATATTTTTTGTAACTTATGTATAATAAACTTCCATATTCGTCATGATTACAATGATGGCCGGATTATATGTAAAAGGGTTTTAACATCAACTGATTACAATCGGTGAAGTCTTGGGTCTATCACGCAGCTGACATGGAGGTATAGTTTCCGATTTATTCGATTTTAATTTTTGTTGATTTATTTATTGCCATTATTTAATTTTTCTTTGATGAACATTTCAACTTGGATTCTTTCTCTGCGCCCCGATTTATTTACCCAGATAGTAAAGCTTTGCTCAACTCGTGAATATCAATCTACTTTGTTACATAAATAGTGCCACAGTTATTTGGGTTCCAGTCCATTTTTACATTGAGGGTAATGAGGTTGCTGATTTATTTGCTAAAACTTGTTCGCATTTTTAATTTAAGGGCCCTGAACCGGCTGCTCCCTTATCACTTTATTATGGTAAGAAAACAGTTAAGCACTTTATTCTGAATGAAATAAGGCTAAAATGGCTCGATGTGTCTGGCTGTCGTAAGGCGAAATACTTTATTACTGAGACCAACTTGAGGTTAGCTAGGTTTGCTGACTTTGAGGAAAAATCAGTTAGGGGTTCTGGTCGCTATTCTAATTTGTCATGATTTTATGACTCATATTCAATAGATGGGGCTAATCCAAGAAGCTATATATAGGGAATGTCTCGAGGTCATTAGCGGTAGCATTCACTAAATATGCAGTTGTTCAGATTTTGACGGAGTTCGGTTACAAGTTTTTAAAACTTAGTCTATGAATTTATCATTTGTGCCTTGGTTTAAATTCAGTCAATTTGCTACGGCTGCAGTTCGCCTATATGAATTGGGATAGAATCTCTAGTTTGCATCATTGGTCCATTGTTGTATTGAGTGCGGGAGCTATGTAGGTCCCAGCCAATTTTAATAATAATAATATTGTCTGCAGCCGCCGATATCGTAATTTGATTTACATCAGAATCCGCACAAATTATGCAGATTTCGCTGCCACCGTTGATAATTGACAGTGATACAGAGGGTAATTACAGATATATTTAAGAGACATAAGAGGTTCGCCGATTCTGTTCGACTTTTGTAGCATAGATTTTGATTAGGTGATTGATTCCGATTCGAATTTCATCTCTGGTGTTAATAAAATGGCATTAGTTTACTTACTGCGTAGGAGGCCCAATAGCAAGCCCAATTTTTTAAGAGGTGTAAGCCCACTTTTTCCGTCAAACTGCCTCACTTTCCAGGAAAATTGTCACTTTTTCAAACAATTTTTTTCCAAAATCAGTAAAGATGTATATTCTATCTTTAGTTTTTAGGGGGTGCAAGGCAAATTTTATAGGAAACTTAATACATTTTGCATGACAAATTTTCACTTTTTACTTTATTTAATTTTAATAATAATACTTGTTCCGTCAATCTTCTAAGGTTCAAGGCTACTGCCACGAACCCCCGCTTTTAAATTTTATATAATATCCACTCTTTCAATTTTTATTTATGTATAATTGTAAACTACGTACTCAAAACATTGAAAAAAATGGCAAAATTTGCTCGAAAAATTTACTTGCACTTGAATAAAATTATAACAAATTTTTTTTAGAAAAAGTAAAATTTTCCCGGAAAATCAAATTATTTCCCGGGCAGATTTGGTTTGCACCTCCTAAAAATTAAAGATACAGAATCCTACATTTAAACATTTTAAAAAAATGTACTTCTTAGCTGATTTTCTCGACGTACCCACTACGCAGCAAGTACACTTTAGCCAATACAAATGTTGTGACAAGAGCTGAAGTCATTGCCATATACTAATCATAATGATTTTGAAAAAAATAATTTCGGTTCCCCTCTAAACACCAGGGCGCCACTAAACTTAGAACTATCCACTGCATCTAATGATATTGTTACTTCGGGCGAAATATTTCTAATAATTGTTTACGTTTAATAGAAATGTTCGCGAGTTTGCTGTAAATGTTCATAAAACATTTTATACCAGATCAATGTGGTTCACATATGTACCCTCAAAGGCGAAAATATTTGGTGACATAATTATAGAACATTCTACGTAACGCGGCGAAATCTATGCTCAAATTGTTTGCCAACAACATTATAGGTAGTATGTTATGAAGTTATCTTCATCTGTTTCGAAATTCGTACGTATACAACTCATATTGAGTGCATTATCTGACCACACTTTTGACGGAACAATATTCTCTTCCAGTATTTCTGAAACATTTAGATGTAATTTGTTGAACATTTTCAGATGTAATTCCGTTACCGAGGTAATGATTTTATCTGTGAGTATAACCGCTTTTTTGATATGAGTAACAATGAAGTAACAAAATTTTAAATCAAAATTTTTAAAAGTTCGATATAATTCCCTATGGTCATAAAATGATAAAATAATTCGAAATTCAAAAATCCGAGTCAAGAAATTCGTTAATAATCATTCTAAATTTAGATTGATATCCGAAGCTAAATTTAAGATAATAGAAGGAACTTAGGAATGTGAAAATTTAGGTATTTTGTTACTTCCTTAATCTTCTCATATTTAATGCAATTTCGAATTGCAAATGACTAAACTGTATAGTTAGCCGTCAAACCGACAGTTCCAAAATTCTAAATAAAATGTAAAATTTAAAATATAAAATTGAAAATCGAGTTGAAAGAGACCAAACAACGTTCTTAGATGTTTCAAGGATACCTGCCTAAAGTTTTCATTTTCCGCTAATTAAGAACAATAAATTAAATTAAAATTTGGTTATAAATAATTAAAATTCAACAAAATAATTTGAGATTACAATTTCAAAACAAGCAAATTACCCAAATTGATTAATTAAACATTTTTATTTTTGATTAAAGATAAACGTTTAAATTTTAATTTTAATTTTGATAATTCTGTTAGCACAGAAATATTTAGGTTTAATCTTTGGTAATTATCTCATTATTTCGTTATCTGTTCTGCTTCACTCATAATAAATCTAGTTGAAATATTCAGTTACCTAATTTTTAATAGTTCCTTTTGCTTTAAAAATGGAGTCTTGTTTTGTAAAATCATGTCATCTCTATAATCATGTAAATTGTCATGTTTTTTTAAAATCAATTTATCCGCCAATATGAATATAAACTTGCAGCAAATTTTACATACCAATTTATTAATACATCAAACTTATTGGAGGTGAAGGCATAATTTGGGTTGATAGAATATTTTTAAAATTGACGGAACGCGGAGACTGCCCACACATTGCGTGAATTTTGAGATCTCTGAACATTAATAGCCAAAATATTTAGCAGTAAATTTACTATCATTGAATATAATTTTTAGGGCCTTGGTTTTACCTTCATTTTTAGGTGGCCGCAGTATGGAAATAAATGAAAGGAACTTAACTTAAACGATAAACTAAAACCAGCACGATATTTACAACAAACAAACGAAATATTTAATTAAGAATTAATTATTATTCCTTTCAAATAGCAACAATAGAAGAAATAGGGCCGAAAGGCCGAATGTGTCGAAAGGCCGAATGTTGAAAGGCCGAAAGGGTCGAAAGGCCGAATATCGATAAGCCGAATTTCGAAAGGCCGAATGTGTGGAAAGGCCGAATGTGTGGAAAGGCCGATTGTGTCAAAAGACCGAATGTCGAAAGGCCGTTTGTGTCGAAATTGATTTTAATTTTTCATCTGTTAACATCTGTTTTTGAATGAACATTTTCAAAATTTAATTTATTTATATTTTATCAAAATTTTTGTATAAAAATATTTAATAGGAAATCGTGTTAAATATTAAAATATTGTTACGTGTTTTTTTTGACATATAATTAAAAATTAATTAATTATAATAAAAAAGAAAATAAATAATTTGTTTTGTCCGACAAAATTTGATCACATTAATATGCTACATACATACTCAGGATTTATTAGCACGTATTTTCAATTTATTTAAATCATTTTACATTTAGAAATAAATTCAATGGTTTTAAATATTGATAACAATCAATTAAGGGAGAACATCATTGTTATCTACCATTTTCAAGTGCTTAGTTTGGTATTTTTTTTTTTTGAGGAATGGATTGGGTTTAGAGAAAAAAAAATTTTTAGGCTATATTTGGCATATATTTAAGTAAACAAAAATTTTTTTTTATGTAAAAAAAATACGAAATGGCGGCGCAAGAGTAGCTTTAGTAGAAGTGATTTTGACTCGAGTCGCTCCACTGCATGCAGTAGAGTAATAATATATTTTCATGAAATATATTAGTTTTAGCATCGAAGTACCTGAGGAAATTAAAAAATTCGAAAAAAAAAATAAAAAATAGAGACAAGTTTGAAGAAAAAGTTTAATTTTTCGACTATAATTTTCGTATAAAAAATGGAGGTGTGGCCATCACACGACTTTCTTTTACGGACAGAGAATTTTGAGAAATTTTATTTTTTTTAAACCTTTTTTTTAAATTTTTTTTTTTTTTAAATTTTTAAAGTTTTAAAGTTTTAAATGTTTTTTTTTAATTTTTTATTTTTATTTGTTTTTAATTTTTGGAAACATTTTGTATAAAGTAGTTTTTTGTAAACCTTATACTTTTTAAGATATTTGCAAAATAAATTTTCTGGACCAAGGGAGTGGCCACTTCCGGTTAGCCGATTTGGAGTAAAATTCACTGGGGCCTCCCAATTTATCATAAAAGCTTAAATCTGAAGTTTCAGTGCGATTGGTTAAGCCATCTGGGCTGTAGAGAGGACACAGACAGACTGACAGACTGACAGACTGACAGACTGACAGACTGACAGACTGACAGACTGACAGACTGACAGACTGACAGACTGACAGACTGACAGACTGACAGACTGACAGACTGACAGACTGACAGACTGACAGACTGACAGACTGACAGACTGACAGACTGACAGACTAACAGACTGACAGACTGACAGACTGACAGACAGACAGACACCATTTCGAAACCCACTTTTTCGGACTCAGGGGACCTCAAAACAAATAAATCTCTAAAAATCTCAAGGTCCAAAATTTTCATGATTACTATACTTTATTTTACTAGAGTAAAAGAAAGTAAAAGTTGTATATTTTTTTTAATTTTGAATGAAATAAAAAAAAACTCAGGTACTTCGATTTTAAATCTATTTAAAAAGCTACAGCTAAAATTTCAAGTCGATTGAACACAAATTGATTGAGTTCTGCTGCGTGCAGATTTCCAAAACACGGTTTCGAGAAAAACGCGTTTAATTTTTGGTATCAATAACTTCTCAATAACTTTAGAAATTTTTTACATATCACTAATCAGCAATGCCAACTCCATACAGTTGTCCTTCTACATAAGTTGAGATACGCTTCATTTCTGGCCTTGGAAGCTGCCATTTTGCCGCATCCGTCATCGAGTACTCTGCATGTGAAATTCTTTTAGCATCACTTTCAACGCAGAAATTATAATAATTAGGCCCGATTTTCACACCTATTGTTTCTAAAACTTGAGCAAGGGATAGTAGACCGTCGTTGAAAGTCATTGTAGCAATATCAGTTGCAATATCGAGCATCAATTTACCGCCAGAACTATTTTTGGGAGTGATCGTCCACATTACCTTGTTAAAGCTCTCATTTGTATTTTGAGTGTATCCACCCAAACAGCGCTCAAGCAGATCATCTCTACTAAGATCTTTATAAATCAGTAAAACTGCTTCATATACTTCATCACACATAGTTGGCTTGTGATTGTAGTTCGCTAAGTCATTTTGAGCTTTCGAGCGTTATTTGCTTCTTAGTCTTGTTCGATAATTCCTCCGATCACCGTTTTATTTTCATATACTTTCGGTAGAGACATGACTTAAACAAGTAAAAAACACATTGTTATTCGTAAAAAATTTACACAAACAGACGCGCACTTTGAAAATGCGCTTCAGCTGATGGACTTTTTTTTTTCTTTCAGCGCACCTATAGGTCAAAAAGAGAACTTATTTCAGTCGGTAACCCGTTCGGTATTTTTGAGGGTCTAAAGGATTTTTTAAAGGCAAAAAAAATCGATTTTTTGATAATCTCGGAAGAACACCAGTTCTTCCTTAAGTGAAGGAAAATGTAATGCAAATTCGCCCTTTCGATCCAATCGGCTTTTCCACATGTTCAGCCATTCGACACATTCGGCCTTTCGACATTCGGCCTTTCGACTCATTCGGCCTTTTTACACTTTCGGCCCTTCGACCCAATTGGCATTAGACATTTGCCCTTTCGAAGCATTCCGCCTTACGACATTCAGCCTTTCGACATTCAGCCTTCCTTCCAACCCATTAGGTCTTTGGACATTCGGTCTTTCAACATCGAACGCAATAGAACAATCCGGAATAGTTTTAGAAACATGGAACAGAAACTGGAAAATTCTTTAGTATTACTTTGATGATTTGGTTTTGAATGAACTTTGGAGGGTCAAGTTATTCGAACCGAAAAACCACGGTTTTGCGTTTAAAAACCACATTCAAAAGCCGTATAGAAAACAAGTGGCGGCTGCTGATTTAAATGTTGACGCATGCACAAAACAAATTGTTCTGTTTTAATTTTAAATCTTAAGTTGCTTTAGGGAATTCCGTTATGCGTTACCGAATTATGGGTAAACCGGGATTTTCGATTTTTCGAAATTTTTAAACGAAGCAATTTTCATAAGAACGAAACAAAATATTTGCGTACCAATTGTTATCGTTAATATTTCCGATATTTTTGGGGGATTCTTAAGATTATTTGAAATTAATTTGTTTTCAAAGATGAGGTTATCGAAACACGAAATTTTGGATTAATGTAGATTTTCAGTTGGTATTGTCACCGAAGTTATTCAAAATTTAGTTTCGTGAGAAGGATTCAAAGTCTATTTATAGATTTTCGGAAAATTTGCAAGAGTTTGAACTTTTCGTGACAACGATACAAGCTAGATATTGGCAAGTATTTAACAAGAAAAGAGATAAAAACAATGAGTTTGGTATGTTTCGCTCAACGAGTTGATTTTACTTTGCTTGTTTATTTTGTATTGTAAAATCTGAATATCTTTACGCATACAGTGCATGCTTTGCTTTCATGGATCAGCCGCCTCTGCTTATAATAATCACAAAAGCTTAATATATTCCTGTATGATACATAAAATAATCCCTCCATTGTCAAAGTCTACTTATAACACTACTGTGATGCTTTATTGAACAAAAAAGTGTCAATACGCTAACCGCAGGAAGAGGTTTAAATTTTATTTTGTTTGTAAAGTACAGACCGTATTTTGTACAAGGCCGTGATGCATCAAAACTGATTTTTTTTATTTGATCCGGATCATTTTTAAAAAATCTCAATTTTGGTAGATTTGATCCACCTTTCACAAACAAAGAGATGTAATGTCAAAATGAGATATGAACAGAAACAAGATGCCATTTTCATAAATCGTATATGGTTATAACTTCATGCCAATAGTGGTGTTTTAATTTTTTTATCTTTTTACAGATTGCATACTATTTACAATGTGTAAAATTCTGTAAAATGAGTAAACATAATCTCGGTTTTTTATATGTTTTTTTCCCCAATTCAACTACAATTGGAGATCAATTTTTTTCTTGTTCTTTGGTACAAAAATAAAATGGATTTTTTTTTTCAATTCGAAAGAATTTTTTTTACGAAAAATATGCAAATGGCAAATGTTAGTTTCTTGAACCAACTCAATTTTTTTCCATCCGGATCAAGTTTTTTATTCCCAAAGAATTTGATATTAAAAAGACAAACCCCAATTATGGATGATCCTTTAACATGTGGAAAAACGATTTTTTTGTAATTAGCACCACTTGCAACAATGTTAGCTTTACCATGAGAATAAACAAACGTTAGACTATTTCGAATTTTTTTTCGCTAAAAAGACGTGTCATTCGCAAACATTTTGCAATCACACAGTTATGTTTATGGTGGTTGTGTCAGTTCACTAATCAAAACAATATTTTCGGATTCTACGTCAAAATGTCTGGAAAAACTAAAATAGGTTTTATTATTATAAAAGTTCTTGGACCACATTTAAAGGATCTGGTTTTACAAAACGGTCAAGAATATAATAGTGTATAACAGTGTAGGTGAATAAGAAAAAAAATTGGAAACAGTTGAAATTCACAGAAAATTCAGTCGAAAAATTAAAATGCTTTATAATAAAGTCACCGGCGACTTTTTTCGGTGAATTTCAAGAATACGGGCTCAGATGTTTTATTTTCATACCACATCAAATTAAATCCAAAGCCTACTACTTTGTAATAATAAACTATATATCAACAAGGTGAGATACAATATTTTTCGAAAATATTGAAGATTATTCGCGGCTGTTGGAGATTACTTAAAATTATAATGGCCTGCTTTGAGCGTTACTGTCATGATATTGGCGGATTCTGATTTTTTTTTTTTTCGTGGTATACTAACATTAGAGTTATTGGCGCTTACTCCAGAGAATTTTCAGATTTTCCGAATTTTAGTACTAAATAATTCCTCATTTTGTAATTTTCCAAGATATTGGATGCATTCAGCTCCGCCAACTGTTGGCAACATGTTTAGTAAAATCATCACGATGAGTTGTGATCTATCATGATACAATAAAAATTTCTTGGCAATGTAATAATTTAAATGTCACTGTTTCCATTAGTAGATGTGAGGACCTTATCATGAAAATCGACGTCTATAGCTTGGTAATTGTAGATAAAAGAATAAATAGAAAGAATTTTATAGAAATCCACTTATACTGGCTTGGGCAACCTTCAGAGAAATAGTTCTCGATATTATAAAACTCCATTAGAACGAGCGAATAAAATATTTGCCCTACTTTCAGCGAATGAATTCTCGGCATTACAGTTCTTATCTTAAAAAAATGCATGACCACACTGTTCACTAACAATTTACGTGGGGTTTCGTATGTTGTTAACAGATAGTCGTATGGTGTCTAAACTACAAAATTGAGAATTTAATAACTTTTTATAAAGTTTTATGCTCTAAACCTTGTGTTTATTATCCGTCGAATAAAATAAATTTGGTTTGTACCATAAAAAGTGGCCGGAAACCGTCAAAATTGTTTCTATTGAGTCCCCTCCGGGAACCAAATAGAACAAATAAATAAAAATACTGGCATTAGTAGAAAAAGGATTCAACTCGCGTACGGTGGTTTTTCGCTGTTGCTAAATACAAAATGTGTAGCAGATGTAGCGAGGAAAGTGTGTAGCAAATGAAATTTTTTCGTAAATTTAGTAAAGCCGCACTGTGCATTTAATTTAAAGGATTTGGTGCTATTTAATTTTTACAAATTTCATGAATTGAGAATGCAAGGATTCAAAGTTACAAATATTAAAAAAAAATGTATTGTACATGTTTGTAACAGATTTCTTAAGCTACTAGCTTGATTTACTACAAAAGTTAAGAAAAAAGTCTCACAGCAATGTTACATTTTTTTTAACAATATAGATCACATTTGTAGATCCTAGTTGTTTTTCAGAGACTGGTTTGCTCAGTGAAATTAGGAAAAATTGTTGTTTGCAAATTTCAGTTGCCTGAGGAATTGTCTAAATACAAGTAATGCACAAGCGGCCGACTTTTAAGGTACAGCTCCTGTCTGTTTATCAATCACACAATCAAGATTTGAGTTCAAGACTAAATTGTGAAACTCACAAATTAAGTTACATATTAGGGTACACTTTACAGGCCCATTTTTCGAACTCCTTGTTGCGGCAGTGGGAATAAGAATGGAACTTAAGATGTTTCGTTAACACAAAAAAAAAAGAATACCCGAAAAAGCAAGGTTTTGTTATATATGTCGCTTTTATGATTTATAGAAATTCCAAAGCATTGGTCTCTGTGCGCAAGGTCGATAAGAAATTTTGTAGCATCTGTTTTTCTATGGTATTGCAGCTATTGCTTTCGAACAACGATACTGATCTTCAACAAGTATCGAATCATAAATATGAAAATCATTGATAATAACAAAATTATAAGTTCAAATTGAAAGTCCGGTCTTTGTGTGTTCCCGATATACTTGTAAAATGACCAAGTGCAAAAGCACTAAACTTCGTTTCGACTTTTGTTTGTACACTGAACTAGCTATCAATCATTGTAAACGTTGCCTGTTACGTCAATTCTCAATACAAATACAACCAGGAACGTCTTAATTTATGCAAAAAATATTTTTTCAAGAATTAATTGTTTTATGCATGCAGGACACCAGGTGCGGATATGCTGCTTGAGAATTTATTAATTAATTTTCCACGATTTCTAAAAATCATAAGTAAAGCTTATGTTTTATAAAATTGTGTTGGGTTCTAAAACTAAAATTTATTCAGTATTTTCATTTGTTAAGGATGGCAATTCTGGCCTAACGGAACCCCCATCGAAAGTACTCGAAAATAACTCGGTCTGGCCAGAATTAAAATGTATTAGACTTCCCACATTTATATTGTAATAATTATTTTTATAACAAATAATTTTAGAAATTTAAAGTGAAAGTTTAGCAGAAGAAAAAGTGTAATCAAACGTATATGCCGGAATGGGTTTAACCTCTTTTTGGCTTAGGAAAGTATAGGCTAAAGCCTTTGGTAACGTTTGTTTCACCGCACTGGCAAATAATAAATGCCATCTTATGAAACATGAGAAAAGCAGTAAACCACATGCCAGAAATTTGAATGTAAAAAGTGTTTACTCTACTTTACGATAATGCTACTCATCGGTCGATCAATTCTTAGATGCTCATAAGAATAACGTAAGGCTGAATTTTCTTGCTTGATATATTGCATTCAATACGACTTGCCCTTTCAGTAGATGGAGCCTTTCACTGCTGCCCTAAATGTCAGAAAATTTAGGCGACGGAGATTGTAAACAAGATACATATGTAGATCCATAATCGAGATAAAAAATCGCAATTAAATTGAAAAATGGTTAATTTTTTTTAATGGTAGACGAAACTACTGACGTTTCAACAGCAAAATGCTTAGCAGTAATTTCTCGCTTCTTCCACGAAAAAAAAAATTCCTTTCTGATTGGTTTCTTGGGCTTCATTGGCACCAACTAATGCCATTACAAACAATTTTGTTTAAAAGGCCTCAGTATTAATATAAAAAACCACAGAATATTAATTAATAATTAAGTACTACTCGCTGGCTTCCCCCTATGAAAGCATTGTGAATAGAATTTTAGAACAACTTAAAATATTATTTTGACCTTTACGATTATGATGAGCTTCATAGCAAGAACGATAAATGTATTAAACCTGATCTTGTGAAGCCTGATACGGATACTAACAATGTGATGTATTTTGAATTTCATTTTGAAGAATAAACTCCCGAGAATTGGACGAGCAAGAGGTACACAAGCTTAAACTAACATTGTTATATTTTACATAGCACTCCACCTCTCAGATCAAATAAAACAAAACTTTAATTTTGTATTTGCCGAAATTTCGAACTGTTTGTTACTGCAACACACTAGTACTTTATAGTAGTAAAGCGAACATTTTCAATGCTTAATTTAATCAAAACCAATTTGAGTATCTGCCTAAACATTAGTACGGTCGAGAGTTACCAAAGAGCTATACTATTTAAAATAAGCTTTGCTGGGTGGCCTTCTTATTTAACTGGCTTAATAAAATTTGCCGATAAATTTCGTTTCACAGACATCGAATATAAACTGAAAATAAGCGCTTTGGTTCTTGTGCAATTTAAAACAAAAGTTCGTAATAATTTAACAGCTTAAAATGAACAGTCAATATATATTTTATAAGTTGATAAAAATGTAACTTTAACTCGACAAATATTGACCGGAGTGAAGTTTCTAACGTTAATTTAAAGTGTAGTTTGCTACTAAAAATAGTGTAAGAAATAAGTGGTAGAAAAAATGTTAAAAAAAGTTACTAACGTTAAAAAATGTAGCTACACAAAAAAGCGTTAAATGAGAAATTAAAAAAACATTATTTTCTCGTATTTCGATTTAAAATTAATAATGCAAAAAGGTTATACAAAATTGCCAATACTAACCAAATTTGGAATTAATCAAAACGTTATATGTTATATCAATTAATTAAATAAACCATTAAAAAGTTTTGAATACTAAAATGAGGGAGAAAGTGCCGCATTAAATGAAAAAACACAAATTCCTAAAAACACGATTTCCTAAAAAAAACTGTAAAATTTTATTATCCTGGTGCAACTCCAAATTTCGATACGTTTGATATTTGCCCCCAAATAAATTAAGATATATTATGGCCTCCCTAGTGTAAAATCGAAAACTTACGTTTCTTGATATCAAAACAGATCCACTTATAGAAATAAATATAAACTGCTCTTGTGTGTAAAAACATTTTCAGAATCAATCATTCTTTCTCAAGATAGCCGTTACGTTATAAAAACAATCGCACACGTTTTAAGATTATTACCTTCAACTAGGATGCCATTACCCAAAAACATATTCCAGAAGAGACTAAACAAGAATAGCGTTTCACAGATATATCAACATTAATGATACTACAAAAGATTTAACCATATATTAGACAATAACTCGTAGAAAACACATAAAACAGAGTATGGATGCGCGAGAAAGAAGGCCACACAACTATAAAACCATTAAGATAATCAAACGTAACAAAAATAATACTAAAAGTTTATCGTAATCATTTTCACTTTTTATCGTCAACATTTTTTTTATGTCCGCTTTTTTTTTTTAGTTTCCTGCGGTCATAAACATTGAAGAAACGACATTATCGATTTTGTATGTGGTCATTATTCTATATTGTATTCCAACTAAATTAGCGTCCATGAAACATTACAATTTTTTGTTTTTTTGTTGGTAGGAAAACTCAAAAATGAGGAATTATCGTGAGGGATTATCTTTATACACTTGACAGAAACATGTCTACCCACTACACCTTAAGCCTTTATTCCGGAAAAAAAACAGTTTAATTTTACACTTGATTATGTCTCATTCTGACAACTTAATATACTATATAATTGAAAGGTGTCACGAGTGTCACACCAATATACTAACTACTACGACTACGAGCGTTCCCAAAATACAAAGAAATATAAAAAATTTCCAATGAAATAGGTTTTCACTAATAAATTCTATTTTTGTTTTAACTTTCTACGTAAGTTGATGAATTAAAGCTTTTTGCTGTATCATCATAAATATTTTGTTTTATTTAACTTACATACATACATCTACACAAACACAAATCTAATATTTTTCACATTTTTTATGTCTTTAAGAAATTACAAGAAAACCTACTACAGATTTAGAAAACTTAATTCCTCCCCCAAAACAAGACATAATTGTTTTACTCAAATTACTAAGAATTTATAACAACAACAACAAACAAAAAATCTTAATTACAATTATGCGGTTCAACGAACAATTAATTCGTTTGTTTGTAGAACTTACCGAAAGCATGAGAATATATTTCGGAAAGTATAAAAAAAAAGCTTTCATTTTTAGTTTTATGAAATATTAATAAAATGTGATAGCGTCCGTCCTGCATATAAATCAAAATGAAATTAGATTTTTTCTAGATCTTCATTCGAATGTATATGTACATAAGATATGTTAGTTTTTATAAAGAAATCTACTAAGTATTTACTTTATCTCCTCTATCTGTACTCTATGTACAGTATGTATCTGACATTTCAATCAAATATACTTTAAAGTTCAATTTTTGATATTAACGTTAATCTTTACGATAACAAAAAAATATTCTAGATTTTTGTTTTGTTTTGTGATTCCATTTTCCAAGGATTTTCTTTTTTTTTGTATTTTCAGTCAGATAGAAAAACAGAATTTTTAAGGTACTCAGCAAATTGAAAATTTCTATGAAAAGCAAAATCCTGTATAGTTTATGTTGTTATTTAGTTTAAAAGTTGTTTTGGTTTACTAAGTGATTAAAACTAGTTTTTTTTGGTAAGAGTTGTTTTTACGAAAATACCTTAAAATTCTGAAAATTCAAAGTACTAGTTATAAAAAATTGGTTTCTGATTTGCTTGTCATGGTACTTGGTCAAGCATATTTTCCAGCAATCAAACAATATTTAGCATTGCTATCTGAAGGGGAAATAATTTTAATTATGATTCGTTTATTTTATATTGCCTAGGAGAATGAATTACAATTAGTGATACCACAAGGTTTCTGAAAGTAATGTAGCGGCCATTCGAAAAAAGACGACATTGGTGTAACCGAACAATTTTCTGTCACATTAGTTCTGTGGTCACAAATCTATTCGTCAAATTGGCATTTTTCAGGAAAACGTTTTTAAAATTAAGAGTTAAACGAATTTACCCATATTTAAATGAAATACACTTAAAGATTTATTTAGTACCCTTTTGGGTAGTTGTAATGAGGTCGCCACACTACTCCCCCGCCAGACCGAAGTCATCTCTTGAATCGTTTGGGTGTGACTATGGTACGTCCAAACTTGGTGACTGCGATTTCTGCAGGCTCTGTGGTGGTTCCGGATCCTGTGGTGATCCTTGCGGATTTTGTGGCAGCTCCAGTACTTCAAAATATGCGCTGGCTTCAGTCGATCCACTGAAACTTTTGTTTCTCGACCCGTTGCTTCCACTACGAAGTATTTGTCATGTCGTTCCTTGACGAGGTATGGACCATTGTTTGCGGGTGACAAAGGTGGTCGGATCGCGTCACTTCGTACAAAAACTAACTCAGTTTGGCAAAGCGTTGGGTGCTCGAAGACCTCCTGCGATGTGATGTGATGCGCTGTGGATGTAGGCTGCATTGTGCTCATATTTAGTTTAAGGATTTTGATAAATTCGTGCTGATTTCGTGGGCAATCGAAGATTTGTTCCATATAACATTTCAGCTGGAGTGACACCGATATCCTCTTTGTGTATTGTGCGTAGACCAAGGAGAACGATGGTCAGTTGAGATACCCAGTCTTGATTTCGCCGGCATGTTATAGATGTTTTTATCGTCCGATGAAATTGCTCCATGATCCCATTTGATTGAGGATGTCTTGGTGTGGATCGCAAATGCTTCGTGCTGCAGAGTCGGTTTAATTCTGTAAAGATTTGCGACTCGAACAGGCGTCCTTGGTCTGATGTTATGCGTAGAGGCGTCCCAAAGCGAGCAATCCATCTGGAAATCAGCATACTGGCGACGCGCTCAGTGGTGATGTCTTCCATCGGGATGACTTCTGGCCACCGAGAAAATCTGTCAATTATTGTCAATAGATATCGATATCCCTGCGATGGGGGCAATGGTCCAACAATATCGATATTGATATGCTCGAAACGTTGAGTCGGCGGTGTTGTTATCGAAAAAGAAGATTTCGTATGAATGCTCACCTTTGCTTGTTGATACGCCTGACAATGTTTGACGAATGTTGCACAATTCTTTCGAAGTCCTGGCCAGACAAACTCTCACCTATTAATTTGGTCGTTGCTCGCACGCCTGGGTGTGCAATGGAATGGAAATGACTCATCACTGCACTTCTGTATTTTTGTGTGACAAACGGGCGGATGGAATCACCTCGGGAATCGCAGATAACTGGTCCCGCGACACCCGGAAAATGTATTGACTTTAACTGGAGGGACGTCATATTGCAGTTAAGCAATGTCTGTATCTCTGGATCGGTAGTTTGATCAATCGAAATATCGTCGTAATTTCATTCCTGTGCGATTGTTTCAATCCTCGATAACAAGTCTGCTGTGTGATTATCTATTCCTTTAATGTGCCGTATGTCTGTGGTAAACTGGCTAATGTAGTCCAGATGGCGAATTCTACGCGTAGTAGCCTTGTCCGATTTCTGCATGAACGCGTACACCAACGGCTTGTGATCAGTGTATATGATGGCATTGCGACCTTCGAGCATAAATTTGAAGTGGCGAACGCCCTGATATATAGCCAGTAATTCCAACGCTGTTCGGTTTCGGTTAATTTCTTTGAAAAATATCCCAATGGTTGAGCTTGTCCATCGACGGTCTGATGTAGCACCGCGCCGATCGCATAGTCTGAGGCATCAACGACGTTTAGTAATAATTGAGCGTTAGGCATGGGATATGCGAGCAAGGTTGGTTTTGCTAAATCTTCTTTACATTTGACGAATGCTTCCTCCGCTTCCGCTGTCCATTCAAGTTTACTCTGGTCGTTCTTCACATTGCCCTTGATCAGGCTTTGTAAGGTAATCTGGTGTTTGATAGTATGAGGGATAAACTTTCTGTAAAAGTTTACCATTGCTAGAAAACTTTTTAGCTGCTTGGCGATCGTTGGTTTTGGAAACTCTTTTACGATTTTGATTTTGCTTGGTAGTGGTTTCAGACCTTTGGGTGTGACTAAATGAGCCAAAAAACCTATCTCATCTTTGAAAAGTTTGCATTTCGCGATGTTTATTCGAAGTCCGAAATCCCGAAGTCGTTGGAAAAACGTTCGAAGATGTTCACGATGTTGTTGCTCGTTTTCCGATGCGATGAGAAAATCGTCGATGTTTCCAAACACGTATTGTGTGGCGGCGTTGCACAAGCCGAAGGTCATGTATACGAACTCAAATAGCCCAAATGGTTTTATTATGGTTGTTTTGTGTATGTCTGCCGGCTCTATAGGTATTTGATGAAATGCCTTGTGCAAATCAATTTTTGAAAATATTTTTTTATTTCGCACTGCGTTAGCACAGTCTTGTATATACGGCAAAGGATATTTATCCGGAACTGTTATTACATTCAGCGCTCTAAAATCGCCGCAAGATCGCCAGGAAACATCTGCTTTCTTCACCATGTGAAGTGGGCTTGCGTAATGGCTTTTTGAGGGTCTGCATATGCCGTACTTTAACAGGAACTCGAATTCGTCTTTTGCAGCTTGAAACTCGTCTGGTGATAGACGACGTGCCTTAGCGAAGACTGCGTTGCCCTTGGTGACGATGTGGTGTGTCACACCGTCGATCGGGCGTAGTGATGATGTTGGTTGGGAAACATCCTTAAATTCTTCTAACAGATCGGCGATTGGATCGTTTATACTGAACGTTTTGAACGGTAGTGAAGCACTTGTTAACCGGCATCCCGTCGACTTGAGTGACGTAAGCTTATCAATGAGAGCGTTATTCTTTACATCGACAAGGAGATCGTAATGAGTCAGGAAATCGGATCCGACTATTGGTTGACTCACATCGGCTATCACGAACGTCCAGTGAAAATCTCTCCGCAGGCCATGGTTTACCTTTAAGGTGCATTCGCCGTATGTGTCAATTGGAGTACCATTAGCTGCGAAAAGTTTGACGGCTTTTGGGTTGAGTTTTGACTTCAACTGTTGTGCTGGCGGCAAGACTGAAATTTCAGCGCCGGTGTCGATTAAAAATATCTTCTTTGACGCCGAATCTTTAATGAATATCCGATTTACTTCGAAGCCGTCGTTGTTGAGGGCTGGCAGGTTACCCGACTGTAATCTGCGCCCTATTGGTTTTTTTTGGCGGTGAATCTGCCAATGACGTTATTTCTATGGCTAATTTCAACCTAAATGTCATAAATGGTTTGATAAGCATTTCATGATACTAAGTGAAAAAACAAAGTTTATGTGCTTCTAAATGTACCTCTGTTAGTTGTCATACGGATTGTTTGAATATTTTGCTAGTCAACTCAAAATTGGAATCATCTTGGCCTTTATTTAAGTCGACCAATATTCTACCTTTACAACATTTGTATGTTTACACGTTGTTGTTGTTGTATTTATTCAAATTTTATCAAGAGCAATGTATAATTTATTCAATTTATATTAAGCACTTGTTATATTTTTTAATTTTGCTAGTATGTTGTTAAAAAAGGCACTGCCTGTCACTGGATTTCTGTCGACAAGGCCGGTTATTATTTTTATATTCTAAATATTATATTGTAAAGTAATAAAATAAATAAATAAAATAAAATAATAAATTCTGCAGCAACCGAATGACAATCAACTAATAAACTTTCTAACCAACTTCAATTAAATTAAATTAAAAGTTCAATAGAATCTGATTTTAGTTGAACCAACGTAGCTAATTCGTCTGATTCTATTATCAACGTAGCGAACTTAATCATGGTTCAGGACTCCAGGAAATTTTAACAGAAGTTCCTCAAACCTACGCAAGATTGGATAACAATTGTCTTATTCTTCCCATTGCAATAAAGGACATTGCCACGAAAACATTTTATCTGTCACATCATGCTGCAGTGAAAGATTCCAGTTCGACAACGTAGATACACATGGTGTTGGCCGGTTCTTTCAAATATTCATCGGCGCTTCACTAAACGATAAATTGGATCCTAAGCCATCAAACATAAAATTTCTTTCGCAACTGACGTGGAAAAAATTCCCGACATTATAATTATAATTATTTGGTTAACCAAATCACATCTTTGAGCAGTCTGTGCAACGTTTCTGGCCTTTTGAACTTTTCATGAAATATTTTTAAATCTGATTTCTACGTCAACAATTTGCTGTCGGGTAGCGCAGTTTATTGCATGGATTCTCTGACATGACGGAAGACGTCCTTGCAGCCGTCTAATATTGGAGTGCTAATGAGCTAAATGGTTTTACCCCACTCAAAAAAGTTTGTTGTTGCCGGACGGTGGAAAATCGGATCAATTGGTCAATAATTTGCTATGGTGAGAAGGTTCAGATTTCTAACGTAAGGGTGCTGCTGGATTTTCTTTCGGCCAAGCAGATCGACTGGCATTTTATTCCATCATCGTCACCCCACCTTGGCGTTATTTGGGAAGCCGTATACGCTGAGTTTCGAGACAGATTACACTATATTGCATCAAATAGAATGTCTTTCAAATCTCCGATGCATGGCCCCTATGTATACTATATTTTTCGAGCATTGTGAGATATTAACTCCCGGACATTTCCACATGGGTTCCTACTCTCCAACCATATTATCTGAATTGCCTTAAGGTACGGTATAATGGAGAGTTTGGATTTCATTTTGCTCTTCGCTCTTTATATTTGATTTAGAGCGATAATAAAAACTATTAAAAAGCTCTTTATAAAGAGCGATATTGTAAAAAAAAATATCGCTCTGAAGAACTGGAGCAATATTTTTATTATAAGGCTCTTGCTCTTCCACTATTGCACTTGTGTTATCATATTTTCGCTCTTTGTTATTGCGCTATATTGAGAAAATAAATACGCTCTGCTCTGATGAATAAAAACGCCATTATTATATTGCTCTTGCTTTTGTTATTACAGCAAACGGTTACATGCACGGGCATTGGAAATGGGATTCTAAAATGATTTTTGGGCAATGTTCTGGAATATGGCCAACTAGCATGGAACTTGGCTATTCCTTAACTGATTTTAGTGAAATTTGACACGCGTGATCTAAATGGGATTCTAAATTGATTTTTAGGTAAAGTTCTGGGATATAGGAACTTGGCTATTTCTTAACCGATTGTGATGCAATTCGACATGTGCGTTGGAAATGGGATTTTAAAATGATTTGTAGATTCAGTTCTGGAATATGGCCAATTAGGATGGAACTTGGCTATTTATTAACCGATTGTGATGTAATTCAACATGTGCGTTGGGAATAGAATTCTAAAATGATTTGTTGACTCAGTTCTGGAATGTGGCCAATTAGGATGGATCTTGGCCATACCTTAACCGATTTTAGTAAAAATTAAAATGCGCAATGGACGTGGGATTCTAAAATGATTTTTGGATGAAGTTCTGGAATATGGCCAACAAGGACGGAACTTTGCTATTCTTTAAACGATTATGTGAAATTTGACATGTGCCTTGGAAATGGGATTCTCCAATTATTTTTAGATGAAGTTCTGGAATATGGCCAATTGGGATGGAACTTGGCTATTCATTAACCGATTTTAGTGAAATTTGACATGTGCGTTAGAAATGGGATTCTAAAATGACTTATGGATAAAGTTTTGGAATATGGCCAACTAGGATGGAACTTAGCTATTCTTTAACCGATTTGAGTGAAATTTGTCGTGTGCGTTGGACGGGATTCTAAAATGATTTTTAGGCGAAGTTCTGGAATATGGCATATTATGATGGAACTTGGCTATTCCTTAACTGATTGTGATACAATGTGACATGTACGTTGGAATTAAGATTCTTAAATGATTTTTAGATGATGTTTAAAAATATGGCCAACTAGGATGGAACTTGGCTATTCCTTACCAGATTTGAGTGAAATTTGAAATGTGCGATTAAAATGGGATTCTAAAATGATTTTTAGATGAGTTTCTTTAAATATGAATAATTTAGATGGAACTTAGCTATTCGTAAACCTGTTGGAAGTGGGGTTCTAAAATAAGTTTTAGATAAAGTTCTGGAATATGGCTAAATAGGATTAAACTTACATATTATTTCTCCTCTGATTTTCGATATGCCTCACAACAGATAAACCTCGACAGCTGCATGGATTCTTGGCTATTCCTTAACCGATTGTGATGCAATTCATTATATGCTTTGGAAGTGCCATTTTAAAATAGTTTTTAGATAAAGTTATAGAATATGGCCAACATACATTACTCGTATTGATATATTTAAATATATCAATATGAGTAACCTAAAATAATAATAATTATTATACTTCTTCCATAACCTGTTTAGATTACTCATATTGATCTATTTATTATACATCTGCCGGGAAATTTAGTCGCAATAAAATGAAAATAAGAAAAATAGGTGACAGCATGCTAATGTAAGTGAAGGATCCCGGAATTAAGAAAATCATTTTAAAATCTCATTTCCAATGAATATGTCAAATTGCATCACAATCGGTTAAGAAATAGCCAAGTTCTATCCAAATTGGCCATATAGGCCATATTACAGAACTTTATCTAAAAATCACTGTAGAATCCCGTTTTCATCACGAGTGTCAAATTTCACTAAAACCGGTTAAGAAAGAGCCAAATTCCATTACAATTGGCCATATTCCAGAACTTAATCCAAAAATCATTTTAGAATCCCATTTTCAACGCACATGTTAAATTTCACTCAAATCGGTTGAGGAATAGCCAAGTTCCATCCTAGTTGGTCATATTCCAGAACTTCATCTAATAATTATTGTAGAATCCCACCTCCAACCCCCATGTCAAATTTCTCTAAAATCGGTTAAGGAATAGCCAAGTTCCATTACAATTGGCCATATTCCAGAACTTCATCTAAAAAACTTACAAAAAATTTTGCTCCTTAATGTATTTTCTTCAATGGCTCTGTAGAATGGGTTTTGAGCGATATTTGCAGCTTTTACGCTCTCTGTTTTAAGAGCAAAATTAAAAATAAAAATTTAAATCACTTTAAAGAGCGAAATAATTTTTTTTTTTGTGTTTACCATTAGAGGGTAAGAGCGTAAAAGCAAACTGAAAAAAAAAATTTATTGTGAGCAAGAGCGAAATTTTTTATAAAGAGCTTTAAAAGAGCGATACATTTAAACTCTTGTATAATGGTTTTTGAAGTTGTGTACGCCCGCGACTATCTTACAATGATGCAGTAGTGCCCTAGACGGAGATCGAAACATGCGAACCTTAAAAAAACATGATATCGCTCTAATGAAATATGTCACGGACAGATGTCACAGAGTTGATGAACTTGTTCTGATAGTCACAGTGGGATAGTCTATGTGGGATTTACAGAAGATCGATTAGAAAACTCTACCCCCTGTTGAAATTTAATTCCTCCATGGCCGGGACTATGTTCGGACATCTCAAACAATTTTTACCCCCTGTATTACTTAAATTAATTGATTTTCTGTCTCACTCAATTACATTGCTGATGGTTGATGACGGAATGTTATATGCGTGCCTTTTTGATTAAATTAAGTAGTTACATGCATGTAACGCCCATCACTACTTTGATCTCGTTTTGGTGTGCGATTGAGTGATGCAGTAATTTTTTTACTTGTCTTGTGTTCAGAAAGACGTGTTTTGGTCTTTCTCGCGGTTAGTGATAGTTTTTTAAATTTTATTTAACTATTTACATCATTGTTTTTGTAATAAAAATACCTTTCATTTAATTTATCATCCGATCCATTACGTAAGAATGTGACCGCGAAGAAACAATTTTTTTTATGTTGGTATTCGTACTAAATTTCAATTTCTAATTTAATTTTAAGAAACCTAAGTAACTTTAAGAAACACAATCTCATTCTATTAAATATTTCAAAATTTCAACAAACTCATTACTAATGCAGTAAAATGTATTCGCACTTTTACAATGTATCCATGTTCAACTAAAAAAAACATTTTTTCCAGCAAAATTGTAGGACTGTTAAAATCGCCAGTAAAATACGATAGCATCGCAAGAATTAAACAATGCGAATTTAGTCCAACGGATATCGATCGTTGACTTCCTTTAATATTTTCCTTCTTTACAGACGGCAATCGATTTTTTTTTTTTTTTTTGTAAATAAAGTCAAAATCCCCTATAGCGTTTCAAACCAAAAAAATAAACGAGACTTATCGACCTTGATTGAAAATTTAGTTATCTACTTGTGCTTGAATGTATTTATTATTATCGTCAGAGAGTTCGATTGGCAAAATATATTTTTTATTTGGTAAGTTCACCTAAAAATAAAAAAAACAAAGAATAAAAATTGTGCTTCATAAAAATAAATATTTATTCGAATGACGCACGATGATGTGTTTTGGGCAAATACACATAAGCACACATCACGCACAATTTTAGACGTTTTCAGGACAAATACATATTTTATGTATTTGGTTGGCTCAATATTGATTGAATGTAATAAAATAACACGAATTGTCTATCGCACTATCTATAATATTATAGTTACATAAAGGTCAATCGATCTTTTTAGATCATATACGAAAATATGGCCACACCAACCCTCCTCACAAATATCATTTTATTTGTTTACGGAACAAACGAACGAAGAGCCACCAGAATATATTGTATTATGTAAATAAAATCATCATAATTTCGTTTGGTTTTTTTTTTTGTGTACACACCAGTTTCTTGTGTACCATCTGGTGAATATGTTTTGTGTTTGTTGAAAAATGTTATTAAAAACGAAGAAAATCTCTTCCCAAAAAAACATTGTGACGGCTACGACGACGACGACGGGAAGAAAACATGCACAACTTTAATTATTTATTAAGTTGGCACAATCACAAAAATATTTGTACGAGTATATGGTATAGCATAACTTTATTTTTATTTCGTTCATTGCCGTGTGTATTCCTCTTGAGTTTTTATTTTTTGGCGAGGAAAAGGATTAGACGGGAAGAAAATAAAATACTTCTAAAATCAACATCGTAATATTCGAAATTACAGAAAGTTGGTTTTTTATGTTAAATATTGTATGTATTTTAGCAAAAGTTTTTATTGTTGTTTTTGTACATGTGCTAGTATCAGCCAGTAATATACTTTTTTGAAGGAAAACAGAAATCGGAATTAGGAAAAAAAAATGTTTTCCTCTTGCCAAATAACTTTGACACGAATTGAGTGTTTAGACAGAACTATTATAGATAAATATTGTTTAAATCCGAGATATGTAATTATGGGTGGTTAGGAAACTTTTTGTAAAGCTTTAGTTTTAAATAATCCGAGACAGATTTTCTAGATATAATTCGTTACTCAACAATCGTTGAATATAATTCGAGGGCAAGCGTTTTTGCCTCGACCGCTGAAGTATGTAGGATTTTTTATCCAAATATAAAATAAAGTCACAAACCAATTTTGTATGTTTTCAAAATGGTGATTGGTGTACAATTATTAATTTGTTATTTATTTTTTATGATGTTTCGTGGTTGACGGATGCACAGAAAAGAGAAAGAATTGATTTTTTTTATGACTTAAGTCTAAGTTATTGTTACAAGATTCTAATCAAGGTGGCCAACTATAATTTCACTACAAATATGGGCCTTTATTAATTAATCTATTTAATTTTCCTTACATTTGTTAGGTTTTATATTACACTTGTTAGGCTTTAATTATACTGACACTTATAACGCTCTTTGACCGTCAACAGCTGAAGTTTATGCTGCTGTTTTGCGTGTGTTCATTTTCCCCGCCTTGATGAACTCTCGTCGAGTTCAATTTCAAGTGGAAGCGAACATACTTTAGTGATGGCTCGTTGATAGACCCCGGTTTGGGTTTGAACGCTGACTACGCAAAATAAACCATCAGTTCCAGGGTTTATTGCGACAATTTTCCCCATCTCCCACTTCATGGGAGGAAGATTGTCATCTTTAAGCAGCACAATTTGACCAATTTTTATGTTTGGTTGTTGAGCAGTCCATTTCCGTTGATGCTGAAGTTCTTGTAAATAATCTTTGGACCACCTGGCCCAAAAATGTTGACTCAGTTGTTGAATGATGCGCCACCGTTTATTTTACCCAATGGCTTCATTGGTGATATTGGGTTCTGGTATGGCAGTTAATGGTCGGACGATCAAAAAATGTCCAGGATTAAGAATTGCTGTACCATCGGGAACTGAGGTGAGTGGTGTTATGTGCCGGCAATTCAAAATGGCTTCCACTTGTTTGCACAGCGTGTTTAATTCTTTGTTTGTAAGAGACTTCGTTACCCATGACACGACGCAGATGAAATTTCGCAGATTATACAGCTGCTTCATAAAGGCCGCCAAAATGCGGAGACCGTGGTGGTGCGAAACTCTATTGAATTGTATCTTCTTGACAAATATTCTTTATGCCCTGCTGCAAATTGGAGTCTTGAAGAAGTTGGTACAATTGGTTTAATTCAGAATTTGCCCCCACGAAGTTTGTACCATTATCAGAGAACACCTTCCTACATACTCCTCTTGTGGCACAAAAACGTCTAAATGTACCCAGGAAGGCAGCCGATGAAAGATCTGCAGCTAGTTCCAAATGTACCGCTTTGGTTGTAAAACAGACGATACGATGCAGAGATACGTTTTAATTGGTGCTCGGCCACGAATTCTTTGCGTGATGTAAAATGGACCAAAAAAACTAATTCCAACACAGTGGAATGGTGGCGCTGCTACAACTCGCTCCTTCGGTAAATTGCCCATCTGTTGTACTATTGAAGTAGGGTTGACTCGGCGACATCGACCATGGATTGGCCAAAACTGTTCACGAACCGTTGCCAACAATGCTTGGGGGCCAACATGAAGATACTTTCTGTGAAAATATGTAAGCAGAGTTTTGGTAAATGGATGGGAGGAAGGAAGTAAGATAGGATGTTTCGTAGAGTATGGCAGTGAGGAAAACTGCTCAGATCATGTGATTCGTTCGTGGTTCTTTTTGCGTATATTATTCAGGAATCTGCTAACATATGCCATCATTCTTGTCGATTTCTGGTAGTTATTGATATATTTCATTTTTGATAGAAGATTGTATTCTTGTGCAGATACAGTTGTCAAAATCGTGACTCTTTTATATTCGCAGTGTTTATGGTCAGAAACAGATGGAGTCCTCGAAGTAAGCCATAGGGCCTTTGAAGACTGTAACATTGGCGGCCCATGAAACCATAAATCGCATCGTATCAAATCTGCTGGCGTCTTTCCTCGAGATACGACATCTGCGGGGTTTTGTGTCGACTCAATATGATACCATTGTTGAGAATTCGTTAGTTCTTGTATTTGTGCAACTCTGTTTGCCACAAACGTTTTGAAATGTGAGGGTGACGATTTCAGCCAATGGAGGACAATTGTTGAGTCCGTCCAGTAAATTGTATCACTGATAAGAAAATTAACAATGGCACGAACTTGTATGATCAATTGTACCGTTAATAATACCGCCACTAGTTCCAAGCGTCGTATCGTAGATTTGTGTAGTGGTGCTACTCTGAACTTGGAGCATAAAAGTTGCACAAGGAACCGCCCGTTCGGTTGTCCACATCTGGTGTAAATTGCCGCACCATAGACCGTTTCACTCGCATCAGCGAAACCATGTAGTTCTATTACGCTACCCGGAACAAAATCTTCAAATAAAAATCGTGGAATGGATAACTGATTTAGCTCACATAGATTTATTCGAAATGTCTGCCAATATGTGTGGTAATTTATTGGAAGGCTCTCGTCCCAATCCAACTTAAGTTGCCACAGCTTCTGCATAAATACCTTTCCCAATACTACGACCGGAGATACTAATCCGAGAGGATCAAACAATCGTGCAACGATTCGTATGGATTAGGGTTTTTTAATTAGGTAATTTAGAATCCTATATTATGTGCTAGCCAAACCTTTATCATCATTATGGCAATGGTCGATATTGGTCCTTGAGATTTGAGTGCCATTTCCAAAAATAGTTTTATAGAACTTTTATTAAACGAACGATTCGTATGGATTAGGATTTCTTAATAGTGTAATTTAGAAGTCTATTCCATGTGCTAGCCGAACCTTTATCATCATTGTGGTAATGGCCGATATTGGAACTTGAGAGTTGAGTGACATTTCCAAAAATAATTTTGTAGAACTGTTATTAAACGAACGATTCGTATGGATTAGGGTTTCTTAATTAGGTAATTTAGAATCCTATTCCATGTGCTAGCCAAACCTTTATCATCATTGTGGTAATGGCCGATATTGGCCCTTGAGAGTTGAGTGAAATTTCCAAAAATAATTATGTGGGACCTTTATTAAACGAACGATTCGTATGGATTAGGATTTCTTAATTAGGTAATTTAGAAGTATATTCCTTGTGCTAGTCAAACCCTTGCCATCATTGTTGGCAATGGTCAATATTGGCCCTTGAGGGTTGAGTGGAATTTCAAATAATAATTTTGTAGAACTTTTATTAAACGAACGATTCGTATGGATTTTTATTTTTATTAGGTCTATTGCATGAGATAGCCAAACCTTTGTCGCCATTGTTGGCAATGACCGATATTAGCCTTTTCAGAATTAAGTACAAAATAATTTTGTGGAACTAATATAATTTTTGTATGTCTAATTATAATAAATACACCTAACTTATATGTAAAATCATCAGATACAAAACTCTTTTAGCCAATTTCATCACCTAGTATGTTTAGTATTAATCCAACATTTTCTTTAACCGTTGTCTTTTTACTGCAGAGTCAACACCTTTGCAACGTAATTGTGTAGCCTGTGTAGTAGTTTTATAGCATGCTAAAATTGAATAAAACCACTGTAGCTCATTATATCCAATTGCTTCTTCAAATTCTATGTCAGAAGGAGTTTTGCCTGGGAGACTAAGCGTAATAAAAGCTGACTAGCCAACTGTTTTGTAGAAAATTTTGATGTGAAGTTTACAGTACCTTGCCATAATATTAGACCCAAGCAAAAATAATTGAATTTTCTAACTTCAGAGCACAATTGTGTTTTTATAGTTCTGGCAACATTAAACATGATATTTTAATGTTTGCAACGCAGTAAAAAAAAATTAATGTCATTATAGCCTCGAGAGCGAACAAAGGATTACATAACCTAAAAATTTGTTAATTTTAAAGTAGTTTCTTTTGACTAATTACGGTAAGTATGCGTTGCAAATTTTGTTTCAGTGTGATATTCTGTTCTTATTTTATATTTTTTTGCAATTATACAATAAGAAAATTGAAAAAAATATGATCTTTTGAAATATTTTAGATGGGAAAAAATGGTGACCTCTCTTCTGAGAAAGTTGGTTTTATTTAGTTTGGTATTATGTTTAATAATTTATTAAACACCTAAAACAGTATAAAGCACTTAATTATTTACCGATATCATCTCTCTAGATAAAAAAGTCCCTTTTTTCTTCCATGGGTCTAATAATATGGCAAGGTACTGTAAATATTGGTTTTCTTTTGGATAACTGCCATGATTCAAATTTAGTAATATTGAAATTGCTTGCTGTCTTTCTTTGATTTGTTCTTGTAGCGCTAGCTAGCATAAGCGGTTCAAGAATAAGTGGGATTTCCTTTAATATTTGTAGAGACTTGTCGATAACTTTTCGGCGCCTGATTCACCGAATACATTAGTTGTGCAATACTTCAATTTTAGAATCGGTTGATTGTCGAAATAAGGGTGTTCCACCGCGTCTGGCAATCTAAAATAAAATGCACATTTTTGCCTTCCCGCTTTTCTATGTTCGCGCATTTCTATATGCTTTGACAAAATATTTTTTCGAACGGCAGAAGAGCCCCCTACTCTTATATTATGTACGAGTATGTTGCAGATACATAACGGAAAGTTTGCAGGGTGCTTTTGAATTTTTTTTGGCGGTACCCGAAACCCGGGTATTCGGGTAGTTTAAAATTTCGAAAAATACACGGGTATCTCATATCTTAGAATACAAGCCCTAATAAATAGGTTGCAATGCCAGATATTAATGATCGTGTGCCGTATCAAAATCCCCCTCAATATTCCTATCTAAACTTCACACTCGTACATTGACAACCTAACACCAAATCATGACAAATTCCTTTTTGCCATTAGTTCCGCATGAATTGAGCCTACACTTTCAAGTAGCAACGCAGAGTTCGCTGTACCACAGAACACGAAAAAATTAAGTAAATAGAAGAATTAAAAATTAAGATTTTGAAATTTACTTTTCTCATTGAAGAGCGAGTTCTCAGTTAAGGAATCAGTAAAGTCGAAATTGTCAGTTAAAAGATTTTATTGTATTAAGTCACATCAACCCTGTTGTTTCTTAAAATTGTAAATCATTCCAGTAAGCCAAGATCCAATGTTAGTTTTACATAAAAGTCGTGTTAGTGTCAGAATTTTCTCAAAAATTCGATACATTATTTAACATCATTTCAAATATGATTTTTCTAAACACCCTAATCCCCTATTTTTTGGAAACCGAAAATTGTTTATAATGGCTTAGACCCAATGTCATGTTTGTAAATAGGTCATGTTCGTGTCAGTTGACAATGGATTTTCTAAAGAAAATCACTTATTCGTATATTCGGTTCTTCATATCGAACATAAATATCCTAACCACACGCAATTTTTATTTAACAGGTTTTGTATTTATTTATCAATTTGGACACAACTTGACTTTTCATAATTCCCGATGATTATTCATTTAGAAATTTATCGTTTTAATCTCACCACCTAAATACTTAACGAATAAATTCTTCTTCATAAAGCATTTTACCAACATTAAGTAGAGGTTTTCGGCTCAACATTACACAAAACAACTCAACAACACTATACCAAATGGTTTGTTAGAGAGGATTTTACTACAGAGCTCTTAACAATCGCTAAGGTAGAGTTGTATACTGAAATTCAGATAAATTTAAATTTCTAAATTCTTGTGTTTCTCTAAAATTTTGGTTTAAAATTTCCTTCAAAAATGTTAGTCTGTCCAAAAGGATCAAAGTATTAAAATCCTGTTGAAAATGACTAAAAATGTTGTTGGTCCAAAAACACTTTTCACGACGTTGTGAAAGCCCATGTCCGTCTGTCTGGAAGACTGTACCCATGGTTTCTGGAGAACTGCTTGTCCGATTTGAATTTTTTATCGCAAATCTGTTTCCATGGTTAAGGTGGAGAATTGAAAAGCTTCTGGAAGCTGAATGTCAAGAGCGTCGGATTGGATTAGGGCATAGCGAGCAGTTGACCAATTTTTTACATATGCTGGTTTGAGGATTGAGTTAAGCGATGGGTTTGTGATTGGATGGCGAGTTGAGTTGTGTTCTATTTGCGAGTTTAATTGGGCTTGCAGGTCGAATTAAGGTTGAATTAGGGTTTGACTAGGACTGAGTTTGGGTTGAGTTGGAGTTGAGTTGGGATTGAGTTGAGTGGGCGGCAACGGTTAAGTTGGGAATTTATAGCTTAACTTGTTTGAGCTTGTTTTTTTTTAAGTTCATGTAGAAATATAGTTTTTCGACTCGCCGATTTCAGGACGAAGTTGGTTGTTGAATTTCGAGTTACGTTGTTATTGAGTTAAACGTTAAGTTAGGATTGAGTTGAGTTCATAGACATACGGATTTTTCGGATCGAGTTATTTCAGGGATTGAGTTTAGGGTTGAGTTGAGGGTTGGGTTGGAAGTTGACTTAGGGTTACGTTGGGTATAGTGAGTGGTGCATTTGCGGATTTATTTGGGTAGAGTTGTGGGTTGAGTTGGAAGTTAGCTTGAGTTTCTTTGTGTTCATGTTCGCAAGTACATTTTCGTTGGGTTTGGGGTTGAATTGAGGACTGATTTTAGACGAGTTAGAGTTCATTAGGATTGCGTTGGGTTTCGTGCAAATTCGGGTTTATTCGGTCATTCAGTTATCGATTTATTTGGAGGTCGAGATGACATTTCAGTTGCTAGCATTGTTCTGAGTTGAACGCTAGTAATTTTTGGGACCGTATAGATTGGAGGGTTTAGCTTGAAGTTCAGTTAAGGGTTGAATGGTTGAGCAATAGGATTCAGTTGAGGATTTCTTTCTAAGTTGGGTTGGATGTTGCGGTGGATATTACATTAAGCGAAGTTCATGCACGCATGTAGTTTTCGAACCGTGTTGATTTCGGGTTAAGTTGAGTTGAGTTTGGGGTTCAGTTGGGATGGAATTGGGGTTGAGTTGAAGGTTGGGTTGGGGTTGAGTTGTGGTTGAGTTTTGGATTGAGTTAAGGGTTGAGTTGGGTCGAGTTAGGGTTGAATGGAGTTGAAGTTGATTTGGATTTGAATAAGGAGTTCGGTTGGGGATTAATTTGGTTAGATTGAGTTGAGTTCATACACGCATGTAGTTTTCGAACCGTGTTGATTTCGGGTTTAAGTTGAGTTGAGTTTGGGGTTTAGTTGGGGTGGAATTGGGGTTGAGTTGAAGGTTGGGTTGGGGTTGAGTTGTGGTTGAGTTTTGAATTGAGTTAAGGGTTGAGTTGGGTCGAGTTAGGGTTGAATGGAGTTGAAGTTGAGTTGGATTTGAATAAGGGGTTCGGTTGGGGATTAATTTGGTTAGATTGAGTTGAGTTCATACACGCATGTAGCTTTCGAATCGTGTTGATTTCTTGCTTACGATATTTGGTGGGCTAAGATCTCTGGAGATGAATTGCGTTATCAGATTTACACGGGGACTATAAGAAATAGAAACAATTAAATTTCCCAACAATATATAATGAACCAGCTTTTCTTATTATTCGTAACAATCAAAATATCCAAGGGTGTTCTCTAAGATGAGGAGCCTTCATCGTCGATAGAGAACCGAGTGACCGACCCGGCGTATTCGATGTCTTTTAGTTTTATGTACTGCTTCGTTCGAATCAAATTCCTGATTTTACCATTTTACAGAAATCGCTTATACCGTCCTACTGCCAAATATCATGGTCATGTCTGGGCTCTCTAACGTTGATATTCAGCTATACCTTCAATCAGAACGTTTTTTTTACGGTTTAAATGCGGTTTTAAGTACCGGTATCATTTGAAATGAGGCTTCACCAAATAATCCTTAAAAAAAATCGGTGTTAAATTAAAAGCAGTGTAAAAAAGACAGTGTAAAAAAAGAGTTAGGTACTATAAATTTTGGCTATATTTTTCACAGGCATCATACGAACTGTTTTACAACAGAAAACATTTCATTATGTATGTACTTGTGTGCGAAGGACAAAAAATGTATGTATTCCGTACGAGAATAATACAACTAATATGAAACAGGTTTCCAAACAAAAATATAAACATGAAAATATTCCATCATTAAACGATTTTATTAATCGTATTTTGCAAAATATGTATTCAACTTACTCCGAAATGCAGACAAGTCAAATTAATTTTTAAAACATCTCAATACATCTTTTGCGATACAATGAAGATTATGTTGGTTTTTTATTGTATATAAAGCTCTCATCACTGCACAAAGCTTCGTCTTGATTGGATTTTTTTTATTTTATTTTATTGAATTATTACATGCGGGAAAAGCTTAGGAAAAATAAAATTTTAAACAAAACATAATAAAAAAATTGAGATTTATGAATATAATGAACAAGAAACTGGATAATGCTCTCTTCAAAATTTTTTTGTTCGTTCTGTGTTAAGAGTCTTATTGGATTTTTTTTTTTTACATTAGGTTTGTCTAAAGTGGTTTGGTTTTTGGATTATTACTACAATAAAAAAAAATATTTTTGTTTTAATTTCTATCAAATAGAATAATGATGTTTTATTTTGTATGATAGGTATGATAGGTGGGCATAGATTTTTGTTATACTCTTATATTTTGTTGCTACTATTATTAGATTGATCTCCGTTGTTGTTTAACTTTTTTTTTTTTTTGCCTTACACATTTAATTGAATCGTAAATGATGACAATCCAATTTGAGAATTTTGTGGTTTTTTCGAGGGTTGATAAAAAAAAAATGTCAAGAGATTATTTTCCACTAAGTGTACAGAGACAATAATAAATACTAAGTTGATTGATTCAATCTGATGTAATCTAAAGCAAATTTATTTAAGTTTGTTGTGGATTTATTGGTTTCGTCTTAATTAAATGTAACATTTTGCAATTTTGTATATAAATATTTGAAGTTTTTATATTGTAAATAAAAGGTAGTTAATGGACTCGTAAATAAAACAACTCTGTATCTAGTCTATTTTTTATAAATATTTTCTGCTATCTACCACCCACAAATACTACAAACATCGTCTAAGAGGAACAAATTTAACATGGCACAGAATTGATAAAAGAAATGAAATAAATAATTTTATCGCTTTAATATATTTTTCAATTACGGTTAGTGTTGTGATGGCCTAGTTTTTAGTTATATACCACACACATAAAATAACTAGAATTTTCAATTTTCCACCTTTTCTTCACCTACTTAGTTCGTTCGTTGTTATCGCTATTAGTTTTGCTCTATCTAGATAATCAA
The DNA here is from genome assembly GCA_958295665.1 of Tipula vernalis. Lineage (NCBI taxonomy): Eukaryota > Metazoa > Arthropoda > Insecta > Diptera > Tipulidae > Tipula > Tipula vernalis. The sequence goes on from OY282559.1 coordinate 305,488,753, forward strand.
AGAAAAAAAAAAAAACGGTTCATAGTATTTCATATATACACACATACATTTTAATGTATATTATAGACTATACTCAATTTTTCCATTTACCCACCCTTTTTTCTGTACCCACATCCGCAATAGATCAATTAGTAATTAAATGTTTTAATTATAAAATTGCAAAGTGAGAAAGTCTATGTCAATAATTTATTTTTGCTGCATCAAGTTCTCATCATATATTTTTTTGTGCCAGAATGAACTCATTTATATATCAATCGCTCCTGTCGAGATACAAAAACGAATAAAATTAATTACTATACCATGGTGGTCGTATGTATTTTTCATTCTGACTTATCCATTATCTACTATTGGTTTTAGAATTCAGTCTTGCCTACATCTACATGATTTATTCTCGCCTTAATAGATTTTTTAAATGTTCGGAAACGTTTAATGGATTTTCTAATATGTAATTAAAATTAAGTCCGACTAAATGAATACACTCCGATGAATGATATAGAATTTTTAGACAACTTTAAAAAACAAAGCTTTAGTTTTCGTACTCAAAAAAATGGAATGAAGGGGTAACCATTTTCTCAAAACCATAAAGTCATACTCATAATTCATCTTATCAACAACTGATTTTGGGGAAGCACCCTTATAAGTAAGTGAAATATCAATAGCAAGAGCCACGTTTTATCCATATAGATCAAGATGGAACAACGAGTTGATATAAATTAGAAAGAGAATGTGATCCAGTACTGAGCCCTGTGAAACACCACAATTAACCACTCTAAGTTCACTACATTCGTCACCAATGTTTACAGTTTGCCTTCTACTGACAATGTAAGAACCAAACCAGGCATTTGCGAATACATTGGTTTGAATACTTGCACAATTCAATTTATACACCTCGTGAAACCATACTGATTTTTAAGAAAAATTGCCTTTCATTCAGAAAAATTAAAAGTCAAGTTTTAACGCACTTTCAAGAATTTTTGAAAAAACAGACAATAATGATATAGGGTGATAGTTTGATATATCACTCGGATCCCCTTTCTTATATAAAGCAATAATAGGGAAAAGGAGTTGGAATTATCGAGACTGTTTACGTAGTTTAAAGTTTCAGATAGGGAGATTGGTGTGAAGAAAAAACTTTCCGAAATATTTGTATGGCAGATCGTTTTAAGATTAGTATCATGAACATGAGAACTACAGCTATTCTGCTGGTTAAGATTTAGAGACACTTCAATAAAAAATTTATTGAAAGCATTCGTTATGTCACATCGATCACTTATCAAACGCCATCTGTATTAATGATTTCTGAAATTGTTTTAGTATTATAAACTTTACCGTTAATGTCATCCACTAAACGCCATTGAATTTTCAGATTTTTCTTGTACTGTTCAAATCTAGAATGAAAATAATTTTCCTTGGTTGTTTTAATGCCAGTTTGAATTTTCACCTGAAGTCTTCGTATTGGGTTGATTACACAAATAATTTAATAATTTGTTCTTCAACTTAATCACTTTAAGTAGTTTCTCCGACATACAACGTTTAATTTTTCTTGCGGAAGACAAAATTGGTACAACAAAATGAAGCTTAGTTAATCTTCCTCGTTAGATCACTAAATAATAAATCAACACTAAATAATATGAGCTCGGTAAAGTAACCAAATGTGGAATAACTATTTCTTCGGAGACTACGAGCATTTTAATGAATGATCCAAAATTTACAGTTTTTATTTAAATCAGGTGGATGTCCAACTGTAGTGTTAATAAATGAATGCGAATGAGTTAGTGTTATATTATTAAAATTAATATTTGAAGATGAATCAATAATTCACCTCCATTATCATATAATTCACCTCCAACTACTTTCTTCATTAAAATTTTCGAGTTCCGGATCCACAGATGTTTATAATGCTTCTCGATCTTTAGAAATAGTTGTCTCTTAGAATAAGTTAAACTTCCATTTATAAATATTGATCCGTTGAAATCAAACCAGCAGTTATTGCCTGATAAAATCAAGGTCATTCTTGTTGATGTTCAATTTCAATCCGACATTAATAACATTCAAAACCAATGTTGTGTTGCTGTTGTTCCAAATAATTCAGTTTCATTTTCAACTTTTTAACGTCAGCTGATAGTAAATTATTCTCGGTTTTTAATTGATCGATTGAGGCCAATGCCTTTTCCAACAAATTAAGTTTGTCTTTCAATTTTTTATTGTTATCAATTACCCATGTTTTTAATTGTTAAAGTTCTTTGAGAACTTTCCACACTAATTGATGTTCGATGTTTATGTAATAATAAAAATATTTGCAATACTATCAAATTAAGACAAAAACGCACTAATATGGACAAAAAATAGTTCTCCATAGATTACAGGGCTTGCTTGTCTTAAGATGCCAGTCAAGTTTCATTTCCTGACTGTAGGTCATATTCCGTGTATCTGTATGCCCTATAAACTACAGCTGTTCAAGGCCATAGTTCCATTTCAGTGTATTTCATGAAGTAACATTTGTGGTTGATTATAAACTAGTCAGTCCTCAATTTACTCTTCAGCACAATAATGCTCCCATACATAAGAAATTATACAAAAATCTTGAATATAATTATTTGTCTTTGCCAGCAGGGCAGGGTTTCGATTTAAACTTGCGGAGGTTTAACTTAAAATGGAAGATATTCATGATCTAAAAAGACCAAAAATTTGTAGTAGGGTGTGTAACAGCTGTAGTCTCAAGTTTTGATTAAACCGAGAATACAACTGCTGCAGACTTCCTCTCGGTTGTTCCAGTGCAGCTTTTTCAGCCGGCTAGCGTGCAGTGGCTGGGGGAGTTCTTTTCTGGGCCAAGAGGAAGCTAGTAAATGCTGCTATATACCGGGTTACGCCGAACTGAGTAGCAGTTGAGACCATGAACGAATTGCTTAAGAACTTATAATAATCTATTTAGCCAGACATACTATTTATCTGACAAACTACTATAAAACCAAATATTTTGAGAAAGATGGGATTGTATATGAAAAAGAAAAGAAAATATAACATAAAATTACTGTCACGGACGTTGCTTAATTGATAATCCCCGATTAACGGTCAGAGAAAAATTGTGCAAAAAAAAATCAATATGTACAATAATAAGGGAGAATTGAATATTAAAAACTAAATAAAGAAGAATAAAACGAAATCCAGTTAATGAATAAGTTATAAAAATAATGACGAAAAATCGAAACCGAGAAAAAAAAATGAAATGTAATCGGTATACTTGCTGAAACTCCTTAATACCACTGATATACTGCCATGAAAAACAAATTTTAGCGTCCTCTGTTACGATTTGTATAATCCGGTTGATAAAGGTGAGATGAAGATAGTTCAGCTCCTCGTTATTATCGGTGGTCCAAAACATAAAAAAATAATAGTCCTGTTTAGTATCCAGGCAACAATACCGTACTTCGATTAATATTTAAGGTGTCTTTACATACCTTGTAACTTGGTGCATATGTTAGCACCAAGTTGTCCAAATTATTTCAGCACAAAATGTTGATAATCGCTGTTCAAATTATAATTGCTCGTACCATAAATTTTAAAAAGAAGAATCCATTCAAGAATTGTTCACCAAAACAATAAAACAAAATGATGCCCCTCGAATCACCGCAACGCAACGTTCCAACAAAAAAACTGCTTACGGTTACACTCACAATGGATCGAATCACCACGATAAATTATTTATTAAGGTTTTTTTTTTGTTTTTCACTTAACTGGTTTACACAAAACATTTAAGGCCCAAAATAAAGTTTCTTTTTTTTTCTAAGACTACAAATTCAATGTAGTCATTCTAAATACAGACACTATCAATTTTATTTTTGGTTTATCAGCAGAAAATCAAATTATCCAATCATGAAATGCAATCACTGAAGTAAAAACATCACTTTCAATAACATAAAGTTTTATTCATTCATAAAGGTTTATTTAGAATTATATTAACAATAATTATTAAATTCAGTTTATACCACCATAAATTATTAAAATTAATCTTAAATGTCTAAAATTTTAACACAAAAAAACTCAAAAAGAAATATGTTTTTTTCTTCACAACAAATTTTCTCTGCTTCTTTTCTCGATCAAACCCAAAAATCCAATCCCATCTCATTCCGCTAACTCTACCATTACACCTCCCATTCCCCTCAAGTCAGCTTCTTTGTTTTTTTCTTTTCCGTTAAATATTTGGTTTTCAGTGCTGGGCAACCTATCGCCCAAAGAGATCACAATCATCGCGCGTGGTGAATAAAAATATGTAATCTAAAACTTCCGGTTTACCGGTTACAGGTGCCAAGAAAACCATGTTTGATAAGATTTTAGGTGATGTTAGCAACAAATTTTTGAACCACTTGCTAGATTTTATAGAGGCTAAACAAAAACTGACCATCTGTAATTACTTAACTGTAATTTCTCCTAGAGTTAAAATTGAAAATTGTTTGTTATAAAAATGTAAAGCAGGTTAATTAAATTTATTGAATTAAAATTAATGTTTTCAAAAAGTTTTATTATTTATATAATTTTTTAAGTTGTTTGCGTTCCGTTGCATCAAAAATTTAGCAGGTACAAATAATTTTGGTTAGGACTGTACATATGTATATAGTAAGTAGTAAGTAAGAAACTTGTTAAGCCAACTTATTAGGTCCAAAATACGTAATTTCAATAATAACACTGTTAATTTTTTTTTTGTTTTTTTTTTTTATTTTTATTTTTCATCGTTTTATTTTTATTTTGATTTGTATTTTTATTTTTCTTTATAATTTTTATTTTTATTTTATTTTTTATTTTATTTTAATTTTAATTTTTATTTTTATTTCTATTTCTATTTTTATTTTTATTTTTATTTTTATTTTTATTTTTATTTTTATTTTTATTTTTATTTTTATTTTTATTTTTATTTTTATTTTTATTTTTATTTTTATTTTTATTTTTATTTTTATTTTTATTTTTATTTTTATTTTTATTTTTATTTTTATTTTTATTTTTATTTTTATTTTTATTATTAATTTTATTTTTATTTTTATTTTTATTTTTGTTTTAATTTTAATTAATTTTTATTTTTATTTTTATTTTTAATTTTAATTTTATTTTTATTTTTATTTTTATTTTTATATTTATTTTTATTTTTATTTTTATTTTTATTTTTATTTTTATTTTTATTTTTATTTTTATTTTTATTATTATTTTTATTTTTATTTTTATTTTTATTTTTATTTTTATTTTAATTTTAATTTTAATTTTAATTTTAATTTTAATTTTAATTTTAATTTTAATTTTAATTTTAATTTTAATTTTAATTTTAATTTTAATTTTTATTTTTATTTTTATTTTTATTTTTATTTTTATTTTTATTTTTAATTTTAATTTTAATTTTAATTTTATTTTTATTTTTATTTTTATTTTTATTTTTATTTTTATTTTTATTTTTATTTTTATTTTTATTTTTATTTTTATTTTTATTTTTATTTTTAATTATTATTTTTATTTTTATTTTTATTTTTATTTTTATTTTTATTTTTATTTTTATTTTTATTTTTATTTTTATTTTTATTTTTATTTTTATTTTTATTTTTATTTTTATTTTTATTTCTATTTTTAATTTAATTTTTATTTTTATTTTTAATTTAATTTTTATTTTTATTTTTATTTTTATTTTTATTTTTATATTTATTTTTATTTTTAGTTACTTTAATTTTTATTTTTAATTTATTTTAATTTTTATTTTTTACAAAGATTTTAATGTGGTTTTCCTACGGAAGTGTTCTATCAATGAATATCTGAACTTCGTTGATCGAGGAGGCTTCAGAAAAATAATGCGATTCCTTTTTTGATAACAAAAGAGCCTATAAACATTTTCCAAGTCAAGAATAAGCTGTTCAATAGTATATGGCTTGTCATTTATGCAACCACCGATCAAATTGACAGTCATCAATGCCGTCTAGAATATACAAGCCATACTGCTAAAAGCAAAATTTTTTTTTTTTTTATTTCATCGACATAACCTAGATGGCAATTAACCTTTGAAAAATGAAAGAGTTGAGAGAAACAGAGAATAAAACATTTCAAAAATAAAAAAATTATTTAGTATTATCTCATGCGAACGAAAGGAAGGTATATAATATTTTTATCTCTGCTAATTTTCTGCATAATTTAAAACTAATAAAATTATTAATAAAATAATGATTTAAATATAAATAAATATTAACTAAAAGTGTAATATGAGTTGGAAAAATTTATATGAACTATTTTTTATTCATAATTTTAAATTCTGAAAAAACACGACGTACAACCTCCCTTTCTTGCGTTTGGATTAATACTAATTTATTATTTTTATTTTTCACATGTTTTAAATTTTAATCTCTTCGTTTTCAAGTTTTGTTCTCTTTCATTTTCCTAGCATTAATGCCATCTGCAGAAGATTAATGGAACTGTCGACATAAATTGAGTGACGTAGACAGTAGTATGGCTTGTATATTCTAGACGGCATTGCAGTCATCAAGCCTAAAGATGATATTTGCGAGTGTTGGAAAAGATTATTGATATACATACACGCTAAATAAAACGAACCAAAAAAGACTACCTTCTGCCATTTCGCCATTTAATTCAACTTTCTGACTTATTAGATAAATACGAACGGATTGGATTAATTGATGTTGAGGAAATTAATTTTGATGTTTAATTTTAATTTCAATTTCAATTTCCATTTGAATTTTAATATGTATATTGACATCTTGCGATTCAATTAAAAACACGCTGTGTCACAATAAAATATTTTATTTAATTTTAAAAACTTGGAGTTTATTTTAAATTCTTTCTTTATTTTTGTGAATTTTTTATTTTTTACAAAACAACTAGTTTCGAGCAGATCTGCTCATCATCAGGTTACTTTAAAACTAAACATGAATTATAAAGTTTAAAATTTGGACCAAATATTTTCGTCTGCATAAATCTTAATTTAAATTTTATTTGAATTTTAATTTTGATTTTGATTTAAATTTAATTTTAATCTTCTAGCAAATATTGAGAACAGAATATGTAATGAATTATGGATAACAACAATGCTGAATGCTGATTGGTTTTAAAGTTTAGTATAATCATTGGTTACGTATAATAAGATAATATTATTAACATTTCTGCCGCTACGTTTGGTTAATGTCTCCACTAGTCACTTAAATAGAGAAGAACATGATTGATAGTGGAATTCTTTTTCTAGCAACATTCAAACTATAAAATTTAATTCGTATTGCCTTTTAAAAAATGATTGACATTGACAAACAGTTTCCTTTTGATATTATTGTTTTGAACATTTTTATTTTGTTAGGCATACTGCATAAGTGTTTGTTTATTTAGTCTCTTCTTCGTCCTTGTAAAAGATGAAACACAAAATTAAAATTGTTATTGTGTTTCGTAGTGTTAATATCTATTATATATTTAATCAATGGTATAACTAACCCAAAGAGATGAGAGTGACAGAGGCGATGAGGTTTGATGGTTTACTGACTTACCCCAATTATCTCAATAAGCATAAATTTCAATATCGAATATTACAAGACTGGGCATAGGGAACGTTGATGCCAAAATTCTCTTCGGCGGTTCTTTAGTTTGCTGTCTCTTAATTTGGTACCCAAAAGCACATTGATATTGATTGAATATGGATGCAACTAAATGAAAATGGTGATACTAAACTGGATTTCTCTGTGAACCATAGGTTGGTAGTTTATACTGTATTTTATAAATATTGCCGTTATATCTAAAGAAATAAAGAATTGTTAGAGGTAAATAAATTAATAATAAAGTGTATTTGAAATGTGATAATTAATGCTTAGAATTATCACCATTAAAATTGCCTATTCACATAAAGTGTTAAAATTCTAAAAATATATTTTTTTTTTTCCGTTTAAATTATTACAGTCAACGTTTATGCAAATTACTTATTAATTCAAAATGCTAACTCATTTCAAATTATGGCACGCAAATAAGTAGTGTATTGTGATGAAATTTTGTGGAAACTAAGGTCAATAGAGTCCCAGTGAAACGTAATATGTTGTATGTTGTAAGATTAAAATGAATTATTCCGGATACAAAAATTAAGAAGGCCTTTAGCCTGTGATTACCAAATTCCTAATATTGGACCACGAGGGCAAACAAATCGAGGAAAATTTCTTTCCCGGCTTTTCCGATAAAGAGATGGTCAGATCATTTTTTATTAAGTAGGAAATAATCTTTCCGATTGGTATCCGAGGTTTCCTTCAAATTGATCCTTCTGGAAGTAATACGCTTTTTGTGTAAAATATATGCATTATTTTGAGGGGAGTAAATTAGAGTTGGTCTATGGGAAACTCTATTTTTCTGCAACAATTCGTAGAAAAACTTCAATGTGAACTATTTGAGAATAAAATTCCAGAACCTTTTAATGTTTTTGATTAAGTCATTGTAGCTAGTTTCCAAAAAGTAGTACTTGTAAGGTTAATATGTTTCGCTTTACAATTTTGAGATGGCAGAATAGTTTGAATAACTCTAATTATAGAAACGTTTTCTTTATATTTCTCTCAATATATTTAACACTACCTAAGATTGGAAAAGTCGCATAATCATTAGCGTAAATATCCATTTTAGACAATAGGTAGTTCGGTAGTTACTTAGGTTTACTTTAATTCTCTTTTGGCCAATATTAGAAAACACCAGCTCAAAAATTCTATCACTAGTATTATTGGCAAGATTGTGCTGTCTTGGTTCTGTAAGCATTATTATTTCCAAGAAGAGATTCGCACTTTGGCCAAAAGAAAATGTTGGTGGAATGTTATCAGAATTTATATTCCAATGAATATTAGGGCAGTTGAAGTGACCACATATTACAAATTGACAGTCATGAGGAGATACAATTATAGGTAGAATTGAAGGAAAATATATTAAATATATTATTAAAAATTTACCATCTTCCGTTTTCGCACGGATCCAAATTGATATTCACAAAAATATCATCAATAATTTCCAACTCGGAAACTGACCGTAACAGCGAGATAACAGACTATCATCAACCTAATAAAGAACAAAATTATATTTTAATTAGAAAGAATTTTTTAACATGTCTAAACCTGCTGATGCGGTAACCTGAACAGTTTCTCGAGTTTCATCTTTCTTAGCAAAAATCATTAGATGTCCAAATAAATTTAAAATTAAATTGTTCGGATTTTAATAAATGTTTTGGTCTCAGTTATCACTAGACAAGATACGAAATTTATTGGCACTTTACAAATTATTATAAATGTATTCTTATTATAATAACTATATAAAAATAACAAGGCGAGTAAATTACACTGTGTAATTTACACAGTTTTTTTTGACAAAATTTTTTTTTATTGTTAATAAACCTTTGTTCATAATGTAGCAAATTTAATTGCAAGTTTTTTCTTATTTTTTTGTGGTGCATTTTTGTTCTTTTAGTTTACCTTCGTTGGCAGAATATGAGTGAATAGTTTCTTTTAACATTTCATTGGTGTCGATGTGCAGTGTATGGGCGGGAAGTGAACCAAACATGTTTTTTTAAATTTTTAAATAACTATGAGGAAGTCCGCAACAGGTTTCCGGTTCATTATTTTAATGTGGTCAGGAGACTGTTACAGATATGCGATGAAATGCCATTCTCGTTTAAATTTAGATGAAGTTCTGAAATATGGCCTATTAGGATGAAACTTGGATATTTCTTTATTTTGATCATTTTTGATAAAATTTGGCTATTTGTTTACCGATTTTCAAAACGGGACTAACTAATAAATATACAAACAAATTAAAATCTTTTAATTGGTATCAAAATTATTTTATTTCTCTTATTAGCCTAATCGTATTAGTTCCAGAAAACAAAAATGTTTATTTGAGTTAAGGTTCGAGCCTTTTCGATTTTTTTTAAACATTTGACTCAACTTATGTACCATCTAAAATATCGCACGAGTTATTTGTATCATAAATATATGCAGTATCATTAGCAACCAGTACAGGATGTCGTTAAAGATCAGTATTCAAAATGGAGTTTATATATGTATATTAAAAAACGGGTTTGTCAATGAACCGACCCCTGGGCTGCAACAACCGTCACAGGTCACTATAAATATTATTAATTTTTACCAATTGCGATCTATAGCGAAAACTATTCTCCTAATTCCAGCATTCCAAAATTTACCAAACAAAATTGAATGACTGGCAGTATCAACAGTTTTCGTAATACCTATATATGTAGGCCTGAAACTTTATTATTATTATTTAAACCTTCATATACTTTATATAAAAATTATAACAAAGCGTCATTGTTATTTAACTTTTCTCTAAATAGTTCAGTTAATGGAGGGAGAAAAAAAGGCCAACCTATAGATTATTAGTTGCCATTTTTATTTGCTTGTTGATGAGTGGCATTTAACACCCCCTTAAAAATTAGCCCGAGTTTGCTTAAAAATATTGTGTGACAGGGGGAGAAAATGGCCCAAAAAGACCCTAAAAATCGGGTTTCCGCGAATATCTCCCAAAATATGGCAGTTAGATTGACGTTTTTCATTTCCCGAAAAAAGCGGAAGTTGTATCGCTTCCCGAAATCGCATGGAGAAATAAAATATTGTCTCTAACGAAGGGCGGTGCATCCAAGCTCTTGGAGGCTTCAAAAAATAAATTGTTTGATGTTTTGGGGTCAGGGCTGTTATCAGTACAAGGATGTCAATATCCTCTGCCACTACTACAACCGGCGGGCCGTTGGCAGCATATTTCTGCAACGCCGTATGTACGACCAACGAGTCTGCATCGCCTACTGCTTGTCTAACGGAAATGCCATTCTCTTCCAGAACACCCTTCAAATACTGAATGAAGCGAATTTTATTGTTATTATTGGACAAAAACTTTTCCTTTGGAAATGGTAAAACCATGTTAGGCTCGAACCTTATGTCAGGGCATGACATGTTATTGGCACGTCGCAAACGTTCTGACCCTTTTATACTATCGCGATTGCATTCGTAGCCATCGAAAACCACTGTGACTTCCCGGGAATAATTATCTCTTAAATGTTTTATATATTTGCCGAAAATATCAACAAATAATTTCTTTCCCGTCCAGGGATTCCCCCGTCGACAACGTGAATACATTTAGTCTTGTCAATGTTCGCGGTTTCTGGTGAGAATATCTTTATTAGAGCCGATTTAGCGGTTTTCCGTAACATGCCATTGTCAAATATGCTCATTGGAAATGGAGCTAGTTCATAATCGAAATGGTTTTCTAGGTTATTGGGTGACTTTTCTTGGGTCAGGCAAATTCTCTGGAAAATAAACAAGGGATCTACTGTTATAATTTCATCCTGAACTTTTATCGAAGACGTTTTATTTATAAGAGGACTACGCGATACTTGCGTGTAAATGAAATAGCATGAAACCTCTTGCCTTGCACTTGATTGAGTATACTATTTGTTCCAACCGCAAAAGCTTCGTGACAATTAACTTCTTTCCCAGCAACCAGCCCGGTGGACAAGGAAATAAGTTCTTCTGTATGTGGGAACGGGTTGCGTATTTCAATCCACCCCTATAACTTAGCCAAGTCTTCGTAATCGCGATCTATCCGGCTGTCTCGGGCATCTACATGCTGGTCACTGGAGTTAAAACGGACCCCGCAAAACTCCTCCATTTGATTACAAATATGTATCCACCATGAAAGGAAGGGATGCGATGAACTTGGTAGTGGCACTCGTATTGAATCCACGGTTAACTAATCCGCCGCTAACTTTAACCATCCTCATGAAGTCTTGTTCAATCGTCATGTCAGTCAAGTTACCCGACCAAAATTTGTCTGTACGCCTGATTGTGTTAAACCCATTTCGAACAAAATTTTGATATTCAACTAGTCGTCCATTATTTTCACGATAACCTTGACTTTCGTAAAGTTTCTCCATGTTTTCGAGGTAGTTTCTCATGTCCTGTACATACAAATGCGCCGACCGTGCGTAGTTGAAATGACCGGCCGCATGGAAATAGGGAAGCATTTGCTCGATACATTTCAACTGAGAAATCAACTCGCCCATTTTTTCGGATTTAAGAAAACACTTTGCTATTTGAAACCCAATGCTGCCGAGATACGACAGAAGCAAATGAAATCCACCCAGTCTAGTAATAATCCTAGAAATGGCATTACCAGCACCCGAACCTTTAACAATTTCAGTTGCTTTCTGGTAGAGTGGCTGGTCGAATGTAACGAAGCAGGTATGAAGACCCAATTCTTTGGATTTTTCTGCAGCATATGTCAGGGCGGTGAAAATTGTGTCGTTGTCACTTGGCGGATGATTAACAAACGGCAAGCAGATAACTTTACTCCGTTGATAAGGCATATTTTGGGTTAATTTCCCCACGAACCCGGTTCACCCTGAAGTCTTCCAAACCTTAGCTCTACCATATATCCACAAGAAATCCGTATTATCAATATTGGCAATACTAAAATCCGTAATATCAAGGACTGCGGCAATTCTATTTTTGTACCCGACCTCGTTGCCCACGTCTTAAGTTCTCAAGCTTATGTTATGCTCATCGATGACTTTCTTATCGACATTGCCAATATCGCGTAATAAGAGCTGCTTGGTCTCGTAACAATCTTCTGGTGTGACAACTAGAATTCCTCCCATTCTATGAAAGGTATTTTTTCCGTCAATCGTATTTGTGTTAAAGTCGCAATTGTCAAAAATGAATTGAGCAAAGGAACCTTTCTTGATTTTTGGGGGCCGAGCGTACATTATACTATTTTGATACTTCATCACCTCCGAATAAGACATGCAATTTCCCAATTGAAAAAGGATATCGATAAGATTTCGAGAACCAAATTTTCGGAAAAGCATTACATCCAAACCGACCTGCAAGTGCGACAAAAAAACCTCGATCGAGCTGTCACCATTATTGCGTGACTGATGCTAGTGCATTTTCGTTTTAGAGAAGCGAGATCTTTGTTTTTATCGGTCAAAACAATCTTATTAATTAAATACTGTAACTTATCTGGGACACTATCATCCACTTCGGCCAGGAGGCAGTCACTTGGAGGATACATGGCTCTATTACGGGGAAATGACAGCATGTGGCGCCGAATAATTGCTGCCGCTTGGTCGAGAATTTTCGTCTCTTCATCCTCGCTGTTAAGTCCATTATGGTTCCATTCTTCCCTCATAACTTCATAATCTTTATCCTTGAAGTACATGATTGTTCCACTACCATTCTCAGAACAAAAACCTATCCGGTCCTCGCCGAATTCGTCTTTCAAGCATGCAATCAGGGTTGCACGAATCATAGCAGGATCACCTGTTAAGAAATAATTCGAAGCTATTATATTCAATACTTCTAATCAACATATGGTTATGAACCAAGTATTGTTTCTACGTTGAAAGTTTCTATGGCTGAAACGGCCCTGAAAAGGGCCGGTTTTTTGGAATCTTAGTGTTTCTTGAAACACTCACCCGAAACTTCAAGCAAATCAGCTAGGCGGTACAGTTTTTTTTAGTTTCCTCAATATACTTCAGAACTCTGCCCATTTGGACCAGAATATGTTCATCCTTGGGACGTACAGGCTTTGAAAGGACGGGTGGAGGTTTGAAAAACTTTGACTGACATTTTTTGTGGTATCTTGCTTCGGCACTCACAAGATCCATTGTTGAAATTCTATCCAATAATGTTTTACAGATTTCGTCCTGGATTCGAGTTTTCATTTCTGTCATAAGCCGTGTCTGAAATTCTGTTTTTTTAATTACGACAAAAGGGTCCCCTGAACGTTTTTTTATTTTGTTATGTTCCCCGGAAGCTGGCAAGTCACAGAACATACAATTGGCCCTGAAATCAAACCCATCACTCCTGCGCTCCTTTTTCGTCTTGGGGCTGCTCAAATGGTCAAATCTTTTGGTCTCGTCACTGACGAAATCGTGGCATTGGAAACTGTCATTCCGTTTGAGAATATAGCGTCTCGTGCACACTTCGTGCATTTGCAAAGACGACTGTTTTTCCAAAAATAAATGATGATTATCCTTCCTTTCCTTGCTACTAATAATCAAATTTTCTAAGCCCCGAGTTACGGTGACGGCATCATCCCCAGAAACATCTTCCTTACAAGGAAACACACCGGTATAGCGGAGTTAACCTCCATTTTTCTATAACAAGAAAAGTAGACCAAGATTTGTCCTTGAATAAAAACAACATAAACAAATGCTCACCTTTTGCTCCAATTTGACAAGATTTGAATCTTCACTTTCTATATTTTTGGTTGGTGGTGTAAGTTAATTTAAACGAAAAACCTCAAAATTTGTTCAATATTCTTGACTTTTATCACTCTTTTTTTCTATTATTGACTATAATATTTATCAAAATAATGAAAGAAAACCAACGCATTTAATATCTCCAAACATTAACCAACAAAATACTACTGCGGTCGCATGGATTGTAGCAGACGACACGAGCGCCGCATAGAGCACACACGCGACGAACGACGGAAAAAATGAAAGTAATGAAGTTATAGCATTACATTTAGAGACTCGGGTTTTTCCCCAAGTATAAATGAGATGACTTTATATACATTGATGGAAAGGTGAGAATTCAACCTTTACACTAGTCAAGGTGTTAAAATGTCAGAAATAAAGGGCAGGGAGAAAAATGTCATGAAAAGAAAAAGTGCGCTTTTTCCTTGGGCAGGCGTTTTTCAAATTTCTTGGAAAATCGCCGATTTTGTAAAAAAAAATAATTGCACAGCCGAAAAGTAGACGTTCTTAGCTTTCAAATGATATGTCATAAAGACCAATCCGATCATGTATGAATTTTTAATTGGTGGTTGTTTACAAAATTTCCTCACACTCCAAAAACAGCAAAAAATTGGGATTCAACAAACAAAGTTCTAATCAAAATGCAAGAAAATTAGATTATACAAATTTCACAGATGACAAAGTACCTTCTGAGGACCCATAATCAAGGAAATTTGGAGCAAATTAGTGCAATACAAAAAAAATAGGAACAAATTCAGGTGAGGACTAAAAATGCATGGAAAAACAATATTTGACCCCTTTTTTCGATATGGCCAAGGATTAACAACGTGACTCGAGTCACCGGATATGGTAGCTGTAGATTTCTCCTTCCAGAAGAACTTTGAATAATGACAAAATTCGCATTTTTAACAAAGTTATTGAATAATTTATCCGCCCGCTCATGTGTAAATGTACTGACTGTGCTCTCCGGCATACAACTCAGAAACTCGATATTCTGGGTGCGCTTGGGCCCGTTTATCTCGAAAACGGTCAAATTTTCGAGAAAAATGATAAGGACTGGTTTTGTAGGTAAGAAACTGGTCTTCAATTTTTATCTGAACCGAAAATCTCTAACTGCCATACTTTGGGAGATATTCGCGGAAAACCCATTTATCGGGTCCTTTGGGGGCCATTTTCTCCCCCTGCTGCACAATATGCCATTCATCAACTAGCAAAAGCAAATAAAAGTGGCAGCTAGTAACTTTCAGGTTCGACCCTTCATTTACTGAACTAAAAGCCAATATTGAGCAATTTTGAAAAATTATTCATTAGAGGCAAAAATCTCGTAAATTTCATGCCATTTGGAAATTTGTAAATTAATTTTAATCAAAAGTCAGGTTTGTAAAAATTACTATTTCAACTGAAATACTTTTGTAACACTCTTCCGTGCTAACAAGCGAATGTGACAAGAAAACGAAATTTCGTTAGCAGCAAAATCAAATACAGACCCTAAAATTATCAACATACCCAATCCACAATTTTAAATACGTTCAATTTATCAATAATAAAAATTCTAATCCTTGAGAGACAATTTTTTGTACTAAAATTAGATATTCACTTAGAATCTCGATTACGTATTTTCCCATTCTCATGGTAAATATAAAAAAGTGAAACAAAAAAAAAAAAAACAAAAAAATTAAAAATCTCCAGACGTTTGTCAGTCGTAAAATTTATTCCTTTTTGTGTTTTTTCATCCCACCGAATGAGATTTACGGATTTTGAATTATATAGACACCGCCATATTCTTATTATGCAAAAAAAAAAGTTCAACAATAAACATAGATAAAGCTTTTGGTTAAGGATTCAAACAATTTTTTTTTGTTTTGCTACAAAAGTGATTTATTTATTTGTATTTTGTACATTTTACGTCGTACACAAAACAAAAACGGATAGACAGAAGCAAAATTGAACTTTAAAAGGCAATCCATATAAATCTATAGAAAGGAAAAAATTAATTTGAAATTGTAACTTTAATCAAGTAGAAAAATACCTTTGCGATGGTGAGGAAAATGTAAAAAAAGCCTGTACACATTAAATATCGGCAATATTCATGCTGTTTTCGATGTTTAACATAATCCATAAATTTGTTCGAGAATAAAAGAAAAACATGTATATAAATACTGTTCTATAAAATTGAAATAATTTAAAAGTTGATTGTACTCGTAGCTTGAACGTTAAGTGCCACCCATAAAATTAAAATAAAATTAATTTCAACCCCCCACTAAATAGTAATAGCGCATGTAGGAGCAATAATAAAATACAAAAAGCAATATTCTTGTTCGTCTTTCCAAGTATTGTACATATGTACACTATACAAAACGAAACAACTAACTCATCAAAAACTATTCAAAACTCTACATTAAATAAAAAATAAAATCTACAACATTTATTGTAAATGTTAAATTTACATGAAAAATCATTATTATCATAACATTAAAAATAAAATAAAAAATAAAAACTTTAAGTCTGGGCAACAACAGTACATACCAACAATATACAAACAAAATAAAAATTATAGATTAAAATAAAAGTTAGAGCCAGAGGAAATTCATATAATTTTCATGGAAAAACTTGTGTGTGCCAAAACTATAGTACGTACATATACTATGATTACATACCAAGCAAAGTTTATTGTTTGTAAAACACCACTATGTAACAACCACATTGTAACAAGTGCTTTTACCACACTCATGCACGTACACATATGAATATGAGCTTAATAAAAAAAAGAGATTTCCACTTTAAGATACTTGGATGGATATATGTATGTAAAAGTTTAGTTTATAAAAAATATTTGGAAATATAAAAATAATCGAACTTCGTTTTTACAGAATTTCCAAGTATAATGAAGCGAACGTTGTGGTACATTTATGGTTTTGGTAGTAGAACGTACGAGTATATGCAACTAATATAACCAAAAAGTAAATAAATTGTATGTTCATCGAATTTTATCGAACCATATCCTCCAAAAATAACAATAAAATGCCTTTCGAATTTTCAAATCACCACACCAAAAAAAAATAATAATAGTAGTAAATAAATAAATGCCCGCCATTACATTTTGAAATAGTATAAATTATTTTATATTTCCACAACAACATTTTATTATAATCCATCGACTTCCTGCATAATATATAGGAACAGCAGAAAAAAAAAATAGCAAAACAACCAAAAACATTTAGCAATTTTCATTTAAATAGGTCAACCAAATTTCGTGACAAACAACAATCAAATCATGAACTCGGGATATAAGACAGTTTATTTTCGTTCAAACCTATAGCAAGTAAAATAAAAACGTAAATTTATATGGTAGTACTATAGATATAGGCACGAGTATATACATGCACAAATATGTAAAACCCGAATGTAATTTAACGTTATATATCCGGACGTTATGCGGGTGAAAATAAATTCCATACAAAAATTGCAAAGCAGAATACAAAAAAAAAACGATTCTTCGATTTTTCATCCATCTAACTCTTTACATAGTTATATATGGTAGATATGTATGCGCGAAATGAGGGAACTCATGAAAAAGTGTGCAACCAACCAGCACCATAAACAGGGTAAAGCTTTTAAAAAAATATAAGGGAAGAAATGCTAAAATTATTTATGTACGAGTAAAGACGCCCGAATCATCGCTACTAAGTTATTATACATTCACGTATTCAATCAATAAAGTGGTTCTTTATCATGAAAAATATTGTATACATTTTTTTCGAGAGTCAAATAAAGCAAACGCCACAAAATATGGAATGTTTATTTGGGAAGATTTTTATATTTTAATTTTTTGGTATAAATCCCACATTTGCCCAGTTCCTTTTTTCAATCTTGCCGCCTAAACTCAAATCAACATTATAACCCTATTTTTTTTTGTCTTCCTCACCCAACAGTACTAGAGTACGCATGGCCATTGAATTAGCAACTTTTATAAAACTTAGTTTTTCGGGGAACTCAATATCGTAGCATCAATTTATTTGATTATTGACCGGAGAGTTCCCCGGCCAATCTAATAGAGGTATATTTTTGGAACACAAATAGTTTTTAACTGACTTGGCGGTGTGACAAGGATCTCCATCCTTCTAAAAGATATTCCTTTGCCGACGGCAAAATAATTGGAGCAATTTTGGTAAAAAAGCGTTATTTATGATCTGAATATATTTATCAGCATTCATAATGACATCTACTAAATGAAGAGGCCCACCAGGACCTTTTGCGGTGATACACCCCCAAACCATGACAGATGTTGGATGTTTAACCTTTTGTACAACACAGTATTCATTGAAACGATCATGTGAGCAGCGTTTAACAAAAATATTTCTCTCGGCAATAATTTGGACCGAAGATTCATCCGAGAAACCAATCTGAAAATTTGGCCGTTTAACATGAAATTCTCAAAGCTATGTAAAATATCAAATAATGTCGGCTATTTTTTTTTGGAATATTCTCGCAAATAATTTCACAAATCATCAAAACACTAGACAGGTGGGACGTCAATTATGTATTTGAGTAGTTTAAATCTACAAATCGTCCGATGAAAACAGATATTCAGGAAGCATTTTTTGTCGGCAGCAAATTAACCAAATTATATAGTACGAAAACTCTGTAATAATCTTGGATAATCTAAACAAAAAATCGAAACAGTTCGGAAATCGCAAGAAAATTTAGAAATAGTCTTGAAGTTTAAACCTATAAGGAAATTTGATTTTTTCTATTCATTTCAATTTTAGTAAATTCTGAAAATTTTAAGAAATTTTGTTAATTTAGTTAATGAAAATAAAGGGCTGAAACCTCACGAGGTGATTAGAACTTTGGTCCGGAAAATTAATTCAACCCAGAAATCAATCAATTAATGAACGATTTAACTGAACCATCACCTCAACCTCCTCCTCAATTTACAACTCAACCTCCAACTCAATCTTAGTATAATCCTGAACCGCAATCACTAAATCAACCGACAATCAAACTCTCAAGCCAATCACCAATTCAAAATGAAAATTACATGTGTCAATGAACTCATCTAAATCCTAACTGAACCTCAAAAAACTGCTGACTCCTGCTCCACTCAATCCCAATTCAACTCCAACTAAACCGCGGCTCAGTTGCAGTCCAACTCCAACTCAATCTTAACTCGACCGGAAACCTATTCCGTAAATCAACCCCAAACTCACACACACCTCAACTCTCTCAGATCAAAACGGTCTTCTACTAAAGTATCCGCAGCTGAACTACTCACTAATGCTCTATTCAACCCGTAAATGGAATCCAACTCAACCTTACACTCAACCACAAACTCAATGCCCAATTCAATCCTCTAACCAGCATATGTAACTAAAAAAAAAAGGTGAAAGTGGAATAAAACTATGTGGATTTGGGTCAATTCCTATGGCCGACCTGATCCTCTTAACCTAAGCTTCGAAAAAGGATTCCAACTGTCCGCTTTTCGTTGGTCAATAGGAACAAATCAGCAAAACTTCCAAATCGGACAAGCCGTTCTCAAGATACCATGGGTACAGACAGACAGACGGAGGGACATTTTTTTTGCTTTTTCGGATTCAGGAACTTTCATTATGTCGGAAAAATTTTTTTGGTTCAACAAACTTTTTACTTTTTACTTTTTACTTTTTACTTTTTACTTTTTACTTTTTACTTTTTACTTATTACTTATTCTTTTTACTTTTTACTTTTTACTTTTTACTTTTTACTTTTGACTTTTTACTTTTTACTTTTTACTTTTTACTTTTTACTTTTTACTTTTTACTTTTTACTTTTTACTTTTTATTTTTTACTTTTTACTTTTTACTTTTTACTTTTTACTTTTTACTTTTTACTTTTTACTTTTTACTTTTTACTTTTTACTTTTTACTTTTTACTTTTTACTTTTTACTTTTTACTTTTTACTTTTTACTTTTTACTTTTTACTTTTTACTTTTTACTTTTTACTTTTTACTTTTTACTTTTTACTTTTTACTTTTTACTTTTTACTTTTTACTTTTTACTTTTTACTTTTTACTTTTTACTTTTTACTTTTTACTTTTTACTTTTTACTTTTTACTTTTTACTTTTTACTTTTTACTTTTTACTTTTTACTTTTTACTTTTTACTTTTTACTTTTTACTTTTTACTTTTTACTTTTTACTTTTTACTTTTTACTTTTTACTTTTTACTTTTTACTTTTTACTTTTTACTTTTTACTTTTTACTTTTTACTTTTTACTTTTTACTTTTTACTTTTTACTTTTTACTTTTTACTTTTTACTTTTTACTTTTTACTTTTTACTTTTTACTTTTTACTTTTTACTTTTTACTTTTTACTTTTTACTTTTTACTTTTTACTTTTTACTTTTTACTTTTTACTTTTTACTTTTTACTTTTTACTTTTTACTTTTTACTTTTTACTTTTTACTTTTTACTTTTTACTTTTTACTTTTTACTTTCTACTTTCTACTTTTTACTTTTTACTTTTTACTTTTTACTTTTTACTTTTTACTTTTTACTTTTTACTTTTTACTTTTTACTTTTTACTTTTTACTTTTTACTTTTTACTTTTTACTTTTTACTTTTTACTTTTTACTTTTTACTTTTTACTTTTTACTTTTTACTTTTTACTTTTTACTTTTTACTTTTTACTTTTTACTTTTTACTTTTTACTTTTTACTTTTTACTTTTTACTTTTTACTTTTTACTTTTTACTTTTTACTTTTTACTTTTTACTTTTTACTTTTTACTTTTTACTTTTTACTTTTTACTTTTTACTTTTTACTTTTTACTTTTTACTTTTTACTTTTTACTTTTTACTTTTTACTTTTTACTTTTTACTTTTTACTTTTTACTTTTTACTTTTTACTTTTTACTTTTTACTTTTTACTTTTTACTTTTTACTTTTTACTTTTTACTTTTACTTTTTACTTTTTACTTTTTACTTTTTACTTTTTACTTTTTACTTTTTACTTTTTACTTTTTACTTTTTACTTTTTATTTTTGAGAATTGATTTTTGATTTTTTATTTTTTATTTTTACTTTTTATTTTTTATTTTTTATTTTTTGTTTTTATTTTGTATTTTTTATTTTTTATTTTTTATTTTTTATGTTTTATTTTTTATTTTTTTATTTTTAACTAATCGCAATCTTATGTTTTGTTGATTCATCGGCTTCAGTGATAAGTAGTTGGTGTTTACACTTTTCTTGACCATTTGGGTCTAGAATAAATGTGATTGCAGAGAAAGAGCAATGTGCAAATTCGATTTTCGAATCGATGTTGATTATACGTAAATGCAACAAGTCAATTGAGGTATTCCGCAGGAGTGAAAATCAATAAAAAAAAATTTGTTGAAATCTTTTCCGAGAAAATATAAAACTTTTCTAAGAAATAATTTGCGACGGTAAACCCACCTTGCAAATTCCAACAATTATTTCACACGTATCTTTAAGACAAAATTAATACGCTACCGTCTAACATAGAATTTAAATTTCTACATTAGGTTGCCGAATTATTAGGGAAACATCGACGATGTATTTTGTTCCAGAGATTTTACATTTATTTTATTTGGCATATGTTACCAGTTGAACAGATATTTGTATAGAGAAAAATAATTTTACAAGTTTAGTTTTTGACAAATTGTCATTTATGGGAGGCTAATTTTTACATATCTTCTTTGTTCAACTATCACATTTTTTGTTCGACCTAGTTTTCTTATTTATTGATTGTGTCTTATAGAAAATTGTTATCTTATAATATTATTCTGCTGACAGAGTCTGGCTAAGAATTAACTGAAATGAGTTACGTAATGGATGAAGGGTCCAGGCATAATACTGATAAAATAATAAATAATAATAAATAAATTACAAAAAGATAGGTCGAAAAAAAATCTTGGGGTACGGTGGCACGCTCTTTAAAATCAAAATTTTTCAAAAATAAAGATTGGATTTTTTTTAGGCCATCCCTTACATTCTAGGAAAGAAGGTAAAATTGCATAAAATTATTGTTTCAAATATTTTGCCTAGTCTCAAGCTTTCCCTGGGTTCGGTTCGAAAGTTTTCCTTAAGCTATGTACTGTATTTCATCATACAAATTGATTAGTTTTTTGTAAACAATATAAATGTTTGACTAAAACAGAATAAAGCATATTAACTGCCAAAGGAAAATTCTATCCTTTTACTTGTAAAATTTTAAAGCTTCTAGTAAAAGTTTGCAATTTAATATAATAAATGTGTTAATAGCATATACATACACATGCAGTACTCCTAATGCTAGAAGGAGGACAATTACAGGAGTCTAACTATGAAATTCGACGCTATTTTCGACGGTTATCGTTTTGTATTATAAAGTACAAGAAGAAAAAAAGGATACTATTGTTTTATTTTTTCCTTTTGTACCTTCTAATACAAAACGATAATCGTCGAAAATAGTCATCGAATTAGATAGTAAGGCCCCAGGTGGAGAACGAACACAATTGCTAAGTGAAAACGGATTATTTGATAAAATTTTAATTAAAAAATCGTACGTTTCTAAAACACTTTATGTAACATTATTCATAATTGACATATCTTTAAAAATATTATTACACACATCCAGCTTTAAATGTTGCGCCATTAATTAAATTAGCCTGCGATGGAATGAGAAATTCAAAAAGCATTCCTATTTCCTACCATCATCCATAGAGTGACTCTTATATATCATCAAATCCTACACACAATTAAAGCACAGAAAATAAAAACAACAAAATAATAAAAATTCGCTTTTACATAATTCTACAAAGAACACGATAGCATACATAACATTTTAATTAGTAAATATGTAGTATAACAATGACTTTCACAAATTATAACATAATCTCAAAAGCATCAAAAATAACAACGTTTGTTGGTGTGTCGTTTGTGTGCTTCAAATTTATTTTAATTCTTCCAGCGAGTTTATAAGGCAAATAAATAAAATAAAGCGCAAAAAATAGCTCAAACAATCAACATCGCCATCAAAAAGATGTGAACAAATCAAAGCTTTTCATTCAATTGAAATACATACACACGTAAGTCGTACATAGAGAACAGATTTATTCTTGCAAATGTTAACATTGTAATAAAGACAGATTTTTTTATATTTTTTGGATATGAGAAATCTACTAGTATAATATCTCCTTTTGTCTATTATCTTGTACATCCATACACCATTTGACATATGCTAGCGTGTTGTTCGCCCTAAATCGTTATAATAACATTTTACATACGTATGAATGTATTGTACAACATCTTTATTTCCTACTGTACCTTAAGAAAATTTCACAACGAGACATAATAAATTGTGCTTAGGCATAATATACACGAATATATAGAGAGAGAAAAACCTCTTTCTTTATACACACACACGTACAAAACAAAATAAACTAAAGTGATTCTTTAAATCCCAATCGTATAAATCTCAAGAAATTTTATGTTTTTCTTTTCTTTTTTATCTCATAAATTTCATTTTGTCATATACCTTACGTAAGGTAAGCATGCATAAAACTGAGCGCAAAAAAAAACTTGCTAAGTATATCGCCTCAATGTATGCAAATATATCACATAAATATGTATGTATGTGAAAAGTGGAACGGTACTTATTTATATGAAAGTTTTATTTATTAAAATTATCATTTTTATTACTTGTAAAAATTAAAATTTTTCGTATTTTTTTTTTTTTTTAATATTTTGTGATGTTAAATATTTATTTTAATAAATTAGTTTTTATAACGTATGCAACTCGTATGTGCACCATAATGTCAGGAAGGAAGATTAAATAATTATTGTCTTTCAGACAACATTCGTTTTGGATGTGTTAAAAACTTTCATGGGAAGTTTAGTACTTATGGCATACAAAAAAAAATTTGTTTTTAGATACTGTTAAATTTAGCCGAAAAAAGTCAATAATGCAGGTGGAGCTAATTCGGTTATCAGTCGATTCTTCAGCCGAAAGTTACATGTAAAACATCGAAGACTTTGGCAATTTTTTTTTGGAAAATTCTGGCAAATCCAAAAAAATATTTAAAATTAATATAAAAATAGCCTGTAGCATGTTATGCCTGGAGATGGATTACTTTGATGTGATATTTTGTCAATAGCTATCGCTATCGCTGCAAAAAAATCAATTTATATTTCTTGTGTGAAATCCTGTAAAGTTCAGACAAAAGTAAAAAGTCGATAATGCAGATTGTATTATCGCAGCATTGAAGTGGAAGTATTGAAGAGTTCTGTTAAATGTTATCATACGTGGAAAAACCTCGTTCCACTTAGTCGTGGAAAATTTCAAAAAATCGCGCCAGAACGAGCCAAAAAATATTAAAAAAGGCTCCGGTAGAAAAACTCGAAAAACTGCAGTTCAAGTTTCCCGTTCGATTCCCCTAACTTTCCCACAGGAAAATTGAACTGAATTTTTTCCATCGATAGCTAGTGACAAAAATACAATCAATGCTGTTGTTGCTGATTCAATCATCAGCTTTCATACAATACAGTCGTGTTTTTAAAATTTCGCTATATTTACTTTTATCAATTTATTGCATAGTTGTTATTGTAATTACCGTGGTTTATAATAATTTTTGCAATCGTGATCGTGTATCATTACACTTACATTAATGCGAAGAAGAAATCAAGCAAAGAATCCAAATGTTCTGTGGTTGTGTAATAATTGTTGGCGAGTATTACAAAAAATGGAGAGGCGGTTGTACAAAATTGTATTGCTCAACATTTTTTAAGATTGGAACAAGAAATAGCTTCTAATCGTAAAATTATTCAGGATTTTCTCCATGATATTGGTCATCGTGTATGTGTGGCACCTCTTCCAACTCAATCTTTGGATTCAACATTAACAAATTATAATTATAATGATTCAACGGTTACAATTAATAATGGCCAAGATCCGCCACCCGAACCTTCCAATGGCCCGCTATCTGGATCCGTTGAGTATGAAGTTGTAATTGGAACTGCTGCTGCCCACCCTGATTCATTAGAAACTATATCTGCTGTGATTCCTAAGAAATCAAAAGATTGAACCGAGACATAAAGATAGAGATTTTGTTTCGTATAAAATAGCCGTGGACGCCTCTATATTGGATAGTTTACTTTTACCGCCATCGTGGCCACTAAATATTCTTGTTAAGGAATATGAGTTTGGTCGTGGAATTTTTCGTCAACGAAACCTAGCCCGATTAAGGGATTAACTACTTGCACCACCTCGACTTAAAAACCTCGAGGAGATAAAACGCTAACTATTTATTATCATAATGTTGGTGGCATGTCATCTAAATCATCTAGATTTTTTAATCACGTTATTAGTACTGAATATGATATATACACAATTACGGAAACCTATTTTCATAAATCAATTATTGGTACTGAATTTTTTTGCTTAAATTTTATTGTGCATCGCTGCGACCGTTCATCTGTCAATTGTCTAAAATCATCAGGAGGAGGCGTTTTAATTGCAGTTAATAAAAGGATTACTAGCCAAATGTTACGAACTCCACCATCATTAAAATGTGTTGCGGTACAGTTGGAAATGATCGCCCAAACTATTGTGATCGTAACAATTTATATACCACCGTATGCTACTCTGGAGGTTTATACGTTTTTTTATTGAGTTTATTTCTAATTTAATGAGTGAATTTGATAATGATAGAACAAGCTTTATTATTAATGGTGATTTTAACCTACCAAATATTCACTGGGTTCCTGATGATGAGTATGGTTTTTTATTACCAACTAACGTAACTTCAGTGGTTGATCAATATTTTGTGGACTCTGTGTTTATTTGTGGGTTGAATCAAATTAATGGTGTAACAAATGATAGAAATAGAGTATAGAGAGAGTTAGAGATAGATTGAGTTTTTTCAAATTTTCAAGATAATATTTTTGTAACGGAGTGTTGTATACCATTTATGGATAATAGTGTTGATCATAGAGCTATAGAGATTTCATTTAAAAATTATTATGTTTCTGATATTCGTATATCTGAAGAAATTTCCTTTTATGATTTTAGAAATGGCAATGTTTCCGGTTTGAGTGAATTCTTAGCAAACCTGGATTGGTCTTTGATTTTCAATGATGTAGATGTTAATATTATTATGAAATTTTGTTCGCAGGTTTTAATGAATTTATTCCTAAAAAAGTATGAAGTCAGTGGCGAATTATCCACCTCATTTCACGAAAGAATTGATTAAGTTACGCAATCGTAAAAATAAATGTCGAGTAAAATTTGTGAGAAATCCTTCTTTGTATAATAAAACTAAAAAGTTGGAATCGCAGAAACTTTTTTTGAATAAAAATAGTGAGGCTTATAATGAGTATATGAGGGTTATTGAATTTAAAATAAGTATAAGGATCCAAAATTATTTTGGAAATTTGTTAATTCGAAACGGAATTCGTCTGAGTTGCCGATGACTATGTATTTTTGAGCAAGACAACAGTTCTGATCCCAACGAAATTGTTGAGTATTTTAGGAAATTTTTTCAGAGTACATATAGATTCGTAAATTGTTGCAACGTTAGCTCAGGTTTAAATGAAGAATTAGTAAATCCTCCGGTTCAATTTGACGTTTTGAAGGTTTCCGAGACTGATATTATGAACCAACTGCTGTGGTCCGGATGGTATATCTTCCTCAATTTTGAAATTATTTTAGTTTGAACTTTGTTATCCTTTGAAATTATTATTTGAGAAATCTTTAAATTCCTCAGTTTTTCCGGTGAGATGGAAAACATCCTCAATAACTCCCATCTATAAATTGAGGTGATCGTTCTAATGTAGCCAATTACAGAGGCATTTCAATTTTGTCAGCAATTCCTAAGCTCTTTAAGGCGATTTTGTCCAAATACATTTTTTTTAACATCAAGAATATTTAGATTATCAATTAGTCAGCATGGTTTTTTCAAAGGCAGATCAACTACAACTAATCTCGTTGAGTTTCAACGGGAAACTATTGATGCATTTAATTCTTATATTCAACTGGATGTTGTTTATACTGACTTCACAAAAAGCGTTTGACTTAGTTCAGCATCAAATCATCTTAAAAAAACTAAATAATTTTGGATTTTTTTCGAAAATTCGTTGCTTGGGTGGAATCGTATTTAATTGATCGTTCCAAATATGTTAATTTGAAGGGTATCAAGTCGAATTTAATAAACGTTCTTTCGGGAGTGCCTCAGGGCTCACACCCGGGTCCTCAATTATTTTTGATATTTGTAAACGATGTGCTGGACATGTTACATTACTCAAAAGGACTTATGTAGGCCGACGATCTTAAACTATTCCGTCAAACTTCTGATGCTTCTGATGCTGCTAAATTACAATCCGACCTTGATTCATTATTTAATTGGTGTTGTCTGTATCCCTTAGATTTAAATATTAAACAATACGTTTTTGTAGGAAATTTTAATTAAGGTGAAAGTATGTGTAACTTGTCAATTTCATTTGAAGTCGTTAAGTTTATTTCAATTTTTGGAATCCAATATGACTTTAAGTACATTTTCGTGAAGGTGTAAAGTTTGTTTGGCTTTTCAATATCATTCCAAGACGTTAAATTTATTTCTATGTTTGCAATCCAATAATTTTTTTCCAATAAATTTCAAAAGGATGGTTAATTCGTTTCAATCTTTTGTAATCCAATCAGCTATTTAGTAACGAGAAGGCATAATGTACGTGTGACACAGTTCTTCATTTCAAAACATTACATATGAAAAATGAATTAATTTCGTTAATAATTTTGAATTTATTCCGCGTCAATTTAATCCTTTTTCAGGTCATTTTAATGAAATTAGATGTCGCGAATTTAATTCATACAGAAAATAGAAAAATTTCGCTATACAAAAATTTTCAGTCCCGCATACTTTATGTACATATTTCGTGCCCTAGAATCAAAATACCCGGGTAATCTTCGGTCTTATGTTGAATACCAATGTCTGCACTCCTGCAATAAAAAATTTAGTATGTTCATTTGATAGCTTATGTGATTTTAAGAGGACAATTGGATGTTCCACATCAAACAATAAATTTGCATTTTTAAGTCGTCCCCCTAGTCCAAGTAAATTATTTTTACCCATTAGTAAGTTAATTTGTGAATCAGACCACAAAATGGTTTTCTTAACACAAAAACCCAACTGTTTTGACTCTTTAACCAATTAAGACAGCAACAATGTTGCACATAATTCGAGCCGAGAGGACTGTCAGTTTTTTCAATGGAGCTATTTTGAATTTTGCACATAACAACTATATTGATATGTTATAGCTTCTTTCTATCGGTTTGATATAAATCACAGCCCCCATACACCAAAATCGGTTGCATTATATTTGTTTTTTGTACTGCTTCCATTTATTTACCATATCAATGGGTAATTCATCATCCTAAGATAATTCTTCATGTGTCCGAAAGTTTTGCGTACATAGTTTTGCCAAAAACATGACTGGAGCACACCTGCGCTATTTCCGATAAAACAGACCTGTTTGTTAATTTTTCTTCAATCTCATAGTTAGAATCGAAGTCAAAATAAAATGTGGCACCTGATTTCCAAAATCGTAATTGCTTCCGACTGATTTTGATCAATAATTTTGCTAACTATTTCTCCTCTATTCGATGCCCATTTTCTCAATTGAAAACCGCCTTTCTCTAACATATTTGTAAGCCCAATTTCGAGTTTCAGCAAATCATCAACGTAGAAATCATACTTCAAAATATGTGATTCAACCGGGAACTGACTAATTGTAGTAAACGTTGATCTAGGTAAATTTCTATCTGACGGTACATTTTAGTAATATCTGCTGTTTAAGCAACGGATACTTCCGAAAATGAAGTTATATCTCAATTAATTCCCGTTGTACCATAGAATCCACATACATTGTTTCATTTAGTGGTATAACACTATTAGTTTCTGTTCACGCAATAAACACAACCCTTAGTTGTTGAGGAATTTTCACGGATTACTATTGTTGCGGCATTATTTATATACAATGGCTTCCCCATTCATTAAAATTACAAAAAAATAATTCTACTCCTATTAACATGTCAATTTAAATTTAGTAAATTCTTCCAAAAAATATATATTTACCACAATGCAGTAGAACGAGGTTTTGCCACATACGATTATTAACGGAAGTCTTCAATGCCATCCATACACAAATGGTAGTTTCCGACTGAACACTAACGATTTTTGTTTTCGGATAGGATAACTCCATCTGTATTATCAACGTTTAACTTTCGACTTGCAGCACTTCAGAGGGCTGATTTTATTCCAATTCATCGAATGGATTCATCGAACTTTCCGATATTTTCCCCAAGTAGGAACAAGGGTTTTCCACGTGTGATTATTGACAAAATATTCAATCCTGCTACGATGTTTCAGCTGATAAAAACTAAATTTTTTATTTTCGGCTGGAATGTTAATAACGTAATCTGCATTATCGGCTTGTACAGGGTATTGTTAATAATAAAGAAATTATACTGATTCCTCTCTAATAAGTAAAAATAACATACAGCCCTTCATCCACACATATCATACACATATCATAACAAAAATTATGATTCTGTCAAGAACGATGCGAAATACTATATGTATGCTTTACGTATACGGTATATGATTTATTAACATTTGAGCTCGAGGGGTTTCAAATTTATCAAAACAAATCAAATACAAATTAGAAAAAACAATTTTTGTAACACGAATACTGTTTGGCGTGATGAATAGATCAAAATCTTTCACTTTGTTTGGTTACTGCTGTACAAATAATATGTATATTATATGTATATATACATGTATAAATAATCTTAGAGATGGTGAACATTTTTTTTTTGGGCGACAGGGAATATCCTAAAAAGATATCAAAAACAACTTGCGCCAGCCCGCCAACCAAATATTATGTAAAAGGAAATTAAGTGAGAGGAAAAAAATTTTTTTTTTGTGCTCTTCCTATGATTTATGTGATGGAAAATCTGCCATCATAATTTATTAACATTAATAATAATGGAAAGAAGTTTTTTTGTTTTTTTTTTTTGCATTTATATAAAAATAATTTTTGTATACCACAAAATTGGTTGTGTGCGGTGAGTGCGGTGTCGGGGATTAAATTAGAGATGAAAATTTTTTTAGCTTAACATTTTATTTTTGATATTATAGCTTCAGCTTTAAATTGATCGAAATTTTTGTTAGAGAAACTTAACACAAAAACTTTTTTAAATAATTATTGCAAGATCAAGTACTTTGTGTTTGGTGAACAATTTTAAAAAGAATTTATAAAAACAATTAGTTACAGATTGTAGGTTGATCACAACTGTGAATTTCGTGACTATGTTGCAGTAGTTTAAAAATGTTACGTGATAGACAATCAATCGGAATAAAAAAGACCGAATTTCTTTTAAACAAACACTTTGTCGATTAATATTCAAAGGACGCCTAATTTAAGAAAGAAGGAATATCAATTGGCCACCAGATGTGATTTGTCATCATGTCTTTGGTCCTGATGAATTTCAGCCCGAATTATATGGAAATGAATTATTTAATTAATGCCTTGAGAAATTGGTTGTGTTAAAATTAAAACAGGAGTAATATTGTCAATTATTGTACAGTGTTCCGATAGTATTAGGATGCGGCAGTTTATTAGGACTATTTTTTAAGCAAAATTCTAAATCTTGATCATCTTTGTGATAATTCCACAGATAAAGACTCGCAACCTTCTTTAGGGGCCAACCACGGTTGTTGCCTAATTTTGGCTACATATCCTTGCAGGCCACATTTATCTTAAAGTTCTTCCAAAGATTCTCAATTAGCTTGAGGTCGGAGGATTGCGCTGGCCAAGTCAAAAGTTGGAAATTTTTGTTTCTGAAAAACTGTTTTGCCTCTCTACAGGTATATTTAAGATGACATTGTCTTGCATCTAGACTCGAGAGTACCATTTACTTTGACGGACGGGTTGATCCATAAACTTTTACCCGATATAAAGGCGCTATAATACGATACTTCACTATTTTTTGGAATACTGTGGGCAAGATGCTTTGTTGTTTGGCCTATTTACATACTATTTACCATCGGAATCAAATAAGTAGTATTGGAACGACATACAACTACTATAAATTAGATGTCCTATCAATAATCGAAAGAGTTTTACTATTGAATATCGAGTTATTGTTTTATTTAATTGCTGTTCCTAATTTTCTGACCAAGACAGGTATATTTAGATATTTAATTATAATTTGAAATTTTTAAAGAATTTTTAAGAATAGTTTTCTTCCATTTTATTTTATTTTTACAAATAAGTAGCACTATAGCTTCGGGCATTCGCCCTTTGTCAACTTTTTCTATTTTAATTTAAATTACAATGATTTACTATTTATATAGTCGTATATCGCGTTGTTCGGTGTTTGGTCGTTGAGTAATGATGGATTATTTTTGTGTATGTAGATTTGTATTTCTTCTATTCTATTTAATGTTTCTCCTTTCCTCATTCTGTGTATCACAGTTAAATTGTGAGATGTAGTGCATAATTCGTATTTTTGACGATTTCTTGCGTGTGTTCTTTGAAACGAGTTTGAAAGCTCCTCCCTCTTTGGCCTATATAAACCGCAGTACAATCATTACAGCTTAACCTATACACCGTACTGTCTAAATATTTTATTTACTAAGTTCGCTGTTGTTTTTTGTTGTTTGTTGCTCAAAGAGGAAATTATTGTTATTTAAATTAGAATAGAAAAAGTTGACAAAGGCCGAATGCCCGAACCTATAGTACTTATTTGTAAAAATAAAATAAAATATCACATAAAGAAAACTATTCTCTTTCATTTTAACATTTTTGGTTTTATTAAAAATTATAATTTAATAACAAAGTGATATTAGCCCACAAAAAGAGAAATAATCCAAGATAATATATTTAGATAGCCTAATATTTAATTTATAATGTTGCCAAATTTGGTTCTATTTATACTGAAAATCTTTTTTCATGGTGACCTAAAAAATGTTTGACTTTCTGAAATAAATTTTCGATCATGAGATGAATTCGGAGCTCATAATATATTTGCGTTACACAATACAATGTTGCGCCCTTAAAAAAATTCGACCCTTTATTTATTCGCCATTTTTGCAACCAAACAACATCTTGTGAAAGATGTTTTGGATGTCTGATTCTATGAAGTAATCGTACAGAAGATATAGAAACATGCTGCTCCGTAAGTTGCGCTCAAACTTTAATTTTTCTCATTCTGCGGTTAAGCTTTTGGCTTCATACCTATCGGATAGGTATCAAATTGTCAAATTAAATGAACACTTTTCCAACGAGAGTTTATTGACTTCTGGTGTTCCTCAGGGTTCAATCTTGGACCCTTTGTTATTTATCATGTTTATAAATGATATCAGAAACAGTGTAGCTCCGGTAAAGTTTCATATTTTTGCAGATGATGTGCAAATCTATGACTCGGCATTAGCAAGCGATATGGATGCTTGCGTGCTGAGAATAAACGATATACTTGAAAGAATTTTAATTTGGAGCAATAACAATCATATTAAAATCAATCCCTTAAAATTCAGAGCCATGTTCCTAACTAGTAATAAAGTAATGTTATCCAACCTTCGGCATTATAATATAAAAATTGGCAATGCGAATATTGAGATTGTGGATACGGTTAGGAACTTGGGGTTACTGATAAATAACAAACTTAGTTGGGATGATCATGTAACCCAACTATGTGGTAGAATATATGCTACGTTAAGGACGTGTAGCGGTCTCGCATTTATACATGCGTTCACCGCCACAAGTCGAAGGCAACGCGCACTGTCTGTCGTCTTCAGGCGCAGGCATACAACCACACAAAACAAAAAAATACAAAACACACAACAAAAAGCAGTCTCATCTCAATCTCCAAGGCGACAACACGTCGCTTGTGTTGTTGGTCGCCAAACACAAACTATGTATATTAAAATGGTGGTGCAAACAATAAATTAATTAATGATAAACATTTAATAAAAATAATGCAATAAATAAATAAATTAAATTTAATAAAAACAAAATTGTGTACAAAAATTATTTGTGTACGTTAAAGACGCTATGGCCCCATGAAAGCTATACGCCGCGGGACGCGAAGCTGAAATTAATACGATCATTAATTATTCCTCTTTTAACCTACTGTGCCCCTATTTATTCTGGTTGCTCTAAGTCCTCGTTCAGAAAATTAAATATAGCTTTTAATTCTTGTGCTCGGTATATATCGTCGTGTCCAAATAAGAGTATTACATCTACAAATCGGTCATTTTTTGAAGAGGCTTTAAAGTTGTTAAAGCTAATTTCGGCTTAATTTTTTTTTAAAAAAAATCCTTTCCACAAAGTGTGGCAAAAATTTTATTTACAAAAAATTAAGCCAAATTTAACATTAAAAACGTGACACGCCCCTCCAAACAATTAATGATTTGCAGATGTAATACTCTTATTTGGACACGACGATATACAACAAAAAGAGAGCTGATTCAATTTCAAGTTGTACTCGTTTAATATTGGGGTATGATTTATATCATTATTTAGAGTTCATAACAGTTATTTTCCTTTACAAAATAATTTATTATAGAAATCCCATGTATTTCTTCAATTTGATTACATTTTTTAGAGCGACTCGTACATTTAGTATCAATTTTCTTACAAATTGCAAAGCACGTGAGTCATCTTTTTTTTGTGCAGGGTATTAAACTTTGGAACTCATTAAATCCTAATTTACAAACTAAGAAAAGTCTAAGTAATTTTAAAAACGATTGGTTCACATATTTCTCATCTCTAAGTTGATACTTGTTTCATTTTGGAATACTGGTTCCATAGTGTTTTGTGATAATTTTGTTCGGGTAGATGCAACCAGATTTATGATTTATGATTTATAAATTTTGTAAATTTGGTTTGTAAATTTATATATTTATTTAGTACTTTAATATAATTTTTTTAGACAGCAAATGTTATATTTGGTTTCGGCATATGAAATTATTTAATTTTTTAATTTTAATCAAGATTGTGTAATTGAATATTTGAATTGAGTATACATAAGAAGATTTTCTTGTATTTTAAGGAAATTGTCATAAGGCTAAGCCTTATTTGTATAATATTAATAAGAAATAATAAATAAAACATTACTGTTTACAATGAATCAATGCATTCTACAATATACAAGTTATTCCACTAGCTCCGTCAATTAAATAGATTAGTAGTCAGTTCCATTATTCTTCAACAGTTGGTAACTAGAAAAATGAAAGGGATTGATGAAGAGATGATATTCTCAGTGGATTAGGACTTTTTTAACTCTTTTCAATGTGAAAAATTACCGAAGTACTTTCAACCCAAAAAAAATACTTTCATTAATTTTTTGTTTTGATTCATTTTTTATTTATTCTTAAATTCACCTGTCAATAAATAATTTTTTTTAAGCTGTTACATAAAAAATGTTTAAAAACTTTTTGCTATTTACGTTTGAAGTCGAAACTTGGGTATTCGGGCTGTCCCGACTAATCGAATGTTTCTAAGAAAATATACATATATAAAAAAAACTTTTTAAAATACCACGTATTTCTAATGCACTAAAAAGAAGAAAATAATTTTTTTCTGGGCATATAGAATTATCTGGGCATTTATACTTAAAACTAGCACCAATTTTCAACAACTAAAAACGTGGGGCACACGGACTTTCAAAATTCGAAATGGAATCTTTCGACTGTTAATTTGCAATCTTAATTTTATACAAACATACAATTCCTGAAAATCCTAAAATGTCTGAGAATCGAAAAATTTAATAGGTTGTTACAAATTCATAGCTGGAATTTCAACAAAACCTTAATAATATTTCTTGCCCAGAATTTCATCCTCTAACTGCCCCTTGTGTATTACAGTTTTTATGCAACATCCTGTATATGAGATGACTGAAAATAAATTTTTCAACCATTGCTATCAAATATTTAATGATTTCAGCTTAATTTTTAACAATATTTCAAAAATCTAAAAGCGTTTACAAACATACAGTTTCACAAGCATTGTGAATTCGAAAATTAGTTAATGTTTTTCAATCGAATGTTGTGTATGAAATTGCCTGTTCGTACGTGACCTTAAATATATAACCAACTTAAAATTAGAAGTAACAAGCATAAAAGATGCAGGTTTTTATTAATAATTGTAATTTACACTAAAAGTCGCCATTTCTGATAGATGCGGGCGGTGAATGCATTTTAGAATATATGTAGGTATTCCTTGTTTTAGGCTAAAAATTTGAGAAATGCCTTATGATTATGTTACAATTTTCTAACGTTAAATTCATTTCAAACTTTTGTAATCCAATAAGATGTTTAGTACTTTTCCGCGCGAACTATGTGACGTTTCAGTTCACGTTCATTTCAAGATGTTACATTCGTTTTTGTAGCGGAATAAATACATTTGAAAAGTGAATTAAATCCGTGACATTTAATTTTGAAAAACTCATCTACTACCTACTGAACTAAATCCGCGCGGGACTATATATTTCATTTTTTAACAAATTAGATGTCGCGGATTTAATTTATGTTGACAATGAAATTAATTTCGACAAACAAATATTTTCGGCCGTGGAGTTCATTCGTACTTATGTAGGTAGATTCCAGGGAATCAAACGAGAACATTTATCGTCATGGAATTTGATGGTGAGATACATTTAACAGGACCGTGAAATAATCTAATTCTTATTAGAGTGTTGAAAGTGTTGAAGAAATTATTTTATTCTTAAGATAAATTGAATTTGAATTATTTTGGATTTTATTGTTTTCCATGGAAACAGCCATAAGTTAGATTTAATTCATTTTGAAAAATAGCCAAACATTCGAAATAAATTTTATATGAAAAAACATCTAAACAAAATAAACTAGGGTAACTTGATAATTTTAAAATCATTTGCATTGATGGTTTTTAAATTTGAATCTTATGCTTTTGGTTATAAATGAAACGTTGTACGGTTACACGTATGGTGTCGCACCGCCCATAAACATCGAACTCGTACTGTAACAACTCATTTACCGCATTTGTGATTTAAATTACTATTATTGTAATTTTGAGGAAATAGAAAATTATTTGTTACACTCTTCATAATTACACTTCAGACATATTTTTTTTTTTTAAATTTGAAAAATTTTTGGAAAATTTAAAAAAAAAAATTAATGTTTGATTAGTCATAAATCATAATAAATATGTATACAACATTATGAGCTCTTTTCATTTAATTTAGGTAGTTTTTATGGATTAAATTAAATTAATTTTTCTTGACAGCTTTGGTTTTGGTTTTTCAGTTCATTGTTTTTGATTTTATTAAATTTTGAAAAATTTTGTATTGTTCTTGTTTTTGGTTGGAGGTTGATGTCCATATTGTAGCGAATGAATTTAATAAGGTGGTAGGTGGAATAATGTTATCACTTTTGGAGGTTGCGTATGGTAGATAATTTTAGTCAATAATTTATGAAGTGTGTTACATTTTGGCATTATGGTTGTTCATAATTGTAGGATAATATTTTTGTTTTAATTTCTTGTCGAGATTATTCTATTGACGCGACACGAATAAAGATTGTTAAATTAACTTTAACCCTCATCAGTAAGGATCATTTTTCCTACGTTAAAGTATATGATGAATCTCTCGGACTAATGTTGTATTTTGAAGCAAATTTGTAAGGGTATAAAAGCAACGTAATAAATTTATTTATTTATGTATTTATTGCAAATTATCACTTAACGCGAGTGTTAGGGCGTTTTTTGTACAACAGCCACACAATTGACGATTCAATCGACTACACTGTGAAGGACAAACATAGGTGGCCCAACAAAAACTGACATTTTAAATTCTTAAGAATTCCAGGTTATTATTTGAACAATGGCGATATTTTTATTTTCATCCAAAGAACAACCACCATCCATTACTAATAATGGAATATTATATCTTCCAAATGACACATAAGTCCTCTTACAGATAGCTACCATTGAAGCTGGTGTCACAAATACAGTGAATGGATTATGTTACGTGGTTGACATGCAATTTCTCGTTGCGGAGACATCAATGGGCCGCCAAGAGCGTGCTGTTTGACACCACAAGGAATTGCTAATTA
This sequence comes from Tipula vernalis, assembly GCA_958295665.1. NCBI lineage: Eukaryota > Metazoa > Arthropoda > Insecta > Diptera > Tipulidae > Tipula > Tipula vernalis. Next base: position 305,526,141 of record OY282559.1, read on the forward strand.
TGTATACTGCAAGAGATATGACTAATAATATTTTGAGAGTAAATTACAACTTCTTTACGTTATACATTACTCGGTACAAAATTTGAATCTCTCCTAAATTATAAATTTTTTATTTCGATATTTCTAAAGCATTCTGTATCCTCTTTAAGAAGATTTTAATTTTAACTTATTTAGACTATATAAATATTTGCTTAAATTCTTATTGAATTTTGGGTTTCATCCTTATTTACTTTACCGTCATTGCTTGGTTCGGATATCTCTTTTTCCGGATCACAAATTTCTGTATTGTTTGCCAGTTTCGTCATTCTGCACTTCGATATCTGCTTCATTTTTCTTAACCGCACACTAAATAGAGTTGAAACGTGCCTTTTTCTCTAACTTCGGGTAAATGGATGTGGAACTGACAATAATGTACAGCTTTTATAGTATTTAACGATCTTCTACAGTATTTAACAATCTTCATAATCGGCTTTTCATTCTGCCAATGCCAGGATGACCTTCGTATGCAGCTTCTAAAATATTGTCTCTTAACTTCTCTGGAATTATCAGTTTCGTACCACATTGTTTCACATGACACCACAGGAAATTCCGAACATAAGTAGCGTAGCAAATCGAATTTGCTTCTAAATTTAGCAATCTATCGTAAAGATGGCGCAATTTGATTTGATGAAATGCATTTTTTATATCAAAACTTGAGAAAAATTTTGCTTTTCTTAATTGTGGAAGAATTGTCTCTATCGTGCGAAACGAATATTTTTCCCATTAAATGGAATTGGAAAATTGGAAATTGGAATTCTTCGGTAAGGCTGAACAACTGATATCACGGATTTTGCTGGTTTTTTGCCCAGCAAACGTTTTTCTCACATTTTATAACATGATTGTTTCCAGTACGTCCAATATATATATATATATATATATATATATATATATATATACATATATATATATATATATATATATATATATATATATATTATATATATATATATATATATATATATATATATATATATATATATATATATATATATATATATATATTATAATTATATACATATATACATATGTATATGTATCTATATATATATATATATACATATGTATATGTATCTATCTATATATATATATATATATATATATATATATATATATATATATATATATATATATATATATATATATATATATATATATATCAGTGGCGTAGTCTGGTTTTTGGATGTAGGAAAGCACTTGATGTTAGGTAGTTCCGAGCTTGATCCCGTTCGTTAAAAAACAATTGATTAATTATAACACAACAATTAGGATCGCAGACCAGATGGCTGGTCTACACTTGTATATTTTTCTCTTGACAACGGCTCGTGACATTTTTTGTACAACTACTAATATAAAGAATATAACTAATTTCTCTCTTTGAGAATAAGCAAAAAATTTGAATTTGGTTCGTTTTTCGAATAATACAATTTTTGGCAAATTGCTTTTGTATTCCACAATTTATTATTAATGTTTTATTATAATAACACAAATTTTATTACATTTTCACCTAAAATTTATTAAAAAGCTAAAATTTTGCGAAAAAACATCAACATTTCATTTTATTTGTCAAAATATTCAACATAAAATGACATTAAATTGAGCATAAAATACAATTTATGCACAAATGGCACAACGTCATGACAAAAATATTGAATATTCTGATTTTTTCCTCTCTTGACAAAATATCAATGCGCATGCTCAAATCAATTTTTGTGTATGTATTTTAGAAAATGTACTAAAAATTGTCACGAGAAAAAAAAATGGACTAGATTTTTTTTGTCAAGAGTAAAATACGAAAGTGGAGACCAGCCAAGAGGCCTATTCTTGTTTTCCCTTGGAATTGAGAATTTATTTATTATGAGTTATGACTTTTTTAGACTATTTTGGTATTAGTTTTTCAAAAGCATACTGTGGCAATCGACACAGTATGCTCTGGAAAAATAATAACTGTCTAAATATGTCAGAATGATGCCACGGGGGCTATTTGTTAATTGGATTCGATATTTTGTATTGGATTCTTATTTGAAATGAATCAGTTTCATTCGCTATGCCCTGTATACTAACCAAATGAGTAAGGAAAGAAGGAGTCTTCCATCGAGGCGGATTTTAACTCTAATATAAAGTTAAATCCATTAAGTTTGGGTGGTCACAAGTGAGCGTGTAAAATTGCAAGCTATCCGACGCCAACCTTGGAAATTATCATCACTGCACCTTGTGGAAATCTATCAGTACAAAATTCTGCTGGTGCCTCCATTTTGTTTATATTTGTGACTATCCAAAAACTAAATCTTATAAAATAGAAAAGTAATGACTACCAGTCAACAAAAATTAGAGACGTTTCAGACGGAACACAGCGTCATTACTGACCAAATATCTAGATTAGAAAAATATTTTCGACAGTTACAGCCGAGTTCAGACATTTTTAGTATATCTGCTCGTGAAAAACATACTAATAAATTGTTTAAAAAATGTTAGTGAAGTGGAATGGGAAATATTTTTTATAAGCCATGATGCCATATATAAGCCATTCACATATTCGAAGACATTTAATATGAGTTTAAATAAACGGAGTCGAAAGGCAAACATGGATGTTACAGATTCATCATTATTTGATATCACAATGAATATTGAAAGGTCTGACAAGTGAAACTGACAAAATTTAATGTGCATTTATTCTATGACCTTCATATGGGCACTATCCACGAAAATACGTCGCCAAAAGATTCACTACTGAACGGTTTACTACGTTTTCTGAACTAACCTTTGGAAACTACTAAATAGTTCAGACGAAATTATTAGATAGCTGCGAGCATTGGTACGAAACTGAGCAACGGGATTCTTGACTCATTATTATGCTATTCAATAAAGTCATGCGATACACAAAAGACGTGCGATGTAGATTTTCCAACTATTGACGATTTTTTAAAATTCTTAGACAAAAGATGGTACAGGAATCCCTTAAGCCAGAAATTAGAAGGACTGGTCTAAATTCTAATGGAAAACTTTTACAATCGTATGCAATCATTTCGGTAAAATGTGATGTTTGCGATTCTTACGATCATTTTTTGTATCAGTGTAAAAAGTTTGCGAATAAATCGATTGACTAGCGGAGAAACGATAGTAAGGTATCAAAGCATTGCTTTAATTGCCTCTTGGACACTCGCTCAATATACCAACATATATCAAAAAGAAGGTATCAAATATGTACAAAGAAGCATCATACATTGTTACCCTTAAATCCAACAGAGTCTTAGTTATCCGCACCAGGCATCGGAAAGTGTTATTAAGAAATTATGAAGACAAATTTATTAGTACAATCAATGCCACCAACGGGCTTGGTTAAGGTAAATGATTGGTGTGGAAATAGGGTTACATACAAGGTGCTGTTGAATACTGGATCCCTACTCTTGTTTATCTCGGAAGCCTGTATGAATCGAGAAAGTCGGACAGACTCCACAAAGAGGATTACATCAATCCAGATGGCCAGCCTAAACAACTACAACTCACAATTTCACGTCGTAGTAACTGCTGCATTTCCACTACCAACACCACACCAAAATGACTTAAGACTATTGACTGGCATTGAATTAGTAGATCTCGAAACCAAGAAATTAAACGCAAATTTTAGGCTATGGCAAAATTTCAAATAATAAAGGTCAAATTATCGTGCAATATACCTTATTTGGGTGGGTTTGGTTGGACGCCAAGGTGACATTCGAACCACCGATCTTCATTGTTAACAATATCAAAATATTCAGCTGATGTAATATTGACAAACAGTTGAGAGCCTTTTGGGGAATTGTAGGAGATTCCAGAGCCATCCAAATAGACGAATGACGAAGGGGAAAATGAAGTCTATTTTGTTGCTAATACAAGGTTGCCGTTTGAGGAACCCAAGCCGACCCTAGGAACATAGCTCAATTTAACAATTAGCAGGTTGCACGCCAGGGAGAGAAAATTTATCAAAAGCGAAGAATATCAAAAGATATATAAATCGTTCATGCAGGAATATATTGAACTCGGACATTTGGCGAAAATTAGCACAGAAAGGGTTACCCAAGATACTTGTGTATTTTTACCACATCACGGTGTTTTAAAAGAAGATAGCATCAGCACAACGTTAATATTAGTATTCGATGCACCAGTCAAAACCGGATCGACCGTTTCGCTCAATGATGAACTCCTAGTTGGAGCAACAATTCAATCGAGAATTTTCGAAATAATTTTGTGGTTTCGGGAACATGGCTTTCTCACGAGTTCTGGTATTGTCCAGATGTACAGGCAAATTTTATTGAATGATAAAGATCAGAAAAACTAATGTACGTACAGAACCTGGTCACTTATGGTACCGCTTCTTTCCTGTTCTTAGCAATAACGATTATGAAGGAAATAGCCTGAATAAACCAAAAAACATACGCGGTTGTCGCAACATTACTTAATGCTAACGTGTATTTTGAAGAACTGATGACTGTGACCAACGATTTGAGTGAAGCAATAACTTTGAAAGATGATACAACTAAAACCCTGAAGGTTGCGAGAATGCACTAAGAGTGACTGAGTCGTTCAAGTGAGCGATGTTATAAAACAGGGAAAAATTCAATGAATTTCAAAACAGTAAACTATCATACCAATATCGACCATCGAAAGCTACCTGGCTTCAACAGTGATTTTTAATGAAAACTTTCACATATAAATACAACACATACACGACATCTCTTTCTAGGGCTACGGACGGACCAATAGTCGGGTTAATTTTTCTTTTACCTACTTTTTAACAGGTTTTTGTGTACAGGGTAAATTCAAGTATTGTACTAAACTGTTGGGTAAAATATGAAAAAACCGTTGTTTTTAATTTTTTTCATGTTTGACTGATTTTTGTTAAAATTTTCGCGTTTCCATTATTTGGATTAAATGTACGTACAGGTAACAAACGAAAGAAAAGCAATAAAAATATTTGACGTTTTTTCTTTACACCTAATAGCCAGCGATTTAAACCCTTTCAATCATAATTTGTGCCCATCACACCATTTTTACTTCTAAAGAATTGGTACGCCCCAATTGAGGTAAATTTGTACTAAAATTAAAATTTGCTGTGCTAAATGATTTACCAGGCTATTGGTCCGCAGCCTGGGTTGTGGAAAACTAACTCATACAATAGGTTTTCAGACATTTAGGGTTTTCTGATATCTTTATGTTAAGGAACGATCGTATGGTTGTAGAATGTAAAGCAATCGATAAAACCAAGAAATAGAAGTTAATGTAAATGAAGATAATTTGATGCAGTGTAATATTTCATAGAGAAATAATGAAACGTTATTTTAGTTCCCTTTTGGAATTTTGTTTCAATTCGTTTTTTGTACAGAGCGGGTAAATAGTTTTTTTTAGAAAACGGTTTTGTTCGCTCTCCAGCCAATATGAAAATTTTAAAGATCATGTAATGAAGCATATTAGCATTTTGAATTAGAATTATAGGGAATCAGTGCTTCCCTTGCTTCCAAAGATGCTACGCCCCTGACATATATATATATATATATATATATATATATATATATATATATATATATATATATATATATATATATATTTATGTACACTTATATGTTTCAAAGGAACCTCTAGAACTTTAAGAGGCTTATTGCTGCATATGCCAAAAATGTTTTGCCCAGTATTTTTATTTTATTTTGGATTTTTAGTTTTGTTTTTTATTATGTTGCATTTGCTACCAGAATTAATGAGTAAATTTATGGGGATTTCATCGACATTACATGTAAATAAAGCGCCATCTTTTCATCTTTGAATGCCCTTTGAAACCACGTTTCCGAAAAATCTTGCTTTTTCCTAGGCGCCTTTCATCATAAAAATAATGTTTTGTATTTCCATACCATGCGCAAGGACTACAAATTTTATTCTTTGATTGAACTTTAGTTACTTCAAACGGATTATTTTAGCTTTATCAAATGAGGTACATTTTATTTTGAGGAATCCCAGAAACTACTTGATGTATTACCGCTTTTGTTTTTTTTTTAGAAGTGTACTCAACTCAGTTTTGCACATTTAGCACAACCAAATCCCGCCCCAGTTCGTGCAATACGTTCGTTCCGAAACATCAATTAATTAAATTTTGAGCATCAAATCCTTGACTTCCTTAACGTGGTGCTCATCGGCAGACGTAGAAGGACGGCAAGGACATTCATCGTCTTCAATGTATTCTGTGTCTTCTTTGAACAACTTATATAAATCAAAAACAATCGTTCTGTATAGTGGATTGTCACCAAAAGCCTTTTCTAATATTTCTAACATTTTGGAAGCCGAAATTCTATTTTTTGAAGCAAAATTTGATGCAACTTCTTTGCTGAACTGTTTATAACTGTATGTTAGATATTGACATGAAATTTGACAAAGATGTCTGTTAGAGTACTACCAACCTAAAAAGAAAAAAACTAGTCGTTTGTTAAGCTCGCGCGATTTAGATGGAAAAGTCTTACTATTTTTTGGTCACAGTACTATTTTATTTGTAAATCTATGAGAATGTCTGCTCTAAAATAAACTTAATTGAAATCAGTAATAAGCTGCGGCTCATACATTTTGATCCCAAATACTTTTTTGATCTTCACTATGCTTGCTTTTCATTCAACAATTCAAAATTGTACTGGATAAACTTTCGCATTAGTATCAAATGCTGCAGTTAAACTCAAGAAAAAAATGAATCTTCGAAGCCAAACGAGTTTTGTACTTAGTTTTTCAGCAAACAATTCAATTATTTCTTGTAGTTTAAGATAATTTAATTTTAAAAATTGTTACCTTGTACAGGCCCTAGAAACTATCTTGTTGGTAGATGCCATTGAATATTTCGATGTTACCAAATCTCTAATGCTCTAATGGTAGTTGTTAACACAGTAGATAAATTAAGCAACTTCCTTATACATGTTGCGGTCTCTATAGACCACTTATTTTTCTTACATTAGGTTTTTTTAAGTTGTTTTTGCGGTTGAGTTGGTTTTATAGATCGATAAAAGGACGTCCAGCAACTGATGGAATTCATATGAATCGCATTACTTTAATTCCAAACATATTTTTATAAAAATCCTATGTGTTCTGCTTCGATAACCAAAAAAACAACCATTCTTCGCACATTCATAGCTACACCATTATACCTAAAGTATTTTATTTTGTTTTAATTTCGTGATAATCCTGAATTCATATACGATAATACCAATTGAATTTTATAAACCAACTGGAAACATATCCACACATTTGTTTTAGCGTTGGAAAAACAAAACGATTTTCTTATATTCGCAAAAATGTAAAAAATTAATCGAGTGCGAAATTTAAAAAAACCCACCAAAATATCTATGCAAACACAAACAATTTTGCCAATAACATAAATTTAATTTTCCATAATTTTTGGTTTGGGCAGCAATAACAAAATTTTATCATCCTTTTGATAATAAATTTACGAGAATACAATCATCAGGTGGGTGACTAAACCTTAAATCATTTCGGTAAAATAAACAGATACAAATTAAATAATTCATCATCATAACGATTATAAAAGCAATCATTAAAATAAATTGTAAATTTATAATTCTTATGAATTTTACATTCGCAGAAATATTTGTACAACCCCAAAAACAATTTGCGGGATGTAATGTTTGTGTTGTGATATTTTATACATGGTTGAAATTTATGTGTTTGCAATAACGGGCTGAGGTATAAATAATGTGATTTTGACGTACATTTTTTAAAAGAAGGGTTATAAGCAGCAAATTGCGAATGAAATTAAAAATACAAATTCTGATTTACTATTTCTTCGGGAACACAAAAGGAGTTTAAGTAGTAAAGTCGAAAAGCTCTCAGTAACAACTAAGCTATTTCCTGAAAATTCATCATAATGGGCCAAAAATTAGCTCAAACTGTTCCCCTAAAATAAACAAAGTATTACCGCTATTGTTGTGAACCTTAAGATATATTGACCTTTTCCTCATTTTGGATCTAATTATAATCCAAGGGTTTGGGAAACGAATTATTTAATCAAAAATAAAGTTTGTTCTAATCGTTGAGGTGAACTTTTTTGATAAATGTGATGTTGAATTACAGCATAAAAGAAACTTAAAATCTATTTCACCAATCACAAGTTGAATAATTTGAAAGGAAAATTTAAGAACAAAAAATTACCCTCAACACGCACAAATATACATACGCACAAACGAATAATAAAGTTTGGGAAAAATAGAAAATTATTGAATTAATTTTACGAATAAAAAAAAAAAAAAAACTTCAACTGATTAATGGCAAGTCACGAAAATAATGACCAGGTAAAACATGAAAATGGTGTGTCTGTGTGTGTGTGTGTGTGTGTGTGTGTGTGTGTGTGTGTGTGTGTGTGTGTGAGCTATACGCAAATAGCTTATTACATTAATTTTTTATTTTTATTTTTTTTTTGTGACATTATTAAATTCTATATTTAAACATAAATCTAAAGCTTGCGGTGTTAAATAAATTGTCTGTACAACTTGTCGCTATTCAATCATCTACATTTAGGCGATTTTTTTTTTTTTTTTTTTTTTGTGAGGTAAAATGAACAGAATATAACAGATTTAATATGTTGAATTCTCGGTATGATTTGCAAGATTGAATTTGTTTGGTTTCTTCGAAGAAACTCAACTCTAAGAATGCAATAACAACAAAATATTAAATTCAATGTACATAAATACAAAGCATAACAAAAAGACAAGTTGTCTCAAATATACATACGTTAGAGAATTGCTGAACCGAGCGAGAGGGTTGGGGGTTTTTTCTCTGAAAAATGATCTTTTTTTTTCGTACATTACGAAACAAAATTTTGTGTTGATTTATAAAATTAAATTAACATTCTTATATTGTTATGATGTTTACCTATACACTTGGTCAAAAATTCGTCGAAACATTATACATACAAAATTGGAAATGTTTTGAAAACTTTGTTGAACTAAATTCATAATATTTGCTTGAAGTTAATGGTTAAAAAAGAAATAAACTAAATATTTTTTATCAATTCGATGACAATATAAACACTGGAAGTGGCATTCATGTGACAGTTTGATTATGTGACTTATTTTTTATTAATGTTGTTTTCAATTGCAATTTTGCCCTCCAACAAAAATTAAACTCAATTTTGCCATAAATCTACATGTTCGGTATTTACACGTTTGTTATGCAGGTATCAAAATTACCCGCTGTCGATAATGCAGGTTATGCTATTAACATTTCAGCCGAAAATAAATCATTTGGTGGTTGACAGCTAAAAGTCAACAGGATACATGGATTGTAATAAAAACTCTTGTAAATAGTCTTACGTGGAAAACTTTGTTTAACCTGCTTCTAGAGTGTGCATCTGAAGTTGAGTCGTTTTTATATGACTTGTCAATAGCTATCGCAGGAAAAAGATTCAGTTCATGTTGCCCGTGGGAAATCTCGGAAAATTCAAAAAAGCTTCCAGCCGAAAGTAAGAAATGAATGAATAAAATCATCCTCTAGAGTGTTATGTCTGGAGATAAATTGTGTTGATGTGATTTGTCAATAGCGGTCGCAGGAAAAAAGTTCAGTTCAAATTTCCCGTGGGAAATCTCGGAAAATTCGATTTTCGAGTGTTATGTCTGGAGATAAATTGCCTTGATGTGACTTGTCAATAGCTATCACAGGAAACAAATTCAGTTCAAGTTTCCCGTGGGAAATCTCGGAAAATTCAAAAAAGCTTCCAGCCGAAAGTAAGAAATGAATGAATAAAATTAGCCTCTAGAGTGTTATGTCTGGAGATAAATTGCGTTGATGTGATTTGTCAATAGCTGTCGCAGGAAAAAAAATTCAGTTCAAGTTTCCCGTTGGAAATCTCGGAAAATTCCTTTTTCCAAAAATCATTAGAAAATTTGTATAAAATCAGCCTCTAGAGTGTTATGTCTGGAGTTGAATTGCATCGATGTGATTTGTAAATAGCCGTCGCAGGAAAAAAAGTCATTCCAATTTTCCCGGGGGAAATCTCGGAAAATTCAAAAAAGTTTCCAGCGGAAAGTAAAAAATGGATGAATAAAATCAGTCTCTAGAGTGGTATGTCTGGAGATGGATTGCCTTGATGTTACTTGTCAATAGCTATCACAGGAAACAAATTCAGTTCAAGTTTCCCGTGGGAAATCTCGGAAAATTCAAAAAAGCTTCCAGCCGAAAGTAAGAAATGAATGAATAAAATTAGCCTCTAGAGTGTTATGTCTGGAGATGGATTGCATTGATGTATCTTGTCAATATCTATAGCAGGAAAAAAATTCAGTTCAAGTTTCCCGTGGGAAATCTCGGAAAAATTAAAATTTTGGAAAATCAAATTTTCCGAGATTTCCCTAGGGAAACTTGAACTAAATTTTTTTCCTGCTATAGCTATTAACAAATCACATCGATGCAATACATCTCCAGACATAACACTCTAGAGGCTGATTCTATACAATTTTTCTAATGATTTTTGGAAAATCGAATTTTCCGAAATTTCCCACGGGAAACTTGGACAGAATTTTTTCATTCGATAGCTATTGACAAATCACATAAAACCGATTCAATTTCAGATATACACTCTAGCGGCTGATTTTATTCCAATTTTGTGGATTCTTCTGATTTTCCGATATTTTCCACGACTAGGTTAAACAAAGTTTTCCACGTAAGACTATTCACAAAAAATTTTATTTAAATCTATGTATCCTATTTGCTTTCGACTTATAACTACTAAATTTTTTATTTTCGGCTGGATTGGCTGCATTACCGACTTTTTACTTCCGTCTAGAAACTTTCGGCGCAGATTACACAATCTGCATTACCATGCATTTACTTCTGACTGGACTAATACAATCTGCATTATCTTAAAAATTTGATGTCGCTTTGGATAAATGATTTTCTAATAATCTTCAGAAACTTTATAAAGTGATCAAAACATGAAATCGAGGACAAGGCGAAATGAAATGGAAGAACCCGCCAAAAACCAACCAAAAAGAAAACACCATCACTAATTGCAAAATTAATTTGGGATTTGCGATTTCATTATTGCTTAAAAGTGTTTTTCAAACTAAATCGGTTTTACCGGGTTTACCGGTAAATTTAGTTTTTATTTACTGTTGAACCTTCTTCAAATCAAATCTAACCTTTTGCAAAAAAAAAAAAAAATTAATCTGTTGTTAATCAAATTCAATCTTTTGCAAATAAAATTCACCATTTTCTAATCAAAGCTTGATTTGTAAAATGGTGAATTTGTTTGGCAAAAGGCTTAATTTGATTTGTGTGGAAGGTTGAATTTTGAGTGCAATAGACGTAATTTTGGAGTGCAAAACGTATATGGTTGTTACCAGTCTTACCAACTGATTTTTGATCAGTGGAACACAGTATGCCTTAAACCGGTTTGAGCCGGTCGATTGAAATGGTTTGATTTTTACCATTATTCAACGAATGCCTTTATATGGACCTTCGTATATGGAGGTGATAATCCGGTGCGTACCTTGTCTGTTCTTACGAACACAAAATCGCAATTATTGAGTGATTTTGGAACGAAAATGTCGTCTTGTTTGGACTGACGAGTGGATTTTGGTAGGAGGTTTTGCATTGTTTCACGTAATTGGTCGATGACTGTATCGGTAGTTGGAATTGGTGAAAGAGGAATTTCGTCAAAGAACTCACCATTAAGTTTAATGGTTTGACCATAAACTAATTCTGCCGGTGAGCATTTTAGATCTTCTTTCACCAAGCGCTGAAATGTTTGTGCGGCGTTTCGAAGACCGAATGGGGTCATTATTGCCGTTTTGTGAACATCTTCAGGCGCTACGGGGATTAAATGATACGCTCTGACTAGATCAATTTTGGAGAAAATTTTGCATCCATGTAAGTGCATGAAGAAATTTTGAACGTATGGGGTATCGGGTAGCGATCCGGTGTTGTGACCGAGTTTAATCGCCGATCGTTCCCACATGGTCTCCAATCTTGATCTTTCTTTTTGACCATATGCAAAAGACACTCCACCATGTGCTGAAATTCCGTAAATGCGACGGATTGGATCTAGTCTACGTGGTCTTGACACGGGCAGATGGCCTGCGGTGACAATATGGTGGACCACGTTATGTCGGACTGGTAAGTTATAGTTCGGCTCTGCTGTGAGTGAAGGAAATTGTTTAAGCAGGGTGCCGTAATCGTTGCTGACCGTAAAAAGGATCGGTGTCGGTGTGTCGATACGAACCATGGTGGCATTGATTGACAGCTTAGTCGCTGAATCGACCAGCCGTTTGTTTTTGAGGTCAACAAGAAGTCCGAATTTGCACAGAAAATCGGCGCCAATGAACGGACGATTCACAGCAGCTATAATAAAAGCATGCGTGAAGGTTCGTTTGAGTCCGAGATCCACCTGTAGCAACTTTGTGCCGTAAGTAAGGATGGGTGTTTCATTGGCGGCCGATAACATTAGATCGGATTGATGAACCGAAAATAGGTTTTTGAAATTTGCGGCTGGAATAACCGACAGGTCAGCGCCAGTGTCAATAAAATATGTGAGTTTTGTAATGTTATCCTGTAAATGTAGACGAGTCGAGAGAGAGGTGTTTGACGTTGTAGTTAAAATAAGGGTGTGCGGCGAGGTAGTCGGGACCCGTTGATTTATTGGTTTTTTTGGTTATCGCTAATATCCATGCTGGCTGTTGTTGTTGGTTGTCGCCAATTGAATGGATTCGTGCATTTCTTAGCAGCATTTCCGAATTTATGGTGGTACCAACATAAACCTCGATGGTAGTTGTTGGTATTGCTGTTGCTGGAACGTGAGCGCGATGTCTTCGCCGATGTTGTCGTAGAGAGGGAGAACGATGTTGTCTACCTTAGTCGAGATATGTCTGCACTCTAGCTCTCGACTGCCTATTTTTGTTTATATCATTATAGTGTATTTTTGCTTGTGTTTTCATGTACCTGGCGATGTGGTTGTCCGATGTTCATAATGTCGAACATGCGGTCTGCTGTGTCAGATAATTTGTCGATCGAAGTAGCTTCTTGGTGTGCCGCAAGCGCGACTTTTATAAACTCGGGCATTTTGCAATTCCAAATTGATTTAATTAATTGTTCGCTTACCAATTTGTTTGTGCCTGCGAGTGTGCGTATCTGCCGCAATGCCTCCGATGGACGATGGTCACCCAGGTTTCCGTTCGTCTGACGGTTCTAGACGCGCAAATAACGTTTGCTTTAACACGTTATACTATGGTTATATTGTGGCGGTCTTTGGAGTATATCTGATATAACTGTGAATGTTTCTGGAGAAATGGTACTCAGTATATAGCCGTACTTCGATTTTTGTGAAGTGATGCCACGTAGCTCGAACTGGATTTCAGGTAATTGAAACCAGCTTGTCGGTTGGTTATGCCGAAATGGAGGCATGTTCAATTTAGTTTGACCCGCGATTTCCATGGGTTTGACCCTCGATTTCCACCCGTGGTTTTTGAACCAAGCGGGGTTGGCTGTTGCTCCGACATTTGTGAGCCCGTAGATTTTGGCTATTCGCCCGTGGCACGGTGTAATGACATTTTTGTAATTTATTTTCGAATCTAGATTAAAAATTGATTTTAATCGAAACCCCCCAAGTACGGGACGAGCCGTCACCTTCGTCTTAGGCCGTCGCCTCGACAGGTTCAAATTTGAACAGTAAAAAAGAAAAAAAAAAAAGAATGTTAATTTGATTTATTTTATATCGGAATGGCTACCGTCTCGTTAAGTAAATATTTAAGTTTATAAAAATTCGTATTTGCGAGACCACCGCCTTTTTTTTAAAAATTTTCTAGAAATGTCTCGTTCTGAAAATTTGAAAGGGTGGTCTACTTTAAGCTTAATCCAAGCTCCCATAATTCTAATCGTTTTGGCTCTGAACTAAAATGCGTGGACCTAGTTACGCTACTGTCAAATGGTCCAATCAAAGTAAAATTCAGAAACAATTAAACTTTCAGCAAACATGATTTCTGTCCCACCCTACCATATACATATAAATTTTTTTTATGGATAAACTGTTTGTATGCATAACATATTTTTTCAACTTAGTTCTGCCTTGTTTAACTTAACAATAATTAATAAACCGCAGGAACAAACTCTTTCAGTAGCTGGAATTTACAGAAGCTAAACAATAAAATTTCAACGATGGCTGGGTGGATATTGATCCCGGTCGAATACTTCAGAATATTTCAAAAAGTAATCAGGTTCAAAACCTAAAATAATTACCACAGCTTTATCAAAAATGCATTTCAGAATGTAATTTCCGTCCCAAATGTCACACTTCATCACATAAGTGAATATAAATATTGAGTGACGGAATTTAATCATTTTATTCACGGTATGTTACATACATATATACATTATACATTGAAATATTCCAAGTCCTGAACCGATCCCTTAGAAAGTATTAAGAATTTGTTCTAAGCTGAGCTTTGCAGTTTTCGGCAAGCTATTTGATCCTATCCCAAATATTGATAAATATATTCAAGAGAACAAGGGACATGTAAGATGTACGTAAATGAAAACTTTTGATCTAAAAAATCGATTTGTACGCCCGAGCAAATGATAGGTGTTACAACTAGTACCTAATATAAACAAAATGGATGATAGATTTTGTTCAACCAAGTACTCGTACCAAATTAAATATATCAAACGTCAATAGTACGCACTTGATGAAAAAGTTATCAAACGGAGTACGGAGAGACCGGCCAGTTCATAATTTCTCCATTAAGTGTGTACTACGGATGTTCGAGAAAAGCCATTTTAATTTGAGACTTTTGGTTTTTGTTGAAAAAATTTCGGTGTCGGAACTTCGTACCACATTTGATGTCAAAATTGCTTGTTACTAATATGGCCGACCGTACTGACCGACCCTTTGATACTTTTTACAAGAATGCATACTACGCTCGCTTTTTATATACTCAAACCAAATTTTCTGAAATTTAATGCTTTTTCGAGTAAGAATAGTCTAGAAACATTTAGAACTTATTCTATTCTACCCTAGATGTCACCGTTAAAATAGTTAAGTTTTACAAAAGGCTACAAACCATATGACTTTTATCAAATGTCCTTAGTGAAAACTTGATATAGAAATTAACAGGTGGCTGGTCCATTTCTGCATGAAGTGCTTCCTACGGTCATTTGACTGGGGATGTGATTGGGGTTGTGTCTGATTTATTTTTTTCTTCTGATTTATTAATGAAAGATGTGATGTGTGATATTTCTTGGAAATTTATGTACATTAAAATTAGTCATACATATTTTGGCTTATTTCTATTCTTGATAATTTTTTTTTTCATTAATTTTACGTCAATTCACCTAACAAACAAATAAAAATAAATTGAATATAAAAACTAACATACGTAATTTAGCTTTTGTAACCTAAACCAACCATAAATATAGGAAATCCCATTAATTGATTAACCCACCATAAAAAACGAATTTGGCATTAAACACATACAAATAAATACTGATAAAGTAATTTAATAAATCAAATTAAGTTCAATAAAATAACACATAAATAACATGGTTAAAGTGTTGTAAAACAAGGAAATACATTTAAACCATATACGAACAGAAACATATATTATAAAAGAAGAAGAAAATCTATAAAAGGAAAACTCTCAACCGTAAAATCCATTATCACTAATCTATATATCAATTTATACCAATATCATTCACACATTAAAGCCGATTTCGTACAATGACTTTATACATTACCTACGCATACAACACAATTTTCCTAAAACAACACTTCACAATGTTCCAAAACCACCACCTATTGACGTATCGTATCGTATGGATCAAAAAAAAAAAAAAAAAAGCTCGATATAGATTTTTTCTATTTTAGCTTTTTTACGGCTTTTTTATCACAAAATATTTTTACTTTCATCTTAAAGGTTTATCGTTTTTTTTTCTTGTGTATTCTGTCTAATTTATTTTCGTATTTATTTTGCGTTTAGCAGTGAATAATATGTGCCGATCAAAACGTTTATAAGAATTAAGAAGGTTAGACATTTGCAAAGGTATACGTGTAGGAGACATTCAATTTTTTTCCAAGGAAATTCGTTTTCTTATCTTGCCCCGGTGGCATGGTTTATGTATTTAGAATTTTAATTTTGTATTTCTTGGAGATCTATGTATATTCGACATACCCTGCCCTGCCTTTGGGAGGACAATTGCTTGTATATCGATAATCGTACAAAAAATACTCGTCTAGATATTCAGATTGTATTTCCCCAAGCAATACAATTATTCTATAAATACCAAAAAAAAAACACAATTTTCATCCCTTCTAATCTAGAAGGTATCGCAGAAAAGGAAATAATCAGCTTGATATAAATTTTTTTTTTTTTTGTTTGGTATATTGGTCTTGACATTTTATCTCAACAGGAATTTGTTACCTGTTGAATTGGTAAATATTTGGGACTGAAAATTTCGAATTACCATAATGTTATAAACTAAAGGTCAACACAATAATTCCCGACATTTTTTATTTCCATTATAGGAATCCAAATTATTTGCTCATAACTTATCGTGTGACAAAACGGTATTCAACCTTAATGGGTACCGAAACTTTAATATCTTTTGTTTTTGTGAATTCGCAGTATTTTATTTTTAAGCCCCCATATTAATTAAAAAGTAGTTAAACATAAAATTTATTACAGCATTTAGTTTTGTGTGGTGATAAAAGATTATTTTCTAAATTTTGTTGTCCAAACTTTAATTTTTAACTACTTTTTAATCAATTAACATAGATCCAGCAAAATTGTGGACATCAAAATTCGCACTCGATTCTTTAAATTTAAATATTGAATTTCACAGCTTCAAATGAAATTCACATAAAAATACTTACCTAAATTCCATAATTTAAGCAACGGCATATACATAGGTAAAGGACATAGGTGTAGCCACAGATATCTCTCATTAAGTAAAAATCTTATTGCCCATCATAGCAGTAAAGCAAGATTATTTCCTCTGAAGGATATTGTTGTTAATCTGGTTGTAAATTAAGTTTATTTACAATTTTACAAGTGGGTAAAGCGCCTCCCGCCACAGATAGAAAACATATACCGTCTACACACAAATTGCCTCGTAACTATAGTAAATGCGTTATTAGCGCTCTGCGGCAAATAGAAAAATGAGGTAGCTACATAAAAATCGAGACCCTCCCCACTAATCGTCAACATCTGTATCGCCCCTAGTTTTAATTTAAACCGTGAGTTGAAATATATACCTATAAAATATATGCTAAAGCTCTGCTAAATTAATTTTTGTTGTTGTAGCTAATTTTTAAAAACCACTCATATTTTGAAAACTCTGCTGGCCATATGCAATTATGAGTATAAACTTGATTCTTCGCTTTGTAAAATTGTCCCAATGATTGGGAGACGGAGTCCTCTCAGTAAACTAAGTCACTATCATTTGAAGAATCAGGGGATAAGGGCTCCATTAGTTAAGTAGAGTTTTTAAAATATGAGTGGTTCTTAAAAAATTATCTAAAACAACAAAAATTAGTTTAGCAGAGCTTTAGCAGATACTTCACAGCCGTTTCAATAATATATTTAAAAACTGAAAACAGTTAGAAAATTCTTTTGCATTTCTTCAGCCGTTTTATTCGAAACCGAGAAACTCGATTTATTTCTAAAACCAAATAAAGATTTTAATTTTTAATTCAATTTTTTTTCACTGCCTCAATTTTTATTTGGGCGTTAATAATAAATCGAGATTTTTACTTTACAACGCCAGACCGTCTGACCTATTATTATTTTGTACAATATAGCAAAATCTTTATTCGGGTTTCATCTAACCTTTGGATACCAATGAGAAGATTAATGTTGAAAAAGGAAATATCAAATTGTGGAAGCGAGACAGTTAAACAAGAAGATCGACCACTCAGTAGTTAAAACGTGAGAAAAATGAAGTTTACTACATACATATTTATATGAAAGAGCAGACCAAAGTAACTTTATTGTAACTTTTGCGAAACCCGAATATGACAAACGAGTATGCAAACTGAGGGCCCGTAATTGCTCTAAACGGGCTACTTGTCAAAATAAAAAAACAAAAGACCGGGCTATCAATTTTCAGGTCCATCAACCCTTTTAAGTCCGCCAACTGTTAGCGACGTATTTATTAAAATCCATAAGATATTTCCTGAAATCATCCGATTTATCGAAAATGTAATAATTTAAAATGAAGCAAATGAAGAAAGGACTCACTGCTTAAACAGCAGAACGGTAGCAAATATGCGATATGAAATATATACAAGTAAGGAATATGAATATGAAGAGAATAAGAAGAGAGAACAAATCAAAATGTTTTTAGAATACACACATACACCAATTTTTGAATAATCGCGAAATCAGAGATTAAGTGCGATTTACTGCCTTGGTCACGTGCTGCTTGCTGGCTGATCCGTATTCATGTAAAGATCTCTGAGAGGTAAGCGCCACACTTTGGTAGGCCCAAAAGTTGTAGTCGGCAGCAATGCAATAATAGACGTAAATTACTTACATAACAAACAAATCCAAATATTTTTAATATTATTAAACTATTCCTTGTTGGAGCCAGGGGGAAAATATTAAACAAAAACGTAACATCTTTATAGTTCATTAAAACAAATTTTAAGTTCTTGTAAAACTGTTCAGGACGAGCTTCAGTTCTCAAATTTGACGGCAAATTGTTAAACAAAATAGGAGCGGTTACAAGAAAATATTTTTTAAAATGAGTGGTATGAGGCTGTTCAATAGTGCATAAATTATTTTTCCGAAGATTGTAGCTCTTCAGTACTCCAGTTAACCTATTACCCCTCATTTCAAAAAACGGCCTCAAGACCCTAAATATAATGGTAAAATCCCCTTTGCCACAAAAATGGGCCACAATGACTGATTTGATTTCTTAAATTCCATTATCATAAGTATTAGGTTTTTGTAATTTAGCAATAGGAACCGTAGTTACATCTTATGCACAACCTCAGAAATTTATTCCATAACATAATTTAGAATGCTAGAGCATAATAAATGGTGAAAAATACGTGAAATCACAAATTCAGCATATGGGACCGGAAGTCATGTTTTAATTTTGTGATTTTTATGTTTTGAATGTGTAGTACTGGGTAAAAAAAAATTATTGTAGAACTCGATTTTTTGTTGTTGTTGTTGCATAAGATATAGGTGGTCAAAAATTTGTATATTTGGTGAAAATGGTGGTGCATTTATGCAAATATATAAAAAGTATTTATCCGAAAAATATAAAATAGGGCTCATTTTAAAGGTAAAAGAATAAGGATTAAGAAAATATTACCAAAATAGTACCATATTTAAGTTTTTCAATTTCAAAATGGCCACCAAACTCTGTTTTCTCAATTTTCTGGACAAAATATATTTTTTTTATTTTTTTTTTATTTTTTAATACGATAGCCCTTTCGCACATCCAAGTGTAATCTTTTTCGAATATATTGTTTATGCCAGGATAAATGTTTAATATCAACTCATTAAGAGTTGTTACAGTCTTTCCTAACTCGCTGCCAATTTTAATTAGGCCATTTTGTTCAGGTAATATGCCATCGCCTAATTTTAATAATTGACCCGAAAAATTATAGCCACCACCTCCCAAATGAGCTCTCATATTTGTCTTTAATGTAACGGTTTGAATTGAACTCCACAGAGGTGAGGATTTTAAACACGCTTTAATAATGTCCGCTCGCATTCCTTTGGGGATTACAGGCAATGTTTGGCGAAAGTCTCCAGCAAAGACCTAGGTGACACCCCCCATTGCTTAACACATTGCGCGCACTGCTGAATTCCTAATGTCCTTCATAGTTCTGTTTACAGCTTCAATGTGCGATCGATGGCTCATTGTACACTCATCTCACATAATTAGAGCAACTTCTTGGATGACTTTTCCTAGTGGCCCATTTTTGGCGAATTGCACATACTGTTTCTTGGTGGAAAGAAACATTTAGGGGCAATTTAAAAGTAGAATGGGCGGTTTCCCGCCGCTGATCAGTGTAGCTGTTATTCCAGATGAAGCAACTGCGACAGCGATTTTACCTGTTGATCTAACGGTAGCCAAAATTAAGTTGATTAAGAACGTTTTCCCTGTTCCACCAGGAGCGTCGATCAACAATATTTTGCCTTCGTTATTTCTCACGCTATTTATTATTTTATAATTTTGTAACATTAATTGATATGAAGTCACTCAATTGGTTGACATCGTATGGGCGTCTCAGTGTCGCTTCTAAAGGATCAATTCAGAGAGCAAAGTAAAGTGATATCATTACTTTGTTGCCGCTCCCTATGACGAATGTCTTCACAAAGGTCTTCTCGAAAAGTTTGACATAATTGAAGAGGATCAGACAGTTGGCAAAATAATAAAATGATCACGAATAATTCTCTTAATTTTAAAGGTGATTTGGGAACGACTGCATCTGCTAACGTATGGTTCCATTGTTCGTCAGCTTCAAATAGACCAAGTTCTTTGCAAGCTGCTTGATAAGTAGACATTACTTGTCCATTGACGGTCTGTAAGCTTTCAAAAGAAGTTGGCCCACGGACATATTGCAACAGCATCCTTAGGTGAAAACATTCCGATTGGTTAGTATGGATACTGTACATTCTGCCAAGCGCAGAGTCTTTTTTAATGCCGGGGTGTCCTTCGACGTCTTCTCCACGTTTCCTTCGCGAGAACTTGTTATTAGCCCAGGAGTACTATTGTGGCAATTCATTGTATAATAAGGTTTTCGCGAAGTGATCATTTCTACATAATTCAAAAAATTCTGTAAGTGTTGTTGAGGGTGGATTTTCGAATCTTTGTTGGAGATTGTGTGCCGTAAAATACACCCTTTGTCCGTTTTCTAAATGGATTGCCAAATGTATAACCGTTGGATATCTTTGGTGGATGTGAAATTCTAGAAGTCTCCAAACAGCCTCTGATGTACTTATATATCGGCCGTTCAAATAATTTTCGATCTCACTTTGATTGTTTTCTACTGAAACAGTGGCGTGGTCCGATCCTTTATTTATATTTTTACATATATATTTTATTGCTTGAACCGAATGACAATACTCCACATTGATATGGGCATTAAAGCTCCTACACAATACAGGAGAATAAGGAACAATCCATCTGTTATCTATTACGGTTTGATGACCTCGGATAGTCAAAGTGGCAGTCACTCAACCATTATTAGGGGTTCTACGACGGTATGCTGGATAACCATCGTCTCCAGTTTGTGTTTCTGCAATTAAATTGCGAGGATACTTTTTACAGCAAACGCCGTTGACCATACAAAGATCAGCCATGTTATGTTCTCCACACGGACCGTGTACCACATTTTTAAGAACTATGTCATGGAGAATAGGATCCACATCTCGGTTTGGTAGCTCAGCTGATATTAGAGAATCTACTTCTTCTGGTTGTATTTTCGTCTGCAACCATAGGAGCATCTGTACATGAGGTATCCCTCTTTTTTGCCACTCATTGCTGTATATAAAAGCCTTTGTGTCACCGAATATAGCATTTTGGGTTAACAATTTCATTAACTTTTTCATTTTTAAATCGAACACTCGTGCTATGATCTCATGCCTATCAAAGGATCTTTGATTAGGAAATAGCTCCTCCTTGACCTCAGTCCATTCGGGGTTGCACGTAAAGGTAATGAATAAATCTGGTCTGCCAAAATTTCTGACATAGGTCATTGCATCTTGGGTTTTCTCGTGCATATACCTTGGTGATCCGGTAAATGTTGAGGGCAATATGACATATTGCCCCATATTTCTGGCGTCAATGTTTTGATCTTCATTCACTGCATCTCTCAAATGAACATAATTTTCAGCTCTTAATTTTGCTTGATTTGTGCGGATGTAATGTAACCTTTCCGAAATCATTTTTGCCATCATATCGAACAATATTGGTTAAATAAATTCTTGTAATAATGGAGCGTATTAAAGCTACCGTTTTTTACCATTAGCCTAAACGCATAAAACTGCATACAGGTAATTGTTTTATTACGTGGCGAATTTGTGTGTGGCATATTCAGGCTGTACCCATCTTCTCCTCTAGCAAACATCAACGGGTACTGTAAAGCGTCATACGACCAATGCAATTCTGATATACGTGATAATTTTCCGTAACGGTAGTCCAACACAATATCCCTTGGTCCTTTATCTTTATCAACTAAAAGCACAGCGACTTCATTAGTAGTTGGAACATTGTAGCGACCTCTATGTTCATTTGTCGGCCGTCATTCTGCATGTATTATGAGTTTTAAGTTATCTGCTCCTGGATTTCTTTCAAGGTTGTACTTGAAACTTTGAACATAACGATTATGTTTATGTAGCGTTTTTTGTAGTTGTGCAATCAATTCCACTTTTAGATTAGGCACTGTATTTGTCCGAGCAGATAATTGGTCTTCATTTGAAAGAAAATATATTTGTAAATATTCAGGACTGTTGCCTGTAGGTGGGACTAAACTTCCGATGAGATGGTATATTTGGCCTTGCACTTTGAACGTAGGCATGCAATTTTCTTCCCTAATCTCATTCGCGCCGAAGGATGTCATTTGAAATAGGGTATTATATTTTCTGATATTATTTCAGAAATGCTTTGACATTGGATTATTGCCTACTAACAAATCTTTAATTGATTGTGGTGGCTCAAGAACCTCAGGCAAAACTACTTTGCCGGCAGCACAACACATTCCGTTTGGTTCATTAGCCCATTTTTTTGCATTGCATTTGTTACACAATTGGTTCATTTTTCCTATTAAGACTGCACTGTGTTGAGAATACTCAAAGTTTGCGTTATAATGGAATACCGATCCGACTTCATTTATGATTTCTGGATTCTGTCGCAGAGCTCTAGATCTAGTTTCTTTCATGTGAGCATTATGTCTAGAAAGCCTTTCAGACCGTTCGGAACTCGATTCTCTAACACGAATTTGTGAGGTTCGAATATTTTAAATGGCAAGTCTTTCAGAGCACTCTGACCTCGATTCTCGAAATAGTCTAGAGAAAGTCGCTGAAGAAATTTGAGAAAAACGTACTACCCTTTCGTCACGAGTTTCATTAAGACGCCTTAATTTCATCTGCTTAGCAGCTGAGGTATTTCTATTCAACTGAGACTTTCTTTTAGGCATTGTATCGTCCTACGGATAAATAATCTCAGGTAATAAGTATATACAAATAGTTATTGAAAATAGACTTTCTAACATGGAAAAGATTTATACTTACAAAATATACGAACGAACGAAATAAATTTAAAATGATTTCAAAACGAAAAAAATGATTCAAATATGATTTTTACTGAACTGAATGATAAAAACAATAGAAAAATTTTGAAAATTTAAAAACAATCGAATTGTGGAAAAGATGAATTTACATGTGTTTGGCGACATCTGTTTAAGCTTATAAGATTACTGTGAAGGCTCTACTCCCGACATCTGTATTCAAATATTAACAATACAGTTCTCTATATAAAAAGTATTTAGCTTTATTTTACTTTTGTTTTTGATTCTCAGAGAGGTAAGAATTGCTTCATTTACATATTTACAATTTACATGAATGTTGTTTTCCTGTTGCTTTTTAATATCGTGAAACAACAACAAAATCTTAATTTTTAATTTATTTTTTGCAAACTGAACGTTTTGTATTTTCATCGTTTTTTGAAATTTATGATTTGATAAATATTTTACATATAAATATCTCATAATATATAAATATTATATTTGAAACAATTTTATTTGCTTGGAATAAATAATTCAAACATACGTTAAATAATTTCTAATGTCAAAATAAATTTCGATATCGATATAAATGGATAAATTTTGAATTTACAATAAAAAAACAACCAAAAATACTAACGCAGCCACACATTTTGGTTGTTTTTGCACTACAGTGGCTTTAACAATTTGCGAAAATTCATTGCTTTGGTAGAAAACTTGGCTAATGTTGATGATAATTTTATATGGAGTTGGTGTATTTCTGTGGTCAAAAAACAACAACAACTACCGAAAATGAGAAAACAACAGAATTCACAGCGAAAAAACTACAAAGTAAATGAAAATAAGTTATTTTTTGTCTTTCACATCTAGATTAATTTTTAGCCTTCCAGCTTTATTTTAGAGCAGCGTTATTCGTTTTTCTTAGAAATTTGAAAGTTGGAGAGTTTAAAGCATTTTTAAAATTTAAAAATGTGTTAAAGTGTTTCGAATCTTTTTTACATTTTAAACGTCATTTTTTAACATGTTTCAAACTATAAATTGAGAATTTATGTATTTTGTTGTTTTACAATTTTTAAACTTTTACATAATACTATACATAGATATGCAATTTTGAAAAAATCCTTAAATTTGCATGGATTTTTTTTAAAAATCGTATCTAGTTTACCTGGAAATAATACAATAGTAGAATAGAACATAGGAAATAAGGCCATACTTATTGTTTGTGGCCTTATTACACTTTGATATATTGCTAAATAGCCATAATTGAATGTGTAAAATGGCCACATTTTATTTCAAATTAATTTTAAAGTTAAAACTGAATTTGCCAGAAAATTTAACGGATTTCAGTGACCGAATTTACGTCCAATAATAATATTGACCTTATTTCCTACGGTCTTAATTTCACAACTGCAAAGGGGTTTATATCTTCAAGCTAATTCAATATACGCCAAAAATGGTTATATGTGATCGGCCTCCCTTAGTGACCACATGACTTATAGTAACCTATTATTTCAATTTGACTGCTGTTGTTGTTATGAACATTTTATAAAACTGAAAACGATTTTTTTAAACGATGTCCATATAGCTATGTTGAAATTGAAACATTATGTAAACAATTGTATTTTAACAGAGAAATATACTCACAAAAACAAATTAAAGCTTGTTATTATTATAACTTTTTATCTGTAACTGAAGTATGTAATGAATTTTTGAAATTACCTTCTGCCACATCTTGGCATTCCATCTACGCGTATATGAATTTTATGGTTTAAAACCAAGTTTACCTAATTATTTTTCCCATAAAACAAAACGTTTTATAATTCAATTAAATTTTTTTTTTGTCTAGAAACAATAAATTTAACATTTTAATATTAAATATTTTCATTTTAATTGAAACTATAAATTAAATCGTTTTTATTATTTGTGTACGTTATGTATATACAATATGGAGCACATATAAGAACTATTCACAAACAATCCTATAATTATAGTAAGATATTAAATTGAGAGGACGGCAAAAACTATAAACTATGACTGAAAAATATTTTCCATTATAAATTTGCCTCCCACACAGCGAGCTATTAAAAAGTCATCATTTGGGCGAAAAAAAATGTATTAAATGATATTTACTCAGCTCGTTCCAATTGCAACCAACGAAAGAGTTGTATAGGTATAGTGCAAATATATAATATTATTATTTTATGCTTCTTATATTTAATTCAATTAGATGAATTGCAGATTGCAGTTAAATATAATTTACTGTAATTATTAGATTGTGTACATAAATCTCGACGGTTTCACATTTTGCACATACACAAGGAAAATAAAAATTAATTAGGTTTTAAATTTATTACACATATTATGAGGTTACTAAATTCTGTAAAATTTATCCTTATATACAATAATGGTACATACATATTTAATTATATTCTAACCATGCTCACATAAATGTATATTATGTAATTATTGAAAATCGGTGACGGTCTTTTTTTGTAAGAGTCCTATAAATAGAAATCTTAAATCGAATAATCATACTGTACGCTGAATAAAAATCGAATATTTACAAACACACATAAGTTTATTTGTGTATTTATCTATACGAACTTAAACAAACGAAAATCTATTATTTTTAAATACATACATAATAATATACATAATAATAAAATAGGAAAAGCACAACACTTTTTCAACCCGAAAATTTAGTTTTTACTTTCTTTTACGTAAACATAGTAAAATAAAGTTGAGTAATCATTTTCGAAGTCCATATACGAGAATTTGTGGATTTACATGTTTTGATGTCTTCCGAGTCAGGAAGAAAAAAATAATAATGTTCGGTACATTACTGTATGTGTACCACTACCTGGTAGTTAAGTGTAACTATTAAAGTTTAAGGTGATGTTATATACAGTTTCAAATAGAATTTTAGGGTGATACAACTAACCGACACCATCAACATTTCGTGAATGGTGGTTCTTTTCGTAAAATATAACCATTAGGCGTCCCCGCCTCAATTTTTCCAATGAAACGGGTGGATTGTTACGAAATATATCTTACCACAGTGATAAAATAAAATAAAAATATTACAATAAATATGTATTTTTATATTACTGTTGTAGTCAGCACACCCTTAATTTTCTTTTTTTTATTTAACATTTTCTATTTTTATGTTAAGACAAGAAAATGAAATGAAAATTTATGAGTTGTTATTTTCAATTTTATTACACAGCATTAACATGGTATTCGAGAATGAGTGTGGTTTTGAATATTAAATTTTGATTTTTTTTTTTTTAGTTTTGTACGTATTTTGATAAGTTTTGACAGGCCGCACACTAATTTGAATTTTGTTTTTTAATTAAGGAACTAAACCAACAAAACATTTTAATGTTGAACAATTAGCAAAGTTTTAATTTTAAATTATTAAATGTGGCTTTTGCGGTTAACGTGTTTAAAATTTTCTCAAAGGGCAATTCGCAAAAAAGGTTAATCATCATAGCTGACATAAGACATATTTGTAATTTTAAAAATTGTTCAGCGATTCCTTGGGTAGGCGACACTCCTACCTACATAGTCTAAGCTTTAAGCGAAAATAAAACTGATATTCCAATGGCGGGAGTCACAGTTGTGATCACTGTTATCGAAATAATTTGATTTATTTAACTTAAATCCTTGTCGAACCATAATCGCATAGTGTATTCAGCGAAATTAAATAATTGCGTCCAATACGTAAACCCCGAGTTTCAGAATTTTTACCTATGGTATGGAAGAGTATGGAAATCTGTTAAATGTACGATCTTTTCCACATCCACGCGCTTCGAAGGAATAAAGAATTTTTGAAACTTTCCGTACTGGGGAACTTTATTTCTAGATTAAACCGGTGAACTGGTCATCGTAAGGATCTTGGTGGTTCGAACGGGCTTGACGGCGTACCGAGGAGCAGAGCCCTACTTTACCCTACTTTAGATGTGTGAAAGAGAATCGACAGGAGAAGTGAAGCTGTAAGAGCTAAAATTCACACATACATATATTCTATTGAAATTGCCAAAAAGTTTGGGAACGGTTTCCGCTTCTCGAATCATAAATAATTAAAACTACAAATCTGGCTTTATCAGTGTTTCTTATCAGTGTTTTTTTTCCTAAAAATAACCGCACCAGTTTCGTCCTCCGTAGATGGTCAGGGCATATCTGTAGCATAATATTTTCTGGCGGAGCGGACCAAGTAATGTAAACCTTTACCTGATTCAGATTACTGCCACCGATTAGTCATCCTTCAGTCATGAATGATATAATGTAATAATTGGTACAGATAATTAATTTTATGGCGTAAAAAATTATCGAATTTTTGACGAAAATGAGTTTCCCATTGCCCAATAAAAAATAATTTTCCACTGGATGAGAAATTATTATGACGCTAAGAAAATTTTAATTATAACCCACCGAAAATTGATGAGGAAGAATTGTGTGAAACTAACCTCAAGCCATGGATAAAGTGAATTAGTATTTAAATATTCGTCAATTTCATTGGGTCAATCCACTTCATTTTCATTGGGCAATTTGAAATTGCTTAAATAGGTTTTAGCCATAATTCTTATTAAAATATTTTTTCAATCGCTACGGTTACAAAGGGTTGGCTGGGATGAGCCTAAATCGAAGCATTTTGTTAATATCTATATATGTAGAAACAAGCGAGTTGCCGGGTTAAATAATGCAAAAGAGACTTTTTCACGTAGCTATTGATTTTTTAGATACGTTAATCTGAGACAGAAAAGCTAAAACAATGGGGATAACATGCCCAATAGGGCAAAGGGGCAAAAGTTACTTTACTAATAAGTAAAAATAAGATTACCACAAAATCACATTTATAAAATTTCAAAACCATTGTCATTCGAGATTCGGTTTTTCGAGATTTCATTTTTTGTTCGGGGAACACGTTCAAATCTTAAGTTGTTATTATTGGATTACTCAATATGATGTGAACCTGAAAGCGCCAATAATCATGTTAAATTTTTATTTTTTTATTTTTAGAAAAAAAATTCAGTTTTATACGCTTATTATTATATTACATATTTCTCCTAACCTACACCCTCGGTTTTCGAGCATTTAAGAAAATTTACAACTCAGTAGAAAAGAAAAACAAAATTGAGCAAGCACCGGCACACATAAAAAAAAAAAAAATCTGAACCCGAGGTCCGACATGTCAATTCTTATGTATTGTATTTTGATGCGCTGAGTATGAATACGATATCCGTTTTGCTCCATCACCCACCAGTTTTCCATAAAACCCCAATTTTGGGTCAAAATTGGCCAAGAAAATACCAAAGTCTATTTTTGGTACCGTTTACCACAAATATATCGTTACCGGAGTACTTTTAACCGCAAAAAAGATTCCGTAGACCTAATTTACTTTTGACGACACTTCAGTAACCCAAAAAAGCCCAACTTTAGGTCAAAATGGCCAATACAAAATTCCAAAGTAATTTACCTTTTTATTTTGGTTACTAATGGCTTTTGACTAAACCCTTGTTAGAAAGTCAGGCAAGGAAATTCATACTATAAAACCCAGATACAGTACTTTTACTGAAACTCAGACTCGCGGCTTGTGTAACTGAAACGAAGTTACTGGCAATATGAAAGTGAAACTTAACTGTGAAAGTTTAGCTGAAACGAGTTTCCCTGACCTTGCTGCAGTTTGAGTTTGCCTGCTCAAGATTGAGTTACAGTTTGTTGCTTTTCATCAACTTTTTGTTCATTGACCTATCATTTCTTGCTTTAATAATGTACTCTCTTGCCTTCCAATGACCTATGAAGTGGATTTCTACGTCTATTTCTCAGATTTCTTTGTTCATCTCTCTTGACTATCCAACAATAGTCCGCTAACATCTTCCCTGATATCTCCTTTCCATTTCCCTTACATTCTGGTGGAAGCGCACCCCTTGCTCTGCAGTATAGTCACCTAAATTGTCAGGAAAGTAATCAAGATGGGAATTCAAAAAATGGAGCTTCAAGTTCATAAGACATCCTAATTGCCTGTAATTTTCTATCAACTTTGTAACAATGTCTTTGTAATGCTCACTTCTAGTGTTTCCTAAGAAGTT
This sequence comes from Tipula vernalis, assembly GCA_958295665.1. Lineage (NCBI taxonomy): Eukaryota > Metazoa > Arthropoda > Insecta > Diptera > Tipulidae > Tipula > Tipula vernalis. The sequence continues at coordinate 305,555,514 of OY282559.1, forward strand.
TTCACAAACTTCTCTAAAAGTGAGCCAGGCAGCTTTCTCATTTTTTTGCATGGTTTTAACGAAATTGTTATCTTGATATAGTTCTCGTATTTGAGGTTCGTTAAAAATACCTTCTTTAATTTTAGCCTCTTTCAGTTTTGGAAATTGTTCGGCTATGTATTAGAAATATTGACATTTATTAACTAATGCCTTCACTGTAGTGGAGATAAGAGAATTTTTGAGGGATCTAATAAAGGTTCTCCCGGCTGAAGACAGTCTCTTAGCGGCCACTGTTTTTTAACGTACTTCACAAAACCAGGCTGCAGCCCTAGAAGTTTTGTTATAATTTTTAAATCCCAACAAATTTGCCAATTGTGCTCCGAGTACTCGATTTTTTGAGAAATATATCCTATATCTCCATAATTCTCTCCCGTGAAGATTGAGTGGACTATTGGGAAAATGGCGTATTTATTACCATTGTGTAGTAGTACCGCTTTTAGGCTGAGTTTTGAGGAGTTAATGAATAGTCTCCACTCTCTAGGTTTGTAAATATTAGGTTTTAAATCATTCATCAGTGCTGGTATATTTGTGCAATACACCAAAGGAGATTTTTTATTTTTGGTAAAGTGCTTCCGAAATTTCTTTTCTCTTTCTCGATAAATTGAAGATTTTGTTCCAGCGTCTACCAAATTTCGACTTTTCAGTTCACTAACTAAGTCTTCAGATAAATCTTTTGGTAATGCATATCTCCTAATCAAATTATAGAGGTCATTCTAAGTGAATAGTATACCCAATATACTCTTCTTCACTCTCCTCCGGTTCATTTTCACTGCTGTAAAATTCTTCTCCGCTGGACGCTTCACTCTCACATACGTTATCCTTTGAAACTTGCATTACTTCATTGTTTAAAAAAATTTGAGTTGAAGTAATTGAACTTTACAGGTTTCGTCATTTACATACATCTGCGTACTTTATATTTGATTCACTCTTTAAATTAAAACCTTTCACTTCGGTTTTACAAAAGTAACATTCCTCCTTTCTACTTACTGAAACATTCGTGGTATATATTTTTACTCGAGTCAGATATAGTCTTCCGCCATTTAGCTATTTCAAATTTACCACAAATGTGACAAAGCACATTCGGGTTCCTATCACACTGATGTCTTCTTGCAGCTTTATACTCCACAAAGGCTAAGTTGCCTATCCTAGAGGAGCTACGATCGCATGATGGCGATGCCAGCGGGCTCTTTTCCGACCCTGACTCCTCCCATACATCGCAATATTTTTATGTGTGGTTGCCATGACGGCATGAAAGCCGTAACCCAGGGACCTAGCTGGATAGTGAGACAACTCCGTTGCCCACCGTCACCACGTGTAGGTGCCCTAGGTGCAGCCATTCGTTAATTTGCTGTTGACACGTGTTTTTTGGGATAATGAAGAGTCAGAAGTAAATTTGAACTACGGAATCCAATTGTGCGGTTAAAAATACTCCGGAAACGATATATCTAAACGGTACAAAAAATAGACTTTGGTATTCTTTTGGGCAATATTGACCTAAAATTAGGGTTTTGTGGAAAACTGGTGGGTGGTGGAGCAAAACAGACATCGGATTCGTATTCAGCGCATCAAAATACATAAGAATTGACATGTCAGACCTCGGGTTCAAAGCCCGATTGGAGGCTGCTTTCACTGGAAGCATTGTCCACGTGTTTCTTCTAGTTTTAAGTGTAGCGTGTTGTTTGTTGTCCATAGTTGTCATCATACTGTTAATCGTCTCTAATAAGTGATTTCTAAGTACTATTGTCATTCACCATGTGTACTCTTACCTTTTAGCTATCCGATGTCGATGTTCTTTGTACAAATCATTCTTTAATTGCCCATAAGATGATTTATTTCTAATAAATTATTTGGTATAACCATTCTAGTGCCTTATGCGGAAACGCAAGTCTTAGTGACGAATAACTTGTTACATTTCTTGAACTTCGAGAACATCTTAAAATTATTTTCAGCTTTAGGTAACCTTATCCTAACCCAAAATATTTTATTGAATTGAGTCAATGATCGAAAATCTGTTTATTTACTAGTTTGCTCCACTAATAATTGCCGAACATCAAATTGCTCAAAAATGTAAAGTCCAGAATAACTCCAAAAATTTTTTTTGGGCGATTCGACATTATTTCGAATAGCTCAGAAACACGCCAAATCGCCGAAACAAAATTTTAAAATCTACTCAAAAATCATCAATTAAGGATGGCCCAAAAAATGTTAGGCGTGTTATTTATTTATTTTTAGGCTTGAGCGATTTTTGTTATGAAGAATCATGTGAAATATTGAAAATAAAAATGGCCAACAGACCACGTGCCACCAAATCCATTGTATTTTGCTCAATCACTATATTGTAGATTTTTATTGTGAAGTTTTTCTAGTTAATATTTTGGTATCACGTGTGTTGAACATACTTTCGGAACAATAATATCTTCACACACCATCTATGGACGGTTTATAAATATATGTTGTGAATCCAGTTTCATATTTGCTATCAAATCTGCATATGGAAACTTGATGTGTTGGCTCTATTTATTGTATTGAACTCTACCTTTGCGGCATGATTGTCCGTATTCAGAATATGTTGTTCCATCGGCTGTATTTTTTGTAGTATTAGTTGAACCGTTGTTGTTGTTCATCTATTGACTTAACATAGCTTTGAATAATATTCTTCCATTTCAGTTCAATCGCTTTGTGATCGCCGTCGTAAGTGTGCGAGGGAATTTCTTCTTGATTGTTGGTTTCGATGTTAAAGGCACTTATCAGTGATTGCTGGGTACAGGTCATTTCCGGACCGGACGAATGTCGAACCATCTGGTTTATACAACTGTCTGTTTAACTCTGTATGCGATTTCAACATCTGTTAGCCAATGATTGTTCGTATCAATGTCCCAGTTCGTATGACGTGCGTTTAAATCTCCAGCTATTATGTAGAAATGGTTGGTGCTGCTTAAGTCCAATGTTTTGAAGAGTTTGTTCCAGTCTTTCTAGAATTTTACATCTGTCGACATTTTATTGCTGCCCGAACAATATCCCGATTTTGCTGTTGTTTAAATTTTTGCCATATTGTTGTACATTTAGTTTGAATGTTGTTAACGAACGCGCCTATTAAAGCTCACTGGTGAAGCATAAAAGCTGAATATCTCAAGCAGTTCAGAGCAATTAATTTTGGAGCATAAAATGTCACGAGCAAAAAAGGTACAAGCTATGTACGCTTTCAAGTTTGTAAATTTAATAATAAAAAACGGTTCACGAACAACATTTTTATTCAAATAAGGTAGTTGTCGCAGTTCATAAATCAAAAACGGTGATTCCAAATTACTGAAGCATATTCATTTCAAAGAGAAAGGATCACAAAACTCACCATCTTAATAAAACCCAGCATAGCACATCCCTTACTTCACGAGTGTCACAAACTCTACCAATCTGAACGTCAAATAAAATAAATGGAACCTCCGCGCATGATAGTCGCGCTACTGAAAATGTCCTAACTTTACATTTATCAGCATTTAACGGCAGCTTCTTCCATCCGATCAGCGTCAATAACAGACTTAATGTTTAATGCATACATTTTTTTGGTCATCTGCAAGCAATAAACACTTGCAAAAGAAGGAAAATCATACAAGAACGAAGTAGAAAATGGTTTAAAGACGGAGATTAGGTTTCAAAAAATCATATTTAAAATCATTTTTCACAAACGTGACGTTTTGACAAGTTACCAAGAACTCTTTGACAATATAAAATCTCATTACACTGCCTCCAAATACTTTGGTGTTATCGAAACACAACATCATAATCGTTACATAAAAGTGTTGAATAAATAGCACGAGCTATGGTCCGCTTTCCACTGTTGTTATCACTTGGATTTGTTTTTATAGTGCTGACGTTTAAGCGTTTAATTTGATTTTTAAATAAATTGAAATTGGTTGGTTATAGCGAATTTGCCATTTCACAGTCATTATTCACTTCACTATCAATCTCAATTTCCTCAATTTCTGTTATAATAGCTGAGGATAGTTTTGCTTTTAATTGATCATTTTTCAGTTTTAATCTTTTCATTTGACTGTTCTACCATTCTTCAGCAGAAATTAATTTTGGTTTGAGGTTGATTCTTCTTTTTAAAGAATTACCATTTGAATTTGCACCGCTCACGGTGTACAATTTGTTTGATAAACGGGGTTATCCCTACACGAATTCCACTATTCACTCAAGATACACTTTGTAAATTTCCCAATTGAGTTCGTATTTTAACTTTGCATATACAGGGTGGCCCATTTTAATTCATCCACGGAAATAACTTTTCAGGAAAGCCTTATCCGAAAAAATAGTTTTAAACAAAAGTTGCATGGTACGACGGGGGACATCGATTAATAACCTTGAACTTGGTTTTTAAGTTTAGGGTCAAGGTCATTTAGAGGTGAAGTCAATTTTTTAAATAGAAACCCTTATTTTTGACTTTGGAAATAGAAAAAGGGCAACATTTTTCGTCCAAATATATGTTTTCCGTGACATCCCAAAGTCAAGCTAAATGTCTATGTTCTAAAAACTGTTTCGTACCATCAATTGTGACTTTTCAAGGTCACCAGAAGGGCAAAAATTGCTTATTTTGGAAATGAAACTGCAAACTTAGAAGGAAGAATAGTTTTTCCGGTGACATATGTCCTGACTTTTAACCTTGGGGGGTCATGGAAAATACATATCTGGGCGTAAAATTTTGTGTTCTTTCGATTTCCGGTTCAAAAGAGAAAATAAGGGTTCTATTTAAAAAAATTGACTTGACCTCTAAATGATCTTGATACTTTAGCTCAAGGTCAAGGTCATTAATCGATGCCTCCCATTAAAGCTTAAACTTTTGGAAAACTTGACACTGACCCAAACAATTGACAAAGAACAGGTTAGTCAGCTAGAGAGCGAAATGCAACATTTTGCAAACGATACAACCAAAATAAGCTCACCATCTACTGTAACTACGTTAAAAGGCCGTGTGGAAAAACGCCGAAATATATCGCAATCGGATGATTATGAGGAAGACGATGTTTTAAGAAGCACGTCACATTTATTAAATCTCGCGATCGATAAAATAGAAAGCCAGCCTCAAACTGATGAAATTCCATCCGACATCAATGATTTCGGCAGGTTCATAATGACTGAAATGGCTCAATTGAAAGATAAACGAAACCAAAATAATATTAATAAGTATTTTATATGTTTGTTAAAGTAATATTTTATTTATTTGCCTAAGAATGGTTTTATTCTTCGATTATTTATCATTTGGATTTTTGTATAACAATTACAATCTTCCAATTCTACGATAGTTGTATTTTCGTTCGATATTCGACCTTCGGAGCCCATCATGCTCCAAAATAAAATTATGGAGAGCACAACATGCAAGGGTAATTTGCTGTGTTTTCTGAACATCAAGTTTAATCTCTCGTTGAAGAATCTGAAACCTAAATCGAGAAATTATAGTCCCCTTTCTAGTAGTTTACGCAAAAAAATATATAGAAACCAAATTTCCAACACGTTTCATCATCCTTGTAGAAGCCTAAAAGCCTCGTCAGCAATGAAAACATAAGGAATCCTTTTAGTGGTGCTGTCATTCGGTAAAACAGAATCATCCGAAAAATCCATGATATTGGCACTAATGTCTTGACAAAGCGAGCTTTGGGCATACACTCCACCGTCACTTACTCTCCCGTTACATCCCACATCTATATAAATGAATCTATATTCCACGTCTGCCAACGCCATTAGCACAATACTATTGAATCCTTTATAATTGTAAAACTGTGATCGATCTATTTTAAATGCACGAAATGTGATGTGCTTGCAAATGTGAGCGCTCCCAGGCAATTTGGAAAATTCTACAACTTATAAAATTTGTCAGCAATACAACATTTGTTAGCAACCAATTTTAATAACTTTTCAAAAGAGGAAAGGGTAAGTCTTGAAAATTGTTTAAATTTTATTGGATCATCCTAATCTCAGTTCGTTAAAAGCTAGACTTTGAATATCTCTTTCTTCAGGGTCGCGCCTTTGAAACCATTTCCTTGTCCACACTGTTCTCGACAAAAATCCACGTGGAGAATACAGCAAATGCGACAGTGGCGGCAGTTATATCTGGGACAGGAACCGCTTCAGCCCATCTCGTGTATCGATCTATTAATGTCACGCAGTATCGATTATTATCATAAATCGGTAATGGACCAATGATGTCTAAGTGAATTTCTGCGAAGCGTTGCGAAGGTAATTAATAAGAACCGAGAGGTGAGATGATATGCCTTGAAACTTTTGATTTTTGACATGCTAAACAACTACGAGCCATAGTTCTTGAATCTTTAGCGATGGAAGGCCAAATGACATTTTTATTCACTAACTTAGAAGAAGCCTTTATCCCTGGATGAGATAAATTATGAAAGGTTTTAAAAACTTTTTTCCGAAATTCAATTGGAATAAAAGGTCTTGGTAAAGCTGTTGTAGGGTCGCAATAAATAATTTTATTAGAGTTGAATTCGTCACGTAATATCTCTCGGAATTCTGCATCATTGGATTGAGCATATGCTATTTGAGCATAAATTTTCGGGGATAGAAATTAGATTAATGCGCGATAAAGTGTCAGCCACGACATTATTAATGCCTGAAATATGTTGGATATCGGTAGTGAATTGTCCGTGGAGATGCTTTTTCTGGTTTCTGATTAAACGCGTAGATGAGTGTTTTATGGTCAGTGAACAATGTGAACTCTCTTCTTTCAAGAAGATATTTAAAGTGCTTAATGCCAGAGTAAGCTGCAAGCAACTCTCTGTCAAAAGCACTATAATTTTGCTGCGTTTCATTGAGACGAACAGAGAAAAAGCTAAGCGACTGCCATGCGTTCGCAACATAATGTTGAACCACTGCCCCAATCGCAGAATCTGAAGCGTCCACCATAATTGCTAGAAGTTTAGTTTCGTTTTAACTTTCGTTAAGTAAAATTTGATCCCATGCAGCATTTGGAATGAAACGTCTATAAAAGTTATTCATACCCAAAAATTGCTTGAGATGATTGAGTGTTAAGGGACGTTCAAAATTTTTAATAACGTCGACTCTGCTTTGAACGGGTAAAATGCCTTGTGCATTAACTGTATATCCAAGAAATTTGATTGCGTGTAAGGCGAATACACTTTTACTAGAATTGATAATTAAACCGTTATCTGATAGTTTTCTAAGTACTATTTCTAGATGTTCTAGCTGTTCCTTATAAGATTTAGACGCAATTAGAATATCGTCTAAGTAAACGAAAGCAAAATTTAGTACCAATAAAACGGAATGCATTAATCTTTGAAAAGTTTGGGCCGCATTCCTGAGACCGAAGGTCATTTTAGTAAACTCGAATAAACCAAAGGGAGTTGAAATAGCGGTTTTAGGAATATCAGATGGTTCAATTGGAATTTGATGATAAGCTTGGACTAAATATAAAGTAGAGAAAATGTTGCAATCTTCAAGTTGATACGAAAAATCTTGAAGATGCGGAATTGGGTAACGATCAGGAATAGTAATTCGATTTAAACTTCGGTAATCCCCACATGGTCTCCAATCACCATTCTTCTTTAAAACCAAGTGCAAATGGCTCGCATGTTCGAATTCTAGCTTTGCGATTTTAAATTTATCCGGCGCCAAACATCTTGCCTTACATGAAACAGGAGGTCCATTTGTTTCTAAACGATGTGTAATTTGATCTTTAATAACTTTATTACTCAGCGCACTATTTAAAATGTTCGGAAATTTAGAAAATACATTTTGAATTTGGGGATCCATTTGCGACTTATCCAACTGTGAAAATGCCATTTTTTCTGAAATTGAAATAGCACCGACTGAATATAACGATGTAACAGGATCGCAAATTCTATCAACGACCAGACCAGTAATTTTCAAAAAATCTGCACCAATAATTGGTAATAATACATCCGCAACAATCAATTCCCATTTAAAATTTCGACGTAATCCAATATCTAAAATTACAATTTTGGTACCATAAGCCTGAATTGGTGTTCCGTTCGCCGCAAATAGATTACAATTTGAAACAGCTTTAGAAATATTTGCTAATTATAAAGATATAACCGAAACATCAGCTCCCGTGTCTACCGAAAATTTAGTTGCTACGACTATTAGTGTGCTCGTCAACAACCGCCGTCGAATTTGATGGGCATTTAAAAATTTGACTTATCATTTTTTTTGGAATATTTCCCAAAAAATTTACATCCAGGAAAACAATGTCGAGCTTTATTTAGAAATTTATAATAATAAAAACACTGATCATATTTTGGATTGAAACGAATTCTCGATCGAGATCGAGATCATTCTCTTGGTGCATCACGTGAGAATGAAGATGATCTTGCTCCCGGTCGACAAACTGCTGAGACATGCTGATAAAATTTGGGTCCTAAATTGATCAAATCTAGTTTCCAGATCGAAATAAGAATTTGGAATAGTTGAACATTGTGAATTTGAATACGCAGAATTTGACTTGCTATAGAATTGAAAACAGAATTGGTAGAAGATGTTTGTTTAATTTCACTAATTTGAGTATATTCCATAACCTCCAACATTTTATCGGCTCGTTTTGCTAAAACGGTCAATGAAACGTCGTTAGCAAAAGTGGATAAACTAATTTGGACTTGTTATGGTAATCGCTTTAACCATAATTGTTGTAATGCTTTTTCCGAAAATGTACTACCCGCATTTAATCGGAATTCGTTTAATAGTTGTGATGGTTTTTTATCACCCAGACTCAAACCAGGCAAAACGTTATTTACTCTAGCGCTCTCCGATTCGCCGAGTACTCTAATAACTTCATCTCTAAACGTTGTATAAGGAAGATGGCCTGTATCACGTATAGGTATTGTGATGCCTTGAACCGAGTGCATTTACTGCATGTGAACATATAGTATTCTTAGATTTAATACCAGATAATGAAAACTGTTGTTCTAAAATTTGAAACCATACGCTAGGATTTTGATTAAAGAGATATTGAGGTGCTTTAAATGTAATCGATCCAATATTACCTTCTGCAATAACTAAATTAGATGCCGAATCAACATTATTTGTTGTTGGCAGACAATTATTTTTATTAAATATAACACGATTTTGCAAATTATTCACATTATCAGGTGAAGAAGAAGAAGGAATCCCATCATCGACGATTACCGTCCCTCGTGAACCACTAATTTGTAGACAATTTTCAAATAATTTGTCCAAATTGGAATGAGAGATTAAAAGCGGTGTTTCTGATGATGGTGAATCCTCATTGGTTTCATCGACAGGAGAAGTATTGTGCGACATATTTATAAATTATATGAATTTATCTCATACAAAAAATTAAAAATGATTAAATATTTAATATAAAAGTTTATAATAAAATCAAACACGAACACTGAATCAAAAATAATTAAAGAAAAACACTTAACGAATTTAAAAAATGTTGTCAGTTGCAATACTGTCGATGTATTGTTGGATATTGAAAACAAGTTGACAGCACTATTCCAATATTTCAATAAAAATATTTGAATTAATTCCAATTAATTCTCCTGGCTGCAGTTTGTAGATTTAAATCGAATATACTCGATTCCTGAATGATTATTTTATTATTTATTTAGCCAAATAATTTGAACGATCACGTCGGTTTCACCACTTTGGTGGTGATATGTGGATATTAAGCGTTGAATTGATATCAATTATTATTATTATTAATTGTATAATCTGACTCCATAAAATATTACTAGTTTTGATTCACAATACTATCCATAATTATTATTTACTAAATGTAATTATATGGCTGAATTATTGTAGTGTTCTTGTAAATCATTCACAAATTGTCACAATGAAAATCTATAAATTATATACACAATTCGTTTTATATATTAAAAAATTGTTTATTTATTTATTTCATATTTATTTAAGGATAATTTCCATTTATTGAAATAGTCCATAAGATTGTTTACGTAAGATTGTAGTTTTAAAGTAATAGTCGAGCCTAGTTCATGGGAGGTAAAAATCGCTATATCGTCTGCGAAAAGTGCAATTTGGCAATCATTATATTTTGGAACATCATTGATAAAAATATTGAATAAAAGTGGGCTCAAAACAGCACCTTGAGGGACTCCATTGAAAAATACTTTTTTGCTTGAATGGGAGTTAGAGATTTGTACAAAAAAACTTTCGATTATTAAGAAATGATTTTACAATTTTTAACATATATAAAGGAAAACTTAAACATTTCATTTTATAAATGATCCCATCTCTCCATACAAGATCAAATGCACTTTTAAGGTCTAAAAGTACCATACCCGTAGATTTATGAATTTCACGATTTGTTTTGATATGACTGGTTAAACGATGAATTTGGTGAATCGTAGAATGTTGCGATTTAAATCCGAATTGCTCATTTATAAGTGAATTATTTTCTGTTATATACTCATCCATTCTAGCTTTTATTAGTCGCTCAAAGATCTTTCCTAGACAACTTAATAGACTGATTGGACGGTAACTTGTGATTTTCGTAGGATCTTTTCCTGGTTTTAAAATAGGCAATACTTTGGCAATTTTCCATTCGTTGGGGAAATGCCCAAACAAAAGACATTTATTTAACATGTTAGTCAGCTTCTGTATTGCAACCGTTGGTAATTTTTTTAACAGCAAGTTAGGGATCTGGTCTATGCCCGGAGCTTTAAGTGGTCGGACTGATTTAATAACTGAAATTAATTCTTCAACTGTTATTAGGTCAACACTAGAAGGTCTTTCTGATATATTAATTGAGTTAATTTCTTCGCATGTATTTCTAATATCATTTTCTATTATGTAATTGTTTGAGGGTAATAATTCAAATGCATTACACTTTTCTTCGTTTGTGAATAGACGCGTATCGTTATTATCATCTTTAAGTGGAGGGATAGAGCAAGGTTTATTTTTAAAATTCTTAGCTGTCTTCCAAAATTTCTTGGATCCTCTTTCAATATCCTTCAGATTATTTTGCCACTTAAAGTTGATCAAGGTCCAAATCATTTCCTGTATTTTTTTGTTTAGGTAGTTTACTACTGTTTTTAAATGTGAGTGTCTGTATCTAGTATATTGTCTACGCCTAATATTTCTTAATTTGATAAGTTCTTTGATCTCATCCGTCAGCTGGATGCGCTCCGAGTGTCTAACCGGTATTTCAGGTACACTAATTAAACGGGCTTTAATAATTATGTCAGAAAATTGATTTATCCAGTTTTGGATTAGTGTACTAGTATTAATACTAGTAGTACATAATATTTCCTCATTTGCGATTTGTTACTCAATAAACTGCCTATATAGTTTCCAGTCCGCTCTTTGATAATTAAAGTAGGTTGGAGTAAATCTATTACCAGTGATTGTAAAATTCAAGTCACAAGTGACTGGAAAATGATCTGAATTGAGATCAAGTACGGTTTTAACGCCATGAACATGCATCGGTTGATTGGTTAGGAAGAGATCCAAGTAACTTGGAACACCTCTATAACTATAATAAGTTGGTTTATCAGGAACTAGAATGGTTATTGTTCCTAACACAGTCCCAACTGGTATGCCTAGAGTTTAGGTCGCCACCCAAAATAAAGGGAGATGTAAAATTTGTCAATTTCAACAAGTCATTTCGAAAATCATTATGATTTGAGTTTGGGCAGTAACAACAGAAAATTTTTAAATGGCCACCTCCCTCAAGATTTACTGATATTCCAATAGATTCTATAGATTTCAAATTAATTGCAGACATTGAATTATGTGAAATATTTTTTCGAATTAAAATTGCCACTCCACCTTTTTCTTGTACTAAACGGTCGTTTCTGTAAATAAAATAGTCAGTAAAAGTAAGTATTATGTTAAATTTTAAATGAGTTTCTGTCAGTAGCATTATGTCTACATTATTAGCTTTTAAGAAAGTTTCCAGTAACTGTTTTTTTGGTTTAACACTTCGTGCGTTCCAGGTAGAAATTATTAAATTATTATGATTGACCAACATACCTACAAGCCACTTCAGAGAGCATTTGTATTTGCTCTGATTTTGTCTTACAATATTTAGATTTTTCAACTATTTCACTAAAAATAGAAAATAATTCATTAATTGTAAATAATTCATTCGATTTTACCGCATCAGCATATCCCGTAGTTAATTCTATTGTTTGATTAGTGGATTTAGGTTGAGAAATCCGATTTTTACACAAAAAAAAATGTTAAGCAAAAAATTAGTTTATAAAATACTTTTTAATGAATATACTTCAATAGGTCGCGAATTTGTTCAGGTATTCTGTGGAAACTGAGCTCTAATCTGTCGCAAAAAGTGTTAATGGACTTTGGCCAATTTCATATAAAACTTCAATTTGAAGATTAAAACTCGAATTTCGCACATTTATTTCTCTGGTTACGTTCATAGCTTGATGGGTAGAAAATATAATAGGCTATTTCATCAGCTATTTCGTGAACTATCACAACTTGAGTCCAAATCTCTGAGAATGGCCGTAATAACCCTTTATCAATTTCATGCAAAATCGCAATTTGAACTCAAAAATTCGCGGTATATTTATTTCTCTGGTTAGGAGATATGTTTATAGCTTGATGGATAGGGAATTTAATCGACTATTTCTTGAACTATCACAACTTGAGTCCAAATCTCTGAGAATGGCCGTTAATGGCCTTTTATCAATTTCATGCAATATCGCAATTTATCGGAGTTCAAATTGCGATTTTGCATGAAATTGATAAAAGGCCATTAACGGCCATTCTCAGAGATTTGGACTCAAGTTGTGATAGTTCACGAAATAGTCGATTAAATTCCCTATTCGCCAATCTATAAACATATCCCCTAACTAGAGAAATAAATATACTGCGAATTTTTGAGTTCAAATTGCGATTTTGCATAAAATTGATAAAATGCCATTAACGGTCATTCTCAGAGATTTGGACTCAAGTTGTGATAGTTCAAGAAATTTCCCTTCAAGATTAAATTCCCTATCCATCAAGCTATAAAGGTATCCCCTAACCAGAGAAATAAATGTACTGCGAATTTTTGAGTTCAAATTGCGATTTTGCATGAAATTGATAAAATGCCATTAACGGCCATTCTCAGAGATTTGGACTCAAGTTGTGATAGTTCACGAAATAGCTGATTAAATTCCACACATATCAAGCTATGGAGATATCGCCTAACCAGAGAAATAAATGTGTTTCGATTTAATCTTCGAATTTTAAATTGCGTTTTGACTGAAATTGATAAAGGCAAAACACTCTTTGTCACAGATTTGGTCTCAGTTTCTTATAGTTCGCATGACATCTGAATATATTCTCCATCCATCAAGTTGAAGATTTTGACTCAGGTTCTGATAGTTCACGTGAAATCTGAATATATTCTCCATCCATCAAGTTGAAGATGAATTCCCTGTCCCCAGAAATAAATTTCTTCCACCTTTTAATCTTCAAATCGCAATTTAGGCATAAATACTAAGGGGTAATTTATTTAGTTAATAAATTAGCTTACTAAATTCCGGAATTCAGAAATAATTTTTATTCTTGATTTATAATTTGATTCTTTTCTATTTTTTAATAAAATTACATTTTTAGTACTAAATATTTCAATAGGAATTTAGATTTTTTCAAATTGGAATTCAATTTAACAGTGTGAAACTAACACATAAATAAAAATGGGAATTTTGGGAAAAACTTCACACCCATTCTTTTTCGAACTTTTTTTTTTTTTGTTTTTTCTATTTTTTTTAAACAAAAAGAAGTTGTCTACTTTATATAATACTAAAACTAATATCAGTGTCTTTATTTAATCATTTAAGGTTCAGTGTTTTAAAAGAGAGTATAGACATGACGTGTCAACACAATGCTAGATATGACATGTCACCACAGACCTTCCACCCAGTGAAAAATTATAAACTTAACAATTTTAGTAGATATAATTTTTTCTTCTAATGAAATAAACTAGAATATTTTAAATTATTTTATTGTGTCACAAAATAAAAAAAATATTATTTTACAAGCTTTGTAATTCATAAACATGAAACACAAAATGTTTACATCTTTTCCATTTACAAAAAAATCGGCAAGAAATGTTGCCTATGTTACTAACTTATCAAATAAATTTATACCACCAAAAATCTTTGCATCTACCGCATCACAAATTTATTTGGATTTGGCATTTATTTCTTAAGTTTGGACGCAAAATCGCGCATTCTTAATTTTTCTTAAGTGATAGATCTAATTTAACGAAGCTTCGTTAAACTTCTTAAGTGACATTAATTTTTCGCTAGGCGATAATACAGAACAGCTATCTACCGCATTTTTAAGTTTTCTTAATTCTTAATTTTTAAGTTTATAATTTTTCACTGGTCACCTCACCACTTTAATGTGGATCAATTTCCCGAGAATTCCCGGTAGAACTCAGTGAATATTAACGAAGATTATAAATGGTTGTGATATTTGTGAATGAGTGCCTTTAATTTTTTTTTGTAAAAACGCGATCCGCCTCTGTATAAATCAATTACATTAAGTAAAAATATGATTTTATCTAAATTATACATCATAAACACATATCGAACTTTCCCCAAATCAGAGTGTGACCGCACTTAAACTATTAATATCCATAAAAATCATAACCATTTATTATCATTTTCATTCCTAATGCGTGAATAATAAATTACAACGTTTTGTTACCTTTGGAAAGCTTTTTATAGTTTTTTTTTTTTTATTTATCTAGACAAAACAATCAAAATTTACTTTCGATTAAACATTGTATAAAAATAGACACAATAGGAAATAAAACAACGATGCGAGTGTAGTCAAGTAGTAAATTGAATTTTTTGTTTGTGTTATAAATAAAAAATCGCCTGAATGTAGGCTTTTGGGTAGCTGAATAAATTAATAAACACATCTAATTTAATATTGCCACAATCGCATTGTTGTTTTATGTATTTTTTAAATAACGATTAGTAAATAATATTAAAGTGAATAGAAAATTTTAATGATCATAACGTACAATGATGATATATTTTGCTGGTATATAGTGGGAAGGCAGCCAGATGCTTAATATATGATACATTTTTTATTTTATACGAACGAACTATAACACAACAAACTAACAACAGTTTTAACAAAACAATTGTAATAACAATTTTGTTTTGAATCACGCGAATTTTTATTTTTTTGAATTATATATTACATTTTGAATTACAGCACACAATCATTATTTTAGTACCTGAAAAAGAGTTGAAAAAAAAAAAAAAAAAAAAAAAAATTGCAAACTCGTACGACAGAACAAAAAATTATATCGACATGAAATAATCATCCAGTCGAAACAAATTTGTACATTTTTTCGTATTCTAAACGATAAATCTACCTGCTACACGTCATCAGTCAATTTCGTGGAAGATACCGAGTACATCGTATATAGATTTTTTCCTAACGATATATTCAAAAGTTCTTAAAATAAACAATGATAAATGACTGCTAGGAAGATTGATAACAGCGCTCAATGCAATAAAAAAATATAAATAAAAGATTTCTAATCCCTACACATAAGATTAACGGTAATCATGTAGATTGTTAACACAAATATTTTGTCCTTCCATCATATCGCTACAGTTGAAATTTTAATTTATATTCAAGCATGAAACACCCAAAAAATTATTCAAGTACACAATTAAAATCTAAAAATAACAACAGCAACAACAACAAAAAATCAAAACAAATAATATTATGAATAGTAATGGAATGAGCATACACCGTATTACACCAGCGGCAAATAATTATGAAAACTGGATGAAGTGTATAACTATTAACTAAACTATTATTCGATAAAACAAATATTTTTTTACCTTCTGGCCCCTCTCACTTCCAAACTACAATAAAAACGCTTTCCATTTCATTACTTCGTATGTTTTTAGGATTTAAAATAATTAGTAGCTATGTATATGAAAAATCGGCCCCAATATTAAAATAGAAAAAATATTCAGGCGCGAAATAATAATATTTTAATTAAGAAATTTAATTATGTGGAATCAAATACATTAATTAACATTCATTATGTCAATTAATGTGCGTTTATGTATTTACGCGATGATACAGCACTTAAATATTGAGGCATGGTATAGAGAAAAAAAGCAAAATTGTATGCTAATGATAAGGATAACGATTTTTTTCCCCATTTTCATTTGTTTTAATAATAAATAGATTCATTTTTCTTTATTTCTTTTTGGATTTTTATTTTTTATTTTTTTATCTGATTAATGATTTTTATATATTTTCGAAATTTTTTTGTTTTGTTCAGCAAGCTATCATTAGTTATCAGTATTTTCTTTAACTGCGCACAGTTCATTGTGCTGCAATGCTATAGAAATGTCATAGCATAGACTAAAATTATTTAGGAATCGAGCATGGAAAATGAATTGGTGGTACCAATAAACAATTTTCGATTTGTCCAAAAAACAGTTACCTCTGTGGATTGGACCTGAGTTGGTAATAAAAGAGCTTCTATCTGCTATTTTGCTAGTAGCAGATAAACACAGCATTCAAACAGTAGAAATAGCAACGAATCAAGCTACGAATGATGTATAATTTTCCAAATTTATATTTATCAGGTTCAAAGTGCTGTAGGCTAAAGTTGGTGTTATGAAAACAGTGATAACAATGAGACCACTATTTATTCGACAAATAGTTCCTGCAATCATGAATAATCCAAAGCTTTAAGTAATTTCTTAGCTCACTTAGATTCTTTTGATGTAAAGCAAGATTTAATATTTTTGAGTGAATTTGGATTAATAACGATGAGACGAAATTGTTTCGGTTTAACGATTTTCAATTAATTTATTACTGTAATAGTGGTTACCGTTCTGGAGGAGGTCTAGTGTTATAACCTTTTATATGCTGATGTTGCCATGGTTAAACTGTCGATAAGTAATGAAACGTATATTTTTGTTTGTGTGTATCGTTTGCGTTCGGCTTCTCTGTGTGATTTTGAATGACGTAATTATCATTTTGGGTGACTACAATGTTGACATTTTAAGCGAATCTACTAATTGTGATAATTATATTTGTATAATGTCAACTGAGGGTCTATATTCTTGAATAATGAACCGGCCAGAGGTACATCTAGTTCGTCCTCTTGTTTAGATCATTGCTTCTATAGATCACATGGCAATGACTTCTCTCGAATTAATGTTTCGTTATTGAACTATATGATTTGTGACCATAATCCTATAAGCTTAATATCATCAAGTGAAAGGTGTCCTAATTTAGTTCAATTATAACATCTTGTAATAAAAATTTAACTACTGCTTCTGATATTGCTGATGAATTTGAAAATTATTTTGGTAATGTTGCCTCGAAGTTTAAATCAGATATGTTACTTTTAAATAGCAACTCGGGGAAATTCAATAGTGATTATAGCAGTGAAACGTTTTTTTTCCATCCAATTGAGTTACTCCTTTATCAAATTTCTAACAAACACTAACAAAAACTGCTTAAATACACTATTTTGTGCCTAAGTGCCTTGTGAATCTTCATTCCCCCTTATTTAATTTTTTATTTTTTCCTAAAGGGATGGTACCGCCATTCTTTTTTGCACATTTAGTGCGTGTTTATGATAAAAACAGATAAGAATTTGTTTACCATCTGGTGTGTGTGGTTGTGTATGTGCAAAATAATATTAATTACGGATTTAAAATGAGGTGGTAAATTTTGTTGCGGCCAATTTTTTCGTTTAGTAAAAATTGGTTATATCGTTTCTTGTATATTTCCAGCTCTTCTAATCTGTTCATTAGTAATTCTTTTCCTATTCTTTGTAATACCTGTGAGTTTGTGCTGTTATCAGTGTAATTATGTTTTTCTGTAGTAAAGTGTTGTGCATATTTCGAGTCGATTTTTGGTTTTCTGATTTTTCAGGAAAGAAAAAAATATACGAAATTATCACTCTAATCAAAACAGTCACAAAACAAAACTATTTTCAACCCAATAACAAATTCTATTCACAGACTGATGGACTTCCACTGGGAATCCTCTATCAGGAATCTTAGCTAACATATACATAAACACTTTGAAAATCAGCAAATATTAACAGAATCGATCAACAAAAATAAATAATCAGGTAACGGCATAATGAGACAGCTCAGCAATTTTCACAAAAACACATAAACAACAAACATCCGAACATAAAATTTACTTTAAAATCAGAGACGAACAAAATCATTAATTTTTTAGACTTGACAATAACAAAGGTTAGCAACAAGCATACGTTCAAAATATACGGAAGAGACACACAAACGGATCACGCCGTTGACAAATCATCTAACCACCCATCCCAACATAAGATGGCAACGTTCAACTTTTTAATAAATAGACTAAACACGATCCCGATGTACGATCATGACTATACGGAAGAACTGAAAATCATTAAACACATAGCAATAAAAAATGGTTAAAACACGGACTTAATTGACAAAATGAATAATAGGTACATTTGGAAGAAACAGCAGAATATGATGACCACGTTAAATAAGCAAAATGAGCAAACAGAGAAATATATCACTATAGAGTACAAACAACACTATAGAGTACAACATCAATAAGAATATAACGAAGGTTTTTAAAAAACACGGATTCACGATGGTATTTAAAACAAACAACAAATTAGGGAATCGACTCAAACAATACATGTAATGATTGCCCCAAATTCTACATCGGACAAACTGGCAGGAGTTTTGGAGTTAGGTTTACAGAACATATAAAAGAAATCGGAAAACCAAAAATCGACTCGAAATATGCACAACACTTGACTAAGTGCACTCGACGTGCACAAAAATGGTTCGCATTGTGAACTTAATAACTATCGGCCTATTGCATTGCAACCAGTTTTATCAAAAGTTATGAAAAAATGTATTAAAAGTAGAATGGACCTTTCCTTAAAGGTCAACAGGGGTTAAGAAGTAATTTTTCTACTGAAACTGCTTTAATTGAATTCCTAAATACTGTTAATTTGTCATTCAATGAATCTGATTCCTGCGGTAGGCTGTTCATTGATATCAAAAAGGATTTTGACATGGTGGGTCATAACCTATTATTGCATAAACTAAACAGAACTAGTTTCAGAGGTAACACCAACAATTGGTTTAAGTCATATCTGGGGTGCTATTCTTGAACCATTACGAAAATTTTCGTATTTACGAGTTAGTGTAAAAGTTTTACTAAATTCCTAGTTTTCGTAATACTTTTACACTAACTCGCAATACGAAAATTTTCGTAATGGTTCAAGAATAGCATCCCTAGTTAATCGTAAGCATTTAGTGATTGGTCTTCCTCAAGGGTCTGTCTTGGGACCTCTTTTACATTCTTTCTCAATTTTTAGTGCCAGTTTGTCAGACCGTGTTGTAGCTTTTGCAGATGATATGGGTTTGTATTATCGTGGACCTTCTCTATTAGCTGTAAGCCACCACATCGGTACTGACCTAGCTATTCTTAGTAAGTGATAAAACGAAAAAACGAAAATTATGTATTTTAAAATTAATTACAATAATTTTAATTCGCCTGTAGTTAAGTTTCATAGCCGTTCTTGTACTCTTGACAATTGTTTCAATTCGCGTTTTTTTGATTGAAACCGTTGAAAGTTTCGAGTACTTGCAAATTATCCTTGACTGTCTAAATTGGAAATTTCATATCGCTTAGGTTAAAAAGTCTATCAATAATGCGTTAATAATGTTATATTGGCTTAGAAGAATAGCCCACGCTCTGCCTTAATTAAGTTCTATTATGCTTGTATTAATTCCAGGTTAGAATATGCGACTTGCTGTGTTGGTTGCTACATGTCATAGTTGAAGGTTCTCATGACTGCTCTTGGCCATTATTTTTCAGTCTGAGAGTTTTACCTTTGCAACATCTTTATGTTTATAAAGTTTTACGGTTATTTGATTTAAGGAGTGGATACCGGACGATGAGACTCAATGTTCACTATAATTTTAGAAATAATGATAATTTTATATTCGATGTTCCGGTCTTTTATTTAGAATTTTTCAGAAAATATTTTTTACTTTTACCGCTCTGTCATTCTTTAATCAACTTCCTCATATTATTAGGCAGCAGATTGATTCTAAATCGTTTTTAAAAGAAGATAAGTTGTGAGACATGAAATTTGAAATGCACTACGAAAATGAGATTCTAAAATGATTTTTATAATTCCGGGACCCTACACTAACATTCAAAGTTTTACCCAAGCTGCGCGTGCTGTTACCTATTTTTTCTTATTTTCCTTTGATTGCGATTAAATTTCCCGGCAGATGTATCATAAATATATCAATATGAGAATCCTCTTCAGCTGCCAAATTCTCGAAAATATCAACAGGCAATATCATAAAAGCTATTGTCTGTTGCAGTTTCTGTGAGGCAGATCGAAAATTAGTATAGAACTAATCGATATTTTCCATCCTAATTGGTCATATTCCAGAACATTATCTAAAAACTATTTTAGAATCCCATTTCCATCGCACTTATTGAATTTCATCACAATCGTTTGAGGAATAGCCAAGTTCCGTCCAAATTTTTCATTTTTTGGAACTTCATCTAAAAATCATTTTAGAATCCCATTTCGATCTCACATGTCAAATTTCGCTAGAATCTGCCACAGTCTGTCTAGGATATAAGGTTCGGTTCAAATCATTCAAGTCATATGGATTTGTTTAAATATCATACACATATAGTATGCTGTAGATACATACAAACCTTCACTTTATATTATAGATTGCTCAACTGCTCACTAAACACTGGTCCAACGCCATCTCAGCCCCAATTCAACCCGCAAACGGCCCCCAACTCAACCCTCAACCCAACCGCAAACACTCTTTCAACTCAATCCTCAAACCAGCATATATACAAAATTTCTCAACTGCTCACTTATCTTAACCCAACCCCAATTCAACTCCAACTCAACTTGAACTCAACCCGAAAATTCTTGAGGCACAGGTTCCAAAAGCTTCTCAAATCTCGGCCTTGACTATTGAAACAGATTGGCAAAAAAAAATTCTAAATCAAACAAGCCGTTCTCGAGATACCATGGGTACAGACATACAGACATTCAGACATCCAGACAGACGGACGGACATTTTTTTTTTTTGCTTTTTTAGTCTCAAGGGACTTTCAAAACGTCGAGAAAAATGGTTTTGGACCAACCGAAGTTTTCATCATTTTTGGCAGGATTTCAATACTTTGGTCTTTTTAGACCGAAGTAATTGGTTTAATTTCTTCCTCTTCCTGACTTCAGCATAAAGATGATTTCTGGATTTAGTCAAATTTATATTTCTAAGTCATCTGCTAACAAGTAATATTACGATGTGCTAATTACGCGTGGTAAACTATTAATGTATTAAGAAAACATAAGCGGCCCAAGAACTGAGCCATTATTCCATCTTCGGAAAACAAAATTTCTTCACCAATGAAGTTTTTGAATTCCTACGGTACCTTTTCCTTGAAAGGCTAGACCTTAATTATTTTTGAGTTTTACACAAGCGTAATCATTAATGGTTTTAAAATTGAGTACTTTAGCAACAAAAAAAAAAAAATCCAAAAATAATAAATTCCGCATAGTCAATTTGACAGTTTAATTGTGGCAAAACACACACAAAAAAATGCTTTCTTTTTTTCCCCCCATCATTCATCATGATAATGAAAATTTTCCAGCGATTTTATTCTCCGATATGAATGACAAATCACAAAGCTTTAAGAAAAAGCAGCAACAACAACAAAAATTCCAAAAATAATCGTATAATGGAAATTTAATTGATAATCAATTTGAATTATGATTCAGGGTTTTATGTAGATGTAGTCGAAATAATACGTGTGTGTGTGTGTGTGTGTGTGTGTTTGTGTATTTAGCATACCGATATAAGGCAAGTGTGTATATATAAATTTTAATCATGGATTAAATTGTAAAGGTGAAATGAACTAAATGAAGCTTTTTATTTGCATTGTTTGGCGAGAAATGAGCACAAACAAAAAAAACAGACACACACACACCAACACATATTACAAAAAAAACCTTTGGAAATTTTAATTAAATAAAAAATGTAATCATAAGCTGCAAATGTTATCACATCATTAATTTTAAATTTAGTTTTTTATTATTTTATTTAAAAATGTATGGAATATGAAAAATGATTAGATCAGCAGATTAATGGAAAAATTAAAAATGAAAATTCATTGTACCGTCCATAAAGAGGTGAAAAAGGATTATTTGAATGGAAAAAATGTTAATCAGAGTTTTTGTGCGGTATTCCGGTTTAAATATGCACAACTACATCTGTGAACATTGAATTGAGGTCATCGAAAAATGGTTCAGTTCCCAAAATTCGAATCAAGCTAAAATTGACGCGAACTCTACACGAACTATTTATCCAATTGTAGCATGCTTGTCTATCTGCGGAGTGCTCTTAAACTCATCGCAATCAGTCGTAGGCAATGTTCGGATCCTTAACCGGTCCTTTGTTCTTCCTTTCTTAAATCTGTTATGCCCGATTTCACAAAAAAAGAAGTAATCTCTAGTTAAATAATGTTTCCTCCCTTTCTTCTTTTATTAAATTGCAATTTATTTCATAACACAAATTCAACGCATGCTAATTTTATTTCCTTTTTTACATGAACATTTTAACTAGAGAGCTAAATATTTAACTGCCCAATTTCGCCAAGCTAAATATTAAGCTGAAGGCTAAATATTTCTATGTAAAAATAAAATATAATCAACTTGCATAGAATTTGTATTATGAAACAAAACGTAATTTTATAAAAGATGAACGGGAGGAAATATTATTTAACTAAGGGTTGGATATTTTTTTGTGAAACCGGGCATTAGAGAGAGAATAGCCTTGTTAGATAGGAGAACCGCTTATTTGGGATTCATTAAGGCTACTAAATCAGCGTTATCATTCGCTTGAATTTCATAATGAGGCGGGACCCACAAGCCTGTGGGAACATTGGAACAAAGACAGCTTTATTGTCTGTACAGAGACAAATGTTTTAGTATTTAACGGCAAAATTCAAACGTCAATGCACTCTATGGCAGATCTGTTAATTTCGTCTGAAAAGAAGCACTAAATCCTTAGAGGCGGTCGTTAGAAAAGAAGACCAGTGACTCAACTTTCAAAATTCAATCGGTGGAGCACATATGCGTATGTCATGAAGTACTGGAAATAAAATCTTCTGATTTCATCTTGGCATGTTGTCTACTATCCATGTGTGGTCAGTCTAAATTCTCACCATGAAATCAAATTGGCGCTACAGGCCCATATGTGTATAACCGAAAATGATATTTGTGAATTTGATATTTTAATTAATGGCATTTAGGAACATTGGGTGCCTATAAATGTCTCATTTATGATTTCGACTCGACAATGGCATGATGTCCATCTATTGTAGTGCACATTTGAAGACCAGCCGTATGTTGAGATTTGCTATACATATGGGCTTTAAGTGCAGATCTCAACATATGGCTTGTCTTCAAATATTTACCACAATAAAAGGATATCATGTCGAGTCGAAATCAAATGAGACATTAACAGACTCTCAATGTTCCTAAGTGCTGTTAATTAAAATATCAAATTCACAAATATTCATTTTCATTTTGCTATAATTAAAAAAAAAGTTGGAAGGGTTGAAATCTTGGGATAACTTCACGCACTTGTGCCAACACATTAAGAGAGGGGACATTTTTTATCCAGAAAATCGATTCCCTAAAAATTTTTACTTCCGGCACTTGATGCTCTTGAAAGTAATTAAATAAAATTGTTGTCTACATTTGTTTTAAGTACACGACTAAACATTTTTTTGTTTACAATTTAAGTAAATTTGCGTTGCTTTTGTGGAAAACTTCACATCTGATCGATGTACCATGTACTAAGTATTTGTGATATGCAACTCTAAATAATTTTCTCTCTCCCGGAAGCTGTATGCCAATTAATGATTCTGAGCAGATACGATGCTCTCTTAGTAACCAGTAAGTTTTGCGTAAGTAATCCCAATGGGGCTTAGCCAACCGAATAATTAATCGAAGAGTCTGACTCTTAAATTTTTACTGCAACTCATATTTTGCTCTCAAATCCATTCTTTTCTGTAGTAACATTCCTTCTTTCATTTTAGGCACAGCTTATTTGGCTGCATTTTGCTGAAACAATTTCGGCTATACTATATTGTTGATCTAAGAGACATTTTTAATAACTATATACCATACAAACTAAATTAATTTCGTTCACAAGATTTCGTTGAAAACCTGTCTTTAATCTTAGTGGAGGATGTGCAAGTTACGCGAACGCTTGAATGATCTGAGATCGTTTAGGCAGTCAGAAAGTACTCCAAAATGTGCAATGGGAAATAATTGTTCTGACTCATAGTCAGTAATTAATGTTTGGAATCTTGATTATACAAAAATATTGTTTCTTGCACAAACGGATGAAAACTGTATATAGTGGGCCAAATTCTGGGGTCACCAAGATGGCTTTTTGTTAAGAAATTGATCAGTTAATTGTTTCGACTGCGACTTTTACAAGATAATTGTCCACGCTTTATTTTGCAAAAATACTGAAGGATCCAGATTATAATTGGCATTAGCCGACCAACTTGTTTTCATGTATCACACATTTGAATGAATATGAGGAAAGTGGAGCATAAACGTATATTTCAGGTAAATGAATGGATAGATATCCACGAAAACACCAAAAAGTTTTGCATCATGTGCTTTAAAGTTTAAAGATGGTTCAAAAATGTTGGTTTGAAATTTTCAAAAAGAATTCACTAACCTAGAGAGGGGAGTGTGCAACAACTGACACTACGAAACAATTTCATGAAGAATTAAGTGGGTTCATCCAACTGAAAAAAGAAACAATGCCTTACAACTCATCAATGGCTGAACCCATCATCTAACAATTTAGTTGAAATCCTTTTCAGAAAATGATAGTCTTTGAGGCCGTCAAGAAATTGGAACATTCTCTGAAGGTAGTTTTTGAATCTGATAAAAATGACAAGAAGTGACATTTATCGAGTATTACACTTTTTATCTTAATTTTAGAGCGCCAAGCACCATTTCGGGGCAAGGTAAGCTCACTTGTGTCGATAAACACAAATGTATCTGAATATCGATGAGGAAGATCATTTGACAATGCATATTTCCATTTTTAACGATTGAGTTGGAAGATTCAGCTAGTTCACAGAAGAACAACGGGTTTTGACTACAGGTTTCGATAAAATTGTTTCTTTTTCGAATATTTACCTGGGTATTTCGCAATAGGTTTTATTGCAATAATGATTTTACGATCAGTAAATGGTTGTAGTTGGGGTTGAGTTGAGATTGACTTGTGGTTGCGTTGGAGTTAAGTTAGGGTTGAGTGATATTGGTGCCTTATTTTGGGAGTTGAATTGAGGGTTGAGTTAGAGATAGTTTGAGTTGAGTTCACTTAGACATAGTTTTTTAAACTTTGTTGATTTGGAAGTTGAGTTGGGTGTTGAGTTTTAGTTGAGTTAAGGGCTGAGTTGTGGGTCGAGCTGGGATTGAGCTGGGGTTGGGTTAGGGTTGATTTGGGGTTGAGTTAGGTTTTTAGTTGGGGTTCGATTAGGATTGAGTAGAGTTTGAGTCAGCGGTTCAATTGTTTATATATTTGGGGTTGTGTGTTGAGAGTTGAGTTGGACATTACGTTTAGGATTAGACGATTGAACCGGGGGTTTTGATGATTTAGTGATTGAGTTGAGCGTATGGTATACTTGAATGAAAAGTTCAGAAGGGAAATTATTTGGAGTTAGTGTAGGGTTGAGTTTTATGTTGAGTTCAGGTACGGATTGAGTTGGCTGCTGATTGTGGGGTGTAGTTAAGTTGTTCTGATTTGAATTTATGTACGAATTTAGTGTCTCGCACATGGTTCCTCAATTCAACCAAGTGCCAAAAACTACATTTGTTGTTGTACATTGAATATGGACGTTTAGTTTCATGTTGAGTTGTATCAAATAAATTGTTCAGCTGAGGTTGAGCGATGGGTTCAGTTATGGGAATTTATTTGGTTGAGTCGAGGGTTGAGTTGGTGACAAGATTAAGTTCATGTATGCCTGAACTTTTTAACCATGTTAATTCAGGTATTGAGTTTAGGTTTGAGTTGAGGGTTGAGTTGGTGATTCAGTAGAAGACCAAGTTGAGGTTTTGCTTAAGGTTGGGTTGAACATCCAAATGGGACTGATTTGTTGATTACGTTAGAGGTTAAGTTAGACGTTGAGGTGGGGTCGAGTATAATCTGAGTTGCACCTTGAGTTTGCTCGAGATAAGTTCACGTATGAGATAAGTTCACATATTTCATCCTTACATCTCAACAAATTTTTGAAATCAGGGAGTGGTTGAAAAACGTGAAAATGTTGTCGCAACGTTTAACATCAGCTAACACACGTAATCATTTCAATCAATCGTATCATTTCAATTCTTTTGAACATTTCTGTTTCTTGTTCACGCTTGTGAACTGGTTTGGCATTACGTAGTAAGTGAACAATGCTGGGTATAAACCCGAACCATTTTCTACTTCATTTGGCCAAAACTAAAAGTCTGAAAATAGGGGAAATGTGTTGGTTTTAAATGATAGTAATGAATAGTTAACCTTCACTGACGACTGGATTTGTTTAGCTTAAACTTATAGTACTTATGACGCTATCTCGCACAATAAATCACCTTGAAAATGCCAAATCCTTGTTGCTAACTAGTTTATGTTGTGTAGAATTGCAGTTGATCCGCTGTAGATTTCTTAACTAGGACAATTAGCGTTTATTTATGAAGTTCATGGTTTCTCCAATTGACGAGATTACGGTAGCGATCATATGCTGAATATGCTGCGTTGCATATGTTATCACTGGCGATTGTCGCCGTATACTGATGATTAGTGGACTTTCAGCCCGGACAAATTATTTATAACCGACAACTTAGTTAGATATGTAAGAAATGGATATTTTCACTAAACTGTACACTTTTGTTTACGACAAACTAGCTGCCGAATTTACGAGATCCACACTTTAATATAAATGCACTTAGCCGCATACATCACTGCTTCTCAATATACAGTTGATTTAATAATTCCATGATAACTTTATCGTCACAAAATCTTGCTTTGTGCTTGAAACTGATGACTAAGCTACGCGCAGTGAAAAATGGTACGGACCAATCTGACTCAAAATGGTGAGAAGTATATTGCTAATTATAGCCAGAACAACTCGACGATGGTTTATCCATATGGCGAGAACTATATTGCGATTAATGGCTTGCACAACACTTCGACGGTTTCTCAAAATTGGCGAGAACTAAATTTCTATTAATAGCCTGAACAAGACATCTTAAATTGCGTAGCGAGAACTATATTGCTATTAAGAGCCTGCAAAGCACCTCGATGATTTTTCAAAATGGCGGGAACTTAAATGCAATAAATTGTCTGAGTTGCACAACGCGTTATACTTATACTTCGGAATCGATTAAGAACTGGCTCGAAGGACCATTATGTTGGGGCAATCGACGATCGCTTAATCCCCAAGTTAAAATTAACAATAAAAAACTATAATTTGCTCAACCTTTTAATAAATTGTGTTTTATTAATAAATACTTCTATAATTAACAACTTTGATGTTTACTGTGCGGTGGTTGAGTTGAGAAGAGAGAACAATACAAAAGCAACTCGTATAAAACATAAATAATAGTACAAACATTTTCTCATAGATGGCTACTTCGTACAACATTCATGATTTAAAATTATATGATAGGTTTTCATCTTGGTAGCTGTCAAAATCTTAATATAAACAAAATCCCGCGCTTCTTGAACTCCGTTTAAATCTTCGTTTCAGCTGTGAGATGAGTTGATGATTTCGCGATGCTAATTTCATCTTTATACACATAAGTAAACAGTGAATACTCGAAAGATTTCCATTTATCAAAACCTCATCCTTGATTTCAATGAATATTTTTAACTTTTTCCGTTCGGTTCTTGCTTGTAATGACACCTGACATTTGTTTTGCCATATTGGACATACATTTTCATGAATCAGTTGCCCCATTTTTCATAGACTAAGATAGCTCACTTTTAGCTGGGTGATTTTCAATTCTGGAAGTTCCGTCAATGTATGCCCACCAAGAAATGACGCTAGTGGTAATGGATCCATCTGGTCGGCAGGAAAAACTCTGATGGGATTGAATTTAATAATTTCTCAACTCCGAACTAGGTGAACTTTAGCGCGGCTTCCCACTTACCATCGAAATTGGTGATATGCACTGCCAGGAATTCGAATTGCTTGAAATAAATTGAGAAAAATGAATGGAAGTTTTTAGTAGTTTTTGTTTTGATTCTTTCTTGGAATTAATTATTGGCTCCCTTAAAATTTGATCGATTATTGAAATGAATTTCAAATGAGATTGTCCTTCGTGTCAACAAACTCTTGAGCGCTGCAGCGAAGTCTTCGCTCATTAGATGTCCTCCCAAAACGCAATGGGCCGCTTTGGTAATCAGGCACAAAAAAACCTTAATCAGGCAAAAAGAACTTGATGCTCTTGAAAGTAAATAAATAAAATTGTTGTATCTATTTGTTGTAAGACTATTGACTAAATATTTTTTTTTTGTTTACAATTTAAGTAAATTTGTGTTGTTTCTGTGGAAAACTTTACATCTGATCGATGTACCATGTACTAAGTATTTGTGATATGCAACTCTAAATAACTTTCTCTCTCCTAGAAGCTGTATGCCAATTAATTATTCTGAGCAGATACGTTGCTCATTTAGCATAAACGTTCAACGAACACCAAACAAGATCGCTACCTCCTTTTTTCTTAATTCATTCATGCTATTTGCAGATCTAATCATGCTCTCTTGGTAACCAGTAAGTTTTGCGTAAGTACTCCCAGTAGAGCTTAGCCAACCAAATAATTAATCGAACATAAGATGTTCTAAATATAATAGAGAATTTTTAAGTTGGAGTTGGTATTTCAAACTAGAGTTTGAAACAAATTTGGTTATATTGTTGAGCTAAGAGACATTTTTAATAACTACATATCATAGAAACTAAATTAATTTCGATATGTATGTATATTACAACATTTCCTAGACAACCTAAATCTTAGTGGAGGTTGTGCAAGTTACGCGAGCATTCGACTGATCTGAAGTCGTTTAGGCAGTTAGATGCTACTCCAAAATGTTCAATGGGAAATAATTGTTCTTACTCATAGTGAGTAGTTGATGTTTGGACTCTTCAAGTGGAATCACCAAGTTGGCTTTACCATATGATTTTCCACGTTTTCTTTTGCGAAGTTACTGAAGGATCCAGATTATAATTGGCATTATCCGACAAACTGGTCTTCATATAGCACACATTTGAATGAATATAAGCAAAGTAGAGCATAAACGCATATTTCAGGTCAATGAATGGATGGATATCCACGAAAGATTTGAATCAACACCAAAAATTTTGCATCATGTGCTTTAAAGTTTAAACATAAAGAAATTGGGAAGATCATTATGATCATTATTGGCGCTAATTTTAGATTGGAGTACGATATAATTAGGTTTAGTAAAATGTAAAATATATGTACAAATCGTTGCCAATACATAAGTTTTCTGCTCGACATGCTAAACATTTGAATATCCCTTTGGATTTAAAATTGATGATGAATTTGAAGAAAAAGTATTAAGAATCTACAAACATCTTAAAGATGATTCAAAATACTGAGAAATGTTGGTTTGAAATTTTCAAAAACGAATTCACTAATCTGAGGGAGAGTGCGCAACAACTGATACTATGAAACAATTTCATAAAGAACTGAGTGGGATCATCCAACTGACAAAAGAAACTTTTCAAAAAATGACAGTCTCAAGGTCGACAAAAAATTGGAACATTCTCTGATGGTAGTTATTGAATCTGATAAAAATGAAAGGAGATGACATTTAGCGATTATGACACTTTTTTAACTTGGTCTTAGAGTGCGAAGCTCCATTTCGGGACGAGGTAAGCTCTATCGATGAACACAAATGTGTCTGAATATTGCTGTATGAATGACGGAGAAAGATCATTTGACAACGCATATTTCCATTGTTAGCGATTGAGTTGGAAGATTCAGCTAGTTTACAGAAGAACTACTATCCAACAACGCATATGTCGCTATAACCACATCGTTTGCAAAAAAAACAAGACAAATATCGGTTCGGGCTACAGGTTTCAATAAAATGTTTTTTTTTTCGATTATTTACTTGGGTATTTCGCAAATTAAGAATCCGATTGGGGTAAATCGCAATATTTGGTAGAGAACACGAGAAGTTTGTTCTTAATTAAAGCATTATTCCTATAATCGAGAGGTTTTCATAACAGTTAACTGATGTTAAGGCCACTGGTTTGGATACATTGAAAATCTTTTAATTGTTTCTCTTGTTGACAATCCGAATTTATCAAACTCAGGTTTTATTGCAATAATGATTTTACGATCAGTAAATGGTTGTAGTTGGGGTTAAGTTGATTGTGTTGTGGTGCATTGGAGTTAAGTTAGGGTTGAGGGAGTCGTTTGGTTGGCGCCTTATTTTGGGAGTTGAATTGAGGGTTGAGTTAGAGTTAGCTTGAGTTGAGTTCACGTACACCTAGTTTTTTAGACTATGTTGATTTGGTGGTTGAGTTGGGTGTTGAGTTTGGGTTGAGCTAAGGGCTGAGTTGTGGATCGAGCTGGGCTTGAGCTGGGGTTGTGTTAGGGTTGGTTTTGGGTTGAGGTAGGTTTTTAGTTGGGACTCGATCAAGATTGAGTAGTTGAGTTAGCGGTTCAATTGGTTATATATTTGGCGTTGTGTTGATGGTTGAGTTGGGCATTACGTTTAGGATTAGTCGATTGAATTGGGAATTGATGATTTAGTGATTGAGTTCAGCGTATACTTTAGAATTGAGTTGATGGTTGAGTTGGGGTCGAGTTTCGGTTGATTTGGCATTGAATGAAGAGTTCAGAAGGGAAATTATTTGGAGTTAGTGGAGAGTTGAGTTTTACGTTGAGTTCATGTAGATACGCATTTATTTTTCGAACCATGTTAATTTGGGTTGAGCTGGCTGCTGAGTTATGGTATAGTTGAAGGCTCAATGTAAGGTTGATTTGGAGTTTAGTCAATCGTTCAGTTGGTGATATATTTGGAGGTTGAATTGAAATTTGAGTTGGAAGTTAACTTGAGAATTTAACTTCTCGCACATGGTTCCTCAATTCAAGTAAGTGCCAAACATTACATTTGTTGTTGTACATTGAATTGTACTTTAAGTTTGGTGTTGAGTTGTATTCAAATAAAGCGTTCAGTTGAGGTTGAGCGATTACATCTCAAAATTTTTACTAACGCACGTAATATCATTTCATGTCTTTTGAAGATTTCTGGTTCTTGTTATCGCTTGTGAACTGAAGTCAACAGTGTTGGGTATTAACCCGAGCCATTTTCTACTTCTTTCTTTTCTACGGAAATGTGGTCTGCATTTCAAATGCATTTAGGAGCCACGTTTTTTCAGGTGGATTTACATATCGTACTTCCTCGTAGGGGGTCGATTTCATTCCAGTTAAGTATTTTATTATTATTATTTAAAAATTGGTTGGAACCACCCGAGGTTCCGCCCTCAATGCCACGAAGGACCCAAGGTGCAAACCAGTGATTCTATCCTAATTCGCGACAGCGTGCTGCAGCCTTAATAATCTGAAGCAGTTCAGGTCATGGCAAGGAAGACAGCTGATCTTCAGCAATAGACCTAGAGTCAAATAATTGCACCCTAACTCCAATGAAAGCAAGACAACTGCACACGAAGTGAATGCAGTCACCATCGTGTTCAAGGCAATCCTCGCAAAGAACATCATGAATTAGCGCCTTGCACTGAAGATGTACTTTAAAATGGCCGTGATCAGTAAGAGTCGCAATCAAGACTCTCAACTGGTTCTTGTTGAGAGATAAAGCAAACCTAAGAAGTGGCCCTCAAGTTAGGTACACTAATAACGAGTTTCGCAATGCGGCAGCTACCAGTAGCAAGTCATTGCTGTTTTAATTCACTTACAGCGACATTTTGATCGCCTTCTTAACAAAGTTAAATGATAAGGAAGCAACTGGTTCGAGACCGATAAATTTAAACCCAGCCCCGGCTTTTGCTACAGAATCAGCAATATCATTGCCCTCAATGCCACAGTGGGTATGAGGATGATCGTCACTCTTTTACTTGAACAGCGAAGATATATAAAGTATTTACGGTCCTTAACAAATGTTGACACAGTCAAGGGATTATCCAGCGAATTACAGAAAACAAAGCTTTTTGTCTGTAACAGCGAGATTCAATGCCTCAATTACACAGAGCGTAAGAGCAATTGCTTCCACTTAAA
Organism: Tipula vernalis; assembly: GCA_958295665.1. Taxonomy (NCBI): domain Eukaryota; kingdom Metazoa; phylum Arthropoda; class Insecta; order Diptera; family Tipulidae; genus Tipula; species Tipula vernalis. The sequence goes on from OY282559.1 coordinate 305,587,939, forward strand.
AAACTGTGCAGTACCTACCCAGGCAGCCTCAAAAATTCAGATCAAACTTAGAGCAGTACACTTCATAACCAGAACTATTAATGGTGCGAGAGCCATCAGAAAAGAAGAGTATCGACTCGTGCAAGTTCTCAAGAAAATCCGGTGATCTCCACTGATCTCTTGAAAGTCGCACCACCGAATATAATTTAGTGAAATTTAAATTCAGACATCAGTCTTTCATTAACCATATCAATTTCTGGTTCTGATGATGCGTAATCATTTAAAATTGGAGAGAATAGAATTGATACCATGGCAAGACGGGTAGTTCATGCTATAGCTCCTGTAATGTCCCTACAAGCAATAATTTGTAGACCATTAAGTTTAATAATTGTAGCCTTTAATTTAACCACAGGCCACCAAACCAAGGAAGCATAAGATAACAATGGTAGAACCAACGATTTATAGATGAAACACAGCATTTTGGAAGTTAAACCCCAGATTTTCCCAAACGCTCGCCTATATTGCCAAAAGATGGCAGTCGATTTTTGTAGTTTATACTCAAGCTGAAAATTCTCAAAAGTTTACTGTCCAAGAAGACACCTAATTGCTTAACGTGGTCGAATCTGTTAATTGGCCTCCCGAAAAAGAACGGGCACAGACAGACCCTCAATATTTCGATGCGTGGTAAATATAACCAAATCAGTTTAAGAAAGATTGATGTGTAAATCCTTTCCACCACACCATGACTCCATAATACATATAAGGCATACTGTGTTAAGTCGGATAACACATTAATGTGCTTTCCAGCGACAGTAATAACAAGATCGTCAGCGTAACTTTGAGCAACAAAACCCGGCTGCTGAAGTTTCACAAGTAGACCGTCAATCACCAAAAGCCATAACAGGGGTGAGAACACACCTCCCTGAGGACAACCTTTAGCCTTTGACCAAGAATGAAGCATTATTCAAGTCAACCTCAACAATGCGAGATTTGAGCATAGAATTAATCCATCTTACAATGGTGTGATCAATAACGAAATTGGAGCAAGCGTTAGTAATCGACGGAAACGTTGTACTATCAAAGGCTCCCGTAATGTCCGGGAAAGTACCCACAAGAAACTCTTTATTATTGAGGGATCTTTCGATCCTAAGCATGTTGTATGTTAGTGAGTGGAGAATTACGCCTTAAGAAATGTTGAGGACAGACTGATGAACTGAAATGCTTTGGGATCAGTGTAATCTGATTTGCCAGCCTTCGGTAAAAAAACAACGTTGCTCAATGCACCAAACATGAACAGTGCTAAAAGCAACTAACAATAATAGGAAAACCATGCTGTAATTCAGCCGGAAAAATCATATCAGGACCCACCTGATTTGTACGGTTTAAAGAAGAAAATACTCCAACACAGAATTTTGAACGTAATTAACCGATCCGCTAATTCCCAGTCGGAAGCTTCATTGCAATTCTTATTGGTTAGAAAGTGAGCAGAATCAGAGTTAACGATGGTATACTCCGAAAAATGGGCCGAAAGAAGCAACTCGTACGCTTTTTTCTCGAAGAAGTAAATTTTCCATCCGATAGACGAAGAGCATCAAGTCTACAAGTATCATTTTTAGCCAACGCTCTATTAAGTCTAGCGACTGCAGGGAGACTATCCATTTCATAAGATTAGTATTTTTTGCTTTATTCTTCAATTTCCTAGTATGTTTCCTTTGTTTTTTAAGAGCAGAGCACCAAAAAGATCTATTCCCAATTTTTTGTTTAGTAATAAGTGAACACGAATTTTCAAAAGCAGCCGAGAATGCTTTTATCATCTTGGAAGCTTGTAACTCAATAGCCTTAACCGAGCGATGAATTAAGGAAATAAGTTCGAAAGAGAATAGATCCCAATTGGTTAATTTGCGATTACGATTTGGTTTAAGAGGTGGTGTTTTAATGTTGATGTTAAAAGAGATGCACCTGTGCTCAGAAGTGAGAATATCATTTGTCACCCTCCAATTTAGAATTAAGTCAACAATATTCAACGACCACATGTTTATATTCATAACTTCCCGCCGCCTAGAACTGACAAAAGTTGGCTTACAACCTTTATTGAGTATTTCTAGCTCAGCTTAGCTTATAAAATTTAACAGAGCAGAGTCCCTATTATTAATATTAGTGCTACCCCAAAGAGTATGATACGCGTTGGTATCGCAACCAATTAAGAGCGGAATATTTTTATCCATACTCCACTTTAAGAGTTCAGTAAGTTCCTCCGAAGGGGGAGTATGAGAAGAATCAAATGGAAGATAAACTGAGGCAACTTAGTATTGTAGTTCCGTCGTATATTATAATATAATAAACACCTACCTGATCTTGTGTCACTCAGCCATACACATACCTCTATGCCGACGATAATTTTAGAATCCGCCAGCGTTTTCTTTTGTCTTAGCGCTCAAAGGTTTAGAACATCCTTTCGTAAACACCAAAATATTCCACGTTTGAAACAATGCCATATAGTGGTTTGTTTCTGTTTCAATGGCGTAAAAGGCACAAGGCGCCTCTAGATTTCAGCGCTTACCATTTTGGCAATAAGGGAGGCTTCATCTTTGAAACTCAAAGATGTAGATTTTAAGTTAACCATAACTTACACACATCAACGCCCCGTTTGATGGATGGTTATGAAAAGTTATGAACTCGCTTTTGCTGTATTCAGCTTCAATTTCGCTAACCATCTTCCAGTCCATTCAAAATTTATGTTTAGGGGTAAAGTGGCAAAAATAAATTGTTTCATGAACAACATATTTGTTATATCCCGGTCCCGAATATCTTTGATTTATTGATGCCAGATATTTCTAAGGATCAATGCATTCGAAGGATTCGCTCCGATCTTGTTATTTATAATGAGACAATTCCCGTAATAACGGTAAACACAACTTCGTCCTTGACCTTTCGAAACCGTCTGCGCAAATTATTATTAATGTTGTTAAATTAATTAAATTAGCAGTATTACGTTTGCAGTACCCTTAACCATTATTGGTCACTTTTCAGTCCATCCTGATATTTAGACATTATTTATATTATGATTGACGTGATTGTATTTTTTTTTGGGTCTGTACCATAATGACACTTAAAAATTTTCCGTACAATAACACTTAAAAATTCTTGTAATTCATCCAACAATACTAACAATAACTAATTAGATTTCTATGAACTTTATATCAATCTGTGATTTCAAAAAAAAAAAAAAAATCAGATAAGGATATCTTAAACCTTATAACGTGTCATTTTCCTTTTAACGTTATTTTTATGTGTCAATCAAAAGACATTTTTAGTCTTAAAAATTTCGAGCCCCAAAAAATTGTTTTAAAAATTTCATTTATATTTCCCAGTATTATAAAAGCACATAATAACATTATAAATGATGAGGGGATCAAGATATTTTACGTAATCGTGTATATCACTCAACACAAAACAAAAAAAAAAAAAGAGAAATGTGACACACGCACACAAATTTACCGTCAACAAAACAAATTTGTGTCGAATAAAATTTCAATACATATTTTGGTATATCGACCCTTTTTTAGTTTGCACTTTAATAATAAATTCCTCCCAAAAAAAAAAAAAAAATTGTATTTTTAATATTTACAGGGTGTCCCGAATTCTGTACCTAGACAATGTTTTTTTGTTAGTTTGTTGCCGTTTTCTCGGCATAGTTGTTTGATTCCCTATATCTTCGCCCAAATTTCTAATGTTTAAATTCGAAACACCCTGTATTCACATATTATTCTCGTTCAGAAGTGAAAATCGAGAACAAAACAAATCAACAAAAAAAAAAAAAAATTCGAATACAGGTTTTCTTAAATTTTTTATATCGTAATAATCTTATTTTAGAGATCCTTTTTCCATTTGCTTGAATTTGCCGAAAATCAAAATAAATAAATAAATTGGTTAACATAAAATTGTCAATTTTACCCAACATACAATATGAAAAAAAAAAAACAAAAAATAAATTCTCAAAACTTTTAATTCAACCGAGAAAGCACAACATGTATACATATTTGTAGGTAGAGGCAAACTTTTTTTTTTTGGTCCTTATTCCTTTCTTGACATTTTTATGAAATTAAATGAAAATTGCGAGAATACTTTATTATGGGGTAGGCTGCAAAAGGATTTTTTCCATCATCTGATTACGATCGATGATTACGATGGACATTTTCGTACCTCGAATTTCGACACACAACATCATTAAATTGTAAAACATTACAAATCCGATAAGTTATAGTTGCGCCTAAATGACGAGATTTCAATAGCTGTTGAGAATATCGATTGTTTTGTTTACTGTTGTATCGTACATACTTTGTTATGTATTTATTTAAATCATTTATCATAAAAACAGAAAAAAATGTATCATCGATTTTAGACAGAGGTCTACCTCATACCAATCCTCCTGAAAAGTGACAAATCTCTAGTCGATTTTTCATTTTCATATATCAATATATCGGTGAAACCTAATCTTTACGTACATATTTTATGTAGTTCAAACGAGTTCAAATTTGTAAATAGAGAAGATATTTATGTACTACATAGAATCAAGTGGTTAGATTGTCATAGCTGATAGATTTTTAGTTTTTTTTTTTCTTTATATTTCTAAATCCCTTTTTGAGATATTCGATTTATTATTGCTCTATATACTAAGATTTCAGTAGTATGTACAATATAAAATGGATAAAATGATTAAATTAAATTAACTTCATTTTAATTATCTTTAAACCAATTTTGGTTTTGCTCTATTAAATTTGTTTTGATTAGTTACGATTTTACATTTGTGAAGATAATAGGATAGGATGAAGTTTTTTCTTTTGGATTGTTACACAAATAGATTTTGTTTGTATGTGAATGTTGTGTGTGGGCGATAACCGATTGTGTCTTTCGAAAGAGTTGATTTTAGAAATAATGATTTCTTTCGGATTTAGTTGGTAATCTATTAAGACCATATCATAGGGCTTGTGTACCGAATTCAACTGAAATACGTTGTAAGATTTTACCGTCGGTCACCTTTATATTTCCTTTCCATGAATTTTGGAGCATCACCATTTTAAAGTCTCTTTTACTAATCTTTCTGCTTATCCATTTAATGTAGGTTGGGACGGGGTTCACTCTCTGAATCCGATGAATTTTTGTTATGTAAAAATGATGAACCACTGTCCCTGACACTGGTGTCAGGTTGATCTTCAATTGCAAATAGAAATGTGCATAACACTATGTGTTAGTGGTTGGCGAAGAATTCCAATAATAAATAAACACAAGCCAAAAGATATTAGATTGGAATTAACACTTTTATTTTAACAAATTAATAATTTATAATTTAATTCAAAAGGAAACTGGTACTTTAATTTCGCACTTGTAAAAAAATTTTATTGACAAAAATGGTTGACCGCTTAGTTTTATATACACGACTCGACTCCTCGTTAATATCTTTTTATTCGTCTTTTATACAACATGAATTTGTAGTAATTACGAAAAATACGACATCTATGGTCGATGAAGGTATTAATTTGGTACTTATTTAGAATTTGCTTAAGGCAAATTTACAATATTTACTATAATAATTCACAAATTCATATGTACTAATATATAGAGGCCATTAGGGCGGAATTTAAACTCATGTAGGGAAAATTTAAATTTTAGTACAAACAAAAAATAAACTGTCTTGATGATGAAAATCGACATCCTCCCACCTCGGCCAAATGCAGGAATTATTCGTCTATTGGTAGTATGGATAATATAACAACAGGCCGCTTCAACATGCCAGTTGCTGTCTTTAAGGTGACTACTCGCACAATGTTGTCCCCTCCGGGATGGAGTGCGACTACTCGTCCTAGGTGCCATTTATTTGGAGGTGAGTTATCATCTCGTATCATGACAATATCATCAATTTTGATTGCTGATGAATTTGTTTGCCATTTTGTCCCATTTTGTAGGGATGTCAAATATGTTAGGTGCCATTTTTTTCCAGAATTCCCTTCGTAATTTCTGCAGGTATTTTCATGTGGAAAGGTGACTCAATTTAATATGACTGATATCTGGATCAGGTAGATATGTATAAGGGTGTCCAATTAGGATGTTAATTGATTTATGTCATCGTCCGAGTTGACACAAAGTGGTCGTGAGTTCAGGATCGCCTCAATCTGTGCCAAAAGGGTTGACATTTCTTCATAAGTAAGTGAAGCCTCCTAAAGTGTTCTCTTCAGATGATACTTTGTTAATTTTACGGCTGCTTCATAAATCCCCCCAAAGTGAGAGCCAAACATATAAAAACTGCTTTTGGTGCTCAGACATATAAAAACTGCAATGTAGGCCTTATCTAGTTTTATTCCTCTGCGCCTTGACGGTCGAACGTAAATTGGTCCAGCATAGTCGACCCCTGTCGATAAGAAAGGTCGGACAGGTTTTGTTGCGTATTTCAAGCATAACTATTTTACAATTTATGATCCAATAGTTTTGTTGCAAGGTTGTAAACAATAGCTTATGATTCCCGCAAAGTAGTGCTTCATGGGTTGTGCGAACCAGAATTTCAGTGATGTCACCTTCGGTCGGTAATATTATTGGGTGTTTCACATCAAAACGGTACAGTTGCTCGTTCTTTACGCCCGCTAACTCTAAATACACCATTATTATCTAGGAAAGGATTAAGGTTAATTAATTTCTGGGTTTTTTGGTAATTGACAATTGTTCTTTAGTGTCTTTATTTCGGTATGAAAGTGGTTTTCTTGCACATATTTTATTAACAGTTCCTTAGATTCATTTAGCTCTGTACAATTAAGGAATGCTTTTGGTCTTTCTTCAGGTTTTAACTTACAATTGTTGACATAACGTTTACAATACGCTAATACACGTATAATTTTATTGAAATTTGTGTATTTTGATACAATCAACTGAATTGGTGATGGATACGACGTTAGGTTACAGGTAACTGCTGACTGGAATTTCACTGGCCATTTGATTATAGGTTGTTTTAGCTTAGAGGCACACTCGGCTGGGTTGTGTTTGGTGGTTATGTGTTGCCAATATTTTCTGGGATAATTGGTAATGGTTTGGGATATGCGATTTCTCACAAAAACGTCAAGTGAGCGAGGTACTGATTCTAACCATGATAGAACGATTGTTGAATCACTCCACACATAAACCTTCGGTTTTCGATCAATCATTAATTCTTGCACGGTATTCATTAAAGTTGAGAGAATTAAGGCGGCACAAAGTTCAAGTTTTGCTATGGTAATCTGCTTCTGTGCTGGTGCGACCTTGGTTTTTGATGATACGATTCTTACTTCTATTGCACCAGTTTCATTGGTACAAACAGCATATATGACGGCCGCATAAGCATTCTGGGACGCATCTGAAATACCGTGTAACATTATTGTATTAGAGGTAAAATTGAGCCATCTTGGTACGGTAACAGACTCAATTAAATTTAGTTCTTTCCGAAAGTTGCACCAATCGTCAGAAAGATCCTTTGGTAGTGGGTCATCTCATTCTAAATATTTTGCCCATGTTCTCTGGAAGATTATTTTAACATAAATGGTTATTAGAGCTAGCCTTGAGGGTCAAAAAGTTTAGACGCTTCTGAAAGCATGCCTCGTTTGGTCAGTAAGTAAATTAATCAGATTTAGTGTTCCAGTACATACCTAAAACCTTTGAGTTTTGTGCTTCGTGATCATTTTCAATTATTTTTCTGGTGTCCGTTGAAACTATATCGTTAAGTGGGCAATTGGCTAGCCATTTATAGATATTAAATCCTGATGCTTTCATTATTAATGAGTTTTCACTTTTAAGGGTAATTAGTTGTTCCATTGTATCTGTACCAGTCATAAGGTCATCTACGTAGAAATCTCTACCGATAATCGTTGCTGCTTTCGGAGAAGATTGTTTATTCTCATCAGCAATCTGTTTCAGGACACGGGTTGACAAAAATGATGCTGATGCGGTTCCATAGGTGACAGTGAGCAAACGATATTCCTGTATGGCATCAGTTGGTTCCTCTCTCCATAATATTCTCTGAAAATCGGCATGCGGTTGATCGATTAATATTTGCCTGAACATTTTCTCCAGGTCTGCTGCCATAACGTATCTGTGGAAACGAAAGCGTAGCAGAATTTGTTGTAGAGTTTGCTGGATTGATGGCCCAACGAGCGGAATTTCGTTGAGTGATCTGCCTAACCTGGTTTTAGCTGAGGCATCAAAACCACCACGCATCTTGGTTGTGGTACTTGTCTCCTTGCAGACAGAATGGTGTGGTAAATAATAGGACTTGTTCCGAGGGAGATTTATTTCGTTGTCTGGTATAGGTTCGATGTGTCCTAACTCCTCTTAATCTCTCATAAACTTATTATATTCCCTTTTCAGGTCTGGATCTCTTGTTAGCTTACGTTCTATTGATTAAAGTCTTCTGATGGCTTGAGATTTCGATTCTCCAAGTACTGCAGTTTCAGGGTCAAATGGTAGTGAGACGATGTATCTAGCATCACTATTTCTTTGGTAGTGGTTAACAAAATCTTGTTCACATTGAACTTCTTGTTGTGTTAGGGGTATGGGTGTTTTCATGTCTTCCATTTCCCAAAATTTGGTGAGTGTCCTATCAATATTGATAGACGTAACATAGTGACTTAATGTTCGCTGTAGATTCTCTGTGGTTCATTGTCCCCAAAATAATCCAACGAAAAATGGTTTCTTGTGCTGTTAAGTTGTTTTTGATGCTCTGAATATGACCTGGTTAGATTAATGATAGGTAGTGGGCACATCCGATTAAAATATCTATGACGTCAGGCTCATAGAAATTCGGGTCTGCTAATTCTAAGGTTTCGAATTCTTCCCAATGGTATTCAGCGAACGAGAGAATACCTCCATGCTCATTCTTCCTTTGGAGATTCCCACCTTTGATGACGATAAGCCTTCCACTATGGTTCTGTGGTTTCTTCGAGGCAACCCCAACTTCTGAGCGCACTATTCAGTTATGAATGACGGTACACTTTCAGAATCTAGTAATGCCCTGCAACAATATAACACATTATCTACTCCTCTTACATCTACGAGCGCTGTTTGTAATAGTCCCATGTTATTTTTGTATGATTTCGATTGGAATGTTTGGATTGTAGATGAAGTTAGATGCATTGACGTTGTTGCCTATCATCGGTTGTTGTTTTTACAAGGTTATTCTGAATATTCTGCCCTGAAAAGGTGTTTTGATTAGATGGTAAATGAAGTAGGGTATTGTGATGTTTTTGGTACTTCAAACATGATTTTTTCGACCTGCATTTAAACACCAAATGAGAATCACACAAGCAGTTGTAACAACGAATGGCCTTTTGCATAAATTCTCGTCTTTCACTCACATTCATTGTCTTATATGTTGAATATTCATAGAGATTGTGGACTGTATCACATAATGGGCAATTTTTGGTAGCTACGGTGAAACTGCGGGTTGCGGCATGCGGTTTTTTTTACTGTTAATAGGCAATTTTCTAAAGAATCTACTCTTTTATTTATAAAATCAAGGAATGATTGCCAGGTAGGGTATTCGATATTGTTAGATTCATCCGACCAACGCTGGTGTTTGGCTGACGCGTCGGTGATGGTTGGTTGGTTAACAAATGTCTTAATAAATGAGCTTAATATAAATTTTTTCTTACTAAACCTTTTAACTAGCTTTTAATAAGCTTCTATAGTATAGTTGTTTTTCGTTACAGCCAAATGTCTTAGGGATGAACTAGCTTCTCCTCTTAATGCGCATTTGAGGTATTGAAGCTTTGGTACGCCGATTAAGCTTGGGTTGTCATGAACTGTCGACATGAACATATCATGAAATGATTGCCATTCTTGGTAATTTTCATCAAACGTTGGTAAGGTAATGCATGGTAATTTAATGTCATTACGAAGATTATTAATAGTTCCCGAAACATTTAGGTCATGCATGGTTACCGAAACATCGTGAAGTGGTCTCCTTTGTTGAATCTCTATCTCACGAACCCTCGTGTTTAGTTTTGCAGCGGCTGAGTAATATACTTTATCGCATTCTAATGCTTCAGACTGAATTTCTCCGTCCCGCGCAAACAATTCATTCTCGGCACCCGAAAACGAAGTCATTAATGATTGAAGCTTGTCCAACCGCAACTTGATGCTCATGATTTCCGTTGTTTCCTCGATATTTTCGGCATAATTAAGAATTCCTTTTATTTGCATTAGCGTGGTTTCACGACGTCGGAGGAACTGATCTAATTTAGGTGGCATTTTCACTAGGCCTTTCTTCACTAATTCACTTTATATTATACCAGGTACACTTATTGGTTTAAACACAAATTCACTTATCAAAATCACTGATAACCTTTAATTTAACAATGTGTATTACAGCTCGGCGGTTAGCGCACTAGCTCAGAATACAAAAGGTCTCCGGTTCGATGCCCTCAAAGGGGCTCAATTGTTTTTTCAGTTCTAATAATTTTAAGTTCGATTCACTTTAAGAAAATGGAAACGGTAAATGGTTTGAAGAAAAAATGCAAAATTAACCAAATTATTTAATATTTAATGGTAAGAAAATAATTTGTGGAGGTAATATTTAGTAATGGAAAAAATGCTAGATAGGAATAGTAAAAGCTGTGGGAGTTTTACCCAATGGAATACAGAGTTCGAAACCCGGGCCGATTCAACCCGCACCAATGCTCATCCCTGATTTTGAACCGTCAGTGTACCATATGGAGGCGTGACGGGATAAGGAGGAGATGATACTCCCCGCTTATTCCCTGTCGGGTATTTCAATCGTGAAATTCCTCCGGCAGTCAATAGTTTTAACCATCACGTCTGATAATTCGATTATTTCCTCGTCCAGATTCAATTTGTCCAGGATGCTATTATGTCCTGGTCTAATAGTTTTAATTTGAGATGTTATTTTTAGATTGACTGCCCTTGAACCAGCTACTCTTTTAAGGTGCAAGTGAAGTTGTGAGAGCCCCAATAGCTTCTCAAGAGCAGCCGTAGGGCAGGTTTTCGTTGCTCCCGTTACACTCAACAAGCTAGCCTTTGGATGCTATTAAATATTGAGCAGGCACCACTTTGCTCTGTCTTAGGCCACCACACAAACGCCGCATAAGAGATTATTGGTCTTACGATGGTTGATTATAACCAAAGTGTCATTTGGGGATTTAAACCCCACGTTTTGCCAATCATTCTTTGGCAAGTGGAATGCACCCTATTTGCCTTGTTTGTGATATATTTTAAAAACGGGTTCCATGTCAGTTTCTGATCAAGTATCACTCCCAGGTATCTAACCTCCGTCGCCATTTGGAGAATTTCTCCATTTAGAGATAGAGATGGGAGAATTGTTTTCCTCCGATTTGTAAAGAAAGTACAAATAATTTTGTTGGGGTTTACTCTAAGGCCCGTCTCAATACACCAGTCGCTTATCAACTCGAGGGCATATTGCATACGTTCCGCTATTGTACTCTTGAATTTCCCCCTGACCATTAAGGCTAGATCGTTCGCGTAGGTGATATTCGAGAAGTGATAATTTTTTAATCTTATAAGTAGTCCATCCATCACGAGTAGCCACAAAAGGGGTGAGAGAACTCCCCCCCTGGGGACAACCCCTGGTAGCCGCAATTGTGATGGTTTTATCACCAAAGGAGGCCGTTATCTTCCTGTTTCTAATCATATTTATTATCCATCCTATGGTGGAGGAGTCCATTCCCCTTGCATATGCTTGTTCTTGAATTATTTCAAACTTGTTATTGTCAAAAGCCCCTTGAATATCGATGAAGGAGCATAACAAAACCTCTTTATTCCGAAGTGTATCTTCGATATTTGTTGTCAGCTCGTGGAGCGCTGTTTCTGTCGATCCCCCAGCCTGATATGCATGTTGACTGGGGTTTAGAGGATGCCTTAGGAGGGCATTGGATCCAATATGTAGGCCCAATATCTTCTCGATGGTTTTCAGAATAAAAGATGTAAGGCTAATGGGTCTATAAGACCTGACGTCCTCTGCGAATCTTCTTCCCGAACTCGGGATAAAAATCACCCGCACCTTCCTCCAGCTTCTTGGAACATATTGTAAGCTGTAGCTGACTCTAAAGAGTCTAATCAAATAAAGTAACAGTATTTGTAGACCTTGCTGTAAAAATGCAGGATATATAGAATCCGCTTCCGGCGATTTAAAGGGACCAAAGGAATTGACGGCCCATCTTATTTTTCCGGGAGAGAAGATATCTCTTGAGAGCCTGTAATCTTCCCTTGAAATCAGGTAGGGATGCTCGCTGTGTACATCGAGGTATTCCTGGCCTCCAAGGACAGTACACTCTGGGAAATGGCCTTTCACCAGACATCCGAGAGTTTCCTCTTTAGATGTAGTTGTCTGTCCATTCGGTTTCCCTACAGATCCCAACGGATTTCTGTGGTCCAAGGAGAGTGCCTTCTGGAGTCGACAAGCCGCAGGCAGCCTATATTTTTTTTCACAGAAGTCTCTCCAGCTCGACCTCTTGCTTTTCCTAACAGCGACGTTATACTGGGTAAGAGACATTCGATAGGTTGTCCAATCGTTTGTCCTCTTAGCCCTGTTGAAAAGTTTACGAACCTCTCGTCTTTTGGTTTCCAGGGTGTGGTTCCACCAAGGAACGTCCCTTGTCCCCCTAATACGAACCATGGATGAGCTTGAGTGGTAGGCATTAATGATTGCCTCGGTTACATTGCTTGAAACTCTAATGAGATCCTCAATAGAGTTGATGTTGGTCTGTAGACCAGTTACGTTATCATAAAGTCTTTCATTATAGACTGGCCAATTAGTACGTTTTGGTATTCTTACTTCGGATTCTGGTTTTGAAGGGATTTTAATATCAAACCTGATATACATGTGATCCGAGAAGGATGCTTCCTTTGACACATGCCAGTCCAGAATTGTACCAGAGGTACCCATGTCAGACAGGGTAAGATGTAGCACCACCTTCCTCAATGCACTCACAAAAGTCGCATCGTTCCCTTTGTTATTAATGATTATATTTTTTGTTAAACAAAATTCAAAAAGTTGCTCACCTCTGATGTTGGTGTCACCACTTCCCCGGACTATGTGGTGTGAATTTGCATCGCAACCGATAATGAATTTTTGGTGATGAGTCGTGCAGTAATTAACGAATCTCTGTACCGGTTCTGGAGGTGGGTCGTCTTCGTCGCCGGGAAAATATGCCGAAGCACAGTTGAGCGTGCTTCGGTCTCCTTTGGGTAAAAGCGTCTCTATCGAGATCGCTGTTATGTCCCTGGAAATAAATTCATTAATGGAGAATATATTAAGTGTCGAGCGACAAAGAATTGCTGTTCTCGGCCTATCCACTTCCGTGTTGTAAATTAGCTTACCTGTTCTACTCGGCAAACCTTTGATTTTTCCATTTTGGGCCCACGGCTCCTGAATGAGCGCGCTATGTCCCAGTTCTCTATTAAGAAAAGGCGGCTTAGGTTATAAATGGCCACCTTGGATTGATGAAGATTTATCTGCACACATCTCAAGGATGTGTGGTGTGTTGAATGGGGCATCATCTTCCCGTTTATTTTGCCATGGGCTCTGAATAGCCTTGTTCTCCCTCTTTGGGCTGTGATTGTGCCACCCTGCCCCTTGGGCTCAAACCGTAATTTTTCATTCGTCTCCTTGCCACAGCGTAGCAAGTATACGAAAAAGATTTTGGGGCGAGGAAGCTCGTCCTCCCTGACCACTTTGATGGTTGCCCCCCTCATATAGCTTTAGTTTAGGTATGACGGCTGTAAGCCTCTCCGCCGTGCCCTCGTCCGCACAGTTAACTGTGAGCCATCCGTTCCTAGTACGGCAGCCCAGAAAGTTGGGGCTGACTCCGTCTAGCGGCAGATCTGCCATTGTTTCCATAATGGCATCCTGGAATTCCAAGATCTGGGTAATACCCAACTTGCGATCTGGGAAGCCTTGGTCGATGATTTCCAACCTGATTGATTTAATTGTTTCGCTGTAGCTGGGTACGGTCGCATTCCTAGGACCCACACTCGCCTCGACTTCAGGGGCACCTTCCGCTACCTTTGGTGAGGGGCTGGACCTCTTCTCCTGTTTTTGTGCTAGACCCTTAGGGGTAGATCCGTCTGACCGGCTTCGCTTGTTCGTTACATTTGGATCTCTGTGCTTTATCTTCATTCGGCACTGCTCCACGGCGACATCGTGAGGCACACCTGACTGTTTTAAGTGGGCCAGGCGCTTCCTTGCGGCACCGCTAAGGCGTGGCCTTGTTCTGGTTTCGAGCTCCAGGCCCGCAAGATTCTCTCTAACCACTGTTGTTGTTGAGGTAGATTGGGTCTCACCCTGTACTGGCCAATAAGTGCCATGAGTCGGTGAACCAACCACGGCCAGTTGTTACGCTGAACGTTCGCTGGAACCTAATTTCGGTCAAAAAAATCATCTTTAGGGACGAGGCCCGTTTTTGACTGAACAGGTATGTTTCTGCACTTTGTTTTCATCAATAACTAGAGTATGATCGGAATGTAAGTGAGACTATGAACGGTCTGTGATTAATTTGTGGTTTCACGTATTTTTCATCCTAGTTTATAGGGTACAGCTACGCATCCTACTTCTGAATCTAATAATGCGTTCTTTCTCCAGAAGAATATCATTGTTGAGCATACTTTTTCTGATTAAATAAATGCCAGTTAGTTTTACTTGGGCTGCAGTAAAAATAGGATCCATATATTTCAAAAGTGGTTTAGTAAACTTTCTATCTCAAAACGCTATAATTTTCAAATAAGGCACATATTTTACAAAGGCTTATTTAGAATGTGTGGTTCATTAAAAAAAAAAAAAATCCAGAGAAACATGTCATCTCATTAATATTGATAATACCACTAATTGCTCTAACAATGGTTGTGGCAGTTCATAAAAAAATATGAAAAATTATTTAATTTAATTCCAAATGAATTCTGATCAAATTACTGTAATTAAAATCACAACAATCAAAATCAATTAAGGACAACATCCCCATATTCGCTCCCATCACCAAACAATTGTTAATTAACCAAGTCGCACGCGTACATCGTTTATTGTTCTACTCAAATATCAACATTCAGGCGTTAAGTGAATTCATTTTGTTTACCCTATTTCCATTTCTAGATAAATATTTTTCTACAACAAATATAATACGATTATAATGAAAAAGAAAAGAAATAAAAAAAAATCAATATTTCTTAATTAATTTATTATTATTGTAAATATTTATTTCGAAACAATACCCAAGAAAATAATTACAATATTTGGAAAATGTCAAAAGAGAATAATACAAAATTATCGACAACTACAAATAATAATAGTGAATATCAAAACAATAGTAAAAAGCATCGAAAGTTAATACGAACCACAAATAATAACAATAGTACCAGTAATAATAATAATCATTGTGATAGTTTACTAAATAATCAAACACCATCATCCCCATCATCATCGTCTGCACAACCGATCCCAACATCTATATCAATAAGTCAACTTTCGGCATTACCAGCACAACAAAATCTAGTATCACCAACCCAATCCATTGTACAAACTGTAGTAGGAACGAATAGTGATGACGAAAATAATAGTAGTAGCCGTAGCAGTGTTAACAAAAGTGGATCAATAAATTTAAATCATTATCCCAGTTTCTCCATACGATGTAGTAGCATAGACCAGCAGCAAGAAGATGCCGTTGTTATTGAGATATTAGCATCGCGAAAGCATACAACAACGCCGACACTATCATCATCTCCATCACCAAAACAATCGCAGCCACCGCCATTCCCGCCACCTATATTACAAGCATCCAGTATAGTAACACCATCTCCATCATCGCTGATACAAACTAGTTTAGTTTTAACTAATCAAATGGACCAATATAAAAGCAATAAATCAACAACAGATAAGGCAACCTCACCAATTATACCAAATTCACCATCATTATCGTCCGCATCTACATCATTTCTACAAGATTCGATAGATTTAAGTAATTTAATTAAATTACAACAACAGCAACAACCAACTAGTCCAACTAATCAATCACCACAGCAGAAGCAACAACAACCGCAACAACACCATCATCATTATCATCAAACAACAAAAATAATCAACTTTTTGAATCCCGATAGTTTACAATCGCACTCAACGCCATCATCATTAAATTCGAGTAAAGTAAATTTACATGAACCAATCACAACAACAACAACAACAGCCACAACAACATTAAATACAAATAATAGTAGCAGTAGTAATATTAATAATAATAATGTAAGAAATATTAGTAATCAAATGTTATCAACATCATTATCATCATCAACAATAAATCACATACCACAACAACAAAATTGTTCAGGTAGATATATGTACATATATTATGATTTACCTATACACATAAAATATGTCATTATTATGATTAGTTGAGTGATATTTTTATATAAATTTTGTTTTTCGTTTTTTTCTTTTTCTCAATCTTTTCTCTCTTTTTGACTCGTGCTCACCTCGCATTTGTGCTCAAACAAAAAAATCCATACAATGATATATTTTGTATGTGTATATTAGGATCTGGGATTAATAAATCGGCAACATTAAAACAACAACAAACAGCAACAACAACAGCAGCGTCATTAGGGGCTTGTGGTGCGCCATTAAATAACAACAAGGCTAATAAGAAATCAATAACGAATCCATTCTTTTGTGATAAATTTAAACGAGATGAATTTTTGAAGGCAACAATGCGGATATGTCTTGTTGTGTCACCGCCATCTAGTAAATTACAGGTAAAGAATTATGTTTTTAATGTTGTTGATTTTTTTTTTTTTTTTGGTTGCGTTTTATTTAATTTCGCTTGTTTTGATTTACATTTTTGTTGATGGCTGAGTATTATATTCAAGCAAACGAACCATTTTGTCTTTTTGTTGGAAAGTATCGAAATTATTTAATGTTGAAACATTTGAAGAAAGACAATTTTTGTTTTTTGTTCAGAGTGAGGAAATAACGCTTCCGATGGAAAACCGGAATACGGGTATGAATAACTAAAAGCATTTTTCTATTTAGAAAATGTTATACATTTTTGGATATCGTGCAAATCGGTAAATATTCTTTTAAATTGCGAACCGAACCAAGCAAATATGGGAAAGTGGTATGCGGTTACACAAATGGATTACAATGTAACTGTATATACAATAGTACCCTTATGTGCACAATGAGTTAAACTCTTAAAAGCTCAACCAGCGAGTCTGTAGCAAATTGAAGTAACCATTAGAGGTATATGCATTTGCACAAGTCTTTCTCATTGAAATATATTATTGTGAAAGCAAGAATTAAGATAAGTCGACCAATTAGTGTACCATTTAGAGTTTTACATTCCATTGTGTGACAGTTAAACCTAAAGCCGAAGTTCGATCTTCTAAAATCGCAAATCAGTGCAAAATGACGAAACCAATCAATTCAAAGGCTCTAGCCGTGGTAATTAATTCATTTGTAAGCAACAATTTCTCCTCCCAAAACGCCCAAATATCCTGAACTGTATCGACTGCTTTTTGACTACGTAAAGAATAATTTCGAAGCTCCAAGTTAAATCACTCCATAAGATGTGAAAATAATTTTTTATTGGAAATTCATCGATCCTTAATTTACTTTCAGACCATGAATGAACACACATTAAATTTTAGTTAAATCTAAAAATAAATAAATCAAAGTTACTCTAAGGACCGTCCAACATACTCGTATTATCAATCTCAAGCTGAGTTAGTGCCATCATTTTAATACCTTCTGCAATTTCGAAATAGCCACCAGAAAACAAGCACAAAATATATAGTATTTTGGTTCGAAAAATTACGTGCATACATGAGCACATCTCAAGTCTACTTAATTTAACCTCCAACTCAACTCTCAAGTCAATCATTGACTGAACCCCTTAATCCATTATTCTACCCCAACTCAATATCTAGCCAACACCCAACTCAATTTCAATTCAATCTCCCAATGCAAACATAAAATCAACACCCACCCAACCTCCAATCAACACAGTCCGACGAACTAGATTGGTACATGAGCTAAACTCAGATCAACTCAATTTAACCTCCAAATAAATTCATAACAAATCAACTCTCCACTCAACCCAAAAATTACACCCTATTTAATCCCTAAATCAGCACGGTACAATTCAACTCAATCTAACCTCCAACTCAACCCTAAAATAAATCCCCAATTGAGCGGCAGATGCAACTCCAACCCACCTCAACATAATCTCCAACGCGATGCCTCCAGTTGAACCTCAACTCAACATAAAACTCAATAACCACGTCAATACTCAAATCAACGGCTGCGAGAAACTATTGTACATGAGTTCATTTTTTATTTTTATTTTTTTTTTTTCTGCCGCGGTACTGACCCAACGTAGTCTGCGAAAGCTCGCCACGCTACATCAGACCGCAGAATCGCTTCAACAATGGTGTCAGGTGTGACCCCCGTCCAATACTAAAGCGAGCCGTATTCTTTCTTCAATGAACCTACCGCACCGAAAGAATGTATGACAAACGTCATCACACTCCTCTGGGCAGTATCAACATTGAGGTGACATCAGTTTTCCCATCTTATGCAAATAGGCCCCAAAATAGCCATGCCTAGTAAAAAACTGGCATGTGAAGAAATCGAGCTCTCCGTGGCTACGATTAATCCAGGGACTAAGGTCCCGAATCAATCGGGCCGTCCATCGACCACTATTCAACCAATCCCATCGATCCTGCCATGCCACAAGCGTAATGCTGCGGGTTCTCACCGTAGAATCCTTTCTTCCAAATTCAGCGCCAGTAAATCTATCGGGATGACTCCGGCGACAACTAAGGCTGCAACTTCGGATACTGTGCGATAAGCGCATGCGATTCTTAGAGCCCCGCGTCTTTGAATCGATATCATCCTCGTGCGGTATTTTTCGACCTCCATCGCGCCGGCCCAAATCTCAGCTCCATACAACAGGATTGACCGTACCGTTGACATTATAAGTCTTCGCTTGTTAGGGCGGGGTCCCCCTATATTTGTAATCAATCTGCTAAGCGATACAGTCACTTTTGATGCTCGGTCACATGTTCTCCGGATATGCTCCCAGTAAGTTAGACGATTATCTAAAGTAATCACCAGATATTTCGTCATTCCCTTCGACATTACCTCTTCTGTCCTAACGTTCATAGGGATAATGGTTGGAATTCTCCGCCTAGTAAGCATGACGATCTTCGTTTTTGAGATGGCCAACTGTAGCCCTTGCTTATCTATCCAATCGTTTACCCTCCTCATCACTTGATTTAACCTGTACTGAGCCAAAACTGCGCTTCTTGCTGTTATCACAATAGCCACATCGTCTGCATACCAGCAGGGCCTCTCCAGCAGTAATTTCTTTCACTTTTTTGCCGTCAGACGTCTTATATACCAATCTTCGATTCCTCAAATAGTCTCGAATCATTAGCAGAAGATAATTCGGGATAGCGAAAGATCGTTGTAGCGCCTCGATCATATCTTCCCATCTCGTCGAGTTGAAGGCATTTCGCACATCCAATGTCGCTAGAAGCACCAAAAGCCTTGCTGCGTGACAAGCACTTTCGGTTCTTTTAACTGCGTTAATTACTTCCTCTATTGCGTTTATAGTTGATCGTCCCTTCCGAAAACCATATTGCCTCGGAGACAAGTCACCGGCAATCGATATGGCATCTTCTAGCCTAGGCTTTAATAGCTTTTCCAACAACTTCCCAGTTCAGCATACAGAGAGGTCTGTATGATGACGGGGAGTCGGGATCACCACCTTTTCCTTCGTTTATCAGCACCTGACGGGCCATCTTCCACCGTGAAGGAAATACTCCTTCTGTTAAACATACATTGTACAATTTAAGTAGTAATTACGGATATCTACCAGCAACCACTTCCAACATCTCTTTTCAGGCTGGTCACCGCATATGCCAACTCGCTATCGCCTTCTACTCTCGGCGAGTGTGTTGGGAAGAGAACATCAACAATACTTGACATTGTTTCTGCATCCAACGCGACGTGCCTACTCAATAGACCCAGCTTTCGAGTAGCAAGCTTATATCCTCTGCCCCATGGATCGCTATCCACCTCGTTGCACATGTTTCTCCAGCATTGCGCTTTGCTCGCACGGATAGCCATGCCGAGCTCTTTCTTTGCCGCTTTTTGCTGAGCTGACTTGGCCATCGCTTCTTCTCTATGTTGTGCTCTTTGCGCCTTTCGCCTAAGCTGCAGAGCTTTCCTTCTCAACTCTGCGGTTTCGTTCGTCCACCAGTAAGCCTGCTTGAATCGCAAGCTTATTGAACTAGCCATGTAATGCTGTCAACAGCCGCCTCAATCTCGACTCTATTCGTAATATCTTGCAAAGGCAGTGGATTGCTCGCAAAACTAACCTCAACAGACGCAACGAGCTTTTCGCCGTCTAACTTGGTAGTGTTCCAGCTTAATGAATTTCGATACATCGCTCGTTGTACTTCTCGCTCATCGTCGTGCAATTTGAAGCTGATGTAATTATGATCGCTAGCGGTGTAATCATCCATCACTCTCCAGTCTTTCGCCCATGATGCTAGTCGTGCGCATACCAACGTTATGGCCTTCGGTATGTTGGCGTAGATCCCTCGTTTAACACGCATAGATCCAGTCTTGAGACTATATCCGGTATATGTCTCCACCTGGTATTTTAGTGTGGCATGCCCCATTCTAATGCACGGGCATTGAAATCTCCGGCTAGCACCAATTCTCCTGATATATCACGAGCAGAGTCCTCCAGTTCATTCAATTTGGATTGAAACACCGAGATCGTATCGTTTGGTGAAATATACACACTAAAGAACGTAACACTTCGACTTCTTATCCAGACGTAGCCATTTCCAAAGTCATGGGCATTGATGCGTACTTTATGGTTATCGACCACCCAACTATTGCTCGCAAGCGACTGCTAACTGGACTTCTGCCTCGCAGTCAATATGTCTCGCGCAGCTTTACATCCGTTCAAGTTTCCTTAAAGGACCTTCATGTGCGATTATTACCTCCCTTCCCTCGCCGCAGGAACCTTTGGAAGGTCTCACAGCTGCCTTATCCTTGTACATGGTTGTTACCCCCAGGTTTTCCAGTGCATGTATAGCATTTTGGTTGCGATTCGCACACCGCGGCCTTATGCGCACTTTCGCCACACTTCCAACACTTATTGCTGCGGTCAGGACCTGCGCAGTTATTCCTTATATGCCATATCCTTGGCACTTGTAGCATTTCTATACCTCAGCTCTCATCCTAATGTGTTCAAAGACCCATCCAATCTTAATACACCCTCGAGCAAGCAGTTTTTTTAGCGGCTAGATCATCTAGTCAATGACCGCTTTCCTTTGCTCCCGCTTATCGGCTTTGAATAGCGATACTTTGACGTCACCTGTAGCCACATCACCAGAAACGCGCTTAACTGCCGTCATCACCTCTTGTTCGGTGGTAAGGCTATCCAAGTCAAGGACTTCAATTTTCAGCCGAGGTATCAGGCCGTGTACCACTCCAGCGTTTCCTACCGCCGCTTGTACAGTGTCCTTCAGCTTATCGAGATTTACACCGCGGTCTAGCTCGAGGAGCACTCCTCCATCGTTGGTCTTTCTTATGGCCCTAATTACGAGTTCAGGGTCATCCGGACACATGTTTCGTCAGATGACACCAAGGACCTCAGCGTACATTTTCTCGCCGACCGGTTTGACGACCACCGCGTTATTTTGCGTTTTCTTTCTTAGCCGCCTCCTTCTTCTCGGTATCCGTCTTCCCCTCTTTCCTTCTACCAAAGGTACACCGGATACAATTATGACAGCATCGCCTCCCCGGGGTGTTAAAGTGGTGCTTTTAGCATCGCTTCGTGGATCCGTTTTCTGCCGTCAATTTCCTGTTTTCCAAGAAGGTATTGCGGCCATTTCTTCCTCGGTCACCCTTCGGGATCTGTTACCTCGATCAGGCTCCTCTGAGCCAGAGGCCGTGTCTCTCCCTCTCTTCAGTTTGATCGACTGTACATCCAACCTCTCTTGGTTAAGGTTGGGTCTCGCTCCCCGACCTGATTCTTGGAGCTGCGCCTCTCCCTTCTTCCAGTTGGTGCGACATGTCTCTTGGTGTCTTCTCCTCCTCCTCTTTCATCAGACCAATGTGGTCTGTAATGCCTCTCTCTTTCCGGAGTCTATCTTCCTCTTCATTTCTATACTTCCGGATGAGGTCATCGATCTTCTGCTGCAACGTTAAATCCTCGCGCATTTCCACCTCGTTCTCAACACTTGTGACTTTATCTGAATTAGAGGCCAAGTGGACCACCTCTAAGTCATTGCGGTCGCTGGATGACGACGACGTGGGGCCCGCTTGCTTGCCCCTAAACGCCGCCAGTACTGGGGATCCTACTCCCTGCACCGTACTATTTTCTCTTTTCTTTTCTCCCATGACGGTTATTAGAATCGGGGGAACCACTCCTAGCTAGTTTTGGTCCGCCAATGGTATTTTATTTTCCACCTACCTGCCGACGAGTCGGTCAGGGCGTACCCCTATCCGCCACCTGATAATGCGCCCGATTGAAGGCTAGCAACTCCACACAGCTACATGAGTACATGAAATCAAATCAATTCAATTAACTGAACACCCCACTCAACTTTAACTTAACCTGACTTAACTTAAGGCAACCCAAAGCATATCACTCAACTTAACCTTTAATCAACTCAATTCAACCATCAACTCAACCTCCAAATAATTCCCCTGTAGAACCACGCACTAAACCCCAACTCAAGCTTACTCAATCCAAACTCAACTTAAGGTCAACCCCAAGTCGAACCAAATCTCAAACCTCTGCTCAACTCCAAACCCAACAGCCAACTGAATTCTTAATCAACTTGATCCGAAATTCTACATGCGTATACGAAGTCAACTTAAATGAACTCAGTCTAACCTCCAACTAAAACGTGAACTCGACCCCAAATTAATCTCCACCGAAACCTTCACTCAACCCTCACATAACATTAACTCAACCCCAGCTCAACCCTCAGCCTAATCCTAAACTCAATAACAGCAAAAAATTTCATAACGGAAAACCTGTTCTCGGGATACTATGTGTACAGAAGGACGGACATTTTTTTTAGGATTGTATGATTCTGTTGAACAGATAAATAAAAATAAAAATATAAAATCAAAAGCTCTAATTTCCAAATCGATTTTAGCTACAAATCAATCAAATAATTTCCAACCCTTAAAATTTCAGTAAATCATTAGCATGGAATTTGCCGACCATTTTCCCGTCTAAATCGTCTAATTAATAAATATTGGACCTAACCTTTTTCGAAAAGACACATTTGACAAAAAAGTGATCTAATTTTGAGTTACGTAGGCATCTAAGACCTTCGACTGTTTGAAATTCCTTTTCAAAACCACCTCTACCACCCGAAATTGTCCATCCATAGACCTAAGGTTGTATCTATGTAGATACTTTTGATAGGCATTAGTCCGATTGTCTTCTACCGGGATAACTTTTAATTTCCTGCTTATATTAACATCCTGATTAGGCACGTTGTTGAACATTGCGACCGAAATTCACGTCATGTGAAGAGAATTTAGACGAGTTATGAATAAACGTCCACCGAGCACACACAATTTTACGGATATTATCAGCCAAATCTATTTGTTTATTCTCCAAGTAAGTCCGTACAACAGAAAGTTCACTCCAATGTACCGGCTGCACCGGCTTAATTTGAAGATTTTAGAAGGCGTTCACATTTTCGTTATAAATTGTTTGCTCGTAACAATCATTTCAGACACTCCAAAAACTAGGTATCCGGAATCCTATAAGTAATTTATGAGAGACTGCAATTCGGTTCGACGTACCGGACCTAAAATGGAAATTTTGAAAAAATGTCCACGACTACTAGCAAATGCTGTAATCAATGGTAACAATCTGGCAAGGACGCATAGGATTTTTCGCTGATTACATTGGCAGTCGGGAAGCGTAGTTTCTATACATATTGAAATAATAAGTTTCGCGATTTCAATAATTTGTTTTCACCCTCAACATAGTTTTGGCGAATCCACTACCATATTTGTACAATTTCTATTCCTTTACTGGAAACCTCGAATATTTTTCGGTCAGTTTTCAACGCCGTTCCGGAGTTAATGTCTATTAACTTTCCGTTGCTGAATGTACCATACTTACGTTAAACTTTGCCAAAACTCGTTTTGATCGGAGTCTCGATTAACCTCGACATTAATATGGTAAACGCGGTCTGGGCTTCTGCAATCCACTCGAATCTCTTGTGTGTGCTCTGTTTTAGTGAATTCCTTATAGGTGCCATCACGGTTGAGAAGTCCGATGTAAAGCATTTTCAATATAAGAATCATATCTCCAGGACAGAGCCACCATGTCATATTATTAATTTATCAGGTGAACTTCTTTATCTTTGAGCTACCATCCTCTCCATTTAAAGTTGTGAATCCTACACCCAAATCTAATAAGCTAATATATTATAGCACATAATGTGTACTTCAATGTACCTCTCTCTAGCGCGAAGACTGTTTTCCATAGTAGTAGTAAAAACAAGGTTGGATTCTTGCCTTTGTTATTTTTATTAATCTGCACTTGGATCTGCCATTGGTTGTAACGAAGGAGCTTAGACTCATTCGGCTCCCATTTTACCGTTTTTCGATTTCGAAGCCACTTTTACCTCCTTAAAGATTTCCTTAAAATCTGTTTTGTATCAGCTTCTTGCTTTTTCAGAATATTGTCTTTTATCTTGAAGAACTGCTTCTACTCCTGCTCTAATTATCTCGTAAGAGCATTGGCTTATGTTCTTGGCATACCGGAAGAATGTTATTATTATTATTATTATTGGAGGGCCATGTGGGCGATCAGCCACCTCGCACTGCGACCTAAAAGATCTATTGTGCTGGACCCTGCTTAATTATCCGCCCAGTCAATATTCACAATACTGCCTCCCGGTACGTGATACATACTATCTGTTCTTATTGCTCTCCCTCCTAGATATTTACTACAGCATGTGGTTCCGCTAGAAAGATGGTAGCATTGGAGCCCAAGGACTTCGAGAGGGTTGTCCCACTCCCGCATATTCCTACTCCTGCCCCGTATTCCGTTTGATTTTACTCATACAAGTTGCTGGGAATTCCAAATCGCCTGTAGGTCACCCAGCTTTACTACAGGAAGGCTAAATAAAACTGGAGTGTACCTGGTATCCAGAGTCCGCATATTTTGGACTGATTAACCTATCAGCCATTCATCCATTGGCATATGCTGTTCCACCTTAGATTAAATCTAAGATTGAAAAACGAATTGTAAACTGGTTACCCCTTACACAATTGTACCCATCATGCAGCTGCCTAATGGCATGATCAGAACAGCTCACGTGATGCGCACCCTACTGGAAGGTTACGGAGCTGGTAGATTAATATAATCTCAACTTTGGCCCCCTCCCTCCAATAGACGCCAAACTACCCTGAAGAATTTTCAAATGGATTTGATCCCTGTTGTGTTATTATTGCTCTTCGCACTTCCATAACCTTCGATTCATCAATATCTTTACATGACCGCTTGAGTTGTTCCACTGTCACTAATTCCACTAGGGCCATTTAGTAATGTAGTGCAAATACAAAAGCATCTCCATATTAATTATGTATGAATCAAATGTCTCTTTTGGTGCTTGCATCTCTGTTTATTTTTATTGGCGAATAAAACTTCACAAATTCTCCTCGTTACTACTGAGGTTAGCCTGACTTGGAAACGGAGTTTCAGATCGTCCATTATTGCTACGCTGTGTAAGGCTTTGTCTCTATTGTTTTTAGTCTCGCCATCATTTATTTGAACAAATTTGCCTCGTGTATCCACCATTGTCTGATTTGGGTTAACACCGCTCCGTCAGATTTTGCTGCAATTTTAGTCTCTACACTGCTCTCGTATTGTGACGACGCTGTTTCGGGAGCCGCTACCATTCATATATTACGGTTTAATGTGTGCTCGATTGTTGTTATCTTAATGTTATCATTATAAGAACGATAATCTCGATAGTGTTTCAATCGTGAAAGCGCCATTTTCTTGCCTCGCCCAATTTCTTTAGAATCTCGAATTTTAATTGCTGTCGAATCTGCGTAATCCTAATGACACAAAAATCTTCTACCACTTAAATATTTTTGCGTTCCTTTTCCTCACACAATACCCGCCGAACAAAGCCAAGCCTCAGATTTTTCCTTGTGCTGATTCCATTTTACGTATATTAAATTCATCTTCCTTCAAATGTTCTGATACCAAATATTTTCGTTTTTCAACGCCTGTGAAGTGTTTTGACTCTGTTTAAGCGTGACAATCGTATTTTCGTTACACCAGCCTGTGAGGAGATAAAGTGCTAACTGACAGAAATTTATAGAAATTCTGCTGTAATATATTTTGCTCTTCAGCAAGTACATCTGTCCCTCTATTAACACGGTAATTACGTTCCGCCAAATTACCGTGTAACTCAAAACCGTGTTATTCGCGACTAATACACCTGTCCCTCGATTAACATGGTACTCGATTAACGAGGCGCAACTTCTGAGCGTGTTAATGAAGACTTTGTCTCAATTCGTTGACAGTGTTAAATCAAATCCGTGTTAATCAAGTACCGTGTTAATCGAGTGACAGTTGTACCATTTTCAAAATTCAACTGTCTAGTTTCAGGCAATATTTATTTTTTAGCTTTTTGTAGCAATAAATCGATTTGTGATTTCGCGGATGTTGCAAGACAATAAATATAATTTCGTTTCCAAGTTGCCTCATAAATTTAGTAAGTCTAAATTAACAAGGCAATGCTCGCATTTATCTGGTCAACGTAAAATATTTAATAATTGGCGAACTGGACCAAGATTTCAAACAATTTTCTATCACACTCGGACTAGCGTAGAGAATCAATGGCAGGGTTTGTCCACCTGTAAGGATACTTCGAAATAATTTATTCTCGCACTTTTCAACGACGCAAAACTAAATTTCTGACCAACTGCGCAGCGGCTGAATATTTGACCGTGCCCTATGATTCCCTCTATCAAAGCCTACCTTGATGGAATTTTCAAATTGATTTAGAAAACTTTTGTATAAGAGTGTTGTACCATTTGTGATTCGTTAAAAATTATGACGTATCTTCAAGGCACTATTATAAGGAAGGTTCTTTACAACTTAAGCTCTCTATTTATTTACAAATTCTAGGGGCTCCACGCCAAGCCGCTGGTACAAAATGTGCTTTTCTCGTGTTGAGAACTAAAATGTTAGCATTTTATACCTTATATTGAATTGTGGTCGATTTTTAAGGAACCGCTAAAGGTCTTTTACACAATTTACCAAGACTAAGCCTTTACGATTTCCTAAAATAACCAAACAATAAATCTGCCGATATGATATGCTGCACGGTTGTAGCGACTAAAAAAATAGTGGAATATGTAGTGGAAATATTTAGGATTATCTTAACCAAGACCTTACTAACAGCACAATTCGAAGTCTCTATGACAACTACAAAATATTAAACATCGTTGCCTGCCACCAGAATCACTTCGGTGATTTACTAAGTTGACTAAGTAGTTTATCACTTTGGTAAATTTATAAGTGTATGTTTTGTTGGGTAAACAATTTTAGATTTGTTTCATAGTTTCCAACGGTACCTTCAATAGTATCACTTCCAGCGCCATAACGATACATTTCATAACTAAAGCGCCAGAACTAAAAGAGTTGCATTGTTCAAGAACTTTACAGCGGCACGGCATATTCTACTGAAAAATTTGAGCTTCAACTTCATCATGGTGGACGTATGTGCCGCACCATAAATGACCAAACCGGTGTATCTGCCACCAGCGCTACAATGGCGAATTTGGTAACTATGCTGTCACATTCAAATGGAGAAATTTTGTATTCATCTCATACTTGTGGTGAATATTTATATGGGTGGTGAACACTTTAAGTGACAGTGATACCTCTTTTAAGTCTCGGCGGTATCTGCAAGAACGAAACCGATAACCGATAACTAAAATGAAATAACTAAATGTGTTGTATTCTTCAAGACCTTTACAACGAGATATGACATCGGAATGTTCAACTGACAATTTTGATTTTCACCTCAACGTGGTGATTATTAATTCGAGTGGTAACAAAATTTAGGGTTTTTTGCGTCTCATCGAGACGTTTACAACAGTACCACTTTCAAGTTTCTATCACACCTATAATTGAAAAAACGGGTATATCTACCGACAGCGCCATACCGGTGATATTAACAGCTAAAATTACATACAACAAATTGTTGCATTCTTCAAGGCCTTTACAATGTCATAAGGTTATACTCGACTGGAAAAAATTGCTCTTTACCTCACCGTGGTGAATATTTATTAGAGTGATGAAAAATTTCCAAGTTCAGTACGATATCTACAAATAACGATATAAGAATCCCTATTGTTAGCACTTTAACATTTGATAACTAACGTGCCGGAAAAAACTGATGTTTGCCTCACCGTGGTAAATTTGTATGTGGGTGGTGATTAATATTTAAATCTTTCTTTCTGCCTCTCTAGATTAAGGCCTTCCCAATGTAATATCCCTACGAGATAACGTTTGGCACCTACGTGCCAGGGTTACATTTTGCCCACCAACCGAGGTTTTTAACAACGTTAGTGTCAGACATAAATTGGTTGCATTCTACCAAACTTTAAAGGTATAGTGCATGACCAGTTTTGCAAGAAAAATAAATTGTTTTTCACCGGGGCGTGCCGTATAATAACATAACCGCGACGTCCAATTTTCAGAACAAAGTGGTCAATATAGATTTGAGACCACAGCACGATTTTTAAATTCTAAAGTAAAGACCCAAATAAAAATGTGTAAAATTTAAATTTTGTGGCTTTCAAGGGTAAAAACATGTGTGTAGGAAAATACCCACATAATATGCGTAAAAACAGGAATTCGCACCGAAAATATTGCCTAATAGATTGGAAGTTTTAGTGCAACAAAACCTCGTCCAGAATGTCTCCTTCTTTCAGTTATTGGTTATCAGTTAAGGTTATTCCACAAACTGGAATATATAGCTCAGAAATTCAGTATTTTGCTTCCGCCCCCTTAGAACGACCTATTTTACTTTCTCTTACTCTTTTGCTTATTTTAAAATCTATTTTAAATTAATAAAATTTCATTTCCTTTAATCATTGTACATAAAATGTATCAAAGAACGGCTACTCGAATAATTTTCTTAATTAGAATCTTCCCTAGCAGTTCTCTCTATACAAAAAAAAAAAAAAAATGCGAAGCAGAATGAATTGTGAAGAAAACAACTTTAATTAAAAATTAAAAATTTAATTAAAATCATTAAAACTGTGTCGTCTTTATAATTACAACAAAGTCCGCTAAGAATGACGAATAATAAGTAGAGTACATAAATAGTAATTGAACCGAAGGATGATAAGGTGTAATTTCAATTTTACGAATTAAGAACATTTACAATAAACAATTTCTCTAATGACATTTTTTTTTTATCATTTCAGGTAAACCATTTAAAATACAAGATTTGCCAACGAAATCGACGTAAGAATAACGTCTAATTTACATAAATATATAGGTAAGAGTATATTGTTACTTTTCTCGTATATACATAATACATACAATATGGACTTACCTACATATATAGGAAGTAAAATATTTAATTCGATTAAAGTGAAACATCTTCCGCGTAAATAATATGGATTATCATTCGACTTTTATTATATTGTTGTTATTTTATTTATTTAGAAATTTATCATTGCATTCTTAATAAAATAACATATAAAGCAAAAAAGGAAAGCTTCACTTTTATGTGCTAATGAGATAACACAATATAAACGAATAAAATTTCAATGAAACGGAATAAGAAATGAGAATAATGTGAAAAACTTGTGTTTGCGCGCTATTCAAATGTAAACATTTAGGCGAACACAACAGCGATTTAACATTGAAGATATGGAATATCTAGACTGTTTGTTGGAGGATGAATTTTACAATATTTTTGTATGCACATTCAAATTTATATTTAGAAATCAGCACAAACAAATATTTGAAAATTAATTTTTTATTGTTATTTTCTATGGTTATGACGGAGAATAATATAACATGAGTATAATGTATGTACCTAGTGCCTACAAAATTTTTTTTTACGTAGGGTTAACATCCATAGAAATTCAACGTTTCATATTTTTATATTTTGATATTTATGGTACAAAATATGTTGTGAAATTGATTTATGAGTTTTTGTTATGCAAAATAGTATACATATACAAATCTATATGAATCTGGTTTGTGGTGGATGTTTTTGTGTTGTAACTTGTTTTAGGTTAGTTTTTAATTTGGTTATATCTGAAAACTTCAAGTTTAAGCGCTCAAGTGACAAATGACCTTTTTTTGTGACTTTTTACTAAAATTTTAACTGTTATAAAATGACAAAATTGTGAGTACTATAAAACGATTCTGACCAAGTGACTTTCCAAGTTAGACTTGGAAGGAGTTAGACAGTTTGTTCCTTTTGCTCTTTCTTAGTCCTTTACTAATTTAAAGTTTTAAAAGACTCAGAAAATACATTTCTTTATTTCGTTCCATTCCATAATACTGGCAAAGTTTTGGGCAATTTAAATTTTTCGTTTTATTTTCAAACATCACACTGTCATTAGTCGTATTTCCATGAGAATTTTACAAAAACAAGTGCTCGCGACAGACGAATTAAATAATTCAAACCAAAAGTTTGAATTATTTAACTCATTCCAAATTTTAGTTATACCACCTGACACCAGATGCCAAATTTGTTTTTACTCTGTATTGTTTTATTCATTAACTTCAAAATTCATGAGTTCAAAAGCAATTCTTAAATTTTTGTCTTAAATTCTTAATTAGCTAAATATTTTAAAGATTCATCATTTCATCATCAATCGATTATGTAGCGAGCAGAAATAATGCGGGACAGTTACCTATCTGTGTCTAAATAATGAACACTATTTATAAAAACTATGAATACAGTTAAATGATCTTGTTACAGGTCACGATGTAACTCAACTTAAAGTAGTAACTCAACAAGTCAACAAATCATTAGCTATCTTTGCATAATTTTTAATATTATAAATCTTGTAAATTTGAAATATTTTCGAAGGTTTATTCTTCGAAGCAGCCAAATGTCGTTGGAATTCGTAATATAGATTAATTCAAAATTATTTCGAGGACCTAGAAAAATTTCAAATATGTTAGAGAAATGGCATCTATGTAACTCAACATCTCAACGTTACGCAAACCCCGAAAATCACTAATTATGTAACAAGATGCAATAAAACCCATTGACGATTGGAAATAGAGAGAAAGCACTACAGTAGTAATAATATAGCGATTCCAGGACACTTCTCGATTAAAATGGCGGCCATGGAATTCTGATCGAATACGAAATGTAGGTAGAGTGATCTAGCGGTGAGTAGAGGAGTTATAAGCGTCACCATGTTTGATTTATAACAGGAATTCGTTACGGATTCGGAATTTTAAATACTCAAAAAGCAATCATTCTGTCGAAAATATATATTGTACGGTGACATCTAGGAAAAAGTAGATAAAGTTATTTGATAGCGTAAAGTTTACTGTACTAAAATGGAATTTTCTATGATAAAACTGTTCTAAATGTTTTTGGAATATTCTTACTGGACTATTTTCTTAATTTAATATTAATTTTGGTATAGAATTATTCTAGCAATAATTTTGGAAAATTTTATTGTTTTTTTATAATGTAGACAGAGTGTTCTAGCGGTGAGAAGGGGAGTTATAGCGTCACCATTTTTGATTTATAACAGAAATGCGGTATGGATTCCCCGAAATCTTTACATTTCGTCAAGTTTGTATCGAAATTAAATATTCGAACGTTATTAATAATTGGGCAGCATCACATGCAATACTGTAGGCCGGTGTTCCGGTTGATGTTGGACATTTTCCATGCAGTGACGGAAAGTACACTTGTAACGCCCGATCACGAATATCATATAGATTTACGCGACAATGATATTTCATTACAGTGAGCACGCCGTATAAACCATCATAAGCTAGGGAATATGCAGACGAATCAAATTGATCGCTACATATGATCTCATCACAATTGGTTCGCCCATCAAAAAGACGTGTAATTCTGTCGAAATTAGCTGTTAGTATACAGTTTTCATCTTTCCAGAGAGTTTGGTAAACAGCGGACGTCTTTGTTCCCAGAAAGGGCATCAATTTACTAAAAAATAGAATTTCGATTTATAATTTTGGATTGTTTTTTTTAAATTGTCCACCCACCTTTCAAAATCCAGCAATCTTAACGCTTTCTTATTGCTACCCCAAAATTTTCTTCCCACCAACCGTTCTCCGGTTTGATCTAGCCTTACATGATAAAATGTATCATGATCAAAGGAATAGGTGGAATTCAGCATCACAAATGTATCATCGACTTCTCTTTCCTCACCCCATATTGGAATAAAATAAAGCTGTAACACCATACAAAAATTAGCATCAGCGCTCGCAGAACGACTGAAATATGGTATAGTGGAAATTTTTGGAAGTGGTGTAGCCACTAAATATTTTGTCTAAAATCACGGCTCCAATCGTCAATTGTAAATTTCTAAATTTCAAAAAATATCGAGCAATACGAGTAATCTCGAAAAGGTTAAAAAATAAATTTAAACGTAAAATCATAGAATAATCATGAAAAATTAAGAAATCAATAATCTGAAAAACACTGAAAAATACATAATAATATTTGCTTAGCTTAATACCCAACAATTTTAATCTGGAAATCTACGTAAATTCGAAAAACTTGAATTTTGGGAATCTCATCTCTGTAAGATAATTCATTTGAATGCTACGCCTAATTATAATTCAATTCCAAGCTAAACTCGAATAAAATAAAAAATCTCCAATAATATCGGTCTACAAAATTTCACTAATTCTGGTGCATCATGCAATTCCATAACGTCTTTCAAATTTCGAGTATAAGCGAGAAACTCGAATAACGAATAATTTCGAAAAGATCGAATAATCTTAGAGTTCTAGAATAATCGAGATATCCTTCAGAAAATTTCGAATAAACTTGGATTCCTAGAATAATCTGAAAAATTCTCAAATCCAAAAGAAACGGTCCTTTCTCGCAAAAATAACTAGAAAGCCTCGAATAATCACTAATTTTGAAATATGTAGGTAACAAGCAACTTACCGCTACTCAAACCCAGATATCTAGATTATTCTAAATATCTTAAAACCTCGAATTTCGGAAATCTCTTATATTTCAATCCAAATTAACTAGGAGAATATCGACGTCTTGAAGAATCTCGAAAAACGTATACAATCTCGAATAATCTCTAAAGATGAAACCACTTCAAGTAACCATGAAAATCCCGCTGTATTCAAAAATCGAAGCGCCTAGGGGTCCATTATGAGAATTTGCTTACAGAACCTAATTTTTGTGACAATTCTTTCACAAAATTTAATAAATAATTCAGTATAAATTGTATACTCGATAAAAATTCGATTAATATCGGATTGATTAAATAGTTTAAATTAATCGGTTAACCGTAATCTGTTTTAACTTCTCTATCAGTAATATTCTTGACAGCTATGCTGTCGGGGTTTAATTCTTTTGTGTACAGTTTTGTATTAGAGCATTTCAAGTCAAATTGTAAACATTTACTTGTGTTACATTGACTTATTCTTTGACTAATAATTTAGGTTAGTAGACGCCTCTGGAAACGAGGAACACTCAATATGCTCCGATCAAGCATTGAGACGTAATTCAGAAAACGCAAGTGGCGATGGATCGGACACACATTGGGGAAAACACTAAATGAAATATCTCTAGAATGAAATCCACAACGCAAGCAGAAAGTGAGAAGACCACCAATGACCTGGAAATAACGGGTTTAGCTGAAGCAAAAGAACTTGGAAAAATATGTTGAGGGCTGAAGACAATAGCCCCCAAAAGAGTGAGGTGGTTCATCCTAGCATTATGCCCTATGCGCCTAAATGGAGATAACAAAAAAAAGACCAATGAAGCTTGGGCACTTAGGGAGTGAAACACCTTTTTTGAATCTTACATGTTTTTTTTTGCAATACAGCGATTTACAGCTCTTATCCTTTTCTAAAATAATTCGATACCCTACAAATATACCCTAGGGTGGGCCAAATAATTTTTTGTTTAAAAATGCAATAAAACAAAAAGTTCTCAATATTTTTTCAAATTTATTTTTTCATTGTAAAGAACAATCCTTCCGATTAATTATGGAATACTATTTCATTTATATGACTGCCTCGGCTGGCCTTGACGTATCCCATACGGTCGGTCCAATTTTTGAGCACATTTTCGATGGTATGCGGCATTATGTCTTCAATGGCAATGCGAATATTATTCTTGAGAGTGTCAATCGTTGCTGGTTTATCGGCGTAACACTTATCTTTGACGGCACCCCAAAGATAATAGTCCAACGGCGTCAAATCACAGCTCCGAGGCGGCTAAATCACATTAGCATTTCGGCTGATAATTCGATCTTCGAAGACAGTGCGCAAAAGGTCAATTGAAATGTGTGCTGTGTGGCATGGAGCGCCATCTTGTTGAAACCAAATGTAATGTTGCCTATGTCCTCATCATGGCGCGGTAGCACTCACCATTGACAGTAACGGCGGCTCCTTGCTCATTTTCAAAGAAGAATGGCCCAATGATGCCACCGGTCAAAAATCCGCACTAAACAGTCACTCGTTGAGGATGCATCGGATTCTCTACGATCACGTGCGAGTTCTCCGTGCCCCAAATGCGACCATTCTGCTTGTTTACATAGCCACCAAGATGGAAATGCGCCTCATCCGAAAAAATATTTTTTTTGCCAAGATTTTCAAAGTAATGTTTCAATATTTCCCAGCATTGTTCAAGGCGAATGCACAACCATTTTCGTTCAGCGGAAGGATAAAACTAACTTTCTGTCAAATCAAAAGTGACATAACCCTTACCATACTCAAAATAACCGCTAGTTCAAAAAAAAAAGTTAGATGGCCCACCCTATAGTGCTTGTTCGGTCGATATGTTTGGATATTGTGGGGCTCCAATAAAAAATTTCTAAGTTTCTACTCCAAAGCTTTCATATTTTTTACGAATAAACAAAAATTAAATCGCTTATTTATTGTAATTTTTTAATTGATTTTCTGGTTTCCAGAATTAATTAAGAAATTACACGAAATGAGCGATCCTCACTTAATTTACTTATTTAGATCAACAGTTTTTATAAATGCATCTGTTTACCGATTCCGGTTTTGTGAAATGATTAGAGTTGGAAAATAATTTTTATTTTTGTCGCTGCTTTTAGTGCTAGTTCTAAATCTAGTGAACATATCAAAAATGGGAATAACTCAATGAGCTTATTTTTTTTATTATTATTATTGAAGGGCCATATGGGCGTTCAGCCACCTCGCACTGCGACCTTTCTTGGCTACTACTATCTGGGCTTATTGCTCTTCCTCCTAGGCATGTAGTTCTGCTAGAAAGACGGTAGCACTGGAATTAAAGGACTTCGAGACCCCTGCCCGTCTTCCGTTTGATTTTACTCTTACGAGCTGCTGGGAATGGAAAGTCGCTTGTAGGTCACCCAGCTTTACTACAGGAAGGCTAAATAAAACTGGAGGGTGCCTGGTATCCAGAGTGCGCATACTTGACCAGACTGATTAATCTATCAGCCATTCATCCATCGGCGTATGCTGTTCCATCTCCTTTAGCGCCGTACTTTAGCATGTGCCAAATGGCCAAAAATGTACCAAATAGCCTCAGTTACCAGCGGTTGCCATGAGGATGCAGCACGTTCACTTGCGAATTGTAACCAGGTTACCCCTTACACAAATGTACCCATCAAGCAGCTGCCTAATACATGACCAGAACACTTCACGTTATGCGCACCCTACACTGGAAGGTTACGGAGCTGATAGATTAATCTACTCAACTTTGGTCCCCCTTCCAATAGATGCCAAACTACCAAAAAAAAATTGGCGGTAATTTTTTGCTTTGTATAATAATAAACGAGGTTTAGTGTGACAGGTAAAATTTCAAAATAAAAATAACGGTCATCAAATTTATGTGCTGCATAAAATCGTACAGCAATTTCAACATTTAAATGATCAAAGAAGAATAAGGCAAGGGTTAAAGTTATGATCATAATTTGACAGTTTTTAGTACTATATTTAGTTATACTATTTACCATATTAATTTGAGAATCTTACTATGTAGTGAACAATTAGGAGAAATAATTTTGGAAAAATCAAAGTAAATTATCGTAAATTTTCAATCTTTAACTTCATAATTACATTTAGTTATCAAATTAGGCCATTTTTTCATGTTAACGTCAAGACAGAAAATTTAAACTGAGCTCATAATTTGACTTTTAGTACCTCAGATAATTGCAGCATAAAATTCCTACGCTACGCAGTGCCGCTATGAATTTTATATCTTGTCGTTAACATTATAAATTGGCTTAATTTGACAATCAGCAGTGAAAATTGAGGCCAATTAAAAGTTTGTGGCGCTTTTTACCAAAATGCAAACACATTTTTCTTATATTTTGAATGAACTTTATTATACCAAATATATGCCGTTTTGATCGATAAACTTTTGCCATTTTTTTGTGGTAAAACCATTACGCCCTCACTGTAAAACTTCTGCAACTTCTAGGCAAAAAAACTGAACCAAATGATTTTCACAGGTCTCTTTTCAAATGAGATTTACACCATTAAGAGAGTTTTGCAGAGAACAAAACGAACAAAGAATCATCAAATCTTCCCAGCCAAGCTCTGCCACTGTCATGATGGAAGAGGGCCCCTTTCCTATTGATCAATCCTGGCTGCCTTACCTAAATTGCCTGCTTTAATAGCATCAGATGTTGACATTAGAGAGTGGAATTAATCGTTTGGCCAGGTTGCAGTACATCATGATGCATGATTCCCTTCCAATCCCACCAAAAACAAAGCATTACCTAACATGGCATCAATCCGACTTTGCCACCGTTTGTGCAGCTTCATCCATCTTGGATGAAGATCTATCTTTTTCACACTTTATTGTCGTATGTGACCGACTTTTCATCGCCCGTTATCAATATCTTGAAAAATGGCTCGATTTCGTTTCGTTTCAGCGACGATTCACAGATGGAGGTTCGGGCCATTAAATTTTTCACTGTTAATTCACGTGGTGCCCAAATATCGAACTCTTCTTGTATCCAGCTTTATTCAAATGGTTGAAAATTGATTTTTGGTCAATGTTTAGTTCCGCAGCGAAATGTGTCGGTTTTCCTCAGATGCCGCGTGTCTTTAGCATCGAAATTTCCAGAGCGGAAACGAACGAACCATTTGCATGCTGCGGATTTGGCTTTAAATGAATAACGATTTGACTAGAAAGCACCTAACACTAACACTAACACCTAAGATGTACCTTGTACCCTCTTGGCTTAAAGCATACACATATTTCTAAGTTTAAAGGTCGTGTCTCAAAACCTGTCCCTTTTTTCTCTTTATGCAAATTTCCAGTTCATTTAAGAATATTTTATAAAGTAGATACATCCACTTTAATTCCATTACATTTAATATTAAAATACTAAATCTCGATTTTTTACAGTTTATACATCGATAAGTTTATACTCGTGTATAATGTATAAAATGGCCTTATATAAATTACGTTTAAAAAACTGTGTAAATTACATAGTGTAATTTACGATCCAGGCGAAAGACATTGTACGAGTTAGGAAAGTATTGATTGGACTTAAAATAATAACTTAGCTATAAAAAGTCTTTTCCTTTAGTACGAATCCTACTCTA
This sequence comes from Tipula vernalis, assembly GCA_958295665.1. NCBI lineage: Eukaryota > Metazoa > Arthropoda > Insecta > Diptera > Tipulidae > Tipula > Tipula vernalis. The sequence goes on from OY282559.1 coordinate 305,625,801, forward strand.
GCTTTGGTAATAAATGGACAATATAAATAAGCACTAATTGAGCTTTTGCTTAGCCCAGCAGGCTCCTATCGTTTCTAGTGTTGCTGTTACTGAAGCACTTGTTGATGTCGTTTCTGCTGTTGCGATGAGTTTGTTAAATTGGTCGAGGTATACAGGGTAGGGTGATTCCATTCCCGTTTTTGGACGTAACGTTTTATATATAAATCTTCTAATCAGTACCCCCTTGGAAAGAAGGTGACCGAAGACGAAGGAGAGACAAAAGAAACTTCGACTTGTTGCCTTCTTTACGCAGTGGTATGCGACAATCCACATCGTCCAGATTTTTACTATTTTGACTTTAAACAATCATTTTCCTTACTATATATGGATTCAGTCCTTTAGCGTAAAGAAATTTATTATTTGGCACGTCACAGATTTAAGAGTTCTTATAGGTTCTCCAACGCCAGTAACTGCCGATGTGGAGTTACTATTATAGAGATTGGTACGTTGTTGTTTGATCGTTGAAAAATCCAGTTTTATTCTCTGGAGTGAGTACGCTGACAGTAAAGCTTTTCATAAACTCATTCATAATTGAAAAGGACTCGTATTAACGTATTACCTGCTACTTTATCAAGCTTCTAAAAAACGACACACTTGTTCCGGAGGTAGCGTGTCGGTGGTTGCTGGAGAAAAGCATCCATTCAAAGACAAGGATATCTTCCGTGGGATATCCCTGTAGTATTTATTGTTATGGTAAATTTTAATATGCCTCTTTATGTACATTCCATTGTGAATGAGCCGTTGCTCACAATACACAGAATTTGTAACGGTGACGTGACACTCCGAGATTTTATTTGCCGGTCAAAAGTTCTATTGATTTATCACCGATTGCAAAACCCGCCCATGTTTGAATGACAAAATATGAAATTAGATTTGCTTGCTTAATATAACAATGGAAAAATTAGGATTTATCGAAAATCCCGACCCGAAACTCTCTCCGAAAATTTTAATTATATTTCTCGAGACTACGAGGATCAAAAAGATGTCGATTTCTCGAGAAGAAACCCTAACTTCGGCCAATCCAGCCGAAAAAATATGTTGTGACGGTGACACCTAGTGTCTAATAGAATAAGTTAAAATTAATAGCTCAATGTTAAACTGTACTAAAATGGAATTTTCCATGATACAATTTTTCTACACTGTTCTAACTAGAAAAATCATGAGCTTTCTAGAAGCTTGGTTTGTGTATACAAAAAGGCGAACGAAGTCGAAATGGATTAGTAATATTTGGTAAGCGATAGAGTAAAGATTAAAAAGGAATTAAAAAGTGAATTAAAAAGTGTTTTTGTGGAAATAAAAATTATAAGTGAACAGTAAAATTTAAGAATAATTTATATAAAGTGATTTTGTGAATTTTTATTGATACAGAACTATTTTGCCATCACTTTAGAAGTTCTGGGATTTCTAGGTGAAAAACTGAACTAAGTGATTTTCATAGACCTCTTTTAACGTCAGCTTTACATCAGTAAGAGATTTTTGCAGAGAGGTCACCTTGCCCGCTTTAATCGCAATAGTGGTTTTTATTTTATTATTTTATTTATTTATTTATTTATTTATTATTACTATCTTTATTTCAATAAAATAAATACAAAATTAAAATCTAATTGAAACAACATTATAAAATATGAAATAAAGTACAGCTCCTATAGACATTATGTCTGTAGTGGAGCAATTTAAAACAAATTTTAATTAAAATTTATATAATATTCTTTGTTTACATAATTAACAATAATCTTCAACAAAATACAAGCTCAGTTATTAAAATAGATATATTTAACTACACGACGGCACATTAGAACATAATGTAATTTAACATTTATACTAAAAATATTGCTCGATATCATCGATGTCAAGTAACCAAGTCCGAATTTCCCTGTCAAATTTATGCCTCTGCGCAGATGGAAGCATTTTCACATTTTTAGGTAAAAGATGGAACCAAAAAGGTGCCATATATAAATAAAATCTTCTAAACCTTTCACTATTACAACGAAGACCAACAAAATTGTTTGGATTTCTCATATTATACACGTGGTATATTCGACTATGATAACTATTGCTACGAACAAAAAACATTTTCAATACTTTAAAAACATACAACAGACACATTGTTGACAGTAGAGATTTCCTTCCATTCCCACCAAACACAAAGCATTACCTTACGTGGCGTCAATCTGGCTTTGCCGCCGTTTTGCACAGTTTCCCCCGTCTTGGGCCACGATATTTCTCTCACATTATTGTCGTATGTGCCCCTCTTTTCATCGCTCGTTATCAATCTCGAAAATTCGGCCCATTCAATTTTTCACTGTTAATTTATGTGGTGCCCAAATATTGAGCTTCTTCAGCGTTAACCAAATGGTTCAGAACTGCTTTTTGGTCAATTTTTATGGAGGAAACCTTTTACGTGCTGCTGATTTGGCTTTGAATGAATAACGATTTGACTACAATGAACCTTATACCCTAGACAGATTGTGGTTTAATAAATCCGATTTAGCTAAACTACTTTAAGTATTATATGCAAAAACAAAGGGATTAGCTAAAATCGAGGTTGACACACTGCGACTAATCTCGAAAAATTCACTAATTCGTTTTTATTAAATCGCAGTGTGGCTAGGGTATTACACTGCTTCTTACGAATCAAGATGTGCCTTGTACTCTCTTGGTTTAAAGCATAGACATACCAATTCCTACGTTTAAAGGTCGTGTCTCAAAACTTGTCCCTTTTTTCATTTTATACAAATGTCCAATCCATTTACGAATATTTTGTAAAATGGATACATTCGACGGCGTTGTTTGTGCGAGTTAGAAAATTATTGATCGGACTTAAAATAAGCTTAGCCAGCTAAGCTTTAAACGTTGAGAAAAAATCCTTTTCTTTAGTACGAATTCCACTATAGCTTTGGTAATAAACGGACAATACAAATAAGCACTTAAATGAGCTTTTGCTTAGCCAAGCAGGCTCCTGGTGTTGTAGTGGAAGAGTTTGTTAAAGTTCGGGGGGTATACAGAGTAGGGTAATTCCATTCCTGTTTTTTGGACTTGTTCTTTGGATGTTTTATGTATAAATCCTCTAATCAAAACCCCGTTGGGCTAGAAAGAAGGTGACTGAAGACGAAAGAGAGACGAAAGAAACTTCGACTGTAAATGAGTCGCTGCTCACTGTAATCTGTAACGGTGACGTGACGCTCCGAGATTTTATTTGCTGGTCAAAAACACTTGATTTTTCATCGATTGTTTCAATGACAAAATATTAAATAAGATTTGCGTGCTTAATATAACAATGGCAAAAGTTAAGATTTAATGAAAATCTCGACCCAAAATTTTCCCCAAAAATTTTAATTATATTTCTCGAGATTACGAAAGTTAAAAAGGTGAAAATTTCTCGAGAAGAAACCCTAACTTCAGCCAATCCGATTTCGAATTCCAATTTGAGCTGCGCTAATGCATATAATAAATAAATGAGCTACGTAGGAGAACAGGAAGATAGGAATAAAAACAAAAGAAAAAAAAATCCGGAGCTGGAGTTGGTCAATTCCACATAACTTCGGCTCCTTTGAAAATATGAAAATAAACATAAACTTCGAAGGCAAAGAAATTTGGGGTGAGCATTTCCTTTCGATGAGCGGTTATTTTATGGATAAATTAAAACTTAAGTATCGTGCCGTGTTTTCAATTGACTTTTCTCCAGTGGTGAAATTCAAAGCGACAATCATGTTGAAGGAACACCTTCCTTATTTTGCAAACCCTCTAAAGTTCTTCGGGAAGTGCCAAATTCAGCATGTTACATTGATGATATTATCATACCCGGATAGCGTGTTGTGCCATTATAATCCATTAAAGCAACTGAGTCGGGGCCATAATGAGCCAAATGATTTGCATCCAGAAGTCTGTCGAAAACTAAACAAAAATTACTCGCAGCTGGATAAGGAAGCCTTGGCTATTATTTTTGAGCCAAATAATTACACAAATTTGTGTAGATTTCATTTATTTTACTTACCCTCGTGTAGCTAATTTAATCCGAAGAAAGGTATTCCGGATTCAGCTGCACGTCGACTTCAGCAATGGGCCATCATGGGCCACACCTACATCGTAAGGTACAAAAAAGTGAAACAATTACTGTTTACTGAGGAACTCGAGATAATCGTTTTCTTTCAATGAGCGCTTCACACAACACAACTAATAAAATTTCACGAATAATAACCTGCAGTTCTTGTTTATATTGCATGAGTCCCTTACCCTAGGCCAGCTCAATCGTTCGCAATTGCTCTTCCTGAATATTGGAATATACATTTAATATTTCCGTTTCAGTCTTCAGCGTTCTCTGTTCAGGCAGAAAGCCTGTGGAGTCAGGCAGGCGACGGATGCTTCGGTTGAGTCGCCATGCTTGCTACTAATAAACATGGCCGCAATCAACCGTTTGATTCCACTAAATTTGTCTTATTAATTAAGTAGCAATTTAAGCAACTTTATTCAAGCAACTTTAAACTTAAAAGTAGATCCCTGTGGAGTGCTTGAAAGGAATTATGTGTATTGTCTGATAGATGATTCATGTTCCATTTGTTATTTGCTTTTGTATGAGGCTGCTTCCTCCGAACTTGATTGTGTATCACCGATAGTTGCCGTTTCCTACCTGCAGTTTCCCAATTTTTAATTGCATGGGCCCCTCATAAACGATTTCCGTTTTGGCAAATTATTTAGTAGAATGTTGTTTATGGTGAAAGCAGATAATATCCAAAGAGACAGCTAACATAGATTTATTTATTGGGTTTTAAAAGCAGTCAACCATTCCAAATAAATTGTATATGAGAAACATTCAGTGGCCATTATCATAACAAATCATTCAAATTATCTTTGATTTATGTAATCCATTTGCAGATTTATTCAACGCATTTATTGCTGTAAATATGTTGCGCTTTTTGTTGTGTTGATTCAGAATGATTGGATTTTCGCTAGATCTTGAGAGAACTTTGAATTTTATAGTCGTCCGTTGACCCGTTGCATCCCGTTTTTGTCTCTTATTCTAATTGGTAATAGAATTTTGCTTTCTTTGTTAATTTAGATACCTTGGCTTTGTGCGAGTTTAACAATTATTATTTCTTGCTTTGATAAAATTGCTGTGATGTTTAGTATGACGATCAATTGTTTACAAAAATTGTCACTTTTCAATAAAATCTCTGAAACGCGTGGGACTTTAGCTTAATTCTTTGTTTCCATTGTTTCTAAGATGATGATATGGTGGAAATTGCTGTGATTTTTAGTATGATGATCAATTGTTTACAAAAATTGTCACTTTTCAATAAAATCTCTGAAACGCGTTAGGATTTAGCTAAATATGGTGACCAACTTTCTCCAAAAATTGTCACTTTTCCATAAAATCTCGGGAGCGCATTGGATTTTAACTTTATTGATTGTTTCCGTTATTTCATAGATGTTGATATGGTGGAAATTGTTGTGATGTTAATATGGTAACCAATAGTCTCCAAAAATTATATATAAATTATATAAACCTGTCACTTTTCAATAAAATTTCTGAAACGCGTTGGGAGCTTAATCCATTGTTTCCATTGTTTCTAAGATCTTGATATGGTGGAAATTGTTGTAATGTTAATATTGTGACCAATTGCTCCCAGAAATTGTCACTTTTCCATAAAATCTCTGAAACGCGTTGGGCTTTAGCTTAATGTTGATTAAGATGTTGATATGGTGGAAATTGTTGTGATGTTGAGTATGGTGACCAATTGTTTCCAAAAATTGTCACTTTTCCGTAAAATCCCTGGAACGATTGGATTTTAGTTTAATTGATTGTTTCCGTTATTTCTAAGAGGTTAATATGGTGGAAATTTGCGTGATGTTAATATGTTGACCAATAGTCTCCAAAAATTGTCACATTTTCGTAAAATAGCTGGAACGCGTACAATTTTAGCTTAACTCATTGTTTCCATTGTTTCTAAGATGATGATATGGTGGAAATTGTTGTGATGTTTAGTATTGTGACCAATTGTTTCCAAAAATTGTCACTTTTCAATAAAACCTCTGAAACGCGTTGGGCTTTAGCTTAATTCTTTGTTTACATTGTTTTTATATGATGTTGATATGGTGAAAATTGTTTTAATGCTAATATAGTGACCTATTTTCTACAAAAATTGTCGCATTTTCGTAAAATCTCTAGAACGCGTACAATTTTAGCTTAATTCATTGTTTCTAAGATGTTGATATGGTGGAAATTGTTGTGATGTGTGTCACTTTCCATAAAATCTCTAAAACGCGTACAATTTTAGCTAATTCTTTGTTTCCATTGTTTCTAAGATGTTGATATGGTGGAAACTGCTGTGATGTTTAGTATGATAATCAATTGTTTACAAAAATTGTCACTTTTCAATAAAATCTCTGAAACGATATGGTGATTATGATATGGTTGAAATTGTTGTGACGTTTAGTATAGTGACCAATTGTTTCCAAAAATTGTCACTTTCCGTAAAATCTTGGGATCGCATTGCGTTTTAACTTAATTTATTGTTTCCGTTATTTCTAAGATGTTGATATGGTGGAAATTGTCGTGATGTTACTATGGTAACCAATGGTCTCCAAAAATTATAACTTTTCCGTAAAATCTCTGGAACGCGTTGGATTCTACCTTAATTCATTGTTTCCGATGTGGTGGAAATTATTGTGATGTTTAGTATTGTTTCTAAAAATTGTCAATTTTCAATAAAATCTCTGAAACGCGTTGGGCTTGAAGTTAATTCTTTGTTTTCATTGTTTCTAAGATGTTGATATGGTTGGAATTGTTACGATGCTGATATGGTGACCAAAAATTGTCACATTTTCGTAAAATCTCTAGAACGCGTACAATTTCAGCTTAATTCTTTGTTTCCATTGTTTCTAAGATTGTTGATATGGTGGAAATTGTTGTGATGTTTGTCACTTTTCCGTAAAATCTCTGGAACTTGTTGCTTTTTAGCTTAATTTTTTGTTTCCATTGTTTCTAAGATTATGATATGGTGGAAATTGTTGTGATGGTGACCAATTGTTTCCAAAAATTGTCACTTTTCAATAAAATCTCTGAAACGCGTTGGGCTTAACTTATTTCTTTGTTTTCGTTGTTTTTATAAGATGTTGATATGGTGGAAATTGTTTTAATGCTAATATGGCGACCAATTTTCTACAAAAATTGTTACATTTTCGTAAAATCTCTAGAACGCGTACAATTTCAGCTTAATTCTTTGTTTCCATTGTTTCTAAGATGATGATATGGTAAAAATTGTTGTGACGCTTAGCATAGTGACTAATTGTTTACAAAAATTGTCACTTTTCAATAAAATCTTAGAAACGATATGCTGATGATGATATGGTGGAAATAAAGATGATGATATGGTAGAAATTGTTGTGACGTTTAATATAGTGACCAATTGTTTCCAAAAATTGTCACTTTTCAATAAAATCTCTGAAACGCGTTGGGCTTTAGCTTAATATGGTGACCAATTATCTCCAGAAATTGTCACTTTTCCCTAAAATCTCGGGAACGCATTGGATTTTAACTTAATTCATTGTTTCCGTTGTTTCTAAGATGTTGATATGGTGGAAATTGTTGTGATGCTAATATAGTGACCAATTGTTTCCAAAAATTGTCACTTTCGAATAAAATTTCTGAAGCGCGTTGCTCTTTAGCTTAATTTTTTGTTTCCATTGTTTCTCAGATGTTGATATGGTGGAAATCGTTGCGATGCTAATATGGTGACCAAGTTTATCCAAAAATTGTCACTTTTTCGTAAAACCTCTGGAACGCATTGGATTTTAGCTTAATTGACACGACATAAAACACGTTTATAAATAACAGTGCTATGGTTTACTCAACTCTTTAAACAAACACCTTTTCTGAGCTGTAATCAAAAATTCACAAGACAATATAACATGACGCGCAAAATAATACCAAAGGTTGAAAATTCCGCTTTGTTATCGATCAAATTCATTTAATGTCGCAAATTCCCTGAAATTATTTTAGGTCGAGGACAACAACAACGACGTGTTTACGAGTTTCCACTAAAATAATTTAGAATTAGGAAATTTCGTTTGGTGAATGAAAACGAAATAAATTCCAAGAATCAAACGGAATAAAAATAAAAACCAATTTAAAAACCCACAAAAATTTAATCAATTTTTGTTGCTGTGTTACCTATTCCAACAAAAGGGTTAAACTTTCATATTTTCTTATTTTTCAATTTTTATTTTCAATTGGCTATGCCACACCATATTAATGAACACATCATTGGAATAAAAAAACAAATATATTTCGCTATAAGTATGTCGTACAAATTTTGAGCGATATAGTATACAAAGGGTTATTAGGGTAGAGCATCAAATCAATCGAATTTTGAAATAACATATTTGAAATAAAGAAAATCAAAAAGTTTACACATGGTACATTTGCTGGAACACATAAAAATACTTTGGCACAAGATCATCTTTGTGTCTTTTCAAACAGGATGCTCATAAAAAAAAATCCGAGCGGAAATTGATGTACATATTTTCATTTTGAATGCGCGCAGAGATAACAATTCGTAATAAAATGGGAAAATGTAAAGCAGCAACAAAGTAAACATAAAGTCGAATATGAATAAGGCACCTGTATTTACATAACATAGAAACATAATACAAATTGTTTTATGCTGTTTTGACATTTAAAATAATCTTCTAATTTATTTAATTTTTTTTTTAAAAATATCAAAAAACAATGAAATTGGAAATGTGAAATGAATTTTTAAAGCGAGGGATAATCAGAATTGAATTATAAACGGTTTCTTGGGACGTATCTATGTACCTTTGTCTCTACCAAATCTCGTTAAAATTTAACAAATTTGTTTTATCACGCGCAAATTTTTTATATTATGTATTATGATTGGCTTAATTGAATTGAGTCTTTTAAATTTGTACATAAAAAGCTCTTTTCAATAAATTAAAAGTTTTGTTTCATTTTTTGTTGTAACACATTGAATCGATATAATTTATTATTTTATATTGGATGCGAAATATATAAAAAAATAAAAAAAAGTTAAATTTATTAATCGGAAACGAAAATCAAATTGATGATTGATCATTTTCCATTAGTGGGAATATGAATTGTAAGGGAAAGGTTTATTTTTAACATAAAAATATTTAATTTGATTCGATTATAATATCGAAAATAAAAAAAATTCGCTCGAACGAGTGTGCTTATATTGACAAAGGGTGGTAGACATAGACTGAATTCCTGTCTATTCGTTTTGTACCAAAATAGGGTTAATTCGGTTACGAAACACTCTGTGCATGAAAAAACTATCAGACATACGCTGAATAATAATTTCAAGTTAATTTGTATTCGTTTTGTCAATTCGATATTTTTTTTTGTGTATTTGATGTCACGTTTGCGTATTATAAACAATTACGTTTTTGTGCCAACCTTAACTCAAATTTAGCTGAGTAATGTATCCCCCGTTTAACCGTTTAATAAAATTATTGGACAAACTTTTTTTTTTTTGTTAAAACAACCAAAATTTTACTACAGTCACGGGAAGCTGAAATTCTTGACATTTTGCGGTGGGCAAAGTGTTAGATCAACTGTTACTGTTCGGGCAGGTATTCTTTCGTGAACAGGGTCTGCTAGACAAACCGCCTACGACTTCTTTTAATCTAAAGTACAGGAAGCAGTATAGACATGCTTTTGAAGCCATGTAATATGCAATGCTTGCGGGCAATCCGAAATAGCAAAAGCAACAGTGGAATTCCAACGCAAATTGAGATAATTAGATAAGGCGACTCTCTCGAAAAGATGCGATATTCTTTTGGGAGCAAAGCAGTAAATTTGTCTGTAAGTCTTCGCTTGGTGTGATTTGGTGTTTTTTTTAATATGCTGGACCGTTCTTGTTTTTCTGTTTAATAAAACTATTTATTTTGTGTCAATTTTCAGTGACATAAAATTCAGTGTCGTTATTTGAAAATAACGGAAAACACACCCTTTCCTCTTCCTATTAGGATATTTCCACAGTTCTATTTTTATTTATTTTTTTATTGTTTTTTTATTACCATTATCATCACTTTTCATTTTTTTGTCCATTCGCACTTTAGGTTTTATTATGAGTAGATTGAATTAACAGCTATTGGCCTAGGATAAACATCGGTATAAACAAGCTATTTATATCCGTGAGGATATGCCTTATTATACACCCAGCTATTTAGGCCAAAATACGAACGACGATCTTAACTTTTTATGGGGTAAAGCGGAAATATTCTTAATAACACCGCTCACTATGTGTTTACTGTTTTATCTGACTACAATGAGCAAATTTTTCAGAAGAAACCTAACGCTGAAGTCGTTGTGGAGGATGACTTGAACGTTCACATTCCACGTGGCTTCCACATTCTTCTTCCCTCACAGCAGCTGGTGAGGCGGCCGAAATTTTTGCTGCTCTAAATCAAATCAACTCATCAATATACCACATCTATCGGTTTTTCACATGGAAATTGCCGACCATTGGCTAATTACAGTGAAATATCCAGCATCGTGGTTTTGCCCAACCACCTAAATGACGGCTATGGAACTATAGGAGTGCTGATTGGACAGGAATGAACTGTTTCTTTTGGGAGTTCAATTGTAGTAGTTGCTTCGCCTTCGGTAAAATTGAGTCTCCCGAAACCTCAACAGGCACGCTATTAATAGCGTAACCAACGGTCGTCACAACATAAATATTTAAATGGCCAAACGGCGGGCGACATTTTTGGGATTTTTTGTCTTTCAACAAGGAATACTTTACTAACTTACAATTTCGTTCTTCTTTCACGAAAAATGGTATAAAGTGATGATCACGGTGAGGCACAAAAAATAGGGAGATCAGCAACAGAGATACTTTATATTTCTAATTCGTTTGGTCACGCATAGTACAATTACGATAGTGGATTGTCGTTATTCGTTTTCTTTTGATTTCGTTCCACTTCATTTCGAGTTAGTAAATCGTAAATATCAGATCGGTTGTTGACTCTTTGGTTGCGTGCTAATCAAGACAAAAATTTAGAGTATACCATTTTTACATTTCTGGAATAAACCTGCTAACTAAATATATCAAGTAAACTATTTCTCGCGGGTATCTCTAGCAACATTTTGTTGTGACTTCCACATAGTAGTAGTAACCTTTTTCGCATGGCTTCTACAAAATTTCTCTTAAACGAAATGCTACAAACTGTCGATATCTTTTATGTTGAGATAAGATCCATGCCAGTAGTTGGTTGAAAGTTGTGAGCCTTACAAATCGACGATGCCAGGTGAGCTACGAAAACTACAGGATGGGACTCAGCCTGGGAATGGTCATTGGACTCTGTGGAGCCGCTTGGTTTTTACTTCAATTAGCCTACGTATCAGGCCTTATTGCTGTTTTCTATCCTGAGACATATGTACATATAGTTCGATGGAATCTTTCCGGCCTATTTTTAATACCATCTAGGAATGTTTATATTACGTAGGATTCTCTCGAAACTGGTAAAGAATGTTGGAAAGAGGACCCAAATAAGCAGGATCAAGAACGCGATGTCGGTTTATTCGCTTTTCCTCGTTTTATCTGTATTGCCTGTTCTCAAACTAGTAAGGGATCTTTGTCCATTTTCCGTTCAAGCGAAATAAGATGCCGCGTAGCTGTAATTCAGATTTAGTGACAGAGCATTTGACTCCAAAGTTTTCTGTTGTAGAAAATTCGTTTACTTGGCGGTGTCATCTATCGTTGACGTACAATTTACAATATGATAAGTAGCTACTACAGCATCATCAGTAATATACGTATAATATATATGATGATGAGATCTAAACAATGTTACGCACAATGTCACAATATTTACGCAAATTCGAAAAGGCTTACCATACCAGTGATATATCACAATCAAATATCTAAGGTTGACTTTAGCAGATTTATTATTTGGATAGATATGTCAAGCGATGCGACTGTTCAAACATTGAATTTTAAGAGAAACTCTCTTGCTCGGGACCCTCTTGATCTAATGATTTAGGGATAGAAGCCTAATCATTTTTGACATATTCGATTTTATTTCATACTTTCACAATGTTGCTTCTGACCCCGGGTGAAGAATTTATCGCAATCTGGAAAAAGATGTTTACTTTTACTATAAATTAAACAGCTATTATCGGTGAGATATTGTTGTGTCGCTGTATTCATGATCCTAGTATTTCCATTTGATTATATAGGCAGCATCTGCTAATCCGTACAACCAGGCATTGAACCTAGTAAGAAGTACGGGATTGTTCAAATGGTCAATCGAACATGTTGGTTCTACAGCTGATCATAGGAGTTGAATGAAAATTGTGATAGCTCTACAATGGTCTCCAGTTTTTCCGGATTGGTAGATGGTTCTCTTCGGAGCAGCTCTCTCAAATTTTGCAGAATGAACTGTGGTTCAGCATCCTTAGAGCGCCCAGAACGTGAGGACGGTTTCAGGGCAGATAAGATTACTTCTATTTCAGATAATGTTGCCGTCTAACCAAATTTTACTCGAAATAATTGCAGGTTATTTTGATCTCATCACCATTAAAAGTGGAAGAAAACTTATCGAACGATAATCTCTCCAAGTGGTCCATTGGTGGTTTCATCTTGGCGATGATTGTCATCGAAACTTGTATTTTCATAAGTTCCATCTGATTGGGGTTGGCTACTAACCACGGTATACCAATTATCAACCACCTGCGAATCATTGAGCTAGACTCACAACCAGTGCAAAAATCTGACTCTGGAGTTTATGTGTCGATCATTGTTTCAAGCGATACGATGTACTTGGTTGTGTAGACTGTTCCTATAGCAAAGATTTACGATTTTTGGTTATTGTATGAGGTGGTAAAGCTGATTTACGGATTAGACGTTTTACCTTGGATATATACGACTGGATGTATGCATGGATGTTTTCTTTTTAGCAATCTGAATAGTAGATGACTCCGGCATATTACCGTGGGCCATTTATGTAGATGCAAGTGTCTCATAAAGTACTCTTTATCTCTCTTAATCTGAAACTGCCTAGCTTTTTATAGCTTAGCTAACTTCATACGAATGCGAGATGGCCTGTTGTTATGAGGTTTGTGTTAACCAAATTACCACTCTTCGTAATTTTGACGGTGTTGCCCGAGACCCGCAATCTTTTTCCAAGACAATCGACAGTGAAGCATAGCGTAAGCTAGAGTGCTTAGTTATGGTAGCAGCAATTAGCAACTAAGACATTAGCACTTAATAGGAGCGATAATTCTAATTTCCTGGGTCTGAATCTGACGTGAACTTGACACCGAGGCATGTTGGGAATGAGACTTTCAGGCAAGAAAAAATATTGATTTTTGAATCTTTATTAGGAGAAGCGGTGATATTCCCCTAAATTTGATTTTCTTCTCTGATTCACGGTGGTGCGCACAGTTTTCCGGGGCGATGTCGTAAAATTAAGCGTCTTTCAGTTTATACTCATATACAACAAGTTTGAATGAAATAAATTGAGGGCTATTTATGTTGCGTTTTTTTTTCAAAGCAAGTGACGGGCATTCAATTTCAGTTTTAAGAATATCCGACTTCTCTGCAACAATTTCAACATGTTCTTCACAAATTGTCGTTAAAGACACCAGTTCCCAAAATAGATCACTCAAAAAATCTGCTATTAAGTGTTTGATGAACAATGGCAATTGTGTTACACTTGGGCATAACCCTCTTAATACTATTTTTGGTAGAATCATTCAGCGAATTGTGCTTCTCAGACATTTGTGGATGAAATTATTTAAAACCAACATCAATTTTGATGTTTTCTGGTCAACAGTAGGACCAATTCGCATAATTTTTTAGTTCAAACTGATCAACTCTGAACAAGAAATGTCATATTGCATACTTACTATAAGATCGCAATAAATCATATTCCGAAGCTGCAGCATTACGTGTAATAACTACAATAATATGCAATTAATGCAATTATTATAACTTGAAAACTTTCAAATCCGCTAAATTGATTCATCATTTAGACGTGCTGCAACTAATTCATTGATGATCAAATATTTTGGTTAAGTGATATAGCAAATTTCACTAAGATAGTCACTAAGTTCAAGTTATAATTGTTATAATGCCAAAATGGCCCAACTATATCCGTAATTTCATCGCTTATCTGAGTCTTCAATCTAAGCGAAATGATCGGACGATTCATTTACTGTGCGCGCTATTCGAAAAAATTCCATTGTATCAAGAATTTTGCATAAAATGCAAACATGTACCAACAGTGGGTCGGGTGTCCTGTCGTACCGTTTGAAGCGATTCAACATTCGCGGAACGAAGCTTTTTATGTAAATAATGCCATACATTCATCCATTACTTGAAAAATCCAAAATCCAATGTTCCAAGCGGCAAATATACCACTTTAAGACTTAAACAACTTCGACTTCAAAGATTTGATGTTTATAATAATTCCCACCTCATCTTGCATAATCTGATACGAATGAGCTTTAGCGGGGTTTAGTGGGGTTGGTTTACCTTAATAAATTTATTGTAAATAAGTAAATAAATAAAAATAAAAAGGTAAATAATCGCAGATGTTCCATTTTTGGCAGGGATACAATTTCTTAACTTTCTTAACTAAAACATCGTGAGAAATCATCAAATATTTTAGAACACTACTAATAATTGATGCTTTGGTTCATAAAAAATACCATAAATCAAAAGATTACATTTGCCAAAAACAAATTTGTATTTTACTTATGTAACCAATCAAGGCCTTTACTACATTTACAGCACCAAATGGAGCACACACGTTTGACAATAGGTTTTAAAACCTATTATTTATGGCCTTTTCGGCCATAAGTTTAGGCTGGGATTAGATTTTTTAAAATAAAATAAGGCCCAACGGCAACTAACATGTTTATAATAATCCCACAGTATAATAGTCTACACTTTTGAGAAATTATGTACATCTGAGATCTAAAATAGATGAAATCACATACATCTAATTGACTTTGATTTCTTCCCATCTTAGCTTCACTGGAACGATATCAAGGAAAATGCTCGCTCAATATTCGCCTTATGTCTTTAAGGTAAAAAAAATGTAATGGTACATGCCGTCTTATTGAAAGTGTTGAAACTATTATTTTTTCTGGTTCCTTCGGTATTGCCATTGCTGCTAATCAATTTGGCGAGCTGAATCAAAATTATCTTAAACCCAGAATTTTGAAAAATTCAGAACATGCCCGGGGAAACCAGGTCGTCTGGTCATGCGGGACATTGTTAATATATATGAATTGTATTTGCGAGTTGAAGTTAAAAAAAACCAACTGAGCTGTAATTGATACGTTAAGAAGGATTTGGTTATTAATATCCCACTATTTTATTGATAATATCACATTATGTTTTAATTGTTCATGAATCTAAATATAAACACATTAGGTCAACAGTATTTTGTGGCGGCGACAAAGTCGACGTAACACAAGTCACTTAGTTGATAAAATTGTTAACCAACGGTAAAATAAAAATAGTAGCTCATCTAGTAGCTTTGTCAAAATTATATGACGTTTTGGCGCCTGTCAAAACATATTCGAAATTTTTCTCAGGTAAACTTTGAGCGACATCCTTTGCACGATATCAGAACTGCGTAGTGTGGTCAATTTATAAGTTTGAACGATAGAAAAATCGTATTGTCCAGGGAAAACAATTACCACTATATAAAAAAAAAATTATTTGAAGAATAAAAAAGTCGTTAAGGAACATCCAGTGATGCTGGTCATCAATGTAAGATTATTGCATTACAATTAAATAAAAAATAAAAAATAGTAATTCGACATTTATAACGTGAATAATATATTAAATTAAAATATAAATATAAAAATGTCTGGGTTATTAATCAGTAGTAATTAGTATTGAGAATAACGATGAAAACTTCGTGGACTACGTCCACATAGAAGTAAAGAAATATTTTATTGCGAGTGCATAAGCTATTTATAAATTGGTTAATTTAAACGGGCATACAAGAAAACAATTTTGGCGACAAACATTAGCATCAAAAATAATAAATTGACATCACAAATAATATTTTGGAACAACATATGGAAAAACGAACAAATATTTTTGAAGGACATAATTAAATACTGTGACGACAACCATAGGCATCAAAATTAATAAACTGGCAACAAATACAATATTTTGGAACAAAACAATGAAAATACAAACAAATAATTTTCAGCGTCAAAAAAAAAAATAGTTTAGCGACAAAGAGTAGCATCAAAAATTAGAAATAAGCAGCAAATATAATATGTGGTTAAAGTATTAAGGTAACACACCAAGAGCAGCGCGACGTGTTCCACATATTCCACTTGTGATAGATTTTCTTTTAATCAACATTTATCTATTAAAATTATCAAAAATGTAAATGTTTTTATAAAAATTGCTTTTACTTTTGCTTAACATACGACTATCTATGAATACATAAGCAAATCAACATATATTTAAATTTTCTGCTCGCTGCCGCTGCTCAGTGTGTTTCCCGCTTAATGCCCCAAACACATAGATGCTTTTCGAAGTGAAGCTAAAATTAAAATACATGTAGTTTCATATAAGCGAACACATACCGTGCGTTTTTTTATTATATCGGAGAGATATCGGAGGGACCTCGATAAGATACTTATTTGAATAAGTTAGGTTCCACAAATATACTTATTTGTGGAACCTAACTTATTCAATGTAATTTCCTATGTAATAAGTTAGGTTTGTAGTGATTCACTCATGTAATGAATTTATTACATTCGTTTATCCCTACAATTATTCGAAATGCAACTCATTTCGACTATAAATATAATTGTATTTGAACAGCCTCACCCAGCTTAGTAGTGACAACTATTGAGTAGATTTGGACTTACTCTGTGGTGGAAATCCATACTTAAATACATTCCACACATCACTATTTTGTACTGAATATCTTGGACACTTCAGTACAACAATCAAAAACAATTTCACCACCATCTTTTGTGGTTATCCACAACTAATCAGCAAATTATTTCTTATAGCTGAATTTTACTTTTATTTCAGTGCGCTGTTTTTAGGTCTGAATTCATTTCATATTTTTGGTTCATCGTCTCGAAAAAAAACATATACATAGACACTCTCGTTACAACTCTTGACGCGACATATTCGCCCATTTTCAGAGAATATTTTCGTAGAAAAAATAATTATAAATAAATTATAAACCAACTATAAATAAATATAAATTAAATATAAATAAAAAAATTTAAAAAAAGTATCGCGCTTAGTGGTGGTGGACTTTATCCACATTTTTGTGAATTACATATAATAAATAAATTTGTGGCCGCATATTAAAAATTGTGCATTGTGTGGCTATTCGTTAAATTTATTTTTGTTCATTTTATTTTTGTGCCCCCATCGCACAATACCCATCCAACAGGTTTCACAAATAAGTATAACTTTCAGGAAGGACCTAGGACTGTTTTCGAAACCGATACTTATTTCATACTTATTTACTTATTCAACGCCATCTTAAATAAGTAAGTAAAATTATTCGAATTGATTTCACTTACTTATTTTGACAGCAACAACAAAAATGTATTTGTTGTTCAGTTTTTTTGAGTTAGAGACACTACTATTCACAACATAATACGCTTATAACACTAACGTTTAATAAAACAATAAGAGTTTTGAATTTTGAAGATCTTTAAATAATTAATTATCTGAAAGAATTCATTTTTTACTTCAATGTTCGTTAAAAGCAAATTTTAAATTTATCGGTATCACGCTACCTTAGAAAAATATTCATAGGCAAAATGACAAGCAATTGTGATTTTTTTGTAAGAAACGGATAGAAAATAAGTCACCTCGATAGGATACTTATTTGAATAAGTTACGTTCCACAAATAAGTATTCGTTTCGAAAACAGCCGAAGGCCCTTTTCCAATTATTTACTTATTTGGAGGAACCTAACTTAATACATAAGAAATTACATTGCATAATTTAGGTTCCATCAAACAAGTAGGTAATTGGTAAAGGACCTAAGTGTAGAATGCGTGTCGAGAAGCCAGAAGTCTTTTGGCATGCGCCTACGTTCACGCTTATGTTTCACCCTTTGTTGATGATAATCGCAAATAAACAACAAAGAACAAATATAATTTTATATTGTAAACGAGCCGCTTTGTTCAAAGGGTAATAAACAACTGAACTCAAGAATCAAATTCCGCCTTACTTTGGTCACTTGAACAGTTATTGGTATAAAAATAAAAATGCAAATTACGCTCAAAATAAAGACCGAAAAAAATTTTCTTTTACTTTTATCAGTTGACATTTAATATTAAATAAAAAAAACAAAAAAAAAAATTCAAAATTATTTCTAGAATAATTCTATACCAAAAAATAATTGGTTTGAAACTATTCATTCAGGAATGAAAATACACGGCATTGTTGTTGTAAAATTCCCAAAGTAAGACTACAAGGATGACAATTTCACAGCTAAAGACTTTTAAATGTATGTTTAATGTAATCAACTTTAAAGAATAAAATTAATTGGATGCTAATCATTTGCCGATCAAAATGATTCAAATGATATTTTCACTGTAAAAAGAAAATGAAAGTAGGAATTACTACAGTCTAACAAATAATGCAAACCTAAAATTTTGTAGCACATTTAGAAAAGTTTCATTTCAGTAATAAATTGATTGAAAAATAACCTATATTTAATAAAACTTAATTTTTCCGCAACCTCATAAAATTTTCTTTAGAAAAAAAAATAAAAAAATGGAGGTGTGGCCAACACACGACTTTCTTTTACGAACAGAGAATTTCGAGAAATTTTATTTTTTTCCTAATTTTTTTTTTTTAATTTTTAAATTTTTAAATTTTTTTTTTAATTTTTTATTTTTTATTTTTATTTGTTTTTAATTTTTGGTAACATTTTGTATTAAGTAGTTTTTTGTAAACCTTATACTTTTTAAGATATTTGCAAAATAAATTTTTTGGACCAAGGGAGTGGCCACTTCCGGTTAGCCGATTTGGAGTAAAATTCACTGGGACCTCCCAATTTAGCAAAAAAGCTTAAATCTGAAGTTTCAGTTCGATTGGCTAAACCATCTGGGCTGTAGAGAGGACACAGACAGACTGACAGACTGACAGACAGACAGACAGACACCATTTCGAAACCCCCTTTTTGGGACTCATGGGACCTTAAAACAAATAAATCTCTAAAAATCTCAAGGTCCAAAATATTCATGATTACTATACTTTATTTTACTAGAGTAAAAGAAAGTAAAATTGTATGCCCATAAATTTGCCCATATTAATTTTGTTATCAATAAATTAATTTTGATCATAATTTTTGTCCCCACTTTATTTTATTTGGTTCCTTAAAGAACATTTTAATGTTGCCAAATTATTATGTTTTGTAATTTTTTTTTGTTGCTCATAAATTTGTGCCGCTTTATTAATTTTTTGTATCTGAAATATTAATTATTTGTGTGCCACTTTATTGCCAGCCTTTATAAATAGCTACCCGCATATTTTAACAGAGAAAAAAATATCACAGATCAATTACTGACATTTTTACAATTAAATAAATAGTTTTATAGACATTAATTTAATTTATGGATACAAAAAAATATTTATTACCTACTCGTACATGCGAAAAAAATTTCAATCACAAAAGTTTGATAGAACAATATTTCACAATAACACAATTATTTTTGGGGGCTGATATGAAAATACAAAAACCCCCAAAAAAAAACAAATATTTTTTATTATTATTATCACACACACAACAAAAATTTACGTCAGCTGCTTGGCGTCGTACAAAGATTGGAATGACAAAAATAAAAACGAATTGGAACATAGCTAAATGCTGCTGATACCTATGCCACTTTTTCTTGTTACTAACAACACCGATACTCTATTATTTAGCAAGTGACCAATTTTTCTATCCACAAATAACTAAATCGATATTCGATTGTTTAGCATGTAAGTAATTTTTCTATGTGTGAAACAAAATATTTGAGAACCGCAAAAAAAACAAAATATAAAAATATATAATTCGAAAATAAAATTTGCTTGTAAAAATTGATCGAGTACTCATATTAACCGACTTGCTAAATTTTCTTGTTAATCAAGATTTAAGGCAGTGATACATGCAAAAAAAAATACAGCGCACTGATTGGTCAATAAACGGCCATCTTGAAAATCTTTAAGGCAAAAATAAAAAATCGGACTTTGTTCAATTTTGTATACGGGAAATTTTTTGTCGTGTGCTAAATTTACGTAACCTTAAAAATTTTGCTGTCACTTTTTTATTGTTATGTAAATTTACCAAATGACAAATTTGCTGTATATAAAATTGTTGAATTTTTATGATTATGTTCATCTTAAAAATCGGGAATGAAACCTCAAACAGAGAGAACTATAAATTTATGACAAGTAAAATGTTAACTCTATTAAATGTCAAAACAAAAAAAATTCGTACGGCAAAATTTTACATGTATTCTCAAATACAATTTTTTTTTGTCGTATAAGGTATTTCATACCTTATAGGATTACCTAGATTGGAGCCGTGATTTTAGACAAAATATTTGAGGCTGCTCGTCTTCAAAAAATTTCCACTATACCTACCATATTTTTGTCGTTCTCCGAGCGCTGATGCTAATTTTTGGTCGTCGTTACAGCTTTATTTTATTCCGATAGGTAGTGCTTTCTTTATATTTTGTCAATTCGAACATATAGGGCGTGTTTTTTTTTTTGATTTCGAAGTAACCAGAGAAATAATTTATGTAGTGTTTTTTTATTCTCTCCGGATAGCTGCTATCGAGAGCCGTCATATGAAAAGTGACTCCGGATAGCGCTCCGTATAATTAGGTAGAGCCAAATATTTTTTATATCAAGTTTTTGCTAAACAATTGAATTAAAAATGATAGTTTGATGTTAAATAAGTTTAGTTTACCAATAAATAGCGCGTCAAATTTAAATTTAGGCGTATAAAAATGACGGCTCTCGATAGCAGCTATCCGGAGCGAATAAAAAAACACTACATTAATTGTCAAAATACAGATATGCGTTTTTTTAGTATCCGAGACAAAATTTATTTCTCTGTGTCGTTTTTTTTACGCTCGGATAATTTTCGAAAATAATCTTTTTTCTCTGAAAAAAAAAAAATCTCTAAAAAAATCTCTCTCGTTGGGAATGATATGACATTAAACGAAGTTATTGTCCCCAAACGACCCGCAAAAATAACGTAAGTGTTGTCAGTAGGTCATGTCTGTAATATGGAAGCGGAATCAGCGGAACATGTTCTGTGCCAATGCCCTGCCATTTTACGCCAAAGACTACACCATCTAAGAGGTAGAACAATGAGCTCAGATAGTATGTCATCATGCGCGGGCAGTAGTATTATCAGGTTCAAGGATAAAAGCTCTTTTAGGTCGCAGTGCGAGGTGGGTTGAACGCGCATGGCCCTACAGTAATACAAATAATAAGGTAGATGTATTTTGATGGTGGGATAGCTTCTAGTTACTTCATTATTTATGTGGCCAATTAACAAAATCTCTAGGATCAGACACCCATAATTTGATGTTTAACTAATTTTTTAATCAAAGAAATTTGTAAGTCCCTTTAAGGCCGAGATGTTTTCGAGACTGGGTAGCTTCTGTTTATGTTATGTTTTGGAAATATTGCGTCATTTAAAATCTTTTGAATAAACTCATTATTGTAAATTCATTAGTAAAATTTTCTTGTTGCCCAACTGCAACGTGAAGTTCTTGCAAAATGCTCTGCTAAATATTTTAGAAAGAAAATAAGTAAATACTTCCCATACATCTCTTTTCAATCAAATTTCAAAACTCGAGGCACCATTCTGGTAAAATTGTTAAACATCATTTGTTCTTCAAGCTTTAGTTCATTGAAAACGAGACTTTGTACATGACATTCTTTTTCAAAAACATCGGCTTTGTCCATATAGTTCAATATGGACGTGTGTTATTTCGGCCCATTCTCCGCTCAAATTGTATGATTTGTGTGAAAAAATAAAATTTAATTTGACTTACCGATTTTGACCGGATAGTCAAAATCGGTAAATCAAATTAAATTTTATTTTTTCACACAAATCATACAATTTCAGCGTAAAAGTGTAAAATGAGGGGAAAATGGCATTCAATTTATTTCCCTAATTGTACAACAAATATTATATGCAAATCGCATAGTGTAAAGGCATCTGTACACCGTACATACGAGTATATTACCGCAATCGTTCAGATTTTTTTTTTATTAAAATAAAATTAGAAAAACCATAAAATTAATTAATTTAGATAAAACGATTCCCAAGAAATGTAAAATATTCATTAAAAAAAAAACTTTCTCTACCAAACTTTGAAGTGTAAATTGAAACTCAAAGCAAATTAAATAAAAATTATCTCAAATTAAATTAATTTTTTTTTTCCAAATTTACTTTTTAATAAATTATATTTATAGTAACTTCATGTGGCAGGAATAGGTTTCAAAATTCAACATTTTGATCTATAAAATTGTCGTTACGAGACAATATGGTATAGTGACCCACCAAAGAGATTATACAAAAATGAATGGAGACACCAAAGGAGATTATACAAAAATGAATGGAATTTTTTGGTGTTCCCCAAATAGATATTTGATCAAACAACATAAATATAATTAAATAAAACTGTTATACCAAAATAAGTATGGTACACAAATTTTAATTTTAAGTTCAATCATAAAAAGTTGCTTGATAGCTATGTATGTATATACGAAATTCAAAAATAAATTTTTCGCCCAAATATTTGTTTTTAATTTACTTGTAAAGTTGTGAAATTCTGGGAACAGCAGGAATGAACATACACGAACAATGAAAATATCAATATTTTTTGTTTTGTCAGTTTTGTGTGCGGTTCCTATTAATTATTATCAAAGTTTTTATTCTATTTGGGTATAAATATGTTGTAAATTTTCATAACAACGAAAATAAGAAAATATGCTAATGAAAATTCTGTGAATTGATTTTTATTACATTTTATAATTTGATATACGAACATCAATGTGAAAATTTGATTACATAAAATTATACGTTTTCTGTCGGTATATGTTTAACGTCGACGAAGTATTATAGGTTATGTTTCCGTAAATTGAATAAATAAATTATTTTTTGTACGAGTACGAAATCAATTATTAAGATTAGCTTGGCGGAAAATTCGTCATTTTGTGCCATTTTTATTAAGAAGATCCTTAAGAAGGATTTATTCGGAAATGTTATAGCATGGATAACGAATGTTCCCCTTAACCCTTATGTCTATGGTGGGTTACCCGGGTAACCTTTTCGACTTTAATCGATACAATTTATATTTTATAAATGGAATTTTGGCTCTAGGGCCTAGGAATGCCAAAATCATTTAATTGTAAACATATTTTGATTTTAAAAATAATCGTCCTAATTTCGGTACTTCGGATGTTTAACGTTTTATAAATTACACCTTTAAGTCAGTTACGGCTTACCTGGGTAACCTTATGCAAAATAGAAGAAAATGGAATTTGTTTCTTATCCAAATAAAAAACCGGTTTCTAAAATTCAATAACATTTCATTTTATATATTTTAAAAATCAAAATAATAAATATTTTAAGCCACACATTTTGTTGTAACAACAGAGTGTTCATCACAAATGGGAAGGTTGCACATCGTACAGCTTTTACGAGTTTTCCGTTTGTTCTTGGGTGTTGAGTTTTTGCAGATAACACAATCTCCTATACAATTGCAATTCGAGCCGAAGCATCCCTTAGAGGGCTAGGCGTCGCCCAACTGCTGATTAGGAATTGATTTTTAAAACATGGCGCTCGGTCCCCGATTTTGTTGAAATCCTCTGACAAAATTTGAAGTGCTTGATCTACTGTAAATGGAGGGCATCGCCAACTGTTTTCCAAGGTCTTCTAGAAAAATTCTTCGTGGCCTGAGATTGAGCATTGGCCTGAGATTGATGCTGAAATGCCAACTATATTGAAAAAAAAAAATGCCATGGGCCATCATTGGGTTTTCCTTTTTATCGTGTAATGCGACATCAACTTGTCCTTTTTGTCGACCCCTCGTGTACTATTATGTATAATAATGTATAATATCTGGTTTATTGAGTGAGCCCGACGATGAATCACAATGGTGCATCGTTGACAACAATATAAAGGCTTTGTTTTTTTGGCACATACGAACATAAGGTAATATGGTATTATCTGAACTAAATCCAAATACCGATGACATCTCCAGCCGCGAATTAGATGGAAGCATTTCCTTAGGTAAAAAAGGCTTGTTCTTTTTTACCATACCAACAATTGAAAGGTCCCATGACATCAAAAGCCGAGCTATGGGCAATGTAGTAATTGTCAGTAACTATATTCCTTCCAGATCCTTTGAATTGGTAACACAAGTCTTTCACGACTCTTTCTCCCTGGTTTACTTCTCTAGCCGAAGAAGATTTGCCGGTGTAAATTTTCCCTGTAAGAGGATAAGAACTCAGTGAATCACAAACCCACCAAACTTTTATCCCGTATTTTGCTGGTTTTGCAGGCATATATTGGATAAAACGCGAATAACTGCTCATCCACAGTCACTGAATCACTGGCTTGATAATTTGAACGTAAGTTTGCATTTATCATAATCTGAAATTGCAGCTGCTTTGTCCTTTTCCAAACGTTCTTGTCTGCTATTTACATTATCAAACCGTAAAAACCGATTTAATTGCCAAAACCGATTAAGTGACATGCTAGCTCGAAATAATGGGTAGACATCAGTTTTCCACATTTCCTTTGAATTTTCTGAATTAGAATATCTTACGCCAGCCGTAATAAGAATGCCAATGTACGCATCAAACTCCTGTATTATCAACGGCTTCCATGATTTTGCTGGCTTTAATGGATTTTTTTCGATTATATTCCGTTAATATGAAATCAGCTCTTTGGTTGGTTTCTCTTATTATAATAAAACACATTTCATTTGAAAATATTCGTTTGAACGTATCCCGGACTGATAAAATTTTTGTTCCCGTTACGGCCCCAGATTTCGAAGCAAAATATTGTGTTTTAATACTTTTTAAGTACCACTGAAGTTAGTACGCCATTCAGTTTTATCTTTCCCAACTAAAATTGACTTTGAATTGATTTTTCCTATTGAAGTGATACCTACATTTATGTATATAATTCTCGTTATTTTGCTCGAGGTCTTCATTATCATCTTCTTCGTCTTCAACCTCTGCATAACAAGCTTCAATCACATCTTCCACGTCCGAATCGATGGCGTCGTCGATTGGTATCCATTCATCATCTAAGCCATTATCTTCGAAATCTATCGCATTTTCCTCGTTTTCACTATCGCATGTAGCGAACAACTGCTGTATATATTCTTGTTGCTGCTCGTATGTCATCATTTCATATTCAGCACGACTCACTTCACGAAGATTTTCCATTATAATAAATCACTAAATAAAATTACTTTTGAAATTGAATTAGAACACATAACGTATTTGATTGTACACCACAAATTAAAAACTAAAATTTTTCAAAACCTTTCTACTATTTTATAACAATCAATATAATAATAGTTATTTGTGTATCAAGAGCGCAAAGTGCCAGTTTGTCACGCGAGAAAGGAAATTGCTGGCCGACGGGACGGAGGCCAGCAACCTTTCGAGCGTGACAAACAACTTTGCGGACGTGTTTCACACTTTATTTTTCCTACAATCATTTTAAAAAATATAATAAAAAGATAATTTTGTAGTAAAATTTACTATACTGACAATACGATTTTATTTTAGGACCGACATTTTGTTCAATCGAGTAGTCAAAGATTTTTTTTATTTTTCATAAAGAAAAACAAAAATTTGGTTTGATGTTTTATACAAACATTAGTCTTTCTTTAAACATGCGTGCGGTTTCAAGTTTTGTCACAAGTTTCTAAGAGTTTCTCTTTGTGTGACAAAGTAATTTGTTTATTAACTGTCAAAAAAACAGACACTTTGGGCTTTGAAAACAGAGAATAAAAGCCTGCTTTTCACGGCGATTGTAGGAAAAATATTGAAAACAATCAATGATTCCGAGAGAAAAGAGATCAGAGGGAGATGAATGTATTATCCATTTGGAAAACCAATGTTTGTCGAATAGGAATTTCGCGAATGCAACAAAAGATATCTTTATTTTCTTTCCACAAACACAAAATCCAGAATCAAAAAGAATTTCAAAATCAAATTGGATAAAATAGTTACATTTTTAAATGATATTCGTATAAATCTGGTAGGGTTACCCGGGTAACCCTTAATTGATTAATGTAAGAAAAAAGATGCATAGACATAAGGGTTAAATCAAGTATAACGGTTGATTTAGAAAAATAAAGATTAGTGAAACACTATTTTAAACATGTTTCAGTTATGTGAACCCTTATTTAACCGACCAAACGACGATGCAAAAATAATTTTACGTTTTCTCATTTCATATCTATGTACACTGTATCAAAAAATGGTCCGTACACCCCTCGGTTAAAGAAAAATTGATGAAAAAAACAATTACAAATCAAACAAAAAATTCAGTTTTTTTTTTTTTTAAACTCAAATTGCATTTAACAACCTGAAAATAATAATTATCATGAAGCAAACTAATTTACTTTTACGTTTCAAATGATTTACTATTTAAACACCCTAAAACGATCTCAAATAATTGTCCATAAACTTGCACTTTTGTGAAAATTAACACTAGCACATTAACAATTTATTATTTGTTGTACTCCTATTTTCAACTAACCGTAAATTACGAATTTTTTTTTTTTTGAGTAAAAGTTAATTAGTCGTACTTTTTTCATGGTGAATGAAATATTGTCCAGTTAATTAAAAATGTGTTATTTTCATACCAAAAATAGTGTAGAAATTAAAAAATTGATCGTTAAATTGGAGAGTGAAGGTAAAAGTTTACAGGAAATTTCCAAAATAACTAATCGCCCGCGATTTTTGATTCAATATATCATCCAGAACTCCCAAAAATCCAAATCACTAGACATGGAGTTTGGCGTGGTCGCAACCGAAAGCTGAACACACCTCAAATACATCTAATAGAGATGGCAATAAAACAGAATCGAAAGCTTAGTGCTCCAACGATCGCTGCCAAAGTTTATCAACGCAAAAAGGGGCGATAGAGCCTCAGACAATACGCAATATTTTTGCATAAACAAGAGTATCGTCGATGTGCGACACGCAAGAAATGTATTTGCCGACAAAAAAAATATTAAAAGCGCTTGGAATATGCATTGGGATATGTGAATGAGCCCGAAGAGTTCTGGGAAAATGTTATTCCCTCAGACGGAAGAAAATCTAACGGTTTTGGTTCAGATGGGCAAGTTATGGTGTGGCGGAAACCCAACACTGAACTTGAGTGAAATATGGTGGCGGAAGTATAATGGTTTGAAGAGCTTTTAGCTGAAGGGGTGTGACATTTGACCTTCATAATGAACCGGTTTAATTATTTGGATATTTTTAAGGGTAATTTGTTAATAAGTGCTGAGAAAATGGGACATGGGCAAGATTTTCGCTCCGGACATGACAATGACCCGAAGCATTCGTCAAAGCTGATAAAGGAATGGTTATTGTACAATGTAAAGTCAATACTTCCTCATTCTCCCCAGCCACCAGATCTTAACCCTATTGATAATTTATGCCATTATTTGGAGCGAAAGATCCGTAAAGACCAACTTAGCGGCAAGGAACAATTAAAACGGGTCATTGTGGTGGAATGGACCAAAAATTCCCCCCGAAATAACTCGGAAGTTGGCTTTCTCAATGAAAAGAAGGTTGCAAAGTGTAATTTCATGAATAGGTTACAACACAAAATATTAGACCTAAATTTTTTACCAAATTCCCTCAACTTCTTTGTGTGTACGGACAATTATTTGAGATCGTTTTATGCGGTTTAAATAGTAAATCTTATCAAACGTGAAAGTAACTTAATTTTTATTATGAATATTATTATTTTCAGGTTCTTAAATGTAATTTGAGTTATAAAAAAATGAAAACTGAATTTTTTGTTTGATTCCTAATTGTTTTATTTATCAATGTTTTCTTAACCGAGTGCTGTACGGACAATTTTTTGGTACAGTGTATGTACATGCAATATTATTTGTTCGGCACAGATGTTTCCGTAACATTATTTCTATACAATTTTTTAGTTACTCCTGTCGCTAAAGATGTTTTCACATCAAAACCGATTGAAGTAAAAGCAATCGTTGGGCTGTGACCAGTCACAATATTCACGAATATCTTAGAAAGTAAGGTTTGAAAAGCCTCCGAACAGATGCGGTAAGGGCGGATTTCGGCCTCAAAGCTATAATTTTTTTTTTGCCTAGGAATGAGTTTTATTAATTAAATTTTATTAAATAAGCTTTTGGGGTCACTGAATACAAACATTGGGGTTCTTTATAATTAATTATAATCATAATTACTCTGTAGGACTCTGATTAATGCGACCGTCACATATTTCTTCTTGTTGTGATAAGCATTAAGATTGAATGTCAGTTCCAATACGTCATAAAATATTACGTGAATTTGAGTTTAATGAGAGCGAGTTTTAGCAACGTCCCCCCATCCAAATTCAATACCGCTAACCCTATTTTTACACGGTGATATGTTCCCATCGTGTCAAAAAAAAACCTAAGTGTGTCCGAGACACGACCTATTAACATAGGATTAAGTACAAATGAGAAAGCTCTATTTGTACAGTTTAAGAGAAACAAAAATTTATAATTTACTGATTTAAAAAAACCGTTGATAATCTAATGCTGCCATCTTTATGCATTAGGCTGTACAAGCCTAAATGTTGATTGCCTGTTATACATATTTTTTATAATTTTTATACTTATTGTTTATACAATACTACCAATGAAATGCCGTTTTAAAATAAAAATAAAAAATTTGGTCTATCCGGTTCCTCGGGCGACCGTTTTCCCACAAAGCGTCGTTTAAAGATCACCAAACCAACCATTTATATTTTACAAACATTTTCTGTTATTTTGGGCAGGTATTTTCTTAAATTTTAAAACCTCTTCCACAATATCACAATTGGTCATGACAATACAAATCTTATACTCTCATGCCGCCAAATCACAGACTAACAAATAATCTTACAAGGGAACCAAGATCTTTTTAGAGATTAAAACCACACCTTAGTTTGCGAAAACAGGTAATTTCATCCCCTAAAAAAATAAAGGTGCAACCGTTATAATCTAATTTAATTTCGATTACTTGGACTTTTTATGAGGAATAATTACTAATTTCTTTTATCGATATATCGAAAAAAACACGTTTTTTGAGGTTAAATTAAGGGGTGGTTTTAACCCTTAAAAAAGGGGTTGGTTGACGATAAAAAAGGTTTCGTTAATGTCTCACAGAATGCTACGACTTAGAATAGTTTTTACATTTTTTTGAATTTGACAGTTCAATAGGTTCCCTTGTTTGATTATTTAGAACTGATACGTATTTTCATCTTCGACCTTTCACAATTAGATCCAGTTATGCATCTCTAGTATACTATAAGAATTTAAATTACTTTGTCATCCACAATGTTAAAAATTTCCCTTCTGAAAATTTGTGCCGTTTCACAATATTATGTGAGCTCTTCACTTAGTGCTTGGCATCACTGTGGACTATTCGAGAACACAAAATAATAAAACACAAATAATTCAATATCAGAATTAATGTTAGTTATCTTTTGTCACCGAATCCCACCTCCTCGTCACATACTATTTCATTTTATATATCTCCCAGCGCTTTTCTCGTAAACTTGCTCCAGCCTAATGGCGTGATACTATTTTAAGGGCGTGCCCATAATAAAACGCTATTAATATTTATATACGACCATATGCCAAGAGAATTTATTGCTCAGAAATTATACCTTTAAGCACGAGTTTAATAAAGCAATTCACAAATAATGTGTCGATTGGATTGAAATTTCAATCATTAAAATGTCCCAAAATGTCAACAAAACGTCAGAGAATGGGAGTGTCTTCTTATTAATAAAAGCTTACTAGATATAATTTATTTTTAAATATTGACGATGCAGTCCGGTAGTTTCGGGTCACTTGGAAATTTTGAAGTCCCATAACTTGAAAACCTAAACATTTTTCGGCCTAATCTTTGCGGCTATACATTTTTGTAGGATTGCATCGGTTATACAAAAAAAAAATTTGAACTTTTTTATTTTTATTTTATAGCTTTAAATCAATATGGCGTGCGGCATATTTGATCAAGTTCATCATTATTTAATTAAAATTGATTAATAATTTGATGTTTCCACAAATTTTTATTTAACTTGGTTTAATTTTTACAAACTTTAAAACATTACATTATTTGCCTTAATCAAATAAATTTCGTAAATACGTCAATTCCGTGATGCGCGTCATCACATTTAGCCTGTTATACCTCTTTGCCTACAAACTTTGATTTATTTGTCAAAGATTGTCGGGAAAGAGGTTTGAAACGAGGAAGTGTTGAAATTGAAATTTTGGTTTACCCCCCTTATATAATGAAAACAAAGATGTAGTCCTACGTCAAAAAAATCATATAAAAATGACTATGAAAAAAACAGGATTAGGTGTGCTATTTATAAGCATCTAAAAATAAGAAACCCTAACGGAATTACTTGTGCTTTTTTTGGGAAATACCAAGAGAATTAGTAAGGGAATTTTCACCAATATTCACACGGGGAAATTGTTGTGGAATTCAAAAATAAGGCTCCCAGTAATAATAATTTTTAATATGGAGATAAGTTCACAAGCTTAAGTGTTGTGACTCAAACCTAGTTGAAAATTATCAACAAGTTTCACTATTATCAGTATTTTCTAAAAGATTCTAGAAAATATGTTATTGTTCGTGTGATGTACCATATTTCATAAAATTAAATTTATTTCAAGACGTCATTATTGAACAACGATTAAGTTCTGAGGATGGGATTAATGGAATTGCTTCGTTCAAAAGGCATTTGATACGGTATACCGTAAGCTATTCTATGATAAATTGTCGTATAAAATTCCTACTTGAATTAAACAAGAAACGAACAAATCTGTTTCATTTCAAATAAAAATATCGTTTTCGAAAATACCCTGCAGGATTCGGGGTACAGCTAACAGTTGGTTTCGCTTATATTTAAAAGTTGCATTCAAGTTAAAATTTATTGTAACAGTGATTCTGCTGTGTGCCTCAAAGTTTTGCTATTTCTTAATTATAGCAATTCACTTCTTCAAGTTAGCCTTTATATAGATAAAAGTTGCGTATCCAGATGATTTAGCTGTCATTTTCAGTAGAATGCGGAACATATCGTTTAGATTTAATTTCTAAAACTGGTTAGCTTATGACCAGGGCCCTATTGCACCAACTACTTATCACTTATTACTTATCAACTTATCATAAGTCAGTTTTTTTGATAATGATAAGTGATAAGTGTTTCACCAAAAATAACAAAATATCACTCACTTATCAATTTGAAAATTTATCAAATTTTGATAATGATAAGTGATAAGCGTTGCACATCAGATTGTCTATAACTTATCAATTGACGAATTATCAAATTTTTATGATAAGTTGTAATGATCTATAGAAAAATACTATAAATGTGATAGTGTTTGCAAAATAATATGCTTTCCGCACATTTTATATGTTAAACAATGGTTTTGTACCTATATAGTATAGCAAAACAATTAAAAAATTGTTAGTCTGTAATTTAATAACAAGATATAATAATACATGAAGAGAAACCTTTCTCATTTGAGAGTTCTTATTTCAATGTTTAGAATCAATTGTAAAACTTTTCTTTTGTTGCTTTTAAAATAAATTCTCTCTTAAATAATTTTGAAGCAGTACTTAAACGTAAACAATTGATTTTCATGACAAATGAATTAAGAGAATTCCTATTAACAAATAAATTGAATTTAACTACATTATACAAAAATTGTAATCGTAATCGTCCGCTTATGAGCACGATTAAATCTTTGCTCTATTACATCATCCGGATTTCTTCGCATTGGTGGGATAAGCCAATCTTTAAGGGGAAGCACTATCACCCAAAATCACAGCACCGGGGAACAGGCAAAAACAAGACTCAAAATTCCTAAATAGCATTTGTATATGGCAATACTCTGGAGTCATGGACACTACCTGGCCAATTTGAATTTAATGCATAAAAGCTGCAGTCTGGGCCACACACCATCAGTGAATATTTTCCATGCCGATTCGCAAAGTGTTCTTCATTGACCGTAGGTGCATCTATATTAATCATTGTTCCATCGAAGCAACCAGCTACCTGAGGGTAACCAAGAAACTTCTATCCTGGACATTCCTAACCAATGCAGTTTTGTTAGTAGCTGCTACAGAGGACTCAATGCGCAGTTTCGGTCGCTTCCATGGTGCAAATTTGCTCCGATTTTTAACAATACGTGCTCAATTTGTTCATGTGATAAACGAAAATATTTTATCACACGCGAGAGAAGAGAATATTTGGTTCTGGCTTTCACTACACGATTTATTCTTTCGTTTTCATCCTCGAATAATCTTTCGAACCGACGCATTTATTTATAAATTTAGTTTTTCGTTTAATAAATTTCAGTTTTCGTTCACTAAAGTTGATATAATGCCTATATTTGATAGTTTTATATTAATTTTAAAATATCGAAAAACAACTGTCTTACCTCTTACTTTGACTTAATATTATAACTTATTAGAATACAATAAAATAGCAGTATAAATTTTGAAATTTAAGTTATTATGCACTTGAAAACACATTGTTACATGTATTGTCATTATCATTTATAATCATTTGAATAAAAAATAATTTTATTGAAAAATGTGTTTGTACTCTTTTAAAATTGAACAAAAGTTCTCATCTTACCAATAACAGCAAAAAAAAAAAAAAAACGTTTTTAACAGACTTCCGTCATACCACTACAATTTGTAGCTCTTATCAATTTTTTTGAGTAGTGAAATATTTCTTATTGATATTTTTGATAAGTTATCATTAAAGTAGCCGATTATTGATAAGTTAAAACTTTTGGTGCAACAGAACTACGAAAAAATTATCAAAAACCTCAAACTTATCTTCCCGCTTATCGAAATATTACTTATCATTTTATCATTTCGCAAATTGGTGCAACTTAATTTTGATAAGTGAGTGCTTATCACTTATTATAACTCAAATAAATACTTCTCAAATTTCAATTTGGTACAACAGACAATTATGATAAGTTGATAAGTAATAAGTGATAAGTAGTTGATGCAATAGGGCCCAGATCCCGGATTTTTGTGTAATTTATTTAAATGCATATATTTCTTTATATATTCTACTGCTTACGACAAATATGTTTAATTCCACACGAATTCTGGATACCCCATTTTTTCGTTTTTGTCCGAAGATTACATAATATTCGTTGAAAATATTAGTTGAAAAATTAATGAAAATTTGTTTCATCGATCTCAATATTTGCGGAGATGGAAAGAAGCTTGGCGATCTAGAAACAAACACTTACTTTCTAAAGTTTTAAAAATTATTTGATTGTTCACTGCAATACATATCGAGTGTATCGTGCGCATAGGCGCCGAAATCTATTTTTTTCTGATTAAGAAAAGAAAAATTAAAGAATTTATAAAATTTATAGAAATCACGGAATTCATAGATTTTATCAAATTTGTGGAATTTACAAAATTAATAAAAGTTATAGAAATTTTGGAGTGACAGAGTTGAAACAATTTATAGACTAATAGAATCAAAAAAAAAAAAAATTTAAAAAGAATTTATAAAATTCATAAAGCTTATTTTAAATTTTTAGAATTTGTAGAATTTATAGGATTTATAGAGTTTATAGAATTTGCAAAATTGATAGTATTTATAAAATTCATAAAACTTATTAGAATTTATAGGATTTTAAGAAATTATAGAATTCATAAAATTAAAAGAAATCATGGAATAAAAATCCGTCAAATTTGAGTTTGTAGAATTTATAGTTACAGAATTAAAACAATTTACAGAAACTCATAGAATCCACAAAGTTTAAAGAATCTATAAAATTCATAAAATTCATAGAATTTATGAGATTACTAAAATTTATAGAATATATTTCATTTACAAAGTTTATTAATTTAGAGAATTTGAATAAAATTTTAAAATTTGAGGAATTTATTAAAGAATTTTTAAAAAAATATACAATTTATAGAATTAACCGAATGGATAAAATTTAAGAAATTTATAGCATTTATTGAAATAGTAGAACTTATAGAGTTGTTAGAATTAACATAATTTATCGAATTTATTGAATTTACAGAATGTTTATGGAAATTAAAGAACTTATAAAATTTGTAGATTTTAACGAGTTTATTGAATTTAAATTTTAAGAATTCAAAATACTAATAAAATTTATAGAATTCGTAAAAAGTATGACGATTTTAAAATAAGTAAATTTTTTTTGGAGTAGTTTATTATAGAATTTATGAATTATAAACTTTACAATTTTTGTTACAAATTTTACAACTTTTAGTGCATATTTCAAGGAGTTTTTAATGTATATTTGCATGCATAAATGTCTGGGGTTTACTTATGAGTAAGACGAAGTCACTTGCATCACAGTAATACCAACAATTTTTTTATATCGACCTTTCTGGCAAAAATTCTGCTGAATCATACAAACAAATTGATTACGTTGAATCTTTTAAATAAACGGGCTCCACTCCATCGAACATTAAAATTCTACTCAAGGTTGATACTACAAGTTCCAGCGGAGCTATACCATAAAATGTTTTCTAAATCGACTCGAAATTGAGTCGATTATCATTTTCTTGCTTCTAGTGTAAACTAGCTTCTAAATCAAGGTAGTTACCTCGGAGAGACAGAAGTTTATGTTACGAAATTTATTTAATGGGTCAAGAATTGCTGAAATTGGTTTTTATTCGGAGCAAGAATCGACGTATTGAAAAATCGTCCTCCATGAAAGAATTCTACGGACATTTTTTTCGCTTTTTCCGTCCGTCGTAAAAGAGATTTTAATTTGAATGTATTTGCTTTTTTTAAATCAATCTTAATACTGTGGCCAAGTGACATTGGAATTGGCCACTATCCAGAACTTCAACTAAAAATCATTTCGAACACCCGCACAGACCGAATTTCAACATATTCCAGAAGTTCATCTAGAAATCATTTAGTTATATTCTCTCATTAGCCATAATTTAGAACTTTAACTAGAAACCATTTTAGAATCCGTTTCCATCGGAAGTAACGGTCAGTTAAGAAATTTCCTATAGGTATAGTATCTGCTTGAATCGCTGAGTTTTTTTTTTTTTGTGAGGTGGTAAAGCTAATTTTAGTACGTTGAATCAAATTGTGCTAGTCCCATTTCAAATTTAGTCCCCATTTTTAAGATATCGCTTTCGAGATGTTTTGGCTGAGATTCAAAAATTTGTCAAAATATACACTCATTTTCACGTTGACAGCCTTTCAACCATTAAGATTTTCATTTTGATTTCTTCAGCAAAGGGTTTCGTCTTATTCCGGCCAACAATTAAAAAAATGGCATCCAGCGGGTCTTTTTATACTATATATCGGAAAAAACAAGCATTTTTTTCGTTGTTCACCAATAGTATTTTAACCATTAAGATTTTCGTTATGCTTTCTTCAGCAAAGCTGTTGTACAAGTCAAGACAAACAACTTTGCCGAACATATCCAATCCGAAAAACCACATCCACATTCACATTTTTGTGTTATTGTTTTTCCTTTCATTTCGACGAAAAACACTTCTTTCTATCATTTATTGAATTTAAATCGATTGAAATCAATCGAACAAACGTCGCATCGACAAATATAGATTTTCGTAAAAAATTAACATTTATCTTAACTTTTTCAATTTTAATTTTCTGATTCTTTTGTTTCGTCTTTGGGATCTTCTTCCTGTTGTAAATTGCAACAAATATCACCCAAGACTGCATGTAGCTTTTTGCCGCTGTACCAATGTTCGAGCCTTATCGTCGCTTGGTGAAAACGCCCGCCGTGCTCAACGGATTCGGCTGGTGATTGCTTGGCAAATTTTTTCACATGGCAAATCAAGACATTCGAACGTTTATATTATGAAAAGCGGTCAGCATGTTTTCAATATCTTTGCGCCAATCATCGGATCGATTAATTCCAAGAACATTCATTCTTATTAACTTCTTTTACATATTTCCTTGCCACAAGGTCTCGCTCACTGAGAGCATTTTTAAATTCAAATGCATCATCGTTCATCAAACGACGAATATCCAGTCCATTAAGTATTCCTGTAATAAAAAACGTGATGCGAAAAGAAATTTCATTTGATCAAAACTTAGATTCGAATAGATTTAAACACCAACCTTTTTTTACTTTCATTCCACTTAATCGTGGAAAAATGCGACGCAATTTGATGGATTCAACGATGGTACAAAGTTTTTAACTATTCCAAGCTTGATATTTTTTTCAATTGGCACAAGTAGAGTCTCAACGATGTTGTCGTGTCGCAATCTAATGTTCTCACGTAAAGCCCATTTCCGTTCGTTGGATTGGTCGCCTTCAAAACGTGTATTTACTGTAACCAGTGATGGCAATCATATACCAACAAAATTACCAACCTACGTTGGTTTCCGTTGGCCAACATTGTTGGTTATTTATTTTTTTTCTTGTATTTACCAACAGATTACCAACATGTTGGTTAATACATTTGTTGGTTGTTTTCACCTCAATGCAGTTGGATTTGTTTGGTTACTAATTAGTGGATTAATATTCATTTTCTTGTTAATCTACCATGATAAGCGGCTACAGGTACAAAAATTAAAAATGCAAAATTTTAAATTTAATTCAGTCAGTATTCATCTGTTTTATTAGTATCAGCTACTTTTAAAGAATAATATACATTCGTTAATTTTTTTGATCGCTCGAATCCCAGACGATTTCTTACGTTAGAGTGGATGTAAGACCAATTTGAAAATAGTCGCTCCAGTTGCGCGGAGGAAGACGGTATTCTTAATAATTTTAGAGCCAAAGAGGAAATATCTGAAAATGACGCGCTGCAAATTCCCAGTAAGTGATTCCTGGCAATCCTATTTTTTTATTCAGCACATCAAAAATGCCTTCAATCTTAATAAATCGTTGATAGCCTTCTAAGCCGGTTACATCTAAATTATCGAGGAAAAATATTTCAACTTCTGCTAGCTGATCCTTAGATAAGCGGTTTCCACGATATAAAGGATGAATTCTATTGGCAGCCAGAGCCAAAGTTGTTAATGCCATCTTTTTCCTTTTTTCTAGAAGGTCGTCATATCGGTTAGGTAGTTCCAATTTAAGCCATTCTTCTGCTGCTTCACCAAGAGAACAATCACTTTTTTGACAGTTATTGATCAGTGCACAAATAGGATCTAGTATTTTAATTTGCTTTTTTACGTTAGCGATTAGGTTATCGTCGAACAGCTTTATTTTGTTTTCAGATTTTAATTTAGTTTGCGGGTTTTCTTCAACTGTGGCTAATTGTTTCATGAAACTTAAATTTTCTATAAATGATTGGAAACAATCTCGACTACTGCACCATCGCGTTTCGGCTGGTAATAAAACCTTGGAGCCACCAAGATCAATAAGAGATTTTTCCAGTTTTGGCTGCTTGAAATCCTTTAGAATAGGTGTTATTTGAGATAAAAGATTCTCACTTTTATTATCAACGTCTTTAGCTAACAAATTGCCAGTATGACTATTGCAATTAGAGAACCAAATATTAATCAATGTGCCCATTTTCACCATATTTCTGGCATTGTCCGAAACGACAAAATACACTTCAGTTTTAAATTTAGTTCTTGCTATTGTAATACATTGTTCTACAACCTTAGCTAACTCCACCCCACTTTCCGACAAGCTGGTAAAATCAAAGGCCTCTAAAAATGCACGTTTATTATCAGTGGTGTGTAGCATACACACAACATTTTTTGAATTTGCGGCGGAATTCTTTCATCCGTCAATGAGAAGTACGGATTCATTACCTAAATTTTGGGTATCGGTCATTGAAATCATTCTATGAACATTATCCAGCAAAGATGAAGCTAACGTTTTTCGACAAGGTGGCTTATATGCTGGGCGCAATTTCTTCACTAAATTTTTGAAATTATCCGACTCTACCGTTGAGAAAGGAATATTACATCCGAAAAAAAGTCTAGCCACAAGATCATCAATCTCTTCTTTTTCGGTGGCACTTACACTATCCATGTACTTGTCAATTTTGTTTCCAGCGTTCTGGTTTTGTTTCATTCGCTTTTTAACAACCTTTGGACTTCGGAAGTGATTTTTATTTTTCTCCCCCTTTGAAACAACTAATTCTGGTGATGGTCAGGGATTATCAGAAGGTGATGGCGTTGAAAGCGTTGACTCCGATAATGTAGATGTTAGTTGGACTACCGTGTGAGATGAAGATGGTTGTACATATAGAGATGGTGATTCTCTGATATCTTCGACCTATTTAAACATAAATGTATTAATTTTAGGAATAGCAAATTTCATAGAAATCATTTTACGTTTCTATTCATATATGCGTCAAATAATTCTTGTGTAGAAAACTGATCATCTTCCACAAAAATTATCTCAGCCGTTGTTATAATATTTTCATCAATATTTTGATTTTGCACAGTTTCCATTTGCGTCGCCGGTTCAGTTGATGTAGATTCTTCGATTGAAATTGAACAATTGGTTGAATCAGAATCTATGTTTTCATTTGATATCGAATTACTGGTTGAATCTGAAGTGATATCGTTATCTAAATTAACAACATTTGTTTTTTTTGCCGATTTTTTGCAACATTTTCTATTAAATTGGAATAAAATTTAAACATAAACATATCTAGGTCATATGCACTATAAACGGTAAAAAGTAATATTTATATGAACTAACCGGTGTGATTCTAGCCTCGATTTGGTAGTATTTTTTAAAACACACGCACAATAATTACAAAGTGCAGCTACTCTTGTCCGTCCACTGTAAACTACCGTTATTTTTCCGTATTCACCTTCTTCCCAATAATCATGAAATGGTTTACCTCTAATTTTATTTTTTACACTATTTTCGTCGTCTCAATCGTTTAGCTAGATTTCCATAAAATATCCAACAAAATAATAACCAAAATACACAATAAAAATAGAACATAATGAAAATTGCACAACGTTAACAGGTATCGTATAAGGCGTATAAAACCAAAAAACACATCCACTTGCTTTGATTTTTAGACGTTAAATAACTTGAAAACTGTAACTGACAGATCGTATTGTTTTTTTTTATTTTTTTATTTACCAACATATTAAACAAAGCAAAATCGGTTTACCAACACTTACCAACATTACCAACATCTACCGACATTTTTGACTTACCTACTCCATATACAATTTTAAAAAGTTGGTAATTAGTACAAAATAATTACCAACGTTCAAATTCCCATCACTGACTGTAACCCAAAAAACTTTCCACTGATGGTCGTTGTACTTGATGCATAAGTTTCCTTTGTGTTTGTGCTGAGTGCAATTGAAACTGCTTTGGTGGAATCGATAAACAATCGCCAATCTTCGGAATTACCAAACCACGGATATCAGTGCAAAAAGCGAGTGAATTATTCTCAATTGGTTTGAAAAAATTCGTAAGTTCGATAAATTCAGGCGTCGTACCATAATATCCAAACGATTTTGCGAGATTTCAATGTGATTGCATGGGGCAGTGACATTTGATGGTTGATACATTCATACAGGTGTTTCTTCGGTTTCATCCGATTCAAATGTTGGTGGTAAACATTCTTCAGTTAAGTTTTATCTTTCCGGAACAGGAATTTCATCTGAGTGTGGCAGCGGTAATTGAGCATATTTCGTTGCAGAGTATGTCAAAGACCAAATTTTTTTTCTCTTTGTACCGAGGATATAATTTACAAACTTGATTGTGGATCTATCCATATCATCGGGACACACCAAATGACATTGCGGCTCCAGTATACTATTTCCAGCATACCGCACAAACAATAGACGGCGTCCAATTTACACCACTAATAACATTTTGTGAAAAGTATAGTCGATGTAAATCAGGGGTTTCATCACTTATTTTGCGGCGATTGGTCATAATTTTAAATTTTGCACCCTCATAACAAAAGCAATTGAGTTTAAAACATCTATCCATATTTCACCAGATTTCACAAGCTGGTTTTCACATTATTTTTTGTGTTCTTTTGTCACTTTATATACATATGTATTTAAATGAGAAACTTTTCATTTTTTATTTTATATTGTAGTTTTTATTTCTTCCTTATTGTGACAATTTTTTAACTTTTTTTAGAAATATCGATTTCGAGAATAATTTATTTTGATGCTGTTTATATACGTTGCTATGC
The DNA here is from genome assembly GCA_958295665.1 of Tipula vernalis. NCBI lineage: Eukaryota > Metazoa > Arthropoda > Insecta > Diptera > Tipulidae > Tipula > Tipula vernalis. The sequence continues at coordinate 305,666,267 of OY282559.1, forward strand.
GCTGTTGTTTGGCACCTCGTAAATTTTATTGGTTTTGCTGTTGATTTTGTTATTAAGTAAATTGTTGTTGTTTTTGTTTTTGTATATTTCCAGCTACTCTAACCTGTCTAATTTCGCTCCTTTTTTGATTCTGTGTAAATGGTTAAATTTTTAAAACATGTCGAAAGCGATATCTCAAAAATTCCAACTAGCTGAGTGTAGTTATACTAAACCTCAAATTATCATTTCTAACGTGTGCACGATAATTAAGCTAAAAATCAATTTTTATTAAATTAATTTTGACTAAACTGTTTTATCAAAATTGGAATCTCAAAATCACAAACAAATAGATTGTGTCGGCTGGAATTTTAAAAAATGGGCTAACTTATTCAAGGATTGCCCTTATGCGAAATTCGTTTGCAGCAGCTGCCAAACAATTGAACATGATTTGTTTAATAGGAGAATCATGGTAACGGTATTATGGATACCAAATTGGACAAATTGAAAAGATTGATCAGTCCCCAGCGCCACGTTCAAGTCACTGGTGGCCTATCGCCACACTTCCCGCCATTGTCGCCTTTACAGTCTAATCACGAACCGTTCGGGTTGACAATACAGGTAATCCAAGTTTGGATTGCCCAATCGTGGGATTGCGTACAGTACCTGTGGTTCGAAAAAAAAACATTTGTATATTTCCCGTCTTCATCCAACTTCGTTGTCGATATTCCATTACAGTACATATAAAAACAGCATTTTTAAACCATCAAAGTGTTTCTCACTGTCGCCTAAAGACCGGGATCCAGCAGAACTAACGTTTGTGTCTTTTAAGATTGAAGTCATCGAAAATTTGCATGGTACCTTAAAAAATCATGATTTTTGTCAACCTGGGATTATAGTTGGCGAAACATCAATTTAACTTTACTTAAAGAATGTAGTTAGAATTTAATTACGACGTAATAATTCTGATCGAATCATGGCTTTCAATATAACTTTAGTACAAAACTTAAAGGTACGGAAAAATTATTCTTGTGAACTTTTATTTTCCGACCCAATCATGGCGTTCATTGCTGTTAAACTCAAACTAGGTAAATTTTACATAATAATTAGCTCAGTTTACTTTCCGCTAGAACCAACCTCGTCCTTTTGTCAAGATTTTATGGGCAAGATCTCATATAATTTATTACCTTTTACATAGGTATGATAGCACTGAATTTGTTATTTTCGGCGATTTCAACTTTCCAAATCTAATTTGGATGATGGATGACAATATATTCATTCCTGCTAATACTAACGTTTCATCAGCCCTAATTTGTGATTTTTTGTCAAACATGGGTACTTCGCAAAAAACAATGTTCCAAACAGCCGTGACACTTATCTGAATTTGGTTTTCTACACTAATAATAGATCTTTTAAACTAGAATCATGCGACGACTTTGCCGGATCTTCGAGTATTTATCATACTCCGGTTTCAATTCAACTTTACCAAAAATTGTACCGTATTTGATTACTCGCGCGCCGATCATAGCTCATTAAATAATTTTTTAGCTGAAGTGAATTGGGCTGATACTCTGTCAAAGATGGATATCAATAATTCCACCTTCAATGAATTGTTGAAGGTTGCTATTGAAAAATTTGTTCCTTAAAAAAATAATTAAAAAGTCACATACCCGGAACGAACGACTTGGTTGACTATACCCAGTTTAAGTCTCTGTGCAAACAGTTTTGATATCTCAACCATTTTCTGTATAACAATTACTTAATTGACATTGAAGGCAATTTGCGATGTAATCCGAAGAATTTCCAGAAATTTGTCAAATTTAAAATCAGATAACCCAAAGACAATCTGCGGTTTCTTCGCTGAATACTTTAGCAGTATTTTTGTAAAGGATGGCTCACACACTCATATATTATCTAACTCCAATAATTGAAAGCTTTTATGAACCTGGACGTTTCTAAGTGTCCTGGACCAGATGGTTTACCAGTGTCTCTATTGAAGCTGTGTGCAGTCGGTTTTGTCGCTTCTTTATGTCATTTATTTAATTTGAGCCTCAGCCAAGGCAAATTTTCGGATCTTTGGAAAATATCAATTATCATACCGATGATGTGATATAACTAATTAGCGTGGAATTGCAATACTATCTTGCATTCCTAAAACTATTCGAGTCAATGGTTAACAATGTGATCTACTTCCACTCCAAGCAACGTATTAGCATACGTCAGCATGGATTTTTTCCGAGCCCGTCAATACGGTCACTAATTTAGCAGTATTTAAAAATAATTTAATTAACTCTGTGGCATCGAAAGTTGAAGTCCATGTGGTTTTTACCGACTTCGCTAAAACGTTTGATAAACTTAATCACAGGATTTTATTGAATAAGCTCAGTAAACTTGATTGCAACATTATTCGCTTAAATTGATTTATGTCTTATTTATCGGATCGCAAAATGTATATCAAGATTGACAATACGATCTCACAATGATTTATTGCGACATCTGGGGTGCCTCAAGCTAGTCACTTGTAAATTGTTTCAAATTCGCAGACTGTATTTTATTTGCTGACGAAATGAAGATGTATGCAAACCTCTCATGTGAATTGGATCGTCATCGATTTCAGCGGGACCTGAACACACTTTGTGGTTGGTGTGTTGCAACATTCTTTTTCTGAATGTTGATAACTGTCACGTAATCACCTATTTCAGGTCTAAGTCTACCAATAGTTTCTGACAACTTTCTAAGTGGTTACTGATTTGGGCGTTATCTTTAGCTCGGATTTAACGTTTAATTCTCATGTCGATGCGGTTGTTAATAAAGCCTTTTAGATGTTTAGGTTTATTAAACGAAATTCGAAGGATTTTCACGATACATTAACTTTCAAGTCACTGTACACTTCATTTGTTCGTTCACAGTTTGTGCACGCGACTGTCATACCCATGCTACGAGTCTCATTCAAACAGAATTGAAAGTGTTCAAAAACAGTTTCTATTATTTGTTTTCAGAAAATTACCGTCTGTTGAGCGTGACAATAATTTCAGACTATCACTATGTGTAGACCAATATCGTTTCCTGGATCTCCAACCTTTCAGTGCTAGTCGTACATGCGCAAGTGCCACATTTGCGCGTGACATCAATTGTGGTAAAATAGACTGTACTGACATTCTGTCACGTTTTAATATTTATGCTTCTCAACGCAACTTACGGCCCCGAGAACTTTTTCATATTCTTACTGCAAATAACAACTACAGCTTCCATGGTCCTACAGCGCGTATTCAACGAGATCTCAACACCGTTGTGGATTGTTTTGATTTTAATATTTCCAGAGAGGAATTTAGAAAACGAGTCGCTAGGCTTTTGTTTTAAAGGTTGTTTTAAAATGTTTTGTGTTAATTATTAGATCTGTTGTTGTTGGTAGGAACTTTTAATTTTTAATTTATTTTTAACTTTATGGTTGGAAATAAATAAATAAATAATGTAAGAAAAATTAAAAGAATTAAGCGCAACGAGAGATTGACAGTACCTTTACTAAGTTGCGTTCTTATAACTTATCCATTCGTATTAATCTCACATCATACACTTTCCTAACTTTCAGCAGTTATTTCATAAATATGTTTAAACGCTTCAGTTAATTTGGTTAATCTTTACCGTTTACCAAAGCTATTTAAAGAGTCCGCAAAGGTGAAAAATTAAACTTAAACTTGTCTATCAGTCTCAGATTATGGATCTGGTTAACAATTAAATAAAAAAATATTGAGTGTTAAATACTAAACATTTTTCAAAAATTTCCATTAAATTGTACAAACTTGTTTAAAACTGAATTTTTATAAAACTGTAGTTAGTTATAGCGCAAAATAAAACAAAACCTCTTTCATTTTGGGATATAACTAACACTTATTCCTTCCTCCTCTCGAGAGCGAACACTAAAAAATAAAGCAGCTTCCGATATTTGGGCATCCAGCCCAATAGTTAGACGTTTGTGTTACATATATCATATAGTGTCCGACAACCAAAAACGTATTTCTGGAACTTTTTAGGGTTGCATTATTCCTAAACTTCGGTTGGGAAACGGTTGCTCCTCCTTAGTCACACAATTTAAACGAAGTTTAAATCCCGAATGTTATCCCGATCTGGTAATCAACTCTACTCTTAACCACTGGCTTATATTTTCTCGTTAAAATCATCACAGATTACATGAAAATCAGTTAACGATTATATTACCTACATCATTTGAATGTATACATATACCATTTATTTGTACTTTAATGTACATATGTATGAATTAGAATCCATAATAACATTTCAAATAAGTTCGAGGCGCTTTTTTACAAACAAAATACATTTCGTTTCTCATGAAGTCAATTGCCTTACTGTTATTTGTCTATTATATTGATATTATCACAAAAAAAAAATCCCGAGGGAATTTAAAAATTGTTCTCTGAACATCATCACATTCACAAATACGATAATGTTATAATTCGCACAAACATACATATCTTGTGATAATAGGTATCATCATCATATTGTGCTACATAGAAGCTTTCGGGCATATGTATATTTTATGCTACCTACCTGTAACGATTTTATTTCTAGTTATTATTTCTTTTCCATACCACGGTAGAAATGAAATAATTTTAATTAAATTCCCTGCACCGCCACCATATATACATAAACGCCCAAATATCTGCACAATATTTTTTTACAACCCGATTTAACCACGAATGTTACAAATTATTTTTTAGAAACTTTTTTTTTTGCTCAAATTTAATTAAATTTAATTAAAATAAAGTACAAGATTAAAAGAACAAAAGTAAAAAACAAAATTATGTATAACTTTATTTATTTTAATCTTTTTATGTAACAATAAAAAAATTAAAATTAATTCTTGAGATTTTTTTCTTTTGCTGCACATCCTTTTCAACTTAACATGCATAACTTTTTTGTTTTGTTTTTATTTTACCTTTGGTTATAGCAGTATGGTTTTTTGGTTTGTGTACTATGTTGTTACAAAACCAACTTTACCGGTGTCGGTTGTCTTGAATACATGCATTAACATTGTTCTTATTAATAATAAAATTACTTTTTGATTTGGGAGACGAATAAAAAAAAAAGTAAAATCCAGAAATAAGTCATAAAAATAAAAATCCAACATTGTGATGAAAATGTGTAAGATTGTCGCATCGTCGAGTTGCCTTTTACACGATTTACATTAATGCGATATAAGTGTTGTATTTAAAGTATAATGGTTATAAAAAGCCAACTTCACCATATTACAGAAGTGGTAAGACTTTTTAATAAAACACAAACGCCTTAATATTCTTTGAAATTTATTTCTTCCTCTACAAAGTAATCCCCTTCGGATAGAATACACCTATGGCAACGTTTTTCCAGGCTTCGAAACATTTGTTAAAGTCGATCTCTCTTAAAAACTGTAACACCTACAGCATCAATTAGATTTAAATTTTGGCATATATTCTTCATGTTACATATATAGTTTACCATATGCTGTGATTTCTTGTGATTGAGTCTTGCATTCTGCAAATGAAAAGCAGCGGTTACATTTCTTCCCGCTCTTACCGAAATACTTATAAGCATATCATGATGAACTAGCTACACTGTGTTTCATAAATATAGCACTACGATAAAAACTGCTGTTTTAAAGTTCATTCCAGATTTATTCGTTATATTTTGTAGCTAAAGTATTAAAAAGTATTCATTTATTATTATAAAAATATTTCTTAAAATTATTTTTTAGTAAATGTTTTTTTTTTCTAAATTAATTAAAATTTAAGTGTCACAAAATTATAGCACCATCTTCAAAAATAATTAGTTTACATTAAATTCGGTTCACTTTTTGAATTAATTCAAAAATTCTGGCTTTCATTCCATGTATCAGTTTTTTTAGTATGTTTTGGTCAATTTTATTCCACTCTTCAATGATAACCTTCTCTAGGTCCGAAATTGTGTTATGTTGGCGATTATTTGCATACACTCGCCGAACTAGAATCCCCCAAATGTTTTCTATTGGGTTCATGTCAGGACTGCAAGCTGGCCAATCCAAAACCTCAACACATTCAGACTCCAACCAAAATTTCGTCTCTCGACTGACATGAACGCTAGCGTTATCCTGTTGAAATACATGCTGTGTTTCGAAGCTCTGATGTAAAAACGGTATTATACTATACCTTTTCAACTTCAAATTGGAAGTTAACATTTTCAAATTGGAAATAATCATTTTCAAATTGGAAATAATCATTTTTAAATTTAAAAATAAAAAACTCAAAGGGTACAACAATATTTATGATCAAAACTTTATTAATATATACAGTAAATTAAAAAATCATATCGACTAAATTTAAAACATCTGGTATGAATTTTTGAATACTATGCAACATATTTAGCACAATTTGCAACATATAAATTTGGCAAATTCCGTTGTATAATATTTTCCAGCCTTTGTAAACGAAATTCGGTTTGGGTTAAATCTATGACCAGGCAAATTCTATGGGGTTTAACATTGGACTATATAGGCCTAATCTTAATAACCGATGATTCATAAATTCACTTTCAAGAAACACAGCTTCAATAGACGCATGACACGGAACATTATCAATTACCATTACAACTGGTGATTGATATTTGGTTAGAGCATTTCGTAAACAATTGAGTATGAACTCATTCGCTTGCGGAGTTTTAAATGCTTCTCTTCTTACTTCGTGATGAATATGCCCCACATTACCTATTAAAAATGTTTTTTTTCCAATTTGATATTGATTATTTCCATTTTGGAAATGATTATTTCCAATTTGAAAATGAAAAGGTATAGAATGGAGAACAGTAATGTATTCTTTATTGTTCATTTTTGTTGACGGGAACTGGAGTTCTAGACATCCGTTTGAAGAAATAGCTCCCCAAACCATTAAACTTCCGTATTGCTCCTCCTTCCGTAAATCTCGCCAATAACCATTAAAACCGTCAGGGCCGTCCAAATTCCATTTATTTTCGTCAGAAAATATAACCTGATAATTTTACAAAATTTTAGAATGAAAGGATATGTAACAGAATTATCTACTTACCCTTTCCCAGTTCTTGTCCATATTTAGTCTGGCAAATTCCAGTCTAGCCGCTTTGTGGCGTGACAACAATCGTGGGGCCGGCCTTTATTTTGAACGGACAATGTTACGAGCACGATTTAGTATTCTCCAAATGGTTTGTCTTGAGACATGTGGTTCAATATTTGTGGACATTTGGACGCTTCATTGGTTTTTCGTCGCTCTGCTCTCTCAGAAAGCTTTCTTGACCTACCAGTAGATTTTTTTAATCCATAATTATCAGGATTATTCAAATAATTCGATACGACCTTACAACTTCTGTGTATTTCACGCCCAATCCACCCGGAAGCTTTTCCCTTGATTATGGTGAGCTAAAATTTATCCTTTTTCGAGGTCGGTTAATTTTTTACCACGTCCCATTGTTATAAATAGTTAATTTAGACACGAGTTATAGATTGGAGTAACAAATTGCAGAGCAAAATAAAACAAACGCAACCAAAATGTCGTAAACAGTGATTGGTGCTATAATTTTGTTACAGTAAAATAACATTTGGTGAGAGTTTTGTAACGTATTGAGAAAACTTCTCACAAAACATCCTATTTTATAGTTTACATATTAATATGTATTCGTATAATAACGGTAGTTTTTGTTTTCTGTTGTTCTTTTTAACAAAAAATGAGAAATAATGATGATGCTATCATTATGAAACACAGTGTATTGCTGCATACTAAGGTTGAGCTGAGGTTGATGGCTTAGCTATATGTCAGTAGTTTGGAAACATTTAGTTTATATGGTTTTATGTTTTGATCACCTGCATACCGGAGAAACATCTAGTTTTAATATTCCAGTTCACTTGGATATGACCATAATTCTGACAACGACTCACATTATTGGCCCCTGAGTTTTATTTCAATAATGCTGCCACTACAAAATTATATTAAAAATAGCTCGTATTTGTTGAAGTTCTCGTAAAGTAAATTTTAAAGTGTAAGTGTAGTAGTAAAGATGTCTTCATCGGTCTTCATACCGCTTGCAAATTAGAGGTAATCTTTTGTTTATTGATTTTGATTGTCGTGTATTATTGCTTATGGTTTTACTGCTAGTAGCCATCATCTCTTGAGTATTTATTTTTATCTGCTTTAGCAGATTTATTTATCACACAAGTGTTTCTCACTTTGTTTCACTATTTTGTTTAATTATTATTGAATATTTCAAAGACTATTCACTAAAATTACTTTTGTAAAAATTAGGTCGAAGTTACTGCCTCTGTAAGCAGAGCCAGACATTTAGGGGATCCGTTTCATCCGGTTTCAAATATTCAGTTAGTGCTACCAGATAAGTTTTGAGCATTTGATTTGTTTTCTTCACATTTTCTTTCAAAGAAAGAATTTTCAACTGTTCCATCGGTAAAAAATTCATTTTTAAAATTTTTAATTTTTAAAGTTATACATTATCGATGTCTATGGTGATACTAGTTACGAGAAAAAAAAATGAAATCTTCAATACTCGTTAATTTTTTTAATTGGAGTGTTTATAGGTAGATGAAAACATCTTTACAGGCAGGTCAGTAGTTTTTTGGAACTGGTACATCCAAAGCTCGATTATCGAAACATAAAACTTTTCTGCGTATGCCATTGGCAAATCAATCTTAATCCGTAGAAAAATATTCTCGATGTTAACTGCCTACGCCTAGGAAACCCAGTTATTTTGTCGGGCATGAATTGTGATTTAAATTCTAGTGGTGCGAGACTATCAACACAACTTCCTATGATGGTACATAACAATAAATTTTAATTTTAATTTTACGCCCAAATATGGAGCGTTAATATCTTTATTCACAATCAGTTGGTAGCATACAGCGTTTCCAACTTCTTAAGGTAAGAAAGTGAGCGATTTCCATGAATACACATCTTTTTGTGAGGGCGAACAATTTGGGCGTGTGACTTTTAACCAGTGGCCGAACAACGGTTGGGGGGGGGGGGTTGTGACTTTTAACTCATTTAATAAAATGTCAAATGTGCAGCGCCTAACAATAATATTATAGAGATGGGTTTTAATTTATTTATGTTATAATGTTGCTTGTTTTATTAAATGCCTCTGATTGTGAATAATAGTAGATTACATATCGAGGCGGAAAGTGTTTCATTCCTGTCTCGAGAACTTTAGTTTTCCGAGAGGTGTAGACTCGAGGTGAACTAGTTTTCGAGACGGGAATGGTACTTTTCGCCGAGATTTGTATACATCTTCAATTTGATTGATGAGGAATATATTCTGATGTCACGTGAACTGTCAGAATTTGAGTCGAAATCTGTGACAAAGCGTGTTTTCGAAATGGCAATTCGAAACCGCAATTGGAAGCTTCAAATTCGAAGCACGTTTATTTCTTGGGATAGGAAATGGATACCTTATTAAATTGATCGATGGAGAATTTAATGAGCTATTTCGTGAAATACCACAACTTGAGTCCAAATCTCTAACCAGGGTGCTAGTGGCCCTTAATCAATTTGAAGTTTAACATTTAAAACACATGTATTTCTTGTGATGGAGGATACCTTATTAGCTTGATGGATGGAGAATAATTTATTCAGACATCTTATGTACTATAAGAACCTGTTTATGACATTTCAAAAATTTTAAGCAAAACTGCAATTTGAAGTTTAAAATTCTAATTACATTTATTTCTGGGGATAGGAGATACTTTCAAAGCTTGATAGATGGAAAATTTAATCAGCTATTTCGTAAACTATTACGACTTGAGTCCAAATCTCTGACAAGGGGTGTAGATGGCCCTTTATCAATTTGAAGTTTAAATTTGCAGTTTACCATGAAATTGGTTAAGGGCCATTAACGGCCCTTGTAAGAGATTTCAATCATCCCATAAATGTGCTTCGAATTTTAAACTTCAAATTGCGATTTTGCATTGTTAAAGGACCATTAACGCCCCTTGCCAAAGATTTGGAATCAACTTGTGATAGTACACAAAATAGCTGATTCCCTAGAAATAAATTTGTTTCGAATTCTAGCCTTCGATTAGCGATTTGCAGTGAAATTGAGAATGGGCATTATCGCCTCTTGGTAGATAATTGGACTCAGGTTCTGTTAACACACAGAGTGGCTGATTAAATTCTCCGTCCTTTAATTCAGAAAGATACGCTCATCCCTCGAAATAAATTTGTTTCAAATTTTAATCTTTTAATCCTAATCGGCATGGGTTGAGTCTCGCAGACTCATTTAAATTTTATTAGCTAAAAATTAACCGGAAAATAATTTTTTATGAAAATTGAGCATTACGTATTCTAATAATTATTATTTAAGATCTATTATTATTATTATTGATTGAAGGGACATGTGGGCGATAAGCCACACTATTGTGCCGGACCCTACTTAATTATCCGTTCAGTCAATATTCAGGCTCTTAATGAATCTGATAATACTACTGGCCGGTACAAGATACATACTATCTGGACTCATTGTTCTCTTTCCTAGATGTTGTAGTCTTTGCTGGAAATTGGCACAGAACATGTTCTGCTTCCAAATTTACATATTGAATTTGAATTTACATATTCAAAAATTAAATTAAGAATTTTTATTTTTGAAGCTCAAAGCCGCCTGGTATGAAAAGTACTTAACACTTCTTTTTATCTCTTTCTTTACGTGTCCCACAAAGTTCTAACACAACTATTAATTTTTAGGCATCTTAAATGTTCGTTTTATTTTCATTCATCACACTACCACGTCACAAGCAAAACTTGTGACTATCGCGACTACACTGTTTAAGTAAATGCAGAAAAAGCCATTTTTATTGACCATACAAGTGAATATATAATATAAAAGGAAATGATGTTGTTTGGATTACCTCGACCAAAACCTTGTAGTAGCAATGTTTAGAGCACATACATATGTACATACATAAACATATAAACTTTTTTGAGTCTGTTCTCGTAAATCGTAAATTCTCCTCCCTTTCGCTCTCTCTCGGCCCATCGAGAGACGACATTTCAGTGTTTTTTTACACACAGACAGACCGAAACCAACCATGTCTCGCAGAGGGGAACTCATTTGCGGGGGAGTCCTGTAGCGGTTCACCCAATTAACCACAATAAACTTGGCGACACACATTCCACATCGAATGCGTATTGCATTGACTTCCTCTTCGTGATTAGCTGGACTAATCGCAGCACGACGAACACATACAAACAAACACAGAGAAAAATAAACTTTAATCATTCTTTTTCACGTTAGTCTCGTCTCGGAAATTGTGCTGGGTGCACACGCGCGCTCATTCTGATTATTTAAAAAAAAGAAATACATTAAACATAAAATGGTGGTGTAAAAAAATAAATAAATAATAAATTAAAATGCTGTTAATTTATATTAATTAAATAAATATAAATCTTATCTATAAATAAATAAACTAAAATTTAATAAAATAAAATAAAAAATAAAAAACACTTTCAAGTGCATTAATTGCACTTTTTTAAATAATTGTACACACAAATTAATTTATTTTGTTTTAGTAAATTTTATTTTTTATTTAATTTAATTTATTTGGTTAAATTTAGTTATTTAATTAATTTATCTTATTTTAAATTAATTTTATAAAAATTTATTTATTTAACTTATACAAGTTTACGCAATTATTTTGGTATTTTTCACCACCATTTGCTAATTTTTGTCCTCGCGCGAAGGGGGCTGCATGCCGCATTGTCGATCGAGAGCAAACCAATTATTAAATTAAATTTTGTTTATTTTGTTTTATGTTGTGTGTCTTTCGTGTTTGTTTCGCATGGTTTATGGACAAGCCGGTCAGCGATGTCATGTGATATAGTGCCCAGTGTGCTGGTACAGGTGGCACCCAATGTGCGGCAAGCTCGTGTTGGCGCCGAACTTTGCTTTTAAGTTTGGTTTATGATAAATTATTGATTTTTGGTGATTTTAATCTTAATTTATTAAGCGAAGACAACTCCCATGTCAAAACATACAATTCGATAATAACTGGTTTCAATATTTTGAATAATATAAATGTTAAATGGGCTACAAGAATCGAAAATAGAAATAGTGTAGTATCAAAAACTGTCAATGCCATGATCATAAAAAAACTGTATTATGACAAACAAATAAATAGTAGGCAAAAAAATGTGGGTACTAATTAAAAAATTAAAATGAAATACAAACAAAATTGATGAGAATCGCATTACTCTAAGAGACAGTATATCGAAGCTGACTGATGACCCATTTTCTGTTGGTAATTTATTTAATAATTAACTTAAACTCCCCAAACAACAAAAAATTTATTAAATATTAACCCTACCTTACTTTAAAATTTTTTGAGTTCTCCTTGGGGTAAAAAGCCGCGAAATTCGGGTAATTATCGAAAGTTTGAATATGGGTTCAGCTAGAGGAAATGACGATATCCCTAATAAATATTTTAGGTTGACGAAAGTGATACCTATTTAAACAAGTGGTGAAAAAATTGAACCAATGAATTATAGACCAATCGGTCCTTTCTATTGCATCAAAATTTTTTCGAAAAAGCATAATACTACAGATTTTTTAAATACGCGTCCCAATTTATATCCACTATACAAGAAGGCTTAGACAATAAAATGTTTGTTATATGTGTTTTCTTGGATCTGCGCAAAGCTTTTGATTGTGTGGACCACGAAATTTAATTAAGAAAGTTAACTTCGTTACATTTACCAGAAAACTAGTTTCAATCGATGGTATAAATTAAGATATTCTCAGAATTAAAAAAGGTGTACCACAAAGATCAAATATGGGGCCATTATTAGTAAATTGCTTATTATATTTGAATATTTGTTGGAAAATGCAGCCTTATGCTGATGATTGTGCAATAGGTTATTATAACGAAAGTTTTAATTTAGTCCTTCAAGCTATCAATAATGATATGGATTGTATTAATAATTGGTTAAAAGCTAATTACCTACACATTAATATAGATAAATCAATTATATTTTCTTTGAACGGAAAAAGCGAGAAAGTTGGGCTTGTTATCAAAATAGATAATAAAACGCAAGCTCATTCCTACAAATATTTGGGCCTTCTAACAGACAGGGAGTTGAACTGGAATGGTCATATAGATAGTGTTAAAAGTATTACTTCTTCATTATGCATACCATTCACTCAAGGTTTATTTATTTGAATTCCGTTTGGAGTAGTGTAAACAAAATTAAATTGAATGAACTTCAGGTACTGCAGAATAAGTGTTTCAAAACAATATACCAACTTTCTACACTTTATCCAACGAAATGTCTTTATGCAGTTGATAGGTTACCCTTTACATGCATATGTGACCTTGAATTGAAATTAATGATTTTTTAAATCCAGAGAAATTTAATAAAGTTCAATTCCGGACTTACTTTAGTTCAGGACACTCATCAATAAGATACCAGAAATAGAATGTATTTCTATATAAAGAAATATAAAACAAACCACGGTGGAAATCGGGATCCGATATTTCAAAACTTGATATGGAACAAAATGCGATATTTTAAAATGCGATATTTCAATATTCGATATGGTACAAAATAGCGATATTTTAAAATTAATAATCTTCCTTCATGTCACATATACAATTTTCCTTCACCTTTATGATGAAATTAACATGTACGATGGTACTAGGATATGCGTTTTGAATTACCGCCATTTGTACTATATTGCGTTTTGTACCATATCGCGTTTTGTACCATATCGCGTTTTGTACCATATCGCGTTTTGAAATATCGCGTTTTGTCAAATCGCATTTTAAAATATCGCGTTTCAATTGGGACCCATGGAAATCATATCTTGGTTAGAGGTTTAAATTTTTTTAATTAGTCACCGCAATAAGGTTGATGTACTATTAATGTCGTTTTCCTTAGTTTTGATGTTTTTGTCAGCCAAATTTAAATTTAAATTATTCTTTCGTTTTTGCCTTGTCAATCAAGGTTTGCATGACTGGATTGTGAATAAAACAAGAATTATTACAATACAATTTTTTAACAATAATTCACAAAATCACTTTATTTAAATTTTACACGATTTTACTGTACACAGTTCACCAGACAGTGACACCCTAGATGTCACCGTCACATTATAAATATTGTTACAGTGGCACCTAGGTTGTAATAGAATAAGTTAAATTAATAGCTCAATGTTTTACTGTACTAAAATGGAATTTTCCATGATAAAACTGTTCTAAATGTTTCTAGACTATTCTTACTGGAAAAGTCATCAAATTGCTATAAGTTTGGTTTGTGTATATAAAAAGACAAACGAAGTCGAATAAGATTATTAGTATTTGGTAAGCGATAGTGTGAAGATTAAAATGGGAGTAAAAAGTGATTTAAAAAGTGTTTAAGTGCGAAATGAAAATTATAAGTGGTAAGTAAAATTGTACGAATATTAAATTAAAGTGATTTTGTGAATTATCGGTAGTAAATTCTGTTGTAATAATTTTAGTGTGACATAAATAAATTTGTTGGTAATAAATTGAATTGTTTTGTTTTATTCACAATCCAGTGATTCGAACCTTGATAAGGCAAAAACGTAACAATAATAAAAAAAAACAAATTACAATTAATTTTATACCCACCGCTATTTAGAGGACAATAATTTAACGTAGTAAACTTTCCTATAAATATTCCATTAATGAGTTTGCTGTGCAATGAACGATTAATTGGAAATATGATACTCAATCACTGTACAAACAATAAATGTAGGTAAGAAATCAAAGTTTTAAAAAGCTAAAAAAGTTTTTTGTATTCCAGCCCTCATTAAAACATTTTTTTATGATTATGTTTCGTGATGACAACCAATAACACGGGGCACCTTATGATTTATGCTTTGTGTTGACGCACAAAATATTCATATTTTCAATATTCCCTAAATATATCACCATACCCATACAAAATTTTTAGAAAAGCAAAAACAAAAAACAAAAGTCTAAAGTAAATCATTTATTTCCATCGTAAAATTAAAGGACAACTTTTTGGTGAAACTTAAAAAAAAAGTACATAATAATTTTTATTATTATTAATACTATTTATTATTATTATTATTATTATTATTATTTATTTCGTACAGGCAGGCAGAAACAAAAACTTATAAAGCAAATTTATAGCAGAGCAGTAAAATATTTTGTACCCCTACAGTTACGCACAATAAATTCTCAATTTACGTTAGTAAAAAAAAAATCATCTTCTTTAAAAGCATTAAAAGCATAAAAGGTTCTTCCAAATCCTATTGTTCCAGAATTTTATTCGTTTCTTTATTTTTATTTTGGCTTCTTATATTGTTATATTTAATTGTGTGCAAAGCTTTATTTTAGATAAAAAAAAAGATTAAATGTTTTCTATTTAACTTAAATTGTCTGATTGCTCATTTTATA
This sequence comes from Tipula vernalis, assembly GCA_958295665.1. Lineage (NCBI taxonomy): Eukaryota > Metazoa > Arthropoda > Insecta > Diptera > Tipulidae > Tipula > Tipula vernalis. The sequence goes on from OY282559.1 coordinate 305,681,679, forward strand.
TAATAATATTATATTAACCCTAGGCATAACAAAGGGCATGATATAAAACGGAAATGTGCTAACTTTTTTGATAACAAACAATTAATAAAGAAATAGATGGTTGATGATAACAATACGCAATCAATAAATAATCGTTCTGAACAAATTCCCACCCCGCATACAAATAAATAAAAATATTATTACTATGTCTTTTAACCTCTCCATATTTTATTTAAAATATCGATAACAATCTTTGTTAAATAATATTCATTTCATACAAATAACGACAAAAATGTATTGTATTTAACTTTTTATTTTATACAATTATGATACCCCCAAATGACGATATTTGAATAGATTTAACATAAATAATAAATCAACTGAATTTGTTCAGACAATCCCGATTCTCTGTATTTATTGTGTGTATTTCACAGTATTCTGTTTTTTTTCCCCATTAATTTATTTATTACTCCTATTATTGCTTTTTATTTTCGTGCAGTATGAGTACATATATTACTATAAAAGGTTCGTGATATGAACAATAATAAACATCGCATCAATCATAAAACATAAAATTTTGTTGTGAGGTACTTTTTAAACGCAATTATAATGATTAACTAGGAGAAATTAAATTTATATTAGATTTTATTTAATAAAAACCTTTTTTTTTTTTTTTGTTGGTTCCAAGAATCATAATTATAGACTTAATTGTATTTTGGGGTGGGTTATGTTCGGTCTAGGCGCTATAAACAATTATGGTTTTATGGCATAATTTCAAAAGCGTAAAGTTTTTTTTTTTGACAAGTTATGTACTTCGCCTATTAATGTTTTATTTTTTGGCACTTAGCTCTTTGGGAATTGGGTATTTTTGGGTTCGTTGGTGGAGTATAATTAACATTTTGGTAATATTGTTTTATTAACAGATAGAAATTTGGATAATTTTTGATAGGATTTAAATTGATTGTTTACCAATAATTTAAAAAGCAAAACAATAACTTTAATTAATCCTTCCAGGTTTCTTTATAGCACTTATAGCAAAAAAGTGAAATTAATTGTATGTACTAATATGCATTTATTTGAATATAATCTTATTTCAATTTCACTTCTATTAACGCAAGTGTCACCTTTATTGAGTTTTAGAGGTCATAGCGGGATTTTTTATTGGTAAACTAAATTTATTTAACAATAAACTATTATTTTTAAATCAATTGCCTAGCGAAACTTTAATGAGAATTATTTAGCTCTCATTTTTTTATATGCTGCTGCTATCGGGAGCCATTTTACTTCGATAGTTCGTGATAAACTTTATCTAATTAATACTGTACAGATTTCCTAGATTTGTTTTCGACAACGTAGAGTTTTTACTGAACCAGTTCGGTTGACAGTGTTGAGACAGTGTCGTGCCGCTTAGTCTACATGAAGCAATCAATCAGTTTTCTACTCGTGTAGACAATGTATGTAGGCAATTTACAAAATGGCGCCGACAATGCAGACAATGTCGACAATGTAGACAATGTAGGCAATGCGTCGACAATTTTCTTCAGCAAAATGAGTCAAAGTTTTGATTTTTTAGGTACAAATATGATTTTCGTTACAATAGAGTTATAAAAAATAAGCCTTTGTATAGCATTTGTACCAATAAAAATAGTCGAGAGACCATAATATTTACCTTTACATATTTAATCTATATAATTTAGCATAGATATTTCAAAATATATATTTTTTTTTAGAACTACAAAAATTAGACAAGTATAGTTTCGATTACTGCAGTTTGAAGTTTGTTCGATCCTTTTGAAATTATTTCTATTAAAATAATAATAAGAATGAAATGTACGTATTGGACACAACTAACGAATTGAGGTCTCACAAAAAATTAATTTTTGGCACGTAAAATGTGCGTGACTAATTAATTTTAAGTGACGCTTTATTGCGCTCATAGTATTTTTTAAACGCTATAAATTCCAATTGTTGAACATAGAATTACAACATAAAAAATATTGTTTCCAACAAGTAAAAAGAGACTTAAGAAACAGAGATGTAGAGCTGGTAACAATATTTTTACGAAAAGACCAAGACCCATAAATAACACGAATTTTTTCATAAGGTGTAGAAAATGGTACATTTTTTCCAACTAATCGACAAATAAAAAACGAATACAAAATTATTGAAAAATATGGTCTATAAAATTCACCTTTTCGGTTCATTAAAGGTACTTCTAAAAATATTGTTTTGCTCAATAAGGAAATAACAAGAATGTACCGTCTTCCTAAAGTTCTCAAAGACGTTTTTTTTTTAAGTTAGGAAACACCGGCTCGTTAAACCAATTTTTTAAAGCAAACATTTTTCCTCAGAACTCCTTCAAGTTCGTTTAGAAACGAAGAGTTCTAAACTCATCTTCAGTTTCTTTGAGATTTTGGTTATTTGTGGAAAAATATTCAGCAAAGGTTATGCTTACAATTATTTTTATTTTAAATAACTTAACTTATAAATTTTTTCATCGGATACCAAATTTTGATACAGGGTTACTGGTAACTCGATGCAAGGTTAAAATACAAGAAATTGAAATACTCAATTTCTAAACTTGAGAAACTACCTTTTCTATTAACTAAATTAAATTAAGAAAAATAAAATATTTAATTAGTGGCTTTTGTAAAACTCTTTTGTATTTTTTGGTATTATTTTTATAACTCGTTTTCCACTTTTTCATCTAAGTAAGTAAGTTAGTTGTCTTCATTACGCTTAAGTACTGTTTCCCCCTCCCCTTGTTAAAGAAGCTCAGGAAAAAATATTTTTATCAGGTCCAAGTACGGTACCTGCCCTTGTTAAAAATGCCTATTAGTATTAGTAAGTAATATTCATAATATTATTAGTAACTACAAAGTAATATTAGATTGGAATAAGGATTGAATGACGGCTCTAGCGAATGGTGATGTTGATGTAATTCAATGATGGTTGAAATGGTGGATTGGGAGATGAATTTTCATTGAATATTGGATTGAACTATGGATTGCCCAATATGGAATGGATAAAGGACTGTATTATTATGAATAATTGACTGGATGATGATAAGCTGGATGGATTAGCTAGATGGATTTGATCTGTTGAATAAAAAATGATGGCTGATGAGAAGCGAAATTTAGAATAACGATAATCGGCCTGTGATCTATGGCTGTGAGAAGAATCATTTGTGTAATCTTTTGGTTCTGAATGCAGCGATGTTGGTGATCCCTGTATAATAAAGCGCTTATTCATAATGGGAGGTCGACGATGCAGGTGAGAGCGGCTGAACCTTATATGGGATCAAAAACCTAGAATATCTTAAATTACGTGAAAAACACAGTGACCTCAGATGGAAAACGGCTGGAGTTAGAGTGTTAGAAAAAAAAAACGCCTTTTGTAATTCATAAAAATTTAATCAACAAAATTAAGTTTTAATATTAAGTTTGATAACCTTTGTAATTTTTAATTTCAGTCATCTTACAAATAGTTACTAAACAAATAGATTTGCATATTCAATACTCAATTTGTTCGTATCGAGAAATTTCATCAATATGACTAAGGTTACGATTTACTACCATTAAATCGTTTACTATATGTGAATTTAGCTGCGATCGTTTTTCGGTTATCAAGTTTCTTGCTCCAGAGAAAGCTCGTTCGGATGGTGCACTACTTGGCGGTATTGCAAATAGTTTTTTGCTAAGGTTCCCTAACAATGGGAACCAGCTTAAAATATCGAATTCGTCAGATAATAATGGTACGGTTAAGTTTTCATAAACCATCATTTCGTTCTCAACGCGATCAAACTTTGTTGTAACTGGTTGATTTACGAAACTTCCAAAAAGGTCTGATAGATCTGGAGATACTGTGGGCGTTTCGTTTATTAAATTTTCTACTGCAGAAATGTGTATAAGCTGATTGCATTTTTCGTTAATCTCTATTCTTTTTGGTAGATTGAAATTATTTAATTTATTTGTTGGTGAAAATAAAAATGTAGCTACTTCGTGTAAGTATGAAATATTTTTTATCCATAGACATCTTTGATGTACTGAGTTACCTTTAGTTTCAAATCACGTAGAATTTCCGAATCTTGGTCTTTAATGGAACAGCATTTCTTTAAAAACTCAATACTTGGTATAACAAAATGTAATGTTGGATAAGATGATCCTTCTGTTTTTGTTGAGATTTTTTCAAAATGGTTTACGAAACTGAAAATTTCCTTGATTGTATTGTAGTTTGCATTAATAAAAGTAATTCTGTTTATTTCACTTTTCTGTTGCAAAATATTATTAATTTCAGTAAAATTCTTCAAAATGAATTCTAACATATAGTACACCGTATTCCATCTGGTTGTACAAAGACTTTTTAAAGTTTTTTTTTAATTGATGATTAATACTTGCTTTTTTGAAATATTTCACCAAATTTTTACATTCTTCTATAATTTTTGAATTGCAGCAACATCTTTAAATGACTTTTCTAAAACGTTATGTAACAAGTGATTGGAACCGCAAATACGGTTATAATTTTCGAACGCCTTAATCATATTGCTTCCTCTGTCAGTAACCACCGTAACCTTTTCTGATAGAGTCAACTGATATTCCGCAAGAATGACTATAGTTTTGTTTAATATTTTTTCGGCTGTGTTTCTTTCATTATTCATCGATTTTAACCCCAGCAATATATCAATTAATTTTCCATTTTGTTACGAAATGACTTGTGACTGCAATATACATTTTCCTAATGAAATTGTCTGTCCACAGATCGGTCGTAATAGCAAATCCTTGTGTATTGATACATTTAAAATCAGGTGTTAAACTGTTCATTAAATTACATTTAATTTTAGATACATTTATTGAGATTGTGGTCGAATGAGGCAATACATCGTTTACATCAATATTTCCACAGTAAATCTTCGGCAAATTTTTTAAAACCGCTTCCGTCAATTGTGTGAAAGGGTCGACAGTCTTCGACTATCCACATCGTTGTTATAGAAATGGCTTCAGTTTTCATTTTTTTCGTTACTGGGGCCGTTGACTGAGGATCATTTCGCATATTATTCACTATGTAGCATTTATGCTTCAACAAATTGGAGGTACTCCTTGAGCTTTATACACTTTTTTACATTTTGTACATACTACGTAATCTTTAATAATGTTATCCTCATCTTTTTTAATTATGCCAAATATTTCCCAAACTTTTCTATAAGTTCATCCTATTTGTTTTTGTAAATACATGGAAAAGTAAATGGAATAGAAACAAAGCATTCAGTTCAAAAATAATTGTATTTGTTTTAACTCTCTTTTTCTAATCATGCAATTCCTTGTACTATTTCGTTTACGATTTCGTGTTGTTTGATTTGATCTAATTTGATATTTGCATAAATCATATTATACATGCTTGCGCAGGTTACTAAAAGATACCCAGAAAAACATATTTTTATCACACCCAAGTACCGTACCCCTTCTCTTTAAAGATACCCCGAAACAAATATTTCTATCACGCCCAAAGTACCGTCCCACCCTTGTTAAAAATACCCAAAAAAAAATATTTTTATCACGCTCAACTAACATATCATCTCCCCTTGTTAAAGATACCCAGAAACAAAGATTTGCATCACGCCCAAGTAGGGTACTCCGCCCTCCCCCTTTGTTAAAGATACCCAGAAACAAATATTTTTATCACGCCCAAGTACTGTAGCTACCCAGAAACAAATATTTTTATCACGCCCAAGTACCGTACCTCCCTTATTAAAGATACTCAGAAAAAAATAATTTTATCACCTCCTAGTACCCTACCCCCATTGTTAAAGATTTATCACCTCCTAGTACGCTACCCCCATTGTTGAAGTACCGGGCCCCCACCTTGTTAAAGGTATCCTGAAAAAAAATATTTTTATCACGCCCAAGTACCCGACCCCAAACCTTGCTAAAGATAACCCAAAAATATATTTGTATCACGCCCAAGACCCCCTCCCCTTGTTAAAGATACCCAGAAAAAAATATTTTTATCATGCCCAAGTACCCGCTCCCTTGTTAAAGATACCTAGAAAAAAAAATTCACGCCCAAGTACCGTACCCCCCCAAGGTGTGCCTGAACCACTTTCAAATGGCTCGGAAAACCACGTCTCTATTTTCTTCAAGGATCGAAAGTTCCATGTTTGAGAAGTCCAAAAAAACAAAAATTTGCAAAATTCCCGGAGCCGTTTTGAAAAAAACGCAATTTCAATTTTTTTTCTGCGACGATACGAAAATTCACGATTTTTTTTCATAATTCTGTAGGTGTAGCCAAGAGATATGCTGAAATGCTTGAAAAATAAATACATCACCATATCTGTCTGTGTACAGACATTGTTTTGTTTCTTTTCACGTAAATATGTTTGTTGTTTTCAAATGTTTGCTTCAAAAATCAGCAGAAAGACAGACTTAGTTGTCGCAATATTAGTCAAAACAGTCGTTGACAAACCGGCCAGTAAATAACAGTTATTAGTAATAGACGAACCTATTACCTACATAAGAGTGAAACAAAATGTCACGAAAGACAAAGGACCATGCGCGAACTCATGAAGAAAACCGAGGCGTGATTTGTTTGTTGTGTTTAAGAAAGAAAGATAAGATGTGGGATATTGTGGGCCCATTGAAAATTGAGGTAAAAAATGCTGTAAATATTAATCTTGATGATATTCGTTACCCATCTGCTGTCTGTAGCAGTTGCAAAATCATCATATACAAAAATAAACAAAATTCTGAAGAAACCACATTAGCTCTGCCGGACTATTCTGGTTTTCTGGAACTCCCATGTGTAACACGATCTAAAAATAAGATACTTTGTGACTGCAAGTTGTATGAAATTGCGAGACGTGCACCAGACAATCTGTGTCTAGGAAATTCAGCGAAAAGAAAAGTGATCAAGAAAAAGTGTAAGAAATGCAGAGGACCACTGGACAAAAACAAAATTTGCACTTCACCTAAATGCATTCCTGTTCTCACTGAATTGATTTCAAAAAATTTGTCTACCAAAGAAAAGGAAAAATTAGCTTCATCAATGCTAAAAGATATTCTACACGTGCCAGAACACTCAAACAATGAAGGACAGTTGCGGTTATCTCAAAGGAGAGGCAAAAAACTACCAGTTTCAGTGAATTCAAACAATGTGGATAAAAGTTCAAGAAAAGAAACAGTCGCAGCTATCGACATATTGAAAATAAGTACAGAATTGGGGTTGTCTACAAGAAAGACACATTCTCTAACTGCTGCTTTGCGAGTTGGCAGTAAGAATAGGAAAATGTTTCAGCCCAACTTGAAGCAGGACCTGCTTTTATTGAATCATCAGCTTGATTCGTTTTTTGTATCTCGTGTTTGTGACGTATTGAATACCAAGAAGTCTTGTGTAATAAATAGATCTGGATGCTTTGTTTGTTGTAATAATGTACAAGGTTTAGTTACATTTATTCCAAAAAAAAAGAGGTTTGCAAGAAGTAGATTTGAAAATTGGGCTTGACGGTGGTGGAGGGTTTTTGAAGATTTGCTTCTCCATTCAATCAAGATTTGAAGGAGCCGATAATAATCCACATTTCAAAGGGGCCAGGCAGCATTATCATGATGGAGTACACGCCAATAAATTTAAGGACACGGGTGTGAAAAAGTTATTCATCCTTGGTATCATTTCTGGCACACAAGAAAATTATGTGAATGTTTGCACTCTCTCTAATAACTGGGGTCATGGCTCATTCTTCGCATTACACGTGTACGTGGTGTACTGCATCAAAAGATTACTTGAGTAAGTGTGGAAGTTATAGAACCGTTGGTAGTTGCCGTGAAAATTCAGACGCCTTCAAGAATTATGGCAGTAAAAAAATTAATGCCAAGAATTTTTACAGTCACGTATCTCAACCTATTTTTACAGGGAATCCAGAGACAAAAATCATCGATATAATACCTCCACCTAAACTGCATCTAATGCTCGGGGTAGTAAACACGTTGTATGGGCACATACTGAGGGAATGCGAAGACGATACTGAGAAATGGGCAAAATCGTGCAATGTAAGCAGAGAATTTGTCCATGGATCTCCTGGTTTCGCAGGCAATTTGTTGAACAAGATAGATCTGCTTCGGGCAAAATGTAGTGTTCATTGTTTAAAATATGTCAGATGTTTCAATGATTTTTCAAGTGTCGGCAATTCATGTTTCTCAAGTAGTCTTGACGAAAAATTTGAGGTGTATATTTCAGAATTTCAAAGAAATTATTTGGACCTAGCAATACCAATAACGCCAAAAGTTCATGCTGTCTTTTTCCACATTCCTCATTTTTGCCGAAAAATGGAGAAAGGCTCGGGCACTACAGTGAGCAAGCTAAGGAGTCAGTTCACCATGACTTCAAAAATACCTGGATGAATTATAAAGTCCACCATACACATCCAGGTTATAGCTCCAAACTTCTAAGAGCTATACAAGAATATAATTCTCGCCATGTTTAAGGTTCAAGGTGTTTCTGGCTTTTGTTCCACAGCCTTGAATAAACAATGACAGTCAAAAGAAGACATTTTTTCGTGTAAGGACTATATTATGATTTGGGCAGCCTAAATAAATTTTGCCTTTTTATTTTGATGTCTCCATGTATTTCATTCAATAATCTTGATTTTCGTAATTTTTCAAATAAAGTTGCATTACTTAATTCGATAGATTTCGTCCAATATTACTGATTTGGTCTGGAAAAGTTGATCTTTGTTGAAAATATTAAAACTTTCTATTCTCGATTCTTCTTTCTACAAGAGAGAACAAACAAGCTGCAAAAAAGTCGTAAATTTCCGTATCGTCACCAAAAAAATTTTGAAATTGCGTTTTTTTTTCAAAACGGCTCCGGGGATTTTGCTAATTTTTGTTTTTTTGACTTCTCAAACATGGAACTTTCGATCCTTGAAGAAAATAGAGACGTGGTTTTCCGAGCCATTTAAAAGTGGTTCAGACACACCGTGCCCCATTATTATAGATATCCAGAAAAAATATATTTCTCACGCTCAAGTACCAAACCTCCGCTCGCCTCATTGTTAAAGGTATCCAGAAAAAAAATATATTTATCGCGCCCAAGTAGCGTACCTCTTCTTGTTAAAGATAACCAGAAACAAATATTTCTACCACGCCGAAAGTACGATCCCACCCTTGTTAAAGATACCCTGAAAAAATAATTTTATTACGCCCAAGTACCGTATCCTCACCCCTTGTTAAAGATACCCAGAAACAAATATTTTTATCACGTCCAAGTATCGTACCCCCATTGTTAAAGATACCCAGAAAAAAATATTTTTATCACGCCCAAGTACCGTACCTCTCTTATTAAAGATACCCAGAAAAAATTATTTTTATCACGTCCTAGTACCATACCCCCATTGTTAAAGATACGCAGAAAAAAAATTGTTTATCACGCCCAAGTACAGTACCTCCCACCTTGTTAAAGATATTCAGAAAAAAATATTTTTACTATGCCCAAGTACCGTACCCCTAACCTTGCTAAAGATAACCAAAAAAAATATTTGTCACGCCCAAGTCCCCCCTCCCCTTGTTAAAGATACCCAGAAAAATATTTTTATCACGCTCAAGTACCGAACCTCCCCCCGCCTTATTGTCAAAGGTATCCAGAAAAAAAATATATTTATCGCGCCCAAGTACCGTACCCCTTCTTGTTAAAGCTACCCAGAAACAAATATTTTTATTACGCCCAAAGTACTGTCCCACCCTTGTTAAAGATACCCCGAAAAAAATATGTTTATTACGCCCAAGTACCGTACCCTCGCCCCTTGTTAAAGATACCCAAAAACAAATATCTTTAGCACGTCCAAGTAACGTACCCCCCCCCCTTGTTAAAAATAACGAAAAAAGCTTTTTACCACGCCCAAGTACCGTACCCCCGCCCCTTGTTAAAAATAACAGGAAAAATATTTTTATCACGCCCAAGTACCGTAACCCGAGCTCTTACCCCTTCCCCCTTACCCCTTGCTAAGGATACCCAGACAAAAATATTTTGATCACGTCCAAGTACCGTACCCTCCTTGTTAAAGACAGCCAGAAAAAAACATTTTTATCGCGCCCAAGTACTGTACCTCACCCTCCCCCCTTCCCTTTTGAAAGATATCCAGAAAAAAAATAAAGAAAACTAATTGTTTAACTAAATTTTTTGGACAGCACTTGCACTAGATTATGTACCACCACAACAAAACCTTAATTGTGGTCCAAATAAATATAAGTTGCATAAAATAATAAAGCGCAAAATAAAAAAAAAGTATGTAATTAATTCCACAAATTTCACGCCTTTAAGTTCCAAATAGGGTACTTTGAATATTTTGGCATTTTTTCGATATTTCCCCTTAAATTGCAGGTAATTTCTGTTTCTTAAAATATTGTTGACCATTTTTTTTTCCCGGCACTGTATATGCATAGAAAAAAAATTAGCACCTCGAAATCGAATGATTCTAAATAAGAATAATTCAAACCAGTTTTATTTTTCCGAATATTGGTAAAATCATGGTTTGGGACAAACGAATTATAAAGGATAAGGACGAACACCTTGCATATTAGATGCTTTCATCAAACTTTTTTATCGCGAGTGTAAAGAACAGAAACTCCTAAAATTCATAGCTCTGTCCATTTAGGTCGTAAAAATAAAAATTAAAAGTTCGTAATTTCTACTTAAAAACCTTTTTCATGGCTATTTTAGATTTTTAGTTATATTGAACATAACATTTTTCAGTTCTGTTTCACGTTTAAAGAGCATGTGTGCCCAGTTTTAGAACATCCATTTTTTTTCTTTTTTATCAAGAGTTTTAGGTCTGTTTTTACTGAACTATTTGGATTTTATTTTTCGTTGTGTAATTGATGGTGATGGATTAAATATATCGAGAAGCCGGAGTATAAATGAAACATAGTAAGTACAATATTTCATTTATATCTTTTGTTAACTACAAACCTAATATATCTTTGATTTTGGGCCACCGTGCTTTTTTTTGGATGATTATACGAGACTTCAAATATTAGCGTAACATTTTTTCCCTTAAGATATGAACTCTACATAAAGATAAAAACAACAATAAAAGTAATATTTTAGTTGTCTACGAATTTTCTACATTGTCTACGTATTGTCTACATTGTCTACGTCGAAAACTATTGTCTTCGCTATTGTTGATATTTGCATGTAGACAATCTCAAAATAGGCGTAGACTCATAGTGATGTTTATAATAGATAATGTCACTACGAAATACAATAACAATTTTCATTTTGTGTTTCATTTTTACATGGACGAAGAAGAGCAACATTTACAGTTTTTACAGACTAAATGAACCAACACAGACGCAGTATGCCTAACTAAATAAAAATCTTAATAACAATAATATCGTTCTATAAAAATATTAATATTTAAACTATTTCCTTGACTGTTTGAAAGGCTGCAATGTATTCCGAATAAGTGGTAGAGGTGGCGACTGTAGACTGCCTTTGAGAACACCAGCTAACAACACATCCACTCCAAATAACTATATATCCTGTAGTTGATTTGCGTGTTTCAATATCTCCTGCAAAATCTGCATCACTGTAGCCACATAAGGATAATGTTTTCTGCTTCTTACAGTGCAAACCATAATCAACAGTTCCTTTTAGATACTTCATTATTCTCTTGACTGCATTCCAATGTAATCTCGTTGGTTTTTCCATATATCGACTAACCATACTGACCGAAAAGGATATATCTGGTCTCGTACCTTTTGATAAATATAACAAGCTGCCCACAGCTTCTCTATAGGAAGCAGTTGTTAACTCAGTCTTCTCATTATCATTTACCTTCAACTGTTGATGTGGATCGGCTGGTATTGCAAGAGCATTTGCTTGCTCTAAATTAAATTTATTGAAAATTTTTCTTGTGTAGGCACTTTGACGTAAGAGAATAGAGCCATCGTTTTGTCTTTCAATCTGTAAACCAAGTTAAGTATCAGCATCGCCAGAAGTGATATCAAATTCTTTCTGAAGTGCACACAAGAAATCATTCACAGTCTCTTCGTCGATTCCAGCTACTAGTCCATCATCTATATAGATGCTCACTAGGAGTATTATCAGATTATTTCTGATTAACATGTATATACGAGGATCAGCCTTTGATTGTTTGAGTCCATAGTCTGTTAGAAAAACTTTTATTCTTTGTTTCCAACATCTAGACGATTGACGTAAACCATATAAACTTTTTAGTAGCTTACATACTCTTGTTGTACCATCGTTGAATCCTGTTGGCTGCTTCATGTATATAACCTCCTCTATATCACCATTTAAAAAGACAATCTTTACGTCAAACTGTTTAAGTACTAAATTTTCTTGGACGATCACTGTTAATAATATTCGGATGGAGTCGAACCTTACTACAGGGCTAAAGGTTTCGTTGAAGTCTATTCCTTCACGCTGAGAGAAGCCTTTGGCTACTAATCTGGCTCTAAATTTTTGTATATTTCCATTCGTATCAGTTTTTAATTTATAAACCCACTTATTTTCAACTATGGTCGAATTCTTTGGTATTTCAACGAGCTCCCACACTTTGCTGGTTTTTAAGGAATTCATTTCCTCCTCCATAGCTTGTTTCCACTCTTGTGCATTCGTACCATTTACTGCTTGTTGAAAAGTCAACGGTTCTTCTGGGTTTACAATGCAATAATCACAGACATTATCTAAATCTACTTCGTATAGTCTTCTAATTTCTTTGGTTTATTTAGTTTGGACCGATCTCTTAGTTGTATCGCTGTACTCCTTTCGGCTTCTGGCGTACAAAATTTCTCATTTTCTTCTTCTGAATCAGATAATTGGTTAGGTAACTCAAGATTTTCTAAATTTTCTTCAATTTGCTTGTCATCTTTTCTTTCAGCCTGACTATTTTTGAATTGTGTATTTTCTTCTTCAGGGAGATACAATAGTGCTTGATTTTGATTTTCTTTAGTAGATTCCATTAATTTTCCTGTATAGATAATATGTTTTCTGACAAAAATATCATTTTCCTTTGGAATCCAAACTCTGTTACCTTTTACAGTATCGCCGTAGCCTACAAAGTAACCTATTTCCCCTTTGAGGTCTAGCTTCTTTACTTTATTTTCAGGCAATTTCACGTAAACTTTCTCTCCAAATATATGGAATTCCTGAATATCTGGTCGCTTGTTGTACCAAATTTCATATGGTGATTTATTCCTAATGTTACTGGTTCCTGTTCAGTTCAAAATATAAACGGCAGTGTTTACTGCTTCTGCCCAGAATTTAAGTTCAAATTTTGCAGCATGTAGCATTGTACGAGCAGCTTCTACAACAGTTCTGTTTTCAAGTTCTATTTTGTCATTTTGCTCAGGGCAATAGACTACTGAATTTTGGTGAGAAATTCCATATTCTTTCATCAATTTTGTGACTTCTTGATTGACAAATTCCAGGCCATTGTCAGATCTAAAAATTTCTATTCCTCTGGGGCAATGTTTTTCTGTTTTCTTTATAAAGTATTTTAGACACTCCAGTACGTCTGATTTTGCACCCAAGAAATATACGGTTCTGTAACGTGAGTAATCATCCTTTAATTGAAGAAAATACTTTGCACTTTGGTTCACACTCATCTGCGTGGATTATTAGGCCAATACGACTAATTTTTGTACTGCTTTGCTGAGGAAAAGGTAGTCGATGGATTTTACTCAATGCGCAAGGCTTACAGACTATTTTGTCATCTCCTCTTGGATTAATGCCATAATTTTTCAAAATTTTTTTAACTTGAGTGTAGTTTTGATGAGCTAGTTTTTGATGCCATTCTTGAAAGGAACTTTTCTCAGCAATACATGCTTGATATTCATCAGCACTTTCTTTGCCATTTTCGATTGGCATTACCTTAATTTTCATTTCAAATAATTTGTTTTGTCTCTCACCTACTGCTATGGTTTTGCCTTCTTTATTGAATTTACAGATTATTTTATCAGCTTCTAGAGTTAAATTTCTATCCAAGGCCACACCGCCAGAAAAGAGATTGTATTTCAGCTTAGGCACGTAGATTACATTTGAAAGGTGACGTTCTGTCTACTTTTCTCCATTAAATGCTGAAATGTTTATGCCACCTCTACCTTTGCTTGAAATGGTTTCTCCGTCTCCAATTTTTATTTTGATGTCATCTTTCATTGGTTTGTAGTTTATGAACCGCTCTAGTTTATGAGTCATGTGATTGCTCGCTCCAGTGTCCATATACCAGGCCTCGACTGTAGTTTTCGCTGTCTTTTGTACTGAGGCAAATGCTTCGCTTATAAGAGCTTCACCTCTCTTCTCTTGAAACTTTGGAATTTTTAAATTTATATTGTTTACTTTTTGGATTATCCCAACATTCTGCTGCCCAATGTCCAGGTTTATGACAAAAATTACATTTTCCAGGTTTTCTTTTTGTATTTTTTTGGTCATCGTTTTTATTCTTAACATACTGAGTATTTTTGTTACCAATATTATTCTTGGAAAAATGATTCTTACTGCTTACTCTGACATTAGAAGCAAGTGCATTAACTTCTACTTCTCTTTGACTTTGTCTCATCTCTTCAAATATCAATATCGAGGTTAGCTTGGCTAACGTTCTATCGGTGGTAGCCGTTGATTCTCAAGCACCGATAAAATGGTCAACATTTGATGGCAAAGTTAGGATAATTTTGGTCATTACTCCCTCCTTATCTTCAATTTTCTCTCCCATTGCTTGTAGTCTATTAGATATATCTTCAATTTTTGAGATATGTGCTGCAATATCATGTGAAGGATCTTTAGCCAATGTAAACCACTTTTGCTGTAAAATGTGGATTGTAGATTCTGATTTTTGTTCATATATATTGGTTAGCTTTTTTCCACATTGCCTCAGAATCCCCCGAGGTCAAAATATGCATCATCGTTTTGTTCAGATATTGTGGTAACGATTATCTTTTGCGCCATCCAGTCGGTTCTTATTCCATTTACGTATCGCTTCGGCATTTTCCTTTTTCTCATCAGCCGTCGCATCTGTTGCCACGGTTGCAGGTTGTTTTGTTTGTGCCATTTACTAAGTCCCATGCTTCAATTGATTTCAAAATTATCTGAATCTGGAATTTCCATAGATTCCAGTTTTCAATTCCTTGTAATTTGCTTACTCTGGACAAATCTGAATCCATCTTCTTAACGATTTTGGTCGACGGTTACAATTTTCACTTCGCACACGGCTGGATATAACCTCACAAAATTTGTCTTATTTTTCACTTTTATTTCCGAAAATACTACCCAAAACACGTTTCTGGGCCCATAACCTGTCGATTATATGTAGAATTATGGGTAAATAACTTAATAACTTCGGATGTTTAATGAACAAAAGTATTTATTGTCAATTACAAAGTAATAAAACAAAACATCTTCTTAACTCTCTTCGTTAAATCGAATAATAATAAAAAAATTGTGTGTACTTGAACAAACCATAAAACTAACTAGTGCTGCCATCTAGGGAATACACAGCGAGTGATACCCATAAAACACAATTTAAAAACAACAATTCTTACAAAAAAGGAAACTATTTGTCAATGTCAATCATTTTTTAAAAACCAATAAAAATTAAATTTTATAGTTTGAATGTTGCTAGAAAAGGAACTCCACTCTCAACCAATTTCTTCTGTATTTAGGTGACTAATGGAGACATTAACCAAATGAACCGGCAGAACTAACCGGTATTAAGCAACGGTTAAACCTTCTTTGTGATAAGCAATGCAGCACGATGCATTTTTTTTAAAGTAATACTAAACTGAAGCTATTCAAATGATGACATTTAGGGGAATAAAGTTTTATTTCTTCAAATTGTTTAGGCTTTTCGAACAGTGAATCAAATCTATTATTCCAAAACTAAAAATCGTTTAATAAGTAATGGCGTATTCTCATAAATCGCAATTTTACTTGTACGAGTAAAAATGATTCACTGGTTTCTCTTAAATTACATTGATAAAAAATATTTTAGTCACTTAAAAATAGTTAATAAAACAATCCCGAATATAATATAACCAACCACTTTTTCAGCAAACGCAATTTCCTAATAAAAACTGCAAAAAATGTTTAAATCACTGTCATATTCGAAAGATCGTGCGAGAAAACATTTCTTTTTAAGAGTAAAATAGTCATTCGTGTGAATAAGGCCTTATCCCTAAATTTCGTGGCTGCCAAGGAGGCGGTGAAAACTGTTTCTGTCTTCTTATTGGTTATAATCTATAAAGAGCAAGTAGCCAGCCGTTTAACCAAGGAGAAAGTTGCTTTAAGTTGAAATTCTGGATTTGAAGAATAAAATAGAGTCCTATACCTTCCACCCGAGGGGAGGAAGTAGTGGAATATTGGTCATTTAGGTGAAACATGTGGTTTTTCCAGAATATCTATATAGAAATACAAAAATTTTCACAAAACAATTTATGACTTAGAATTTTGGGAGCTCCTGCAATCAAAGTTTTACCCACTGTCCTATCGAGTTCGGCAAGCTTCATATATTCTTTATTAAAATATTTCTATTTGTGAAAAACACCACCACCAAGTGAAAATTTGGTATTTGTTTTTATCTCGATGATGTTTAAACGGCCATTAATGGGAGGGAAATCATTATACGCGACTCGATGATATCGATAAAACTGCTGTCGTAAGTGAAATAAAAAGAGAAAAAACAATGAGATTTTTCTTGTTTTAGAGTTGTCGTGCGTTGTGGCTAACCGGCCATTAATGGTACCAGAATCTTTACACGCGATGCGATGTGCTCTTTATAAATTGTTTTATTACGGGAAGAATTTCTATTTTTAAGTTTTTTACATAAAGTGATCAACTTTAGGTAAGATTTCCCAACCTTAGGACCATATTGACAAACAAAAAATATGAGTAACTTTTTTTTTTTTTTGAAAATATTTCCCGTTTTCATTTGATCAAATCTGGTACATACAGTAAGATATTGCTACAAAGCTTGGGGAAAGCACGACCGACGAATAATCCAAAGTATTAAGTCAGTCTATCGATAAAGGGAAATATCATATCGAATCAAAATCATAAACATTTTCCGGTACACGTTGTTCTTAGGTGTCATTAGCCATTAATTAAAATATCAAATTCATAGATATTCATTTTTAACTAGACTTCAAATATGTACCAGACTAATGGAACGTTTTGTCGATTCAAAACATATTTTTAAATGCGTATTTTTGAAAATCATTAAATTAATTAAAATTGGATATCATCAAATTAATAAAGCAAGTAAATAAATAGCCAATCTCTACTTAAATAATATTTTGTCTCTTTATTTCTATATGGTAATGCTGTTTGTTTCATAATACAAATTGTCTAGTTTTAGGTTTATGGCTCTTGAGCTACCCTTTTACGTGTGTATGTGTACATACTCTTTGATGTCAAACAGATTAGTATTTGAATTTTATCCAATACAGAGCGAGGACAACTTCATCTGTCCATCTATCGTTGCCTACCAGCCATCAATCAACCTGCAAAAACCATTTTTCTTTTCAATTAAGTTTTAAAAAAATTATCAGACATGTCCTATTTCGCTGGTAACCTCAAAATCTTCGATAAATACACACAAGTTTTAATACTTAAGTTAAAAACGAAAATAGTTTTACGGTTTGGTAATTGGCAAGTCAAAACCGAAGATGCAAAAAATTGTCAATTTTTCGTTTTTTTTTTTTTTTTTCATTTTCCTAGGGACAAAGCGCTTGAGTACAGTTCTGAAAAAAAAAAAAAATTTACGAGCATACAACATCAAAGCGATATAAGCATTTCCATTTTCAATAGTATTGTAAGTAAAGTGTTTACTCGGTTCTCGGTCCCGCCTCTTTCTCCAAACTATACATAAACTTTTAGAGTCACTGAAGCTATTCAAATGATGACATTTAGGGGAATAAAGTTTTATTTCTTCAAATTGTTTAGGCTTTTCGAACAGTGATTCAAATCTATTATTCCAAAACTAAAAATCGTTTAATAAGTAATGGCGTATTCTCATAAATCGCAATTTTACTCGTACGAGTAAAAGTGATTCACTGGTTTCTCTTAAATTACATTGATAAAATATATTTTAGTCACTTAAAAATAGTTAATAAACAATTCCGAATATTATATAAATGACGACATTTTTTTAGCAAACGCACATTTCCTAATAAAAACTGCAAAAAATGTTTAAATCGCTGCCATATCCGAAAGATCGTGCGAGAAAACAATTCTTTTTAAAACGAGTAAAATCGAGATTCATGTGAATAAGGCCTTATCCTAAATGTCGTCGACGAGAAGTGCAAATTGTGTAAATCCAAACACAATTATGTTCAACGAAGCAGAGAAAACTGTTTCAGTCTTCTTATTGGCTATAATCTATATAGACCAAGTGGTTAGTCGTTTAAGCAAGGAGAAAGTCGCTTTAAGCTGAAATTTTAGATTTAAAGAATAAAATAATGTCATATACCTTCCACCTGAGGGAAGGAAGTAGGGTAAAATTTGTCATTTAGGTGAAAAATGTGGGTTTTCCAGAATATCTATATAGAAATAAAAAAATTTCATAATAAAATTTATGACTTAGAATCTTGAGAGCTCCTGCAATCAAAGTTTTACCCACTCTCCTATCGAGTTCGGCAAGCTTCATATATTGTTTATTAAAATATTTCTAATTGTGAAAAACAGTGCCACCAAGGGAAAATTTGGTTTTTGTTTTTATCTCGATGATGTTTAAAGGGTCATTAATGGAAGGGAAATCATTATACACGGATCGATGATATCGATAAAATTGCTGTCGTAAGTGAAGTAAAAAGGGAAAAAACAATGAGAATTTTTTTTGTTTTAGAGTTGTCATGCGTTGTGGCTAACCGGCCGGTTATGGTACCAGAATCTTTACATGCGATGCGATGTGCTCTTTATAAATTATTTTATTACGGGAAGAAATTTTTGTTTTTAGCTTATACTTCTAATTATTTCTACTTTTCAAGTTTTTTACACAAAGTGGTCAACTTTAGGTAAGATTTCCCAACCTTAGGTACATATTGACAAATAAAAAATATGACTAACTTTTTTTTTGAAAATGTTTCCCTCTTTCATTTGATCAAATCTGGTACACACAGTAAGATATTGCTACAAAGCTTGGGGGAAAAGCACGTCGACGAATAATCGAAAGATTCGAGTCAGTCTATCGATAAAGGGAAATATCATATCGAATCAAAATCATAAACATTTTCCGGTACACGTTATTCTTGAGTGTCATTAACCATTAATTAAAATATCAAATTCATAGATATTTATTTTTAACTGGACTTCATATATGTACCAGAGTAATGGAACGTCTTGTCGATTCAAAACATATTTTTAAATGTGCATTTTTGAAAATCATTAAATTAATTAAATTTGGATATCATCAAATTAATAAAGCAAGTAAATAAACAGCCAATCTCTACTTAAATAATATTTTGTCTCTTTTTTTCTTTATGGTAATGCTGTTTGTTTCATAATAAAAATTGTCTAGTTTTAGGTTTATGGCTCTTGAGCTACCCTTTTACGTGTGTATGTGTACATACTCTTTGATGTTAAACAGATTAGTCTTTGAATTTTATCCAATACAGAGCAAGGGCAACTTCATCTGTCCATCTATCGTTGCCTACCAGCCACCAATCAACCTGCAAAAACGATTTTTCTTTTTAAGTAAGTTTTAAAAAAATTATCAGAAATGTCCTATTTCGCTGGTAACCTCAAAATCTTCGATACAAACACACAAGTTTTAATACTTAAGTTAAAAACGAAAATAGTTTTACGGCTTGGTAATTGGCAAGTCAAAACGAAAAGATGCAAAAAATTGTCAAATTTTTCGTTTTGTTTTTCATTGTTTCAGGGGCAAAGCGCTTGAGTACAATTCTGAAAAATAAAAAATTTTACGGGCATACAACATCAAAGCGATATAAGCATTTCCATTTTCAATAGTATTGTAAGTAAAGTGTTTACTCGGTTCTCGGTCCCGCCCCTTTCTCCAAACTATACATAAACTTTTACAGACACTCTTTATTTATAAACAAAAAATACAAAGGCTGTGGATATAAATATAAAATGGCCCCCATACCAAAATAAAATGTGTACGAGGTGGGAAATTAAAAGAAAATGAAAAAAATATAAAACGAAAGTGGTTTGTATGATGATGACGATGACGATGGTGATGGTGATGGTGGTTGGGTGTGATGTCAAAAATAAAATGAAATATTATGCTCATATTAACAAATTTATTGTGTGTTGTGCTTTTTTTCTAATTCTAAAAATAAATTCTTAAGCATTTCTTTTGTGGGTAAATTTGTGTTTGTGTGTGTGTGTGTGTGTGTGTGTGATTTTCCAAACAAAAATAACGAACGCTCATGTTGTTATTGTTGGAAAATTTGTATAGACATACAAAAGAAAGTCATATATAATTTGTGTGGAAAGATGATAAGAATCATGTTGAAATGAATGCTGCAAGCTTGTCAAATATACGCGTATCTTTAACTTTTGTTTTTATGGATCAACAACACATAATTGATTTACAAACTTGATTTCTTGATTGAGAGTTGATGTACAAAAAATTGCGGTTTGATATACACAATTTTATTTATGGAATGGAAATTCAAAAGTTTATCTAAAACAGAAATGTGTGAAAAACAGGACACTTTAAAGAGGCGCTCGTAAAATTAATTTCAAAACCGCAAATTTCCGAGTAAAACCGCAGCACCTGTACCCTTTTTATAAATCCAATTATTTATAAAAATGTACACAAAACAATAACAAAATTATAAGATCACACGCAAAACAAAAGAAGTCTGTCCAATTAAATTATATCAAAAATATAATTAGTATAATTTTAATTTCCAAAATAATCCGAACATAAGCAAAAACAACAATACGAAGAAAACAATTTTTTGTTGCTTCTTTTTTAATTTAAAATCAAATAATTATTTACATTTTTTTTTTCCTAGAATCTTCCGAATTTCAAATCAAAACATAACAACAACAAAAATTCTAGATGAAAACTTTTTGCGCCTTCATCTCCCGTTTGTTTGAAATAAGAAAATTACTTTAATTAAGTTACCCTCTCGACCTGCACAACTAACTATCAGTACGTAATTTTAAAATCCCCTGAATTTATGCATTTCAATAGCAGTAAACAGAGTTAACAACATACAAATGCTAACATTTAGGGATTATTACTGTAATACCGTTTTGACATAATTTTCTAGGTGAACAAAAATGTCCACCCTCATTTTCTTTTTGTTTTGTTTTTCTTTTACAATATTTAACCAAAAAAAAAAAAAAAAAAGGATAATTTACTCAAAAGGACACAAAATTAAATATAAGCCGTTTTTTTTTTATTAATGGGATTGAAGTTTATTGTTGGTTAAGTTTGGGTTGCTGAATTGTTTAAAGATTTCCTTATGGTAAGGATACGATGCTACTAAATTGCAAAATAATATAGATGATTCATTTTTGTTGACTTAGTAATGATGTGTAAAAATGAGGATTAACTGTATGTTATTGTATTTTATTTAATAGCGAAACCTGATATGCACATATTACATACAATTTATGCCAAGATCAGCAGGAAAATCATTAATTTTATAGCATAATCCATTTTTTAGTTTAGTAGTTGCTTTACGAAGGTTTTAAATATAGATGCAGCATTTGGGAGAAAAAATCAAAACTATTTTTTACTGTATATACATTGTTGTACATGTATGTATGTAGTTCATTAATTGATTCGAATTGTTCAGTAAAACATAACTAAACCAATTAAATTTGTTTCACTTCGTTACGCTAGCTGAACGAATTGAATTAAAAGCTTTCATTAGTAAGTTTAAAAAATCAAATCAGTATATATTTTGTGCTTTTTTATTATATAAAACATGTGCACTATAAATTTGCATAAAGATAGTCTGTTTTTATTCCAACTTAGCGAATTCAATTATTTTATTTAAATTCTAGATTCTGCTTGCTTGTACTGACATAGAGTTTGAAAGAAATGAAATTATATTTTTAAAATTTGGTTAAATTGCTGTAGAATGGATAAATTGAAACTAAATTGCGTTGATTCAAGCTTTTTCCCATTGTTTTTTTTTTGGGTGGTGGGTAGCCCAACAAAAATTTCTAGAAGAGGCTGTTTTTTCACACAGAAAAATTTCAAAATAGCTTCAAATTGAGAACAAATACAATTGTTCGTTATTAGAATTTTCGTTTTAAATGTTGGTATGTCTGTTGGCTTAAGAAGTTTCTGCGTTTTTTTCTTCGATTTTCATATTATATCAAATACCTAAGACAGATAATCATATTGTAAATTTTTCTTTTGTACACTATTTGATTTGATTTATGCTTTATTTCATTCTTTTTTCATTTAATATTGAAATTTATCATATTAACACAGAGAATTATAATTTGAACAACATTTCTGCTTTTACCGTCTTTTGCAACATAACGACATAAACATTTCACGGGTTGGATACACCCGTTAGCATGCCACATTTAAATGTTTGCCCCTTTTAAATTGGAAAGGCAAATCCGTTGGTATGATCGGTATTCTTGGGATTGAAACACTTTAAATTACCACCTTTAACTTACCAGTAATTATAATAGCCCTAACAATATTTCGGTCTAGATGCGAAACTTGTAAACGTGTACCATTACATAATCTGACCTCATCGAGATTTCACATTAAGAGCACTGAAACACGTACCTTTAACTTTAGTTTGTGAGAAGGCACTCCTAAAGGGTTAAGAAACTCTATTGGTTATGAAGTGACTTGATCAGTATCCATTACATTATCCACAGACAAATAATCTACAAGTTCCTTCTTACTTGTTACGGCTAGAGTCTGCCTAAAATCACCGATCATTAATACGATTATCCCGCTTACGATATTTTGGTTATTTTTAGTATCTTACATGGTTCGATTTTGTGCATCGATTCCTTACATTGCTGCCAATAGCTTCCATTGCTGCCACATCCGTTCACGATCATTATTTTTACTTATGTTACAAATTGGTGGTTCTGCTTGAGCTAAGTGCACGCAGTTTAAGCACTGAATGCGCTATTCGGCCACATCAAATAACGTGGCAGCTATTCGAGAGAAGTCTTCTGCAACAGAAACTTCTTTATCTTTCCGAATTTGGGATAAGAGCGGATTTAAAAGAAAGGTCTTGCCAGTCCCTCTCGGAACGTATGCTGCATAATGTTGTTAAATACTGCTCGACGTTTCCATTGTTTCCTTGTCGTATTATAGGTAATATCTCAGTACATCAACGTATAGAAGAGTTTTTGCAAAATCGTCTCGTGAGCAAAGTTCAAAAAATTCAATTAGTGTTGTTTTGGCGGGCTTGATATTCGGTCACGGAAATTATTTTCATTAAAATACACCCTTGCATTATTCTCCAAGTGATCATTGAGGTTTGTTACGATAGGTTGTCTTTCGTGTAACGGAAAACCTTAAAGCCGCCACTCGGCTTCGTTGCTACTGACATAACGGCGGGACTGGTATGTGCGTATTTCATCTACGAGTATGTGATTTGTGCGGTCCGTGCTTTAGAAGTTGAAAATGGTTTGGTCAATGCCTTTATTAATATATTTACAGATATCTATTATAGCACGCACTCTCTTTACGTTTATATGGTTACTAAACAATTTTGACAAAATAGGGGAATAATGGTCCAACCAACTATTATAGACACTAACGTAACCGCCATTTCGAAGCTTTATTCTGGCGCTCTTCGTCAGTATATGGGGTATCCGTTTTCATTGTGATACCTTTGTGAAGTCTGCGTGGCAACTTCTTAGTGCATTACCCGCCCTTCATGCAAGGTACATGAAACTCTTGCTACTATATTATGTCAATAGTGGTTTATTCTCGTAATAATTCATCGACTATTTTCTTCCATTCTGGACTACATGTGAATGTTGCGAATAAATCATCCCATATTCGAATGCTCTTGAGTATACTCTTGCAAGTGTTGCGCTGGGCTATCAATTCATTTGGTCCCTTTAAGTCTCCAGGAGGGGATGGAATCTATCCTATTTTTCTTCAACGAAGTCTGGATGGACTGGAGCCCCACCTAATCAAATTATATAGAGCCAGATTTAGTCTGGAATACATCCCCAGATGCTAGCTAGAGGGAGGTAAGAGTCATATTCATACCAAAAAATGGGAATAAATCCCCCGAGGACATTAGGTCCCACAGACCTATTAGCCTTTCATCATTTATACTTAAAACCATGGAAAAAATATTGGGCCTATATATCAGACTCAATGCAATTCAAAGATGTCCTCTAAATCCTAGCCAACATGCTTATCAGGTGGGCAAGTCTACGGAGACAGCCCTTCATGAATTAACATCGGAAATCGAGGATACAATTCGCAACAAGGAGGCACTATTATGCTCCTTCATTGACATCCAGGGTGCCTTCGATAATACTAATTTCGAGGTGATTCGGGAACAAACTGTAGCGAGGGGTATCGACTCCTCAACCATCGGGTGAATAATAAACATGCTCAGAAGCAGGAGAATTAAAGCCTCGATTGGCGAAGCAAGCATCTCAATTGCACCTACCAAGGGCTGCCCTCAGGGCGGAGTACTGTCGCCGTTACTGTGGCTCTTGGTAATGGACCACTTGCTTGCTATTTTGAGGAACTCTCGAGTATCAATCAATGCCTATGCTGATGATCTGGTACTGATGGTCAGAGGCAAATTTAAAAGCACAATAGCTGAGCGTATGTATTATGGTCTAAGATTGGTAAACGAGTGGTTTGTTGAAGTGGGCCTTAACGTCAATCCCAAAAAAATAACATGTACTCTCTTTACAAATTGGATGAGAATTTCCTTTCCTCCAATAACTATGAACGGGGAAATACTCAAGATGACGTCTGAGGTTAAATATCTAGGGATCATTTTTGACCAAAAATTAACCTGGAAACCCCACTTGAAATACATCGCAAATAAGGCAAACAAAGCATACTTTGGGTGCCATGGTATGTTTTGTAAAACATGGGGCCTAAACCCACAAATGATAATCTGGCTTTACCAAACCATCATAAGACCAGACCAGATGATATCTTATGTGGCGTTTATATGGTGGCCAAAAACAGAGCAAATAAATGCTCGTTCAGCTTTGGACAAAATTCAAAGGTTAATATGTTTGGGCGCAACGGGAGCAATTAGGGCCTGACCCTACTGCTGCCCTTGAAAGACTGCTGGGACTCTCACCACTGCACATACATGTCAAAAGTGTGGCAGGTTTGAGAGCCATAAAACTGAAGGTAACAAGTCAGGTTAGACTGACTAGTTCGGGACACAATAGCATCCTGAATAAACTAAAGTTGGCAGTCGATATTGCCCAGCTATCAGATATGATGGCAAAGACTACTGACTGCCGGAGGAACTTCACGATCCGGATACCCGAAAGGGACATGGTGGGGAACATTATTGTCTCTTTACCACAGCACGCATCGGTGTGGTATGCCGATGGGTAAAAAACAAACGAGGGCACGGGTGCGGGGGTTGTGGGGCCCGGTTTCAGGCTCTGTATACCGTTGGGAAAGACCCCTACGGTTTTCCAGGCAGAAACCGTGGCCATCGAGACTAGCTTGCTTCAGTGCCTCAAAAAGAAGTATATAAGAACGGAGATCTACATAATCTTGGATAGCCAGGCCGTTTTATTAGCCCTGGCAGCTCCAGTGTTCAGCTCTAAACTGACATCGAGCTGCTACAGCAACCTTAGAAGGCTGGGTAGGGACAAAAAGGTTACGCTCTTGTGGTCCCCTGGCCACTCTAATATACCAGGAAATGAGGTCGCAGATACCTGTGTAAAAGAGGGTGCGGGTGGCATCTTCTACGGCCCCGAGCCTAGCGTTGCCTATTCCAAAGGCCATGTAGCGAGGAGAGTCCTCTTCTAGGAGCAGAGATGTTCTGATTCACTCTGGGAGTCATCCCGGGGAATGAGACAGACAAAGAAGCTCCTAAATTACAAGATTACACACTTACAGGATATAATCAGAAAGGATCGATCATCTCTGAAATCCCTCATATGGTACTTGACAGGACATGGTCCCTTTAACTACCATCTATTCAAAATGGGGTAAATCCGATCAGAGAACTGCAGGTTCTGTAATCTGGGAAGAAAAACATACGAACACTTGCTGTTCGAGTACAGTGCGATCGCCCTAAGAAGAATTAAAACACTCAATGCTTACTCTGGTCAGTGGCCTCACGCCGACCCTGTGGATGTGCATGACCTTGTAGCGTTTATCAAGGACCTGGACCTACATTTCACATAGATTGATTTCTTTACTCTTACACAAGGATGCACAATAGATCTTGCTGGTCGAAGTGCACAGGGTTCCTCTTACCAACCCACCCTCTTAAAAAAAAAAATACTCGTGCAAGTACCTCGGATTTTTAACAAACTAAGACTAATTATCATTTTGCCTATGTATTTTGAACCAATATTTGCGTCATTTGCGACAGCATCTTGGAGTTGAATATAATTCTCCGCTCTTAACTTAGCTTGATTTAATGATTTGTATCGCAGTCGTTCGCTATCAACCTTAACATACATATCGACATAAAACTGATTGGCCAGTTGTTTGCATCGTGTTATCAGATTAAAATCAATTTCTCGTATCATAATGTGATATGAACTCCATACATGACACTTTTGTCTTTGGCAAGGAGGGGCTCGTTATGGCGTTGATTTCTGATATTTGAAAGTTGGTTAACCCTGGTTAATTTTTGTAATCTTCAGAAAAATTGTATTTTCTAATTTTATTTAAAAAACGCCTTGATTCATTATATTCGTATAGAAATAGAGTTTTTAGAAGTTCCCCTGGCTCATAATCAAATGATTCTAGATCTTGTGAAGCATGTTGAAATTAGTTCTTGTTTTGTTGATGCGTTGGTTTATGTCTTCTTCAGTGTCGACGGTTTTTGTCACAGTATAACCAAGGTGTACGAATTTTTCAACCTCTTCGATTGACGTGCTGTTGATGGTGATTGGTGTACTAATGTTCGTGTTCAGTTTCATGGCTTTTATTTTACTGATGTTGATTTTGAGACCGACCTTATGTGCTTGGTATGATAGACTTATGTGTTAGCAGGCCTATGTCGTCTGAGTTATCTAGATCATTGAGCCGTCTTAGTGGTCACCAATTGTTGTTGCATTGTCATCAATGTGAGTTTGCACATTAAGTTGTCCAGAACTATCAGCAACAGTAGCGGAGATACTATTCATCTTTGTTCTATACTCCTCTTCAGTTGAAGTATTTATCACTTCGCCTTCCTGTGTGTTGAACCTTGTTTCCGGCATCCCGATACATTTCTTGAATTAATTCAATCATTTTCTTCGGTATGCCTATTTCGCAAAGTGCTTTCCATATTGCGCCTCTGTTGATGAAGTCGAATGCGCGTTCAAAATCCGGCAGAGTAAATGTAGTGGTGAGTTTCATTCATTCGATTGTTCTATGGTGATACGGATCGTGTACAGCTCCTACCTGGCCTAAAACCAGTTTGTTCATTTCCTAGTTGTTGATTGATTGATGGAGATATTCGTTCAACTTTCACTTTCATTGAACAGCACTGTCACCGAGAAGAGGGATGCCTTGCTAGTTTTTGCTTTCTCTTAGGCCGCCTTTCTTTGGGATTGTTATGGTCAAACCTTCATTCCATTTCTAAGTAATTTTCCGTGTATTGTATATTTCAACTAATAGTGGTGCTAGAGTTTCTGCTGTTGTATATGGGTCGCCTTTGAATATTTCAGCTGGTCTGTGCCAGCGGCCTTATTGTTCTTCAGCTTCTGAATGGCAAATCTAACTTCCCGCTCCGTTGGTGGATGAGTGTTGATAGTTTAGATATATTTGTGTTTTCCAATTTTAGTATTGAAATCCCCTTGGACGATTTTGATGTAGTTTCGGTGTGTACTAAATATTGTTGTTTGCAATTGTTCGTAAAAGTAATCTTTTGTTATGTCATTTTCCTCTTCCGTAGGGCATAATACTGTATATGATTGTTCTGTTTCGTATTTTCGAATGAAATCTAGCCGTTATTAGTCTGCTGCTTATTGGTTTCCGTTCGAGCAGTGCATGTTCTTTATTCATTTGTGTCTGCTTTACCAGAGTACATCAGGTAACCCGTGCTTGTTGTATGTTCTTGTTCTCCACTATTTTTCCAACTTACTTCGCCGAGGTATCTCGATTTGTTTGCCGGTTTGTGTTATTTCTCCTAGTAGTCGTTTCTGTAATCATTTTAGCTTCAGATTAATGAATGATTGGTCCATTGAATTCTAGCAAGTTTCGAGGGCTGCTGGATGAGGTATACTAGAAAACCGGGGAGATTCTCATACTATCATCATCAAGAATTGATCGTTTCTAATAAATTCTTAAAGGTTTTTCCCATAATATCGAAGCGTAAATTTATATTAATACGTCTTTCAATTTATCGTACATTTTTGTCAACATTTTTTGGAAATGATTCTTTCAAATTCCAAAAAAAAACTTGCTGATTTTGTGGTGAAGAAAAATTATTATCGAGCAGTATTTTAATCATTTGTACATTTGGAAATGGTGAATATGCGTTACATATGACTCACATTGTTAGACATCAGTTTCGAAAATCCAACTTTTTTTTTCTTATTTTTCTTCAGTTTGCTGAGTATCATTATGCGTCGGTCACATGTGGCAAATAATATTTGCCGAAAAAGTATTTGCCTAAACATGGTGGTAATTATTTTTGAGCAAATTTTTAATGGAAATGTTTTCCGCTCACAAGTAGCAAAAATATAAATAGCTGTTTACCATAGCATTAAACCTTCGTCTTAACAAATTTATTGCTTCAATGCTGGCGCTTCTAATATTTTCTTCCAGATCTTCTATAATATTTTATTCGTTACCAATTCGTCGAATAAATATGGAAAGTTGTTATATCCATTGCCTCGATGATTTCCCCAAAAACCTTAAAATAAATTATCGAATATTCAAACATTTTTAATGGAATTGGGGTTATGGGACAAAGCTCTATTTAAGAGCAATTACCATAAGTTGTCTTGACTATAATAAATGAGTTTGAGTAAAATTTGCTTCCGACAATTGAAACATGTTGTCCAATTCATCATTAATTACAAGAAACTTTTTACCTTTAGAGTCTTCCATCCCTCTGGATTTTATTACATTATCCAACAAAAAAAAAAAAAAAAATTGGCCTGGCAAAATGTAAGTCTTCTTCTCTACAAACTCCGTAATATTTACCAGACTTCAAACAAAGATTTTTTTGTTGTTATACTCTCCAGAAAATTGTATACTCGTACATGATAATATAACGACCAAATTGCATTTGTTACAAACTTGAAATTCCTTATTAAAAATAAATATGCATGCAATTTTTCTATGGTTGATTTTATATTATCATCTTGAAAGTAGGGCAAAACTGGAAAAAATATTAAACTGAAGAATAGAAAAAAGTAGTTTGATTTAAAAATTGTTGTTGGCCCCAATTTTACTTTTCCCACTATAACAAATTTATAAAGTCGTGTCCGTCCTTCCATTCTTCCGTAATACATTTTTGGTGATTTTTGTTTTTCTCCCATTCTCATAAATGTTGATAGTTTCGGTCGAAATTTTGTGCAAAGATAGGTTTTAGTAAAAAGCAGTTTGTGTTATCTTTTGGGTCCATTCGAGTCTAGAATAGAAGAGGTTGCACTGGAAGAGGAAACAATCAAATAATTTTAAACATTTACATGTATTGTCGTTCGTGATACTATCGAGAACTATTACTGAGAATAAATAAAATATAGTATTGTAGTAATTTATTCAACAACAAGACATTTTTAAAATTAAATATGTCTGAATGTAAACACAATACATTGGTTGATTTTTATTTGTTCAATTTACAAAAAAAGAATTGAAAATTAAAAAAATAAAAAACAATAAATTAAGGAATTTGCTCTCATTTCAAGTTGCTAGAATATATTAGTGCCCGTCATGAGCTAAGCGTAAGCTGTTTAACTGTCTATTTGATTTCCACGTTTATTTAACATCTTTTCTGATTGGTTAAAATTATTTCACAACACCAACTGGGTTGGTACTATACAATAAATGGAATTATAGAAAAATTTTAGGTACAGTGTACATAATTATAAATGTGTACTAAATCATACTGTGGTTTGTTATGTTACTACAATAATACGAGTATCTTATCCAAGATTCAAACTTCAGCAATTTTTTTTTTAAATAAAAATAATTTGTATGTGCCTACACATACATACATATTGTTACGTTTTTGCCTGGTCAATTAAGGTTCGTATCACTGGATTGTGAATAATACAAAATCAATTTAATTTAACACCAATGAATTTATTTATTTCACACAAGAATTATTACAACACAGTTTATTAATAAAAATTCACAAAATCACTTTACATAAATTATTCTCAAATTTGTATTTCCACAAAAATACTTTTTAAATTCCTTTTTAATCTTTACTCTATCGCTTACCAAATATTACTAATCCAATTCGACTTCGTTTGCCTTTTTATATACACAAACCAAACCTCTAGAAAGCTCATGACTTTTCCAGTTAGAATAGCGTAGAAACATTATGTAACATTTTTATCATGGAAAATTCCATTTTAGTACAGTTAAACATTGAGCTAGTATTTTAACTTCTTCTATTACACACTAGGTGTCACCGTCACAATATTGTGACACACCTAGTGTGTAATAGAAGAAGGTAAATTAATAGCTCAATGTTTAACTCTACTAAAATGGAATTTTCTATGATAAAAATTGTTACGTAAGGTTTCTACGCTATTTTAACTAGAAAAATCATGAGCTTTCGAGAAGTTTGGTTTGTGTATATAAAAAGGCGAACGAAGTCGAACTGGATTAGTAGAATTTGGAACGCGATAGAGTAAAGATTAGTAAAGATGTCTCCTGTAGTTAAATTATTCGACTTGCTAGTCCATTTCTTCCGTTTTTGTAGGATTGTCAAATAGTCTCGATGCCACCTATTCCAGAAGTGTTGCTGCATCCTCTTGACCAGCTGCCATCTAACCAATGGAGAGATATTCTTATTTGTAAAATCCTCATCCGCGATATCTATGAAGGTGCGCCCAATTAAGGAATGGGCTAGTGTTATGTAATCGATGTAATCAGCTTGCGTTATCGTTAACGGCACCGAATTCATGATTGCTTCTATCTTTGTCAGTAAAGTGGAGAATTCTTCAATGGTGAGTATTGATTCACCAACTACTTTGCCTAAGTGTATCTTTGCCTGTCCCACTGCTGCCTCCCATATGCCACCGACATGTGGAGCCCCGGCGGGAATGAACTTGCAATCTATTTTATATTTTAGAAGAGATGCGGTTATGTCAGATGCCTTGCCTTTAAGGAATTTAAATAGTTCTCTCAGCTGATTGTTTCCTCCTACAAAATTGGTCCCGTTGTCGCTATATATTGTATGACAATTCCCTCTCCGTTAGGTAAATCGACTTAGGGCGCCTAGAAAGCTTTCCGCTGTAAGATTGCATACGGTATCGATGTGTACCGCCTTCGTGCTTAAACAAACCAATAAGCAAACGTACACCTTCGTCGCACTGGCTGCACTCTAAATGGGCCACACTAATCTACACCAACTTTATGAAATGGATATACACATTGCACTCGCTCTGGTGGTAAATTTCCCATTAGCTGCTTTTCTGTTTGGTGATTTTGCTTAATGCAGCCAACGCACCTGTGAACTATTTTTCTTGATACCACTATGCCCTTGATTATCCAAAATCGTCGCCTCACTATGCTGGTAAGCAAGATAATTCCTGGATGATTATAGAAGATATATGCATCCCTTACTATACTCTTCACTAAATGTGATTTCATCGGTAAGATGATAGGATGCTTTACTTTAAATGGCTCAAGCGATTTCTGAATACGACCCCCTACTTGGATAATGCCTTGATCATCTAAAAATGGACAAAATGTGATTAATTTACTGCTTCGAGATACAGTACCTTTATTTTTTAGTGCGTCCATTTCAGATAAAAATTCTAACTTCTGAACATGCCGAATTAGAACCATTTCAGCAGCTTCTATCTCTTCTGTAATTGTTTCCGTGACCTGATTTACCTTATTTTCTCTTCTGTTTCCGCGGTTTTTAAAGACTCTCATTACTAACGCTGATACCTTTGACATCTTATGAAAGTTGGAATACCTTGCTATGAAATTATCGAAAAAGGTGTTTGTCGAAACTATAAATGCATCACATCCGGCAGGTCGCGATTCCTCTGTAGTCCGTATTTCCTTTCGACGTCTCATCGACTGTATTGCCCTGTACTGTGCTTCATCCACTAGCCATTTCGGGCCATGCCACCATAAATTACTACTCTCTAGTTCGCTCGTGATAATACCTCGAGATGCGAGTCAGCGGGGTTATCCTTGGATGCCACATGCCACCAGTATTCCGGATTATACATTTGCGTTATCTCACTGGTTCTATTGGCGACAAATGTAGTCCAGGAACATAAGCTTCATTAAATTCGACAGCAGCAAAGCACCCATTAATTCCAGTCGCGGAATACTTATTTGTTTGACCGGTGCTACTCGTGATTTGGCTGCGATAATGTTAGATTTAAAACTATCGCCGGTGTTGACTACTACGTATATCACAGCGGCGTGTGTGTTCGCTTGCATCACTGAAGCCTACCAAGCTGACTTGGTCGTGCGTCGTTAACCATCTTGGTACTGTATTTTTAGATGTTTCTAGTTAATCTCTTCTAATGTCTAGAAATGTTTGGAGGTAGTTCATCATCCCAACTTAAGTTTTGCATCCATAGATTTTAGAATAAAACCTTTACTCTTATTATTACAGGCGTCAACGAGCCAAGTGAATCGAAGTTGCGACTGGCATCTAATAGTAGCGTGCGCTTTATATGACGTGTTCGCTCCGGAATGCGTACGCTGAATTTAAAAGCATCGACATGCGGATCCCATTGGAGGCCTAATACTCTCGGCATATCTGGTTGTTCTCCTATACTTTTAACATCTTTATCGGTGGCTTCAATGACTGATCTTAGCTCATCGTTATTCGTTAACAGCTTTCGAAGGCTGAAACCATAATCTTCTAAGGATTTCACTATTTGTACTGCTATGACTTTAATCCGTGATAATAAATTGGCTCCGGTCATCATGTCATCTACGTACATATTTTGCAATATGGATCTTGCTGCTTCCGGTTGTGTTGGTTGTAGTCGATTTCCAACTTCCTTCAAACAACGCGTGGCTAAGAATGCTGCCGATGCGGTGCCATATGTAAGCGTTTTTAATTGATATCGCTCTGGTTGTTGCTTCAGGTTATTTCGCCATAAAATATTTTGGAATTGTCGATCATCTTTAGCTACCCATACCTGCCTGTACATTTTCTCAACATCTCCGCAGAACACAAATTGATGTGGTCGAAATCTTAATATTATATCGATCAAAGCTGGCTGTACAGTTGGTCCCACCATTAAAACATCATTCAGTGACAACCCTGTGAATGACTTGACTGATGCGTCGAACACAACCCTATGCATTTCGTTGTGGTGTTGCTTTCTTTAAATACACCGTTATGTGGAAGATAATAATTGTTGGAGTTGTTGCACCCAGGAATCTTTTCCACGTGGCCAAGGGTCTCATATTCTGTCATGAAAGTTTTATAGAGTTGCCCAAATTCTTTGTTTCTCTCAAACTTCCTCTCCATTGCTTTGAGACGATTTAAAGCTGAATTAAATGATGTTCCAATCATATCTCCTGGTAAATGGCAATTTGACCGTGAATTTATTATCTACAACTTGTTTGGTAGTCGTTTGAAATATATCTTCACATGCTCGTTCCTCTGGTGTTCTTCTTGTGATTTTTGGCATTTCCTCGACTTCCCAGAACCTGCAAAGCGACTTATCTATATATAGCAAAATGTTGAAGTTGCCGTATTCGGTTTGCCTTGTGTTTGCACCTCCACCGGCAAATTACCCAACCAAAACTGATATTGATTGCTGTCAGGCCATTTGATAATTTTTGCTTTTCGTGCAAAATCGCTTTAAAAAATATGTCCACTCCTAAAAGAATGCCTAGTGCTTTAAGCCTTCTGGTTGATTCATCGAAAGAAAAGTTGACCTATCAACTTCCGAATGTTAGCCGCATTTGGTTGTAGTATATTCGTCTGTTCCATATAGGTTTTTATGAAAGCATTAACTGTGTGACGCTTTCTATCGTATCGATGAACCAACTTCTTAAATGCCTCATTATAGTTTGCATCAGTCATAGCTAAGTGACGGACGAGTGCTGCCGCAATTTATTTTGATTTACACAAGATGAAGGTTCGCCTGTATCTATTTTTTTCATTCATTCTCAATCCAGTTTTTAAGCACTGTGTTCTTACTCTTTTATGTTGCTTATGAAGCCATCTAAATTAACAACATATACTACTCAAATTATATTTATTGATCTTAGTGACATCTCTCAACAAATAGCTCTACATTAGTATTTTGCTTAATTATATTCAGCAACTGCTCGATTTTAATGCAGCAATAAAAATAATAAAATGTCAAATTGAATACAAAAACAACATAATTTAAATGGAAGGGAAATGTCAATTTAGTACAGTGGGATAATTCAGGTAAATTTCTAATATTTATTAATTCTATTAATAAGCAGTGATTTGTTTTAGATTTGTTCTTCTTCAGCCGCTCGATCTCAGCATCAACACAGTTTATTATTATTATTATTGGAGGGCCATGTGGGCGATCAGCCACCTCGCACTGCGATCTAAAAGATCTATTGTGCTGGACCTTGCTTAGTTATCCGTCCAGTCAATATTCAGGTTCTTAATGAACTTGATAATATTGCCGGCTGGTACGTGATACATACTATCTGGGGTTATTGCTCTCCCTCCTAGATGTTTACTACAGCATGTAGTTCCGCTAGAAAGACGATAGCATTGGAGCCCAAGGACTTTGAGGGGGCTGTCCCACTCCCGTATATTCCTACCCCTGCCCCGTCTTCCGTTTGATTTTACTCTTACGAGTTGCTGGTAATTACAAATCGCCTGTAGGTCACCCAGCTTTACTACAGGAAGGCTAAATAAAACTGGAGGGTGCCTGGTATCCAGAGTACGCATATTTTGGACTGATGAACCTATCAGTCATTCATCCATAGGCATATGCTGTTCCACCTTAGATTAGGTTTTTTTTGTTAAGGTTTTCTCATTTAGCACCGTACTTTAGCCTGTGCCAAATGGTCAAAAATATGGTAAATGGCCTTAGTTACCAGAAGTTGCCACAAGGAGGCAGGACGTGCACTTGCGAATTGTGAACAGGTTACCCCTTACACAATTGTAGCCATCACGCAGCTGCCTAATACATGACCAGGTCAGCTCACGAGATGCGCACCCTACTGTAAGGTTACGGAGCTGGTAGATTAATCTACTCAAATTTGGTCCCCCCTCTCCGATAGACGCCAAACCACGTACTTATTAAAGATACCATTAGATGTAATAAATTGGTATTTTTAAAATCTAAATATATAGGGTACCAATTACTTCCGCGAAAAAAATGCATAAAAAACTAATCGTGATTAATTCTAACTTCATTGTGCTAATTTTCATAAAAATCCGAAGTTCCATAGGAAAGTAGACCAGTTCCTAATGATTTACCTGCGAATGCAAAATCAATTCAATTATTCAATTAATGAAATTGCTCTTGTCAGTCCAAAATACGTACGTCAAGATAACTGAAGGTTGTATTTCGTCAAAACAAACAAATTTAAATCGATTTATTTTACTTTGGGAACAAATAAGCAAAATAAATAAATCTGTTCGGAAGAACCTAAGAAGCTAAAATGGTTTAACTTCTAGGATATACGGCTTTCCTACAATATACAAAGACTAACTAACTTTTACTTTAAATTTATATCGGAAATCAGAATCTTCAAATCCTTGTGCTTGGTTCACCGATGGCTTCGCCATTTAGCCCAATAGTAGCTAACTTACTGATGGAATACATAGAGATTAAAGTTTTCATTGAGAGTAATATGTTTTCGGGAGGGGGGGGGGGGTCACGGGGGATGGGGCGACTAGACAAGAAAGAAGAGACGAAACAACTTCAACAACGTCAAGAACATTTGCTATGGTTAGTATAAATTTGCGTAACCGCATGGGTTTAATGATGATGGAACGAAACCTCGCTCTCGAAAAAATTCCCCCAACCACCGATGGAAAAAATAATGAAATCACAAAAAAAAAAAAAAATTCCTTACAGCTTTAACTTTAATTAACATACCTTTCCTTTCCTGTGTTCTTGTTATGTGTAAAGGGTGTACGAAGGGCCCGGCGTCATCGAAGAGTCTAGCTTAGGCTTCCTCTTACATTCTGATCAATCAATCAATCAATTGAGACTAATAGTTATGTATGTTTTCGGTTAATCCTATTTTCATTTTTAGATATGTGAACGATATGATTGGTTAAAAATGGAACAACCGAAAGTCAAATAATGCTTCTTACCTATATTTTTATTATATTGAGCCAATATTAGGTCTCGTTCTATTTTATACGTTTTATTTTAAAAAACAAATTACATCTTTCGCTTTCGATTCCTATTCGAAATCATTCGTCCGTGCCATCAATTTCGCCTTTGACTGTTACGCTGCTTCCGCCTCGTGCTACACTCGTAACAGGGATGAATGTTATGGGGCAACCCGATGGCGAAGCCAGCTTTGGTTCCTTCAAACTAACTTCTAATCTATCCACTTTGTCAGTGTTGCCATTCGTTCATTCGATTCCTGCTCTCCTCTTAGTGCTCTTTCCACAGAAGTTGGTGATCTGTATCGTTTTCCTCTTGCTTCCCAACAATCTCACGAGATGTAGCCAATCTTGTTACATACCTAACATCTTAGCTCGCTGCCTCCAGTGCTTTGTCGGCAGATTAATGACCATTTCTAAAACACCATTTATTTTCCGGAAACTAGATGATTCCTTCATATAAATCATATCACGGTGGTAGACCAGGATTGCTAACATGAAAAAATTGTAACTGATTGAACCGAGAATTGTGGTTAATTCCATGAACAGAACAACATCTTAATGGGCTTCTTGTGCGATAGGTGTCTTTAAATTCTTTCATTGTTATATAGGAAAATCTACAAAAATATTACGACGAAATAAAATTTTCTGAGAATCTCGCTATTTGATGAGTACCTAAATTATCTCCACAAATTGCTATAACAGCCCTAGCACACGCCTTTTTCCTAACTCTTAAGTAAAAACAAAACCTGATGGTTCTAGTTTCTTTAGATCTAACAGTAATTGTCTCCAAATTTTATTCAAACCGGATGTTTTAACATGCGATTTTGTGCAGCCATTATGTGGTTTATTTTAGGTATCTTATAGGTATTTAAGTTTCCAGTCATAAAATAAATTGCTAGAATTTCGTATTTGGATGTAGCAGATCCTTGAGGATTACACACTTCAAATGCGTCAGTATAATGTAGAAGTTCTATTCGCTTTTGTTGATAAAACAAAATTATTATTTTTATATAAAAACCCTTCGGTGTAAC
Organism: Tipula vernalis; assembly: GCA_958295665.1. Lineage (NCBI taxonomy): Eukaryota > Metazoa > Arthropoda > Insecta > Diptera > Tipulidae > Tipula > Tipula vernalis. The sequence goes on from OY282559.1 coordinate 305,719,270, forward strand.
CACAAAATATCGAATAATTTATTTCATGATTGGAGTTAAGCTGTAATAAAATGTACGGTTCTTGAAATAAATCTCCAAGTGTTTCAATTATTGAAAGGTAGAAACTAGATTTGTGGCAGTTATTCATACCGATGTAAATTTTAATAGGCTTAATGTGATTTTTAGAGCAGAGTTTTTGTTTGCGTTTATAACTCGATACTAAATTATGGGAAATTTAATTAAGCTGACGAAGGATTGCTGCAAAAACTATAAGTTTCGGTACATTTTGAGCATCGCACTGACTAAAAACATTTTCGATGGATGACGTACGATGGATGATATTCACCCCTATTATGACTGTCGAGTCGATCGAAAACGCAATACGGAGTCACTCTTGAACCATAATAGGGATGATTATTGTTTCTCGTTTGTTATGTTCACATTTTAGATTAAATAATATATTATTAGTAACACTTTAATACTAATCGGATTGGCACAATTATCATCGCGTTCTACGAAGGGCCCAGGAAAGTTTGTAGATGTTTTCAATCTTTCTTCAAAGTCATAAATGTTACATACTGCTGTGTCTTGCACTATGAGCATACCTAACTCTACGTGATGGTTTGACTTTATATTTGCCAAGATTGTTATTTTATGTAAACTATTGAAGTGGTTCCTAAAAATTTTTTTCATTTCTAAACGATTTCACACACCCGCTAATTAGACAAGTAGCAGTATTGGACCGAGGCAAACGCAAGCGCCTTAGTAAATGTTGCAACAATTCTTCGATTATCAATTACAATTTTTGAATTGACATTTTATGTATGTATGTAAGTTCTTGTTGGTTGTAATTTAATAAATACGCATTTAAAAATTGGATTTGAATCACTTTTATTTGATTTAATATGAAACAAATATTTTTCGTCGTCATTACAAGACACACTACAATTGCCACAAGCAAACTTTTTTAATTTTTGCTTGAGAATACAACACAGATAATCCAATGATTAATAAATGTCGAAAATATTGCTCTGTAATGATCTAAAATTGAACATAAATTCGAAAGATTATCAAGTTATCAACATAATGTTTTTCGTTATACATATTGAAAAAATAAAATCTAGGCACTTTTCACCAAATATAATTATTATACGCTTATCATTTGAATCGCGATATTTTAAAACGCGATATGGCACAAAACGAGATATTTCAAAAGCAGATATTTCAAAACGCGATAATTCAAAATGCGATATTTCAAAACGCGATGTGGGACAAAACGAGATATCGATCCATCGTACATGTTCAATTTCATCGTAAGGGTGAAGAAAAATAGTATTAAATGACGAAAGATTAATCATTTTAAAATATCTTGTTTTGTGTTTTGTTTTTTCCATATCGCTTTTTGAAATATCGCGTTTTGTACTATATTGCGTTTAGTACCATATCGCGTTTTATACCATATCGCGTTTAGTATTTTATCTCGTTTCATCATATCGTGTTTTGAAATATCGCGTCTCGAGCAGATCCCCTTATTAAACAAAATTAAATTTAGCTACCTTCAGCGACTATCAATATTTTCTCATTTGGTTATGAATATTGAAAATCTCTGCCTAAAAAAAAATTGTTATTGCAAATTTTGGTTTTCCAAGAAAGAGTTGTTGAGTTTTGAGTGTTTCAAAATGTGTAGATCACTGTAAAACGGAGCTTTGAAGTTTCAAAGCTAAATTTAGGTAATGAATACTACTACAACAATTTATTGTTTCGGTATAGGTTTTAATATAATCTTCGTATAAAATATCTCTTTAACTTTGTATGTGTGGGTGGACTAATAACTATAACAATATCCAATCAAATAAATTATAATTCTATAAGGGAAGTTAGGTTAGAATTCGCGCACCAACATCTGAGATTTCGTGTTCTCTCGCCAGAGCGGCAGTACTAGCTACTTAACGAAAATTCGGATTTTTTGTTTTTTTATTTAACGAAATGTTTATTTTATTTTAACGAAACTGTCACAAAATAATGTTTTAAATTTTTTTTGCTTGTGTAAAAATTCTTAATATATTTTATTATTATATTTAATTATTATATTTAATTATTTGTTTATTGTGTAATAAATATTATGTGTGCCAAATTAAATAATTAATTAATTTCAAAATGGATATTCAGTGTAATAAATTGAAATTAGGCTGTGGGAAACATAACCCTTAAATTATCGAAAATGTAATAATTTCTAATGTTGAAAGAAATAATTTCGATAGTTAAAAATATTTGAATAAATATAAATTTAATATAATTTACTACCGGTCGAATATCCATAAATAATATGCAAAACCTACCGAAAACAATAGATCTTTAAATTGGGCCTACAATGCATGTGTAAATATCGCTGGACGCTGATATATTTAAATGGGTATGTTCATGTGACTTGTGATAATGTCTTAAGTTTATAAAATAACTAATCTGATTCTAGTCTAGGTATCATTGTGTGGTTCGGCATAGAATTATTTGATGATGTAAATGGGGAAACGGATTTATGGATAATTCAATTTGGATAATGCCGGTTTAAATTTTAGAACGGAAAAATGTCGATGTTTATCGGAAGTGTCTATTCGGACAGAAGTACATCTAACAGTACATCGAGTATGTCCAAGAGTACGTCGAGTATGTCTGAGTACGGATAGTGTGTCGTAAGAGTTTATGTATCTGAATAGCTTTTATAATAACTATAGTACTCACCTATAGATTCCTATAAATCCTTGGACGACATTTTACAAAGGAATTTTGTTTTTACTTACCTAATTATAAAATAACTTTAGGTCTTAATCAAATTTAATTTGATTGAAAACACCGTACTACTTAGTAGGAGTATTCACGCCTGACGTGAATAGATCATAAAAATTATGGTTTTTATCATTACTAATTTTTGTGCGACTTTTAGATGGGTGATGTTATAAAAAACATATATTGCAATGTAATTTCGCCGAACGGTGATAATGGCAGCATTACGGATAATCAAAGCAATTTCGGCACAGATGAACAGGGTAGACTTGAAACTGTGAGTTTCAAGACAACTCTTGATTTTAACGATGGAAACCATATTACAATTAGAAACAAAACATCAATGTAAATTTTAAAATAAATTTTTTATTGCATTTCTTTAAAATGTATTAGTTTTGTTAATTTTTTTCTAACTCCTAGTTTTTTCATATTGCTTTGTTTCGTGAAATGAAACAACTTAATTTTAAAATACAAATCAATTATTTTTCTTAACATTATATATAAATGTGTATCCAATCCACATTTTGTACTTAGATGATTATTTTTATCATTAAAGCTTAATCTTAATGCCCCTGTACTCTCAAGGGTTCTTAATACTAATTTATTATATATATATTTATGATTGAAGACCCCAACATAAATTTTGAATGATTTTTCACATTCACAAATAATTTGGTAAACTACCTTTGAGGGAGTTATTAAATTCCCCCATTTTTTTAAATTCATAAAGCTTAGGTTATTTTCTAGTTTCTCGCAATTATCGAGTACTTCTAAACACTCTTTACATTCCAAAAATTTTTTTAACTGTACGGCTTGTATGTAACCTGCTAAATATGTTAATATATCACAGGAATACTCATCCAGATCAAAATCAATTAGATCTAATTCAGATTTATCTGTTTCACTTTGGACAAACGTAAAATTAGATTTAATAGGTTTTGAGGAAATTGTTAAAATGTCCGGAAGAGCTACATTTCCCGTACCCTGTGATTTGATAGTTTTATTTATAATCAATCGTTTGTAAGACGAAATAAATTCTTTACAGGATGGGTTGTCGTTCCGGCCAGTTCGATACCGAATCAAACCGAAAAATAGTTCAAGATGGTCTTGGCTAAATTTATAAGTATTTACATAGTTTAATTTGCCATTTTCTATAAAATCTTTATAAAAAATATTTAAACTTTCAAAATTGGTCAAAAACCCCAAAAACCCCGTTTGAAAGTTACTATTTATTACAGGTAGTGTCTGATTTAAGCTATAATTAAAATATTTCAAATTTGTTATTAGGTCTTTAAACGAATTGAATTTTTCATAAAATAATGTATAGGTTTGCTTCGATAGTGGTCTCTTATAAAAATATTTCGCCATTAAATTATTGCTATTTAAAATATCAAAGCAATCATTACATAATTTTATAAAATTGGCAGTTGGCAAACAATCTTTAAATTTCGCATCCGTTTTTTGCAAATATTCAAGGGCAGTTGCTACACTCAAGCTGAAAACGTGTACCGCATATTTCACTCTCATCACTGAATTTTCATAGTTTATATGGGTTGCATTGATCTTCGGTGCAAGTGCTAGACCCTTTTCTACTTGCAAATTATGGAGCATTTCTAAATAACACCATTCCACTGCTTCATTATCCTTATTATAAAATTTTCCTTTTAATTTTAAATGATTTCGTATTAATTTTATCATATGGCAATTATCAAGAAAAATTACAATTTTTTCATTCATAGGGGGTAGATAAAAATAAGGTCGTTCCGGGAGTTCGGCACCTAGTAACTGAGCCATTGACAGGTTTGCCCTAAGCCCGTCGAAGGTAAGGCTGACAATTTTTGCCTGACATTCTTCACGTAAATGTGAAATCACAAATTTAACTATCTGCGCTCGTTCAGTAACATTCAATGAAGCGATGAAGAAGTAAGCCACTGGGATTTTAAATTTCGCATTTACTGCACAAATAAAAAAACTAAAGCGTTTGTTGCTAGTGTATCTTCATCGTCGACATTATGTTCCATGGCGCCAGCGCCGTAATCAACAAACCCCAGAAACGACTTATTTTTATTATCGTAATCTCTAAATTTTTTTATGGAGATTTCATCCATCATTAGAGAAAATAATATATCTCTTTTTTCATTAATTTTATTTTTTAACTGTTCAATGGATTGAACGGTTATGCCAGGACCACCTGAAGTGTTCTGATACCATTGACGTATCGTTCTTATATGAGGAAGGCTTATCTCATTTTTCAAAAAATCTCTAAGATGCTCATAACCACTGGTAGAAAAGAACGACATTGTCATGGCAAATTGGCGCAATTTAGGCGTATATTTTCCTAATTGCTTGCCTTGTTTTAATTCCTCGATAAATGTTTGGTCTTGACGTAAGTTCTAAAAATAATTAAAAAATAACAATTTATTTTAAAAGTTTTAGCATGACCAAACTTATCTGAAACTATCGAATGTGAAAATTTCCTTTTAGGGTAAAAAATGTTCGATAGTTTGACATAGTAATTTTGAGAAAAATGTGCATAATGTTCAAAAATTGCCAGAGCCATTATCTATGATTCTATTGTCACGAAAGTTAATTGGAGTTTAAATTGAAATTAAAATTTGTTGTATTTGGAAAACGATGATATAAAGATCAATTAAAGTTAATAGAGTTTCGTGAATACAGGCATATGAAAGCTAAAAATATCGAGCATTTGCCACTGCATCACGCCCAATGCTAGAGCTAGGTAGCAAATATAAAAAATTATTTTTAATTTCGATACTAACGACGGTATGAACAATCACCTATAAAACCATTATTATTTTTTAATAATAATTGACTGTTTAGAATTATTTGTAATTTGTTTAAATTAATTTTAGCGTGATTGGCTGTAAAACCAATCATTAATATAAGTAATGAAACAATTTTTTTGGTTTTTAGCTTAAATTTTATTTTTTATTAACTTTTTTATAAAAAAAAGCCGTTTCGACAGTATATTGAAATTCCGTTGTCCTCGCTGTCCCTCGAGAATGAATATATCGTCAAAACGTCGGTTTTTTTAATGAAAAATTAATAAAAATATAACAAGCTAAAAAACCCAAAAATTATTTTATTAAAATAAAGCTTAAAAATAAATTAAATTAATATAATGTATTTGAATTTTTATAGTTTGTATTTTTATAATCAGCTCGATTTTAGAATCCTACGAACTTTCTTACAATTCGTCAAAAAAGTTGCTTTCAGAAACACGAAAAAATTGTTGCTTATGTATGCCATGTCATTTTATAATTATAATTAACTATTTAAAAATGTTTTAAATAAATTTTAATACAATTGGCTGTAAATCCAAATATATACGTAATTTTATAATGAATTATTGTTTCGAATTATTTACAATATATTAAAATAAGTTTATGTTTTCATATTGCCATTCGTATTTAAAATATCGACCCGATCGGTGTAGAGGTAAAATGTTGTAACCCCAAAAACTATTGTATAATTTTTCACAACTACAAAAATGCATTACAGCAACAATTTTTATTAAAATAAATAAAAATGTGAGCACCGACTTCTGTGCAGATTTGAAAGAACAACCTATTACCATTATGAACCAGAATTGAAGGCAAAACCATTTACAGATGCAACATTTTACCTTCCACCGTCGTTTTTTTTTTTGATAATTTGATAATTACATTTAGGCTACCGTGAGATCCTGAGGAAATAATGCCTTCATCCTCTAACTTCTTTAAAAAGCCTTGCAACTCCTGGGCCTTGGCTCTCAACCGGTTATATTTCCAGAAGAGCATCTTTTTGCTTCTGCGGGTTTTATCAAGCTCTTGCTTGCATTTAATTAGTGCTCGCTTGGTTGTTCTTGGTGTGTAGTTGGCAGCTAAATTTATATCACCAGAGTAACGAAATTTCCTACGGGTAATGTTACCACTTGAACAAGGTTCTCCTGGTGAAGTATTCTCATTTCTAAGTCTTTTGGTTGCTGGCGTTGAAGGCATTCTTGATATTGGAGACAATTGGGTTATTTTTGAAGACATTTCTGATATTGGAGGTAATGCGGTGTAATTAGTTGGTTCTGCACCAGAAGAGGATTGCGTCTCATCTGTTTTGTCGGTATCCATTACGTTTTGGATTTCTTGAGGAACAGGAGAATTAGAATTTGATTCTAATTCAATTATAGCCCTGCGAATAAAAAAACATTTAAATTTTGCTATTACTTACAACATAAAAAAAAATTAGGTACTTACCACCTTTCACTGTCCACTAAAAATTTGGAAGGTACTGCATCTCTTCTTAGTCGATTGCTTCTGGCTACAAAATACTTTTCGTCGAAATGTAAATAGCATAGTCTAAATGCTTTGGTTACAGCGGAAGCTCTCATATTTGGAATGATTTGAAGCCATTTATCTCTAAATTCCGGTATCATTGGTAATCTGTGGAGTCATAATTAATTGTTTAACAATTTCTAGAATCATTTGACGAGTTCAGGCATTGCCCAAAACCAACATAAATGTGTATACAAGCCCGAATTTTTCAATTAGCACAGATAACACCATAAAATCATGGTGCTAGTAAAAAATACAAGGGCAATTTAACGAAAAATAAATTGTTTTGATTATTTTCATTCGTATTTATCTATTTATATAAAGTGTAGCGTATTTTTGATTGTCTACTTGGTGAAAATTAACCATTTTCAAAAGTTTTCAATATCCGATTCGGTACCAATAATACAATCAATGAGGCCAATCAAATTTTTTATGTATTAAAATATTCGGGTTTGTATATACACTTTTGTTGGTTTTGCCAAAAGTTTGCCTTAGCGTAACTTTCATATGCGGATACCAACAAATATTAAGCTTACTAGAATTATTGATGTTTAGAGTAAAATATAGCAAAAATATGAAGTAAAATTCTGTTATTTTTCATTTATTACTATTCAAAGTACAGTATGTTCCATTTATAATTTATAACGACTACGAATATAACGACATTCCGGATAAAACGACGGAATTTCATCGGTCTCTGGGTGGTCGTTATAGGATAAATATACTGTATTATAGTATTAGTAGATTTTATTCATGCTTACAGAATTTCATTCAACGTCTCCTAGAAATTTACACAGTGTCAAATTGGAAGCAATTGCAATAGCAAATCTAACTAATTTGCTTGGTATTGCAATACTACGGTTAAAGGCGATGCCCATGAACAAACGCAAGTCCACATTCTAAACCGTCAAACCCAGTTTTCACCAAATTGTTTAATTTCCAAAATCAAAATTAATAAAAAATAGTTCCAACCTGTAAAGTACCACCTTACTCTTAGAAAATTTTATTAAAATTGATTTAATTTCATTCAAAAAAGCGCAATTTAAGTTTTGACGGACGGATTTTAGCTTTACGGCCGGAATAATATAAAATTACTATTTTTTGAATGAAACTAAATCAATTTTAATAAAATTTTCTAAGAATAAGGTAGTACTTATAGTGTTTAACCCAATTTAAATAATTTCGATTTTACAATTTTGTTAAAAATTGGATTTGACGGTTAGAAATGCCAGTTGTCGTTTGTGCATGGGGCAATGCCTTAATATACATTTGTATTGGTTTTGATTTTGCTTATGCGCAAAAAGCTAACCGGCAATTGAAACCGTCAAATCCAATTTTTGACAAAATTATTTCTTTCGAAATATCAAAATTACTAAAAAATGTTTGAAATCTAGGGAGTTCTTTGGTACCAAAAAAACATTTGCTTTCAAAAATGGGTTACATCTGTTTTGTGCGTACTTTGAAACAACATTATTGATTTTTTTTCGATGTAAATCAAGTTTAAAAAATTGAGATTTTTTGGTAAATTTTTCCACCACCTTTTTTCCCAGAAATTTAACACGAACAAACATAAATGTCAATGGGTGGGCCCTACTTTTGAGATATTCTAAAATGTAGAAAATCTTCATTTGTAGATTCTAGATGTGCTGGATATACAACCTATTTTGTGTTCATAATTTTTGGTTGACACCTTATTGAAAATTTATTTCCTCTGAAAAAGGAAAATTCCTACCAAATGCAAAACTGAAATAAAATAAAAATCTACTGAAATGTAGGCAAAAATTTTTGGCCTCACTAAAACAGTAAGACTACTTAGATTTTCAGCACATGAGATGAGTGATGCCTACTTTTTTTTTAGTGAGGCCCCAAAGCTCTAAATACACCCAATTATGGCAACAATAACAACAACAAATGAGACACCAGTTTCATAATTTGTCACTCCAAAATTACAGAATTATTTATATTTTCTAAGATTTTATAGTCACAAAAGTTTATTGTTTTCGTTTTATACCTATGTATATTGTTTTTAACAAGACAAACAAAATTTCTCTTCACAGCTAACCTCAAATTAAAAGAAATATTTTACCGTCCGTAAAATATACATATTAGGGTTTTTTTTAATGAAATTAAATCAATTTTGATAAAATTTTCTAAGAATAAGGTGGTATTTATGGATTTAAACTATTTTTTTAATAATTTTCTTATTGCAAAGGGAAACAATTGTCAAAAATTGAATTTGGCGGGGCTTCGCCTTATAACACTGTTCGCTTTGGTTTAAATATTAATTTAAGTTTTAAAGTACAAATAATATTTTACTTACTTATGTAAACCAGTTTTAGCAGAGCAATTGAAGCACGATCGGGGCATTTTTAATATAAAAACAACTTGATTTGACGCTTTGGCAATGCCACCAAAAATACACTAATTTTTGAATTAAACTTTTTTATTTAATGTTTAATTTAATCACAAAAACACTTAACACGCTTACACGGATCACTATAAAACAATTAGTTTTGAAAAAAAATATTTTTAATTTAGAAAATCACAAAAAGAAACAACTTGATTTGAACACGTAGTTTTGAATTAAAGTTTTTTATTTAATATTTAATTAAATCACAAAAACACTTAACACGCTTACACGGATCACTATAAAAACAATTAGTAATGAAAAAAAATATTTTTAATTTATAAAATCACAAAAAGAAAACTTGATTTGAAGCTTTGGCAATACCACCAAAAATACACTAGTTTTTGAATTAAACTTTTTTATTTAATATTTAATTAAACCACAAAAACACTTAACACGCTTAAACGAATCACTATAAAAACACTTAGTTTTGAAAAAAAATATTTTTAATTTACAAAATCACGAAAAGAACAAAACACTAACTAAATTTAGACGCTTTGGAAATTCCTATTTCATAACAATATGGCGCTTGGGCATTTAATAGAAAACAACAACAACGAAATGTTTCGTTAAAACTACTGGCGCGACGCCTGGCGAGAGAACCCCCAAATATTTTTTTAACGAAAAGATGTGGGCAGGCAACTTTACTATGGAAACATAACCTCATTTCCCTTATAGTTATTATAATTTATTTGTATCCAATTCATTTATTCTGTTACATACATGTTCTATTAGTAACATTTTATTTCTATTAAATTACTTTAAGTTCATACCCTAAAAAGCAATAACATGTTATACATAAGTACAGTACATAAATGCTAAATTATGTTTTACACAAAACATCAATTCCGACCCTACTGTTATGTCTCCAATTTGTACTGCTTTTACTGTAAATATTATTTAATTTGTACCCCTAGACAAAAAAAAAAAATCTTATGTAAGGTATAAATTATGCCGTCGCAGGTGTGCTGTTAAATTAATGGCCTCATTATTTACAAATAAAAAAAGATTGTTATGAAATCACATAGAGCAAAGCTTGGATGAAAATATGATGTTCTTCCTACAAACATTGTCTGTACACACATATATATATATATATATATATATATATATATATATATATATATATATATATATATATATATATATATATATATATATATATCAAAAGAAATCATTGATTTGTTAAGAAAAAATCATGCATGATACAGACAGAATCTCGTTAAAAAATTATTTATTTACACTGCACTGTATAGAACATAAAATTTAATAAATAAATTTCTTTTTTACTTTCAGTCAAAATCAAAAAGTTTAACGCACCTAGACCAACTTGATCAGAACATCGAAATACAAAATGACCAAACATTAATCGATGATACACAACCTCATCCGCCTACATCGTTAGTTGAGGTAAGTTAAACCGATAATACGAATTCTATATACAGTTTTTGTTACCTTTTACTATTCTTCATTTCTCTATAATTCTCTCTTTCTGACTCTACTAATATACATAAAAAAACTATTAAACATCGTATATAGATAAAACATTTTGATGTTCAACATAATAATCTTAATAATATTAATTGTAAAAAAAGTACTCATAAAATGTGTTGGCTGGCCACAACGATATCAACGACAACAACTATAACATCTAATTTAATAACGCCAACAACTTTACCGTCACCAATTTTTCCAACATCATCATTATCGCCATCATCATCTACATATATGTCACAACCGGCTGTAGCGACGACACCGACAAAAACTAATCCGACAGTAGCAACAACAACAATAATAACATTACCACAAAATTCGAATAATACAACAACAAATAATGTAGCTTCTAATGTATCTTCTTCTTCTCCTCTTCTATCTAATACTATAACTACTACTACTACAACTAGTCCTGCTACTATTACCGCTACTAGTAATTCTTCTGCTTCATCATACATCAAGAAAAAATCATCATCATTTTTACATAGAAACTATACTAGCTCGTCTACGAAAAAACCAATGCTGTCGCGAAGTGAAGTGAGTATACCGTTATAATACTACACTTGCAAATTTTGTACCTTATTTTACACCAAACCAATAAGACAATAATTTACAGCTTACATTGTTTTTAGTACACAAATGAGCAATTACTCGATAAGCTGGCAAATCGTATCACGCATGTCACTACTACACATTCAATTTTAATAAGCTATTTTTAATTTTGATTTTTTTTCTAATTTCGTTTGTTTTTATTATATACGAAAATAGATTGCTTGCTTGCTAGACAATCGAGTATATGCCCCAGTATTTGCTATTTTTGTTTTACCGTGTATTCGTTAGAGTTTAAATCAGACAACTTCGGGTCTATTTTTGATTCACACATTTTTACTTTATTAATTTTTTCTTGAATGTTAATTAATTCATGTAATTTCTAATATGTGCATTATATCATTTTAAATGTGTTTTTATTAACACTAGAAGTATATTAGTATTTACGAACAATCATTCAACGAAATTGACTAATAGACAGAATTCTATTTATTTAATTTTTAATTTGTATGATTTTAATATGTTCCGAAGATTGTAAGAGAATTCAATCCAGTTTCGAACTGATGATTATGAAAAAATCAACCTTCTCATCAGGCCGCAGCGACTGGACTGATTAAACCACAATTTACATTCTATATATATATACAGAATGTGCTGTGCGTTATGTACTAGCGAATCATACTAATACAGATAAACTCTCTACCAGATTTGATTTTCTTGGTTTCTGGCTTGGTATAGATAACAGAGAATAACAGACAATTCTCCAAGCAGTTAGATCTGCTCGGTTAAATAATTATTTTACAAAATGATTCAAAGATACTACATTAATTCCAATCCATTTCATCTAGAGTGGTTACCTAATTTGTTACTAACTGTATCAAATGTAGCCTATTAATAAAGATATTGCTGTATTAATGTCTCTCTGGGAACAATTATTTTAAGCTAAGAATCAACCTATGGAAATGGCCAAACAAAATATGTCAAAAAATGCAAATAACGCCAAAGAGGACAAAGAAAGGTAACTCCTTAGTTGATTTAGCAGGCCACAGCCTGATTGGATGGCGGTAAAACATGTTGCGTAGTCTAATAATTATTTGGACAAATTCGAGAAATACAATATCCTTATGCGGATTTTAGTTAGAGTTGGCGTCCATGAATAGATGCATAAAGAAATTAAAATTAAAATTTTCCAACACAAATAAACTCTTAAAGTATGTTTTTGTTTAATTTTAACATCAACTTTTCAGCCAACCAACAGTTCGGCAAATTTTTGTTGTACCACATCTCGTTGCACAAACCGTTTGCAGCGTCCATTCACTTGTTTACGTACTATTTACGCAACAACAATAGTTGCATAAATTTCATTTCCAAGTTATTAATGCCCAAGGCACAACAAAAGGGGAAAATTGCACAACACTACAAACATCGACATACACATATGAAACAGTTGCATAACAGCAATCGTTTTAATTTATTCGCTTTTTTAATCTTTGTTTTAATAATGATTTCAAATAAAATTTAATAACCTCACCAATTGCACAAAGTAAGCCATACAGATGAGCTTAGCGTCCAAAATGTACTTTATTCTACTCAGAATATTGTATCGATTTTGACGGTCGAACTTACGTTTATTTTGAGATGCATTTATAAACCAGGAATTTTATTTTAAGAAATCTGAATAAATTGAAACACTATGAAATTAGCTTTAACATGATGAACCTCAACATAAAGCGCCAAATTTACTAAGAAGCATATATCGACTGTCATGGCAACTCTGCGCAATTTTCAATAATATCGAAAAAAAAAACAAGAATTTCTTCAACAATTTTGAATAATCTGTAATATAACGCGATTTTCATCTTCAACGATAATCTCGAAAGTATCGAATAATCCCGAACTATCACTAATTCTGTACCACCACCCAACTGTACTATTAACAAATACAATGGCATTGCAAATTTGGCATAATATCGAGAAACTCGAAAAGAATCGAATAATCTCGAAAGGAATTCGAATGTTCCCGAAAATCTCAAATAAACATAAAATAATCTTGAAAAATCTAAGCTGTTGAAACAAATAAAAAACAACGGGCGAGTTCACGCTCAACTCGCAAAAGTATTATGTGAAAACCTTTATGTATTAGTATTCATTGAATCATTTCAAGCCTCTTCGATGGGCCTGAGAAACCAATGCAGATCAACGGCTGTCGTTCGCTAAGCATTTAAATTGCATTACAGTTTTGGTTTAAAATTAGTCAAATTGGGTTATTTTGGGTTTGGAGGACGAACTTTACCGAGATTAATTGTTTAATTAAAAATTGAAATTTGTAATTTATTTATAGCCATATCTTCGTGGGCTGAGCAAAGTACATTTCTGTCAAGTTAATCATCTAAAGCTGCCCTGTACGCTTTAAAATATACTACACCATTACACTCATAGACGGCAATCTTGTTAAAGATTCCGTATTTAGAGTTTTGTGAATGGTCACGACAAACCCAGTGAACAAAGCAAAGTAGCATCGCCGATTTGATCAGTTTGAACTAAATGAAAAAGGCGGTTCTATTATACATAGACGCTATTTTGACCGTAAAATCATAGCAGATGGAAAGACCATAGCATGTCTTCCTGCGTCTTCTTTCTTGCGTGCATCTTTAGGGAATGTCATTCGAATCTGTTTACCACATTTATAGATTTTGTTTCCTGCGCTCCCCGCATAACCAAACTCAGCAACAGCATGAACAATACTAAACATAATGTGGGTAACTGGAGCAGGGAAACTTTCGAATTTAAGCTTCAAATTTCTCATACCGTTAGAACCGAATTTGTGCTAATTAGTGCTCATTGGAAAAAATTAGTACTAGTCCACGAACCGAGAAAATGAAAAAAGAATTTTCATTTTCCGCCTGAAAAATGGTAGAAAAAACCAAAAACAAAACCTGATTTTCAGCGGAAATCAGAAAAGACTAACCAATTAACTTATTATTTTTAGTTGATAATTACAATGAAAAAATTTGTGCTTATCACAAAAATATAAATTTTGACAATTTTCGTTCATTAAACCGTGGAAAATGAAAATCAAACCGCACCCCTAAATGATACTATACGGAACCATCCAAGACACATTTTGTGCTCAATAATTTCCAAATTGAACAACAAAACTAATTGATTTAAACTATTTCCGACTTTATACTGTAAAAAAAAAAATGCAAAAGCGTAATCTGATTTTCAGCGGAAACTGGGAAAGTTTAGAAAATTGACTTTATATTTTCCATTAGTGAACACATTGAAGAAATTTGTGCTTATCATAAAAATATAAATTTCGAATATTTTCATTGATATAAAACAATTAAAAATGAAAATCAGCCAATATCCCTTAATGAAACTGACTCGAAGACCGATAGGCCTGAATTTATAGTCGTAACTAGTCCTATTATTATCGCAACAAAAATTCGATATGAATTTTGAATTTATCTTGGTGACTTCGATACTTTGTAGCAATGTTTTTAGTGATGGATTTTGGTCACTATAAACGTTGTTACAATCTTATAGTGAGGTTTTAAAAACGAAAACATAAATATGAAAACAGTTACTATAGCATGAGTTATAGTTGTAGTAATGACTATAAATTCGGGCCATTTTATTATACGTTCAATATTTTCCGAATTGAACAAAAAATTATTGTTTTTAACTATTTCTGACATAAAATGTTTTAGAAACCAATAAACTTTGCGGTTAAATTTGTGCTAATCCAGAATTGACCAGAATGAATTTAAGCTAACCAACCAAATGGTACAACCAAGTGCTTCATAAGGCTTCGAATAACACAGGGGAGGGAAAAGGATTGTACCTCATATAAGATTATGGTATATGTCGGCCATATAAAACGCATTTGTAACAACATGTCAATACTAAACGCTATTGTGAAACGTTTCAATTTGTGGTTGGTGTAAAAAGCTATGGCTGCTGCCTAGGACTTTAAAATACACTGCGAACAGATGCGAAATTAGTGAAATGTATTGATAAAACAGTAGGTCGCAGTGCGAGGTGGCTTAGCACCCAAATTGCGCTTCAATAATAATACAAGTAATAATTGATAAAACAATGTTGACAAACTTTCCAATTAGCTCAAATCCGGTTCTAACGGTATAAGAAGTTTCAGCTTAAATCGAAAGATTCCCTTCTGCCGTTAATCGTAATTTATTGAACAAGCACGGTGTGTTGGATGATTCAAAATGTGTTGATAAATTTTCAATATTTCCTTGGTTTATCAATGAAAATATTCGAAACTTATATTTTTGTGATAAGGACAAATTTCTTCAATGTGTTCACTAATGCAAAAGATAATGGGATAGGTTGTGCTTTTGCATTATTTTTACAGTATCGCAACGGAACCCGAACGTGTAATCAAACGTAACATTTGTATTGCTTTGTAAAACATTTTATATCGGAAATAGTTTAAATCAATTATTTTTGTTGTTTAATTTGGAAATTATTGAACGCAAAATGTGTCTTGGATGATTCCGTATAGTATCATTTAGGTGTACGGATTGATTTTCATTTTCTACAACTTAATGAATGAAAATTGTCAAAATTTATATTTTTGTGATTAGCACAAATTTCTTCACTGTACTTACCAACTAAAAATAATAAGTTAATTGGTTATTCTTTTCTGGTTTCCGCTGAAAATCAGGTTCTGTTTATGTATTTTTTTACCGTCTTTTAGGCGGAATATGAAAATTCTTTTTCCATTTTCTCGGTTCCTGGACTAGTATTAATTTTTTCCAACGAGCACTAATTAGCACAATTTCGGTTCTAACGGTAAGAGAAATTTGAAGCTTAAATTCGAAAGTTTCTACATCTAAACATAGCATAAGGATTAAACAATTTCAAAATTATTATTTTATTATGTATCAATGTATAAGTGTCATTTTCACAGCTCGCTAAGATGTATAATATTTAATACTTAAAGTATGCGTGTAATCCTGTTTGTTTCTAATGTACTTCCATTTCATGTTTTTGAATCACTTACACTACATATAGTATGCATAACATTTTGGCCTTTATATTTAAATCAGACGGAAATTGAAATTCGAATTGCAAATTCGTTCGTACCGGATTTTCCGTTCCTTTTTTTACATGAAATTTTTGACTTACCCCCGCTAAAGATGTTTTCACATCAAAAAATTTTTTCGAAAAAATTAAATGGAAAATCTCAAAAATTCTCGATATTTTCGAATAACTTTGATACCAAGGCACTTAACACTATTCAAATTTGGGAATTCGACCTTAAACAAAACCTTGAACAATTTCAAAAAATCTCGAATATGTTTTAAAGCTAACTCGAAATGAGAGACACTTAATCGACACCGGGGGCTATTCGAGTCTTGATTATTGGATTCTTATTTGAATTGAATCAGATTCGTTCGTTTAATTTGTTGTTGATTCGAGATATTTTTCACAACATTTAACGTAAAATCGAGTGTACTTTATTCACTCGGTAAATCAGTTAATTAGCTGCTAAACCGCAGCTGAAAATCTAAATAAGAAAATGGAAAATACCATGTTTGATTTCAAGAAGAAGCAAAATTGGATATTCGCTCTTTATTGTTTTCTTTAATCTTTTGGTCCTTGGAGATTCCAATTGATTCCCTTTATGTCAACAAGCGAAGCAGCAGACAGATCATCGCTAAACAGTAAGCTATAGAAGTTATAGCGAATTCTTGACACAATTAAGTCAATTATAATCGTCTTGTTCTCCAGTTATCACAAATCGATTAGATAGCCAAGATCTAAAAGCACTCTCGCGGATCTGATTATAGAACAAGCAATTTGCACATACCTTTACGAAAAACAAATGGCACAAATCTTCAGAAGACAACATTCTGGATGATCTCTGAACGGAGTAATAAGGATTTTTCAGAATTTTCAACAGCATACGTGTAACGGACACGTTGTGGGAAAAGTGTTGTTCGAGGAGTTGGATAGACCTAATTGTTTTTTTTGGGATTTATTAAAAGTTCCGAAACTTAAAATATGAGTCACTTGACACGTCGTTAGTAAAGATCAAGTCAATAGTTGAAAGAGGATTTTGGACGAGCTATCACTACTAGGAATTTCAATTTATCGATATATTATCGATAAATTAGAATCACCAATCACTACTGTTAGAATTTAATAGCCAACTTTGGTGAGTTTAAGTCATAAAGAAATTATTTCCAATTAATTCTTCGGTAACGCATATCCTTCGACCTACACGGTCATTCGTTATCAATAAATGAGAAATGTAGGAAGAACTAAGCTGCAAAGTATATCGCGAATAAAATATCAGAAGATGTAATTTTATGAAGAGTCTTTCTATTTTAACGCTTTGTTGTACATAGCTACATAGCTCTTTGAACTATACTTTGTATCTAATTTATCAACAATAAATATGTATGTACATAAATAGAAGATGTAAATTTAACGAAAGCAATTTCCATTTTCAAATTATGTCAATTCAACAGTATTCCCCTGTCGAGATTATAAGAAAATAATTACGATAATGTTTCTTTACCGTAACTGTGTACTTCATTCATTTATTAAATCCTGATAATAAATGATAAGATTTTAATTTTTTCCCCCTTCTTGTTATCTCAAAAGATTTTTTTTTTAATTATTTTATGCAAATGATGTAATCTCGCAATTTTTTTAGTGATTTTTATTTTATTTATTTCCGTTTGAATGCGATGATATTCGAGTAGTTGAATTTATAAGGTTTATTATGCATAAAAATGTTGTGTCGGGTTGTTGTATTTGTTTATATTTTTGAAAGCTTTTTTGTGTTTGAATTTTGTGACTGGGCGGCTTATGAATGATAGTTTTACAGTTGCGACATTTATGTGCAGATTTCCAGTCAACAAACCAATATATAAATTATGGAAATTTTACTTGTCTATCTTTTGAAAGACTAAATACAGGGTGACCCAGTATACATTCTTTACTTGGGAAGGTAAACGCAAATGGACGGAAATGGGACGGCAGCATAGCGTTTTATTTTTATAAAGCTTTTTACAAGTTTATCGGATCCAAATGATTAATTGAAGCCTTCACATACAATTTTAGTTTTTATAAAAAGTATTTTCATTCAAAATTGTTGTTTTAACATGTCATCGATGATCTGCCATTACCAGGTTCAAAACGCTGTTGAAGCCATTGACGGTTGCCTTATTCTAATAAAGTGTCCCGTTAAGAAGCTCGACAAATGAATAAATTATAAGGCGTCTATTCGAATATACTTCAGGCAGGTGTTAACAGTAAAAGATCCCTCCACAATTATTTCATAGAGTATTGTCGCTCAGTACAGTTCACTCGTATGTTTCAGAATCGCCCCTTATACAGATGTCAGTCTTTTCCTCCAACAAATTTTACTTATTATAAGGCCAATGGGAATACAAAAAAAAATTAACACATTTCTTACTCGGGCTATATTTATTTTAAGGCCTGGAATAACATATTCAAAATAGTGTTAAAATTGTGAGTGTGGCCTGCATTTTCCACAATATTTGTAAAATGGGCGAGGATTTCAATAATAACATATTTGAGTGCTATTACGAGGAGTCCCTTTACTCGCAACTCACTTACATCTATATTTAAATAGTCCTGTTGAATTATTTGCCCAGATATATTAAGGGTAGAAATACTTTTTTCTACCGATTTGTTCATTTTCTTTTAAAAAGTTTCATTTAGTTTTCGACGCCACTCTAGAAAGCGATCGACTGCTGTTCGAAGACAGAGGAGTTCACCGTGAACAGTATATCAAAGGTCCCGGTGTTTCACTATGAGTTACACTTAATTTCTCGTCTGAGGAATCTACTAAAGATTCCGGAACGTCTATCAATCCTTCCACGCTACAGATTAAGTCTGGCTGGTGAAAATTGTCCTTATTTGAGAAATATTTTTGTATTATTATTATTATTATTGAAGGGCCATATGGGCGATAATCCACCTCGTAATGCCACCTAAAAGATCTATTGTGCTAGACCCTGCTTAATTATCGGTCCAGTCAATATTCAGGTTAATAAAATATAATTCGTAAAGTACAAAATATTGTATACTAACAAAACTCTCAAAATAAAAAAAATCTGTAGTGGCGAATGGAATGGTATTGAAACGATCGTTTGTTTCATATACACACATACTAGTGTAACTCAATCATATGGTTGTGAGAATGGTTTTCAACAACATGACCATACACGAGAGGTTGGTTGGCTAATCGGCTTCTTGTTTTTTATTGTTTCATTCGTTACAAAAAGAATAGAAGCTAAATTAAAATAGTGAAGCAAATTCGAAAACCAAGATGGTCGACAAAATCATGATGGTCGACAAAGCCATAATGGCCAACCAATTCTTCTTTTTCTTTTTTCCAGTGGCGTTGCATATTTTTTTTAAGGTTTTATTATTTCAAAATAAACAAAAATATTTTATCTGTTACAATTAACAAGTTGAAATTTTAGTATACAAGGGTAATCACGGTGCATAATTATAATAACAATACTTGAGAACACTCAAATGTGAATCATTGAATATAATGGGACGCCTATGTTTTTTTTTGCTTTTGTGCGAATGAAACTTGAAATTTCGACTTTAATTACAATTTAATGAGATAATTTTTTTTTGTATTTAAAACATTTTAAAACATTTTGTGTACACTGATGTGTACACAAAATTCTAAAATATTTAAAATGATTGGGTACAAGTGATATAAATGTTTGTAAACAAATAAACATTTTCTTGCCGATGAAATGTAATCCCTTTTTTCTCAATTTTTACGTTATACCAGGTATTTTTACTCTTATGCACGTTTTTAACAATTAAAATTATTTTTTGGTGAAAACTTTCTTTTTTTATTCATAATTTCCTTTTTAAACTTTAAGAAGCCAAAACCTCAAACAACAAAATTTCCCTAACCAATATCAAGAATGATAGATATAAGATTATGCAACTCAAAATATGCTATTCTCTTTTTTTGTAAAAAAATGAAGCGTAGGACAGGAGCCAGTCTATATACATATCTGTCTTTTTTTCTACTATTATTTAAACTTTGTTTCATTCACTCTCGATTCCTCCATTATGTATTTTGGATTTGTTGTTTTGCTCTACAGTAGAAATCAAAAGAATCACGCTTGTACCACATGTGAAGGACCACATTTTTGTTATTTTTTTCTTCAAAAAAGTTAATTATATTTCTCTATATTTAAATGTTGTTACATTAATACAAAATAAATATTACAGAACATATTAGATATCATATTGTAAACATTGTAGTTTGGCCAAATGAACTCCACTCATAGTTGCTCAAGTATGTGAAGTTGGGATGTAACTTATTGACTTGTGCAATAAAATAGTTTAAGATGAAGGGGATCTGCTAGTTTGGCTATTTATTTCTAAAAAAATCATCACCTTTATATCCGCTTAATTGAAACTGCAATTCTAAAGTAACTTAATAAATAGTAATAAGCAAATTAAATATCTGGTTAAACATTAAATAATTTTAAATAAAATTAATAAAAAAAAAAAATAATCAGTTGGATCAGTTGGTTAAGATAACGAATTCTAAAGTACATCGTTCTTCGGAAAAATAATTGTTTGGCGTACAGCGGAATTTGTATATTTTCAGACATCTCTAAATTTCTTACAAGGAACTGTAAAGGATTACAGTAGTGAAAGTGTTTATAGTTTATGGCATCAAAAATGGATTCCATTCGCTCTATACATCGCATAAAATGTTGCGTTGGTTTAATTAAACCACCCTCGCTTAGATGATTAACTCAGCTGAACGAAATGTCCTCACTTGTTGCTGCATAAAATCCCAATCCAGTTATATCATATTTTGAATTAAGTTTGTGGAGCATTGCTCCGGTCATGTGTTCTAATCCATCATGCTCGAATTCGGTTATTTCAGGTCTCGATGATAAATGGATATTGGTTACACCTATAGTCGAAGAAAATGTACGGGTAAAGTGATCAATACTATTTTGAGAAGTATATATGATATGGTCGTTCCTTCCTAATAAATGGATCAGAAAAAACCCAAATCTTGTTTTGGCAATTGGATGGATTGGTAAAGTAAGGAGTTTCTTCAGAAATACCTAATTTCTTCCAAAGTACTCGGTTACCACCGAATCGAGATCCGAGAATCCAATATCTTCTAATGTCAGTATAATTAATATCAGTATAAAATATCTGTAGTGAAGTTACTGTCAAAGTTGAAAAAAATCGGTTGTTTCCAGCTATTAAACAAGTCACGAATCATCGCGGCTTGAACATATTTCGATGGCTTAATTAGCCTCGTTTTTTTATTAGCTCCGGATAAAGTGTATCCAGAGCAGCTAATTTTCTGTAATAAAACTAATTTTTGATAAGCTATTTATGCATATAATTAATTTATTTAAAACTAATCTATAATTTTTCATTCAACTTTTTAACTAAAAATCTATAAAATAATATTTAGCTCTACCTATTTATCTGGAGTTGCTATTCGGAGCTGCTATCGGGAGCAAAGGGAAATTTGATTTTTTTTTATGATTTTAGTCTTCGAGATTTTTTTGCAATTGTCTTTCTCGTATGCCCATTTGGATGTTATATTCAGCTAAAATTAGATGTTTTGAAGCATTTACTTAAAATCAACAACAATAAATATAAATTTCATTCATCACCTCAAAAAATACAAACTGCTAGTTTGACGCCGATCTATGTGTTCGCTCTTATGGAAATACATTTATTCTAATTTAGCGTCGCTGTTCGCGCCGTCAATGTGTTTGGGGTATAAATGTGACAAACTTCATTTTGGTTTAAAAATTTTGATGGATGTCAAATTCAAATGTCATATGGACGTGTGCTTCATACAGTTGTATGACATTTCTTCAAAATAAAAAATCGGGAGAATAAAAATATCTATATGTAGAAGATACAAAAAGATTTTTAAAGGCTGGAAAGCATAAGAGTAATCGAGTTACATCACTGCCGGAAGGCGACGAAGATGAAGATTAATATGTTGATAAAGTAGACATGCCTGGTACAAAATACAATTCAAAACAAAGAATTATACTGTACGTAATCTACGTATACGTGAAGACACAGCTAAATATCTCGAAATTTGAACCCCAATTCGGAATATTATGATCCAAAAACACGTTCTATGAGGGATAATCCTGATCCAAAATCATATCCTGAAGAGTATAATGATTTTTTGTTCATTAAGTTTAGAATTAAATAAATAAATTAATTTTATTATTTTATAGTTGAGTTGTATACTGGTAACAAGCAAAAATATTCTAAAGCAGACCTATTTGCTTGGGAAGCTTATGGTAAAGGTGTTGTACACTTGATAGCTTCGCCAACTAAATTGGAATTGCTACAACAAGAATATGACAAAAAAGAAAAAAGAATTTAAATTTCAAGTGAAAGGCATCAGTTTAGAAAAATATGATGGCGAGGGGCATTTCCAAGTTCCACCAAAATATTTGTTGCTTGCACTGAAGATATTTATTTCAAATTATTTAATATATTAAAACTTATCCAACTACATATGTATTTATGCTTCTTAAAAATTTTTTATCTACCACAATTTCCAGTAAGGCTAATTTATTTTATTCAAAGATTCAGTTTCATTAAATCACATCATTTAACGGAGTTCAAACAAATAATTGCCGATCTTTAACTCATTCGTTGCATTTATGTTCCGATATCTAGCCCGAAATATTTTTTTTTCCCATAATTCCAACCGCTGCCATGAATTAAAAGAATTTCAGGAATATTTTGCACTGAAACCGAACAAATTGAGGAAGCCATCTGTTTTGGGAAGAACCCAAAATTTTGAAGATATTCCTGATTTTTTTTTTAATTCATGGCAACGTTTGGAGCTACACCAAATTGTATCCTTTTCAGCTGTTCTTTGAGTATCCATTCCATTTCTTAAATTCTTAGTATTAAATGCCATACAAAATATTAAAAAGTCTAGAGTTTTTAAAAGGGAAATAGGCGAAGATTGTTACTCGGATTGGCACAAAATATTTACTGGCAGCAGCGGAATTACGTTGCACAAAATTTTAGCTTGCGGTCATGTAACATGTCGAGGTTGTTTAATGAACAGCAAGCAAACGATTTAAGTTTGTAAGTTTGTTTTGTTTGAAAGAGAACACAAATTGTGATTTAATGAAACTGAATCTTTGAATAAAATAAATTAGCCTTACTGGAAATTGTGGTAGATAAAAAATTTTTAATAAGCATAAATCCATAGTTGGATAAGTTCTAATATATTAAATAATTTCAAATATACATCTTCAGTGATTATTCAAATATAAATCTTTATCATATCGGCTTCGAATGAAATTCTTTCTTTTGAATCGACTTTTCTACCAGGCATGTCCACTTTATTAACATAATATTTACCTTTATCTTCGTCACCTTCCGGCAATGATGCATCTCGGTTATCCTGTTGCTTTCCAGCTTTTAAATATCTTTTTGCCGCTTCTACATTAATGTATTCCTCAACAACCTCCCGATGATTTTTAAATATTTTTATTCTCCCGATTTTTTATTTTGAAGAAATGTCATGTAACTGTATGAAGTTAGGTAAAAGTTTAGTTTTTTGTTTACTAGCGACACATGTGTATAATAGCAAAACTTTCAATAGAAATTTCACATCTGCTCCCGATAGCTTGCTTCCTTCAAATTAATGCGCAACAAGGGTAGAAACACAATTAAAACTATATGTTACTCTCTTTCTGTATTGACATGCATACAGTCAGTACATATGTAATTATATATCTTGATAATTCGAATGCCAAGGGATTTCCTTTCGAATAATCGATATTAAATACATCAAGGCCTTTCAGAAAATCATAGTGCAACAAATTTGGGTTACCGATTTTTTTAGACAAGGATGAGATTACATTTTTCAAATTTACGACTAAGTGTCGATTTCAATAGGTTAACCTTTGAGGCGTTATTAAGTTTAAGGGGAAAGGCATTATGAAGCCCAAATAGTTGTAATCTTGATAAATTTTGAGTATAAAAAATTTCAACAGAAAGTATGGTTTTTATAAATGATACACAATATTTTTTTATTTTTAAACTATTTAACTAAATTGTTTTCCACTTTAACTAGGACTTCTAAAACATATTTTAAACTTTAAAAATATTATATTTAAAATTTTATCAAGATAAAATTTTTTTATTTTTTTTAAAATAAGTCAAACTTTCATTATAGTGACTTTTTAAAAACAAGCTGAATATGCACTTAGCGTAATTATTGGTAGCTATTTAGCATTTAAATTATTCAACAATATTCAATTATA
Source organism: Tipula vernalis (assembly GCA_958295665.1). Lineage (NCBI taxonomy): Eukaryota > Metazoa > Arthropoda > Insecta > Diptera > Tipulidae > Tipula > Tipula vernalis. Next base: position 305,744,145 of record OY282559.1, read on the forward strand.
ACTTTCTATGAATTTCCAAGTTTTCAACTTCACAAACAATTTTCAAAATGATTACCATTTCGTAACAAGCATAGTTGCAGTCGTCTTTTAATGGCAGCAGCCATGTTGAAATTTACTAAATTTTTTTTTATTTTGTTGCTGGCATTATTGATTCGATCAACCAACTGCTTCCTAGTCTGAATGTTTGTTTTGTAGACTTCTCCTTTCAAATATCTCCATACATAAAAGTCTAATGGTGTTAAATCTGGACATCTAGCCGGCCAAACTATAGGTCCGCCGCCGAATTTATATCAAATCAATTTCGAACTTGTCTTCCATGGTGTGCAGGAGCTCCATCTTGTTGATACAAGAAAGTATTTCTCAACATGAGTGGAATTGAATCTAGCACAGTGGGAACTGTTTAATTCAAATATTCAAGATAGTTTTGTGAGTTCAATCTTTCAGGTAGTAAAATTGGCCCAATAAAATTATTTCCAATTATACCACACCATACATTAACACTTAAACGTCTTTGAAATAATGATTCTCGCTTAACGTGTTGGTTTTCTGGTTGCCACTCATGAAGATTGTGGAAATTTGTTATTCCATCCCTCGTAAATGTCGATTCGTCTGTCCATAAAATGGATGACAAATATGAAGGATTATGTTCCTCGTTATTTAACAATAAACGGCAGAAATTTGTTCGGTTTGGTAAATCGACTGGTAATAATTCTTGCACTGGAGTGTAGTGGAATGGGTGTAGATGGTTTCTTCAAAGTACTCTCCAGACTTTATTTTTGCTAATACCAAGTTGTATCGAAAGACGTCTCGTGCTAATGGTGGGATCTCTTTGTACTGAATTCAAAACTTGTTCGTCGGTATTGACTTCATATTGAATTCGGCTAACATTTTCGTATTCATAGGGGACCAATGTTCCTCGTTCTCGTAATCGTATGTGATTTCAAATATTCTATGATCTGGCAACGGCCTACCTCTGGATAACGATTTTCACGTTCTGCAGCTCGTCCATTTCCGTTACATAAACTATAAATAAAATGGTTGTCGGCGATTTCTTCGAATGTGTAGCGTGGCATTTTATTATTTCTGATTACAAATGCACGAAAAAATTATTTTCAAAAGATTAACAACGATTTTAGCTAGAAGTTTACTAACAAGTACTACATTGAAATGTTAATATCTCAAAAACTATACATGATTAGATAAAAAACGATAAAGCAATTTTGTATTAAATAGTCTATTAAATTTACATTTGAAATAAAAAACAAAAATTATTAAGTGAGTTTTTCGAGAAAAAATGAGTTTAATGAATTTTTTTGTTATTTCTCGCACAATTTTTTTAATTCCACCAATGTTTTCTTTATGGAAAATATCATGCATGATATTCCTACTTCCAGACAAGAAAGAAGCACTTTGTGCCTTTAAAATTATAGAAAAACAATTGAGTTATCCTAATTTTTAGAAGAGTTATTGGCATCTACATCATTCAAGACAGTGTACCATGCTAAACATTTTGAAATGCAATTGAAGTGGGTAACGGTTCATTTCCGGGCATATGCGTAGTGGACTTTTTTTTCATGATATTGATCCAGCTACACGCCCTACTCGTTTGGACTCATAGCAGTGGGACACCCTGTATATTAAATTGAAACGAAATTAACAAGATTCAACTTTATTATTTTACAACAATAGAACGACGGAACGGTGTCTACAAGTTCCTTTAAGTTCATTATTCTGCTTGTTTGGACGTATATCCAATGATAAACGCCCTTACACAATTGTACACACAAATCCACTAAAAACAAATTGTGCTGGCTTAACTGGTTTCACAACGGGAATTCCCCCTTGACTCATGCAACACAACTTTCTCAAATCTCTACTTTTTGAAATGTAACGACATTGTGGCAAACTTATTGACGTATTTCCTTGTCGATGTATGAGAAGTTAGCATGAAATGAAAATGCTTTTTACAAAATGTGTGTCTCAGCTAAAATTTCAGGAAGTTTTCATTCCATACAGAAAAAAATATTCAAAATACTAATCCAAACGTTGTTCTTCGCGAAAAATAGTTGTAGAGAAAATTTTTGAGATTTTAGCGCATTTTAGTAAACTAATTATTTATTGGTAGCACCGTTAGACAAAAAATATATTTATGATGAATAAACACTAAGATGTGAAATCTCAATTTCTGTATTTATTGCATCGATCTAAGAGGTGTCTCCCTATGAGGTGCCCCCAAGATTTCGCTCCGAATCAATGGGTTATCACTCTAACAACAATACCAGAAAATATGACGCAAAAACTTTTATGTGAGTCATTTTATTTAGTTAACTCCAAGGAAATGGCGAGAGATTAAATTGGCGAACGATTTTGAAATCGATATTCAACTTAGAATTATTTTCAACTTTAAAGTTACATATCGGCATATTAAACTAAAAAGTCTAAAAGATTGAACGTATCGATGATATATTGTTTTATAAATATGTACAATCTACAAAAAAAAAAATCCTCAAGTAGCTTATATGCATGTGCGATCATCAATTATTCCACTCGACTATGTACTCAAAATCAAATAATATAAATCATTGATGATTTTTCCGCAATTTTCCAAAAACCGAAATCCTAACTCCATCATCAATCTAATATTTTCTCATATATGTACATATGTATTATGTACATTGAAGTATAGGTTTACATCGATAAAAATGTAGGTACTGTTGATGGTAATCAGTACTCATAAATTACTCATCTGTTAAAACCAAATGCAAAAAAAAAAAAAATCACCCACGGCTTTCATGATACTATAACATCAAATATGGTACGTTGTGATTGGTGCATGCTCTTACTCTTGTGTACCATATACAATATACAATTTTGTTATATTCCATGTAACAACGATGAAATTAAAATATGATTATTTTATTCGAAAAACGAATCAATTAATTTGTAATGCTTATGTGGTTTCATCCAAAAAAAAAAAAAAAAAAAAAATAACGAAACTTCATCGTATACATTGCCTAAAATTAAACATTTAGCCGAAAAATACGAATTTTCCATCCAACCAACAATCGAATCGAAATAAATCAATACAAATAACATTTATTTCATTTCATGCGATGAAGATGTATTGTATATGGTTTTATGAATTTATATAAATAATATTAAGATGTTAAATACATAAACACTGTCATTAATTTATTTTATTATACTTATAAATATAAAAATGGCAGATGGAATTTTTTATATGGAAAAAATTATGCTTCTGTAAGATTTTTGTGGATTTAATTGTTTTGGTGTCTTCCGTGATGGGAAAAACCGACACGATCCTTGCTGGTCGGCCTATTATATCTCTACAACTCAAGCGTACTATAGGATCGGTAATTGAAATGAAAAATTAAAAATTAAATGTACGTTACGGGGACCACGGAAATTCGGAATTAGGAAGGTTTGAGAGAATTATTTCTTACTAACTACCAGTACGCGTAATGCTAATAGGCGAATGTAATTTGATAAAATTTTGTTTCTTCAGTTCAAAACTCTGCTATTAAGCAAAATTTTAAGGAGAATATTTTACGATATATTAGTTCTAATCCCGTTGGTAAAAGAAGGTCGTATTGTGGCCAAACCTATATTTTTATTTTGAAAAATATTGACAAGTTTGCAAATTAAACATTAAATTCTAATATAATTAATTGCTGTATTATTTATTATTATTATTGATTATAAAGGGTGTCCCAAATTGGAAGGGAACAAGGCATCAACAAGCGAGGCTCCAAACAACAAATGAATGATGGAAAAAATAATGTTAATGAGTTTTTTAGGCTTCCGAAAACAAGGTACTCAAACGTGATACCCGGGGTAGCGACAAAATGTTTTTTATCCATTTTTTTTGTTGTTCCTCGAACACTAAGCGGATATTTTATAATTAATCCGATATAATATAATTTTGGTGAAAACATCTCTTTCTCAATTAGTTCCACTTAAACGTTGACATCAACTTTACGGTATAATTGACGTTAGTTCTACAGCCTTCGGTTTAACATTAAATGCAGGGGTGGATTAACGCCTAGACACACTATGTACGTCCCTATGGCGCTTTTATTTTGGAGCCTTTTGTCGTGCTCTGTCTGTGGGGTAGCCTTTGTTTTTTTTTTCAGAACTATTGCACATCGTTACAGAAGACAGGCCTAATGTTCGACAATGCGACACTGGATTTTTTTTCCAGATTTCTCGACTGGAAACTCGTTTGAATTCCTGAAACTTTTCGTTTTATTCCTCGCAGAGTGGGTAGGACGATTCATCATTCCAGAGGACTTTTCCAAAGCGCTAATAATTTGTGTTAGTGTTGTTTCGCGAAATGATTTTTCATTTTCGTTGTTTTTCAAACTGCTTCTTTTCTGCTTCTTAGGATATGAAAATGTCTTATCATTAAATTTAAAAAATTAAGATTTATTTATTGTGCTGTTTCTAATTAAACGGTCACACTTTTTATTATTACTTTATTGGCAAAGCAATATGTAACTGTAAATTCTAATCCAACTGTCTAGAATTTTTCTTTATTTGAACAATGAAACACTCGTTAATAATTAAGTGAACTGACTGACCATAATTTTATTTTTCTTGCGGTTTTTATACACACAATTAACAAAAGAAAATGTAATAAAATATTGTTGTGTCGGCGTAAATATTTTTCCCACCAAAGCAAGAGCATATAAAAAATGAAGCGACTGTATCATATTTACATAGACGTTTTGCATTGTCTATGCACATCAAATATCATCCGGTCAAACGCTTTACAAATGTTTGCTTTGGTGGGAAAGACCCTGTTCATGATTGAACATACTCCCGGGCTGGGAAGATTTTATTACGCTGTAACGTCCACTGATTGAGGTTGCAGTGGAGCTAATGGGCGCCGGCGTCGGATGTAAGCTATGATCCAGATTGTTCCGACGATGCAAGCGCTCCAGAACAGAATATGAATCATGGTGTAGTGATGAACATGATGTTGATTTTGGTTGGTTACGAACTCGTTCCTATGGATGAGTTGCTCATTTTCCCGAACAGCTGCTATCTCATCTTCCAATTTTTTGGTATCCAACGCGGAGACGAGATCAAATTCGGCGTCATCGCGTACCTTGGTTTTGATGTGATTTCCAAAATTTTGCAATTGTTTGGTAGTTGTAATACCCGAGTTTGATTTTTGAAAGGCCTTGCTTATACTCTTGGATGCTGTGCCCACAGCTACAATGTATAAATTCCTGTCACGCAATATGCAGCCTGCATTGATGCTAATTATTCCCGATCCTTGAAGAGTGTGTTGACTAGATTGGGATCCACATAAGACATCAACCGTGGTTTCGGTGGGAATTGCATAAATCCATTGATTTGGTGCCTTCAGGGGAATCCATCGGTTCGTTGAATTGCTAGTTTGAAAGCTGCAGTATTGTTCAAGCGTGGATTTCCGCTGCAGGATGGCTATCTCGCACCTACCGTTGTTAGTGAATGCGTTGAAAACTGGTGATGTCTCGCATAAGAAATGAGATGAGGAGATACTCTGGCAACGAGATAGTTGTTCCGTAGAGAAAAATGCAAAATGTTCGCAATGGCTGTCCATGGCCAGATATTCAGTTGAAGTTACTATGCTTGACTGTGTGTTGTCATGCAGAATGTCTGGCACGGCGATTACGGATAAAAGCATATACTCCGTCGCGAACGCCAGTGGGATGATGATTTCGATGATCACGTTCTGCTTGGTCATTCTGCTTCTGACTGTTAGACTCTGATATACGTGTATTAAATCAGACAATTGGTGACCAGGGACGTTGATTGCTGTTGGTACATGTTGCCGAATCAGCGAAAGTTGTTCTTCTAATTGGTCGGGTGTGAGAATGGCGGGATGCAAAATCTCATGATGCACGGAGTACACTATATCAAGTAGACTGTGTTGGGTGTCTTCCAAGTTCTGTAGGATCAAGGTTAACTCGATTACATTCATCAACACAGAGCGAACCCTGTCCTCATAAGTTCGGTACTCTTGTACCACTGTTATTTCTTGCCTTAATCGCCTCTGCTCTTGTAATAGGTTGTTTATGGACATCGCGGTGAGGTTGGAATTATGCTTTATCAATTTTACCGTGTTGTCTATTATCGATGTTTGATTCTGTATTAATTTCATTAGATGATTTTCGTTGTTGTTGATCATCTCAAACTGGGATTCGTATTGAGCAGCATCACGTTGCGAGAAGATTCCAAATATATCGCCCAACGCAATCCCCAGCGTATCTCCTAGTCCCTGTTGTTGAGTCGCCATTGCAAATGTTGTAGGGTAGTGTTGCAGTTGAATCCGTGCAGATCTCCACAAGCTCCTTGTAGGTGGACCACGGCTTGCTTGCAGTTTTCTACTTCTGTCCAATAGTCGGTCAAGTTGTAAAATATTGCAAGTTTCCATTTCATGGCGACGGCTTTTAAAGTTCCCATTTCCTCAAAATGTATGCCTAATGGATGGTCGAAGGGGTGTATGTTAGTGGTACCATGCGTCAAACCGAGTATGGTACAAACTGATAATAACGCTAAGGCTAAATTGGTGGCTTTAAATCCACGTTTAGCTCTTCTAGGCGGTTGTTTCTTGATAGGTGGAGGCTCGTTGTTGGCATCTTCAACTTCTGGGATGTCTGACTTCTCCGATTCTATGGGAAGCTTGCACAGTTTGGTGATTGGTCGTTTGTACACATTGTCCTTACATTTAACAGTAGCTACGCGAACTAGACCATCAGCGCCAGCTTGAGTCTCGATAATTCGACCCAATTTCCAATATGTCGCCGGGAGTTGGTCGACTTTTAAGAGGACTAAATCGTTTATCAATAGATTTGTTTGCGGTGTTTTCCATTTGCTTCTTTGTTGCAGTTGGTGCAAATATTCAGCTGACCATCTTTTCCAAAATTCTTGTATCATACGTTGTACTAGATGCCATCTTGTGGTTAGAGGCATATTTTCGACTATAGCAGAAGGTTGGCTCTTGAGAGCTTCCCCGATCAAAAAATGGCCAGGGGTTAATGCTTTAAGATCAGATGGATCATTGGTCAGCGACGTCAATGGCCGTGAATTTAGGCAGGCCTCTATTTGAGCGGTTACGGTACTTAACTCTTCAAACGTAAGAGTAGTGGCTCCTATGACTCTTTTTAAGTAACCCTTTGCAGATTTAATTCCGGCTTCCCAAATGCCCCCAAAATGAGGAGCGAATGATGGTATGAAATGCCAAGTTGTCTCGCCGATGGATATTGCATTTGCTATGTCAGTTGGCAATGTGGTCAGGGCGACGCGGAGATTCTTCCTCATTTGGGTATCGGCTCCAACAAAATAGGTGCCATTATCCGAGTACAGATTCGTGCATAAGCCTCTTCGTGACGTGAATCGTTGGTAAGCGGCAATAAAAGCATCTGTTGTTAAGCTGCTAACTATTTCTATATGCTCGGCCTTGGTTACCATGCAAACAAATAGGGCTATATATCCCTTGTAAGATTTATGACCTCTGCCTTTTGTTGTTCTCAGCTGAATAGGTCCTGCATAATCTATCCCGGTTTTAGCGAATGGTCTGCCTGGCCACACTCTGAAGCCTGGAAGATCACCCATAAGTTGCCTCGCGTTGTGTTGTTGGTGACGGAAGCATATGACACATTTCTTTATCACGAGTCGTACAGCTCGCCTTCCATCCAGTATCCAATATCTTTCTCTTAAGTGTGATAGCGTCAGCTGTACTCCACCATGCAACATTAACTTGTGTGCCCTTTCGATGAGTTTCCGCGTGATTGGATTGTTTTTGCCCAACATAATGGGATCTTTGGTGGCTGTTGGAATGTTTGCGTTTTGCAGGCGCCCTCGCATTCGCAATACGCCATTGTCGTCTAGAAATGGATTCAAAGATAAAAGCTTGCTGTTGTTCGGCAGTCGTTTTGCGTTTCTCAGACATTTGAGTTCCTGGTAGAAGTCTTCCTCTTGACTCGTGCGGAATATAATGGTTTCTGGTGTAATCGCCTTGAATGACGGAATTTTCCGTGCAACTCGATTGATGAACGTTGCACAATTTGCCACCACTCGTTTTAATTTATCATAACTGGAAATTTTTTGAAATAATTCCAACCAGACGTTGGTTAAGTTCGTTACAGTGGTTAGTGTTACCTTCTCCTCGTAATCCTCAAGGAGATAGACTTGTGGGTCCACCTCATTGTTTTGCTTGACGGTTCTAGAGAGTTGCCAGTGGGTTGCATCCTGTTGCAGAAACGCTGGTCCGTGCCACCATATCTTGCAATGGATTAATTTTCTTGGAGATGCTCCTCGAGAAGCGAGGTCAGCGGGATTCTCGCATGATCGTACGTGATGCCAAGTGGCTGTTGGTAAATATTGCCTTATACAGGAAATGCGATTCGCTACAAATGTTTTGAAGCGCCTTGGTTCTCCTTAACCCAGCTTAATGTGATGGTCGAATCGGTCCAAGCGTGCATTTCACATTCACTTAATTGCATTGCTAGTTGGACATGCGTTAATAGTTTTGCTAATAGTCTAGCTGCGTTTAACTCCAATCGAGGAATTGACAGCTTCGTTTTGATGGGGGCCACCCGCGTTTTTGCCATAACAAGATTAGTGGTTACTTGTCCTGCCTCGTTGGTAGTCCTGCAATATACTACAGCGGCATATGCTAGTTCGGATGCGTCGGCAAAGCCATGTAGTTCCTTCCTAGTGTTCCTTGTTGTGTTGACCCATCTAGATATTTTTATGTCCTTTACAGCAGGCAATTCGTTCTTGTAGATAAACCATTTTTTGCCTATTCGACAATGCGTCGTTGTTATGCACTAGCTCAATGAACAGCTCCTTGAACGAGGTCCAATTCTCGTAGTCGCCATGGAAAGTTGGTATTTCAACTTGTGGCAACTTGACTTTATGTTCTACGGGAGTTTTACTGGTGAAACGTTCTACCAGCTCCTGGCACTGTTGTAATCGTATTATGGTGTTTTCGACTTTATTTTTTATTGTGCCATAGTAATCTTCGACGAAATAATTTGTTGTTTTGTCTTCGTCATCCGTTTCTACCATTATTGTTGCGTGCAGTTGATAGACATCATTCATTTGTGTTTGCAGTTGATTGACTTTCAGCTGAAGGTATTCTTTCGAATAATTTCCTTGATCCAATCTGCCTGTGATTGCGTATTTTTCTGGATGCAGTTGACGCATGTAGAAATCCTGTCGCTTGAACACTGGATTTTTACTTGAATGTGATAACGAATCAAGTTTCTTATGAGGTGGAGGATTGTTTGATGGTTGATTGCCCGTGTCTGAGCTTTGCCCCGGATTTCGTTGATGGCTATCCGAAAGAAGGGCGTTATCGTTGGAATCAGGCTGAGAAACTGTTGCCCAGGCTATGTTTTCGACCGATGTATCCGTTGGGGTGCTCGGAAGTCCTACGTTCAAGCACTGGCGCATGTCTGTTAGAAGCCACGTGCATTTATCCTGTGTTTGTTGTCTCGTAGAACGATAAGGGTGCGAGTTCTCTATTGGCGGTGATATCGCCAGAATCTTCTCATCATTTGTAATGAAATCCTGATGTGCAGCCTTCACGTATGCTATTTTCTTCTCCAAATAGCTTTTGGTTTATCGCGAATTACCGTCCTTTTTGTAATTGGTTAGCAGTTGACTTATGTTGTTGGTAATCTAATGTTGTGCGAGCAGTAATTGTTCCATGTTTTGACGTAAATCTCAAATGGCCTGTTGTAGATTGGCTGAATGTGATGAGCTGCTACCGTTCGTTGGTGGTTGGCGCAAAACCCTTGCGTCGATGATTTACTGTGACTTGAGTTGAGATTGATAGTGTAGAATATTTTATTTATTTGCCGGTTTATTGTTGTTGTTCGGCTCGAAGGACCATGTAAATTCTAATCCAACTGTCTAGAATTTTTCTTTATTTGAACAATGAAACACTCGTTAATAATTAAGTGAACTGACTGACCGTAATTTTATTTTTCTTGCGGTTTTTATACACACAATTAACTAAAGAAAATGTAATAAAATATTGTTACGTCGGCGTAAATATTTTTCCCACCAAAGCAAGAGCATATAAAAAATGAAGCGACTGTATCATATTTACATAGACGTTTTGCATTGTCTATGCACATCAAATATCATCCGGTCACACGCTCTACAAATGTTTGCTTTGGTGGGAAAGACCCTGTTCATGATTGAACAGTGACCAATCAACATTTAATAATTCTCATTCAACACACTATTTAGAAATGTAAAATAGTTGGAACTACCAAAAATTTAACAAAATAAAATTGAAAACAAAATAAGTCGTGGTTAAAATTATTGTTGAAAGTATACGTACGTGAAATTTATCCCAAGTTGCCTTAAGTTGTCCTAAGTTGTCCTAAGTTTTTTTTTAAATGTGTTGGTGTAAAAGTTTCGTTATTACGAATTTATTTAAATCATATTGAAATAGTAAAAAATCATCTTTAAGATTATTTACTCTTACAAAACAAATTTAGATTTTTTCTATGGCGCGATATATTCTGATTCTGAATGTTTAAAATCAAAACCAGATCATTTTCCAGGAACTGAGGAACTGGCAGAAAACCCGTGTTTAATCGTGTTTGTTTGCGAATTTTCTTGTGAAAATCCTAGGAAGCGGCTGTTATGTACTTTGATTACTTCTCAAATGATTTCATCACGACCACTTTATTTATGACAATTTATTTATTGTATATTGGAAGTTTGTACTTGTTGACTGACTGCCCAAAGATCATCATGCCTTTTGTTATAACATTATTCATTATTACAAGTATTTAAATATCTCTTAAATTAGGGGTTTCCAATATTTTATTATAATACATTTCAACTTTCCCCGTTTTTAAATAGATTGTTACTTACAATTAATTTCAATTAGCTATAATTTTATTTATACATCAATCTTTGTGGACTTCTTCTTTCTCGACCTGATCTTCTTATTGTAATTGCCGAATCACTTAACGATCGCCTTTTGCTATGCTGTTCGGGTGCTGACACATGAGACTCCGTCTCATTCTCCTTAGTATTTTTGTAATGGCTTGTATCAATAATTGGGTTTCCAGGGTGATATTTGTCCTGTAGTGTAGACAGCCGTAGTTTATTTTGATGACAAAACCTGGTTGAGTTAGTTAACTGTATGATGTAGGTTACCGCACTAACTTTCTTTACAACGCGTGCCGGTATCCATTTTAGATAATCTTATTTTTACAATTTAAATCAAAACTAACAACTTTTTTCCTGTGAAGTAAATTAATTAATATTCTTGGTTTAAATGCAAAAATTAATTCCAACGGATTTTTAGATGTACTCATGGATGGTGTATTACGATGATGCAATAAAAATTTGTCAATACTTTGTTCGATAGTTAAATTTTTCAATTCTGGATCCAACAATGTTTTGTACAATACATTTTTAACTGACTGTACATTACGTTCGGCGAGACCATTCGATTGCGGATTATAAGGAGGAGACTTCAATAAACAGATGTTATGTTTTCTTGCAAAATCTGTAAATTCCCTTGAACCAAATGGAGGACCATTGTCAGAAACAATTGTATTTGGTAAACCAAAAATCGAAAATAATTTTACCAATTTATCAATTAAACTAGTTGCGTTTGTTTTACTCATCATTATTACATCTAAATATTTGATATACGCGTCTATGATCAGTAAAAGGGTATACTTCTGAAAATGCAAAAAATCTATATGTATTCTTTTAAATGGATAGCTGGCTTCCGGCCAAGAACTTTCTATGACTTCTTTTTTCTGTTTTGCGTTTGTTGGCATACTACACATTCACTTACTAATTTCTCTAGATCCTTATCAATTACTAGCCACCACACATATGATCTTACCACCATTTTCATTTTCACGATGCCTAAATGATTCTCATGTAACAACTTTAACACTTCATCTTTTAGAGACTTTGAAATTATTACTCTACTCATATACAACAGACAATTATTTTCACAAGATAGGTATAATCTTTTTCCGTAATATTCTTTAACTTCACTAGGTATCTCCGTGATTCTATTTGGCCAACTATATTTCACAAAATCATAAACTTGACTCAATATTTTATCAGTTTTCGTTGCCTCCTCTATTTTCTCGTAGTTAATAGGAATTTTATCGGAAAAATTTTAATAATTTACTAAATCTAAACGCGATAAAGCGCCAACATTTCCCATTTTATTACCAGGTCTATATTCAATTTGATAATCATACATTGACAATATGACTGCCCATCTCTGCAATCTTGCTGCTGTTACTGATGGTGTAGATTTTTTCGGATTGAATATTTCTCTTAATGCTTGGTGGTCACTATATATTTTGAATGGTAATCCAAAAATAGATTTATGAAATTTTTTCACTGCATACATGATTGCCAGTGCTTCTCTGTGAAGCTGCGAATAATTTTGCTCTGCGGGTGACAATGTACAAGAGGCAAAAAATACTGGTTTTTCTTGTCCATTTACTATGTGCGATAAAACTGCCCCCACTCCGTATGGACTTGCATCTGCTGCTATGACTATGGGTTTTTCAGGATCATACATTTCTAGCAAATTATTACGGAGGATTAATTGTTTTGAATATTCGAAACATTTTTGACTAGATTCGGTCCATTCGAATTTTACATCCTTTTTCAATAAGTGATATAAAACACGCAACTCTATAGATAAGTTAGGAATAAAAGATATGCTTGTAACTGACTTATAGACTTAGGAATCGAAGCGTTCACTATAGCTGTAATTTTTTCGGGGTTTGGACTAATGCCTTGCTCTGAAATTACATGACCTATATAACTAACTTTTTTCTCTAATACTTTAGATTTCTCTAAATTTATTTTTACTTTGTATTCGTTCAAACGACTTAAGACTTTGTGAAGATTAGATTCGCAATCATGCTTGGTTTTACCACCAATTAAAATATCATCAAGATAGCAAGACACATTATTAAGACCTGATAAAATTTGATCCATAATTGACTGGAAGATAGCTGGAGCAGTTTTTAGACCAAAAGGTAAACGAGTATAACGGAACAACCCTTTATGCGTGTTTATTGTTAGTAATTCACGAGAAGATTCTGACACTATAAGTTGTTGGTAGGCTCCACTTAGATCAATCACACAGAAATAAGTACATTTAGCTAAACTAGCAAATACATATGTCATCAATCCTTAGAATTGGATAATGCTCAGACTTTAAGAATTTATTTATGGTCACTTTAAAATCGACACAAATGCGAACAGATTTATTAGGTTTCACTACCACAACTATTGGACTTGCCCACTTAGCATATTTAACAGGTTCAATGATGTTCTTTTTTAATAACCGTTCTAGTTCTTTTTCGACTTCTACTCTAATCTTAAATGGTACTGAATAGGCACAATGGAATATAGGCATGACTTCCTCTTCCAATAAAATCTCTACGCTATAATTCTCAATCGGATGGTCATACTCGGGATTAGGTATAATATTTGGATATTGCAAAAAAATATTTTTATTTAAATGGTTCGTAATTGTATTTACCGTTTGTGTCCGAAAGCTTGACTCCTCAAAAAATGGTTTCCATTTCGGTTTTAAAACATTCAACCAAGACCGTCCAATTAATGGATTAAAATCTTTTATTGCATCTATCACGACCAATTCCAGTTTGTATGTACTTCTCATCAATATGCTCGACCGTTACGTTTATTTTCCCAAGAATTTTAATTGATTCACCTGTAACAGTAGTAAATTTATTATTGTAATCTTGAATTTCTAAATGACTAAATGATTTCTGGTACTTATCTATTGAAATCACGGTAACACATGCGCCAGTATCAACTTCCATTGCCATGAGTTTACCTTCTACACTTAACTGCATTATGCATGGCTGATCAACTTGTTTGGCTGCATTGATAATTTTTACTTTGTTTCTGCAATCAACTGCTGTATGTCCGTACCGATTACACTGTAAACACCTCCATTGTTTAGCTGGACATTGATTTGGATTATGATTCTTTACTCCACATCTTGAACATAGATGCTTAGTATACGATTTTTCTCTATAACTATGACTCGAACTGCGACTTGAATTTGGACTTGGACTTCTGTTCCTAATGTTTGACTGACCTTGACTTCTAGACTGACTTTGGCTATAACTGTTGATCGACAATTGTGATTGTGACGACTTATGAATGGCTTTTATCTCCTTTGCCGACATCTCCATATTTAGGGCTAACACACAATACGTCGAAAAAGTTTCATTTGCTTTACTTAATAACTCTTGTTGAATTGAACTCGACTTTAAACCCACTATAAATTTATCGGATAGTGCATCATCCAAATAATTTCCATATTTGCAGGATTGCGCTAAACTTTTTAGCTTGACTATGAAACTGGTAATTGTTTCACCATCTTCTTGTACCGCTTGCATGAACTTGAACCGTTCGACACGTTTATTAATTTTCGGTGCAAAATGAGCCGTTAACATTTGGACAATTTCACCATATTTTAATTCCTTTGGGGACTTAGAAATTGAAAGCGACTTCATAATGGTATATATTTCTGGTCCAGCAAGAATTATAAAATACTCCGCTTTTGTTTGATCGTCCGTTATTTGGTTGACCTTCAAGAAATTCGCCATGCTCTCCTCGTAGTCGACAAAATTTCCATAATCAACAACAAAATGCTCCATCGCTCCGATCATCGCGATATTTTCCTCAATTACTTGTTTTACCGTGGCTTTGTCTGGATCAAAATCGACACTTTTGTTTTCACTTCCACTTAACGTATTTGCAGTTACTTCACTGCCGCGTTTTTTTATAATTACTGTTAATTTATTATCACCCATACACGTTACGCGTATTTATTGTGTAATACACTATAATTTGTATCCACTCTATAACATTCACACGCGATACTATGGACTCCGGTATATCGTTTCTGTACGCACTTATTAACAATAATTTTTCCTTTACCTCGTCGCCAAATTTGTGATGTACTTTGCTTCTCAAATGATTTCAACACGACCACTTTATTTATGACAATTTATTTATTGTATATTGGAAGTCTATACTTGTTGACTGACTGCCCAAAGATCATCATGCCTTTTGTTATAACATTATTCATTATTTTATATTACAATACAAGTATTTAAATATCTCTTAAATTAGGGGTGTCCAATATTTTATTATAATTCATTTCAGCGGCTAACAAAATATGCACAATTTTAAGTTGTCATAAGGTGTTATCTATAAGAAAAATAATTCACTTTTGAAAAAAGTAGGGGATTAGGGTATTTAGGACAACCATATTTGATATAATCTCCTATGATACATCGAATATGTGAATAAATGATTTTCCGAATTTTCTTGAGAAAATCCTAGGAAGCGGATACCAAAATGCCCTATATTCTAAGTTGTCGTAAGGTCTTATCTATTCGAAAAATATTTCACTTTTGAAAAAAGTAGGGGATTAGGGTATTTAGGACAACCATGTTTGACATAATCTTATTTTTTGGAAAATAATCTGATTTTATAGATTCAGCATCAGAATATATCGCGCCATAGAAAAAATCTAAATTTCTTTGTAACAGTAAATAAGCTTAAGGATAATTTTTACTATTTCAATATGATTTAAATAAATTCGTAATAACGAAACTTTTATACCAACACATTTAAAAAAACTTAGGACATACTTAGGACAACTTAGGACTACTTAAGACAACTTAGGACAAATTTCATGTACGTGAAAGTATTTAGTATTCTAGCTTATCTAGCATCATTGGATTCTTGGAAAAAATTAAATTATTTTTTAGCACGTTGCTAAGGAAGACGTGCAACTAAGAAGTCAACAATGTGAAAAAATAGAAGTTTCTAGCTTGCAGGAATGTTTTTGGCATGCAAAACAGAAAAAACCTGCTTTTCACCCTCTTTGTAGGAAAAAGAAATTTTGCTTCCTGAAACGAAAGCTTACTTAGGGCCCAGATTTTCCTATTAGTTTGAGAGAACCAGAAATGAAACTTTGCCTCCATAGAATCCGTTTTATCCTTAATCCGCCACTGATTACATGAAAGCACAATAATGTGGAAATTTAGTATTGGTTAAACCTGAACTTTATATTTTCTGAATACTAGCGAAATTTATGAATAGTTTAACGGAGGTACAACTGAAAATTTCGGTTTAATCGTGTACGAAGCAACTTGAATTAAAATTTTAATGAAACCTAATGAGGTGATCAGAACTTCGGTTTTGATTAATTCAACTCCCAAATCAATCCCGAAATGAACCTCTTAACTCAATCTACAGTCTAACCTCCAACTCAATTTACAACTCAGCCTGTCTTAATCCAGCCATCCATGAAATACTAAATCAACCCTTAATCAACTTTCAAATCAATCATTAGCCTAACTCCAAATCAACCCTTAAATAATTCCCAACAGAACAACTCACACCCTAGTGCAAGCTAACTAAATCCTAATTTTACGTCAACTCAACTTAGCTCGACCCAAATCTCAACCCTCTGCTTAACTCCATACTTATTTTCCCATCCAATCGCAAAATTAACTCGTGTCGAAACCTACATGCGTGTATGAACTCAACTTACTTCACACTCCCACTAAATCCTAAACTCGACCTCAAATTAATCCCTAACCGAACTTGTAGCTCAAATCCAACTCAATTTCAACTAAAACCTTACTCACCATCATACCATAATAGCAACGTACAATCATACCGGAAAACGTACTGTCGTACCATCTTAACCTAAACAATCATTTCATCATACCATTATTCCATTATACCATTGTACCATCAAACCACTATATCATCATAACCTCACACAATCATACCATAATATATACTGTCTTACCACGATACCATCATACCATCGTTCCGTCATACCTTCAAACCATCATACCATTATACTATCATACCATCATACCATCATAATATATTACCATCATACCATCATATCGGCATACCTTCATATCACCATACCACTACACTCTCATACATTCATATCATTATACCATTATACGATCATACAGGTTTTAGATTTCAAATTGATCCTTTTTTTACATTTCAAATTGGACCTTTTACATTTCAAATTGAACTCTTTGCAAATTATATGAATGACCAATTAGGATAGAGCTTAGCTCTCCTTAACCGAGTATGATCAAATTTGACATGTGCGTTGGAAATGGGATTCTAAAATGGTTTTTGGATAAAGTTCTGTAATAAGATCAATATGAATATAACTTAGCTGTTTTTAGCCGATTATGATGAATTTTAACGTTTCCAAGTTCCATAGAATGGAAGTGTAGAATCTCATTTTCAACGCTTATGTCAAATTTCACCATAATCGGTTGAAAAATAGGCAAGTTCCATCATACTTAGCCATATTCCAGAGCTTCATCCAAAACTAATTTTAGAATCCAATTTCCATCGCGGAAGTCAAATTTCACTAAAATCAGTTGAGAAATAGATAAGTTCTATCCCAATTGGCCATTCATTTAATTTGCTAAAGGTTCAATTTGAGGTTATTAACAGTGACCTTTGGGTTTAAAATAGTTTATGTTGTAGATATGGATTTGCGGAGTTGACTATTTTATCACTAAAAACACGTTGTTCATATTTTGCTTGCATGGCAGTTTCTATAGGAACTGTAACTGTAACTCCTCCCTGGGGTGGAGAAAAGTCGTCCTCGACTTTGGTTTTAACGCCAGCTTCTCTTAATAGTCTGTTATACGACATTTCCTTCACGTGTACAGTTGTTTTTGTGTTTTTACTCTGTGGTCTCTTAAGGTACTTATGCGTACACGTCATGTATATTACTAACAGAAATATGCATATTGACGAGATGGATATACCTCCTGAAAGAATCCGTAACCAATTTTGGTGGTTGTATTGCTTCAAAAAAATATGATCTAGTTGTTTCCTGTTCAATTGCGGTTATGTTTTGACTCACTGGCATTTGACGAAACATTTGTATATTGTAAAGAGCTCCAAGAATCTTCTCGTTCTCGCTTTCTATTTCGTAGGATTCTTTATTAAAAAGTTTCCCGTCAGGTTCCTATTGTCAGGTCCGCAGTTTGTAGAAAGTTCGATGTTTCTTGCATTGTTTATCAGTATTTTGCCTTCGGAGATCCACTGTACTGTGGTGTCTGTTTCTAATGTTACGTTGCATATGCTCTTGCTTCCCATAAGTAGTGGTTTAATACAATTGTCCTTGAATTCTTTTATCTCCGAGTGCCTCTGTAGATAGTTATTGTAATTTGTTGTGGTGAATAATTTTTGTTTGTTTTTAATAAGGTATTGCGGATAATTTTCGATGATGATATTATTGATATTTAATGGAACCACCCTTATTGCTGTTGATGTCCCATCTTCTAATTTTGGTATCCCCAATATGTAAAGGAGTGTTTCATCATTAATTGTGATCTTCGGTGTAATAAATTTAAGTGCTTCATCCGCTATTGTTATGTTTACCCCTTGATCAATGAGCATGTTTTTTACTGCAATTATAGCTTTTAGTGACAGGATCTTGTTGCTGGGTAATGCTACTTTTGTTCTTATAATCGCATCCTGGATATCTTCTAAAATTTTGTTGATTGTATCCATGTGCATAATTGAAGTGATTATTTCTAATTCAGTTAATTCAATCCTGTTAGCCATTGTTGTACTTGTTATTACTTCGTTTATCGTCTTCGTTAACAGCTGAATTATCTTGTTGATCTGTTCATTCACCTGGACCTGTTGATTATTCTCATTTATGAGTTCATTCATCTGGGTTTCCCGCCAACCATTTCCACGCTGTTCCTAAAGCATCCCATCTTTTCTATCTGAGGCGCTCATGCATACTATATTTCTTGTTTCTAGTTTTTGAGCATCACAAACCAAATAGTTTACAACAATAATAATAGTTAATAATTTTGCTAGTAATAACATTCTGGAATGAAACAAAACATTTACAATTAATATTTCTTTAATCGTTTAATTTTATTTTTATTTCTTTTGATATACGTTATTTCTCTTGCTAGTGCTTCAATAGCCCTAGGCTGCGTTTTTGTTCTAATGTTAGGTTTTAAGTACACTACTTGGTTTTCCTTTAAATCTGGGGGCTCTACTTAATTTTTTTCCATTACTTTATTTTTGATTTTTCTAAATTTTCACATGTTTCTCTAAAAATGATCTTAGCATTCTAGCCAGTTGTTCTAGTGAAGCCAGTTGATGAGTGAGCTGAATTGTTATAGAGAGCTACCGCTAACTCTATGACACTTGCTGTAGTGCTGTTAGGGAGTTTATTTTTGTTTGTATTATATATCTCAATAATGATAGAAATGGGTCTTTTCGACTTGCCCATTCGATTCAGAAGAGGATGCCTATTCAATTTTTGAATTTAATTTACTTAAATATTCTTTTAATTGAATTGACTGGAAAGTAGTCTCATGGTCCGAAATTATTGTGTTCGGAATATCGAAAGAGGTAAAATATTTTGTTAATGCTTTTTGTATGTTGATCAAATTTTGTGATTCTATTTGAATCATCTGGAGATGTTTTAAAAAGGCATCAATTATTGACAAAACAACTGGTCTTATTTATTGTGAAAATATCAATATGAACTCTCTCCAGTGGTTTAGTGGTGTTTGGCCTTGGTGATATTTTTATATTATAAGGCTTTCTCTCGTATTTGTGCATATTGCATATATGGAACATGAATTTACGTAACTGCTTACTTTTTTTGTGATGTTTGGAAAAAAAGTATGCTCTCTTAATCTGATTCTTTACTTCTTTGATGCCTCTGTGAGCTCTTTCAAGTTCTTTTCTCACGATTGTATCTTGCCGATTCGAATTCGTTACGTCATCCACTATTTTAGTGGTAAATACGAAATGCCCTTTTTGAGAAAAATTTTCTCTAAATGAGTTTTGGATTTTTTGTAGAGACTTTCTCTTGCTAGTATGGCTGATTGTTTGCCATTATGGAAATTCCTTAGGACGTTGGTAATATCATTTTTATCGAAAGATTCTCTTACGATAATCGCCCTTCTGAAGTTAGGGAATATTTTCTCCCTAATTCTAGTATCTAGGTTAGAAATTCTGAATATGATTTGGTTCTTGTAATAGTATATATTGGGCGATCTGAAAAATGTACGAAATAGTCGCTCGTTGTATTAGCGGAATGGATTGTATCAGATTCGCTAGGAGCATGGTTTCTAATCGATTTGTTCTCCGAACTAGCGTTTTCATTTGATTAATTTAAATTGTGGAAATTCACTTCTTTAGTTTCTTGTGGGATTCTGCTGAGTGCATCAGCTACTACATTGGCTTTGCCTTGCTTGTAAACTACGTCGTAGTCAAAAATTTCAAGCTCCAAACGCCATCTCAGTATTTTGGAATTTTTTTCCGAAGTTTTAATGAAAGTGAGTGGTTTATGTTCTGTAAGAAGCGTAAATTTATTTCCGTAAAGGTAGGGATTATATTTTTTTACTGCCCAAATAAGCCAGCGCTTCTTTCTCATTTATTACGTATTAAATTTCAGTGCTGTTCAGAGTCCTAGACCCAAATTCAATTGGTCTTTCTATTTTATCATTCATTTGTGAAAGCACTGCGCCTAAAGCGTGTTCCGATGCGTCTGTTGTAAGGATGAAAGTTTTTGAAAAATCGGGATTAGCTAATATTTGATCCGCGGATATTATTTTTCTTAGGGTTTTGAACGATTCTATGTACTCTGGGTCAGTTATGTTAACAACATTACCTTTCTTCAAAAATTTTGTGATGGGTTTTGTGATTTTCGAGTAATCACGGATAAACCGACGTTAGTATCCCGACAAGCCGCGAAATTGTTTAATCTGTTTCTGAGTAGTCGGTAGAGGCCACTCGAGAATTTTTTGTATTTTATCAGGATTTGGCTTAACCCCTTCTTGGGTGATTACATGCCCAAGAAATTCGGTTTCTCTTTTAAGAAACTCGCATTTATCGAGTTGTATTTTTAAGTTAAAATCTGATAGTCTTTTGAGTACTTCTCGTAGATTTTCTATCTGGTTGGTCAATTTGAATCCAATAATTATAATGTCGTCCAAATAAACGTAACAAATTTTCCCTACCAGTCAGTGTAGGACGTTAGTCATGGCTCGCTGGAAAGTTACTGGACCATTTTTAAAACCAAATGGCATTCGAGTGAACTCAAAGTGGCCTTGATCTGTTGAGAATACCGTTTTCTCTTGTGAGGATTTATCCATTGGAATTTGATGAAAACCCGATTTTAAGTCTAATGTTGTAAAATAGGTGGATTTCCCTAAACTGTCCAATATTTCCTCGATTTGAGGTATGGGGAATTTGTCATCAATAGTTTTGTCGTTTAATTTTCGATAGTCGATTACTACCCTAATTTGTAGCGTCTGCTTTTTTGGGTACTACCCAAATTGGTCTACTCAAATTTCGGATGATTCCACTATCCAGAAATTCCTAAATGTGGTCCTCTATGTCCCTTTTAAAATTGTGTGGATACCTGTATGTTCTGGTATGGACTGGAATTTCATCTTTTGTTATTATTTTGTGTTTGATTACTATTGTTGTAAATGGTGTTTACAAGAATTTGCTTTTCGTTTTCACACAAGTGATCCATCGTGATTAAACTTTCGATAGTTTTTTTTTTATCTATAAGTGTATTTCCATACACTTAGATCGGTTTGATGGTTTCAAAATTGTAGACGTTCAAACTTAGTTTAGGTAATTGTTTTGGTGGTTCGGGTTCGTTCCTGAGTGTTTTAACGGTAGTTTTAAAATTTTTAGATTTATACAATCCAAGTTGTATAATGATGTTTCTTTTTAATTTTTGGTGGTTAGTGACTAACCATTCGCCATTTTTTGCGGTATCAAATGTTACCGTATGATGGTAAAAATTTTTACCTGGATAATATTTGTAAAATTTCATAATTATATTGTTTAACGAAATCGTGGTAGTCAATTTTAGCATTTAATTGAGCCATTGACCAAGTATTCCATCGAAATATTCGTGGAAATTAAGCTCGAAATATGATTGGGGTGGGGTGGTAGATTGTGTCCAAAAAATTAATTTTCTCCATTTTTGTTACTTTTTGTGTACCTAATATATTTTTTATTTGCGATTCTTGAGGTACTAATAGATGATCTGGTATTATTTTTGGCCTAATTATATTTTTATTAGCGCCAGTATCAATAAGGATTTTAATTGTTGTATTTGTTAATTTATTATGACATTTGAGAAATGAAAGATAGTTTAATCTTCCGAGTCCGAATTGTGATCTACCCAAAAATTTTCCATATTTTGGATTTCCAATTCTGGTTTATCATTGTCGTGGGGACCTCGATATTATGGATTGTGTTTTTAAAGGTTCTTCTCGAATGAATTGAAGGATCTATTTCCATTGGTGTTTATTTCTCTTGAATCGGGCAATGCTGGTTCTGAAATATTTTTCGGTTGAAAACCGGTTTTTGTTTGGTAATTCAGCTTTTTTGAATTACCTGATATGATCTCATTAGAGTTAAACTTAGAAGCAAAATCCATAAGGTTCTTCTAAGTGTTGGGGTTTGCGGCTTCGGCATAGCCGAAGTACGGGTTCCTTAGTCCCGATACAAACGCTGCCAATGCATCTTCTTCAATGAATGCATTCATCGCATGCCATGTTTGATTATATTGTGGCTTTTGTTTGGCCAATGATTTTATGTTTTGTATATTTCCTTGATTTTGTATAAATAGCTGTGCACTGACAAATCATTCTGCTTTGTTGACCAAAGCTGTGATTTGTAGAATGAAAGTTCTTGCTTATCGCCCAACGATTCTAGCAAGATTTCTTTCATCTCATGAAATGTTCGAGGATTTTCTGCTAAGCATAGTATATCCTTAGCTTTTTCCTCTACTTTATTTTGATTTTGCTTGTACATACAAGCTAAACTGTTGCGGCGTAACCAACGGTTCGAATACTCTTAGTGTATCTTCCGCTGTGCTTATCCATGCCGACAAGTGTTTTTTATTTCCATCAAAAGATGGAATTGATTTGATAGGATCTGGAATCCTAAACAAATCAACTATAATTTTCTCATCTTTGGTGGAGGTGGAGGTGTCTCCGTTTTTTGATTCAGATACGTTGGCTCCTAATCGTGGTCAACTTGTTTTTGACCTAATTGTGCCAATTGCTCTGAAATCGCCGCAAGCTGAGCTGTAATCTGTTCCATTTCCAATTGTTTTTTCAAGTCTATTGAATCAAAAGCAATGTAAACCTCAATAGCCTTGTTTCTTGTCATACAATGGAATTATGGTAAATCGATCTACTATTTTGGCTATTACCGATTTATTATAATGTAGGTAAATTTGTGTCTATTTAATAGTGCACAAATTAATTTCGTCTTTTCGTGGCTATCAAATAGTACACGATGGTGGCGGTTTCCGTAATTGGTAATAAAATTTATAAAAATTTGTTACCTGAGTCCGATTTTGGTGTCGTGTGCTGGTTCTAGTTTTACTGGTGAAATGTGGCGGTACCAAATCCTTGTAGCAGTTTGTCAACTTTCAGCTAGGGACGTCTTTGCACTTAAATAAAAATTACACGATACACGTCTTCAATGATTTTTTTCTTTTGCGCGGCGGATTCAATTTAACACAAGTTTTTATTCGCTTGATGTTTTTGCACTTTTCATTATTTCACACTTAACCGTTCGGCTGCGCCAATTATGTTTTCATAATTCCAAAGTTGTTAAAAAAAATTTATTTTATTAAATTTTTTTAATTTTTAATTTTCTAGAAATAGTTTTACAAGTTTTTCACTTAAAAGCTAAAATCGGACTGAATTCTTTAAATCTAAATTTCTTTAATTCCAAGCCTAAAATTACTAACTCATCAAATTTGCCTCGACTCGATGAATATGATTCCCTGGTCACGTTGATCAACCATACGTTTAAAATAGTTTATGTTATGGATTTGCTGAGTTGACTATTTTATCACTAAAAACACGTTGTTCATCTTTTGCTTGCATGGCAGTTTCTATGGGAACTGTAACTGTAACTATATATGAAAAATTGGTCAACTGCTCACTATATCTTAACTCAACCCCAACTCAACTCCAACTTAACCTGAACTCAACCCGCAAAATGATCCCTAACTTAACCTTCAACTCAACTTCAAACTCAATATTCAAACCAGCATATATAAGAAATTGGTAAATATTTCTTTAACCAGCTATTTTGGGTCAATTCGTATGGCAGGTACCCGACCCTCTTGACGCACAGGTTCCAAAAGCTTTCAAAATCTTGGCCTTGACCTTACGAACAGATTGACAAAAAAAATTATAAATCGAACAAGCCTTTCTCGAGATACCATGGGTATGGGTACAGACATCCAGAGAGATGACGGACATTTTTTTTTGTTTTGCTTTTTTAGACTCAGGGACTTTCAAAACGTCGAGAAAAGTCGTTTTGGCCCAATCAAATTTTAGATCATTTTTGACAGGATTTCAATACTTTGGTCTTTTTAGACCGAAGTAATTCCATAAGTTAAAAATTGCTTGAAGTCGCGCTTGTCGAAGGTAAATTTTTTGGTAATTAATCAGAGTAAAAAAAACCGCCAAGTTCTTCTATTGCAAACATAGGAAAGAATTTCCTATGTGACTGCCCTTCTTCTAAAAGTTGTATTTGCCTAGCAATTTGCAAGCCATGCTTTCCACATCCAATCGAGCCTTGGCAAAGAATAACGGTTCTTTCAGAAAATTGCTTAAAGAAAATTTTACTCTGACCAACGCAATTTTCAGAACCTTCCAAATAATATTCGATTCAATAATATATTACGTATTGGACACAAGTCTTGTGTGGATGGATATATGTATGTCTCTTCTCATGGATGTTCTTATGTTTTACCGATCTGCTTGTGTGGTCCGGGAACTTTGAGACCGTATGCGATTGCACTGTACCCCACTGTCACCATTATCACTTGCAATTTCGTGTCGGAAGTATGGACATGTTTTTCCACATAACTCGGTCTGATTTTGCCAGCTTTTGCATAAAATTCACCAATCATCAGTTCGACGTCATATCATTCAAATTATTGTAAAATGAGTCTTTATCGTTGAGTTAGCCATTTTCAGCGACCGCTTGTAAGCAGAGCAACATATAGCCTTGGCACACATGCTTTCCACTTTTGGGGCATCGAGGTTTTAGGCTACTTAGGTATTGTTTAGGTATTGTTTTCGGTATTGTTAGGTAAGAAGATTGTTTTCGGTAAGAAGATTAAAGATATTTTTAACTAGATGGTCCGGAAGGTACCGGTAAAAGTTTTCTCACTATTTAACATCTAGAATAGAATCTGGGACAAACAACGTAAAAGATTTTGAGTAAAGATATCCAAATCTAGTGAAGCACGTAGGATTTTTGCAAATCGGCCGAAATTCGATGATATAAAATCATTAAATTTTAATTGATCAAAAACACCCAACGTTTACTAGATTTTGACGTCGTTTTTCAAAATATTTTTCGTTTTTTGTTCTAAAAATTGTAACCTGTAAAGTTCCTCTCATGGGGGTCATTCATAAAAAACCAGTTTCCTTTCATCAACCACTGCGCCTCTATTTGGTTTTTAAATAAATTTTTCTCGTGTACTGTTTGGACTTAAACGAACTTGTATTAAACACCGAATTTTAAAATATCGCTTCGTTTTTCTTAAATAAATTAGAGAAATTTTCTAGCCAAACGTTTCCTTGTACATGCAAACCTCTTAATCTTCAAACCTCTTCCTGTTTCGCATTATCATGCATGCCTACTGCGGGTGGCAATGTCTACATAAATTTCTTTGTGTAAAACGCGATAACCTCCAAGGACACCCCTTCTTAAAAAAATTACAATATATTCTAGACGTTCATTCCAGACGGCTTATTTATTTATTAAATATACAAGAGTCGTTTATTTTTCATCTTTTGAATTTATTCCATTTAATTTACGTTTGAACAAAGTTTTATAAACCTCATCAATCGTAATCATTCAGTCCTAGCAAGTTTTAATCATTATGCTATTTGTAACTATACTATATAACAAGAAATTGTTCCCTTGCCAAATTTCCAGCAGAATATTAATTTCTATTCAAACAAAACTCACAGTTTTCAACATTTATGTGCAATAAATTTCCCAAAGTGTAATGAAAATATTTCTTGGAAAATTCAATTATTAATTTTCTTTATTTCTCACACTCGGGTAAACATCTCCCAAATTTCTTAAACAATCTGCATTCCTTTTTAACAGATTCTTCTTGATAGTCGTACAATTTTGTATAAATATTTTAATTACAAAGTTAAACAAGCGAAAATTAATTATTTAAGAAAATGAGTTTCCAATAGTTTTCTGTGTGGCTGTGTATGTGCTTGTAATTTTATAAGGGATTTATTTTAAAATAACAATTTTTGGTTATAAAGTAAAATTTTTTTGTTTATTTTCTCTCTGTGAACTATACACAAATATTGGAAAGATAACTTGTCTTTAATCAATATTTATGGCAATTTATTTACTACATATATCGATATAAAATTTTATAGCAGACTTTGTAGTCCCATTTGGTTTGCTTATAATTTATAAATGGGGTCATGCCATTTTTATGTTTGATAAATTTAGTCTCTAAATTGCTGACACCATCTATAATGCACGTTTATACTATATAGTAGATTTGTTGGGTTAGTAACAATATATATTTTTATCGATTTTGATGTAGAACGTTACATCTGTTGTATTATATTATTATATTATAATTATAGAACAGATGACTGTATTTATCAATTGTTGATGTAATTTCATTATTAATTATACAATTCATGATACATTTATCATATTGATTGCAATACTGACTACTTTCACGTACTGAATAAGAAAAAAATGGAAAAACTACTATTAGCTAATATTTCTACTGTATTAGTAGCAGCAACCCAAACAATGCATCATTTATCTTAAAACATCATCAGTCATAAATTTAATGGTATGGACTGGGTAATGCTTTACATTTTGCTTGTTCCGTTTTATGGAATCTATATACCAGTATATTATGTCTATTTAAAGATATAGCTAAAAGATATTTCGAGTATGAGATTGAGGTGACCAGACTTCGGGGTAATAAATATTTTTTTGTTGGTAATCTCAGACCAGCAGTTTAAAAAAATGTTTCATATCGCATGATTACCCAATACTGGATTCTGCTAAACATTGCTTTCCTGCTCAGTACATTATAAACAATATGATGACATATAGTAAATTTGAGAACTTTCATTCGGTTTTCTTTAATTTATTAATATCATTTAACACAGTCCAAATTAGCATGCTAACTGAAGGAAATTTCAAGTTATTCAAAGTGACATTGAATCACATATATGTATATCCTAAGTTCTTCTTCCAAACCATGGTTCATCGGAATATAATAATTGGGCTAACCGCAGTACTTTAGTGAAGGTGAAGCCCGAGATTTATTAATTTTATGAATTTAAAATATTTTTAAAATACTACCAAGAATTTTAGAGTTTCAAATTTTCCGGGAAATTGACAAATTTGAATTTTTGAAATTTAACTAGTTTTAAATTTAAAAAAAATTTAATGAATTTTTAAAACAATTAAAAAATTTAATTTTAAGGAATTTCGAAACTTCAGGAGTGCCACGAGATTATGTATTAAATTCACAAATTTTAATAAATTTTTGAAAGTTCAATTTAAGGAATTGAAAGTCTTTGAAACCCCTCAAAGTTCAAAGAAACTACAATTTTTAAAACATTTAAGAATCTCTCGATTTTAGATAAATTTCAAAAGACAAATTTAAAAAATTTCATTAAATTTTAGGATTTTACGTTCTTAGAACTAATTTTTACCTTGATGTTTAAAAATTTAAGGAATACAATAAATTTTAATCAAATACATAAATTTTAAAAATTAATTTTCAAATTTTGATTTTTTTAAGACATAAATTTTTTTAAATTTTAGTTTTGAGATGATAGCAACCCTCCATAATTAAAAAACTTCAAAATGCTTAAGGATTATTCGGATTCAGATAACTTTAAAATATCATTTCACCATGTCTTTAAAAATTTGTAGAAATTCTAGGGCTTCTAAAGAATATGTTTTCAAGAGATTTAGGGATTTCAGCGATTCGAAAATTTTTAGAATTTTAAAGAAAATAAAATTTTTAAGAAATTAAGGAATTTCAATCAAAAATTTCAAGATACATATAAGAATTAAATTATTTAAATAAAAAATTTGTATACAAAGTTTTTAATTTAAAATTATCTAAATTCATGTATTTCTCAAATATCTTGGGATTCATGATTGAAATTCCTTAATTTCTCAAAGCCCTGAACTAGTTTAAAAAAAATTAAGTTCTTAAAAATAATTCAACATTATTAAATTTATTTGTAAAATATCAAAGTAATTTTTTGAAATTCTAAAAATTATCGAATTGTTCCAATTCCTAAACACATAAATTCAACAATATTCTTAGGATTTTTGAATTTCAAGAAATACAGTTAACAAATTTTGAAAATAAACATACACATTTTTAATATTTTTTGCAAACCACTTCTAGAATTTCACGAATTACTTAAATTTAGATAATTAAAGAATATGAGAAATATTTAAAACAACACTGGAAAATGTTGGTAATAAATTTGCAAATTTTTAATTTTTTAGGATTCATAATTTTTTAAATTATTATTATGTTGATAATAGATCTTAAAATAATTAAAGATTTCAAGATATTTAAGGATTGAACATGGATTCAGATAAATTTTATGAACTATAAGAAATTTTCTTAATTTTTAAAGTTTTTGAGGAACCCAGAATTCTGATAACTTTTTTAATGAAAAAGAATATATTTGGAAGAAATTCGAGAATTGAAGAAGCTAATCAAATTTTAAATAGTTTATTGAGTTTAAACGTTTCAAACATAAATCTTTCTAAAATGTCAAAATTTTAAGTATACCATACAGATTAAAATTTGAATACTTTTATGGTTCTAAGAATTTTAAGGATTTGAAAACTATTAGAATTTTACGAAATTATATTGAAATTTTGAAAATAAATTTAAAAAGTTTGAATCACTAAAAAATTAAGGAATTTCAAAATTTTTAGAATATTCAATAATTAGAAGAGATCGTTTTTTGACTACGGATCACAAAACAAGGTTCAACAATATTTGCAGAATTTCAAGAAATACTCTTATAAATTTTCAAAATAAATTCACAAATTTTGGATATTTTGTAGAAACAATTTTTTGAATTTCAAAAATTATTTAAATTTAGATAATTTTAATATTCCAAATTTAAAAAGTTCATTGATTTCCTGAATTTTAAAAAAATTAGAATTAAATACAAGAAAAAAGAAGAAATAAAGTAAATAGAAGAAAAGAAAAGAAATAAAAAATAACAAAATACATTAAAAATGTTGACAATAAATTTGCAAATTTCGATTTTTTGAGGCTCTAAACTTTTCAAATGGGTAGATAATAGACGCTAAAATATTCAAACATTTAACAAATTTAGGAATCATTTTAGTTTAGAGAATGCTAGGATACCAAATCTAAAAAATTTCGCCAAATTATAAACTTTAGAAAATTCCTGTATTTTTTAAAATTTTGACAAAACTCAGAATTATAATTTCTTTTTTAATTTAAAGGGATTTATTTTCAATAATAAATTTACTCAAAGATTGAGTTTTAAGAGGTTTAAGAATTTTGAGCATTTAAATATTTTCTAACCTTTTAAGAATTTTAAAAATTTAAAGAATACAGATTGAAATTTTAATAATTCTAGGGTTCTAAAATTTTAAAAATTCGAACATTTTTAGAATTTCAAGAAATATATCACTTGAAAATGTTGAAAATAAATTTAAAAAGTTTGAAATACTTTTGAAACTTTCAGTTTTTATAGTTCAGCGTTCTAGGGATTTCAAAACTCTCATGATGTTTAAGATATACAAGAAATTAGAAATTTTAATTCACAATTTCATTTTATCACAATTTCAATAACTATAACAAGATTTTAAGAATATTAAGGATCCTATTTCAAATATTAGTTTAAAACGATCAAGAAATGTTGAAAATAAATTCACAAATTTTGGATATTTTTTAGTAAAATGTGTGGAATTTCAAGGACTACGTAAACTTAGATAAATATTAGATTCCAAATTTAAAGAATTTCATCAATTTCATGAGAGATTTATAAAAGTTTTAGGAAATACTAATTTGAGAAAATTCAGAATTCTAATAACATTTTTAAATAGTTTAAGGATTTCCGCAAATTTAAGACGATAATCAAATTTTAAAAACATAAGTATGAAGAGGTTCAATAATTTCGAGCATTTCTATAAGCTTTTTAAGAATTTTAAAATCTTTAAAGAAAACTGATTAGAATTTTAACTTTCACGTTCTAAAAATTTTGAGGATTCGAAAATCTTTAGAATTTCAACAAATCACTTTTGAAAAAAAAAAAAAAAAAAAAAAAAAAAAATTAAAAAAGTTGAATTACTTTTAAGAATTTCATTTTTTTTATAGTTCAGCGCTTTAAAAAATTAAGGAATTTCAAAACTGACAGGATTTTTAACAAAATTTAAACAATAATTTTATGAATACAGATGAGAATTTCCATTTTTTTTCTTTTTTTATTTAAAATAATTTTTATTTATTTATTTTACGTAATTACAATCTAGTCTCCTGGACTAATGAGCAATTTGTTTCTGACTTAATTTACTAACTTAAATTAATCTATGGCTTCTTCCCATTGGCGTTCCATAGTGTTTGGTAAATTGATTTAAACCACATCCTTGTAGTGGATTTTAGATCAGCACAATGCTGCTTAAACTGACAATCACACCAGCTCAAAAGGTTTGGTTCTTTTAAGTCTTCGTACTAAATTCGTGATGCTTAGGAGCCGAGTTGCCTCAATGTTCACATGTTGGCGGAGCCTTTCTTCATGTCTCCGTGCTTTTTCCTGGATTTCGTTTAAGATGAGGTTCATTTTAAGGTCCCTATGAAGGTCATATTCTGAAATCTTTGGATGATATTTACGTTGCTTTGGTACAACCCCAAAGCTGAATACCATAAGTCCAAATCGGTTTCAATATTTGCTTATAAAGTAGAAGCTTGTTGTATTTTGATAAAGAAGAGTTCCTTCCCATCAGCCAATACATTTTTCTGTATTTAAGTCTTAATTCTTCACTTTCCTTCTTGACGTGTGCTTTGCATCGTAGTTTAGCATCCAGGGTCACACCGAGATACTTAGCTGTGTTCGCATACGGTATTATTTCCCGATTTATGGTAATCGGAATATGTTCGAATCGTCTGTTTGTAAAGTTGATGTGAACTGATTTAGCTTCATTTAGTTTTATTCTCCATCTTTTTGTCCATTTATACATTTGAGTTATAGCTGATTGTAACTTCTGTGTTAATTCTTCGTTGCTTTTTCCAACAGCTAAGATCGCCGTATCATCTGCAAAAGTTGCCACTGTGTGGTTTTCTAGTGTAGGAAGATCATAAGTGTATAGTAGGTATAAAACCGGCCCTAATACACTGCCCTGCGGAACTCCTGCATTGATTTCTTTCAATTCAGAAAATGTATCATCTAACTTAATCCTGAAGAACCTGTCTTTCAAGTAAGATTCCAGTATCTTAGCAAATTGCATTGGTAGAAGATTCCTTAACTTGTGGTTAAGTCCTTCATGCCACACTCTATCAAACGCTTGTGCAACGTCTAGAAATACTGTTGAACAGACTTTTTTCTCCTCTAATGCTTTCTCAATTATACTGGTTATTCTGTGTACTTGATCAATTGTTGAGTGTTGGTTGCGAAAACCGAACTGATGATTTGGGATCAAGTTTTTACTCTCGATTATCGAATTTAGTCTTTTTACCAGAAGCTTCTCAAAGAGTTTAGCAATAGCGAAATTGGCCTATAAGACGATGTTATGTGTGATGGTTTCCCAGGTTTTGGGATCATAATTACTTCTGCAATTTTCCATAAGCTTGGTACACATTTGATTCTAAATGCTGCATTTATAGGATTGGTGAGCTTCACCAGAGCTTTCCTTGGCAGTTCTTTTAAGATTTCTGCAGTAATAAGATCGTACCCAGGAGCTTTTTTCGTATTCATATTAGCTTTTATCTCACGCATGACTTCTTTTGGTGTTGTGGGTAGGATTTATTTAGTTTCTTGCACATCTTGTTCAGTTATTATCTCGGCTTCCAACGTTTGGTCTTCATATGGCTGGAATATTTTTTCGAGGTGTTCGGCAAATTCTCGAGCTTTGTCTTCATTATTTCTAGCCCATTTCTCACCTGCTATTTTTATTGGGGGAATCTGCATTATTGGTCTTTTGATTCTTTTGGTTGCTTTCCAAAGAGAATAATCAGTACTGTTATCATTAGTTAATTTTCTTAAATAGTTGCTGATTGATTCATCTTTCAATTCTTTAATCTCTCTTCTTAATTGTTGAGTGAGATTGTTCAAATGAGTTTTATCTTGGGAGCCCTTGTTTGTTGCCATACTCTTCTCGCTCTTCTTTTTTCTGCGAGGAGTTCCCTAATTTCCATAAGGTAGTTGTTTCCCTTGATTTTCGTTTTAATTTCAGGAGTATTTTCCCAAGCTGATTGCTGTATATCGTTTACAAATTTGTGAAATTCTTTGTCTAATTGTTCTTCAGTCTTTAATGGAACCATTAAGTTAATTTTTTCTTCTAACGATAGTCTAAAGCATGCCCAATTAGTGTGATTATTTACTATGTATGGGTTTCTTTCTTTCTGAATGATTTTTTCACTTAACGTTAGAAGTATTGGTGAATGATCAGAGTTTAAGTCGTGGCTTTCATCTAGTTGTACATAATTTACAGATATGTTCTTTATTATAAAGAAATCAGTCACATCTGGTACTTTATTTGGATCAGTTGGCCAGTAGGTTGCTTTTCCAGTTGAGAGGGCTTTACAACTATATTTTCTGATAGCTTTTAGGAGTTCTTTACCCTTAGTCGTTGTTAATCTGGATCCCCAGTGGACATTTTTTGCATTAAAGTCTCCTCCAAGTACAAATCGTTTTCCTAATTTATTGAGGAACCCGAGATAATCTTTTTCTTTCATTGAGTGCTTCGGTGGGCAGTAAATACTAGCAATACAAATATAACTACTTTTGGATTTGACAATAACAGCAGTTGCTTGTATTTCTTCCGTTTCATATTTTAACTCCTCATAGTGATGAATACTATTTCTAATTATAACAGCACCACCTCCTTTAGCAGTGTTTCCAGGGTGAATAGTGTGATATATTTGATAATTTTTAAATTTAATGATTGATTGTCTAGTGAAGTGTGTTTCCGTGATGAGACATACATCGATCTTTTCTGTGTCCAGGACCACTTGCAGCTCTTGTTGATGTTGCATCAGTCCATTGGCATTCCAACATAAGATTCTAAGATCATTGGCCATTTTTCTGTTTAGGGATGGCTCCCTTAGTGCTGTACTCTAGTTTCTGTAATCGCTCATCAAATGTATTTAGTCTGCTTAAAATTAATTTAAGTGTTTGACTTATATCGTTATTTTGAGCAGTTTTTCCTGGATTTCCGTTGCTCATCATTACTTGAGCATAAGTCATTTTACCAAATTGTTCTTGAGTAGTTCCCGACACTCTACGATTTACTTCGGGTCGGTTTATCTTAACCGCTTGCTTCCTGAATAAACTTGGATTTTTAGCAATCACGTTCTTACTTTTGATATTTTGCAGTTCAATAGCAACGCTGCATCCTCTGTAGTTAGCCGGATGGTTTTCTCCACAGTGAACGCATTTAGGTTGAATATTTTGAGCTTTTACACAATCTTTGGTATGATGTTTACCTAAACATTTAACACACCTGGGTTCCCTGTTGCAATATTTTTGTGTATGTCTATAGGCTTGACATTGTTTACATTGTGGTATAAGCTTAGATCTTCTTAGGCTGAATAATCACTTTGCACCCCAAGATGTACTTAATTTGATAAATTTTTTCGATATCTTCATCAGTATTGTAGGTCAACATAAACATGTTGAGAGGTACTTTGCCTCTCCGTTTTACCTTAATCGATACTTCAGTTGCCTTAAATTCGTTTGCTTTTAGGTCATCAACTATTTTATCTGGTTTACACGTAGAGTGTAAGTTTTTAGCCATGACCCTAATTGGTCTGGTTTGTTTACCTTCAAACGTGTGCCAGGCACGTTTTTCTTCATTTAACATTTTTGTCAATTTTCTGTATGTTTCAGCATCTTCTAAGTTTATTTTGATGGTGTTTCCATTCATCACGTTTGCATTAAACTTATCAGTAGCAGTTATTGTTTTTATTTTTTCATAGAGTACATCGTAGTCTTTGACTTCATCTATTACTATTGGTGGTGGTGGACGTATTTTTTTTGGTTATTTCTGGATAATATTTGGAACATTTTCCTTTAATTGAGGTGGGGAGGGCGTATTATTCCGTCTCCTTTTTTTTCTCCCATCTTTAACTCTAATCCACTCAATTTCTCGAGCTAACTCTTCTTCATCCGTATGATACTCTTGTGGAGTTGTATTCTGGTTAGGAGTAGAATCGATGTCCTCCTTTGGCTAAAGAGCTTTAACTTCAATTTCAAGCGTCTTCATACGCTCCTGCATCCATGCAATTGTAACATTCAGTTGCTTATTTATATTGTTGGCTTCAACTAATGCATTATTAGCTTTACACAATTCATTGTGAAGCTTTTCTTCGTTTGTAGAACGACTGTTATCGGAGAATACGCCACTTTGTTACTCCTCTGGAAGGGATGTGAATTATCCTTTTCTGCTTCACTCAATTAAATTTGTTTATTCACTAACATGTCTTGGGATTGGTTAAAATAATTGTAGTATAGCAATGGCTGGTCTCCCACAGAATCCATGAGACCGACCTCCGAAGAGGGTGGATTTACATGAGCAACAGGTGTACCACCTGGGGTATTAGTTTCCATATTTGTTCTGCTCATTGCTCATTTATAGTGTACTGCACTCGCCTCTAGTATTTCGCCGAGGCTTCACATCGTTGCCCGGGTGTTACCACGTGGAGATATACTAGACACATTTGGTGGTTTCTACATAGTTGCAGCGTTGGAATATAGACCACGAGATACATGGCTATAGACAGTCAACCCTTACTCTATTGAGACGCACCCAACACCCAGAATTTCTATAACTATAACAGGTTGCGGACGTTAATATTTTTAGAATTTTTAGAAGAAACGCCAGCTTTTGCAACATTCCAAATTTTAAGAATTTCACTAATTTCCTGAATTTATAAAAAATGTGTGAAGAATTCCCAGAAAAGTCACGAAATTTTGAATACAAAAAATCAAGTTAACAAAAAAAAAATTAAATTAATATCTACCTTCACACATGTATAGGTAAAAACACAGGGACATTTCTGTGTATGGTGAAAATAAAATTTTAATAAATAATTAAAATTAACAAAAATTTACAAAATTTTTAATGTTCATTTAGTAGAGAATTTGCTAAATTAAATAAATTTGAACAAATTGGGTTATCTTCCAAATTCATCAGTGAACTTCTATTTCTGTCCATTTGAATTGATTCGTATTAGAAAAAAGACTGCTCTCTTCACACATAAGTATATTCACACATAAGGCATAAGCGAGCGGTGTTTATTCTTCCTTTCTTATAGAAAAATGATTTTCGGGGCTTTGGGTAAATTATGAAAAAAGATTAAATATGAATTACTCCTACAGTTTATTACATACAAAGAATGTATTTTTGACGTAAAATATGACTTTAGTTTTGGTTATTGGTAAAAAAATCGGTGTCTCAAACGAGTTGAGACCAAATTTTCGTTAAAAACTGGAAAATGGTAAATGATAGTATACAAATTATAACTGGTTTGGATTGCTGAAGAATGAAGTGGGGTACTGTTACTATCAAGATCCTGCAAAAATTTAATGTGCAAAGAGCAGCCGCCATTTTTGCTAATTTCGGCGCTATTAGCGTACCTCTAAAAAGCCACTTAATAGACCGGACTTAAAGTTTTTTGATTTGCCTAATTTATCTGAAATCTATTAACTCAATCCAGCATAAAAATGCTTATGATAAACTAAATA
Source organism: Tipula vernalis (assembly GCA_958295665.1). Lineage (NCBI taxonomy): Eukaryota > Metazoa > Arthropoda > Insecta > Diptera > Tipulidae > Tipula > Tipula vernalis. The sequence continues at coordinate 305,780,297 of OY282559.1, forward strand.
AATAGTCATCGAGCTATTTTCGGACATCTCCAACTTTCGAGAACCGCTAGTCAGCCAAATAAGACTACATCGATCTAAATAAACAGTAGTCGGAAGAGGCCAAGTCAAAAGAATACGTCGCATGCGGACGAACTTTGTCAGTCCAAGTTGAAGAACACTTCCCGGGTTGCTTTTGCTTTGTGTGAATCGGCGTTGTTATGAAGCAACATAACAGATTGCGTTCCTGGTACATAAGGCATCTCTCTCGCTCTAGCTTTTTTTTTCAACAATTTCAATTCTACTTTTTAATCGTTCAGTAAGTAAACATTTTTATTCTATTCTCCCCGTTCGGACGATCAAATCGTAACATATATATACTATATTATAGTTTTTAACAATCATGGCTGTTCGACGTGCAGAAGAACTCGCTTCGAAATCGTGCTGTTGCTGAGTATTTTGTCGAAGAGGCATCAGAAGAAGATAATCTTCTCGAAGAAGTGGAGGGCAACGTCAGTAGCGAGCAAGATTGCGAAGAGTACAGTGACAGTAGTGACTGTGACGTCGATACAAGTAGATTTAGGTGGAGGACCAGGCATAGACACCAAATAGTCCGTAGCCACAAGTATATATACGATAAAGATAAGACGCACGATAAGATTTCGATGTACTTTTCAACACCAACTGTTGCAGAAATGTACGTAATCACCCCACTCAACGCCTGGAATTTATTTTTCACGAATGCCATTCCTGAGATTATTGTCAATCATTCGAATGAAGAAAGCGATCAAAGATTATTGAATATGAGTAAAGATTTTCGAGAAAGAAGTACGTTTAGTGATTTAACTGTAACTGAGTTTCAAGCATTTTTAGGCCTTGCAAAGTTAAGCAAAGGTTTGAATTTATGTAGTGAATTTTGCGCTTCGACAACCGCAGCACTCGTACAGAGAGATGTACGCTCCCATCCACGATCCATCAGTGCAAAAACAATTACAGTCTCTCAGATGGTGTAACCATTGATGAAACCTTGTTAGGATTTCGAGGTAAATTTCCGACGAAGGTTTACATATTATAATCGTTTGCATGAATGATAGTAAAACTTTTTACGTGTACAACGCTATTGCTTATACTCGAAAGTTGCCTTGCAATCGTGGCGAAAAAGTTCCAGAGTACTACGTCAGAGTTCTGACAGAGCCGATTCACCATACGAATCGTACCGTTACGTTTGATAATTGGTTTACTACCATAAATATTTGTAATTTGATGAAGAACGAGTGGGGCTTGAATGTGATTGGCGCTATAAGGAAGAATAAACGGGAAATTCCCGCAATACACTATTATCTTTTAATCATAAAACCAAAGTAGTGTTGCTGGTCTCTACTATTCATAAGAAAGGCATCTCAGGTATATCAGGGAAACCAGAAATGATCGAGTCTTACAATTCTACGACGGGTGGCGTCGACAATTTCGACAAAATAATTTCGAAATACACCGGGGCCCGTAAAACGAACGGATGGGCTATGAGACTGTTTTTCGGCGTGAAAGATCAGGCAAGCATAAACGCCCATATCATATACAACTTGTCTACACGTAATGAGTATTTGACACGACTGAATTTCCTCAAACAGTTGTCCCGTCAGTTAGTTAAGCATCACATGAAAACTAGACTCGAAGTTATAGGTCTCCACAGGTCAATTAATCTCTGAAAACTTTAAAAAACTTAAAAATTCTCACAAGGATTGAAAAATAAAATCAAAATCGATTTGTTTACGTAATCATTTAATTTATTAACTTAATTTGAATGGTTAGTAGCTATACCTATATAGATAGTGTAAAATAATGAATAAGCAATGCATTAAATACATATGTACCAATAGGAAATTCATATTGTATAAATGTTAGTGGCCTTAACGGGTCCATAAAATAAGTTACGTGAATAATAAATAACGATCAGCAGTTGTAAGCGAGACATGAATAAAGCAATACCTTATCACTGATCGGTATCAATTATAATTGTAATCATTGACATATAAATAAAAGAATGTTGATAGGATTTTGCTCGCAGGCATATAATTTTGGAAAATGTCCAGCTTACAAAAAGGAATGCTTAAATATTGTGGTAAGCGTAATCACTTTGCATCCGCGTGTTATTTAAAAAATATCAAAGAATTAACAGTAAATCTCGGTGAACAGTTATATATTGATTCAATTGATAATAATGAGAAAAATGTAACCGCTTGGTTTGAAAAAGTCCGAATTCAAAATAATTTTGTTAATTTTAAGCTTGATACTGGTACACAAGCCAATTTTACTTTATTTGTATTTCAAAAAACTTAAGAGTGTGGGTCTAAAGAAAAGTTTTGTAAAGTTAGAAGCCTACAGCGGTACGCCTTTGAAAGTAATGGATGAGTGCGAACTAGTGTGTTTTGTTCGGAATGAAATGTCAATTCAAACATTTCTAATAATAGATTCTAATGCAATGCCAATTCTTGGAATTCAAGCATGTAAAGATTTAAAATTAATTGAACGCTTAGATAATTTGAGTATAAATGAAAAAAATTCGTTTTTAGCTAAATATGCGGACAGTTTTAAAGGGCTGGGTTGCTTTGTTGAAAATTTTAAGCTTGAATTAAAATAAAACGTAAATCCAGTAGCCAAACCTTCTTGTCGCATACCTTTGAAACTTATGAAACCTCTAACGCTGGAATTGAAATATGTGGGAGAACGCAGAATTATTGAAAAGGTAGGTGCACCAGCTGACTGGGTATCCAATATAGTTATTGTTGAAAAACTTAATAAGAATTTAAGAATATGTTTTGACCCTAAAAATATAAACGAAGCTATTAAATGTGAAAGTTTTTTAATTCCTTCATTTGAGGAAATTTCTGCAAAGTTAGGTAATAAAAAGTGGTTTTCAGTATTGTATTTAAAAGAGAGTACTGGCAAATTAAGCTAGGCGACAATTCTACTAAAATGTGTACTTTTAATACACCGTACGACTGTTATCGGTTTAAAAGGTTGCCATTCGGAATAAAATCAGCTCCTGAGGTATTTCAAAAATTGAACCATAGAAATTTTGCAGATATAGGGGGGGTTATAGTTTATATAGATGATATTTTAATTGCGGCTGCTACTATTAGTGAACATGATAGGATCTTAGAAAAGGTTATGAATAGAGCAATTGAATTGAATATTAAATTCAACTTAAATAAATTCCAGTACAGAATTCAACATGTTAATTTTGTAGGGCATGTCATTTCTCAACATGGAATCATGTGTGACCGAAATCGTACTAAAGCTATAGCAGAAATTGGCATACCACAGTGTAAAAAAGATTTACAGCTTCTGTTGGGGATGGTCAATTATATCAGAAGTTTTGTTCCAAACCTTTCGGATATTTCTAATCCGCTTCGGGAATTATTGAAAAAAAAATGTTATTTTTCGATGGTTGCCGGCACATTCAGAATGTCTGGAGAATATTAAAAAGCTCATTATTAATGCACCTTTTTTAAAATCATTTGATTCAGGTAAAGAGATTACGATACAACCTGACAGCAGCAAATATGGAATAGGATGCTGTTTAATGCAAGAAGGAAACCCGATTTCGTTTACTTCTCGAAGTTTAACAAAAGTAGAAATTAATTATTCACAAATAGAAAAAGAAATGCTCGCTATTTGTTTTTATTGTACAAACTTTCATAACTGGATTTACGGAAGACAGATAACAGTGATAACAGATCATAAACCATTATTAGGTATTATGGCTAAAGAGATCCATAAAATACCGTCGGCAAAATTACAGCGTATGAAACTACGCTTTCTAAATTATGATATTAGCTTAAAGTTTGTGGCAGGAAATTTTCTTTATATTGCCGATTTGGTGTCAAGATATTTTAGTGAAAATGAACATATTGATACATACAATAAATATTACTGACGAAAAAAAAAAGATTATATAAAGAGGAAACTTGCTAAAGAGGCAATATTAGGAAAGCTTAAAACAATTCTAAGTGAGGGTTGGCCGAAAGAAAAAAGAAAATTAACTAATGAATTGAAAGTATACTGGAAATTTAAAAACGAATTAATTTTAGAAGATGGACTGATCTAAGAAAAGGTAATTGTTCCAACGTCTTTAAGAAAGGGGTTATTAGACGAATTACATCAAGCTCATTTGGGAATAGAAAAAACAAAACCGTTAGCCGGAACACTAACATTTTGGCCACTAATCAATGAATGTATTGCAAATAAAGTCGCATCTTGTGAAGTTTGTCAAAAATTTAGAAACGCAAACTAAAGGGATCAAATGATTCCTCACGACATTCCCCAACTTCCATTTAGTAAAATAGGAATGGATCTGTGTGAGTGCGTTGGTTCAAGTTTTTTAATAGTTGTAGATTATTTCTCCAAATATTTAGATATAATAGTGATCAAAAATAAAACATCCGAAATCATAAACAAATTAAAAGAAATATTCGCTGTGCATGGAATACCTAAAGAGATTGTCGCTGATAATATACCTTTTAATTCGTACATTTTTAAAAATTTTGGAAAACAGTTAGACATAAAAATTACTACCACAAGCCCATATTACCCGAAAGCAAACGGAATGGCTGAAAGTGCTGTGCAAACTGCCAAAAATATGTTTAAAAAATGTAAGGAATCGAATCAGGAATTAGCTTGGCTCTTTTTGAATATAGAAACATGCCGATTTCTCAATTGGGGTTAGCACCAAGTGAATTGATAATGGGTAGGAAAACTAGAACGTTAATTCTGGGAAAAGAATTTTTCTGTGTTCCACACTCTTTACCTAATTTGGTTAATAAATTTAAATTAAAGTCGCAAAGAATGCGATCTTATTATAAACAAAATAAAATTATTCGAGAAGATGTTCGGGAAGGTGAAGATATTTGGTTTCGAAATGGTAATCAATGGATTAAAGCTAAAATTAATAAGAGGCATGATACCCCGCGGTCATGTTGGATCGAGTTGGATGACGGACGAATTGTGAGAAGAAACTCATATTGTTTAAGACATGCAAAGTGATTATGTTCGGAATATGTAAGGAAGCCACGGCGGCGGCTCAACAATATCAAAATTTTCAAATTTTAATTTTAGATAAAGTTGATGAGAATTGCATATGCCAAATCGTACTACAAATGTAATTATAACATGACTCAACTGGGTTAAACAACCCACAAATAAATTCCAATAGATTTACTCAATTTAACCCCATTTATAATTTTCTTAATTATATACTTGTTAAATATTTATATATGTATGTATGTATGTATGTAAATCAAAATTAATTTGTATAAATATCAACTATTATTATGAAAAATCGTTTAAAGTTCTATTTTGTGTTGTTGTTACTGTTATTCTACTTAATTAATTTTTCAAAATAAAATGAGATAATCTTACGAACAGAAGACAAATAAATGAACTCCGTTGTACATATATTCTATATCTAAAATCATAATTTATCTACTATAAAGCAATTTTATTTATTTATAAATTAATTTTATTATTTCAAGTCAATTAATTTATTTTGAAATAAAAAAAAAATTGGTTGGGATGAGTATTTCAGTTTCTAATTGTACACAGCAGTACATCAATTTGGTAATATGGTTTTAAATTATATTTGATAATGACTTAATCACTACATAAAATATATGATTTAATATTTATGTACTGTGCAATCCTTGTACACGTCATCCGTGTTTCACCTGCCATTTTGTATTTTATTTCGATGTGAACATAATTACATAAATTAATCTTACAACTTCTACGAGTAATGCAAAAGTTTATTTTCATTCAAATTCAAAATCCTGACTGTCGACACGGCGAGAGATGAAATAAAAAGTTTTCATGTTATCTAAAATAATAATTATAATGAAAATTTTATGTAAATGTATTATATAGCAAAAACATTTTTGACAGATTCTGCTAAAATGAATAACGATAATTAATTAAATAACTAATTTGATTATACACAGTTTTGTTTTGAATTTGTTCAAGGATGATGATTACATCTCTCTAAAATTTAAATTTACGTACATATGTATGTATATTAAGAAGCCCAATCTAATTTTGTTTACGATTTTTCGTCCAAAAAAAAAAAAAATTAAACAAATTCAAAATCAAAAAGGGTTGATTAAATAGAACATTAATATACCAGGTGCAGACACAATTACAATATGTTGGAGAATTCGCAAGAGGCAACGATTTTTTTAAAGCCAATATCCTTTATAGTACCAAATTTTATAGAATAAAATTCTAATTTTTTTAATTACAAAATGTTTGGTCTTAATTAATTAATTAATTGTGAGAAATTTTGGAACAATAAATTTTGTATACTATTTAAAACAACCTAGTTGGGCACATGTGTAGTTAAGAAGTCTCTTCTCATGTTTAATGGCACATTCGTGGATGACGTCGTCTATCAATTGTATTTTTAGATCATTGTGTATTTCTCTGTTAGTCACAAATCGGTAAGCGTTAGTGACCATTCGAAGAAATTTATTTTGGTTATGTTGTATAATGTCTCTATTGGATTTATGAGTACAACCCCATAGCTGCGCACCATACATCCATATTGGTTTGAAGATAGTCTGGTAGACTAGTCTATTGCAATACAGGTTCATTTTGGAATGTTGCCCAATTAACCAGTACATTTGACGTTGTTTTAATCGTAACTGTTCAGCTTTTTTTCTCACATGATGTTTCCAGTTGAGCCTTGAATCTAACCCCATATGTGTAGACTGTTATTTTTGTGTCGGAGCGTAAATATCACATGGGTTGATTTGAGCTCATTAAGCACTATTTTCCAGTCAATCGTCCATTTAGTAACGTTGTTCATTACTCGTTGAAGATTTTCCAGTGGCCTTGGTTGTGATTCGTCTACTGACATAATCACAGTGTCGTCAGCGAACGTGCCGATGAATGTTTTATTCGTTGTAGGTATGTCCGCAGTGTAGATAAGGTAGAGGAGGGGTCCCAATACGCTTCCCTGCAGAACTCCCGCTAGCGTTGGATAAAAGTTAGAACATGTTTCTTCATGGATGACTCTGAATTGGCGATCAGAGAGGTATGATTCAAGCAGCTGGCAATAGTTTTGTGGTAGCATTTTGCTCAACTTGAATGTCAATCCCTCGTGCCAAACCCTACCAAAGGCCTGAATACGGCAGGGCAATATTTCTTTTCTTCTAACGCTTGCTCTATTACCGCGTAGTTATTCGATGGACTTGATCTATTGTGGAGTGGTTATTTCTGAATCCAAATTGAAAATCAGGAACGTTTACCATTGGCGTTAGACGTTTTAGTAGTAGTTTTTCAAACAGCTTTGATAAGGTCGGAATCAGTGAAATTGGTCTGTATGATGTTACTTCTTCATCTGGTTTACCTGGTTTCTTCAACATAATTATTTGGGCCGTTTTGAAGCATTTGGGTACATACTTCAATCTCCGTCAGCCATTAAATAAGTATGTGATCATGATGATTGCTTTGCGTGGAAGTTCCTTGAATAGACCCGGTGATATTTCATCAATTCCTGGTGCCTTTTTTTGGCTAAGACTTTTGTCGAATTCTGCAGCAATTTCCATTGGCGTGACCCTTTTAAAATCCTGATTTGGTTGATAGACAGGTGCTACGTCAATGTTGGATTGAATGTCATGGGGTTGAAACACTGTTGCTAGGTATTGAGCAAACAGTTCCGCTTTTTCTTTGTCTTGTCGAACCCAATTGCCTTGAGCATTTCTTATAGGTGGTACTCGAACTACAGGTCGTTTAAATTTTCTGGTTGCTTTCCATAACGAGTAGTCCTTAGCCATTTCTGGACCTAGCCCGCTTAAGTAGTTGTCGAAGCAATCCTGTTTGAAGCTTTTGATTAGCCTATTGACTTTGTAACTTATTTGATTAAAGGTGGTTTTGTCAGCGGTATTTCTGGTGAGATGCCATATTCTCCTTGGCTTTCTCCTTTCCTTGATTTGTTCCCTGATTTCAGCCGGCTATTTGACATCAATCTCCGCTTTGTCCTTTAATTGTGGAGTAGCTAGACTGGCGGCCATACGAGTGTATTCAATGAAATTGTTTGTTTGTTGTTCTAATTCTTCATTACTTTTAATATTAACTTTTAATTTAACTAGCTCTTCCAGTTTTTCTCTGAAGAGATCCCAATCCGTGAATCTATTAGTAAGGTTTTGCTTTTTATTTTTCTTGATGACTATAGTGCTTACTGACAACAGTACAGGAATGTGATCAGATGTTAACTCGATAATTCCTTCGACTCGCGTGTAACTGGATGAAATACCTTTTATGATGGAGAAATCAAGCAGATCTGGTATTTTTCCTGCATCCATTGGCCGAAACGTTGGCCCCCTTGGAGACAGATATTCACATTTGTTTTCATGAATGGCATTGAACAAAGCATTTCCTTTCTCAGGAGAAATAAGCCTGGAACTCAAAGCTGTATGTTTTATATTATAGTCCCCTCCAATAATAAATCTTGGACCGAGCTTATTAAAGACGTTATTAAATTTTAACTTCGTTGGTGTATGCCGTGGATGACAGTATGCTGCCGCAATATTTAGATCTGCGCCATTATATTGGATTGAGATAACAGTTGCTTGCATGTACCTTTCTCGAATATCCTCTTGTTGATTATGTTTGATATTATTTTTAATTAGTACAGCTGAACCACCTCTGGCTCTTTCACTATAGGATAGGTTGTCCAGTAGGAATTAAATCCCTTTATTCTGAAAAAGCTTTTGTTGGAGAAGTGCGTTTCTGAAATAAGTGCAATATCTATGTTGTTTGTATGGAGAAATATTTCCAGTTCTTGGGCTCGTTGGTTGAGTCCATTAGCGTTCCAAGTTACAATGCGTAGGAACGAGTTAATCATTTGTGTGTATGCTGACTTTTTTTGCTAGGCGGATAGAAATTAATTTGTAGTTTTGCCACCATTTCTGTTAAGTGACCAAGTGTCTGTTGAATTTGACTAAGTTTTTTAATAATTTCAAAGTTATTAGACTTGTTATTAACTTCTATGTCTTTGTTGTTTTGGTTTGATTCATCAGGAAATAATTTGGGGATTTGCGCATAGGATAATCCAACTGTGGATGGTGTGATTGTTGTTTGTGGATTAGCAGCTTTGGTTTGTAATCGTTGTACTACTCTTGTTCTATTATTCTATTGACTTTTAATTTTGTTCTGATATACACAGCATCCTTTATAATTTGCAGTATCTCCTTGTTGTTGACAAAGAGCACATGAAGGCGCGATATCTGGTTGTTTTTTCATTTTGTCGTGTGATGATTTCCACCACATTTAACGCATTTGGTTTGACGATAGCAAAAGCTCTTGGTATGTCCAAGTTGTTGACAATTCGGCTCAATTTTAACTATACAGTACGCAAGTTTCTTAATGTTGTATACTTCTTTACTGTTGTCTTTTTGTTTAAAGTCGATGTAAAACAATGGAAAGTGTTTCCTGTCTTTTACACCATTAGTTGTGACCATTTTGTATATGTTAGTAATACATGCGACTTGATGTCCCATTTTTTCTAAGTCTGCTTTAATTACATCATGACTAATGGAAGATGGTAAGCCTCTGATAACCACTCTATAATCCTTTTCGCTCTTCACCTGGTGGGTGTGATATTCTATATTTTATGATTGGTTGCTGGGTTCTTTTTTTAATTCTTCCAGTAATTTTTTGACATTTCTGTAATCATTTTGATTTTGAAAGGTAATTTTAATGTCACTATTTGAAAGCGCCTTAAAATTAGTTGATTCACTAGTGGTTTTTATTACTTTTTGTCCAAAAAGTTCGAAATTTTTGATATTGCTCACGTTAATGGGTGGAGGCAGTGGTATTTTTTCTGTTCAGTGTTATTGATCACAATTTGTGTAGTATTTTTGGAGGAGTTTTCGTTTTTGTGCGCCTGCATTTTCTAGCATTTCTGTTATCAGCACTGGAAACTTCTTTTTCCAGTTCTTCCTCATCTGTGCAATAATCCTCTTGACTAAGAGGACTGAATCTGTTATTCTGTTGAAAAACTGGAAATTGCCGCAGCAACTAGTTGGAATTATTTGAATGTTCATGTTGACTAGATGATGCTGAATATGGTTGGAAGAAAGATTGTTAACTCGTGCTGAATCCTCAGCTATCCTATTTTTAACTTTTTCTTTTATTGTAGAGTTTTCTCTCTTAAGTTCAGCAACTTCATTGCTCAGCTGCGCGATTAGTTTCTCCATTTTTTGAAATTTATTTAACAGCTCCTCGCTGTTTATAATATTTGTTGATGCACTCGGCATTTGTTCTGATAATGAAGTTACTTTGTCAGTGGAGACTGCGTTGTTTGCAAATATTTTTTGTATTGGTGATCTGATTGTAATGGAGCCCCTTCGGAATGAAAGTTCTTCCTCGTTACTCTTTTGAGCGTTGATATTGCTTAGCTTATTTTTGGAATCATTAGAATTTTGTAGCAATGTTTGGCCCCCCCTAGAATTCATGGGACCGACCTCCGGAGAGAGTGCATTTTCCTGAACATCAGGTCTGCCACCTAGGGTATTAATTTCCTTGTTTGCTTTATCCATTGCGTTTTGTTGTTTATAGTGTGTTATTACACCCGCCTCTAGAAGTTCAGCCGTTGTGATACGTTAAAAATGCAAAACAAACGTTGCCCAGGTGCTACCGCGTGGAGGTAAACAAGAGACAGTTGATGGTTTCTACATAGTTGCAACGTTGGAGTATAAACCAATTTATAATTGGCTATAAACGGTCAACGCGTACCATATTGAAACACACCCAGCACCCCTACGTAAATTACATTAAAATGTAAATTATCTGTAAACAAATTTACATTTTAAAAATAACAAATAATAATAAGTAATTAATTATAATTATTAGTTTATAATTATAACTTTATTAAAGTGTAAATTACGTTTTATAGATATTACATTTTTAGTTTTCTACATTTAAAATTCTTTTTTCTACATAATATCATAATGAAATACCCTCTGTTTGATAATATTAAAAAAATCTACTGGTCGCTAAAACTAGCCAACGTCTTCTAGCGACCTTTTCGACAAATCTTTAAACAATTGAAAATCGTTGAAGGAATAAAACAACTGACAAAAGCTCTAGTTTAGTTAATTTTACTAAACTGCACGGAATTCATATACAAAAATCGATATGACATGTCAGAATTTGAATCTTTGGTGTCAAAATTCGATGTTAGAATTAGATACAAATTTCGTCAGAGTCCGATAATTGATGTCAGAATTTAATTTGCATTATCAGAATTTATCTTTATGTTGTCAGAATTCTATATCTTATGTAAGAATTCTATATCTTGCGTATAAGTTGCCAAAGTTAGAATTTGAATTTGTGATGCCAAACATTGAATTTGATGTATCATGGTTTCAGATTTCGACAAGTCATGTCAGAATTGGAATTTGTGTTGCCGAAATTCAATATATTATGTCTGAATTTGATGTGTCATGTCTGAATTTGAAATAAAAGAGCTTGAAATTTGGATGTCTGAATTCGACATATCATGTATGAATTTGAATTTCAGATGTCAACATATCATGCCGGAAATCGATACTTCATATTAAAATTTGATCTACTAACCGACATCATGTCAATATACCATACCAGAATAATATAAATTATGTTTCAAATCGACATATCATATCAGAATTCGATGGGTTATTTCAAAATTCTATATGTCATGTTAGGATTTGAATTTTTGATGGCAGAATTCGAGTTATCATGTCAGAATTTCATATTTTATGTCAGAATTGAATTGGTATTTATTATATCAGAATTCTATATATTATGCCAGAATTTGATATACAGTCGAAACTCGATTTTCCGGGATCCGATTATCCGTAAACCTCTATTATCCGTGATTTTTTTTTACATAGTCGATTTTTTTGAATCACTTCGTTTATCCAGATTTTCAATTGATTAACCGGGATTTTTCATTTTTATTTTTTTCGTTAAATTTTGGCAACAGTGTTGTTTCTGTGTTAAGCATATATCTACATATGTATATTGTGCATTTTATATAAAACTGAAAAATTCGATCAACCGGGATCTTTGATTATCCGGGAAACGTTCCGTCCCGAGCATCCCGGACAATCGAGTTTCGACTGTATCATGCCAGAAATCGACATGTCACATATTCGAGATATTATGCCGATAAATGAATCCGATAAATTACGTCAGAATTTGCTACTTTAGAATTAAAATATTTTATGGCAGAATTGATATATCACGTTAGAATACGATACGTCATGTCAGAATTTCTATATCAGATGTCAAAATTCCATATATTATGATATCAAGCCAGAATCCGATATGTCGTGTCAGAATTTGAATTTATGATGTCAGAATTCATATAACACGTCTGAATTTGATACGTCATGTCAGAATTTACAGTTTTCAATATATCGTACCAGAATTTGAAATATCATGCCAAAACTTGGTAAATCACATCAGAATTTGATATGTCATGTCAGAATGTGAATTTATGATGTAGTATGAAGTTCGGTATATGTCTAAATTTGATATACCAAGCCAAAACTCCTGTCAAAATTAGAGTTAATGCTGTCTAAATTCGATATGTCTGAAGTCAGAATTTGAATTTTTGGTGTCGGAATTGTATGTATCAGGATTCTACATAAGACGTTAAAATTCGATGTGACATGTCAGAATATCAATTGATAGTTTCAAAATTGTATATCTTATGCGACAGAATTCGATATGTATAGCTAGAATTTGAGTTATTTATATCTAAATTCAATGTCATTCCAGAATTCGAAAGGTCTTGTCACAATTTGATAAATATCTTATGAAGCCTTCAGAATTCCGTATATTATCTCAAAATTCGATATGTTGTCTCAGAATTCGAGATGTTATCTCGCAAGTCAAATATTATATATCACATCGATATTTTAACTTTTTCCGTATTCGACATATTCGGTCAAAATTCGACATGTCTTGTAAGAATTCAAAAGGTCTTATCAGAATTTTATATATCATCTCATGACCTCAGAATTCGATATTTATCATCTGAAAGTTCGAGACCTCATCAGAATTGGATATATCATCCCAGAATTCAATACAATTTATTGAATTTTGGGATGATATATCAAATTCTTAAGTCTTGAGAAGATTTATCAAAGAATTCAATATCTTTTGTCAAAAATCGATAAATCTCTTCAGCGTTTGACTTTATGATGTCAGAATTCGATAATTCATGTCAGAGTTTGAGCTTTGGATGTTAAAATTCGAAATGTCATGCCGGAATTCGATAATCATAAATGACGATGTGACTTAAGATAATGTGCTGTTGATTGCAAAATTCGATATATCGTGGCTGAATTCGATATGTTTTCCAGAATTTGAATTTTTACGACAGAATTCTACAACAGAAAAGGTCGTTCAAAAAGTCATTACATAAATCATATTCGAATTTGAAATTACGATGTCGGAATACGATATCGCATATCAGAATTCGATATATCTTGCTAAAATTCTAAATGTCCTGTCAGAATTCGATATATCATGCCAAAACTCGATAAATTATGAATTTGATATGTCATAATTGGGGTTCTTTTGGGGTAAAGACTGGTATTTCTAAGAAAATACCTAATATAGCGAATAAAAATACCTGATATAACTACCTAACTATCTCAGTACAGTTTTTTACGTTTTTCATACATAGTGTATAAAATGACCTTATGTAAATTACACGTTTTTTACGTATAAAAAACTGTGTAAATTACATAGTGTAATTTAATCGCCCAACCGTGGAAAACAAAAGGAATCTACATAATTTCATATCAGCAAAAAACGTTTTTTTCGGGATTTTTTGGCTTTTTGGGGATTTTTGTTTTTTTTTGGAGGTAACAGCACCAACGCATCGTAATTTGCGAGAGATATTATAATCTAACAACTTTGATAATACATGGTTTTTGGTACACCTTTCAATATCTAATTCATAACGCTTTGAAAAATTGTCTTTGAACTTGATATTCCTTAGGTTGAGCGCGTAAGTGTTAATAGTGGAAAAGAAACTGGAATTTGCTGCGTCTCTGCTGTGTTGGTAAGCTACAGCTAGGTCAAGTATCAAGATTAAAGATATCTTCTATAACAGATAGATTTCTATGACCGAGGGTTTCATTTAAATCCAACCCACTTATTAAAACTGACCTTAAAATCAACGAAAATTTTAAATCCTAGAGGTATGACTACAAAAATTTATTGGAAAAATAACACCGGCCTCTCACTAAAATTGTAAAAATTGAAAAACTGGAGTAAATCAATTTGGCCCATTTATTTATTTTCACTTTATCGTAATACTAAAATTTCCCCCGAAAATTCCTGCTCCTTGAATTTAAGAAAATAGCCTTTGTGATTTCTATATATCATAAGGTGATTATTGATTAACCTACTTTCAGAAACATGTATGTTTTTTTATGTTGCTGCAATACTTTTGTCTTTAATATTTCCGTCCGCATACAGAAAGTTTATGAGATTCGCGCTGCACTAGTCCCAATTTTCTAAAATAAGACTCTGCTTATTCAACACGGCCTTAAAATCCATGCCAATCCACAATTCCGATAAAATCAACATGAACTAAATGTTTCGATGATGTTAATACAGCATCTATTTCATGAACATTCGGTCCGTCCGAAATGCGAATTTGAATGTACATTTTTTTAAAATTCGTATTTTGGGATCAAATTAAATTTCTTCGCAAAATTACGTCGCATGTAGTTTTTTGAAATGTGTCATCGCTAAATGAACATTTTCCATTTCGAACTATGTTTCTCAAACTTTGTATGTTAAAGTACACCATGTTGAGGCAAGTAGTGTTTGACTAAGGATTAGAAACACAATCATTCAGATAATTAATATCAATATTGTTAAGTTTTTGCCTTTTCAATTAAGGTTCGAATCACTGGATTGTGAATAAAATAAAATCAATTCAATTTATCACTAACGAATTTATTTATTGAAGACCAAAAATTAATACAACCCAATTTATTAATGATAATTCAAAAAAATTACTTTACTGGAATATTCGCACAATTTGCTGATCACTTACAATTTTTATTTCGCACTAAACCACTTTTAAATCACTTTTTAATTCAACTCCGTTCGCCTTTTATATACACAAACCAAACTACTAGAAATTTCATGATTTTTCCAGTAAGAATAGTCTAGAAACATTTAGAACAGTTATATCATGGAAAATTCCAATTTAGCACAGTAAAACATTGAGCTATTAATTTAACTTATTCTATTACAACCTAGGTATCACCGTAACACTACCCCCATCTAAGCCTGTTCGTCCCGAACAGGACCCAAATCACCTCCTATGTAGAAGGCCTCTCTGAATGCACCACCTTTGGTTTACCTTGATGTCCCTTCCGAATCCGATAAACCACGTCGTTCATCCTTGTGATGACAGTGTAGGGTCCTTCCCATACTAGTTGCAGCTTCGGTGATAATCCATTTTTCCGTTGCGGGGACATTTTTCTTCCAAATTGTATTTAAGTATGCACTGTACAATAATATTGTTTATAATGGGAAATACGCCTAACCGCACTCGCTTAATGTCATCGCAGCTAAAATACGTTCAGTTAGCCAGATAATATAATAAATGGATGACTATCTAAATGTAACCGGACGGAGATGAACGGCGTTACAATGATATTTCTTGAACTCGAATATAAATAATTTTTAACTTAAAAGTTAGTCAACATTTTGTATACTCCATTGTCAATGAGCCAATATGCTCAAAATAGTGTGTACACATCCCAAAATTTTTATAAATAAATAAATCAAATAAATTGTGGAGCCATATATGTCATATTGAGCCTTCAACCAGTCGCTCGATACTCGCACTCCACAATATCTGCGCTCAGAACTTCGTGTGGGCAAAAAGTTTCACTGATCTTTATGTTCACCATCTTTTTCCCTTTTATCGTTGCACTATCTCTATTTGCCATTCTTAATTTTAACCCATCAACCAGCTGCACAGCTCCTGCGATCAAGTCTTCCCGAACAGTCGTGTGATTTGCTCCAGTATCCAGCGTAATGATACACTTCCTCCCATCAACATTGCCCTTGATTGTTACGCTGCGACAGGAATGTAAGTTATAGGGCTACCAGACGGCGAAGCCAGCTTCGGTTCCTTCAAACTGACTTCGAACCTTTCCACTTTTCCGACTCTTCCCATTCGTTCATCTGATGCTTGCTTTATTCTGGGTGCTCTTTGCATAGAAGTTTCCGATCCTTGCCGTCTTCTTCTTGCTTCCCAACAATCTCCCGAGATATAGCCAGTTTTGGTACATACTCAACATTTTAGCTCATTACCTGTAGACCTTTGTCTCGACCGTTCGAAGCTCGCCTGGATAAAAGGTGGCGATCTGGTCCTTCCTTATTTTATTCAAGTTTTATTGTCCTTCAAAACATAAGCTTGCCGCTTCCAAATTTTTGTACCGTCCGCTCGATGTTTCCGTTGGTGTCTAAATTCATTTGGCTCCTAAATTATAACGGTCTGGTGATGGTCTGCACAACTTCGATTGTTAACGCAAAAGCAACGGTTTTCGCGAAGGTTGTTTTAGGTGACAACATCACCATCTTGCGTGTCTCTGGATCTCGAATACCGTTAATGAATGTATTAATTTTAAGCCTTTACATATAATCGGTTGTCGTACTTGTATGTGCTAGATGCATTAGTCGCTCGATTGATGATGAAAATTCCTGAAGCGATTCTCCTCCCTTTTGGTAGAGGCTTCTAACTTCCATGCGTTAGATTTCCCGCTTATGGTCACTGTCGTACTTCCGATCCAGCGTCTTCATTAGAAGTGCAACAAGATGTTCATCATTCCAACGGTTTTGATTGGCTGCCGTTTCAAATTGAAATTTGAAAATGACGAAAGATGTTGTTTCATCGAATGTTGGTGGCTCTAACTTAATCGATTGAATGGTCTGAACAACTTGCGTCGTTGATCCACTTGCCTTGACATCAAAGTTGATTCTTTCTCGAGACGTTGAACCTCCGCTTGTAATTTTTCTTCAACCTGTTAAATCTCCGTTTTTACAAATTGAACTTCCATTTGCAGTTTCTCTATTTCGCTGTGTACATTTGCGGACCATTCAAGATCGTTCATTCGTTTTTGGCTTTCGTCAATCTCCCTCATTCATCGCTCCATAATTTGGATTGGTCGTTCAATTTTCTCCATTTGATTTTTCGTTGTTTGATTTGACTGTTGTCAATAGCTCAGGTTTTTTGTTCAAATGAAAAATGACTGGACACCGTTGAAGATTCTCACTTTCAGCAACCTGGGTGCTTGGTTCTCAAAAATTTATGGTCGGTAACTGGTACAAATTTCTTCGCAGCTTGGTACAACGGTAGGATATTAAAAAAAATTACACGCACTGGTTTACACAAACGTTACAATATTTAATTTATTTATATATGTAATTGATTTAAGTGGACTGTAATTTACTCATGACATTTGTCTCGACCGCTTTTTATCTGTTCAACTTCACATTACACAATGGTTTTTATGGATACAATTTTCAATGAATTTACAATTTTCGCAATAAATAATATAATTACTAGTGCATAATGCCATCTATCTCTAAATAGCTAAACTATAACTAGCTGTTTATACCATTCGAGTTAGTAAGTACTACTATTCTTATTGTAAATATAATTTTTAGTACAATTGGATTTTACAATATAAACTTCTGTCAAAGTGTCAATCAAAACAAATAAATAAAATTTGCGTATTATGTACGCAGATTTCGCCCGGCAATTGAACCAATCCATACAAAAGTAGTCTTAATACTAAGATTATTTTCTAAGTTCAGGTGAAGATGCAGGATTCAGTTGTGGCCATCGAATTCTCAGTTAGATAGGTTGATAATAAATTAACATTTTAAAAGATTGGTCCCTTTGTGGTTATGTTTTGTTTATTTTTCAGGTACTCGTCTGGCTGCAGTCCTGACTTTACCATCAATCAACTGTTCAATTTTCTCCCACTGTCGCTCGTTTTGTTTTTCCATCTGATGTTTCATTTCTTGGTTTGACTGGTTATTGCCTCCATCATTTGGGTTGACTGCTCAGCTTGTTGCGTTATCATCTGCTTCATATATAGCAGCCGTTCACTGCGATAAATCGAAACTTCCAGAAGGCACTTGTGCTGTTTCGACCAGTATTTTTATTTCATCTTATGTCTTCTCTACGGTTGCCGCATGCGTTACTTTCACAATCCCACCGTTGTTACCAATTGTTTCGTTTTTGCCTATCAAGGTTCGAATCACTGGATTGTGAATAAAATAAAATTAATTCAATTTATCACCAACGAATTTATTTATTGAACACCAAAAATTAATTCAACACAGTTTATTAACGATAATTCACAAAATCACTGTACTTTAATATTCGCACAATTTACTGATCACTTATAATTTTTATTTCGCACTAAAACATTTTTAATTTTTTTTTAATCTTTACACTTTCTCTTACCAAAAACTAACGATCCAATTCGATTTCGTTCGCCGTTTTATATACATTTTCGAAACTTCTACAAATTTCATGACTTTTACAGTAAGAATAGTCTAGAAACATTTAGAACAGTTTTATCATGGAAAATTCCATTTTAGTACAGTAAACATTGAGTTATTAATTTAACTTATTTTAATACACCCTAGGTGTCACCGTAACGTTAACACCGTTAAATGTTTGTAATATTATTTGACATTAGGCAAACAAACCTCCTTCACTCAGACCATCCCCCCTCCCTAAAAAAAACAATTATTAATAAAAATTAAATTTAAAAGAATTGAAAAGAAAATCTATAATCTTATAGACTTATCATCAGCTACACCGCTCTTACTATTAAGTTTATCCAAATCCGCAAATGATTTAATTGTGTGTACACGCGACCACTCAGACCTTCTAATTTTGCAGTTATTATTGCACCAGACAAATTTGAAATTATTTTCTTGGGCAATTTTTTTCATCCGCATCAACAAAGCTAAGTTGTTTCTGGTCAAAATTTGTAATTTGTTAATTTTTTTATTCCCGACTCGATTGGTACGCCGCCTCAGCTGTGGTTTCGTTCGACGATTGATCGCCCTTATAAATTTTTCTTTACAGGATTAAAATGCAACTTTAACAACTTGATAAAATCGTACGAATTAACTTAAGGCGAGTTAGTTTAGTTTAATGATAATTAACGTCGCTTGAATTAACCGAAATCCTTTTTGAAAATTGTGTAAAATTAAGACAATGTGATTGTTATTAGTTATGATCATCAATCACTGGTACTTGTGATTTTGTTAGTTGATGAATTAACTTGTTTAAACAACTTTTTTAGAACATTACTGCTAAATTAATCTTTTTGATTTTTATAAATATTATATGCTAACACAATTATGTATTTAAAGTACTAATGCTTAAAAAAATTCTAACATTTTATTGCATAATTCACATCAACGAAACCGCGTTCCCTTCCAAACCCATAAACTGCGAGCATTAGAATAAATTCTAAAATTATCCACGTGAATCCAAAATGTAAAACTGAATTAAGAAAACACCGCCGTTGCCTTATTCATTTCCGTAAACGCACAAAACAACCAAAAAAAAAAAAAAAAAATTCCACGCTTCCTCCGTGATTAATGGAATTGCTCTTTGATGAGTAAAAATGACGAATCGGAAGATTGATGGTGTATCCTTCTCATACATATTCAAAAATACTTTTATTTATATATGAAGCAGGTTGCGTATTGTTTTTTTATAGTACTTACTGGTATATTTTTTGTATTCTGTCGTAAAATACATTTAATTATTATTATTACGATTATCTTTTTTAATTTATTCATCCTTCCAAAAACGCAATGTGGATTTATTTATATATTATTATGATTACTATTATTGTTGTTATTATTTATTTTTTTGTTGCTACTAAATAATTAATATTTGTCATTACCATTATTTTCCTTATTTATTATCATCATTAATATCTTCACCGCCTCCACCACCACATCATCATCATCATCATCATCATCATCATCATCTCGCGCACATATTACAAAAGTCACACAGTTTAGCATGTACGCACATAATTTTTCATTCATTCATCCTGTTTACTTGTCTACTGTGTTGCGTATACTATATTATGTATGTACATACTTCTTTCTTAAATTTTAGTAGTACGTAGTATTATACCAAGAATTATTATTTTATGATTTTTCCGTTGTATTTCTAGATCTTATTTATATACCATATATTTATCTTAATTATAAATAATTATGTGCAATAATTATAAACAATTATTGTTACGATTATATTTTTTTTTTTTGGGCGTTGTATAATTATTTAATAACATTTTTGTTTTTTGCTTTTTCTTTCTTTTCTTGAAGGTATCAAGTTCAGAATATTTTACGGTATTGTTTAATTTAGAGAATGATCACCACGATGATAGGAAAGAATTAATTATACCGTCAACGAAAGGTGTTACACTGGCGTAAGTATTTTATGATTTTTATGTATATCATTTAATATTTTTTTTAGGTTATGTTTAAACAAGGATTTATTTTATGTAAAGTATGATTTTTGATTTTTTAAGAATTTGGATCAAATATTTGGGGGTAAAGTTCATTGATTATTTACTTAGTATAATAGATGGATACATTTTACTTTCACAAAATGACTTTTACAATTGACCTTTTGAAAAATAAAATAAAATCCTTTTTCATCGGAACAAGGAATGGATGCTTCTTGTTTCCAACGATGTCCTCCTGTTCCTTAAAATTTTGAACTTGAGCCCTCTTCTCTGATACAGTTGAATCTCCTGTGGCATTTTATGTTTTCTTCGCTAAGATCATTATGAACTCTACTGAGGTCCCAATAGTGGTAGTATATAATATCAGTTGGTACTGTTCGGGAACAACCGAACAAGAAAGCAGCCTTCAATTCAAAATGTTTTAGTTGAACAAACATTTTCTAGGCAAGCCAAAAATGGTCATATCGGTAGTTTTGTGGTTTTAAATATCTTTAAAATGCCTTCTATGAATACTGAATCTTCTTGTAAACATCTATAAGAATTTTTCTGATCACATTTACTTGATTGAGTCGTCAATCAAGTCATATTGCTGTAAGTATAGTAATCCATTTATAGGTATTTCTGGACGCATTTCAAATTTAGTTGATTGAATAAGTAGTTTTATGTCCTAAGGTTACTATAAAAGGTCAGTCCAAATTACTAAATGTACACGTAATATTAAAGGATTTTTTCCTGATCAGTTAACATGGTCTTCAGTATTTTTTGGTAATTTTGCAGATATTTTAAGGTAATCTAAAACCTCAAAATAACGTAATTTTGAAACGAAGTGAAGTTCTTAGCATACTGTTAAAGTTAGCCGAAAGTGAAAAGTCGATAACGCAGATTGTGTTCGTCCAATCGAAAGCAAAATATATGGTAGTGCAGATTTTCTAATCCCAGCCGAAAGTAAAAAGTCGATAATTCAGATTATGATATAACATTCCAGCCGAAAATAAAAAATTTTGTAGTTATCAGCCGAAAGTAAATAGGATACATAGATTTAAATAAAAATTTTTGTAAATAAATTTACGTGTAAAACTTTGCTTCGTAGAAAATATCGGAAAATCAGAAGAATATACAAAATTGGAATAAAATCAGTCTCTAGAGTATATATCTGAAGCTGAATCGTTTTTATGTGATTTGTCAATAGCTATCGAATGAAAAAATTCTGTTCAAGTTTCCCGTGGAAAATCTCGGAAAATTCAAAAAAGTTTCCAGCCGAAAGTAAGAAATGGATGAATAAAATCAGCCTCTAGAGTGTTATGTTTAGAGATGGATTGCATTGATGTGACTTGTCAATAGCTATCGCAGGAAAAAAATCAGTTCTAATAATTTTTTGGAAAATCGAATTTTCCGAGTTTACCCACGGGAAACTTGAACTGAATTTTTTTCCTGCGACAGCTATTGATAAGTCACATCAATGCAATCCATCTCCAGACATAACGCTCTAGAGGCTGATTTATTTTCGGCTGGAATGTCAATAGCATAATCTGCATTATCGTCTTTTCACTTTCGGCTGGAAACTTTCGGCTAACTTTAACAGGGTCTTCTTAGCAAGTAAAAAAAAAATGTAGTAGTGGGAGTAAACTGAATAATATACATTTAGGGGATTTTTGTTATGTAAGTACTGACATAAATATTTAAATTATCCCAGGTTTGGTAATTATGAACATCTTGAACTAAAACAAGCTTATGAAAGCTTTTGATCAGCAAGTGTTTAATTTTGAAAACTAGTAAAATTAACTCGTACATATTTAAGACTGAAAGCGGTAGACGATTTAATGAGTAGAGCTCAATTGTAGGATGACATGGAGGAAGCTTCATTATAAATTTAAAAACTTTGTTTTGTAAAACTTGCAATTCATTAATTTTAGTGGGTTTAAATATAAGGAATGAGGCAGAATAAATTAAGGATACAATTTCCAGGCAGTTGATTGAGATAAGAATGACCTTGATCGTCTAATAGCAAATAACATTGGGAATATTCTTTTTTTGATCGCATTAATTTGATTATGGAATTTTAGTTTACAATCTATTTTTAGTCCTAAATACTCTATATCTTAGGCTTGAATTTAATGGTAACTTCTAGCAAGGTTATATTCATTCGATCAAAAACAATATATTTAGTTTTATCAACGTTTATTTTCATTAAATTGTTATCCAACCAATCATTTATATTAACCAGATCTTTTTCAATTTTTTGAACTGTTTTATTAATCGGATCCTTGCTAGCATAAATGATGGCAATATCGTCAGCATAAAGCAATATTTTTCTATGCAGCTTTAGATGTATTGTAGTACACATCATTTATAAAAAATATGAATAAAAGAGGGCCCAAAATTGACCCTTGCGGAACGGCTTTTAAGATATTTAATTTTGAGCTGTTAGTATTGGTGACCGACAGTTCAGGATCACAAACATTAATTTTCTCTAACTTTCTTATTGAAATTCTGTGGTCTACACAATCAATTGCTTTACAGAGGTCGATAATTATGCAAATTACGTTTAATTATTGATCAAGTGATTGCTGAATTGAGCTGATTAGGTGAGTTCCTGCTGCTAGTGTATTAGACGTCTATGTAAAACCATATTGATTCGGACGTATTATGTTAAATTTATTTAGAAACCTATGCAGCTGATTAAGCTCAAATATCTTTGAGAAGGTATTAAGAAAAGAAATCGATCGGTAATTACAGCAATTTTTTAGCTTATCTCCACCTTTAAAAAATCGAAATAACTTTACAAATACATAGTTCTGTCAGAAAATAATATAAATCTATCACTTCATTAATTAAGCGAGATAATATTTGACTAAGCCTCGCAGAATAAATTTTGACAAATTTCACCGAAATAATATCATACTCAACTGCTGCTGAGGAATTTAATGATTTGATAATCCGTTCCACTTCCTCAATATCGATAGGTTCCAATTTGAAAGATTTATTCACAGCATAATTCAAGTTGGTTACAAATGAGTCGGTTGCTGATGATTACTTACTAATAAGGGATTATCAGTTTCAACAGAATCTATAGCCAATGTAATGTTACTAAGTATAATTTTACTTTTATTAAAAACTACCTACTTTCCTTATGGTGTTCCATGTTTTAACTGCATTTTGCATATTGGTTTCGAATTTTTTATCATAGTCTAATTTTTTAAAATATTGTTACGTTTTTGCCTTGTCAATCAAGGTTCGTATCACTGGATTGTGAATAAAACAAAATCAAATTAATTTATCACCAACGAATTGATTTATGTCACAAAATTTATTACAACACAGTTTATCAATCAAAATTCACAAAATTACTATTTATAAATTATTTGCACAATTTTACTGGTCATTTTGTCTTTTTATTTGACACTAAAACACTTTTTAAATCACTTTCTAATTCCTTTTCAATCTTCACACTATCGCTTACCAAATACTAATAATCCAATTCGACTTCGTTCGCCTTATTATATACACAAACCAAACTTTTGGAAAGCTCATGACTTCTCCAGTTAGAATAGCGTAGAAACATTTACAACAATTTTACCATGGGAAATTCCATTTTAGTACAGTTAAACCTTGAGCTATTAATTTAACTTATTCTATTACACACTAGGTGTCACCGTCACAATATTTAATTGAATTTGCAATTCTATTGCGATAAATTTTAAATATATAAGTGAAGTAATCAGACGAAGAATAGCAACGTTTTAATTTGAAATAGAAATCGTGAATCGTTATAAGCGATATTATGGTTGGACTCATCCAACTTTTACGATATTTGTTGTTATTACGAACGGAAATTACTTTTCTAATGGAAATAATAATGTCGTTATTGAGTTGTATAAAATCGTAGAAGTTTTTACTTACGTTAATTACCTTCCATTTATCACTATAGTTTATGCTTTCGTAGGATTTGCTTGTTAATTAAAACTGCATTAGACTGTTCATAAATTTTGCTTACACTAACAATAATCATTTGATGATCAGACAAAGCTGTTTCAGTTTTTTTTAAGTTGCCAATGGCTTTATTCTTGAATCTTTCTACATAAGAAACTAACAAGAAGTAATCAAATCTTAAGCTAAAATTATTACATATTTTAAGTCTTAACCAATGTTAATACTTATTGTTAGGGCTCACAATTTAATTAATTTAGACTATACTTATATGTATAATATCGAATTAAATTTACAGGTTCACAGGTTCATCAGTTCGAGTGGATCTGTTTTTCTCAGACGTCTAAATCGCGGCTGTTTTAGTATCTCCCTGGCCAATTCGTTGGGATGTGCTTCTAGTTTTGAATAATATTTCGAACTGAATTATTTAATTGTTTCTTTAACGGTTTTAATCCAAAGGTCGTGATGTATATTACTATTTCGAATATACCAAGGAGCATTGGTAATACTGCGAAGTATTTCTGCTTGGATTCGTTGCAGGAGTTCTCTGTTTGAAGCGCTGGTGGATCCCCATAACTGAATACCATATGTCCATATGGATTTGATTATCGCTTTGTACAGCAAAACTTTATTAGCTAATGACAACTGAGATTTTCTTCCCATCAGCCAATACATTTTGGAAAATGTAATTTTTATTTGATTGCTCTTTGTTTCAATATGGTTTTTCCACGTTAACCTTCTATCCAGATGCAAACCTAGGTATTTTACCTTCGTTTGTTGAGGAATATTTTTATAAGTGCGTTTGTTTAGTTGATTTGTTTTCGTTCACTTTTATTCGCCATGCCTTTAGCCAGTCCGCGACCTTGTTTAAATGATTCTATAATTCCTTTGAGGCAATTTCAGGATTAGTGTCAGACACCAGGATGGTCGTGTCATCGGCAAATGTTGATATTATTACATTGTTGGTTACAGGTATATCAGCTGCGTACAACAAGTATAATATTGGTCCTAGAACGCTACCTTGCGGGACTCTTGCATTAATATCATTTAAGCAAGTAGTTGCGCTATTTTGTTTGACCATGTATTGCCTTTGAAGAAGATAGTTTTCCAAAACTGAGTGAAATTTTTTCGGTAGAAGCTCTTTAATTTTATAAATTAGTCCATCATGCCAAACTTTATCAAAAGCGTGGGCGATATCCAAAAAAGTGTGGGACGAATACTATTGTTAGATCTCGCCCAATTTCCAGTTGGTAGTCTAATCGGTGGATTCGAATTTGTTAGCCTCTTTAAGTTTTTTGTTGCCTTCCACAAGGAATAATCTGTCCTCTCGGTAGCCGAGAGATCACTTAAATAGTTCTTTATGCGCTGGTTTCCTTCTTTCCGCAAGGCAAATCTTAGGGCCTTAATAGCTCGATTCAGTTTCCATTTCAATAACGGTGATTTTGTTTGCTGCCATTGACGAAGAATTTGTCGCTTTTCGTGGATTAGTTCCTATATAAAATGTGACAGTTTATTAACTTTTCAGAACTGCTTATGCCGAGTGTAGCCCTTTCAGCAGATAATGGCATGACATGTTTTAGATTTTCTGCCGCCACATCAATATCCGCTGGTGTGATCAGAGGAATATTAAGTAGACAATTTTGTTCGATTAGCCTCCTATATTGATCCCAATTAGTTTGCTTGTTTGTAAGACGGTTCGGCATTTCGTTCCTTAAGACATCGGTACTCACTGTTACTATTACCGGCGAGTAATCAGAAAACAGATCATAGTAATCGGTGGCATTAGCATATGTACGTGGAATACCCTTAGTTACACAAAAGTCAGTAAATCAGGAATTTTTTTTCTATCCGTGGGCCAGTAAGTTGGGTTACCGGCAGATAAATAATCCAGGGACTGTTCCTCTATAGCATCATAAAGTTGTTTGCCTTTCGGCGATGTTAATCTGGAACCCCAATGAGTATGTTTAGCATTGTAATCACCCCCGCAAGAAATTTATTACCCAGCTGGCTGAAATAATCCAAGAACTGGAGTTTTTTTATAGCATGTTTTGGAGGACAGGACACTGCCGATATGACGCAGTTTCCAGACCACTCCTGCAGGCAGATGCTCGTTGATTGCATACGATCTTTCTCATACTTCGTTAGTTTGAAGTGTTTTAATCATTGCTTAATCAATACAGCAGTGCCTCATGTGCTTTACCATCTGGGTGCTTGGTGTCATAAATAGAGTACCCATTAATTTTGAAATAGCTATTTTTGGTGAAGCATATTTCTGATATTTCCATTATGTCAATATTGTGTTCAGTGAGGAATGCATGTACCTGCGCTTTATGTTGTGTTAGGCCGTTTCCATTCCATATGGCTATTTTGATGATGGTCATTTTTGGCTTTTTACAACTATCTGCATCAGCGTGCTCATATTCTGCATCATTAGATTCATGGTTCTCTCCATTATCGCCATGAAGCTTTGCATCATATTAGTCAATTTGTTTAAAGCTCTTCACTTGCTTGCACCTTAGGAGCGGTACCTTTAAGAACACTTGCGTATGAAACCCTTTGGTGCACGCTGCCGTTTTCAGTTGCGTACTGATTTCCATTTCGAGCGTTTCTGTTTACAATTTCTGGCCGTGCTTCTTTTCTAACTGAAGAATGAAGATTAAGGATTCGCTGCTCTGCTCGTTGCTTTGGATTGATTCTCCTTTTCAATTCTAGATAAATTGGACACCCTCTATAATTAGGTGCGTGTGATTTCCATCGCAGTTGCTGCAGTTTTCTACATTTTTTGCTTTATTGCAAACC
Organism: Tipula vernalis; assembly: GCA_958295665.1. Taxonomy (NCBI): domain Eukaryota; kingdom Metazoa; phylum Arthropoda; class Insecta; order Diptera; family Tipulidae; genus Tipula; species Tipula vernalis. Next base: position 305,807,596 of record OY282559.1, read on the forward strand.
TTTGAATTATGGAGTTCACCACATGTAACACAAACATCGTTCAAAGTGCAATAGACTCTAGTGTGCCCATATTCTTGGCACTTAACGCATTGTACCGGCCCATTTCTTTTCCTGGGTTCCTCGATGGTAACCCTTCTGTGCAATAGATATTTTAGGTTATATAAATTTTATTGTCTGGTTCTAATTTTTATTGTCTGGTTCTAATTCCAGACGAAACAATGGCTGAGGAACCATTTCCCGATTAAAAATATTGGTAATACTTTTGCACTGGAAACCTTTTTCAGTGAGAGCAGCTTGAATTTCATTTGCATCCACGTAACTCTCTATTCCTTTTATTACAACAACCAATCCTTTTTGGCTCTTTAGCTGATACGTGTAGTAATGTTTACCAACTTGGTCAAAATGTTAAATTAACGCTCTGTAAGCATCAGTATTGAGCAGTTGAATTTTTGTTACTTTTATATCTCCTCTTTTGGTCCCGGAAATATAAAATGCACCTTCAGTGATAAACTCGATCATGTTAGCAAGTTATCCATTTGATTCTTTCCTCAAATGGATTGGTGGCGGCTGCTCAGCCTTTGAAGTTTTTTCGGGCGGCGGCTCGTCAGCAACCAAGCAACAAGCAAGAATACCTATTACCATGCGTTAATTCAACGCTAGCTAGCTTAGTGAATTTATTGGCGCTTGCACTGGTCGCTGATCTAGGGCTTCTTCTTCGTTTTGATCGGACAGTAATATCCGGTCTATTCCCGTTTGCACAAACACTGACCTACATCACTGTTTATTTTATTGTCATCTGATGTCGATGCACTGTCATTGTTTGTTTTATCGCCAATATTTGGCGACGATGCACTTTTAATTTCGTTATGGTTCAACACACCAATGTTATTTAAATTAATAATTTCACTTTGATTTAAATTGCCTGGTAAGGTAATTTTTTGAACATTTAAAATTTGTTGTCGCTTTGGACTATGCTGCACTTTTGTATTTTTATTAAAAATACTATATCTGAGGTCGTGACGCTCGGTGGCAAATCGCTTGCGGACATCGCTGTCTGCTGATTTATCCCAGCCTTTTTTACTTGAGGCGGAGGTGAGAACATCACGATTTCACTTATTTTTCATATCACAAATTTAAAAAAAAAAACATTGTACCACAGAAGAGTCTCCAGGACCCCCTTTGTGCCTTCCTCAACTCTCTTTTATAATTCCTCAGGTCCTCCTTATATGAGTCCCAATGCCGAGATTCCCTGGTATTCCCTGTTAAAGGCTACCCTACAAGCCTTCCGATAAGTCTCCAACCCAGTGGACCACCATGTCGGCTTCTGTTTGACCCTAGGTTTTATCAGGGGCATGCAGCATTAAATGAAAGATTGCATGCCTTTGTGACAATATCAACCATGCAATCCAGTTCTTCTACTGTCGCCGGAAGTTCTGGAACCTCCAGCGGCAATACCTCCTCTAACACCTCCCCATATTTGTTCCAGTTTGTCCTTCTAGGATTTCTGAAGGCTTTCCGGGTAACAGGGTTGACGTTGAGGTTATATATTACACACCGGACCCTTTCGTTCTGATGCCACAGATCCTGTTATTGCTAATCCAAGGTTCTTGGATTAGCACCAAGTCCTCACCTGAGTCAGTCTGAGAACGAGAGCTGCCGAGGCAACCTTCGTGTGATGTAGGTTTATTTGTACAATGTTAACCATTGTGACCTACCTTATTAATTTCTTCCTCTACTTCCCGTATCGGAAAAGTGACAACACAGTAACACAAAAAACATTTGCCTCTTGATAAATTTGCAACTTCGGAACTAACCTCTGGTATTTAGGTTTGTTGATGTTTTTATAAAGAATTTCGTAAAATGTCAAAGGGCTCACAGACGCCTGATTGTATTATACAAATCGTTTAGATAACTGGACATATTTGTCTTGTTTAGGAAGGTTTGCGAATTTGATAATTATTTTTTTGAAGCATTGTAACTTGTGTTGCGTTTGTGCCGTTTGAAATAAAATTTCTACCATCCATTGATTTCCTCAATTAATTTGCTAATAATACTTACATGTGTGACACGCAAGTTTGTGTGGACTACTTTTGTCTGGTACCTTTGACAAATGTCTCAAGAACTATTCCGGGTAGGATGGTTCGTAAATGAAAGCTTGAGTAAGACCCGGATTCTCCTAGTACTTCGTGGGGTCCAGAAATCAAACTTTGCCTAGGGCCCGGATTTTGCCGAATCAGCCACTGCTACTGTCGGCTCCCTTGGCCTTGTTGGCCAATAAGTCGAATATGACCTGCTGATCTAGTGTCTCGACTTGGATGCAGTTCCACAGTTGTTTTCCTTTCGATGATTATAACGTTGAGTTCCACTGGATAATGTTTGGCGTTTAAGTCCCCTCCGGCAAGAAATTTCCCTCGCGGAGTTTTAGAGTAATTCGCAAATTACTGAATTTTAATTGAATGTTTTGCTTGGCAATAAGCTACAGATATGGTACATTTACTTCAATCGCTTATTCTATTCCTTATAATGACAGCTACGTCATACAAGTTGTAACCCTATAATTTTATTTGATCGTTATTTATAAAAGTGAGTAAAGGAAATTTTCTACTTCTAGTTTATGTCGAACTAGCCGGCATTCCACAGAGCTAATTTAAAGTTTTTCGTGTTTTTTATTTTGTACTAGCTGCAGTCCAGATATATTCCTCTTATTGTTCGGATTTTTATATATTTGATTGGGAACTTGCTGTTCTGCTGTTTGAATTGAAGTTCATTTTTTTCTCAACTCCTAACACATCACGCCTCCTCTATATACATAGTTGGCAGTATCACATCCACATTTATTTAGTACGCATTTTTAGTCGAATAAATACATAAGCGAATTAATAAACGAATTTTCTGTAAGAGTAATAAATAATTTTAGGCTATCTACCTACATTATGTCATATAAGTAGGAAGAACGAAAATAAAGCTTTTGAAACAAATACAATTTTACCTGCCATTACGAAAAGGAAACATTTTGTTGAATAAAGTTTTAAGTTTTCGAGCTTAAAAACTTTACAAAGAACTTTAGTATCCCTTTTCTTTCATAACATGAATCGAGTTACAACTTAGCTATTCGTACAGAAATGATAACAGCTGTGTTATTGAAAATAAATAACTTGAGGGTAAATAACTTAGCCCAGAACTATTTATATTGTATTAGATGTTTTATCGACTAAAGAATTCTATCAAATATGCTCGCGGTCTTGTATTGATTTCAGTATTTCACCATCTCCCTATATATAGTATGTATACCATATCCCAATTAAATTAAAAATTTATTATGCGCGCTCACAATACGGAAATAAAAGGAAATTTAGCACAATGGCTTTCGTCCCATTCTTCTTTACAACACCAAATACAAATATCAAATGTATAACCAAAAACTTTATTTAGGTTTTATGTATGTATATACAATTTCATATAACACCATAAAAATAAATCACAATTGAAAGTTCTGCTGAATAATATTTTACCGCACCCAAACCCACCCACATCCTCAATATTTTCTGGTCAATAATATTCGGCAATTCAAATAAATATATGAAGTAAAGAATCTTTGTTTGGGTAGATTTCATTTTGCGTTTTTTTTTTTTTTTACGAAAACCTATCTGATATTTTTATTGATTTTCAAAGGGGCTGACGTCATTTTTCCTTATTCTGATTCTTAAACAACAAAAAAAAACAACGAACCAAATTGATTTGAAATGGGAAATTCTTAAAAAATCAAAACGATTTTATCATTTTTATATATACATATTTATACGGATTATTTTATGATAGCTCATTTATGGTAAATATGTTATAGACTGATTTGTTTCTTTTTGTGCTTTTATTATACTTTTAGGAACGCTTTAGCAAGTGCATTAAATATGAGAAATTTAAGTTTTTCCCAAATACAAATTTCCGACAATAATTTTCAAATATCATCCGAACTTGGATCGTATACAGGGGTGGTAGATGAACATACGGATATTGGTATGCTGAGTGGTAAAATGTTAATAGTAACGGAGAAGGAGAGTTTGCTGAAGCGAAGTCATTCCATGCTTAAAAAAGCAGCGTCAATAGTAAGTATTTGACTATTTATGACTTTGGAAAATTATTAATTAAAAACTTGTTTGTTTTTTTTTTATTTTTTATTATTCACACAGGGTCATTCAAAAACTCAAAAACTTTTTTCATCCGCTTCCACCGAAGAAACGTTGGCTGATACAGATCAGCTGCTAAAATTATCATCACAATCGCTGAAACATTGTCAACAACCAACGCCTCAAACATCTAAGCGTTGGTCATTTTTAGGTGTAAAGAGCCCACAACAAAATCAATTGTGTGAGCTGCTGAACCATTACGCAAAGACTAGTGTACCAAATTCAAAAATTCCACAACTTTCGGTTTCACCGGAATATGCGGAAGCTGTATCATATTTAGAAATTGTACTTAATTCAACATGGATTAATTTTGTTGATCGAACCGGTAAGTGTAAATTTCATTTTAAATACGACGATTGGCATTTGAAGCAACTTTTGCGTGTATGTTACGCCTAAATGTTCATATATTAATAGCATTTGAGGGGAAACATGTTATGAAATGACATGAAATATATGAAATAACGTTCCAATAGATCAACTGCTTATTTAATCTTATTTTTTTGTCAGTGATTTGTTCGTGTCCTAGATAATAAAATAGAAAATATTTTTTTTTGTCTATCTCGGTATAATTTTACAAATACAAATAAATTCTTATCAGCCAGCCATGACAGACAAGTAGCAAAATACTATCAGCCGCGTCACGCGGATTCATAAATTCTTAATTGCAAAATCTTGTAAATATTAATTGATTTCCCTTCCCAAACAAAAAAAAAAAAACAAAAATGTTTATATTCGCCTAAATGTTTATGTTTGAATAGAAACGAGACAGTTAATTTTCCTTTCTCTTAAATTCTTCTAATTTGGGGTTTTTACACAAAAAAAAAGCAAATTGTATGTGTAAATTTAAACTACCAGGTTGGGAAAATTAATTAAAGTGAGATACGTTTTATACGTGATAATTCATAAAATTAACTTAATTAAAATGAATTGATAGTGAAACAAGAGATTTTCAAAATATCAGACAAACTTTTCTCATTCCATTCGTTGTTCATGTAGATTATAAAATAGATAATTGTCGCATGAATGCCCACTCGTCCATATGTATTATGCTTAATACTACAACATATAATTTCATATATCATAATAAATCTTTTGATTTTAATTTTATACTCTCTCGTCTGTCTGGTTTTATATTTTACACCATTTGGATTTATAACAAATTCATTTCTATTTATTCTATTTATTTGCAGATTAAAGTAAATAATTGTATTTTGTCTTACCATTATCATTATCAGACTCCTGTTTTTCTATGTAAATATAAAATTAAATTATGTGTATCATCCGGTGTGTATGCTCTTATTCCATAAACGTGGTAAAATAATACAAATCTGCATAGAATTTTTGTTGTTGCTTTAGTTGATTTAAAATTATATACGAATGTTAATAATTAGAAAAAGGTTGTTATTTTAAGGGGATGATAGGAATGGAGTTCTATTTTATATTGAGCATTCTTATATGAGTACAAAAAAAATTAGACATTTTTAAATTTCATCGACCAAATTCACTAACTTTTTTCTTCCTCCTTATTCAGTCATAATCTACAAATCCTTACACCTTCTTACACATTTTGAATGCTTAATATTGAACCTTGACAGAAAACTTTGTATTACGTTGGAGGTAAATTGTGATCCGTTATTGGAGACAATAAACTCTGGCCCGGAGTAGGCAAGGAAAATGTCTTTCTCTAAAAATTGTATTACCTTGTATTACCTGAGGCCAAGTTTTTCGAAAAGGTTTAAAAAAAATTCATTTTGAATAGTAGTCTGGAACGATGAGTAGATGCTTATTCCCATTATTGGATCTAGGGTAGGGGCCCAGATAATCTACAAATAAGTGCTGCATTGGCCGTACAACCAACCTTTGCCTTTCCTATTTCGGTTCGGGTGGAATAGTTTACTGGCTTAATTTTCTTGCAAGTTTGACTGACATAATCTCTGTTTTTATTTGCCATTTTAGCCCAGTAAAAATGTCTCTGAATTCTCTCAAACATTTTCGCAGAGTCCAAATAAGCGAACGTAGAAAGGCTGTGGGGCTGTGAAAGAATATACGTAGCCAAGCATTTACGGACGTATAATTTCCAATTAGCTTATTTGTGGATGTGTTGACCAGAACATTGTCAAGATAAAATTTTATCGAAAGAAGACGAATTTAGGTTGTTGTTAAAGCCACATTCATGTAGAATAATCTCCCTCGAAAGAATATCCCTCGATAAATGCTAGAAAATTCTTTACGCAGAGCACCGCCACAAAATACTCAAACTTGGTGTTCGAGTAATTACGTTATGCCGGGTTCAACTTTTCAGACATATAAGCGACAGGGTGTTTCTCACAATCATCACCTTCTTGCACCAACATGCTTCCGACACCATTTATATTATCATCGCATTGAATCACAAATGATTTAGAGAAATTCAGTCGGGTCTCAGTCGGGTAGAGGTTAAGTCAGTCGTGAGGGCTGGTAGCTCGTTTTAAGATCTAGAAGAAGTCGTTTAAAAAAAAAAAAAACAAAAGAAAATGAAAGGGAAATTTAGATTCGGACCCACCGCATAATAAGGATGTACGGAAATCACTATGGAGAAATTAAATGAGTTACGGATTGGAAAGTTGGTCATAACCCCCTAACATAAGGTTAGTAAGTACAAAAAAGGTTGTTGAACGTTATAAATTACAGGGATGACAGTGCGAAGCACTTGCCGCCACCCATCCCATACAGGACAATTCAGAGACGCTCAACAACCGGTACCGCTTCGTAAGTATTAATGTTGTGATTTTTTTCTTTATACGATGTAATTTGATTCGAACAAAAATTTTCCCCAAAACAACTACATACTGCGTTATAGTCCGCAAAAAAATTCATTGTCCCTATGCGAATTAAAAATTGACTCTCTCGATGTAAACAAAAACATTGGCGAAGTTTTTATAGCATTTTTCGGCTGATTGACCAAAACATAAAAAATGTTTTCTCCCTCAACCAACCGAAAAATTGCATTATTATCCCCTCCAATATTTTATTGATTATTGGCAATATACAACAAATGCAAAAGGTGAGGCACGTTTTTGCCAACAATTTGTTTTAACGTTTATTCACCTGATGTTTATGGAATTCAACTTGGTTGACAATGACCTCAGTTGAATAAACGCAAAGGAAAGCAAAAGAAAACAGAAATATTTTTGTGCACTAAGAAAAATGTTTTTACGTTTATTTACTGAAACTTGAGTTCACGCTTTTAATGTGTACTGTAATAATACCAACGATTGATGATGAACTGCGTCTCTTTATTGTGTTACAATAGGAGTACAATAGGCGGATACATAGTATACAGTAGTATACAATCTATATGATCCTTACTTATATACAGTAGAGGGTGTAAACAGTTACAATGATTATACATATGTTACATCCCCCTTTCTTTATAAATTTATAATATTTTTACTTTCTTTTACTCTAGTAAAATAAATTATAGTAATCATGAAAATTTTGGACCTTGAAATTTTTAGAAATTTATTTTTTTGAGGTCCCCTGAGTCCGAAAAAGTGGGTTTCGAAATGGTGCCTGTCTGTCAGTCTGTCAGTCTGTCAGTCTGTCAGTCTGTCAGTCTGTCAGTCTGTCAGTCTGTCAGTCTGTCAGTCTGTCAGTCTGTCAGTCTGTCAGTCTGTCAGTCTGTCAGTCTGTCAGTCTGTCAGTCTGTCAGTCTGTCAGTCTGTCAGTCTGTCAGTCTGTCAGTCTGTCAGTCTGTCAGTCTGTCAGTCTGTCAGTCTGTCAGTCTGTCAGTCTGTCAGTCTGTCAGTCTGTCAGTCTGCCAGTCTGCCAGTCTGCCAGTCTGCCAGTCTGTCAGTCTGTCAGTCTGTCAGTCTGTCAGTCTGTCAGTCTGTCAGTCTGGGTCCTCTCTACAGCCCAGATGGTTTAACCAATCGAACTGAAACTTCAGATTTAAGCTTTTTTGATAAATTGGGAGGTCCCAGTGAAATTTACTCCAAATCGGCTAACCGGAAGTGGCCACTCCCTTGGTCCAGAAAATTTATTTTGCAAATATCTTAAAAAGTATAAGGTTTACAAAAAACTGCTTAACACAAAATGTTTCCAAAAATTAAAAATAAAAATTTAAAAAAAAAATTAAGAAAAAAATAAAATTTCTCAAAATTCTCTGTTCGTAAAAGAAAGTCGTGTGTTGGCCACACCTCAATTTTTATAATACATACATAATTCATTTATTTATAGTTGTTATTTATTTATTATAATTTACATTCAAAGATTTAGTATTACTTGTTGTTTTACCAGTCTACCTTATCGCGTGTGATATTGACTCGTTATCGTGCATCTTTGATCGACGCTATTTGACTTATTGTTGTGAGCAATATTCTTGTTAGATTACATATTTGATTGATTCTCATCTTGACTACCTGTTGTTATTATTGGATCATTTTCGCGATTTATGTTGATATTGGCCTTTGTTGGATGGATGTGATGAAAATTTCTACGATAATATTTGTTGTCTTCTGTTTTTACTACGACCGATCTTGGTTCATCTAATCGTCGTATTACTTTACCAGGGACCCATTCCCTTTTCTTAATTTGTAATCGTATTTTTCCATTGATCTTGGGTTCAACTGCTGTTTTGGTACTTCTATTAGCATACGATTTCTGTTGATTACGAAGACTTTTTAAATTTTCCGTTACTCCAACTATTATCCTTGGTTTTAACAACTCGTGACTTATGGGTGTGTGTGTGTTCGTGTAATGCGACTCATCAATCTTTGATTTGGTGACTCCAAATTGCTATCCCGAGGAGTATTTCGAAGGTTTTGTAACGCTTGATAAATGTCTGTATTGTCTTTCTCGCATTTTTTTAACATATTCTTTAACGTTTGAACTATTCGCTCAGCTAAACCATTTGCTCGCGGGAAATGCGGACTTGACGTTTTGTGTGTAAAATTCCATATCTGACTAAAATCTTTAAATTCTCCCGACGTATATTGTGGTCCATAATCACTTTCTACTACCTGTGGTGTTCCATGTATTGCGAAACATTTTTTTTAAAATTGAATTACTGAATGAGAAGTCAATTGTTCCAGTTTTTCCATATCCATAAATCTGGAGTAGCTATCGACTAATGCTATGTATATTTCTGAAGCAAAATTGAATAAATCTGTTGCGACTATCTGGAAAGGTAGTTCTGGAACTTCTTTGGATAAAATTGGTTCCTTAATATTTTGTCGTTGTGTTTGTTGGCATATCGCACATGAATCCACAAAACTGAAGACGTCATTTGTTAAGTTTTTCCAGTAGAATATTTGTCTTACACGCTTCATCGTGGATTGAATACCAAGGTGACCTGAATGGGCTGCTGTTAAAATTTTGGATATTTGACTTTTTGGTATTACAATTTTTTCACCTTTGAAAATTATGCCATGATAAACTGTTAATTCTTCCGCGAAGTTGGAAAAATGTTTAATTTCCGGCGGTAGTTTTGATTTATCAGTTAGCTCGCCACTCTGTATTAACTGCAATAACCTATTTAGTTGTATGTCATCTTCGGTATCCTTTTGTAGGCTTTCAAGTGCTGTTTTGGTCATTGGAGTTATCAATTGAACTTCAGGCTCATCTTCGTTTTCCGGGTTGTCATTGAGGCAGTCCCTGTTTAGAGTATCGCCTATCGAAATTTCTTTTCCTTTTGTGTATACTTCTATGGTATTGTACTGAATCGTTTCTAATAAAATTCGTTGTAGTCTTGCCGGTGCTGAGTGTAATTGTTTTCTGAATATCGACTCAAGGGGTTTATGGTTGGTTTCTATTGTGAGCTTTTTCCCATAAAAATATTCGTGAAATTTTTTAACTGCATGACGAATTGCCGTGGCTTCTTTTTCTATTTGCGGATACTTTTGTTCTGCGTGCGTTAGTGCTCTGGAGCTATACGCTATTGGATGTTCATCTTGCATCAATATGGCCCCAACAGCTTTATTACTTGCATCGCATGATATTTTTATGTCCTTATTTACGTCATAAAATTTTAATACTGGTGGAGACACTAGCAAATTTTTGATTTTCGTAAAAGCTTCCTCTTGAGCTTGATCCCAACAAAATGGTATGTCCTTTTGTAATAGTTCTCTCAGGGGTGCTGTGATTCGAGAGTAATTAGGAATGAATTTTCCCACATACGAGTAAGTGACCATTCCCAAAAATCGTTCCAACTGTTTTACATTTTTCAGCCGTTGTAATCTCTTAATTGCCTCTGTTTTTGATTCGTCAATTTCCAACCCTTCCTTGGAAATGACGTGTCCTAAAAATTTAATTTTGACTTGGTTGAAAATACATTTCTCTCTGTTTAGTCTTAATCCATTTCTAGACAATATTTGCATTACTTCGTCTGTATGTACTTTCAATTCCTCGATTTGTTCTGCGTGTATTAGGATGTTGTCCATTGAACATTCCACGTTATTTAATCCGTCTAACAAATTGCTCATAATTTGTTAGAATACCTCTGGCGCTGATACTAACCCAAATGGTAGTCGGAGACATGTACATCTACCCCAAATCGTCGAGAACGATAGATACTTTTGTGTTCTCTTGCTTACCTGGATTTGCCAAAAACCCTTTTTACAATCCAGTTTCGTAAAATATTTCGAATTTCTTATCCTGGTTGTAATTTCGTCTATTGTTTTTAACGGGTAATGTCTTCTTAATACACTTTTGTTTATTTGTGAAGGGTCAATACATATTCGGATTTTACCCTTTTTCCGCACTACTACCATTGGTGACACAGCCAACGACCGTTCTTTAATTGGGGCGATTACTCTTAACTTCTCCATTTTATGTAATTCGGATTACTTCGGCCCGTATTGCATGTGGAACTCTTCGTGCCTGTGCGATATCAAACTCAGCGTTTGGCTTCAAATCAATATCACACACGACGTTTTTGATACAACCTAACCCTTTATAAATATCGTCATCTATTTCGCAAACATCGATTATATTTCTAGTGACTAAATTTAATTCTTCGCATGTATTCATGCCTAGTACGGGGCAAGTATTTTCATTTACTATATTAAAAATTAATATATAGCTTTTATTTTTTACTGTACAATCAAATAAGACTTGACCTAATACATCAATTTTTTGACCACTATAAGTTACAAGTTTTTTAGTGTTACTACGACTTATTTGACCTTTTAGTTTTTTAACCAAATTTAAATTTAAAACATTACACATTGCTCCTGTATCTAACTTAAAATCTATTTCCATATTGTTGATCTTGACTTTTTGAAACCAAGAATTTGTGTTTGATGCATTGATACTACTAACAATCATCTCATCCGAACTCTCATCACTTAATTCATTGTAACGGTCTGATTCTAAAATTTCACTAATTTTATTTATTTTTTTAATTGTGCTTTTGAAAACTATGGCAAAATGCCCATTAAAATCTGAGTCATATGGGCACGCGCCACTAGAATTACTAGGATTTTACGTTAATTTATTTGTTAATTGTGAAACTTGTGTTCTTGTTCCCAAGAAGTGACGAAATTTCTTTCACCTTATCGGGATTTGTGAAGAGGGTTCTTTCCCTAACTAGGTAACCAACTTAGTTGATACGTTTTGGAGGAAGTGGATTATTTCATCGTTAACTGTTAAACCAGCATCAGACAATTTCTTAGCATCAAGTGATAGCAAACCTAGATGTTCATCAAATGTCCTGGAAGTAATTAAAAGATTATCCAGGTATACGAATACGTGGTCGTGGAATTCATATGGAATCACCCTATCCAAAAACCGGCTCATTGCATAGCGACCAAATGTCATAACTCTAAAATGACACAAAGAACGACCAGAAACAGTAACCGCAGTATTATCTCGAGACCCCTCATCCAACGGGATTTGCAAAAATACATCCTTAAAGTCAAGACTTGACCTTGGATGATGCTTGTACCGCCGGAGATACAGAATATTATCAATTTATATGATTTTAATATGCCCTTGATTGTAAGAGAATTTAATCCAATTTCGAACTGATGAGCTTATGACTATGAAAAAATCAATCTTCTCATCAAGCCGCGGCGACTGGACTGATTATACCACAATTTACATTCTATATATATACAGAATGTACTGTGCATTATGTACTAGCGAATCATAAAAAAAAATGTAAGAGAATTTATCTGTATTAGTATGATTCGCTAGTACATAACGCATAGTACATTTTATATATATATATAATTTAAATTGTGGTATAATCAGTCCAGTCGCCGCGGCCTCATGAGAAGATTGATATTTTCATAATCATAAGCTCATCAGTTCGAAACTGGATTGAATTCTCTTACAATCTTCGGTACATATTAAAATCACTAGTTATGAACTCTTTACGTGCGCAATCAAGAGCTGGATAATACTCGGAAGCATAATAACATGGTATGAAGCTTTTTATCGGCCCTTCTCTAGGTTGAACTGATCCCTATTGAATCGTGTCTTGCGAAAACTAGGGATTTTAGTTCTGAGCAGCTCATAGATTAGATAAAATAACTTCATTCACATTTTTATCACGTTGAAGAAAATTCCAAACAGAAGAAGTTACTCAGAAATTCGATTAAAGAGATCCAAATGATAATTATTAGTAAATTGAAAAGTGTCCCAATTTCGATAAAAACAAATATTTCTCGTATTATAATTGGGAGGTGATAAATGCTCGTACACACGTCGGTGAAATCCATACAGAGATGAGATATCAGAATATGAAACTTCATTAGAACATTAAAAATTCACAAGTTTTTTACGGCGGTCACTAATTCGATTCACTTGAGAAATTGAAATACTGGCGCAGTATTTGCAGTGTTGCACCAACTAGTAGCATCACAATGGGATTTTTTAAAAATTGACGACTGGGAAAAATAGAGTGGCGAGTGATAAATTCGGTAGAAGCTGCATTTTTCACAGCAATCAACGTACCTCCATCTTTAAGGCTGGTGTTTAAGTTGTATTTGTACTTCCTGGTTACGATATACTATATGTAATCGGATGGAAATTATTTTTATGAGTTCATTCTTTTTGTAAGCCGGATCTGGCGAATGATTTTTTTTGCTTTATATTAAATAGTAGAGGCGTTCTGGTAGTAAATAAAAATAACACTAGCATTACGAGAAGAACAAGGTAGAGACATAGTAGCTAAAGAAAATATCGAAAATATCGAATTATGATATTTAGACCAGCGACAGTCAAGGCGAAAGCCGGTTGTAAATCGATGTGAAGTATTCGTCCTGATATGAATATAATTAAAACAAGAATCCAAATGATTTCATTGTGAAATGCAATAATAAACGAAAAAAACATTCGAAAATCTTAACAACATTCCGCGAAAATTTTCGTAATCCGATTTCAAGAATACCATTTTAGCCACCGACACTTTTCATCATCTCTCTCTAAATTTTATTTTATCTCTCTTCGTTATGTTCGTAATGGTTTCAAGAATACTAATTTATGATTTTATCATTACTATTACGAAAATAGCATTACGAAAATTTTCGGTACCCTGGTATCCAAAAATCGTCGACAGTTTTGTTGATTTTTTTTGTTGTGTCACGATATTGTGGAGATCCATCTCACCAGGTGACTGCTCTAAACTAGAGACATATTCTAGTTCCGCTGCTGGATCAGTGGGCCCTTGGACAAATTATTATTATTATCATTATTATTGGAGGGCCATGTGGGCGATCAGCCACCTCGCACTGCGACCTAAAAGATCTATTGTGCTGGACCCTGCTTAATTATCCGTCCAGTCAATATTCAGGTTCTTAATGAACTTGATAATACTGCCAGCCGGTATGTTATACATTATATCTGAGCTTATTGCTCTTCCTCCCAGATGTTTACTACAGCAAATAGTTCAACTAGAAAGACGGTACCATTGGAGCCCAAGGCCTTCGAGAGGGCTGTCCCACTCCCGTATATTCCTACCCCTGCGCCGCCTTCCGTTTGATTTTACTCTTACGAGTTGCTGTGAATTCCAAATCGCTAGTAGGTCACCCAGCTTTGCTACAGGAAGGCTAAATAAAACTTGAGGGTGCTTGGTATCCAGATTCCGCATATTTTGGACTGATTAACCTATCCACCATTCATCCATCGGTATATCCTGTTCCACCTTAGATTAGGGTTTTTTTGTTAGGTTTTTTTTTGTCAAGGTTTTCTCCTGTAGCGCCGTACCTTAACCTGTGCCAAATGGCCAAAAATATGCCAAATGCCCTTAATTACCTGTGGTTTCCACGAGGAGGTAGCACGTACACTTGCGAATTGTGAATAGATTATCGCGGTAACTGACTTTACGTCGGTTGTGCTGACGATTCTAACATTTAAAATTGATGTTCTTCTCTTCCGCTGATAGAATTTCGGTTAAATTAAAAGTATAAGTCTATAAGGTGCCTTAGTAAATATTTTTGTATGACGTTAACCCATAATTGTTAATGAACCTACTTTTGCGTTAAGCTCAACCATTAAAATTTAAAAGGCTGGTATTTCTTCCAGTTGTAGCTTTTTCCTCAGCAGATCTAGACTAATCCTGAACAATCTGCATTTGAACCTCGGATACAATAAATTCAGGTGCAATTTCTTCGGGAAAGATGAGAAATTCTCCCGTAGCTGTCGTATTTTTTCGATTAAGGCACGTTATTCCAATTTCTGCAGCCTGCGGCTACACATTAAAATATAATTTTATGATAATTTATAACTATATTTAAGATTGTAATCCAAAACCTGTGACGCCATCTCACCGCAGTAATCTTCTTCATAACCTAGGGTGCCTACATAATTTTCATTAAACTTTCGTTTCCAACAGAACATTACGTATTCTCAATACATAAAATACCCAAAATAACGATCATCATAATATTTATTAATTTACTATAGCCTGTACCATTGTACTATATAATGAAATTTGCCTGCATCGAGAATTTATTCAAACAAATAAAAAGGCAAAAAAATTATAATAATTGTTGTACGTATAATTTTTATGAAATGATACCCTAAATAAATACCCAAACAATACCCAGTACAACACTAATAGTACAGCACTTTTTTACATTGTTTTATTTTTAGTTGGAGCATAACAAAAGGATTATTAAATATAAATATACAACAAAAAAATAAAATTAATAAAAATTAGAAAATTTCATTTTCATCTTAAGTTAGCATCTCGTACGTGTATTTACGTATTTGGTTACAGCTAACAGCAACATTCTAAAAATATCGTTGGTATCTAAATATATTTACTTATAACTGGCTGCTGTATTTAATATACAGACATAAAACCGAGAAGAAGTTAAAATAATAACAGAAATAATAAAAAAAGAGCTTTCCAGCTTCTTTTGTGCTTTTTCATCTTTTCCGTTTGTTTGGCTTCGGTACCATCGAGAAATTAAATCGTAATATGTTTTGATATTCTGGTATTCATACTCTGGTAAGGAAACAACAGAAAAATTCTAAAAATATTTTATTGGTTAAAGTTCATGGTACTTGACGTGATGATTATACGGTGCGGTAGTGTGAAAGTATAGCGATGATACGCTTTTACAAATATTTATTGGATAATTTACATATTTAAAGGAGACAACTGTATATTAGGCGGGTATGAAAGCCTGTTTCTGATTATCATTAAATTTATAAAATTTCACACTTTCTAATATATACATAGATAGATGATCTCATGAAACCGTACTTGAATAAAATCGACCTCTCATCCACTTTATTGTTAAATAAACAACATTTACGTCAAGATCTACCGTAAAACATTGTCTTTCATTATCAAGATTTCAAGAAACTCGTACAAACAAATAAAAAAAATAAAAAAGTAGGAGGCAACGAAAGTGAAATTCTTTCATCTTTGGAAAATCACATCATCATCATTTTCGTTTTGGCAACAAAAATTTACCAAAAATACCAAAAGAAAATCACACTCATCCTTAAGATTTTATTTTTCATTTTGTGCTTAATTCATCCTAAATCTCATTTTTTTCATATACGCTTTTGCATTAAATAAGATAAAAAAAAAACACAGAAATAACACAAAATATAAAAGTAAGACAAATTAAAACAGGATTCTTCAGAGATTTTCTTCAGAATTCTTTTGTCTTATTCTTAAAACAATTCTCTTGTATACATTTTTATTACAAATTTGGATATGTACCCTCTTCTTGAAGTGTATGCATTTAATTGTGGGTATTATAACGTAACATGTACATAAGTATATAGAAATTGCTATACAGACGCTACCCAGGGTACTACAAAAGACGGATCAACGTTTTCAAAGGATTATAAAACAAACACAGCAAATTTTTGTTTTCTGTTTGATTTTATTTTTAGAAACAATGTTTCCCTTTGTAATCTGATTTTATGAAATATACCAAGTTTGTATTTGGGGAATTCTATTGTGTATACATGTACAGAGGGAGTACGTTAAATTGTTTTTTTCTAATTGTAAAGCGGAGGTTACAATATTGGCAAGTATAGAGTCAATTCTGGTCGTGTCGTTAAGGGTAATCAGCTTTTTCAACTTCTTGGGTTTAATAGTAGTGTTACGTTTTTGCCTTTTCAATCAAGGTTCATATCACTGGATTGTGAATAAAACAAAATCAATTTAATTTATCACGGACGAATTTTATTTATTTAGCACAAAAAATATTACAACACAATTTCCTACCAAAAATTCTCAAAAATCACTTTTTATAATTTTTCACAATTTTGCTGATCGCTTTTATTTTATTTATCTACAAAACTTTTTAATTCCTTTTTAATCTTTACACTATCGCTTTCCAAATACTAATAATCCAATTCAACTTCGTTCGCCTTTTCATATACACAAACCAAACTTCTAGAAAGTGCATGACTTTTCCAGTAAGAATAGTGTAGAAACATTTAGAACAGTTTTATCATGGAAAATTCCATTTTAGTACAATATAACATTGAGCAATTGATTTAACTTATTCTATTACACCCTAGGTGTCACCGTCACACTACCCCTCACCTAAGCCTGTTCGTCCCGAATGTTATGTTTTTGCCTTGTGAATCAAGGTTCGTATCACTGGATTGTGAATAATAACTCAATTCAATTTATCACCAACGAATTTATTTATTTCACAAAATTTATTACAACACAGTTTATCAATAAAAATTTACAAAATCACTTTATATAAATTATTCTTAAACTTTACTGATCACTTTTACTTTTTATTTTACACTAAAACACTTTTTAAATCACTTTTTAATTCCTTTTAATCTTTATACTATCGCTTACCAAATATTACTAAATCCAATTCGACTTCGTTCGCCTTTTTATATACACAAACCAAACTTCTAGAAAGTTCATGATTTTTCTAGTTAGAATAATGTAGAACAATTTTATCATGGAAAATTCCATTTTAGTACAATATAACATTGAACTATTAATTTAACTTAATCTATTACACCCTAGGTGTCACCGTCACACTACCCCTCACCTAAGCCTGTTCGTCCCGAACAGGACCCAAATCACCTCTTCTGTAGAGGGCCAGACTCTCCAAATACACCACCTTCGGTTTACCTCGATGTTCTTTCTGAATCCGATAAACCACGCCATTCATCCTGGTGATGACAGTGTAAGGTCCTTCCCATGCTGGTTGTAGCTTCAGTAATAATCCTTTCTTTCGTTACGAATTGTAAAGCCATACCAATTGCCCTTCCTGGAAGCCTTGGTTATTTGATCGTATGTCATATCGAGCTTTCATCCGGTTACTTGATATCTGTATTTTCCCCCGTATAAAATGATGAATCTCATTAAGTTCCTCTTACATCCGGTCTACGTAGTTCTGTTCACATAAAGCCGCTGATGGTACAGCCCCAAACTTTAGATCTCCAGGTAACCGTAGATTATCTCCAAATAACGTTTTAGCTGGTGTCATTCCGGTTGTGTCATGTATTGATGATCGATAGGCCATCAGAAACATCGGTATATGCCGATCCCAGTTGCGTTGGTTTTTCTCAACGACCTTTGTTAGAAATTCCTCCAATGTACCATTGAATCTTTCCGCCATACCATCAGACTGTGGATGCAAAGGCGTTGTTCTCGTTTTATTTATACCAAGCATCTGGCATTTTTCTTGAAATAGCACATATTCAAAATGCTTTCCTTGATCGGTATGAATCTCCATCGGCACTCCAAATCTGCTAATCCAATTGTTTACCACGGCATCAGCTATTGTTGTCGTCTCCTGATTGGGAATGGGGTACACCTCCGGCCATTTACTGAAATAATCCATTATTACTAGCACAGATTTGTTGCCGCTCATTGGTCACATTTTTAACACCATTCTATCACTGACTGCCTACATCCTGCCCAGTAGAATCGTTGACGTATCTTTGCTAGTGTTTTATTAATTCCTAGGTAGCCCCCACTTGCTCCTCCATGATACTCATTCAGGATTTCCGCAATCCGGCACTTTGGTATCACCAGCAACCATTGCTTCACTTTGCCATCCGTCCTTTCCTACAATCATTTTAAACACCCATTCTCAAGACGGAGGCTATCCCATTGAGCCCAATAAGCCTTGACAATGGGAGTTTTATCCGCGATCTCGCTCCAAGTCGGTCGGTGTTCCTTTTCGTTCCATTCCATTGTAACTGATAAATCCGTATCAACCAATTGCTCTTTCCTGATCATTACGTCGGTCCACTCTTCATCTGGCAGCACTTTCGTAAGCCTAACGTCGATAATGCCTTCCTTTGCTTCAACATGACCATAATGTTTACATTCTACTGGTCATGGTCGTCTTGATAATGCGTCGGCATTTCCGTGAGCACTTTCCTTTCGATGTTCGATTTGGAAATCGTAGCTTTGAAGACGTTCGATCCAGCGTGCTCTTGTCTCTCTGGATTCTTGAATTGCAACAGCCACCGTAAAGCGCCGTGATCTGTCCGTAAATGGAATTTTTGGCCATAAAGATACTTGTGGAAATGCTTAACACATTCCACGCCAACAATTCTTTCCGTATCACGCAGTAATTACGCTCCGGTTATGATAATGTTTTGGAGAAGTACGCAATAACTCGTTCTTGGCCATTAGTTTCCTGTGATAACACACCTCCTATACTGTCATTACTTGCATCGGTGTCCAAAATAAATGTAACGATTGTAACCGTCTCCTTAGTTCCACGAATGCTTCTTCCTAGTTATTCTTTCATTCGAATGCCTTGTTCTTCCTGGTCAACTCGTGTAATCTCTTTACGATGTTGGCGAATCTTGGTACGGAGCATCTATAATAGGTGCCCAATCCCAGAAAGCTTCGTAGTTCGTGTAAATTTTTATGTCTTTGCCAGTTCTTTACCTCTGCTATATTTTCTTCGTCGGTGTGAATTCCATTGTTCGTTACCATATGACCCAAATATTTTACTTCAGTTCTGAACAGCTTACACTTCTTTGGACTTAACTTTAATCCGGCCACCTATATCCAATCCAAAACTTCTGCCAAGTCCTTAGTTGCTCGTCAAAATCCTTCCCTATCACGATGATGTTGTCTAGATATATTAGGCACGTCTTTAACACGCGCTCCATTAATCGTTCAAAAGTCGCAGGGGCATTACATAATCCGAACGGTATAACATTAAATTGCCAACTTCTCGTCCAACATCCACCACGAAGCCATTTGCCTTCATGAAGTCCATCCCCATTATGACTTCATCCACAATATCTGCAATCAGCACTTCGTGTTGGAAAAGAGTTCTCCCGATTTTTATTTTCACGACCTTTTTGCCTTTTATTATTGAACTATCTCCAGTTGCTGTTTATAACTTCAATCCATTAGCTGGTTGTATACCTCCATCGATCAGATCTTTACGGACAATCGTGCGATTTGCTCCCATATCCAGGGTGATGATACAGTTCGTGCCATCAATGTCGCATTTGATTGTTAAGCTATCTTGCCGCCTGTTGCTACTTTCGAAAAGCGGATGGAGGCTATGTGGCAATCGGTTGTGGGAGTCAGCTTCTGCCCCTTTAAGCTGACTCTTTGTAGTTTAACGGCTCCGTCGTCATTTGGCCTTCTTGCCTGGCCACTGCCTGCTCCCCGGTTGGTCGTCGCTGCATAGGAGATGGTGATCTTTCCCTTTTTCTACTTATTTTCCAGCAGTCCCGAGAGATGTGACCGCGGCTTTTCAATTCCATTCGATAGATTTCCCGCTTGTGGTCAATGCCGTACTTCCTATCCAGCGCCTTAATAATTTCGAGATAGCTGCTACGCTCTTGTTATGGAATGGTTTGTAAAGCCTCTGCTGCTTCGCCTTTGAGGGCCACTATTAATGCCGCAACACGATGTTCGTCGTTCCAAAGATTTTGATTGGATGCCGTCTCAATTGAAATTTGAAATTGACGAAAGATGTTGTTCCGTCGAATGTTGGTGGCTTTAACTTGATTGATTGGACGGTTTGTACCACTTGCGTAGTTGTTCCACTTGCCTTGATGTCAGTCAGCTCTTTCTCGAGACTTTTAACCTCTGTTTGAAATTCAGCTTGTAATTTATGTTCCACCTATTGAATCTCCGTTTTGACAAGTTGAACTTCCGTTTCCAGTTTCTCTATTTCACTGTGTATGTTAGTAGATAATTCGAGAAGTTTCTCGTCTATTCTCATTTGACCATCTGTCTGTTCTGTTAGTCTTTAATTTCTTTTCCTTGTTTCTCCACCCGGTGTTTAAGTTCTTCGTTTGACTGATTTTGTTGTTTCATCTGGTGTTTTATTTCTTGGTTAGACTGATTTTATTGTTCCATCTGTCGTTCATTTTGTTGTCTCATTACACTCATTTGTCTCGTCATCTGGTTCATAGCAGCTATTAACTGCGACAAATCGAAACTTCCAGATGGTAGTTGTGTTGTTTCGACTGACGGCTGTTTATCTCCTGTCTTCTCTACAGTTGCCGCATCCGTAACTTCTTCAATTCAGAATACCACCGCTGTCACCAATTGTTACATTTTTGCCTTGTCCATCAAGGTTCGTATCACTGGATTGTGAGTAAAACAAAATCAATTCAATTTATCACCAACGAATTTATTTAGTTAACACAAGAATTGTTACAAGACAGTTTATTAATAAAAATTCACAAAATCACTTTATATAAATTATTCTCAAATTTTACTGTACACTTATAATTCTTATTTTCACTAAAACAATTTTAAATCACTTTTTTAATTACTTTTTAATCTTCACAGTATCGCTTACCAAATACTACCAATCCAATTCGATTTCGTTCGCCTTTTTATATACACAAACCAAACTTCTAGAAAGTTCATGACTTTTCCAGTTGGAATAGCGTTAGAACAATTTTATCATGAAAAATTCCATTTTAGTACAGTTAAACATTGAGCTATTAATTTAACTTATTCTATTACACACTAGTTGCCACCGTTTTAGTTAAGTGAAATTGGATGTTTTGTTTATTAAATGAACTATCCTGGCATCATTCTCTGTCGTGGCAGTTAAATTGATATTTTTTAGTTCTGTTGGTTGTTGTTCTCCTCGTTTAAAACAGTTTTGTATGTTTGCCGGGTACTACTGCTTGTTTTTGAGCCAATGTAATCCTGACCACCAGAGATTATGACTTATCAGTTCATCAACCGTTATTCCGCCGCTCGCACAGCCTGCCTGCCTGTTGTCTCCTAATTTGATGTGGCGCCATTGATACGGTTCGGTAAAATTCCTAATCTCCGATACTCTCACGGCTGCCAACAAAAGTTGTATATTTCTGAATATCTCCTTGTATCCATGACAACACTATGGTTGAATCGGTCCTTGCGATAGTTGTTGCTTGCTGTATTTGTAATGCTTGTTTTACTTCATTAAGTAATTTAGCCAACACACTCACTTCACTTTGTTTGTTTGTTACTTTTAGATAGACGCAGGCGGCATAGGCTTGTTTTGAAGCATTGCTAAACCCGTGCACCTCAAATCGAGATTCCGGTGTGTAATTTATCCATCTTGGATTTTTTTGCATACACTTTAGGCTTCCAAAACAGTCCAAGGGCTTTTGTGCTTTGAACGATTTCAATTTTATGTGATTCTGTTAGTTCTCTGTCGGCTACGTTGATTAAGAGCCGTATTTGGTTGCTTGCCCTTTTTCATAAATTAAAGCCTCCTTTTTGAAGTAATTCAGTTAATTGGATTTGAATGGCTGATGCTTCTTTGATTGTGTCGCAGCCTGTCATGAGATCATCGACGTAGAAGTCTGTTTGTAACACCTTACATGCCGCAGGAAAGTTCTCTTTTTCGTCTTCTGCAAGCTGATTTAATGTATTTTCCTGTGTTGTGATTGCTACGGTTTTGGTTAACGGCTCGTCTGTTGAGTGTGAATTATTAGATCTTCCTAATAGTATCCAGCCAAAACCTTGTACGTTGAGAAATTGGTTGTTGATTGTTTATTTTTATTATATCCGGTAATACTATATCGGCATAGTAATCTGCACCAATAAGTAAGTCTATCGGTGCTGACGTATGGAAGTTAGGATCGGCCAACTTAAGTAGATTTTTCCAAGTTTGGGTTATTATTGTTCTCCGTGGTTGATTGTCAGTAATTTTATTCACTACGTAAGCTTCTATTTCCAGGTTATACCTCGATTGAAATTGAGGCATAATTGATAATTTAGCAGCCGTTTTGATTATTTCTTTATTGTTTGCGCAAATGCCAGCGACGTGCAATTCTGTGCTACATGTTTTTGTTTGAATTCTGTTTCCTCCGTTTGAAATGATAACCGTGGCTTGTGAGCAAGGATTTATAATGGCACGAAGATAACAATCTTGCCCAGTTTTAATTTTGCCCTTACTAGTGCGGTTGGTAAGAGAATGTACACGTCATTTATACTAGCGTGTAATGTAGAATTGCTTTTGTTTGCTGCTCTATTTGCTGGGTTTGGTTGTTATTGTTTCAATCTTCTTATTGTGTAGTAGCTGGTGATGCCGATAGCCTTACATTCAGCTAACGCGTGGTCGCTTTTAAGACACGTCAAGAATGTTCATTGCTTTAAATTTGGAGCAATCTGCAAGTTGATGGTTTTGGTTGCAGACAATGCAAGCTTTTGTTGAACTCGTTGTCAATAGAGATATTTTTGTTGTAGTTGCTGGTTTACGAAAGTTAAGATAAATTGCTTCTAATGCCGTAAAATGCGATTAAAGGAGCTTCATGAAATTTTCAAGAGTTTGAATTTCTCTTGGATTTTCTAATGGTATCTCGTATGCTCTCAGGGATTCCTGATCCAGTTTTTTGGCGTATATCACTATTTGTACCCAAGAATCAGTGTTGGTTCATAGGTGCTTGATCGCATGTAAACGTTCTTTAGTCGTGTCGTACAATCCTGTTATGGCTGATGCGGGGTCGGTATTTATTGTTGGTTGTGCCATCAAGGTATGAATGTATTTGTTTACGTTCATCCTGCGATTATCGTATCTTGTTTTGATTATATCCCATACGGGTTCATAGTTTTCTCGCACGTATTGCAGGTGATTTATCGACCTGGCTGCTTGACCTCCAATGCGGGTCTTCAGATAATTAATCTTGTGTGTGTTGTTAAGAGCTTGGTTGTTGTGCACTAATTGTTCAAAGACATCATGAAATGCCATTAATTTCATGTGTTCTCCATAAAAGTGGGGTATTTGTATTTCGGGAAGCTACATTTCTGCCGATCGATTGCTGCCGGCTTTGTATTGTTTGTTCTTCATGATGACCTCTACTACTATTCCGTCATACGCTTTTTGTATTACGTCGTATAGTATTCATCTTTGAAGTATTTCGTTGTTGTTTTATCATCCTTAGTCGCCTCCAGGCATATGTTGTCGTGACGGTCTGATATTTGATTCATCATTCTCTTCAAGTGAGTTAATGATAAATCTAATAATACTTCAGCTTCTCCTTGTTCTAGTTTGCTTTTTGTGAACCTTATCTCTTTGTATAGCTCTTAATTTTGGTGTCTTGTTGTTTTAATTGTTTCTGCAATAGCTGTTCCTTGCCTATAGTTGTAATTGACTAAGTTGCGGCTAGTTAGTGGAACAACGAGTGCCTGTTTCACGGTGCAGTTCATGAAGGTTGCAGTTTTGACGATGAATGTGTAACACGGTTCCAATCCAACTGCTTTTGCGCAGAACTTCCGCCATTACCTCGTTTGTCATATCGAGCTTTCAACCAGTCGCCCCATTTGACCTGATGGTCGTTGGTTTCCTCTATAGGTTTCGAGTTTGGTGTCAGCTCTTCTCGATGGCTAACTGTTACTCGCCTTACTGTAGCATCCACATCGTTGAATTTAAGTGGCAGTTCGGTATTATCGCTTTTTAATACTGCCCGTTCAAAATCCAACACAAAGCACATTTAGTACGTTCCCAAGATGACTTCGTCCACAATATCTGCGATTAAAGCATCGTATTGAAAGTCTGTATTCCTGATCCTTATCCATATGGGTTTTTTACCTGTTATAACTGCCTATAATGCCCATCAGCCATTTGCACCAGCTCCTCCAATCAAGCCTTGACGAACAATCTTGCGAGTTGCTCTAATATCCAGTATAATGATACAATTTCTTCTACCAATATCACCTTTGATTGTTATGCTGCCACACTCTTAACGGGGATGTGTATTAAGAGGCAATCACATGGCGAAGCCATCTTCTATGTTCCATCAATTTGACTGCCATTCGTTTCTTCTGCCGATGGGTGTGTCTTCTTTGCCCCGACTGTTCAACGTTCCCCTGCGTAAAAGGTGACGATTTTCTCCGTCCTTGTATTGTTTTCCCACTTCCCCATAACCTAAGGTCGCCTTTATATTTCCATTGGTAACTAAATCCATTTAGTACCTAAACAATGACGTTCTGGTGTTGGCCATGCAATCTCGTCTATCATCACACAAGCGATGGTTTCTGTAAAATGTGCTTTATGTAACAACATCTCCGCCTTGCGTGTCTCTGGATCTCGAAAGCACAGTAGAAGTTGTCATAAATGTTGAATTAAAAATCTTAAAAATGTAAGAAGAAATCTTCAATGGTGGAATTGTGTTCGAGATCCAAAAATGAAAACGTAGCCTGGAACATGAATTGAGAGGTTGTCAGTGATGTACGATGGATGAATCAATATGGCCAAAAAATTCAATAATGTAATAAGAATATTTCCTCTAAAGGCAGCATTTAAAAGATCCGACAGACAGACTATTAACGATGCGACACGATGTTCATCGTTCCAATGATTTTAATTGGCCGCCGTTTTAAATTGAAATTTGAAAATTCCGAAAAATGTTGTTCCGTTGAATGTTGGTGGCTTTAACGTTTGAATCACTAGCGTTGTTATTCCACTTGCCTTGACATCTGAATTAACTTCTTCTTTTTTTCTTCCACCTGTTGAACATTCGTTTTTAATTCGAGATAATTTGAAAAGTTTCTCGCCCATTCTCTTTAGACCATCTGTAATTTGGTCTTTAATTTCCTGGTTTGACTGTTTTATTTTCTTCATTTGTCGCTCGTTTTGTTGTTTCATTACACTCATTTGTGCCATCGGTTGGTTTGACTGCTCCCCTTGTTGCGTCATATGATTTTTAGTGTCTTCTAGCTCTCGCATCGTCATCTGGTTCATAGCAGCCATTAACTGTGACAAATCGAAACGTCTAGAAGGTGCTTATGTTATTTCATCCAATGGTTGTTTATCATCTTCTTTGTGCTCTGTACTTCTCGCACCTGTTACATCCTTTCCGAAATCATGGTTGGAGGGTTACCCTGCTAGGCACATCCATGCTTTGATATATATGAATGAAGACATGAATGTTATAACTAGGGATGCGCTTATTGATGCTGGTGTTGACGAATAAATTGCAGTCGGTCTTCTAATTGTGGCGGCGTGAGTAATAATGGGTGCGAAATGCTGTGATGTGCATAGTGAACAGCATCAAGAAGGCCGTGTTGCGTATTTTCCAAGTTATTTAGTATTAAGGTCATCTCGATCACGCTCATAACCTAGTTTGTTCGATATTCGTTCAGTTGTATCAGATGAGGTGGCATGTTCTTTATTAGATTGTTTCACCAGCTTAATTGTGCTATCGATTATTGACGTCTGGTTTTTCATTAACGCCATTAGATGATTTCGTTGTTATTGATGTTCTCAAATTGGGCTTCGTAGTGGTTAGCCTCTCACCGGGTGAGAGTTCCAAACATGCCCCTAAGATAATGTATGTAGTGTCCTCGAAATCAGGCTTCGTTCGTCGTTGTTCCTTGTTAATAGGAGATCATTATCTGCAAATAAGTTGTTGAGCTGCCACTGACGTTGTTCCATTATTAAGCCGCAGTTCAAACCAGACAATCCTTTGCAAGCTGCTGCCAGCTCGCCTTGCGCTTCATCAAGTCCACTTCATGGCTACCAATTTGAGTTTACCTAACTCATCGAAATATATGCCCGATTCCAGTAATTCAGTAGGTAACCTTGACCTAGGCTTGCGCGTGGCCTAGTATGCAGCAAATTTTGAGAGTATAACTAATACAAGATGATTTACCTTACATCCATTCTTTGCTTGCCTTTAAGGTTGCGTTCTTTGTTTTTGGTTGTCCTTCACATGGATTGTCTCTCTGCATTGTTGTTCTCCCTGTAGCTGTTGAGTTATGTTTGTATCTATAACTTCTGCTGAATGAAAAGAATCATACTTCTTGCAACGCCTTTTTGTTTGTCTGCTCCAAGGAAATATGTGCCGTAATCACTGAATATTTTCAAATAGATTCCTCTTCTTGATATGAACCGTCGGTATGAGCCTAAACAGTAATTTGCTTACAGGTCACTTACAAGTCCGAGGTGGATTGCCTTTGTGGGTAGGCATATGAATATGGCAATGTAGCCCTTTGTTGTTTTATTACAGCGGCCTTTCTATAATTGTTTGCTAATTTGGTCTGCCGAGTCTACCTCGCTATTTGTGAACCGTGGTGCTGGTGTTACTCGTTCGTTTCCATTAGCTGGTTATACCACCATGTATAGTTTGATGAATTATCTTCTTGGCATTTATTATCCAAATTCAATACTGCGCTCTCAGGTGTGATAATGTTGCTTGATTGCCGCCCTGTAGTGTTTTTAAATGAACTTCTCTGATGATCAATCTTGACAACTTGAGATATTGATTATCAGTCCCATTTCTTTGAAATTGTTGTTGCCAAGTGGTATCCAAACCTCAAATCGTCCATTTTTTAACCGCCATTGTGTTTCTTCATAGCACTGTTCACATTCGATCTCTTCAGTAATTAGGCTTCGTTTAGGATGCAGTTATTCGGATCCCCAAAAGCGTTTTAATTGGACGACGAGACATGATACATCCTAACTCTGTGCTTTGAGCTACGCACATAAGAGGCAGATTGCTAGGACTACTTCCTTTTGTAGTTGTTTAGTGATAGTCCTCAGAACTAAAGCATTAGCTCGTATCTTGAAGACCAATATCCTTTTGTTGCTGAAATTCCGGAAACTGTAGTAAGAACTCTTGTCCTTGGTATAGTTATTGTGCTGCTTGCTCTGTGACGAAAGTAGCTTATGAGGGTGGATCGATTAGTGCCCGTAACATGTTGAAACCACCATAAATATTCGATACTTTTACTAGGGCTGTTGCTAAAAGTACTGGACCTCAATTCTTGTCGAATGTCGATAAGTTGTAGTTTGTAGCAAAGTATGAGGTCTGCCTTTGCATAACAACTAATTTTATTGCTGCAACTTGTTGTCGTATGGTTTTGCCTGAGGAAATTTCTGCACAAATTGTGTAGCATGACCATCTGTAGACATGAATCGATTTTGTGATTTTTCTGACAGCATACGGAAATATTACTTGTGTGTGGCACTACGAAAGCGCGTTTTTGTGGTTGTAGTTGAAACTTTACTTGTTGGGGTGGTATTGGTTTGTTGCTACCGATTGCTTCCAGACATTGGAAACGATTTTTGTAGAAATTTCAAAAATTCACTTGTTTCTTGAAATTCTCTTGGATTTTCTTGAGAGCTTTCTTATAGACGTCGTGACTCGTTGTCCAATTTTTTTAATAAGCTGAATATAATATTAGGACCACATGTCTCGATGTTGATGCTGATTCAATAAAGTGTTCAGCAGACTAGTGGGTTCTAAATGACCCAATAATTTCCCAACTGACCCTTATACGTGACTTTTAAGGTAGTTCATTTTATGCGTTGTGGTAAGCTGATTGTTGTCATGAACTAACCGTTTGAACGTGTCTGAGAAACCTACCCACTTCATGTAGTACCTGCGCTGTGCTAGTGGTAGACGAATTTTCAATGGTTTTGGTTTGCATACTTGTTCTTCTTCTAACACTGTTGTTAATTGTACCGCAAATTTTTCGTACGAGTTGCTCAAATTTTCGTAGTGTATCAACTACAAGATATTTTATTTGCGTCATCATCATGGATCTGTTGTTATTTGGCAGTATGTCTTCAGCTAATCGGTTTTCTCCATATAAACGTCTCATTCGAAAATCTTAGTGTTTGAACTGTTGTTTGAATTTTGGCAATTGGCTGAATTCAAGGTTTGATTCAACCTTTGACGTTTCGGATAATTGACTGTGCCTGAATTCGCTTGTTGATGCCTCTTGACTAACTGTACCGTTGTTGCTGACCTCCTCAAGTGAGGCGATACTGAGTTTTTGGAAATTTTTTGTTGTACCTAATATTGGAAGTGATGTGGATACCCTAGGTGCTATCGAAACAATATAATAAAACACAAATATTTTGGTTTTGTTATCTCAATGTGATATTTATTTTATTTGAAACGATTGAAAAAATCAGTTAATCTCTAATGGCAATAGTTACAATTTTCAACGCATTTTTTTACTTTAAAGTCGCATCCACACCCACCACTCGTATCACCATTTCCACCAGGGCCCCATCTTGGGCCACGAGTTGCCCAACATATTTCGATATTACAAAAAGAACATTGGACCCAGTCACATCCTTCCTCTTTTTTAATCAATGCCTAATAAAATAAATAATTAGTCGTAACCAAACGGACAAATTTTCCACATTCAACATACCTCACACTTGGGACAAGGCATTGCTGTACCATCACGAATCCAAGTAAGAAATACTTCTATGGTTTCCTTATCAACTGAATTTCTTATTTTATCATATTGTCCACATGTAAGATTAACATGAATTGTTTCGCATTTCAAACAATTTTCCAATTCACATTTTTTGCACGTGAAGCTAATAGGCCTCTCCTCATCGCATTTCTCCCATAAATGATAACCACTACAATTTTGATCAAAACACTGTTGTTTATACGATGCCTGAAATTGTTCGTATTCATGATTATATAAAAAATATTTTATTTCGTCCTGTTCAATTGATCGATCACAACATGGCATAATATTTGTGTGGGCAAGCATTTCCAAGTTTATCTGATTTTTAATGCACATTTCACAAATTGTGTGTTTGCACAACATCAATTCAAATCCTTCGGATTTGTTCAAATGATTCTTACAAATAATACAAGTAGATGCAGATATGTTACGTCTCACGGCCATTTCGCTGGTTTCAGGTAAATGATCTTCATTGATTACATTTGTATTGATTTCTAGTGGAGTTATTGGTATTTCACTAGATAAACTTGTATTCAAGTTTTTTAGGCCAAAAATAATTTTCGCTTCATTAACACAATTAAGGCAGATGATATCCTCGCGTACATTTGAACATAAGTCACAAATTCTCGTATTTGTTATTACGTCAGTGGACACTACGGTCTTACGAGTAAAATCATTTTTGGGCTCATTGTATGAATCTTTGTTACAAGATCTATCTAAATAAATAAAAAATAAAAAAACGAATACATTTTGGTTGGATAATTAGATAAATTCACGAAATAATAACTTACCTACCGTATGATTATTTTCATGAAGATCTACTGGTTCCGGGAAGACAGGCTTTCTAACCAAGTTGGCTGGCAATGAGTATTTGAAATGTTTGGTCGAATGCTTGTCAATAACTAACTTCAGACTTTTACTTATTTTACTTGATGGGGTTTCCTAAAATTGAATAGTAAATTAAAATCAAATTACCTTAACTATAATATCGTAGAAGGAAATTATTCATACAACTATACGATTGTATTACTAACCAATAATTCCACAGTGATAAAAGTTTTCTCTCCTTTTGCGTATACCTCGTGAAATAATGCTTTGGTCTGTTGTTCGCCTGAAAAGCCTACGCTGACAACACTAATATTTTTTTCTAAATGCAGTACAAATTTGCATCTCTCGTCATCCAAATAAAATTTTATGCGTTCCTCAAAATCATCTATGGCATTCAAATATTTAAATAATTTGTGGCCAATCAAGTAATAGTCCAAGGATTTTCGCGCGTATACTTCATTTTTATTGGTGACCAACGTTAGCACTGAACACTGATTCTGGTCACATTCTCTATGTTGAAATTTGGCGAGACATCCTCTTTTTATGACTACATAAGTATAGCTTGTATTAAACACCTCGCAATTACATGAATTTAAACAAATTCCATACTCTGGATTTTTATTTATTTTAAATGGCCCCATTTCAACTATTTATCTCGTATGACTAATTCACATTACACTTTGCTTTGCAACTGACTGTTTACTGACGAAATAATAATTTTGTATATAGTATACGGAGATTGGTTATCTTTTTTAATTAAAACAAACAAAAAATGTGTGAAATACCAAGATACAGGGTGGCTCCTAGCAAAGTAGACGTAAATTCACTTTTAGATTCTCGCCTTTTTAGCTATATCTGTCCAAGTTTGAAGAGGGGCTTGCTGTAAAATTTAGGATTTGAAATTTCACTCATCACTTTATCATGGTATTATTTTAAATTCAGATAGAGATAGCAAAAAAGTCAATAACATTTTCAACTTTTGTTGTATCAACAATAAACTGGTAATTTTACTGCAGTAGGGGACACCCTGTAAAAAGGCAAATCCAACACAACACCGTACCGAGCCATATAAACATATAAACGGTGATGATATAAAGTATAAATCAAGTACCCTGTATAAGTATTAGTGATGTGTCATCGTATATTTCGTAATTTATATCGTAATTCTAAAAAACAATTTTTGTTTATATTTCCATTTGTTTTGATGATTAAGCGTTGATAAACTTTACTTATCCATCTGTCATTGTGATTCAGTAAGCGATTGGCCTTGAAAAATCAATCAATAGAAAAATAAATTATTAAATCGTCATTAATTTGAATTCTTTATAAGGCGCCTGCGGCCCCTACGGACCAGGCCCTGCAGAATGAATTCTGCGCTACATTACGGGATCATAGATGTGGTTTTTGCCACATCAAAGGCGGAGCTGTTTCTGTAATACTTTGGTGCCTTCTGTAATGAGGATGACAATGGAAGCATGCAGTAATTGAGTTCGAAAACCGATCGAATTCCATATTATAAATAGCACGATTGTTGACTCAGGCTTGCCTTAAAATAAACCGAGTATCTGTCAATAGCCTTTAAACAACCATTTAAATTGGCTAGTACTTGCAAATTTTTTAAAGCGAGAGGACGGAAAATTGTAAAGTTAATTACAGTGGTGGACATAGTTGTAAAATAGGTCGAATTTCTAAGTTTTTTGTTCACTACAATAATATTTAATAAAACGAGAGTGAGTTTTTAACGACTTTTCTTATATTACAAAATACCCTTTAATGCTCCCATAGATTTTCTATGTGGTTTAGAACCCCCATAGCTTTTCTATAGGGGTGAAAATGCTGGCCATCCTAATAAGTTAATGTCACATTATTCAAATCGTTGTTTTATTAGCCGTGAAACGTGGATCAAAGCTTCACCAGATTCTTCTTGATCAATTAATGATGTCTTCAAAAGTTGTATGTTCTTTTGGAAACCATTCTGGTTTTTATGAAAGCTATCGGAAGTGAACCACTAAAACTAAACGAGCCCCAAATCATTCCTGTGGCACCAGCAAAATTACGTGAAATGTACTTTTGTGGTTCCTTTTTGAAATCGCGCCAATAATATTGGCAGCCATCTGGGCCATCAAAGTCAAATTTTTTTCTCATCAGAGAAAACAAAATTTTTCCACTTATTACCAAAGTCCATTTATTTTTGCAAAAGCTAATCTTGCTTTTTTATGTGGCGCTCAGTTAACTTAGGTTTCTGAGCTCTTTTCGTCCATTTTACGTTTGCGTTACTTGATAAAACTCTTCGTTACGTGTCTTGCGGTAATGGAGAAATATAAAACGTTCTTTATTTTTATCGATGTCATTTTGCAAATCGTTGCTTTCTTTGAAATTTCTCGTTTTATTCGGAAGCTTATGGAAGATTTCGCGTTATAATTTTCGAAGCTCTGCGCGTTATAATTTTCGAAAGAGAAAGTTTGTCTGTATTAAATCAATAAGATTCTTTCAGCATTTTATAGACAAAAGTTATTAAAAATAATGGCATTCACAAACAATTTCGACTTGTTAATCAGAAAAAATAAAGAGGCCAATCATGAAAATATCAAAATCCCCCCCCCCCCCGTACTTTAACCAGAGGTCAATACAAAGTGTGTCGACTCCAAAAACTGAAAACTTTCCTTGAGCTTTCGCTTTGGTAGTTTGGTTTCGTACTGACAAGTTCGTACAAACAAAAAGTTCGGTCTACTCATCAGGTAGCTACGATCAAACTACAAAAATTCAATTCTAACTTCTTACGTTACGCATGAGGCAAGAACTCATTGACTTAGCTTTTGACTTATTTTTAATATATTTTGTCTATAAAAAGCCGAAAGAATCTTATTGTTATTATCTATTATTTCTGTGTGAGCATTAAACACACAGAAATGAGAGTTTTCCTTGAGTTTTTTGATTTGGTGAATTTTATAATTCGCTAAATCAATGCGTTCTTGCCTCATACGTAATGTATGAAGCAGGGATGATATTTTGAGTGGGTTGGAACTTTTTTAGCTCCTTTGAATTTGAAGAAGTACCGAAGTACTTTCGACCCAAAAAAAAATACTTTCATCCATTTAATTAATAATTTTTCTTAATTCACCTATAATAAACAAAAATGTTTATTTCTTTATAGTTTACAGTTTGATGTACTTATACTCCTTTTGTCTTTATGCTTGCGGGGAAGACTTTATGGTCACTTTGCATACTGGGATTTCTCGAATTTATACGTTTCCTTGTTTATGGGGATAATTAACATTTTGACATATGTGTTTTCTTTGGTTAGGTTGTGTTTTGCGCAGAATGTACTGAAATGTGAAGTGAATTGTAGTAAAAAAAAAATCGTTTAATTACCAAAATATATTTGTAACGATGGATCAGTAACTTTTTTTTTTTTAATATATGGTAAATAGAAATAATTTATTTCATGTGTACAACAAACAGATGGCTAATAAAGCTCCCAAGTTGTTCGACACTCGCCATGCAAAAAAATTTGCCCGCTAAAATATGTAGAGAAAATGTATCACAAGATGTAGGAGACCGCGAAGTATCTTTAATTGTAATATTTAATATTATTAATTTTGTTTTAATTGATTTAATTTTATTATTAATGGTTCACCAAAAACCTCATCAGGCTCCACAAGTGAACCTCAAAATAAAAAGAAAAAATATGAAACTTTATTTCGAGAGGAGTGGAAATCGAAATATTCATGGCTGGTACAGGAAAATTCAAGGCAAGGCAAAAAATTCAAGGTCTATAATATTTCTATTGGTAGCAGTAAGACTCATTTAGAACGGCACGAATTATCCGAAATACATAAAAAAATGATTAGATCGGCTGAAAAATCAATTAATCTGCAAAATTTTGTCCAATTCGATCCTGAAGTAAGAATAGTTTCTGATACTGCTAAATAGAAGTACAGTTGAGTTTAGTCAACCACCTAGTTTCATGTTTAAAAGAGGATATAACCGATTCAAAAATCATAAAAAGAGTAAAATTACATAGAATCAAAGTCCAAACAATTATAAAGAGCCTCTCCGGTCCGGAAAATACATCTCGTGTATCCAAAATTGCAAATCAACAATACTTGTCGTTGGTTATAGATGAAAGCACTGATAGTACGATGTGTAAAACTAAAAACCTTGCAATGATTATAAGGGTTTTTGACAACCAATGTCGAGATAGATTCCTTATGTTAGCTCCTTTGACTGATTGTTCGGCTCATAAGGTATATTTGATACGGTTGCAAAAGCATTAGAGGAACACAAGTTACCGCTAAAACATTTAATCGCATTTACCGCTGATAATTGTTCAATTATGATGGGCAAGCACAATGGAGTTCAAGCTAAACTCGAACAAAAGGTTTGTATCGAACTGGCCAACACGAGTCGGTAGCCCGTTATCAGAATCCACCTGGATCACGGCCTGCAGCATTTGTCTGACTAACGCGCAGTCTAGAGGATCGGTGTGAAGTTTTTCGACACTATTTTGGACAAAAATTTATGTGAGTATACATTGTGAATTTTTTTAGACAAACTAAAAAATTAATTTTTCGACATATGTTTATGCGAGTGTACATACTTCTTTTAACAATG
Source organism: Tipula vernalis (assembly GCA_958295665.1). NCBI lineage: Eukaryota > Metazoa > Arthropoda > Insecta > Diptera > Tipulidae > Tipula > Tipula vernalis. The sequence continues at coordinate 305,842,297 of OY282559.1, forward strand.
TATTTAACAAAAATAAAGTTATTCAAATAAAACAAGCCTAAAATAATTTCTAACATTCATTTCCAAAATGCTTTTCAACAAATCAGTTCAGCACCACTATGATATTTTGATATGAGTTGTAGGGTTCTTTCAAAAAAATTTAGAAAATTAACGAATTTTATGAATATGGACGTTGTTATCTATTATACCAAATAGCATAAATCTCAAAAATTGGCTCATATAGTGACTATATACATAGGTTGTAAAGGGCTCTTTCAAAAAAATGTTTAAGTTAATAAATCGACGAATTTCGTTTGGAATAAGGACATTGTTGCAAGAGCCCTACGGCTCATATCAAAATGGCACTGAGTGATTTCAATTCCGCAATGTATGCCCTTTACAACCTATATAGTCACTAAATGAGCCAATCTCTGAGATTCGTGCTGTTTGGTATAATAGAGAACAACGTCCTTGTTCCAAACGAAATTCGTTGATTTTCTAAATTTTTTCGCAAGAGCCCTACGGCTCATACCAAAATGGCACTGAGTGATTTCAATTCCGCAATGTGTGCCCTTAACAACCTATATAGTCACTATATGAGCCAATCTCTGAGATTCGTGCTATTTGGTATAATAGAGAACAACGTCCTTTTTCCAAACGAAATTCGTTGAATTTCTAAATGTATTTGCAAGAGCCCTACGGCTCATATGAAAATGGCACTGAGTGATTTCAATTCCGCAATGTATGCCCTTTGCAACCTATATAGTCACTATATATAAGCCAATCTCTGAGATTCGTGCTATTTGGTATAATAGAGAACAACGTCCTTGTTCCAAACGAAATTCGTTGATTTTCTAAATTTTTTTGCAAGATTCCTTCGGCTCATACCAAAATGGCACTGAGTGATTTCAATTCCGCAATGTATGCCCTTTACAACCTATATAGTCACTATATGAGCCAATCTCTGAGATTCGTGCTATTTGGTATAATAGAGAACAACGTCCTTGTTCCAAACGAAATTCGTTGATTTTCTAAATTTTTTTGCAAGATTCCTTCGGCTCATACCAAAATGGCACTGAGTGATTTCAATTCCGCAATGTATGCCCTTTACAACCTATATAGTCACTATATGAGCCAATCTCTGAGATTCGTGCTGTTTGGTATAATAGAGAACAACGTCCTTGTTCCAAACGAAATTCGTTGATTTTCTAAATGTGTTTGCAAGTTTCCTACGGCTCATACCAAAATGGCACTGAGTGATTTCAATTTCGCAATGTATGCCCTTTATAACCTATATAGTCACTATATGAGCCAATCTCTGAGATTCGTGCTGTTTGGTATAATAGAGAACAACGTCCTTGTTCCAAACGAAATTCGTTGATTTTCTAAATGTGTTTGCAAGATTCCTACGGCTCATACCAAAATGGCACTGAGTGATTTCAATTCCGCAATGTATGCCCTTTATAACCTATATAGTCACTATATGAGCCAATCTCTAAAATTCGTGCTATTTGGTATAATAGAGAACAACGTCCTTGTTCCAAACGAAATTCGTTGATTTTCTAAATTTTTTCGCAAGAACCCTACGGCTCATATGAAAATGGCACTGAGTGATTTCAATTCCGCAATGTATGCCCTTTGTAACCTATATAGTCACTATATGAGCCAATCTCTGAGATTCGTGCTGTTTGGTATAATAGAGAACAACGTCCTTGTTCCAAACGAAATTCGTTGATTTTTTAATTTTTTTTGCAAGATTCTTACGGCTTATACCAAAATGGCACTGAGTGATTTTAATTCCGCAATGTATGCTCTTAACAACCTATATAGTCACTATATGAGCCAATCTCTGAGATTCGTGTTATTTGGTATAATAGAGAACAACGTCCTTGTTCCAAACGAAATTCGTTGATTTTCTAAATTTTTTTGCAAGAGCCCTACGGCTCATATGAAAATGGCACTGAGTGATTTAAATTCCGCAATGTATGCCCTTTATAACCTATATAGTCACTATATGAGCCAATCTCTGAGATTCGTGCTATTTGGTATAATAGAGAACAACGTCCTTGTTCCAAACGAAATTCGTTGATTTTCTAAATTTTTTTGCAAGAGCCCTACGGCTCATATGAAAATGGCACTGAGTGATTTCAATTCCGCAATGTATGCCCTTTGCAACCTATATAGTCACTATATGAGCCAATCTCTGAGATTCGTGCTATTTGGTATAATAGAGAACAACGTCCTTGTTCCAAACGAAATTCGTTGATTTTCTAAATTTTTTTGCATGATTCTTACGGCTTATACCAAAATGGCACTGAGTGATTTTAATTCCGCAATATATGCTCTTTATAACCTATAAAGTCACTATACGAGCCAATCTCTGAGATTCGTGCTATTTGGTATAATAGAGAACAACGTCCTTGTTCCAAACGAAATTTGTCGATTTATTAATGGGGGGCTTAATTCGTTGATTTGTTGAAAAGTAAATTAGAAATGAATGTTAGAAATTATTTGAGGCCTCTTTTATTTGAATAACGTTATTTTTGTTAAATAGACTGTTTAAGGATGTACACCCGCATAAAAAAAATGCCCTAAAACCTAATTTTTCTTAAATCTTAATTTTGTCCAAAAACTTCACAGTACACTCGCTTAAATTTTTGTCCCAAAAAAAAGTGTCCAAAAACTTCACACCGGTTTCTAGAGGTGGGAATTGGCCGCGTCTACCAGGGGCTTGTAAGCTGCTGAGAACTGGACATTTCCTAAAAACAAAACAACACGCACATTAGGCACCCACGCCGCACATCATGATCACTCCGTGAAATTGTGTAAAATTAACAACACATCCTTTTCAATATTATCACCATTTACACAATTATATTTAAATTACAAACAAACATTATTTACAAAAAAATTAGTTGAATCTGCTTTGGAGATATAACCACTCGTCGTCCGGGTAATAAATTTGCTGCGATACTTAGGCGGTCGTCGCATACGGAGAGCTCTGCGAATACGCCGACTGTAGCTAAAACGATAAAAAAAGTTGGAAGCAAACCACACACCCGGAATACAATCACGAGGCGAGTATTCACACCTCCAGTCAGACCTCACACTAAATCTAAATTTAACCAAAATACTTAAACAGAAATATAATTAACTTAAAATAAATGGTGATATTACAGTAAATGATGAATGATGTTTCCCGTCCCGATAGTGTATCAGCTGGAATTCGACTAACTGCTTTTATGTCCTATGCTCTATAAGACGCCACCATTTACAGCCACAAGGCAACGATTTGGACCCTTTATATTATCCGCTTACTACTGGTACTAATTACCAGAATTTATTCTCTGGAATACCACAATACTCGGTGGTAACTGGATTTTACCGTTGGTAAAGCGATCGGTTAAACTTAGTTTTGTTTTGTTTTTAATTTCCGATTTTTGCCAACTAAAATTAAACTTTGGTTTCGTTTGGTTCCACCCGATTACTCAAACGGTATATCCACTAATTATATAAGCACCGTTAGCACTGTTTTCCGACTTTTACAATTTCTCTTTTTTTTTAAATTTATTTTTTAAGTTTTATCTGTTGTCTTACACACAACTCTTCAGCTTCGTTGTCTCAAAATCAATCCCCCTTTTTCCTCTTTTTTTTTCTTTTCTTTCTTCTGTCAAATCCATTATATAGCCGAACTCCCAAGACACTGGATAGCACCCGAACTAGAAACCCAATTTTTTTATTTTTTATTTTCAAATTGACAGAACTCATCAACTTACAACTGTGCACTGACTAACGTGAACCCTAAATATTTCTATGCATTCAGAAATGATTATAACAAGAGATTAAACCACAGATAAACGACCCACTCGTTACAGGTTCCAAAGCTTTTGGTAAATGGTTGTATTTGTCACAATTTAATCGGGTAACCAGGAACAACTATAACGTAATATATGAATGAATACTTTTGACTTAAATAAATGATTTTTGATATCAACATAACATGTATACATTCGATAAAAATCGTATTGGATATGGAGGTTAGCTATACCGTAGGAGGCCTTAGTAAGCTTAAGGAGGACGATTTCTAACAAAAAAACTTACTCACTAAATCCAAATCGCGTACAAATTTACTGCAATTTCAAAATCAGTAACAAAAAGACTATTATGTATTCTTGTTTGGTAAGCCTAGGCCAAATCATAAAAATTTTTCGTGGGTTCGGTATAAAACGATATTTAAGGATATATAGGTATCATCTTTGGACAGTACAGCTACATCGTTTCAATAAGATGAAAAAGGGACATTTGTTGTTCACATTCAATGTCGGTAATTTTCATACGATATACAGAAATTTTTCAGGTTCACTGTATTGAAGATTGGCCAATTCATAGAGATGTTCCGCGGGCTTGACTTATAAAAATAATTAGTTATAGGCATCTTATATCGACTACATGTAGCCATATTCCGATACGATTAAATGGAACTATGTGTTGTTGACCTCGAATGTTGGTAATTTTTGATACGATATGCAGAAATTTTTGAGGCCCATTGTACTATACTATGAAAAGAAAATACGTTCCTGATAATATGCTGAACGAAGAGCAGTGGAATAAAAAATCGCGACACTCAAATAGTTCACCAAAACACTTCGGTTTAAATGTACTTAACCGTTATAAAAAGCAATTAATTGAACCAGACAAAGATCAACATATTCAAGGTTTCAATGTTGAATGGATTCCTTTATTAAGAAATGGATTTTCATCTGTTTATGGTGAAGAAATAATTTCGGTGGTCAATACTTGCGGATTTGATGCTCTTACAGTCATTTTAGTATGCTTGGGTGTTGATAACGAATTCATTAAAAATACATTTTGTGAAATAGAAAACGATTTTTTTAATTTCATATCAAAAATAATATCGACCAAAAAAATATCTGCTCAAACTTAAATGTATAAAAACATTCAATCACACCACTATTTTAGATGCTGAATGTCAAATAACATATTTGATCGATAAAATGTTACCCCTGCCTGTCACAGTTTATCAAAAGTGCGTTGAAGAAAACCTCGTTCGCGTTAGAAATTCGCAGAATAGGTATTTACCATTCGACATATTTACTGTGAATGAAAGTACTCTCCGCAATATTAAAGGTTCATTATCGTTTGGAACGCTTACATTCTGTGGGTGTGGATCAAATTTAGTAGTTGATAAAATTATCAGCAATTATGGGGTACCCATAGCTGACGTCCAATCGTTTAACAATGTAAATTATAATATCAAAATTAAAGAAATTCAACACGAAATTACATTGAATCACAAATTTTTTTTTTAAAAGCAGTCATAATCTATAATCAAAATGCAAAACATTACACGTCCTTAATAAAATGTCCCAACAATAATTGGGAATTATTTGATGACCTACAAAAATTTCCCATTATAACATCTGACCAAATTTGCATTAATCCGGAAATTCTGTTTTATTGTAAAGTATAATCAGGTCATTCATTATTCGATATAGAATGCCTATATCTAATAATCTTTATAAGTCAAACCCGCGGAACCTCTCTGTAATTTGGACAATCTTCAATACAGTGAATCTAAAAAAATTCTGCATATCGTATCAAAAATTACCATCATTCGAGGGCAACAACAAATGGTCCTATTGCATCGTATTGGAATATGGCTACGTGTAGTTTCCTGATTCTGAGTTGCAAAACGCTGAAAAAATCAACGAAGAATACATTGGCAGATTAAGAAGAACTAAAAAAGTATAAGACTTCAAATAAAACACAGTTATGTACTTTTTTTTTTCTTTATGTTTCTAATAAAATTCACTTTTGTTGGGGGGTAACCCAATGGTTAGTTCCATAATTAATTAAACCTATTTACTAATTTTAATTTGATAAGTTCACTAGTACAAATGGCCTCGTTCTCTGGAGTCTTCTTTCAACGACAGGGTTATCTATCATATGGCGAATATAGGGGTTGTTTCCATGATCCTGAAGCCTTATTTCGTGTTTTGCGGCATGCATTTTTATTTCATCTTTGATGTATTCCATCCGTAGGTCCCTGTGAAGGTCCTCATTTCTTGTGTAACACGGAGCAATGACGATTCTACGAAAAACTTTGTTTTGAAACGTCTGTATCATTTTGGCGTTTGTTTGCTTAGTACATCACCAGAGTTGTATACCGTAGGTCCACATCGGCTTTAGAATTTGCCAATATAGTAGTAGCTTGTTGTGAATTGTGAGCTTAGAGTCTTTACCTATGAGCTAATACATTTTCTGAACTTTATATTAAGTTCTTCTTTTTTCTTTTTGACATGCTCTCTCCACTTGAGCTTGGCATCGAGGGTCATGCCCAGGTATTTAGCTGTATTTGCATATGGCACGTGTCGCGAGTTAATTTCTACAGGTAGATGGTACATGTGAAGTTTGACATGTGAAGTTAATATGCGTGGATTTTGTCTCAATAAGCTTGATTCGCCAACGCTTTGTCCAGTTACAAACCGCATTGGTCATCCTCTGGAGTTTGCTCCTTGCATCAGCGATATTACTTCCAATCGCCATTGGATCGGCATGGTTCCTTCATTTATGGTTGGTATGTCCCTTGTATATAGTAAATATAGGATTGGTCCTAAAACACTCCTCTGCGGGTCACCGGCAGAGATTTTCTTTAGCCCGAAGCATTCATCACCTTATTTCACCCGAAAATGTCTATTGGATAAATATGATCTTAGTATGGTATAGAATTGCCTCGGCAGATCTCTATGCAACTTGTATTCCAGACCACTGCGCCAAACTTTATCGAATGCTTGCGCGACGTCCAGGAACATGCTTGAACATACTTTTTTACGTTCTAACGTTCTTTCAATTATGTTTGTGATTCTATGCACCTGTTCAATTATAGAATGTTTTTCTCTGAATCCAAATTGATGTGGTGGAATTAGCTGTCGATCCTCAATTATTGGTTTAAATCTCTTTAGTAATAATTTTTCAAAGAGTTTTAACATAATTGACAGCAAAGAAATTGACCAGTATGTTGCAGTTTTGCTATCATCGGTCGTATTGATGTGTTTTAATAGCTTACGAAATTCTTTGTCAGGTAGGGCCTTGATAATTTGGCAAGTAATACCCTGGGGCTTTTTTGACATTCATGTTACTTTTCACTTGTTCTTTTAATTCTTTGAGGGTTATTGGCCATATGTCAAACTCATCTAGCTCGTGAATTGACATTATATTTTCATTAGTTTGTCTTGGTAGTGGTTGGAAGGTTTCCTGGAGATAATCTGCAAACAGATCAGCCTTCTCTTTGTGACGTCTTCCCCAGGTCCCACTACCCTTTTTAGGAGGCACTTGCATTTTAAGTCTTTTGAGCTCCTTCGTCACCTTCCACAGTGAGTAATCAGAATTTTTTTCATCATTTAGGCTAACTAGGTATCTCTTGATTGTTTGATTTTTAACTTTTTTAAGAAGGGATTTGCGAATGTTACATAAATTGTTAAGAATTGTTTAGTTCTCCGGGGTTCGATTAACTTCCATTGGGCAGGATATGTTAAGGGTCTTCTTATTTTGTATAATGGGGATGCTTGCCAACACAGCATAGTGCATTATTTCATTGAGTTGTTCCAGTTCGTCTTCTAACTGGCGAGAATTTCTTATCGGTTGATCTGGGTGCACTTTCCCTTTGAATTACCGTTTCATTCACTGTCATGATCGGTGAGTGATCCTATACTAGAGAATTGCTGTTTTTAACGTGAATGTAGTTCTGAGATATACCTCTTTTGCAACATAAAAGTCTATTAGATCCGGTATCTTAGCTTCGTCACTGGGCCAGTATATTGGGGAACCACCAGAGTAAAATGCACATTTTGATATCTGTCCTGCTTAAAACAATTCTTTAGTCTTAGATGTTAGTCAATAGATGTTTTTTGCATTAAAGCCACCATCAAAAATAAAATCACGTCCTAGCGATTTAAATAGTTTAAAGTGGTCTTCCCTTTTCAAGTTATGCCGGGGAAGACAGTATATTGCAGAGACCATAAGCTGTCTGTCTTTAATGTGAATCCTTATAGTAGTGACTTGCATTGCTTCTTCTTCGATTTTTGTTTCTACATGGTGTTTTATATTTTGTTTACAGTAACGCCAAAACCACCTCTTGCTCTTTCCGCTGGATGAATGAATTTTAACAAACGAAGATTTAACAAAATGGCTTTCGTATATTAGGAAAGTGTCGATTTTTTCTGTATTTAAAAATATTTCTATTTCTGAAATATGTTGCATAAGCCCATTCGCATTCCAGATTGCTATTCTGAAAGTTATATTCTTACTTAACATTTTTTGTCGGATTGCGTTGTGGGAGTTGCATTTTCTTCAGTTGATCAAATATCATGTTGTTCAGATTACTTTGGTCATCTAACCGCTTTGTAATAGATTCGATGCTGTTACTAATGTTTTCCATAATTCGGTTATTTTCAGAGCCCATATATTTGGTTGAACCCGTACCTTTCACTACCTGAGCAAATGTTCTTCTTGGCCCATGCTATCCGATTTGAAGTTTAAATCCTCTGAATTTTGTGATTTTGCGGTTGATTTCGTGTTTTATCTCTTAATTTTTATAGTTGTTTAGCAACCTCACAGCCTCGGTAATTAGCCGGATGTTAACCCTTACAATTTATACACTTAGCTGGCACATCTCTCCCTATTACACAGGCTTGACATTTATTGCATTGGGGTATGCGTGTAGTGGATCTCCTCATTGGTTCAATTTGTACCTTCATGTGAAGAATTCCTTTTATACCATACATGTTTTGAACATTTTCTTTGTTACCAAATACCAGCATAAAAAGGGGAAGTCCCCTTTTACTGAAAGTTTGGTTTCCTTCCTGATTTTATGTGCTCTCTTTTTTAACAATATTCACAGCATCTAGTATTTTCAGACCTTTATTTTATAAGTCTTATTATTTCTTTGGTTGAGCAAGTGTGATGTAAATCTCTTACCATAACTTTTATAGGTCGAGCCTGTTTGTCCTCACAGGTAACCCACTGATACTTTTCAGCATTCAACTTCATAGATAAGGTTCTATAAGAAAAAAATTTCGAATTTCCCGAAAAACTCGAATAAGCTCAACATCCGGAGATAATCTTAAAAAATCAAGAAATCACTAAGAATCTGGAATAATCTGAAAAATATTTTGCAGACAATCGCACGAGTGATATTAAATCGAAAATATTGCATAATGTCAATATTTTCGTATAACTTCGGTGCCAAGCAACTTCGCGCTATTTAGCGCCAAGAACTCATTGTATTAAATCCTTAATAATCTATTAAATAAAACTCAGTGAGAAAAACTCGTTTAGAATCGAATAATTTGGAAAAGCTCGATAATCCTGATATTCTCCAGAAATTCCAAATTTTTACGAAGATCTCGAATAAAACTAGAATTCTAGATAATCTTAAAATATTGACAATCACTAACAATCTTTAATAAAAAGACATCTCAATGGTAAGAAGTTTAAAAGCGCAAACAAACATCTTTCTCGAAAAAATAACTGGAAGACGTCGATAATCTCGAAAATATCGAATAAGTTCGATGGGAAAACACTTAACTTTTAATATTGGGATCCCTTGAGCGTGTTTGTCGGTCTATCTGACTGTCTCCCTACCTTGATTCATTATTTGGATGTATTGCAACTAATTCATTAATCATGAAATATATTGGTTAAGTCAGAAGATAGATTAAAATAGAATGGGCACATAATCACACTATCTAGTTGCATTTTCGGCAGGGATGGAGTTTCAAAACGAGTAATAAAACATAGCCAGAGTTCAATAAATATTGCGGGACGCTACTAGTGATGGAACACGTAAAATGGAACACGTTTTTCAATTGATTTAATAGTAAAATTTTATATCTGAGTTATTAAGCCTATTCTGTCTGTAGTTTCTAATATAAAACGGAATTATTGACGCTCTGAAAATTTCTTGGGTCATATCATTTAGGGCCAGATTTATAAAATAAAATACGACCCTAAGACAAGAAAAATTGCGGAACACCAATACTAGGGGATTTCTTAATTCATGAATCCAATTCAATAAATAATGCGGAACACTGCCAATAATATTTTGCTCGACACCTTAAATCAAAATTTATATTCACCAAATTTACTTTTATATATCCAGCTTCAAATGGAACAAACACATTTGTTGATAGATTTTGTGAAATTTGTATCTGAAATATTTTGTAAATTCTATAAATAATTTCAATTATAAAACATAAGTATGAACGGGGATCAAAATGTTTAAAATAAAACAGGACCCAACGGCAAGAAATATTTTGGAAGACTACGTTTACCAATAGTATTATGTTCGATACCATAAATCAAAAATTGGATTTGACAATTTTGATTTTCCTTAAACAGCCAAACCAGACAATTTCCTCCACCTTCGGAGATGTTAAACTAATGAAAAAAGCCTTTTATAAAAATTTCCCAATGAAAAACCAGAACATGTCCGGAGAAACCTGGAGGACCTTTTCTAAAATTTTATACGGCAACCCTACTCTCACTCCAACAGAATTGTGAGCATTGAAAAACGGTTTTTATTGTCCGTTCTTAAAAAATTGCCATTGTTAAAGTGCGACGGCTAAGATTACCACCCTATCTTGAGTTTCAAGACTATAGCCTCTAGGCGTAAATGTGCGAAAGTTATGTTCGCTCGTGACTTTGTTTGTGATAAAGTAAATTGTAAATACCTGCGCTTACGAGATTTGTTTTTTACTCCGACAGCAAATTTTAACTGTAGCTTCCATATTCCTGCACGGAACGGAACCCAATAACGTTTTAATGATTTTATGTTTTTTTTATTGTAAGCCATTTTGCATAAACATGCTGTTCGTTAAATAAATAAAGAATACTGGGTAGCCTGCAGATCACTGAGGCACAATCTATCGAAGTAAATATTTTACTGAAAAGTTATTCGAAACTAAAGTGTATTGTTCTGATTTTTCAAACTTTTTCAGACTTCATCCAGGTTTTACCTGATCACTCTAACAATAATTATTTATGGAAATTAGTTTAATTGAAGTTTTTGTCAATTCAAGTAGCAGTAGAATATAAAAGAAAAACAACTAACCATTTGAATTACATTGTAATAATGCGAGATGCAACTGCAACATAATTTAAACCAACATAAAAGAAAACAACAACTTCCATAAACTAACTTGAATATTGTCTTTACGTGTCTAATTCTTTTTCTAACAGATATAAACTAAAATGCCATGTGTCAACAATAAACAATCGAATTAAATGCAAAACGTTTACATTATGTACTTCTTCGAATAGCTAATGCACAAAAGGATAAGACAACACAAGCAATGTACCAATTGTATCGAATTAAAAAATGATTTCTATAAATTTAATTGGTTTACCCATATAAAATATTAACGTTTTGTTTTGTTTATTTTTTATTTGTCTGCTCAAATCCCAGAGACGTGATATCATACCCATGCTATAAAACCGTTTATATTTATATTAGCACGTCTTTTCCATAAAATCTATCTACTAAGTAGAAAGAGCGCATTTTGAATTTTATTAACTCTAAGGTGTTTTGCTTTTTTTTTTTTGTATTATTCCGACTAGGTATGTCAGATCAAGAAATGAAAATCCAATCAGCAATATGGGAGCTGGTATCAACAGAAGCTGATTATATTCGTGCATTACAAACGGTAACAAATGTAAGTACCTATAAAAGTTTTATTTTTTTGGATCGCCAGGCGTGTGTTGCCACAATAATTTTATAATAAACAGGATGGTATTACAAACGGAGACGTTAGTAATGTCGCCTCTTTTTGTAATGACCCTGTCTGTATGTATATTTATGAGCTTATAACGTTTTTCTTTGTAATTTTTTTCTTTTAGTTATTTTTGGCATGTTTGGAAGGTATTCAAAGTGAAAATTTATTAACCGATATCGATCAAAATAAATTATTTTCAAATATACGGGAAATATGCGATGTGAATATCAAATTTTGGTCAGTGTATTTGTATCCTATGGTAGGTATATCCGAAAAAAAAATTTATATTATTATTGTACACCCTATGCAGGTTAGAGCTTTTGGTCATTTTGTTTATTTTTGTTGTGCCTCCTTAAGTGTCATATGTCAATTAATTTGGTTTATAAATAAAACACATATCGGACGGGTTATAGCCTGATGCTAAGGGACCATTATCCTTAATGTATATAAAAATAAACTGAAGACTTTATGTATGTAGATTTATGGTCTCGATAGTAATAAAAACAAATTAAGGATATCTTTTAAAAATTATTCAAGGGGGAAAGTTTAGGTTAAATCCTCATTTAATTTTAATTTTTGTTTATATTCACAGGTAAAGCAAAGTGAATTAAATCACACACAATTGGTTATCGATTATTTTCAAGATGGTTTTTTATCGTTTGCAAAATTATTTGAACCGTATACGAAATATTGTGCGGAGCAGAGTACATGCCAGAATACGTGCAAAGAGTTGAACAGTTCAAATTTACTATTTACCGCTTATTTAGCTTGGTGCGAATCACGTAGCGAATGTAAACGATTACGTTTAGCCGATATACTAGTACGTCCAATGCAACGCTTAACAAAATATAGTCTTTTATTAGTAGCAATTAGAAAACATTTATCGTCGGATGAGACGGGTTGTGAAATTATGGATTCTATGGTAAGAGAGTCTCAAATATTTTAATCGAAACATTTTCTTGATTTTTATTTTTTATTTTTTTGCAGATCCATTCCGTCGAAGATTTTGTATGTAGTGTAAATAGTCATTTAACGACGCGGCAAGAGAATGAACGTCTCAAAGGGATTATGGCACGGATTGAGGTTTACGATGTGGTAGATTCGATTAACGAACATTTAGATAAAATGGTGAAACAATATAATCAAATGTTTGATTTATGTGAACCAATGAAAGGATGTAGTGTAGCTCAAAGTCGTCATTTATTTATGGAAGGTGATTTAAAATTTAAGGATCATGTTAGTAAGGTATTTGTTCACACGGTCAATCTATGGCAACAAGTAACGATTTATTCTAACTTAATATTACTTTTGTTATTTTATTTTATAAAGGTTGATGTACATTGTTTTTTGCTAACAGATATTTTATTGATATGTAAGATAACGAAACGCGGTCAAGGGGCATTAAAGGTAAGCCATTTTTATTTTTTAAAGATTAAAAGTCAAAATATTACGAGTTAGAAGTTTTATCAAAATTTGTTCTAACTTTTTGTTTATAGTAAGTGTATAAGGAAAATTAATGAATTATAAACATTCAGGCGCAAATGTTTTATATTGGTATTTATGAGCTTAATGGTTCCTTAAAATAACTTCAAAAAGCATATAAGCCAAATTGAAACAAATAAATCTATGAAAGTCACAATTGTTCAATCATAGACTTCCGGCCTAACAGAAAAATATAGTTAAAGTTACGTTCAAGAGCGTTAACTTTGTTTAGTATTCCTGAACTTCTCAATTCATATGGTACCGGTTTTACAAGACATTTTTAGCATAGGCAATTAATACGATTAACGATAACAGTGGGCCGAAATCTGGACAAAGTGAGATTTAAATCCGTATTGATCGGGGAACGATTGGAGACAACCAGTTAGAATACTCCATTGGCACTAGAGGTCCTTTTCTGTGAGTTGATCGACGAAAAAGACGATCGGAGCACCATTGAAAATCATATTGACAGTCACCTAAGAATATTTTGATTGGGGTTTGGTTGTGGTAGAAGTCAACCAATTGCAGATCATGCTTGTGAAATTTTTCCTAAAACAATGTGTTATTGCCTCATTCAACTAGCTAAAGTTAAGTGTTCAATTTAGAATTTATTGATTTCCTAATTAGCGGAAAGCTTAATGACCATCGGTTTAGTGATGATTTTTTGTTAGACTACGCAAGTCCCAATAATCCTGGCTTTTCCAAACCAAAAAAAATATGTTGGTGCGTTCATATTTAAAATTAGGATAGGATCGACAATTATTTTCTTGGAACCCATATTGGTTTAATATTCAACGTTCAACAATGACTTCATATTCAATACTAATTTTAAATATGAACGCACCAAATTTTTTTTCTTTTAATAGTCAGGAATATTGGCTCTAGCCTAGCCCAACAGAAAATTAGCATTAGACCAATGGTCACGAAACTTTCCACTAAGCAATAATACATTGATAGAGTATATAATTTTCGGAACGGTTTCTTAAAACTTCACAAGCATTGCAAATCTCAAGCAGATCTTCGGAAAGATTTAGTTGAATATTTGAAATGAGATCGTTGTACAATTGCATCCAGCATCGATCCAGTTACGTAACTAGGTACCCACAGCACTCGCAGCCGGGGAACCGGTTAGATAGTTGGTAGCTCAGATTAAGCTTAAATTAGACCACCCTTTCAAAATTGTAGAACGGAACATTTCTAGGGAATTTTTAAGAGAAGGAGGTTGTTTAGTTTGTATTTTTTTAAGACAGGCACAACAATTTCTTCTCGGTTTGCTGAAGAGCTTTAGCTTCTGACAGATATTTAGATTTAGAAGAAGATTTGCTCAACGTGTTTGAAATTAACACTTTCAACATCAAATGATAACGATTTTAGTGTTTGCCGGGGTTGATTTATTTGTAATATATAGTTAAAAGTTTCACAATTTAACAAACATAAAAAAAAACTTTATTTATTTAACTTTTTATTGATTATTACTTTCCATAACAGAGTTTGATTAAGAACTCAAACTTTTAAAATCTAAAATCTAACTTTTCAATTAAAATTCTTACCGAAATGTTCTAAATCAGCAAAAGTTTGGAATTTATTTATTTCTACTTATTTCTACTACCTAGCTATATAACTCACGTTGTGTATAGTCATCAGTTTGATTATTCTAGTTAAGTAACCCTACACCTTACACGCGCAGCATGTGAAATGTTGTTATGTATAATCTGTTGATTCAGTCATTTATATGACCATAACTCCTCCCGGGGGTGAAGAAAGGGCGTTCGTGTCCTTAATTTTGATGCCGGCTTTTGTCCGAATATGCTGTTGCTGTCTCAGCTTTCTGAACTTCGGAGTTTCGGCTTTTCGATTTTTCAATTTTGATTCACGTAGAGTGTCTTTGCATGGTAATATAACTGAATAATACCAATATGCCGATTGATGAGAGGGATGCGCCTCCAGATAATGTCCACATCCAGTTCTGATCTTCTGTCTTAGGTATACATTGATATGGTTGATTACTTCGATGTCAAGCATTTCTATTAATTGACGGCCTAATTGAGAGCCCCTTGTATTTCTTCGATTTCACTCCTAATCTCAAAGGATTGGAATTTTTGATTTTTGAAGGTTATAGTACAATTTCAGAAGGTCAAAAGGAAGTTTCCCGTTAACACTCTGTCGGAGGGTCCGCAGTTTGAGGACAATGTTTCGTTTTTTGCATGGTTAATTAAAAGTTTGCCATCTGAGATGAATTGGATCTTT
Source organism: Tipula vernalis (assembly GCA_958295665.1). NCBI lineage: Eukaryota > Metazoa > Arthropoda > Insecta > Diptera > Tipulidae > Tipula > Tipula vernalis. Next base: position 305,857,797 of record OY282559.1, read on the forward strand.
GTGTCAGGTTCACATGTCACATTGCAGTGGCTTTTGGTCCCCAACACCAGTGGTTTAATACAGTCGTCGTTGAATTCTAGTATGTCTGAATGTCTTTATATGAAATTATTGTACTTCGTAATTGTAAACAGTGTTCTTGGTTGAGTTTGATGAGATACTGTGGATGGTCCTTTATGATCGTATTATTGATGATCAACGGTAACACCAGCATAGCAGTTGAATTCTTTTCTTCCAATTTTGGTACTTGAAGTACGTAAAGTAGAGTTTCTTCGTTTACTGCTATTTTAGAGGTGACGAAATCCAGAGCTTCATCCGGCAAGGTGATGTTAATACTCTGATTAACCATTAGGTTCTTTATTTGGATGATCTCATTCAGTGAAAGAATTTAGCTGCTTAGCAGTTCCATCTTCGTTCTTATTATTGCATCCTGGATGTCTTTCAAAATTGTATTAATGCTGTCTATGTTTACTATTGTGGCCAGCATTTCTATTTCCGTTAATACTACTCGGTTGGCCATTGTATTATTTTGTAACGTTCGATTTACTGTATCTGTAATTGTTTGAATTCTTCAGTCGATTTGTTTATTTACTTGGAATTGTTGGTTGTTTGCGTCGATTAGTTGGTTCATCGAACTGTTAATGATACGTAAATCCTCGGTATCTGGGTTTCCCGCTACCCATTTCCATACCGTTCCCAACGTGTCCCACCTTTTATATCTGTTAGTTCGGGTATAGTTTCTTAAATTTATGTCTCATTATTCTATTAAGTTATAACTTATCATACAATTTATCTGTAATAATTTTACTAACTGATTCTACAGCCATTTCTATACTGGTGAGATGTATAGGATGTAAGATTTTAATATTTCCTATTTGGATTTTACATTGATTTGTTTTAATTAATAATATGGGGTCTTCATGTAAATTTTTGAGCATTACTAATATAAAATAGAATTGTGAAAATCACTAGATTTAGCAAAGTAAAAGTAAAAAAAAAATAGTTACAATAATTTTTATTTAAGTCTTTTAATTTTATTAACATTTCTCTTAATATTTCACAATGTTCTAAAAGTTTTACGATTTACATCTTTTATCTTATTTTCGGCCCCCCTAAGTTGTGTTTTTGTCCTAACATTTGGTTTAATGTAAACTAATTGGTCATCCCTTAAATTTGGGGGTTCCTCTTTATTATTATTCTGATGTTTCATCCTATTTACTGTCTTTTCTAAGTTAACGTTTACTTTATTAAAAATAGCATTTGCTTGATCTTGTATTTCTTTCGGGTTCATTAGGCAGTTTTGATTGAAAATGACTTTGTTCGGTGTGAAACCGGTTGAAGAATGTACTGAATTATTGTACAATGCTACTGAAAGTTCGATGGCATTTGGAATAATTGAATTTGGGAATTTGTCTCGATTGGTATTAAAAATGTCTGTTATTGTTCAACTTGGCCATTTGATTCTGAGGATGATACATATTCTAATTTGATATTTAATTTGCTTAAATATTCTTTAAATTGCAACGACTGGAAGGTTATCTCATGATTTGTGAAAGACTTCGTCAAGGCATTGGTTGTGTCTAGAAGGTTCTTGGTTTCGGTCGGAATCATCTGTAGATGTTTAGAAAATGCGTCTATTATAATAGAAAAGAAGTTTTTTCTGTTGATGTTAAAAATGTCAATATGCACTCGTTCTAATGGCCTTTCAGTGCTTCGTCGTGGGGAAATTTTGATATTTTATGGTTTCCGATCATATTTATGTGCATTGCAAATACTACACGCATTGATGTGTCTTTTAATTATATTGATCATTCCAGGGAAAAAGTAGGATCATCTTAATTGACTTTCCACCTCTCTTGTACCGCGGTGCGCTCTCTCGTGTTCTTTGACTACAATTGTATACTGACGCCCTTCGTTTGTTACATTTTCGACCATTTTTGTGGTGAAAACAAAATGGCCTTTTTCAGAAAAATTTTCTCGAAATGCTTTTTGAATAGTTTGGTAAAGCTTTTCTGGTGCCAGGATTGCTGTCTGTTTCCCGTTATGAAATCTCTTGAGGAAGTTAATAATTTCTTCTTTTTGAAAAGATTCCTTTGAAATTATGATTCGTTTAAACTTAGGGAATATATCCTCCAAAATTATCGTATCTAAATTCGAGATCTTGAAAACCAGCTGATTCCTATAATAGTTTATAGGACGATTGGAAAAATGGATGTAGTAGTCGTCGGATGTATCCGCAGAGTGGATAGTTTCTAAAGCACTATCATTGACGGAGCGGTTTTCTGTTCTTCTTCCAGATTCACTTGAGTCGTTACCGATCTTCACGTTGGAATTTAGTTCGTTATTTTCTGTTGGCATCCTGCTCAGGACATCTGCCACTACATTTACTCTTCCTTCTTTGTAGATTACATCGTAATCATAATTCTCCAATTCTAGTCTCCACCTCAGAATTTTTGAATTTTTTTCCGATGATTTTATACAGGTCCGTTATTAACGTAAACTTGTTACCGTACAGGTATGGTTGAATTTTTTTTACGGACCATATTATGGCCAATGCTTCATTTTCATTAGTCGCATAGTTTATTTCTGTAGAGTTTAGAGTGCGTGAAACGAACGGAATAAGTCTTTCAACGTTACTTTGAATCTGAGATACGACTGCAACCAGAGCGAAAGCTGATGCGTCCGTTGTTAAAATGAACTATTTGGTGCCAGGATTCTTTTTAGCGTATCGAAGGGTTTTATATACTCGATGTCCTTAATATTGATACTTTTGTCTTCTTTAGGTATTTGGACATAGGTTTTGTTATTTTAGAATAATCCTTAATGAATCTTCTATAATAGCCTGCGAGTCCTAAGAATTGTTTGATTTTTATGGGATTTTTACACAACTCTGTTTCCTGTTTTAGAAATTCACATTTATCTAGTTGGATTTTCTGATTGAAATGTGACAGTCTCGTAAGTACCTTATTAAGATTATGTATGTGGTTATCCAAGCTATGTCCCACTATAATTATGTCATCTAAATATTCGTGACATATATCCTCAATTAGATCTCGTAAGACATTTGTTCATGGCACGTTGTAATATAGCAGGGCCGTTTTTTAGGCCGAAAGGCATTCTGTTGAAGTCGAAATGACCTTTTCCAGTTGAGAATGCCGTTTTCTCCTGCGACTTTTCGTCCACTGGGATCTCGTGGAAACCGGATTTCAAATTCAAAGTTGAAAAGTATACCGATTTTCCCAAGTTGTCCAGGATTTCCTCTATTTGCGGAAACGGATACTTGTCATCTACTGTTTTTTCAACAACTCTGACTTTCCTTTTTCCGGAGGCATCCGACTTTTTTGGAACAAACCAAATTGGGGAGGAATAAGGACTTTTAGAGTGGCGGATTATGCCGCTTTCTATTATGAATTATGTTTGATTATTGTTGTTGGTGACAGCTTTTCTTTCTGTCTCAACAGAACTGTTTGATTTCTGAAGATCGTTTCTACCAGAATTTTCGTTTCCTTTCTCGTTTAAATGTTGCGTTCGGATCAAGTTTTCTATAGTTGTTCTGTCTATGATTTCCTTTTCGTATGGAATTGGTTTCAAGGTTTCTAAATTATTTATTTTAATTTGGGTAGATTATCAGGTGGAATTGGGCTATTTGTTAAAACTTTCATTGTAGTCTTAAAATTATCGGTCTGGTTGGATTAATATCGTCGTTCAATTTTTTGAATTCTGACATCAGCCAGTCACCGTTTTTTCCGTGTTACACGTTACAATATGGTTATAGAAATTTTGCGCTGGGCAGTAGCGAAGAAATTTGAAGGTTTGGTTCTTTAGAGATATCATATTTGACTTATAGTTGATTATAGCATCCATTTTACCCAATGATTGGGATCCTAAAATCCCATCAAAGAATTTGTGGAAATTTTATTCATAATAAGTTGAGTCTGGTAGGTTATGTCCTAGAAAGATTATTTTACCTTTCTTATTGAGTTAGTGGACTCCTAGAATATTTTTGACCATTGTTTGTTTAATTGTGTGAGATTGTTTTGGATAATACCTGGGGTGACATGTTCTACCATCACTATTTTCGATGTTCGGTTGGATGTGTTTCTCTTTTTTCAAGAATAAAATTGTACGCTGTTTCGCTTACTTTACGTTTTTTTATTATGCTTTCGACTTTTTCGATTCATCGTGCTATTTATTCTCCACTTCATCACTAAATTTTTTTTTTGCGATACTTTATCGATTACGATGGAATTAGATAATATAAAAAATTATACTAATGAACGGAGATCGCAATAGATAAAGAGTGATTAAAAAATCGAAAAAAGAGATACAATGTTCGATCGAACATCGAAAATAGTGATGGTTGAACATGTCACCCCTGGTTTGTGACTCGTTACAACAACACTGCAAGTAAGGAAGGAAATTTAACCTTCCGTATCCGAACTCAGGTCTTCTTGAAAATTTCCTGGATTCGCTTGATCGCTCTCTTCAGAACATTCGTCGTTTAAATCACCCTTGTCTTCCTCGGTTTTATCTGAAACTTCGTGATTATTTATCACTCTTCTATTAAAGGAATTTCTTGATCTAAACGAAGGATCCACCTCCATTGGTGTTGGTGCTTCATTTACCGAATAACTTGGTTTGTTAAAATTGTGATTTATGGGATTGAATTCTTTAGATCTTTGTGGTTTTTGTGGTACGCTGGATAATTTATATTGCGTATTTTGTACGATATTTCCTGTTTTTCGAGAATTGTTTGATATTTGCTCATTTGAACTAAATTTACACAAAAATGCGTAAGCTTCTTCCATATCTCGTCGTCTAGCCTCTTGCGCGAAGAAAGACCGAAGAACCCGAAGAAAGGTTTTCGGAGGCCTGCTATGAAGGCAGGTAATGCGTCTTCTTTAATAGATGCTCTTATTTCTGGCCATGATCGGTTGTAAACGGCATTTTGCCTTGCTTGCGTTTTGATATTCTGTACAATTTCCTTAGTTATCTTAAAGTAAGCATGTACAGACATATTATCGCCCTGTTTTGTAGCCCAGAGCTGCGCTTTATAATACGACAGGTCTTGTCTGTCGCCTAGCGCTTCTGTAAGTGTTCCCTTGATTTCAGGAAACGTTTGGGGATTTTCAGCCAGGCACAATGTGTCCTTGGCTTTTCCTTCAATTTTATTGCTAACAAAGACATTGCAGGTGTAGTGAAAATTGTGCTTCCATTACCAACGGGGAAAACACTTTTAAAGTGTCTTCGGCTGTTTGAAGCCAAGCGGAAAGCTGTTTCTTATTACCAGCACATTTTGGAATGGATTTAATAGGATCAGGTATGCGAAATAGATCCGTTTCAATTTTATTCTCTCGAACTTCAACCTTTGGTTGTTTGTCGAATTTTCGTCCTAAATATGCTAGCGCTGCCTCACGTTCAGCGGACTTTGCAGTCATTTGTTTCAGCTGCTCTAGAACAATATTTAGTTGTTCTGTGATTTGTTGTTCCATTTTAAAGGAATTGTTGTCTATAAGGTTCGTATTTAATCATACACAGAACTAACTTTTCTTAATTATTTATTGATTTATTTCCCGTGTCTAACTTGTAGTGCACGAGGAAGTGGTGTGTGGCTATCTAGTAGTTCCACACGTTGCTGGGATAGTAAGAATTATTTGACAAGTTGGTGTCTATCTATTTGGGATTTGGAGATGCTACTGGGTGAAATTGTTTTTTTTTTGGTAGACCCTATTTTGCATGAGCTGATGCTCAAAATAGAGTATGCCGAAAACGATGTAAATTAAATGTGCACAATAAATAAATAAAGTATTTGAGAGAATTTGATATTTTAATAATTATTCGAGTTTGTTAGAGTTTATGTATAGTTGCAAAATGGTACCGACGTATTTAGGTACTTACGGATAATTCAAGATTAATTGAGATTTTTCGAGGTGATATTTGAGATTAGTATTTCATGATCTTACTGAATATTTTTTCAAAGGTTAACTGAAAAACAGAATATATAGTATTTTCGAATTTTTCGACATTTTCGAGATAGATGGAAGCTTGCTTGCTATTGAGTTCAACTAATTTGATAGACTTTCCGGTAATCTAAGGTTATCTGTACATAATCCAGTGATCCATTCGATAAATGTTAGTGCATTGATTTTCATTGAAATTTGCCAAATAATTCATAGTCTTTTCTATTTTGTCAGCTTCTTAGAGGTTATTCGAAAATTTAGCATTGAGTGGCTTAGTGAGCATAATGTTCACACACAACATAATTACTTTCAGGTAATTCGAGACTTTCTGAAACTCGTTTCGTAATTTTACACTTTTGGCAGCGTATGCAGTGTTTGGCCCAAGAGCGTATTTCTTGGTTCATCGCTAGCCACCCGAATTTGTAACTGATTTGTTTTGCTGTGGAACGGATCCCGGGGTAAGAGATTTTGTGCCAGGACTCGTAAATTTGTCGACGAAATGATTTAGGAATAAACGGCCTTTGTGTTCCCGTTGAAACATCGCATAAAATTATCGGTAAAACTGGGAATTTTTTGAATTTTAAAGACGCGTTTGATTCCATCAGTTTTACGAGCTCCTGATCATTCAATTGTTCATCTGCTATGGCTTAATAGTCAATTGCGCTTCCTATTTGAATTTGTTCGATTCGTGAAAGCGTATCCGCAACGATGTTGTTGTTCCTCGAAATGTGGCTATTCGTCCGATGTATATTGTGCTATAAAGTCGAAGTGTCGGCGTTGTCTAAGCGATGCTTTTTCGAGACTTTGACGTAATGAGAATGTTAGGCGTTTATGGTCAGAGAATAGAATGAATTCTTGACCTTCAGCGAAATTTTTTAAATGTTTGGTAGCTGAGTAAGTGGCTAAGAGTTCCCTGTCATACGTACTGTAGCGGGTTTCCGTATCACTTAGCTTTCGTGAATAGAAGAACAATGGTTGCCATCCTTTTTGTGTCTGTTGTTGCAATACTGCTCGGTAATAAAGATTCGGTAATAATTTATCATCCACAAAAATCGAAGAATGCCTGTGTTTATTAGGCGACATGCCGCTTGCGGTGATATGAAATCCGGGGAAAGATATTTCATTCTTCAGAAATGAGCACTTGTTAAGATTTATGACTAGTCCCGCGTCACATAGGCGATGGAAAACAATCCGTATGTGTTTCAGATGATCTTCCGAGTTTTGTGAGGCGATCAGTAGGCCGTCGATATATGAAAACACGAATGTTGTAATGTTTGAACCGTAAATACGTAATCCGAACATCACCCGGGTAAATTCAAACAATCTATACGGAGTGATGATTGCGGTTTTTCCTATGTCTCGTTCTCCGATAGGGACCTGGTGATACGCACGGGTGAGATCGATTTTCGAGTAAATCGTGAATGACTCGAGTTGATGTGTGAAATCGGTCACAAAGGGAATCGGATAACGGTCAGGTTTTGTTATCGAGTTTAATGCCCTATAGTCACCACATAATCGCCAATTTCCGTCTTTATTTTTTGCAATATGAAGCGGACTTGCCCAATTGCTCTTCGAGGGTCGGCACACTCCTTGGACTGTTCAAGCTTCAATCTCAGCTTTGGCGATTTTCATCTTATCCGTGTTCAACCGACTTATTTTTGCATGGTATGGTTGACCGGATGTCTCGATACAATGCGTGATGTTGTGCTTCACAGTATTTAGATTTGTCTATTCACGAGTTACTATCTTGAATTCGTGTAGTAGTTCCAGAATCTCGGGAAGTGTTAAATCGGACTTTATTGTTGTAATGCCGTATGAAGCAATTTTAATTGGCTCTCCTTTGACGTCGAGGTTCGTGTTGGGGTCGATGAGCTTATTATTTTAATATCGACCAATAAACCGAAATGTGATAGGAAGTCAGCTCAGTCAGTATGATGAACTTCCATGTCAATGGTCTACGACGACCTATGTTGAGGGTGAGGTTTTTCCAACTGTATGTTTCAATCGTTGTAGCGTTCACCGCGAACAATTTAAACGTAAACGAATTGGACTTTTCGGGGTTTGTTTGTGGTATTACTGAAACCTCGGCGCCTGTGTCGATTAAGAATTGTAGCTTGCTTTGTGAATCGACTATGATTAAGCGGCTGCTTGAGATTTGGCTATCGTCACTCGCCGCGTGAAGTGCGGTGGCTACCGGTTTTCAGGATTTGTTGTCGGTTGGTTCGCTTCGTTGAAGTAGCATGGTTTTAGACACCTTCGCGCTTGAAAACCGTATTTGTGATGATACCAGCAATTCGGGTATTTCGCCACTTGTTCCTTTGATCGCGAACTGCTGCGATGACAATTATTGTCATTGGTCCTGGGACTTTGCGAACGTCTGCGGGATGATTGTGTTAGGATGTTGATCTGAGTTGTTAAATTGCTATGTTGCGCTCTGTCGTCGTCTCGTGTAGAGGCTTTCAGGTTGAAAATGCTAGCCGGTTTTTGTACGTCGACTATTTTGTCTGCAGCGTTTGCAAGTTTCGGAAGGTTCAAATCATCCATGGAAGACAACATTTCTTGGGCATTTGTTGGGAGTCGCTGTAACAACATATTTCTTAACTGGCTCAGTAACCTGATTAATAGATAGTGTTTCCATTTCCCTCAACAGTTGAGATGGTTTTTTATCGCCGAGCTGCAGTCCTGATAGCAGTCGATCGAGTTTTATTTTTGCTGATTCGCTTAAGCGTTCGGTTATGACCTTTTTTAATATTTCGTATTTGTCGCTCTTTGGCGGTGTGAGAATTTGATCGCGCACATATTTCACTGTTTCTGGATCGAGAGCTGCAATAAGATGGCTGTATTTGGTGGAATCGGCTGAAATAGCACCCATTTCAAATTGTGCTTCCAACTGTGTAAACAAAATTTCTGGGTCGTCTCGATTGAAAGGTGCGTATTTTATTGACACTGTAATGAATTGATTTGAATAAACAACACAGAATAGTGGACTGTAATTTTCTTATTTATGCCACCTTGAAAGACGATACTTCCAAAAATATTACAAAAAAAAAATGATTTTAAATCGATAGATGTCACATGAGTTAACTTCAAAGCTGTGTACATTGGTGCAACTTAATTACATTTAACTTATAACTAATTTTTTACTTGATTGAAAATTATATACTAATAATTAATTAGAGACATCATTACATTCAATTGGCAATTTTGCAAGCTTAGAAACTGTGCGTTTGTATACACCCTTCGTTGTATGAATCTCCGCGACCCTTCGCCTTCCGTCAGTTGCCGGAAACACGCTATTCATCACTCCCATAAGCCACCGAGTAGAAGGTAAGTTGTCGTCAACAACCAAAATGACGTCACCTGGTCTTAAGTTATCAGAATCTGCTTTCCACTTTTACCTTTGTTGCAGTGTGTGCAAATATTCCGTTGAATATCGTTTCCATAAATCTTGTGTAAGTTTAGTGATTTTTGCCAATTCAAAAGTCTGTTAGAAGGTTGTTCGACATACGATGGTTCAGGATTAGCAACGATTGGCCGATGTATTAAGAAATGTGCCGGAGTTATTGGTAATGGGTCGGATGGATCATTTGAAAGAGCAACAAGTGGTCTTGAGTTCAGTATGCCCTCTACCATTACTATCAATGTGTTCAACTCCTCGCAGCTGAAATTTACGTCCTTGGTAATTCGGCAGATATGCGTTTTAAAGCTTTTTATTGAAGATTCCCACAAACCTCCGAAGTTTGGGGCTCTCGGTGGAATGAATTTCCATTTGATGGATTCCGTGATACAAAACTCGGAAATCCCCTTCTGATTCTGTTGAAGATTAAATTCGTTGAATTCTGCTTGTAACTCCTTGTTGGATCCAACGAAATTAGTTCCGTTGTCTGACCAAATGATATTTGGTTTTCCTCTGCGATATAGAAAACGTTTTAATGCCAAAATGAATTTGTCTGACGACAAATCTGAAACAATTTCCAAATGTATGCATTTAGTGCAGAAGCAAACAAATAAAACAACATAAACCTTGTCAGGTGTTCGTTGTTTCTTTACTTGTTTTACGTAAAACGGACCACATAAATCGACTCCCCTAATTGAAAATGGTGCTGATGGTTCGGCACGTTCTGGGGGCAAATTACCCATGACCTGGTATCTAATTACTGGTTTTAATTTAAAACATTCGATACAATTCCGAATTGTGTGGTTGGATATCGATCTTGCATTTATTGGCCAGTACTTTTGGCGAACAAAACTAATTAGTAATGCAACACCTGCATGTGCATATTTCTTATGGTATTCTCTAAATAAGGCTTTGGTAATATGGTTATGATCTGGTAAGAGAATTTGATGTTTCATTTCTAATGGTAAATTTGTGTTTGATAGCCTCCCGCCTATTCTTATGACTTCACCGTCAAGAAATAGGTTAAGCAATTTAATTTTGCTTGTTGTATGAATCGGTCGATTTGCTTTGAGACAATGGTACTCATCACTAAAATGTTTCGTCTGAATTAAATGTACAATTTTCAATGTTGCCGATTCAAGATTCTTGATTGATAGGCCACTTGAATGTGGTGATTTAGTTTTGCAAGTTTTTAGAAAACGCTGAATATATGCCACAATCCTCACAGTCTTAGAAAATGAGCTATATTTATATAGCCACTTATTTGATTTTTCGTTGATTTTTCCCCCCATCAGAACGAAACTAGCGCCATTAATCTGATATGGTTCGAGAAATCGTGACGATTTATTTTTTAATTCTAATTTTGACCAATTTATTGTATTACGACTTATTTCATATGGTTTGGATTCATGAGTAATATCCATTAATGATATGGGTCCTCTTAATATAGACTCTATAGTTAGTTACTCTATAGTAATCCGAACATCACCCGGGTAAATTCAAACAATCTAAACGGAGTGATGATTGCGGTTTTTCCTATGTCTCGTTCTCCGATAGGGACCTGGTGATACGCACGGGTGAGATCGATTTTCGAGTAAATCGTGAATGACTCGAGTTGATGTGTGAAATCGGTCACAAAGGGAATCGGATAACGGTCAGGTTTTGTTATCGAGTTTAATGCCCTATAGTCACCACATAATCGCCAATTTCCGTCTTTATTTTTTGCAATATGAAGCGGACTTGCCCAATTGCTCTTCGAGGGTCGGCACACTCCTTGGACTGTTCAAGCTTCAATCTCAGCTTTGGCGATTTTCATCTTATCCGTGTTCAACCGACTTATTTTTGCATGGTATGGTTGACCGGATGTCTCGATACAATGCGTGATGTTGTGCTTCACAGTATTTAGATTTGTCTATTCACGAGTTACTATCTTGAATTCGTGTAGTAGTTCCAGAATCTCGGGAAGTGTTAAATCGGACTTTATTGTTGTAATGCCGTATGAAGCAATTTTAATTGGCTCTCCTTTGACGTCGAGGTTCGTGTTGGGGTCGATGAGCTTATTATTTTAATATCGACCAATAAACCGAAATGTGATAGGAAGTCAGCTCAGTCAGTATGATGAACTTCCATGTCAATGGTCTACGACGACCTATGTTGAGGGTGAGGTTTTTCCAACTGTATGTTTCAATCGTTGTAGCGTTCACCGCGAACAATTTAAACGTAAACGAATTGGACTTTTCGGGGTTTGTTTGTGGTATTACTGAAACCTCGGCGCCTGTGTCGATTAAGAATTGTAGCTTGCTTTGTGAATCGACTATGATTAAGCGGCTGCTTGAGATTTGGCTATCGTCACTCGCCGCGTGAAGTGCGGTGGCTACCGGTTTTCAGGATTTGTTGTCGGTTGGTTCGCTTCGTTGAAGTAGCATGGTTTTAGACACCTTCGCGCTTGAAAACCGTATTTGTGATGATACCAGCAATTCGGGTATTTCGCCACTTGTTCCTTTGATCGCGAACTGCTGCGATGACAATTATTGTCATTGGTCCTGGGACTTTGCGAACGTCTGCGGGATGATTGTGTTAGGATGTTGATCTGAGTTGTTAAATTGCTATGTTGCGCTCTGTCGTCGTCTCGTGTAGAGGCTTTCAGGTTGAAAATGCTAGCCGGTTTTTGTACGTCGACTATTTTGTCTGCAGCGTTTGCAAGTTTCGGAAGGTTCAAATCATCCATGGAAGACAACATTTCTTGGGCATTTGTTGGGAGTCGCTGTAACAACATATTTCTTAACTGGCTCAGTAACCTGATTAATAGATAGTGTTTCCATTTCCCTCAACAGTTGAGATGGTTTTTTATCGCCGAGCTGCAGTCCTGATAGCAGTCGATCGAGTTTTATTTTTGCTGATTCGCTTAAGCGTTCGGTTATGACCTTTTTTAATATTTCGTATTTGTCGCTCTTTGGCGGTGTGAGAATTTGATCGCGCACATATTTCACTGTTTCTGGATCGAGAGCTGCAATAAGATGGCTGTATTTGGTGGAATCGGCTGAAATAGCACCCATTTCAAATTGTGCTTCCAACTGTGTAAACAAAATTTCTGGGTCGTCTCGATTGAAAGGTGCGTATTTTATTGACACTGTAATGAATTGATTTGAATAAACAACACAGAATAGTGGACTGTAATTTTCTTATTTATGCCACCTTGAAAGACGATACTTCCAAAAATATTACAAAAAAAAAATGATTTTAAATCGATAGATGTCACATGAGTTAACTTCAAAGCTGTGTACATTGGTGCAACTTAATTACATTTAACTTATAACTAATTTTTTACTTGATTGAAAATTATATACTAATAATTAATTAGAGACATCATTACATTCAATTGGCAATTTTGCAAGCTTAGAAACTGTGCGTTTGTATACACCCTTCGTTGTATGAATCTCCGCGACCCTTCGCCTTCCGTCAGTTGCCGGAAACACGCTATTCATCACTCCCATAAGCCACCGAGTAGAAGGTAAGTTGTCGTCAACAACCAAAATGACGTCACCTGGTCTTAAGTTATCAGAATCTGCTTTCCACTTTTACCTTTGTTGCAGTGTGTGCAAATATTCCGTTGAATATCGTTTCCATAAATCTTGTGTAAGTTTAGTGATTTTTGCCAATTCAAAAGTCTGTTAGAAGGTTGTTCGACATACGATGGTTCAGGATTAGCAACGATTGGCCGATGTATTAAGAAATGTGCCGGAGTTATTGGTAATGGGTCGGATGGATCATTTGAAAGAGCAACAAGTGGTCTTGAGTTCAGTATGCCCTCTACCATTACTATCAATGTGTTCAACTCCTCGCAGCTGAAATTTACGTCCTTGGTAATTCGGCAGATATGCGTTTTAAAGCTTTTTATTGAAGATTCCCACAAACCTCCGAAGTTTGGGGCTCTCGGTGGAATGAATTTCCATTTGATGGATTCCGTGATACAAAACTCGGAAATCCCCTTCTGATTCTGTTGAAGATTAAATTCGTTGAATTCTGCTTGTAACTCCTTGTTGGATCCAACGAAATTAGTTCCGTTGTCTGACCAAATGATATTTGGTTTTCCTCTGCGATATAGAAAACGTTTTAATGCCAAAATGAATTTGTCTGACGACAAATCTGAAACAATTTCCAAATGTATGCATTTAGTGCAGAAGCAAACAAATAAAACAACATAAACCTTGTCAGGTGTTCGTTGTTTCTTTACTTGTTTTACGTAAAACGGACCACATAAATCGACTCCCCTAATTGAAAATGGTGCTGATGGTTCGGCACGTTCTGGGGGCAAATTACCCATGACCTGGTATCTAATTACTGGTTTTAATTTAAAACATTCGATACAATTCCGAATTGTGTGGTTGGATATCGATCTTGCATTTATTGGCCAGTACTTTTGGCGAACAAAACTAATTAGTAATGCAACACCTGCATGTGCATATTTCTTATGGTATTCTCTAAATAAGGCTTTGGTAATATGGTTATGATCTGGTAAGAGAATTTGATGTTTCATTTCTAATGGTAAATTTGTGTTTGATAGCCTCCCGCCTATTCTTATGACTTCACCGTCAAGAAATAGGTTAAGCAATTTAATTTTGCTTGTTGTATGAATCGGTCGATTTGCTTTGAGACAATGGTACTCATCACTAAAATGTTTCGTCTGAATTAAATGTACAATTTTCAATGTTGCCGATTCAAGATTCTTGATTGATAGGCCACTTGAATGTGGTGATTTAGTTTTGCAAGTTTTTAGAAAACGCTGAATATATGCCACAATCCTCACAGTCTTAGAAAATGAGCTATATTTATATAGCCACTTATTTGATTTTTCGTTGATTTTTCCCCCCATCAGAACGAAACTAGCGCCATTAATCTGATATGGTTCGAGAAATCGTGACGATTTATTTTTTAATTCTAATTTTGACCAATTTATTGTATTACGACTTATTTCATATGGTTTGGATTCATGAGTAATATCCATTAATGATATGGGTCCTCTTCACCAAAGTTCAAGTCCCGCAAACTCATTTGGCAATGAGCTTCTTGATATTAAATACGCAGGGTTGTTATGTGAATCTATGTAATACCACAAATAATTCGCGGTTAGTTCTTTGGTGTCGCTCACCTTGTTGGCTACAAAGGTTTTCAATAATTTTGGATCGGTTTGTATCCACGATAACGTAATTTGACTATCACTCCATAAGGAAACTGTATTGAAATTGATTCCAAGTGACTGTCTTACACGATGTGCGAGCTGCGTCAATAATTGAGCGGCACACTGTTCCAAACGTGGTACGGTGAATACCTTTAACGGTGCGACTCTTCTTTTTGCGCATACTAATCTCAAGTGTACGTTATTCATTACATCAATACTACGAACATATAGGCATGCTCCATAGGCATCCTGAGAAGCGTCAGCATATCCATGTAGTTTCAATCGGATCGGTTCGGCACAAGCTATGTGTCCCGGTATGTTAAATTTCTTTACTAAATGTAATTCGTTCGTTAATTTATTCCACGTGCTTAATGATTCTTCATCGAGTGTCTCGTCCCAACCTTTGTTTAATCTCCACAAATCCTGTATTATTAATTTTGCACATGTGATGATAGGTGAAATGAAACCCAACGGGTCAAATAACCTTGATATACGAGAATAAATTGTTCTTTTTGTATTTGACAAAGTTGCATCGTCATTTATGTATATCGAAAAATATTGATCTTCTCTTGGTTGCCAAAAAAGCCCTAATGCTTTAATCGTCTCTGTATTATTTAACTCATTCTGAAGAATTTCACGGTCACATACTGGTATATCTTGAAGCACAAAATCATCATTTGAACTCCATTTGTGTAAATGGAATCCACCCTTAGCTAATACACAACACAACTCTTGAACTCTTTCACGTAATATATTGATATTGTCTGCACCTGTTAATATGTCATCAACATAAAAATCACGTTTCACAATGGATGCCAATTCACTTCCTGCACATTCGTCGTCTACTAACTGATTTAACGTACGGGTAGCTAAGAACGGCGCCGATGCTGTTCCATATGTAACAGTTAAAAGTTCAAATGTTTTGATTTTATCAAATGGATTAGGGCGCCAAAATATTCGTTGAAGTGGCACCAGTGTGGAATCTACTAGTACCTGTCGATACATTTTTGAAATGTCTGCTGTGATTATGTAACGATATTTCCTAAAACGTAAAACTATATCAAACAATTCAGATTGTGTACTTGGGCCAGCGCACATCACTTCATTTAAGAATAAACCATTTCCACTCCTTGCAGACGCGCCAAAAACCACTCGAAGTTTTGTGCTGCTACTCGTGGGTTTTAACACTGGGTGATGGGGCATATAATGTTTCATCACTGACGGATTGTCGAAATCCTCGTTCACCTCTTTCATATGATTTAAACTTAGATACTCTGCCATGAACTTACAGTACTGTTCCTTTAATAACTCGTTCTGCTGCAATTTCTTTTCAATAATTAAAAATCTATGTAAAGCCAATTGCTTAGTATCGCACAATCTCGTTATGTTCTCGCGTAGTGGCAACTTAACGATATAACGGCCTTGCTGATTTCTCTTCACATGCTTAGTATAAGTTTCTTCACAAAATCTTTCTTCAGTTGACCAGAAGGTTTTTTGTGGAATATTCTCGATCTCCCAAAAACTTCTGATTGAATTGTTAAGTTGTTGTAATATCACTGTGGAGTTGTCCAAAGCACTTGAGTCAGAAAAAAACGTTAAATTTTGTTCGGCTGAATCAAGATATGCACCACCTACTATAAATTCGAATTTTGATTCTATAAAGTAGGGCAAATTGTTATTGATTTTTATTTTCCTGAATCCAAGAACATTCCAAAACGTTTCTAATCCCAACAACAAATCCACTGGTCTGGAATCTCGGAACTCTGGATAAGCAAGAGTGACGTCCCTTGGAATAAAGCAACGTGATACGTCAATAGTTTTTGCTGGAAGATGTCCCGCAATACTGTCGTCCATGTTGGATGAATATTTGGCACAACTTATTCTTCCCACTTCATTTTTAGATTTTGTGTGAATTTTTTAACAATTATGTTAATAATTAATAATTCTGATAATTTATCTAACGGAACTCCTAATGCCTTTAACGATGAAACATGAGCATTTGAAGTATTCAATAAATGCAGTAACTCATTGTGATTATTTTTAATGCATTCAATTGATAACAATGCGTCAATATGTGTGTTCACTATAATCCTAACATTATCGTACCGCTTGATTAATTCATCAAAAGCATCATTGTAAGCCGTTTCCGACAATGTGATATGTCTGATAAACTTTGCCTCACCAGTTATGAGATCATCTAGATAGGTGAACCTCAAAATATTGTCAAACGACTTGTTGTTGTGAATTAAGGATATGAATTTCTGCTTAAATGTCATCCACTCAGTTTGGTTTCCATCAAAAGGTTTGATTTTAGTTTCCGGTAATTTTGGTAACCATGCTGTAGGATTTACAGCCACATATCGTTTGTCTTCTTATTCAGACTCTGCTTTTGCTATGTTATGCACTTCGTCGAACTTTTTCAACTCGGCGTGACGTGATTTCAATTGCGAACTCAAACTCATGTACACTTCCTCAAACTCGGTAAACCTATCAAGCACTTCTTGAAACGTGTTATCCGATAACTCGGCCGCACTTTGTGTTAAGGAATGAAAATCACTCTATATCTGTTCTAACTGTTGCTGTCTAGTCTGCAACTCAAATGCACTCTGAACGTCGCCATCTAAAAATGTCTCAACATAATTATTTACATTTTTGATTCTTGATTGTATAATACAAAACTTTTTCTCAAACCTAACCTTAAACAATTCTAATTTTTCATTATGCTCTGAAGCATTTGATTTTCGACCACGTGTCATGATGAGACTTGTGCATACAATATTAACGACGATGCACTGAATGTTCTAAACCTTACACTGCACCGCAACGATTTTCTTTGATGATGAATTATTAAACTGTGTTTAACCTCACGCGATTGATGATTGATGTTGTGCACGACCTTAATTAACTGTGATATACGGTAATGAGCGAATCACCTTGTGCTCAACTATGATGTAATTATGCAAGTTGCCAAACAATGACTTGCTAAACTTAAAAATGCTTAATTCCGAATGACACTGTTGACTTCTTCTGCCACAGAATTGACTATGATTCAGGATTCTTGACAACTATCTGATATCCAACACGATGAACCCGTTCTGAATTAGGTTATGTACTGCACGTGCTTACACAAATTAATTGATTTGATAACCTCACAAATCTACTTGATTTACTAACACCATAAAATCCTGCTCGATCAGGGCCAATGTAATGAATAATTGATTTGAATAAACAACACAGAATAGTGGACTGCATTTTTTTTTATTTATTTTATTTTTATTAACAACATGTGGTTATTCGTAAACGTGTGTAAGCATCCAAAAAAACTAAAAAACTAAATCCTTTTTTTTTTCTTTTCTTATTCTTTTTTGTTAACTTCGTTTTGTTGTATTCAAGCGACATCTATATCCCAATGAACAGAAAAAAGATATTACAAAATAATGGTTTTCCTATAAACACAAATTCAATTCACAGCGTCAACCAGACACCTTGTAGACGTTAGTTGTCCCCACTATTTTAGGTTTCGCCGCGCCGTTGTTCTCGTTGTCATTCATTGGGAATCGTTAAAACAATCAAAAAAATATTTAAATCCGAACTGGTAATAGGCGTAATTATTATTGTTCTCCGAATGATTTTATTGTTTGATCACGTCGGGGTCACCAATGTGGATGTGTTGATGTAAGTTTTAATGTTATGTGTTCCCTCTATTAACACTCCACTACATTCGCAACATTATGTTCACTATACGTGTTTTATATTAATCCGAAAATAAATTACATCAATTGTTGTCTTGTTATTTGTATTTTATTCACCACATAATTGATATTCGTTTTTTTATTTATTTAATTAATTATTAATATTTTATTAAGAATTACAGATATAATCAAAACGTTGATTAATTTGCAGCCATCTTATTCCGCCGTTTTTATTCGCCCTCTCATTCTTTTTTTTAGACTCCTCATTTTTTAATCTCGTCATTTTAGAATAACATGGTTTTAGAATACTGTGGTTTTATCAACCCAGTAAACCGAAAAAGGTGATGCCAATTTTACTTGCATCGACGGTAGTGTTGCCGCCACAGTTTAATAAATCCAATTTAGCTAAACTAGTTTAAGTATTCTATGTAAAAATAAAGGTATTAGTTAAATCTAGGTTGACACACTGCGAATAATCTCGAAAAATTCACTAAATCGGTTTCATTAAATCGCAGTGTGTCTAGGATATAAGGCAGGTAGTTTATCAATTTTCGGGATTAAAACATTCCGCTTCAATGGACTTCTAATTCGTGTAATAATAGTTAAATTTAGGCCGGTTGTTAACTTTGGTGTTTAGGAACGAGGTTATTAGTTAAAGGAAGATTTGATTTTCAGAAATCCTCATACAAATTTGTAATTTTAATTGATAATAACTAACAGAATTATTTCATAATTCACTCAACTAATTCAAATTTATAAATTTAAAGTTTTAAGTTTAATATTTTAATTTTAAAAAATTAGAAATTTTACGAAAGAATAAAAAATTTTGGTTTTAACAAAAACTATTCGTTTAACTTGTAATCGTTTCAATTTTATTAGAGTTAACTGATTCAATTATTGTACCTCCATTTAAAAAATTCTTAATTCATCAAATAAAAGTTTCAAATTCAATTATAACATTTGCGAAGGATTTTTAAGCTGATGCAAGAAAATAAAGTTACTGCAAGAGTTGCTATACATAAAAGATAAAACATTTTTCAACGTAAATATTATGGCCTTTATAAATCTTTACAACTCTTGTTTAACTTGGGATAAAATCGAAACTTTTTCATTGAACCAGAATGTAATAAAACCTTTATTTTTTTATTTTCCAGATAATCAGGCAACCGTATATGACCGATAAACTTGTGATACAGTTAAAGGATAACGTTATTTACTGTGTTTACCTGAATGATTTTAATACGGCACTAACAGCATTTTCATTACAGACATCGGAAGGCAAAGTAATTAAGGTAAAGTTGTATGGTTTAGAATATTTTGAAGAAATCATACTTGGAATTTTTTTTTTTTTGTATCTTTAACAGAACTGGCACGATAGTATTACAAAGGCAAAACATATTTATACGCGAATTAAACAGGGGTCGCATTGGGATGAGTACAATTTTCGATCGTATGGTGGTATTAGTGGTGGCGGTAGCATTAGTGGTGGATTAAGTAGCGGAATTGAAGGTGTTAGCAATAGTAATTTAAGAAAATCACCGCATAGTAGTTCAATTGGTAGTAAAGTTCCTAGTTCAAATAATAGTGTTAGTGGCTCCGTTGAGCTAAATGAGTCTGTGTCGAAAAATATTTCAATAGATTATGAGAAAGCGAATTCACTATCGAGTGACGAAGGTGTTGGTACTGGATTCTATTGTAGCAATGATATTACAATACAAAATCAGCAGGCAAATAAACAGCGATCACCACAAAATAGCTTTAGAAAGATAAAAATACAATCAGCAAATTCATTAATTGTGCAACCATCATCAAATCTAGGACAAAGTTTACCAAATTTAACGCTTAACTCAAATCAAAATAATATTAATAATCAATTGTTGGTGCCCGGTGTAAATGGTGGTGTCGTCTCCGTAACCAAATCACAACAATCCTCATCCAATCATTTACTGTCGCCAAGTCATCGAGGAATTTCATATCCGCCACCATCACCACCGCGTGCAACATTACAACGTACTCGTGCCATATCGTCTGTAAAAAATCCACCACTTATGAAAACAAAAAATGTAACGTCACAGTCTAGCTTTAATTGGACCCAAAGTCAAACCGATAATACAAATATAGTTAATTTAAGTCGAAACCAAACATCAGATCCAAATATTCATAACAATCATCATCATCATCAGCTGCAACAGCAACAATCCTCACCCACCACCATATCATCATCATCACCCACCTCATCATCATCTAACCAGACACCTCAACAACCGCAACAAATGCCGCCGCAGCCGCAACTTCCATTTATCAGACAAGAAAGTGATGTCTAGCATTTAAAAGGTATGTTTTTTTATTATTCTGAAATTTTGAAAAAAAAGTTTTTTAAATAAATTTAATTAATTAAAAGGAAAAAAAAATTAAATTAAATTAAATATTTATATATTATATACAATATTACTATTATTAAAATCGCCTTTTTAAGAGAAATAAAATAAAAATAAAAATTTAAAAAATTTTCTATAAATATAAAAATAAATATTTAAATCAAAATCTATATAAAATACTTATTTAAGCAATAAAATTACTAATTTGTATATAAAATAAATCTTTTTTAAAAAAAAAAAAAAAATTTGTTAGTCTTAAAACAAAATTGAAAAATTTAACAAATTTTTTATTTTGTTTTTTTTTGTGAAAAAAATTTGTATGACTGAATTTTAATTAAATTTAATAGTAAAAAAAATTGAAAAAAAAAAACATTTAAAACTAATAATAATAATAAATAACTATAATCTATTATATTCTATATAAAAAAATATTTATTTAAAAAACAAAAAAATATTTTATAGTATTTTAATTAAAACAAAATCATATTTATATATTATACAAATATTAAATACAACAAATAATACAATTATATATTTACTTAATTATAATATATAAAAATTTAAAATTAATTTTACATATAGACAAAAACCATAAAAAGTATTTTTTATGTGAATATTAAATTTTAAACAAGAGGGGAAAAAAATCGATTTTGTTGCAACGTATTTACATGAATTCGCCTAAATGTTGTGTTTTTAATAGCGCAAGTATTTATTTCTATGGGTTTTGGATTTCGAATTAAGTATATATTGTTGAGTATTCTTTTATATTCTCGTAATGGAATTTTATTTTAATTTTACATCGTTATCGTGAAATGTGCACGAGAATAAAAATGTTATTATTATTACATGTTAAGTATACGAGATAATATGTTACAATGCTGTTTAGTTTTCTATTTGAATATGATATCGGATTGCTGCTTCTTTTATAACATACCATGTTTGGTTACGGTCAGTACTACGAATTGAGTTAAGCATTACTCTGAATATGTGAAACTTAACTGCCTGTGTATTTGATTTAATTTTAAGTAATTAGCTATGTTTTACTTTTCTACACAAAATGATTTCTTTTTCAAATATAAGGACTGGTCTATTATTAGGATTTTTATTACTGTCACCTCTCTCCTCTTGAGTTTACGTTTTTGACCTTAATTGGCCTTAATCGATTCCATATAGCGAACATATTTTAAACTAAAGTTTCTGATAATTTCGAGGTTTTAATTTTGAAGTTTCTCGATAATTTTTAAGTGTATCGTGGACAGTAGAGTTTATTACATTTTTGATAGATATCGCATTCTCTACTTTTCCAATCGTCACTCTACCCAAAAACAATTGAGCAGCTGACTATCCAAATGTTTAATGCTCTATTCCACAGTAGTAGTATCTTAGTCTAAAAGCTATATGAAGAGTCGACAAAAATATTGTTAATTGTTGCTAAGAGGATTCTTAAATCTGACATCGTAAACGAAATATTGACTGACAATATTTCAAACTTTGAAAGCTTAGTTTATGATAACACCAAGCTTGCCGTCGAAGAATTTAAAGGAGGTGCTGAATTTACGGATTATTTAAATTTAAATAATTTGGAAAATGATACTGGCTATTTGTCAGTAGAACAAAAATTTAATATACGAAATAATTTTGGGAAATTTGTTGAAAAATGTATTTACAAAATTCTTGCTATCTTGGTTTTAAATATTTCCAATATAAAACTCTGTAAATCTTGAGCTGACTTACATAAATTTATTACGCCTGCATTTGATAAGTATCAGCTTGATGATGAATAGACCTACCTTTCGAATTAACAGCAAAGGATAAACAGAATTTACAAAATCTTAATGTAAAATATTTGGAAAAATATTGGCGGAATAAAGTGTAAATGGTGACGGATATCAGGGTGCAGAAACGTGACCGAATTGGGAAAGAGTGCTTGAATTCTTTGTGCATTTTTAAGTCTGCAATGCAGAATAAAATTATAAATTGTGTAACATTTGAGGCCACTGGGAAGCACTCGAAAATCGGAAAACTGGAACAATCGGGATGTTTTGATTCGACCACGGGAAATTCGATTTTGAAAATCTGGCAACACTTCTGATGGTTGTTCATTTAAGTAATAGTGATATTTTTTAAAATCGATCGAGTCCAATTAAATGATTTTGTGTGGAATCCGCGCGGAATTAGAATTTTTTTTCGAATAAAATCTCCTACTGATAAAAAAAAACTATTGAATTGTTGATCTGTCAACAAAATTATACAACAAGCGCTATCTTATATTTATATCTGTATAATAAGCACACAAATTGACATTATATAAAGCATAGCCTACATTACAACATTATATTGATTGATGAATATGAATACAAATCATATTTCCAACATTCCTCCTTAATTTGTATTCAGATTCTAGTACAATCAATTTACATAATTAACTAATTGACATTTATCTCTAAATAATTGAAATTTGGCTTTAGCAAGACCTTTTGTAAACATGTCTGCTAACATTTCTTCAGTTGGACAATATTCGATTTTTATGAGATTTTTGTCTACGTATTCCTTTACGAAATGCTCTTTGGTATCGATGTGCTTTGAACGGTTGCTAAACTTTTCGTTAATTATCATCTTGATCACGCTTTGGTTGTCCTCGAATATTTTTCTCATCGGTCTCTTTGTGATACGATGGACTCAATGGAATATCACTCGGTTTGGAGTTCTCCAAATTATATCTAGCAGCAACGTTCAAAATGTATTTTTCCTGGTCAAGCAAATAACATTTCTCATCTTTTGTGATTCTCATACCAAAATAATTTGAAATCAAACCATGGTTATCAACTTCAAAATTTAAACGCAACGCTTTCTCAATTTTTTCGCCACAATCCTTATTGTCGTAAATTGCCAATATATCATCGAACGAATAGGAAACCATCTTTCCCATGGTATGTGTATAAGCAATTATTAGCTTTGCTCTGCATGACTCCTGCACTGATGAGAACGTTGTGTAATTTTTCATTCCAGACTCGTGCTGACTGTTTCAAACTATAAATACTCTTGTTTAACAGACATACCTTGTCCTCATTTCCATCGGTAAGAAAACCCAGTGGCTGCCGCATATATATCTCCTCCTCCAAGCCACCATTCAAAATGATTAATTGTCATTTTCTGGCTCACTGCGATGGACAGTAAAATTCGAAATGTTGCATGTCTTGCGACAGGAGCAAACAATTGATCATAATCTACTCCAAATTTTTGATTAAAGCCCTGTGCGACTAATCTAGCCCTGTATTTTTGTATCCGTCCACTAGCATTAGTTTTTAACTTGTAGACCCATTTACATCCGATCAAATTTTTTTCTTCAGGTAAATCTACCAGTTTCCACCATGGCAACAATCCAATTATCCTTTTGAATACATGAAATAGCTTCGTTAAAATTGAATGGTTCGCCATTGACAACGACGCTGATTTCTTCGATCAAATGTTTTGGACGTATTCCCTTATTTGGACGATTAGATTGCCTTGGTAACTCTAACAAAGAATTGCTGACAGGAGCATTATTTTCTATGCTTTCTTCGGCATTCGTATCGTTATTTAGAATGTCATTTGACTGATTGTTGTCATCAATAGTTCCACAATCGTCGGAATCAAAGAAAATATAAGATTTTATTCTAGTCTTCACAGCAATATTGCCGCGATGATTTTCGACATGCTTTGCCGGTAGTTGCACTTTGACACAATATCATGATCATCTATAAAATCAAAGCCCAGAAAAATTGCCTCTTCTGCTTTCCAATCCAATTTCTGACGCTGTGCATCTTGGATTCGTACGAAGCATTTTGCGCCAAATCGTTTCAAATTTCCATAAAATGGTTTTCTACCCTGCCAAATTTCAAATGGAGTTCGACTTACTACCTTCCATTGCAATGAATTTTGTAAACAATTCACCATCACTATCGCTTCACCCCAATAGCGATATTCCAATTTAGCATCCAGCAGCATGCAACGGGCCATTTCCATTAATGTACGATTTTTGCGTTCTGCAACACCGTTCTGTTGAGGAGAATACGGCGCCTTGACTCCGTTCATATTCAAGTATTGCACGAATTCCTTGCCAATATATTCTCCGCCACGATCTGTTCGAATACATTTAATTTTCGTTCCAAATTTATTTTGGATAAGCTGGTGGAATTCTTTAAATCCCTGGAATGTTTCAGATTTCTCTTTTAACAAATCCACGAACGTATATCTTGAGAAATCATCAATGAACGTTAAAACATATTGTTTACCTCCGAATGTGGTTATTTGCATTGGTCCACATATATCAATGTGAATCAGATCCAGTACTCTCGATGAACTATTTTTAGACTCGTTTGGGAATGACATTCGAGTTAGCCGGCCAACTTCATCCCATCTACAAGACCTTCTTTCGGAATATTTTTCACTACGTCGATGCTGCGGTGGCCTAAAATACGATGCCATTCATGGATACAAACATTTTGTTTATTTGCAACCAAATTAATATTATTATTTGCTACACGCATCCGGTACAAATTATTAGCAATCTCCGCGATAGCAATCTAATACTTGTTGTCAGCTGACCAAATCTCACAGCCATCTCCGTTGAATATCACATTTAGCCCTTTTTCGGTCAAACGTTTCACAGAAATTAAATTTCCGCCAATTTCGGGAATATACAAAACATCCTCAATTTTTACATTACTAGAGATTCCATCTTTGTTCATAAAATGCACAACTACACTGCCCTTGCCAGACGATTTTATTTGCTGGCCATTAGCAAGCGACACATTTTTGTATGTAATCCGTCGAATTCGATGAATATATCACGACAACAGGAAATGTGACATGTCGCTCCAGAATCGATTATCCATTCGCTTGGGCATGTGCCAACGATGAACAAGATTTGATCTTTATTATGTTGTTCAACTATATTCGCCTTCGATTTGTTATCTACATTGTTTTTTCTTGCCTTCCACTTTGCATATTCACTGCACTTATTTCGAAAATGACCTGACTTTTTACAGAAATAACAGCTGACAATTTTCTTTGTTATATGCGAACCATTATTTGTCACTTTTAATGCATTCGCATCACAAACAATATTTTTGGATACATCGCGATCTTTTTGTTTTCTATGTTCCTCTGTAATTTTTGCACATACCAATTCTGGCGCCAATTTTTCCTCGTCGTATACCGTCGAAAACCAAGTAACGTGGCACTCATGAAAAATTCTGGACTGAAGTCTTCACCAAGCGCAAGCAGCTTCTGGAATAACTCGTTCATGTGGTTGACATGAATCTCCATATATCAGTTTCTTCTGTTGCACGTTGTCGCATTATTTCACGCAATATTCGCACTTTAGTCCCCGGCGAATCATGCTCATGGAAATCTTTTAGTACTTTCCATGCTTCTTTCGCATTTTTCGTGTTTTGGATATGATGTATACTATATTTGGTTATCTTCCACGGACAATGAAATAGTCGAATGTGCTTTTTCATCCGCTTTGTCCCATTCATCGGCATTATTTTCCGGCCGATCTTTTGTGATCGCATTCCATACTCCATCCCGCTTTAACAACATTTCCATCCTGAATCGCCATTTAAAATAATTTTCTGCATTCAACCGAGGAATTTGATATTTTGCGTTAATGTCACTCATTTGTTCACGTTTCGATTATTTTTACGTGTACACAAAAAATAATTCAGAATAATAAAAAATTCTATGTTAATATGCGTTATCTGGGCCCATAACCTTTGTTTAAAGATTTCTATTTAAAAGATGGGAATGTGATCACTGAATTAAAGACAGATAATTATATGGCATGTTATCTTAATGACATATTACGACAGACTATATATAGAATATATATTCATTTCACTTCTTTTCTTCTCTTTAAAAATTTGACATAATATAAAGCATAGCCTACATTATAACATTATATTGATTGATGAATATGAATACAAATCTTATTTCCAACATAACTGCTGTTAAAATGTGTTACCCCTTTATTGTGTATGCACTCATTCATTTGATAATTTGCTATACTTATAGTTGCAAAAAAAAAGCCAGTGTTATAGCACCATTACAGTATTTGAAAACAAATCGGTTGTCAAAGTTATCAAGGGAAACTACTGAATGCTGGGGAAGAAATTCATATATCTGAAACCCTTTTGAGCAAAAAAGAAAATCTTACTAAGGTTAAAAATAGTTTTGGCTCGCTAACATCCCCAACAGAAGAATTTGGTCAAATAGCTCGATCTCTTGGAAAGTTGTTTGAAACGTACTACCATAATAATAGCAGCTCTCCAAAAATAATCAAACTTTTAACATAGAAATGTATTGAAATACAATTTTTTGGTATTCGCTTGTGCTCCAAGGAGACAGATTGACCTTAACCTTTTAACTGATTTCTTAACTATGTATATTCATCAAAAATGTATAGATTGGCTCTTAATTAATTATGTATGTACATATATACATAAATGAAAATTACAAAATAATTAAAATATATCATATCAAAACCAACACACATGTCTATACCAGCCGAGCTGTCCCTATACATTGAGTTATATTAGTATTAGTGAGATATGTCACCATATCCAAACACGATATATGATAAATATTCAAGTTTTCTATTTAAAATTACCTATAAAAAGTGTGTACAAGTGACTTTTACACAAGTGAATGTACCTTTGTTTTATGATATATGTCATATAAGAGAACCGTAAGGCTTGTGTTGGTTTTGATTACATATATACTCTAACAAAACCATGCTCCCAAAACCAAATTATATACAGGGAATGTCATTAAGATGATCATTATTTTCATATACACACATACTACTGTACCTAAATCGTTCGTTGCTACATGGGTTTTTGAAAGGGTTAACGAATATTTCCTTATCGTCTTGTTTATTATTATTTCATTCATTCATAATGTTTGGTTTACCACTCGTATATTGTTTTCCTTCAAATAATGTGGAACAAGGATAGGAATAAAATATGTTGGTTGGTCTCTTTCTGTATTGGCGTGCATATAGTGAGTAAATAATTGGTTATCTATGTTGATTGATAAAGTTAATTTAAAATCTTTATTCGCAATGAATTTGAAATTATCATTTTGGTCCCCACACACATAAAAATTCATGCCTTAATTTATAGTATTGTTTTAAACTTCATTTAAAAATTTCAGTCTCACTCACATTTTCATTTGTGATATACATACAGACACTACCCACAATATGGTTTATGTTGTAATTCATGTCTGGATCACCTGAGCTTATATGAGGTAAACTAGCTATTGATAATGTATCAGCAATACACATCTTACTCCCAGGAACATAATGGACACTGAAATTGTATCTCATGTCTCAAATCTTGTTTAACTATGGTTTATGATTAGTTTGTATTGTTATGTATTTGCCATAAATATATTGAGGTATTGTTCTGCACCAAAAATAATTATCAGAAATTCATTCTCAAGCTGCGAATAATTGCATAAATTATAAGTAACAGGACGACCCCCTTGTAAGAAAATGGCTCCAAGTTCATTCTTTGACTTAATACTGGTTGACTACATAAAATTTTTATTTTTACTCAAATTTGAATACGAATGAATCTGGCTACAAATTTTAGTTACAGCAAGCAATCTCAGCACACCTTTTCGATCTTTCGGTAT
Organism: Tipula vernalis; assembly: GCA_958295665.1. Classification (NCBI taxonomy): domain Eukaryota; kingdom Metazoa; phylum Arthropoda; class Insecta; order Diptera; family Tipulidae; genus Tipula; species Tipula vernalis. The sequence continues at coordinate 305,886,083 of OY282559.1, forward strand.
TTCCATTTCTTTTACTGCAGTAATATATTTGTTGTCAGGCCGAACAAAATATTTGGAAAGAACATGACATTTTTGTTAAGTTTAATATTACATAGACGTACTTTTTGAAAAACTTGGTTTAATATCTTATCATAATCCATCACAATCCTTTGGTGAAAAACTTCTGGTGCACATCTTTCATGTCAGTTACAGAAATAATTTATTTACCACTAAATTTGACAAGAAAGACATCTACTGTTGACATCTGACATTCACATCTGAAAGACATCTATATTTATTATGTGATATAGGATCTAGACAAAGTCTCAGATTTCAAACCTATTTTTGGTTGGATGGTCAACCAGTGAAATTATGCCCTGCTTTACAACTTCATCTATTTTGCTGTTAAGTTTATCGTGTATAGAGAAAATGGAACTATATACTCCTGTAATTTTACCCAAGTCCTCAAAAATATCCTTGAATATTTTTATTAACTCATACTTGTTATGTGGCAGAAGTGTACATCTTCAAATTAATTTCCTTGATAGTGTCTAATTTGATACAGCCATCCAAGCCTACCAAATATTGTAACTTTCCTTCTATTACAATATACTCTAGAATTAACTTTTTTACCATCTACTTCACTACACAGTTTGTCTTTTGTTCTTGATAAATTTGTTTGGCACTCAGCACCTGCGAAATTCACCTTAACTTTTATTCCCTTTAGCATAGCATACTACGCAAACCAAACTAGCACACAGCTCCTCTTGGTTATTTTTATCAAAACCAGACTCACCTGACCCTTATGATAATTCTAGTAGATTTGGTTCTTGTGACTCTGCTTCAAAATTGAACAATCTTTTATATTTATTTTACAAGATTTTCCACCGTGTAATGAAAAATTGATACCACCTCGAATATAGTCAATATTTTTTTCCAAACTTTCACCGGACACAATTTTTACAGTTTCTTTTACAACTTCACTCACTTTACCACTGATACCAATTTTTTCTTTAATGATTCGGCTCCATGATATTAGCGACTAACTTTATTTTATTTTATTGACAACTGGGCATTATGATTAAACCAATTACACGCTAAGCTTGAGAGTTTTCATTTCCGTTGAAAAATAAATAATCATCTTCTAGGCGTTTTTGCAATAAAAATAATGATTTCCTTAAAAATTATTGCAATAACCTTGGTCAAGGTCAAATAAATATCATCTGTCATTTAATCATGGCTGTTCATTTGATGCTAAACTTGTATCACTTCTGCTATCGCACAAAATCGTAAAGTAGCGTCAAGTGTTTGGGCTAATTTTAAACTTTTTCTAAAAATGACGCCATTTAAGTTGGCGATACTCTCGCAGGAGTTCTGCCTTCATAGTAGAAAGAGAGCAACTGTTGGCTGTTTTATTTATTTGTTTCTAAAATTTAAAAATGTAGCAAGTAACTTTTTCTGTAATTTCCAGTTTTAGTCCTTTGAATTTTACAATTTAGCGGATGCGGTGCCACGAAATTCTTAAATTTCTCTTAAATGCATCCCAGTGCGGCAGAACACTGTCGTTTACGAGTATACTATATACCTTCATTTCTAAGCTATTCCCAGGCGTAGACTTTTCTTCTATGATGTATGGTTTGCTTTTCTGTATATAGTTTGAAGTCAAATTAAAAGCAAACCGACTTCCCAAAAATTGTTAGGCAAAAGATTTTGTTACCATTAGAAAGCACAAATCAGAATACATAAACCAAATTTCCCACTGCGCATTGATTCTTCAGATACGTTTATTTTTGACTTTGGCGTCTTTCAGCGATCGCCAAAATTGATTTGAACACCTACTCAATTCAAAAAGGATAACGAATCAAAACGTACTGAATGTTAAAACGTACACGAGTAAACGTCACTAAGCTACAAAAATTCTTTGCATAGTAAAAACAATTAAATTGGGCAACGAGCTAGAGTTTCCTTATTCCAGGAAAAAAAAAATGTTTACATACAAAAGTCAATTTTACTTGAAGATAAGAAGAAATTATGAATCGACAAATCTGCTGGAAACCCCATTACCAAAGATCATATCATCAGGAAAGGAAATTGGACGGTTGTCACCAAGTGTCAGAAGTATTTGTCAGTTCAAGGATTCGAGGATATTTGTCGATTAGTAGCAAAACGACTGTAAAAGGTAGTTGCTTATTCTTTGCTTCACGATGTTACCGATATACAAGAAGATATACATAAGATGGACACCTGTCTGTTTTTGCATAATGGTTCGCCATTAATGCGAATGGAACGTCGCTGGTGTACTCGGACTGAAAGAAGACACCAAACCGCTATATCTCAACTATCCGGGTACCCGGAAATTTTGGTCCTTTCCCGAATACTCGACTACCCAAGTAATTTGATGATGATATTTGTAACTCTGCGGTAAGATGTCTGTCTCATTTTTTATAATGAAATAAATGTCGTAGATTTTTGGAATAAATTCAAATATATCGGCAAAATTAATTCATTTCCAAATGAATTTAACACCGCTGATAAATATGAATTTATTCCGCCATAAAAATTAGAAGGTTGAAATACAAATATTCTCATCGAAAGTGAAAGGAGTGTAACGTTTTGAAATGAACTTGAACTGAAATGTCACACATACATACTTTACATCTTCATGGAAAAGTACTAAAAGGCTTATTCGATTAAAAAAAGATTGAAATAACTTATTATTGTGAAATTAGTATAAATAAATTAAACATGATGTCGCGGAATTAATTCATAATTAAAAGAGAATTAATTTCGCGTTGAAAATGCCGCATAATAATTGATTATTGGCCTTAATTAACGGAGCCATATGATCCCAACGAAACATTGGAAAAAGATATAAAAATTAATTAAGGATATTATTTTGGACACTTGGGTACCTTTTAGTTTATTTCATATTGCATTACTTAATTATTGGGAAGTATTTTAAATGCATTGTCTAATTCTTACTTATTCTTCGGAAATCATTCATCAAATGGTTTTATTTTATTCAACTAAATTTAAGCATGCATAAGGTGACTTAATTTATTTTGTTTGTCAATCATCTTTAAACCACGAATAAGAATACTCATATTCTAAAATGCATTTATCGCCCGTATCCTTCAACAAATCATTTGTATAAAGCATGGGAAATGCGAGACAAAATGTGTAGAAATGACCACATTTACAACAAATTTAATACGAAGCCACAAAAAATGGGCAAATAGGCAATAAGACGGTCACAATAAATCATTTAAAAACGCATGAAACTTTTCATAAGGAAGATGGTATTCAACAGTCGTGACAGTGATATTGAACAAAATGCCATTGTCCCACAATTGTCCCAAGATGGATTTGACCATATTTAAGAATTTTTTGTTTATAGCCGAGTACTTGGTTAACCCCGTGATAAGTCGGATCGAATGTTACAGGGAGACTGCCAAACTTTTATTCCAATACAATTTACATTAACAATATATGTATATATATATATGTGTTAGTACAATGATAATATTAACAAGCGTTACATTACTTAACGAATACATACATACATACATATCAGTTCTCCCCACCCAAAAAAAAACTTTTGACTTTACATTTATTTATTTATTTTTTTTTAATGTTTTTACCCCGGCTTAATTAAAATCTTAAACGGTCGGGAGGACGTCTGTCCCTGGTGGAGCGTCTCAAAGGTTGCGAATTATCTATTACATTTTCATTAACTTGAACAATGGGTATATTTGCTTCGGATGTCGAAATTTAAGTACTTTCAAACGCTGGTCTCAGTGCAGTACCTGGATGTAATGAATCTTTAATATGACTTAACTTTAAATGATCTTCATGAGCAAAACGAATTTGTTTCCCCACATTAACTAAATATGTAGCTGGACTCGTTACTTCCACGATTCGCCCTGGTATCCATTTTATAATCGATTTTGAATTAAAGTTTTGGTTTATGTCTTTTCTCATTCTGCTCTCTGACCACGACTTCAACATTCGTTGGTTTTAACAAATCAAGTTTAGTTTTTGGTTTGTATTTAAAAATTATCTCATTTGGTGACACTCCAGTTGTTGAATTTGGTGTATTTCGATACGTAAATAAAAAACTATCTAGCGTTTCTTCAATAGTTAAGGAACTTTTTAATAAAAGTAGTTTTTTAGATAATCCGTAGTTTGGATGATACGGTGATAGAGTTTGGATGATACGGTGGACTTTTACTAACCATAACACTATTCTTTTCCAAAAAACTTAAAAATTCTTTTGAATCATAAGGTGGTCCATTATCCGAGACTAGCCTATGGGGAAACCCAAATATTGTGAAAAATGATCGTAGACAACTATTAACTGTTTGTGCAGATGTATCTCGTACATACCAAACTTGAATATATTTGGAAAAACTGTCGACCAAAATTAAGAATTTTTCACTATTGAAGAAGAAAAAGTCAACAAGTATTCTCTCGAATGGGTAATTTGCTTTAAACCAAGGTATTACATGGGTTTTCTGTGCATTTGACGTCATTACACAAGCTTCACAAGAATTTGCGATATTTTCTATATCAGAATCGATATTAGGCCACCAGCAATAACTTCTGGCTAGCATTTTCATTCTCACGATACCCACATGATTTTCGTGTAACAGGTTAAGTACATATTTTTTTAATTACCATGGAATAATTATTCGATTATTTCGTATGATACAATTATTTTCAATAACCAATTCGGATCTGATTAAAAAATACGGTTTTACGTCTATTTCTGAGACATGATTAGACCAGCCAGACACACAATATTGTACAACTTTCGACAAAATCGGATCTTTTTCTGTTTCTATCGCAATGTCTTGAAATTTCAAGGGTTTCGTAATCAATGTGATACTGTTTAGCGAATTGCAAAAACTATCATCAATTTCCGATTTTTCATTTAATGGTAAACGGGAGAATGCATCAGCATTTCCTATTTGATATCCTTTTCTGTATACAATATCATACTGATACGCGGATAAAACAATTGCCCATCTTTGCAGCCTATGACAAGCAAGAACAGGTAATCCCTTAGACGGATTAAAAATTTCTCTTAGCGGTTGGTGATCTGTGACCAACGTAAATTTTTGTCCATAGAAGTATTTTTGAAACCGCTTCACAGCAAACACTATTGCCAATGCTTCTCTTTGGATTTGCGCATATTTTTGTTCTGCTGAACTTAGTGTGGAAGATGCAGAAAAAACAGGCATTTCCGAATTTCCAATGCGATGCGAAAGAACGGCACATACGCCATAAGGGCTTGCATCACACGTCAAGATTATTGGTTTAGCAGGATCATACAAAATTAACACTTGATTTGATGTTACAAGCACTTTACTCTTTTCAAAAATTTTAGAACATTCATCAGTCCAAAAAAATCCATTTTCCTTCTTCGTTAAATCATACCAGATTTTGAATTCTGATGACATATTAGGAATAAAACGTAAATAAAAACTTAAAAGACCAAGATAAAATTTTAGTTGTGTTATATTTTGTGGTTCTGGAGCGGCTTGTATGGCTTTAATTTTGGTCAGGATTTGGACTGATCCCCTTTTCAGATAGTACATGATCCAAATATGACACAGATTTTCTAAAATAGACACACTTTTTGGAACAAAAACTATAGAGCTGGCCCATTGACTAAACATGACCGCACTAATAATTCCATTAACTAATCGATTAATTTCTTTATGAACTTTATCCTTTATAGCAAAAGGAACTTCATAATACTTACAAAAAATATGAGTACAATTATCTTTGACTTTTATATCAGCAACAAAATCTTTAATACAACTTGTTCCATCGATTTCGAAAATGTTCTGGAATTTCGATTTTAACATATCGACAAAAGCATTGACGTTGGACCTGTTTGACTGATTAGACTGACTTAAAGCACCACTAGCACTAGACATTGAAATAGGTTGACTTGACTGACTTAATGAATTACTAACTGACACATTTTTAAATACACCTAAATCGTTTTCATGATTCTTTACCAAAACTTGATTTGCCCCACCAGAATGTGAACACGATGGGAAACGAGAAAAATTTAGAAAAAACTTACGCCAATTTGGAGTGATAATATCCAACCAGTTGCGACCAATAAGTGGAACGGCCTGCTTGTATTAATTATTAGCACATCCAGAACCGCTTCACTGGTTCCGCATTTTACTTGTACTTTTATTTTTCCCATAACTTCCGCTGAATCTCCGGTAACCATTTGAAGATGAACTGCACAAGGCACTATAGACATCGACCTGAAAATAAAAAACCATTAATATCTTTGGGAAAGACTGAAAATGATGCTCCTGTATCCACTTCCATTTTAACCTGATGATCTCATTGATCCAATATTTTGAAGGTGTTTAAGTGTCATATGATCAAAATAATTTTCCATGTATGTGTGTTCTTTTTCATCATCATGTTCTTTTGAAGGAATAGACTGGCCAACGTGATTTAATTTTTTATATGCGCTATGATGCGATGGACGGTTATTGTTTGGTTTCGTAGACTGACAAACACGAGATGTATGACCTTGTATACCACATACAAAACATCACCCAATCTTTAGCAGGACATTTATCATACTTGTGTTTATTAAAACGACCACATCTGTTGCACCTGCTTTTTGAACGTGACCTTGGACGTGATGTATAAAATCAAACTCGTGCTGGACTTTTTGATTTAGAACGTGACCTTGCTCTGGAACGATGTGTTTCAGAGAAAACGTTAAACTTATTCACATTGTGATTGTCGCGATGAAATAATTTTAGTTGATTATCAGCAAGTTCCTCTGTAGTTGCAATATCGAACGCTTTAGTGAAATTTAAATCAGTTTTTTGCAACAATGTGCTTTGTATAACTGCATCTGATAGTCCGCTAACAAGTCGGTCTCTTGACGCGTCATCATAAAACGTACCAAAAACACAGTTGGATGCCATTTTTTTTAATTCGACAACATATTCGATCACACTTTCACTTGGTAACTCTTCGGATTTCGTGTATAAAACTTAAAGCGTTCCGAAATCACATTTACTTTCGGTGAGAAATGACTAATTAATTTCAGATGGTTTTGGATGGTTGTGTCAATGATTTTAACACACCGTAGGCATCAGACGATACCGATGTAATTAACATAGCGGTTTTCTTAGTATCATCTGTAACACCGTTTACCACAAAAGAACTTTCCAGTTGTTCCACCCACTCTCCAAAAATATGAATTAACGGATTAAACTTGTCCACAATCTTCACTGTTAAGCTGATTTTACAAAAAAAAGAAAAAAACTTGACGTTTTGTTTTTTTTTTTTTGTTTATTTAATTTATTTAACTATATCACTCAATTATAAATATTTTTTATTTTAATAAATCCCATTCTCGTCGCCACTGATAAGTCGGATCGAATGTTACAGCAAGACTGCAAAACTTTTATTCCAATACAATTTACATTAACAATATATGTATATATGTATATGCGTTAGTACAATGATAATATTAACAAGCGTTACATTACTTAACGAATACATATATATCACCCCGGAATTAAAATAAAAAGTTCTCAACTACCCGAGTACTTTGAAACTAAAGTAATTTTTGGAAACACGAGTAACCCTAGTTTGAACGAATTAAATCTTCTGAAATAGTGAATTGAACCGATCATTATGGTCGAGAATATAGAAGAAAAATTCGTATCCATTCGCATCTTCATCGGGTGCCAGAGAAATAATTTGCCCTTGTTTCGATCGGAGTGAAAAATCTTTCAAATACTACTATCTACTGTTGCAATAGCCATCGAACTCCTAGAGACAGCAATGAGGCAAAATAGAATTCCCGGATAGCAAAATGACGATTGGCGACTACCTAAAAATAAAGTATACGACGAAAGCTGACAAAGGAAGAGTAAAATCATCAAAAAAGCAGTATATGTTACCTTCCCGTATTTCTACTCTTTAATCGAAATAAACCGGGAAAGGTTCTATTAGTATCTGATACCACTGGTTTAAGTAACTTTACATTGCTCGTGTTAAAAAATTACCATCTGTGTGAAAGGTTTCATCAAATTCGTGTCATCCGCCAGGTTATGATTTGCAAGTAACACGAAAAAATCGAAATCGAATTTCGAAATTATATTTCTAATTCTAAAGTCGCTAAAGGTCCTTTAGGGAAACCGCAATGCCAACAAAGAGAAGTATGAATGTCTTCAGAAACCGATATTGTACCACGATAGACACATTTCATTGTAAATATAACACTGTAATTTGGTATGACCTTTGGTATTAACACACAAATTATGACAATCTCATATTACTGTTAATGTGCAATAAAATCCTTGCGAATGAAGCAATGAATGTACATAATATGGAATAATCTCACTTCCACATAACATTTTCAGCATCATATACGAGTAACAAAACAAACAGACGTTTTGCCTTGCACGTAACATTAATTAAAATTTCTCGACTCTAGGCACCATATTTAAATTTAGAATTGTTCATATATTTTTAGCACTGTACGAATATTATCATCGCCGTTGTTTTTTTTTTTTAATGTTATTATGTATGCTAGATAGGTGGATATATTTCATACTCGTCCTTACATAAAAAAATGTTAAATTTTCATTCTAATCTTAAAAAACATCCAAATCCCATTGTTTTTTGTTTTTAGTTCATCCTCCAACCCACCCTCAATATATCCTTTTTCGATGCACTGAAAACAAACATATGAATTAAATATTTAAATAAACAACCAACATTCAGGCGAACGTAAAATAAAAATAAAAACTCTAATAAACAAATCAATTTTTTTATTGTTCAAAATAGAAAATTTAAAAACTATAATTAACATTTTACGACTTCCACGATAACAATAAATTATTTTTTTTGTAAATAAAATTAATTAAAATAATTTTTTTTTAAGTTTTATTTCATCGCTCATTCTGAAATTATATATAAAAAAAAAATTATTTTAATTATAATAAAAATTATAATTTTTTTGGTTATTCAAAAATTGTTTTTAAATTTTCTATTTGTTGAACAAAACTATAAAAAACAATAAAATTTACTTAATGTTTATAAAATTAATAAAAATGAAATTATTTTCATGGCACTAATAGTTTATAAACTATGATAAATTAATGATGATATTTTTAAAAAAAATTAATTAATAATTTTTTTTTTTTTGTATATATATTCTACTATAAAATATAAAATAAACTAAATTAATTATAAGTTTTATTAAAAAAATTTTTTTGGGGCGTAATTAATGCAAACGACATTTTATTACAGCCAAATTTAAATGATTTGTGAATTTTGAGTATGTATACATCTCCAAATTTTTAATTAATTTTTAATTACAATATGGTTCTGTTTAATAAAATCATCCATTCGAAACACCACGAAAAACTGGGACCACCATAATTTTGAAAATCAAATCATTTATAAATCAAATAGAAACCAAATTCAAACATTTGAATATGTATGTATATGATAAAAATTAATTAATAATATTAATAATTAAACAAACAAAAAATGTGTAAATCTTGCTCAGTTCTTGACAAAAAATTGATTTAAATACAAAAAGAAAAATTAATTTAAAAAATCAAAAGTGCTTTAGACAAAAAAAATTAATTAATTAATTAAATATTTAGCGAAAAAAATTATTTAAAAATACAAATCATATTTATGACCAAATTAAAAACTAATTAAAGATACTTAAAAACTATTTATTTGTGAAACATGTAAAAAATTTTAATAAAACCAACTCATTTGTCGCGTCACTTTGGCGTACAACAAAATAAAAACGAAATAAATTCATTTTTAAGTGTAATTTAAAAATAAATATAATATATCAACGAATTTTTAAGTATTATTATTTATAATTATTATACAAAATATTTTTTTTTTTGTTTTATTAACTATTTATATGAACGCAAACAACAAAAACATGAAATGCTTTTATTTTAAATAGAACCCCGCAAACAAATCAAATATCAAATACATACAAACGAAAAATAATATTAATAGTTTAAAATCAAATAACTCAAACAATTTATAAATAAAATAATTAAGTTATCTTGTAATCGTTTTTAAAGTTTATTGTAAAATATTTATTTTTTGTGGAACAAAAGTAAAAACAAAATATTTTCAAAAATTGTTTAATTAATTTGTTTTAGTGTTAAATTATTATTTTAATTTTTTTTTTGAGGTTCTAAAACCAGAAAACAAAAAATTTGTGAAATAATAATAGAAATGTTTTTAAATAAAATTTAAAAACAATAATAAAACATTGTGAAAATGAATAAAATAAAAAAAATTGAAGATATTTAAATAAAAAAGACAAAAATTATTTAATAAAAAACAAAATATTAAAAGAAGTACATTTATCATTTTAAATATTGAGTTTTATTATAAAAAATATTTTGCAAATTGAAATTAGTAAGAATTGACTTTGGGTAAGTAACAACGCGCAAATTGTTAGACAGCAGTTGGCTTGGTGAGTGAAATATTAAAAATATGCAATTATACTCCTAATATGCTGCCTGATAACTTGAACAATAGGTTTCGGGACCCCCCTGTAATTGTTCTACCAAGGCGCATTTAGATTGCTAGATTATTCATATATTTATATCATATATTTCATAGACAATGTGATTTTTTGAAAATCACCTTACTACAAATCAGCTAACTCTAAGCCAAAAAAATCCAAAATCTGCAATTGTGCTCTGAATGCAGTTCTTGATACCTCTAAAGATAGGTATCTAGACCTATCCCTGAATAATCAACCTGTCTAAATGTACCAATGCACATTTAGACAGGTTGATTATTATCATAGATTTTAGAGACAATGCGACTTTATTAAAAATCACTTTACTATAGATCAGCTAACTTTGACCCAAAAAAATCCAAAATCTGCAATTGTGCTCCGAATGCAGTTCTTGATACATCTAAAGAAAGGTCTTGAGACCTGTAATTATTGTGCCAATGCACATTTAGACAGGTTGATTATTTTCATACAGTTTAGAGACAATGCGAATTTTTTGAAAATCACCTTAATCTAAAATCTGCAATTGTGCTCCGATTGCGGTTCTTGATACCTCAAATGATAGGTCTCGAGACCTGTAACTGTTATGCCAAACCGCATTTAAATTGGTTGATTATTTCCATACATTTCACTAAAAATTCGATTTGAAGAAAATCACCTTACTATAGCTCAGCCGATTCAGAGCTGTACAAATCTAAAATCTGCAATTCTGATACCTCAAATGATAGGTCTCGGGACCTGTAATTGTTATGCCAAACTGCATCTAAATTGGTTGATTATTTCCATACATTTCACTGAAAATTCGATTTGAAGAAAATCACTCAGCCAATAGCTCAGCCGATTCAGAGCTGTACAAATCTAAAATCTTCAATTGTGCTCCGATTGCGGTTCTTGATACCTCAAATGATAGGTCTCGGGACCTGTAATTGTTATGCCAAACCGCATCTTAATTGGTAGATTATTTCCATACATTTCACTGAAAATTCGATTTAAAGAAAATCACCTTACTATAGCTCAGCCGATTCAGAGCTGTACAAATCTAAAATCTGCAATTCTGATACCTCAAATGATAGGTCTCGGGACCTGTAATTGTTATGCCAAACCGTATCTAAATTCGTTGATTATTTCCATACATTTCACTGAAAATTCGATTTGAAGAAAATCACTCAGCCAATAGCTCAGCGGATTCAGAGCTGTACAAATCTAAAATCTTCAATTGTGCTCCGATTGCGGTTCTTAATACCTCAAATGATAGGTCTCGGGACCTGTAATTGTTATTCCAAACCGAATCTTAATTGGTTGATTATTTCCATACATTTCACTGAAAAATCGATTTGAAGAAAATCACCTTACTATATGGCTCAGCCGATTCAGAACTGTACAAATCTAAAATCTGCAATTGTGCTCCGATTGCGGTTCTTGATACCTCAAATGATAGGTCTCGGGACCTGTAACTGTTATGCCAACCCGCATCTAAATTGGTTGATTATTTCCATACATTTCACTGAAAAATCGATTTGAAGAAAATCACCTTACTATAGCTCAGCCGATTCAGAGCTGTACAAATCTAAAATCTGCAATTGTGATACCTCAAATGATAGGTCTCGGGACCTGTAATTGTTATGCCAAACCGCATCTAAATTGGTTGATTATTTCCATACATTTCACTGAAAATTCGATTTAAAGAAAATCACTCAGCCAATAGCTCAGCCGATTCAGAGCTGTACAAATCTAAAATCTGCAATTGTGATACCTCAAATGATAGGTCTCGGGACCTGTAATTGTTATGCCAAACTGCATTTAAATTGGTTGATTATTTCCATACATTTCACTGAAAATTCGATTTGAAGAAAATCACTCAGCCAATAGCTCAGCCGGTTCAGAGCTGTACAAATCTAAAATCTGCAATTGTGCTCCGATTGCGGTTTTTGATACCTCAAATGATAGGTCTCGGGACCTGTAATTGTTATGCCAAACCGCATCTAAATTGGTTGATTAGTTCCATACATTTCACTGAAAATTCGATTTGAAGAAAATCACCTAACTATAGCTCAGCCGGTTCAGAGCTGTACAAATCTAAAATCTGCAATTGTGCTCCGATTGCGGTTTTTGATACCTCAAATGATAGGTCTCGGGACCTGTAATTGTTATGCCAAACCGCATCTAAATTGGTTAATTAGTTCCATACATTTCACTGAAAACTCGATTTGAAGAAAATCACCTAACTATAGCTCACCCGATTTAGAACTGTACAAATCTAAAATCTGCAATTGTGCTCCGATTGCGGTTCTTGGTACCTCAAATGATAGGTCTCGGGACCTGTAACTGTTATGCCAAACCGCATCTAAATTGGTTGATTATTTCCATACATTTCACTGAAAAATCGATTTGAAGAAAATCACCTTACTATGGCTCAGCCGATTCAGAGCTGTACAAATCTAAAATCTGCAATTGTGCTCCGATTGCGGTTCTTAATACCTCAAATGATAGGTCTCGGGACCTGTAATTGTTATTCCAAACCGAATCTTAATTGGTTGATTATTTCCATACATTTCACTGAAAAATCGATTTGAAGAAAATCACCTTACTATGGCTCAGCCGATTCAGAACTGTACAAATCTAAAATCTGCAATTGTGCTCCGATTGCGGTTCTTGATACCTCAAATGATAGGTCTCGGGACCTGTAACTGTTATGCCAACCCGCATCTAAATTGGTTGATTATTTCCATACATTTCACTGAAAAATCGATTTGAAGAAAATCACCTTACTATAGCTCAGCCGATTCAGAGCTGTACAAATCTAAAATCTGCAATTGTGATACCTCAAATGATAGGTCTCGGGACCTGTAATTGTTATGCCAAACCGCATCTAAATTGGTTGATTATTTCCATACATTTCACTGAAAATTCGATTTAAAGAAAATCACTCAGCCAATAGCTCAGCCGATTCAGAGCTGTACAAATCTAAAATCTGCAATTGTGATACCTCAAATGATAGGTCTCGGGACCTGTAATTGTTATGCCAAACTGCATTTAAATTGGTTGATTATTTCCATACATTTCACTGAAAATTCGATTTGAAGAAAATCACTCAGCCAATAGCTCAGCCGGTTCAGAGCTGTACAAATCTAAAATCTGCAATTGTGCTCCGATTGCGGTTTTTGATACCTCAAATGATAGGTCTCGGGACCTGTAATTGTTATGCCAAACCGCATCTAAATTGGTTGATTAGTTCCATACATTTCACTGAAAATTCGATTTGAAGAAAATCACCTAACTATAGCTCAGCCGGTTCAGAGCTGTACAAATCTAAAATCTGCAATTGTGCTCCGATTGCGGTTTTTGATACCTCAAATGATAGGTCTCGGGACCTGTAATTGTTATGCCAAACCGCATCTAAATTGGTTAATTAGTTCCATACATTTCACTGAAAACTCGATTTGAAGAAAATCACCTAACTATAGCTCACCCGATTTAGAACTGTACAAATCTAAAATCTGCAATTGTGCTCCGATTGCGGTTCTTGGTACCTCAAATGATAGGTCTCGGGACCTGTAACTGTTATGCCAAACCGCATCTAAATTGGTTGATTATTTCCATACATTTCACTGAAAAATCGATTTGAAGAAAATCACCTTACTATGGCTCAGCCGATTCAGAGCTGTACAAATCTAAAATCTGCAATTGTGCTCCGATTGCGGTTCTTAATACCTCAAATGATAGGTCTCGGGACCTGTAATTGTTATTCCAAACCGAATCTTAATTGGTTGATTATTTCCATACATTTCACTGAAAAATCGATTTGAAGAAAATCACCTTACTATGGCTCAGCCGATTCAGAACTGTACAAATCTAAAATCTGCAATTGTGCTCCGATTGCGGTTCTTGATACCTCAAATGATAGGTCTCGGGACCTGTAACTGTTATGCCAACCCGCATCTAAATTGGTTGATTATTTCCATACATTTCACTGAAAAATCGATTTGAAGAAAATCACCTTACTATAGCTCAGCCGATTCAGAGCTGTACAAATCTAAAATCTGCAATTGTGATACCTCAAATGATAGGTCTCGGGACCTGTAATTGTTATGCCAAACCGCATCTAAATTGGTTGATTATTTCCATACATTTCACTGAAAATTCGATTTAAAGAAAATCACTCAGCCAATAGCTCAGCCGATTCAGAGCTGTACAAATCTAAAATCTGCAATTGTGATACCTCAAATGATAGGTCTCGGGACCTGTAATTGTTATGCCAAACTGCATTTAAATTGGTTGATTATTTCCATACATTTCACTGAAAATTCGATTTGAAGAAAATCACTCAGCCAATAGCTCAGCCGGTTCAGAGCTGTACAAATCTAAAATCTGCAATTGTGCTCCGATTGCGGTTTTTGATACCTCAAATGATAGGTCTCGGGACCTGTAATTGTTATGCCAAACCGCATCTAAATTGGTTGATTAGTTCCATACATTTCACTGAAAATTCGATTTGAAGAAAATCACCTAACTATAGCTCAGCCGGTTCAGAGCTGTACAAATCTAAAATCTGCAATTGTGCTCCGATTGCGGTTTTTGATACCTCAAATGATAGGTCTCGGGACCTGTAATTGTTATGCCAAACCGCATCTAAATTGGTTAATTAGTTCCATACATTTCACTGAAAACTCGATTTGAAGAAAATCACCTAACTATAGCTCACCCGATTTAGAACTGTACAAATCTAAAATCTGCAATTGTGCTCCGATTGCGGTTCTTGGTACCTCAAATGATAGGTCTCGGGACCTGTAACTGTTATGCCAAACCGCATCTAAATTGGTTGATTATTTCCATACATTTCACTGAAAAATCGATTTGAAGAAAATCACCTTACTATGGCTCAGCCGATTCAGAGCTGTACAAATCTAAAATCTGCAATTGTGCTCCGATTGCGGTTTTTGATACCTCAAATGATAGGTCTCGGGACCTGTAACTGTTATGCCAAACCGCATTTATATTGGTTGATTATTTCCATACATTTCACTGAAAATTCGATTTGAAGAAAATCACTCAGCCAATAGCTCAGCCGGTTCAGAGCTGTACAAATCTAAAATCTGCAATTGTGCTCCGATTGCGGTTTTTGATACCTCAAATGATAGGTCTCGGGACCTGTAATTGTTATGCCAAACCGCATCTAAATTGGTTGATTAGTTCCATACATTTCACTGAAAATTCGATTTGAAGAAAATCACCTAACTATAGCTCAGCCGGTTCAGAGCTGTACAAATCTAAAATCTGCAATTGTGCTCCGATTGCGGTTTTTGATACCTCAAATGATAGGTCTCGGGACCTGTAATTGTTATGCCAAACCGCATCTAAATTGGTTGATTAGTTCCATACATTTCACTGAAAACTCGATTTGAAGAAAATCACCTAACTATAGCTCACCCGATTTTGAACTGTACAAATCTAAAATCTGCAATTGTGCTCCGATTGCGGTTCTTGGTACCTCAAATGATAGGTCTCGGGACCTGTAACTGTTATGCCAAACCGCATCTAAATTGGTTGATTATTTCCATACATTTCACTGAAAAATCGATTTGAAGAAAATCACCTTACTATGGCTCAGCCGATTCAGAGCTGTACAAATCTAAAATCTGCAATTGTGCTCCGATTGCGGTTCTTGGTACCTCAAATGATAGGTCTCGGGACCTGTAACTGTTATGCCAAACCGCATCTAAATTGGTTGATTATTTCCATACATTTCACTGAAAAATCGATTTGAAGAAAATCACCTTACTATAGCTCAGCCGATTCAGAGCTGTACAAATCTAAAATCTGCAATTGTGATACCTCAAATGATAGGTCTCAGGACCTGTAATTGTTATGCCAAACTGCATTTAAATTGGTTGATTATTTCCATACATTTCACTGAAAATTCGATTTGAAGAAAATCACTCAGCCAATAGCTCAGCCGGTTCAGAGCTGAACAAATCTAAAATCTGCAATTGTGCTCCGATTGCGGTTTTTGATACCTCAAATGATAGGTCTCGGGACCTGTAACTGTTATGCCAAACCGCATCTAAATTGGTTGATTAGTTCCATACATTTCACTGAAAATTCGATTTGAAGAAAATCACCTAACTATAGCTCAGCCGGTTCAGAGCTGTACAAATCTAAAATCTGCAATTGTGCTCCGATTGCGGTTTTTGATACCTCAAATGATAGGTCTCGGGACCTGTAATTGTTATGCCAAACCGCATCTAAATTGGTTAATTAGTTCCATACATTTCACTGAAAACTCGATTTGAAGAAAATCACCTAACTATAGCTCACCCGATTTAGAACTGTACAAATCTAAAATCTGCAATTGTGCTCCGATTGCGGTTCTTGGTACCTCAAATGATAGGTCTCGGGACCTGTAACTGTTATGCCAAACCGCATCTAAATTGGTTGATTATTTCCATACATTTCACTGAAAAATCGATTTGAAGAAAATCACCTTACTATGGCTCAGCCGATTCAGAGCTGTACAAATCTAAAATCTGCAATTGTGCTCCGATTGCGGTTTTTGATACCTCAAATGAGAGGTCTCGGGACCTGTAATTGTTATGCCAAACCGCATCTAAATTGGTTGATTATTTTCATACATTTCACTGAAAATCGATTTGAAGAAAATCACCTTACTATGGCTCAGCCGATTCAGAACTGTACAAATCTAAAATCTGCAATTGTGCTCCGATTGCGGTTCTTGGTACCTCAAATGATAGGTCTCGGGACCTGTAACTGTTATGCCAAACCGCATCTAAATTGGTTGATTATTTCCATACATTTCACTGAAAAATCGATTTGAAGAAAATCACCTTACTATAGCTCAGCCGATTCAGAGCTGTACAAATCTAAAATCTGCAATTGTGATACCTCAAATGATAGGTCTCGAGACCTGTAATTGTTATGCCAAACCGCATCTAAATTGGTTGATTATTTCCATACATTTCACTGAAAATTCGATTTAAAGAAAATCACTCAGCCAATAGCTCAGCCGATTCAGAGCTGTACAAATCTAAAATCTGCAATTGTGATACCTCAAATGATAGGTCTCGGGACCTGTAATTGTTATGCCAAACTGCATTTAAATTGGTTGATTATTTCCATACATTTCACTGAAAATTCGATTTGAAGAAAATCACTCAGCCAATAGCTCAGCCGGTTCAGAGCTGCACAAATCTAAAATCTGCAATTGTGCTCCGATTGCGGTTTTTGATACCTCAAATGATAGGTCTCGGGACCTGTAATTGTTATGCCAAACCGCATTTATATTGGTTGATTATTTCCATACATTTCACAGAAAAATCGATTTGAAGAAAATCACCTTACTATAGCTCAGCCGATTCAGAGCTGTACAAATCTAAAATTTGCAATTGTGATACCTCAAATGATAGGTCTCGGGACCTGTAATTGTTATGCCAAACCGCATCTAAATTGGTTGATTATTTCCATACATTTCACTGAAAATTCGATTTAAAGAAAATCACTCAGCCAATAGCTCAGCCGATTCAGAGCTGTACAAATCTAAAATCTGCAATTGTGCTCCGATTGCGGTTTTTGATACCTCAAATGATAGGTCTCGGGACCTGTAATTGTTATGCCAAACCGCATTTATATTGGTTGATTATTTCCATACATTTCACTGAAAAATCGATTTGAAGAAAATCACCTTACTATAGCTCAGCCGATTCAGAACTGTACAGATCTAAAATCTGCAATTGTGCTTCGATTGTGGTTTTTGATACCTCAAATGATAGGTCTCGGGACCTGTAACTGTTATGCCTAACCGCATCTAAATTGGTTGATTATTTCCATACATTTCACTGAAAAATCGATTTAAAGAAAATCACCTTACTATAGCTCAGCCGATTCAGAGCTGTACAAATCTAAAATCTGCAATTGTGCTCCGATTGCGGTTTTTGATACCTCAAATGATAGGTCTCGGGACCTGTAATTGTTATGCCAAACCGCATCTAAATTGGTTGATTAGTTCCATACATTTCACTGAAAATTCGATTTGAAGAAAATCCTCAGCCGATTCAGAGCTGTACAAATCTAAAACCTGCAATTGTGATACCTCAAATGATAGGTCTCGGGACCTGTAATTGTTATGCCAAACTGCATCTAAATTGGTTGATTATTTCCATACATTTCACTGAAAATTCGATTTGAAGAAAATCACTCAGCCAATA
Organism: Tipula vernalis; assembly: GCA_958295665.1. Taxonomy (NCBI): domain Eukaryota; kingdom Metazoa; phylum Arthropoda; class Insecta; order Diptera; family Tipulidae; genus Tipula; species Tipula vernalis. The sequence continues at coordinate 305,904,851 of OY282559.1, forward strand.
GTTCAGCCGATTCAGAGCTGTACAAATCTAAAATCTGCAATTGTGATACCTCAAATGATAGGTCTCGGGACCTGTAATTGTTATGCCAAACCGCATTTAAATTGGTTGATTATATCCATACATTTCACTGAAAAATCGATTTGAAGAAAATCACCTTACTATAGCTCAGCCGATTCAGAGCTGTACAAATCAAAAATCTGCAATTGTGCTCCGATTGCGGTTCTTGGTACCTCAAATGATAGGTCTCGGGACCTGTAATTGTTACACCACACTGCATCTAAATTGGTTGATTATTTCCATACATTTCACTGAAAAATCGATTTGAAGAAAATCACCTTACTATAGCTCAGCCGATTCAGAGCTGTACAAATCTAAAATCTGCAACCGTGATACCTCAAATGATAGGTCTCAGAATCTGTAATTGTTATGCCAAACCGCATCTAAATTGGTTGATTATTTCCATACATTTCACTGAAAATTCGATTTGAAGAAAATCACCTTACTATAGATAAGCTAACTTTGACCCAAAAAAATCCAAAATCTGCAATTGTGCTCCGAATGCAGTTCTTGATACCTCTAAAGAAAGGTCTTGAAATTGCTAATTGTTGTGCCAATGCACATTAAGACAGGTTGATTATTTTCATTCATTTTAGAGACAATGCGAATTTTTTGAAAATCACCCTACTAATCAGCTAACTCTGTGCCAAAAAATCAAAATCTGCAATTATGCTCCGATTGCGCTTCTTGATTCAATGAAAGTATGCCGATATGATGGTATGATGGTGTAATGTTGTGATATTATGATGGTTTGTTGAAACTTTTTAGATTTATTTAAATATACCAATCTTACCTAAATTATCCAAAAGCATTCAATGCGGTCTTTCTAGCGATTGTTTTGTTTATGGGTCAAGTTGATATTTGCTGTTTATTTTTAATATTTAGTAACAATTTTGAAACATATTGCTCATAAAATTACTTCCTTGATCCGTTAATATTGAATGTAGTTAGGCTGTAAAAATACTAACTGATGCTAACTGATATTGTTGTTGTTAATCTGGAGCCCTTTAATGCATTGGGCGTGGGTAATATTCGACAAGTGCCAACAACAATTTGACGTCACGACAATTTCTTGGTTTATAAAAATTTTAAACTGCATTAATTTTAGTTGAATCAGATTGAATCCGAACAGTTCCTATAACTTGACTAACATAATTTATTTCCTTTTTTAAGAGTTGGCTCTTGCCAGAGTTTAACTTCAAGAGATTTTTGTGGAGACATTCATCTTTAAGGTTTTTCCCATAAACGATAACATGGTTTAAATAAACTAAACTAAAGGGAGAGTTCCCTTTAACCCAAACTGAATATAGGTACCATATAGTCTCGCCATAGAAATTGCATAACGCATTATTAGTTACGTCCACATGTAAGGCGACTTACAACCTATATCTTCCTGAATCCGACGATTTAATACGTTTAGCACTAATTTTATTTCATCAAACCGAGTATTTTACCATTATTTGCTGTCGATATCCAAAGGTTTAAAATTTCTGGGTGATGATGATGGCCGAACCTTTGCCTTCTGTATATCAGTACTACTTTACTTACTGACACACTATAACAATATTTTTAGAGACCCAACTTACAAATCGTTATTAGCCAACTCTTTTGACAGACCTTTTGCAAAATATCAGCTTGAAGATGGCTCGAGCAATGAAACGGTCCTTTCAAATCCCATTTCCCATTTACGTTCCCATCTAACTAGCACAACTTTAATCACTGACATATTTAGTCGCTCATTAAACATCCCTTAATAAAATATTATATCCCTTAAATGTTGGTCCCATGTGCCTCATCACATTAAACTGTATTTATAATATTAAACACATGTATGTACGTAAGACGTACACATGTCTAATATTTAATATTTACTAAAATGTTATTTAATCGGCAAAAAGTTCTGTACCATTGAAAAAAAAAGGATTTTCCCAACCGGCCAAAAAGTTGTTGTTTATGGTCAGATTAATAATATGTGATAGATTTAAATTTTCTCTATAGAAACTAAGGATACTCTCAGTATCTCCTATATTTTCTTCTTCAACCATTACACGACTCCTTAAACCTTTTGTTGTACCCGAAATAAAAAAATACCAATAAGTTCTAATTGAATTTGATAAGCCGACACAATTTAACCCTTACCCAGACGGAAACTGATTATTTCATATTGCTATTTATGTACATATATACGGTTATTACAAAACAACCAACAACAACTTAAGATAGTTCGATATGTTCATTTTACTTTTATCAAAAGATAATTTTTATGTAAATGTGTGGTTTTTGTGCAGAAATTTTTGGGCATTACCTCAAAAAGTTTGGCAATTTAAAAAGGATAACAAAAGGATTAATCTATAGTAGAAAGTAGATTAGTTTGGCTATAAGTTTCAAATTACTCGTGCATAAGTTAATCATCATGATTTAAAAATGTTTCCACATTGTCCAAAAAAAAATGGGAAATTTATAGTGGGGTGGTATAAGCAAATCTTCCTAAAATTTTCAAAAGTACCGTTTAGTCTTCCTTAATTGTTTCTTTGCTCAATAGTCCAGCAGAATTATGGTTTATAAAGAAAATAAACTGGTTAGATGGTTAAGAATTTGATGAGTCCTGAAATCGGATGGATGGGGAAGTGATTTTCAAACCGTTTAGAGGGTCGTGGTTACGTTTTCGCAAACAACTTGATTATTTTGATTAGGCAAAATATGGAATGTTGGTTATATCACTAAAGACCGGATTTTGACTAAAATGCCTATTTCACCAATTATAGTGAGATGTATCATTTTTGGAAGACTACGATTTGAGTGTCATTAAGAATTCGTTACCACATAAAAGGTTTTTGCATATTTGCATATTTCGCATATTTTTCATAAGCAAAAATTTTCAATTTAATGCAATGCATATTTAGCTTTTTTTGCACGCTATGTGAATGCGAAGTTAAATTTAAAAAATACCTCATTCAGCAACATTTTGGAACATTGAAGCATATTTGACTGGCAGAAAAAACGTCTTTGAATAAAATTTTTTCTTTAGATATATGCAACATGATGGTTGCTACAAAAATACCTTTCTGGAAATTAGAAAATGTGCCTCTCAGGTTAGAAATTGATATATTAATTTAACTTTCCTAGAGAAATACGCGAGAGAAGTAATTCCTAGTGAATCCACCATTCGAAAAAATTATCTGAGTTCTTGCTATGCAAATATAATTTCGGAAATAAAAGAAAACCTTAAAGGCAAAAAAATTTGGATGTCTATATCGATGAAATAACGGATGCTGCTGGACGTTTCGTTGCCAACTTTATAGTTGGAATTTTACGGAAGGATTTGGATAATATTAATTCGGTGTATTTATTTGACTGCCAAAGGCTCGTGCTTTTGACAATGCTTTTAAAATACTCGATGGGGCTTGCGAACTTAATGACGTGTTGTTAGCGGTAACCGATGCTGTACCATATATATGGTTAAAATGGGGAAAGGTTTATCTATTTTGTACCCCAACTTGACACATGTAACATGCCTTGCACATGGGTTGCATAGGCTTGCAGAGCATATCCGATCCATTTGCTCTGACGTTGACACGTTCATCAACAACTTAAAAAAAATATTCTTAAAATCACCTTCCAGAATAGGAAAATTATTAAAAGATTGGCGCCAAATTTATTAATTTTTAAAAGATTTTTATTTTGATATTTTTATTAATTTTTAAAAGATTGGCGCCAAATTTACCACTACCACCACAACCACCACAACGGGCACTAGAATATTGTTCCAATGATTTCGATATATTAAAAATTGTCTTCACGGAATTAGAAAAGGGTGATGCGTCAATTGTCAAGTGTGTACATCTCATTGCAAAAATTGATTTGCGCAATGATATTGATTTCATCACTACAAGCTATGGACAAAACCTCACAGTAATTGAGGAGGTTTTTAGAAATATTGAAAATGTACCGGGATCAACTAGTGAACAAATAAAAACAATTCTTCAAAAGAATTCAGGTTTGCAGAAGCTAAAAGAAATTAACAACGTACTGCGAAATGAACCGGTCCAAACTGAAATAATAAATGCAGTGCATTTTAATTATGCACCAATCACCTCCTGTGTCTTTAGTTATCACAAATTTCTGTAATTAAAGGAGAATTGCTATTATTAACCAAAACATGACCTGCTGCAGCGTCATTATTAAAATTTATAAAAAATTCGAAGGACTAGCACCAGTAGTGGTTACAAATCACGCTCATCTAATTAACTCAAATGGTGTAGTTTTCTGCAGGGATTTAATTTCCTTATCGGAACGAGAGATTAAAGAAGGATTTTCATCCCAAAAGGTGATTAATGTGAGAAAAATTTAAAAAAAAAATTGAGGGCGAGTTGCAAGATATCACAACACATTGAATTTTAATAAAACCACGTTCTCCAAGGTTAAATCAAGGTTATTTGAAATAAAAATTTGAAGTAATATCCAAGTCGGCTTACAAAATAATTTTCCGCTACATACACAAGTCAATTGTTACGTTCGGTTGAAGTGAGCAGTGAGTGTCAATTCCTGCGATAACGTCAAACAAACAAAAGTGTTATTTACGCTATTAAGATCTTCAATTCAATCAGTTGACCCGTTGTTATTTAATAGCGCAACACAAATAAAAATGTCCGAGCTCTTGCCACTGATAAAAAACAACGGGCCACCGAGTCGAAACCGTGATCTTTGATTTCACTATAATCGAGGGCAAAATCTTCAGTCTAGATCCCAATGAAGAATCGGATTAGATAACAAATGGAAATTTACCATTCTCAAACTTTCTTGAATTTTTAATATGAATAATTGATGTAAAAAGCAAAATTCAGAGGTGTCCTTCCAATCGCCGCTGCCTTCGCTGTAGGAGATCACACAATGCTTCATTTGCAAGGAGAGTATTGAAACCATTGTTACTCAAAATCCGTAGCCAGCTAAGACAGAGAAACTGACGTTTCTTTGTTGGCAAAGCTTCGAAGCGCATTCCACACTGCCTTCCGCTTTAATTGACATAGTATAAGTTCCTAAGCTCGTGCACCGCGATTTGGTCTAAAGAAACGAAATTCAAAATTCACGGTTGTAGGATTAGAAGGTTCTAGTGCTGATTGAACCAAGGGTTCAGTTATGTTCACAATTCGACCGAATCATTTTGTTTAAAATAACTTAAAGTTTGCCGCACCAAACCATCAAACATATCCCACCGACATTTGTTCCGAACACCAGCTAGCTGTTCTATACTTCTACAAATCGGTCACTATATAGAAATTTTGATTGGAGCATATTACTTATTCAGCTTGCTGGAATCAGATCAAATTCTAATCAATCAAAATGGACCGACAATACACAAAAGTATATTAGGTTGTCGATTAGGCGCAATTAGTAAATTTTGGGAATTAGATTCGATCGCAAACTCCTAAATGAAGATGTCTCCTAAAGAAACTTTTTGTGAGAAAGAGTTGGCCGCAAAGACCAAACTGTTCACTGAAGGACGATTTATCGCCAGATTACCATTTAGTATGGTTCGTGGGGTAGTCTTCCAAAGACACTACCAGAATTTTATGGTAGAAATTTCTCCTACAGAAATCAATATTACTTGATATTACCTGGCGCAAAACAGCGAACTTAAACGTTCCAGCTCCACTATTATATTGGGTTTAGAGAGCTTAAATTCATGGTTACTGCCGATGTGGAAAAAATGTATCGGCAGGTGAATATAGATAGCCAAGATAACATTTTTCAAAAGATAGTTAGGCGCACCCCTCCTTCCGAGCCAATACGCCATTTTCGATTAACCACCGTTACATATGGTTTAGGATTATCTGCTTTCCTAGCCATAAGAATAAAGACGTGAGAGTATGTAGGGCTAATGCGATCACCCCCGATACCAACATTAACGATTAATGACACTGAATCTGAATTCGTACAATTAAAAAATTACATAGGTTAATTCTTGTCTCAGCATGGCTCTAATCTTAGCAAATGGATCTCCAATTCAACCATTATTTTAGACAATCTGATGGAAGAAGCAAATAGAAGCTTCAAAACAATTGAAGAGAACAGTCAAAAACAGTCGAATACTGATCAATTTACATTCGTATCTGAGCTAAAAAGTGTTATTTACCAAAAAAAAAGACGTTTTCGAAGCAGTAACCTATTCGATCCATTGGAGTCCCCCATCATAGTTCGAATGAGTTCCATTGGAGTCCCCCATCATAGTTCGATGGAGATCTCCATCATAGTTCGAATTAAAATTTTCATCCAGAAATGATGCGCCATTAATTTAGATTGGGATGCTTCCGGAACAGATATCCAAACGGTGGCAAAAAAATCGAACTGACCTGGAAAACGTTAAACAGATCTCGATTCCTAGATTCAAGACGCGTTTGCTGCTGTGGCCTATCTAACAATAGAAACATCGTCTGGAAATATATTCATAAAATTAATCGCGGCTAAAACGAAAGTAGCCCTCATCAAACAAGTCTTACAACCACGACTTGAACTTTGCGCTGCAGTATTTCTACTATCCGACCGGACTGCACAGCCCGCGGGTTATCATCTCTTGATGTAAAACAATATAGACTGTGGTGGAGCGGGCCTATTTAGCTCGGTCAATGTTGCAAATCATAGCCTACACAACAAAGCGTTTATGGCTCAGTTGAGGAAATAAATAACAAAATATTCACCTTTGCAGGTATGACTACCCACCCATGGCACGATGATCTAATGTCAAAATACTCATCTTTAACGAAGTTGCAAAGGGTATTCGCTAATATAGTATATATACGAGTATATATTACGCTTCGTAGCAAACTCAAGGATCAAACGAGAATCGAGAATTTACAGAAAATATCTGACGAAAGGCGAACTATTCCATGTATGAACAAAACCAATTTTACAATGCTGAACCCAAATTCAAGCAACAAGAGAAATAAGCAAATCCAGCAAACTCAAGTTATTGATTCCTTCCCTAGATGAATTTCACCTTATTCGTGTCGGTGGACGGCTAGAAAATTCTGAAGCTCCTTATTCAACTAAGTATCCCACAATCCTTCAACCAAGATCATCGCTCACGAAGTTAATTCTAGACGACATTCATAAGAAGAACAAGCATTCCGGGTTCGAATGGTCGAAGTACGGTTAGAAAAATCATCAATCTGTGCGTAATCAGATTCGCAAATTATTTCCACTTATTCTTCCAACTCTATCACTCTATAAGTAGTTTGCTTCAAATGCGTTAAAGTTTTGGATTTCCAACACGGAAACCTTACATATAGGAAAGTTCGTAAATTGCTAGGGCCCCTCGTAATACAATTAGTAAAGAAATTCCGCCTTATAAGAGAAAATCGGAAATCATAAAAATCAGAACAACAGGCCTTACCACTTACTTTGAAGCAAGAACGCATAAATATCCTAGGCCAGTATCGTACAAGGGAATCATACTGCACATATCAGTCACAATCAACACCTATTCACCAGCAACAGATATAATCCGAACAGCTGTCACAGCAACACTAACAGCAGCAATCAACATCTCAACAATCAATACAACAATTTCAACCAAAGCCACCTCAGCCACAAACACAACACCGTACATAAATACATACCTCGCTTAAGTGAACTATATCTTTCTCAACTAGAACAACAAACCATAAACAATAAATTATAGCAACTATCTCAACATTAACAAGAAGAAAACTTACCATTACCTACAAAAAAATCGACAACTTCAATCATAAAAACAATTATGCAACCGCAACAACAAAGGCGTCAATTATTCAACAAAAGCAATATCACAAATCACAACCATTAAGAAAATCAGAAGAATTCAACTTTCAACCAACACAATAGTTATTTGTGTATCAAGAGCGCAAAGTGCCAGTTTGTCACGCGACAAAGGAAATTGCTGGCCGACGGGACGGAGGCCAGCAACCTTTCGAGCGTGACAAACAACTTTGCGGACGTGTTTCACACTTTATTTTTCCTACAATCATTTAAAAAAATATAATAAAAAGATAATTTTGTAGTAAAATTTACTATACTGAGAATATAATTCATACCTAAAAATCATCTATTTCACTATGCAATTTTTTTGTTATTTTTGTTATTAATAAGTGATAATACAACACTGTTGTATTGTCGCTGTGGGAAAAACGTTGTTATGGCAATAGCCTACTATTTATTATTTTTGGCGATTTTTATTAATAAAAATAAATTCATTAGAATCAAAGTAACACACAACAAAAACAAAATTCTTATATAACTATCTGTCAACTTATGCAATTACAAAATATTTGTGAATCAGTATTGATTATTGCTTGATACAAAGATGGATAATTGTGATAATCAAAGATGGGGAGAGTGTACAAATAAAAAAATCGAAGAGTTAATACTCAATAGTGTTCCTTTAAACAGGGAACGAAATAAGAAAAGTATTTGGAAACAGTTTATGGATTTTTGTGCAACACGTCAATACACAATTGAGCGAGACACATCAATTGATATGCTCGCGTCATATTTAAAAGATTATGCATGCAATATGCGTAAGTCTAACGGAGAAAATTACAAGGAAACTGTAATTAAAACTATTTGGAATACGCTAGCGAAAATGCTTCAAGAAAAATATTATGCAGAATTTAAAATAAAATTTGATCCATTTCGTGATATTGAGTTTAAACAGGCAAGATGTGCCAGAGATTCAAAACGGAAACAACTTCAAAGTGAACCGAACAAACGGAAATTAAGTGCTGTAGCTTTTACGTCAAATGAATCTACTTGTATGCAAACGTATTGGGATGAAGATAACCCTTATGGACTTCAAAAGAAATTCTTCAACATTGTTGCGACAGAATTAGCGTGGCGTGGTAACGAAGCCGCGTTTGCTTTAACTCATTATTTTAAGAGAATTACAGACCATTTCGGTAATGATACGGGACGAATTGAATATAACCCTATATTCACCAAAACTACACAAGGAGGTGCAAGCCGTTGTGCTAATAGTAAGTGGCTCACGCAAAATGTGAATAATATCAACGTTTGTCCCGTACGATTATTCAATAAATTAATGAATAAATGGCCAAATCATGTAACCTCCGAAAGATTGTTTCTTACACCCAATCCTTTCTGGAAAAATTCAACTGGAAGGTGGTATAAAAATCTTCCTGTAGGTGTCAATGAATTATCAAAATGGACCAAACAAACGGCCCAGGCAATTGGAATTGATGTGCAAAATAATAAAATCACCAATCATAGTCATAGATCAACTGCGGTTACTATAATGGCAAATGCGGGTATTTCAGATCAACAATTGTTACGGCTGGTTTTAACTAAGCCGAGCAAACCGTTGGTAAACTACGCGCAGGCCCTACTAGCTATTCTCTGATGTTAAACATTTTTTTTATTTTATTTTAAATGATTTGATGTTGTTGTTGTGGTCCGTATGCGCTGATGAGGAAATACCAAAAATTTGTTGTTTTGCATTTTTTTTATTACCAGAATCCAGTTGTGATGGAAATTAGTTGGTGAGAGTACTTATATATTGTACATAGTTCGTATGTACTTAAGTTATGTACTTGTTTATGTACTAATTGTCTGTCCATACGATATTGGACACAAATGTAATTCCTCAATTTAGAGTATGGGTGGATCTGTTTTGATAATACATAGCTTGATGCTAGGGAAAAATTGGGAATGTATATTATTTACGTATGTAAATATTGTACATATATATATGTATATGTGTGTATATGTGTATATGTATATATATATATATATATATATATATATATATATATATATATATATATATATATATATGTATATATGTATGTATGTATATATACAGGGTGGCTGAGACCAAATGTTACTAACTTCACTCTGCTGTCATTTGTGTAGTTGTCATTTTCGCGCATTAATTTTTTGACAGATTGAAGTTTGGTTAGTTGTTTATATGTGGTCAATAAATAATTGTTCTAAATTAATATCTTAATAAAAAAATCGTAATGGAATTCAAACGTAATAGTGTAATTGCACTGTATTTGGGTGGAAATTCACAAACAGCAATAGTTCGTCAGCTCCAGCATTTGAATGTGAATAAAATGTTTGTGTATCGAACCATAACTCGATACAACGAAACTGGTAGCATCGCTAAACGCAACAGAGGCGGTCCTAAAAAGACAGCAACATCAAAAGAAATGATACGAAAGGTGAAGAAACGAATCCAACGAAATCCTCGTCAAAGTGCCAATCAATTAGCCGCACGTCTACATGTTTCACGATACAGCATTCAAACCATATTGAAAAATGAACTACACTTGAAGCCCTACAAGATACAAAAAGTTCAAGATCTTACGGAGGCACAAAAAAAAGTTAGGCTTGAAAGAACACGAGCATTGAAGGCCTTGGCCGAACGTGATGAGATTCCAAAAATTGTCTTTTCTGATGAGAAAATTTTCACCATTCAACAGCATGTGAATAAACAAAATGATCGTGTTTGGTTAGAGGACAAGTCCAACGATAATTTGGACACAAGAGTTGCCATGCGCAAGCAATCACCAGCTTATGTTATGGTTTGGGCTGCAGTTACTGCAGATGGACGCACTCCTCTGGTTTTCATCGAACATGGAGTCAAGGTAAACCAAGAGATGTACCGCCAAAAGATCCTAAACGATGCTTTGCTACCTTGGGCACGTAAACACTTTGGTACGAACCGTTGGACATTCCAACAGGACTCGGCACCGTCACACAAAGCTCGAGCGACACAGCAATTTTTACAAAATTGCGTTCCGCGGCTGATTTCGTCGAAAGAATGGCCACCATATTCACCAGACTTGAATCCCATGGATTTCTCCATATGGTCCATTTTGGAGAGTAAGGTGTCCACTAAAAAATACGAAAGTGTTGATGCATTGAAGTCAGCTCTTGTTCGAGAATGGAATAAAATTCCGCAAGCCCACGTTCGGTCAGCATGCAATGCTTTCTATGGAAGACTGAATCAAATAATCAAAGCCAAAGGAGGTCATATCGAGCAGTAACATGTTTTTCATAAAATGTAATATGTTTTCAACATATTCCACGAAATTTCAATAAAAAATAATCAAAATTAAAAAAATTACAGCGTTTTCATTTGGTAACACTTGGTCTCAGCCACCCTGTATATATATACCTAGTACCTAGAAAAATAAATGAGTTTATCAAAATTAAAAATTGAATTGACGATTCAATACAAAATTAATTTTTTGAGAGGTCGCTACGCGGTAATAATCCTCTACTTTGTGATATCCAACAAGGGAATTAATTTAAATTTACATAGTGGCTAGCAATTAAATACCGAAAAAGCGCCACTAGATATTTTATTTATTTGATAAATAATTTGTTAGCGGTTCAAACAGTTTTTCAAGGGCGCTACATGGCCAAGCATAACAATAGTCAGCCGTTTGGAGGAAAATACTTCCGTGATTAAGTGGTCGGTACCATAACCAATATTGGTGGGACATACCGTGGAGCGGCCATTAATAGTGGAACGTATAGGATTACAAATCCAGAATAGGCCTTGAAACGGTCGGCCTATATATCAAAAATAAACATCAATAAATAGCCTTAGCTATTAATATCCACAAAATATATGTATATATGTTTGTAGGAATAGCAAGTAATTACGTTTGCTGATGATACAGTGATATTTCTTTATAGTGTTAATAAGTTAGTTATAGTTTTTTTTTATTCAATAACAAATAGTTTTCTTTTGGATTTCAATTACATATAATCTTTAATTTTAGTTAATTTTTCTTTTTGTTAAAAGTTATACATCAAGTTTTAAATTAGATTTGTTTTGTGGTACAGTGTTGAGTGGGTTAAGTGGAAAATTAACATTTTGTTTTCAGAATACAGTTCCAGCCATAAAGAGGACCAACAAGTACTTATTGGGCGCTTTGTGGGTGAGTTTTTTTTAACATTAATTTTTTTTTTGAGAATAATTTTCCTATGCGCTCATCAAACACTAAGCCACAAAAAAATTACCGTTGTTTTTTTTTTCTTAAATAATTTCTTTGTTAATACTTTTCATTTTCTTTTAATAAATATATAAGGTAAAAAAAAAATGAAATAACGGTGTTGCATATTATTGTGGTGGTGTGGTGTTCGTGGATAAAGTGGACATTTGTATGTACAAATAATTAAATTGAAGACACGATTGTTTTGTTCTGCTTCATATAAGATATGCTGGCAAAGAACCCCCCCAAATTTCCGTTGGGATCTATCCGCATACGCAAGTCGTGTAAGCCGAGCATAGAGGCTAGTAACACAATTGATTAAAATAACCGGCCATAGCAGTGCTAATTCAATTCAGCCATATTTAAATATGCAGCCAGAGCAACACAACAATATTCTAGAAAAGATGCGAGGAAGTTCTGCTGAGCCGTCAAAAGCTGTAAACCCAATCGTTTCATCTAAAATTAACAACAAAAATGAAGGACAACTCCGATTTGAAAATTGTACCTTCAACAACTGTCAGTTCTAAATATAATATGTTTCAATGGTATTCTTGCATAATAAATAATTGTTATTACAAATATAATCTTTCATGTTGTGAATTTAAGTTTTATCTTTCACACCAATTCATTATATTCTCCACCCAAATATAACTCGTGGTCCTCTTAAGAATCGATAATTTTTTCCAAATGTCACTCATGCGTATCCCAAGCTTTAGAAAATGCAACTCGTGCTGCGCACTCGTTGCATTTTCGTCGCTGGGATACGCATTCGTGACATTTGAAAAAAATTATCGATAATAAGCGGACCACTTGTTATATTACGTCTGACAATACGATTTTATTTTAGGACCGACATTTTGTTCAATCGAGTAGTCAAAGATTTTTTTTATTTTTCATAAAGAAAAACAAAAATTTGGTTTGATGTTTTATACAAACATTAGTCTTTCTTTAAACATGCGTGCGGTTTCAAATTTTGTCACACGTTTCTAAGAGAAACGTGTGACAAAGTAATTTGTTTATTAACTGTCAAAAAACAGACATTTTGGGCTTTGAAAACAGAGAAAAAAAGCCTGCTTTTCACGGCGATTGTAGGAAAAAACATTTGTATAAAAACCAAGTAAACGAGAGAAAACGGCCGCTGGATTTATTAAACTTTCCGTATACTGCTATAAATTCCAAACCGACATTTATATTACGTATACGTGTAGCAATTCATTGCAGGTCTCAACAGTGGTTGCATGGCGTTTCTAAGAGTTGATGAAACTATACAAAACGGTCATCTCGAATGTTTGGCGCTCTTTGTCTGCCCATACCGTGACGCGGGTACACAACCCTGGTCTCGACAACCGTTGCACAGTACTACGGGAAATCCGGAGCTTATTAGCGATGTAGCATTGACTTCTCTCATCTTACAACAATAGCACGATTGCCGCTACACTTTCTGACTTTACCGACATAACAAAAATTTAACACATTGACACAGCAAACTCAACAATAAAATGATTGAATATCGCAAAAACATTTTCATAAATTTTCGATGCCAACATTTAAAATTTTAATGGCATCTCACATTTTCTAAGATTTTTTTAAATGACCGAGAATTTGGTTTTTGTTTCATGTTTCCAGCTAGTATGGTACAAAAGATATCCGCATTAAAACATAAAAAATGTTTAGGGTGGCCTGTTTTCTCTGCCGGTGAGTGTAAATTTATTCAAAGCAAAAGGATTATGTCCAATAATAGATTTTTTTATCAAACGAAGTCGATGCCTTAATTTAAGCGTTTTCTGTTTTTCCAGTGTTTTTAATAGAAAAGAGCATAAGGGTGTAGGTCTAACGTCTTTGGGATAGTAATGAGAACTTTTTTTGCTCCTTAGGTATAAATATTACGCTTACCTTAGTCCATTTCCTGGGAATGTGGCAAACTTCCAGTCTGCCTCTGAAGATAACTTCCAGCCAGGCTAGAGCCAAGTCATTAGTTTGTCGAACATTTGCAGGAATATTGCCGCCAGATTCAGCCGACTTGTATGGTTTAAAAATGGTTTGACTTGCAACGCCTTAATCGCTAATAGCACTTTTCATTTTAGGCGCAAGTTCAGAGCGAGCACTCCAGAAAATCGGTTACCCATATTGGTTTTAGTTGTGGTCCAGGAACCATCCGGTCGCTAGAGATGACTAGGCGTGTTATGACTTGAAGCCAGCACTTTACGTAGCCTCGCAGCCTCCGAGGACTGCTTTAACTTTTCTTATTTCATTATTATATATTCTGAGGACTTCCTTTTAGCAAGCCCTCTCCCCTCCCCCTTTTGGTCTCTTGGCTTTTTTTGTACAACCTTTTGCATTTTTCACGACAGCTTTGGAGCTGTTTCGACTATCAAGGTGGCCTTGGTTTGCCAATAGGTTTCAGATAGCTTGTCGACTCAGTCATCCAGCATCTGTGTTGATACAGCGGGGGCTTTGGAACCGGTACTGGTAATGGATTGCCTAGAATAGTTCCGAAGGTACCCAGTGCCCGAATTCCGGTTCGATGACAAATGATAATGAGAAATGACTTGATTTTTTATTTCAACTAGTCGGTTGCATTTTTAGTTAGAGTAGGCGAAATAAAAAATAAAGCCACCCATATTATGTAGTGTGAGTTCACATTACTGTCAGGATGACTCCAACTTTCAGCTTTTGAGCATCAATTAAAGTACCTATAAGAATTACAGGTGATATAAGATTGGCTGATATAAACCAGAGATTTAAACTACCAATCTCAATGCCAGCCGTCACTACATCTGTGTTGCTGGAATTAAATATAGCTAGCACAACCAAGTTTAAATTAGTTTTATAGCGAGAATGCACAAATGAATCTTTCATTTCATCTTTGCATTCATCATTTTATATTTTGGAGCCCTGAGTCCCATTATCCGGTATCCACTAATCCATGGCCCTTGGATCAGGACAACATCAACTCCATCAGATTGAATTTTGAGCAGCAGAGCAGCCGAAGGTGTCTTATATGAGAATTAATCTGCAACAGCCTCAACATCAACTTACACGTGCGCCTAGACCACCGCCGCGTTAGATTCCCCGCCTGAAAGCGAGTCCGACACCAAGTCCCCTGAAGTTCACACTGCGTACCAATAGGGCTCGTTAAATAGCCGAAAATTAAGTACTCGGATGACGGGTAGTTTTTTAGCCAAATAGCCGGATACCTGCGATTACCCGAAAAAAGTAGACAAAACATGTTTTGACAGTTCTTTTGTTGAAAACTCTGTGATCGGTCAGAAGGCATAACAGCTTAAGTCAAATACTACGGCTTGCGGCCAAAAGGTATTACCACTTAAGTGAATGTTAGTGAAGTTAAAGGAGAGATAGAAAACGGCAAATATTGAAAAAAAAAATTTTGACGTCTTAAATCGACTTAAGTGACAATGCCTTGTGACGATTTGTGCCTTGAAATCAAGGTTAGTTTAGATGTTGTAATAAATTCGCTGTTATTTTTTATTTATGACACATTTCAAAAATAATAAGCGTCATTTTGGAAAGACGAATTTTTGTAATTTATATTTCCCGCTACTAGAAACATCCATTCACAAGCCGTTGATGTAGGGTTTATAGTAAGTACTACTTCGTGTAAATTTGATTAATAAAAACATGAAGGAAAAGGAAAGGGTATATGGTTTCAGGCACTTAAGTTGTCGATAAATTAATAAATTTTTTGTTTACAGTCTACTCGCCTCCAGTAAGTAGTGCTTCGTGTAAATTATCCAAAATTTAAATTCGCCTATCTCCTTGCTCGACATTTAAATCTTCCATTTTATCGTTAGATTTCGTGGTGCCATATGTTGTAAAAAACCATTATATCTCATTATATCCAGTTATTTCTTTAAGCTCTATGTCAGAAGAACTTGAACTTTCATCGGCTTTTCTAATGTTGTTCTATCCCGAGACTAAGCATAATAAAAGCTGACTAGCCAACTGTTTTGTAGAAACCACTGCCGTGATGCAAATATAGTAATAATAAAATTACATCCTTTTGAAGTGTCGAAGAATCGACCACTAAAACAAAACAAATTAATTAGGATTTTGTATTTAACTTTAATTTATTTAAAATACTTATCTTAATCTCACTTTAAACCTTTTATTGTAATTATCATTTGTAGCTCAATTATAAAATGTGTGTATTAGATAAGCGTAATTCATCTATTCATTATTAGATGTCTCTTCAAGCAAATAGTTCAATTCAAGCGAGCGCATTGTGAAAATTTGGAATCTGCAAGCCGCCATATTATCTTCAAGAAAATTCGACTTGGGATTCCAGCCACGTGAAAATCTACAAAAGGAAAACAAAAGCGTGAGTTGTTTATTTTAATAAAGTGGAAAACTTTTGGTTTCGTGCATAATTTATATTGTTACGTTTTTGCCTTGTCAATCAAGGTTCGTATCACTGGATTGTGAATAATACAAAATCAATTTAATTTATCTCCAACGAATTTATTTATTTCACAAAATTTATTACAACACAGTTTATCAATCAAAATTCACAAAATCACTTTATATAAATTATTCTCAAATTTTACTAATCACTTTTACTTTTTATTTCGCACAAAAACACTTTTTAAATCACTTTTTAATTCCTTTTTAATCTTTATACTATCGTTTTCCAAATATTACTTATAATCTTACACGTTTACTCTATCGCGTTCCAAATACTAATAATCCAATTCGATCTTGTTCGCCTTTTTATATACACAAACCAAGCTTCTCGAAAGTTCACGACTTTTCCAGTTGGAATAGCGTAGAAACATTACATAACAATTTTTATCATGGAAAATTCCATTTAGTACAGTAAACATTGAGCTATTAGTTTTACTTATTCTATTACACACTAGGTGTCACCGTCACACTACCCCTCACCTAAGCCTGTTCGTCCCGAACAGGACCCAAATCACCTCCTCTGTATAGGGCCAGCCTCTCCAAATGCACCACCTTTGGTTTACCTCGATGTCCCTTCCGTATCCGATAAACCACGTCGTTCATCCTTGTGATGACAATATAAGGTCCTTCCCATGCTGGTTGCAGCTTCGGTGATAATCCCTTTTTCCGTTGCGGGTTGTGAAGCCATACTAATTGCCCTTCCTGGAAGCCCTGGTTATTTGCTCGTATGTCATATCGAGCCTTCATCCGGTCACTTGACATCCGTATTTTCTCCCGTACAAATTGATGAATCTCATTAAGTTCCCCTTTCATTCGGTCTACGTAATCTTGTCCACATAAAGCCGATGATGGTACAGCCCCAAACTTTAGATCTCCAGGTAACCGTAGATTATCTCCAAATAACGTTTTAGCTGGTGTCATTCCGGTTGTGTCATGTATAGCTGATCGATAGGCCATCAGAAACATCGGTATATGTCGATCCCAGTTGCGTTGGTTTTTCTCAACGACCTTTGCTAGATATTCCTCCAATGTACCATTGAATCTTTCCACCATACCGTCAGACTGTGGATGCAAAGGCGTTGTTCTCGTTTTATTTATACCGAGCATCTGGCATATTTCTTGAAACACCACCGATTCAAAATTCCGTCCTTGATCGGTATGAATCTCCATCGGCACTCCAAATCTGCTAATCCAATTGTTTACCACGGCATCAGCTATTGTTGTCGTCTCCTGATTGGGAATGGGGTACACCTCCGGCCATTTGCTGAAATAATCCATGATTACTAGCACATATTTGTTGCCGCTCTCAGTGGTGGGAAATGGGCCCGCTACATCCATTGCAATTCTTTCGAATGGTGCTCCAACGTTATATTGCTTCATGGTTCCACGACTTTTGCGTGCGGGTCCCTTCACCGCCGCACATTGGTCACATTTTTGGCACCATTCTATCACAGACTGCCTACATCCTGCCCAGTAGAATCGTTGACGTATCTTTGCTAGAGTTTTATTAATTCCAAGGTGGCCCCCACTTGCTCCTCCATGATACTCATTCAGAATTTCTACAATCCGGCACTTTGGTATCACCAGCAACAATTGCTTCACTTTGCCATCCGTGCTTTCCCACAATCGTTTTAAACAGCCATTCTCAAGACGGAGGCTATCCCATTGAGCCCAATAAGCCTTGACAATGGGAGTTTTGTCCGCGATCTCGCTCCAAGTTGGCCGGTGTTCCTTTTCCTTCCATTCCATTATAACTGATAAATCCGTGTCATCCAATTGCTCTTTCCTGATCATTTCGTCGGTCCACTCCTCATCAGGCAGCACTTGGGTAAGCCTAACGTCGATGATGCCTTCCTTTGCTTCAACATGGCCACAATGTTTACATTCTACTGGACACGGCCGTCTTGATAATGCGTCGGCATTTCTGTGTGCACTTCCCTTCCGATGTTCAATTTGGAAATCGTAGCTTTGAAGACGTTCGATCCAGCGTGCTACTTGTCCCTCTGGATTCTTAAATTGTAACAGCCACCGTAAAGCGCCGTGATCTGTCCGTAAATGGAATTTTTGGCCATAAAGATACTTATGGAAATGCTTGACACACTCCACTATAGCCAACAATTCTTTCCGTGTCACGCAGTAATTACGCTCCGGTTTTGATAATGTTTTGGAGAAGTACGCAATAACTCTTTCTTGACCATTAATTTTCTGTGATAACACACCTCCTATACCGTCATTACTTGCATCGGTGTCCAAAATAAATTTCACGTTGGGTATAGGGTACGCGAGGATTGGCGCGGCACACAACCGTCTCCTTAGTTCCACGAATGCTTCTTCCTGGTCATTCTTCCATTCGAATGCTTTGTTCTTCCTGGTCAACTCGTGTAAACTCTTGGCGATGTTGGCGAATCCTGGCACGAAGCGTCTATAATAGGTACACAATCCGAGAAAGCTTCGTAATTCGTGTAAATTTTTAGGTCTTGGCCAGTTCTTAACCGCGGCGATCTTTTCTTCGTCGGTGTGAATTCCATTAATCGTTACGAGATGACCCAAATATTTGACTTCAGTTCTGAACAGCTTACACTTCTTTGGACTTAACTTCAATCCGGCAGCCTGTATCCGATCCAAAACTTCCGCCAAGTTCTTTAGATGCTCGTCAAAATCCTTCCCCATAACGATGATGTCGTCCAGATATATTAGGCAAGTCTTCCAATGTAATCCCTTTAACACGCGCTCCATTAATCGTTCAAAAGTCGCAGGGGCATTACATAATCCGAACGGCATAACATTAAATTGCCAAAGTCCGTTACCCACACTGAACGCTGTTTTCTCGCGATCTTCCTCATGGACTTCCACCTGCCAATAGCCGCTTTGTAGATCTAATGTCGAAAATATTTGAGCACCCGATAATGTGTCTAACGTGTCATCGATCCTTGGCAGTGGGTAGCTATCTTTTTTCGTCACAGCATTGAGTTTTCGGTAATCAACGCAAAATCTCATGCTACCGTCCTTCTTCTCGACCAATACTACCGGTGAGCTCCATGGGCTATTAGACGGTTCAATTACTCCTGCTGCCTGCATATCTGTTACCATTCGATTGACTTCTTGTTGTTTTGCCAAAGGTAGTCTCCTGGGTGGTTGACGAATTGGCATCTCTTCTCCCGTATCAATGCGGTGCTTTACCATTGAGGTCCTTCCGTTATTATCCGATGTACTGCAGAATATGGACGTGTACCGTTTGAGTAGTTGATGTGCAGAATTTTTCTGTGACTCGGTAAGATCTTCGGTCCATTTCTGCATAAGTTGTTCTACCATTTCTTTCTGCCCTTGCATGTCGGCTTTTTCAACCGGACTTCTCTGTTCACACTTTACTATAGTTGAAACCTCGTTACATTTTCCGATGACTGTCCCTTTCTTGATGGTTTTCGTCTTATCCGAGAGATTTAGAGTCCTAATTGGTACTCTATAGTCGTTGTTTGGTTTAACTAGGGCTTTCCCGATTATAATTTCCTTGGCTCCGTTCTCCTCTTCGTTAGCTTCCACAACCCACAACCTGGGTGACCCAGAACCTCCCTCCAATTTTCCCCATAGGATCGTCTCCGAATTCGGTGGCAGCTTCTCCCGATGATCAATAATAATTCGCCTGATAGTTGCTCCAGCACTGCTAGATTGAAGTGGCAACTCGATGTTATCGTAACTTAAAACTCCTCGTCCAACATCCACCACGAAGCCATTTGCCCTCATGAAGTCCATCCCCATTATAACTTCATCCACAATATCTGCAATCAGCACTTCGTGTTGGAAAAGAGTTCTCCCGATTTTTATTTTCACGATCTTTTTGCCTTTTATTATTGAACTATCTCCAGTTGCTGTTTGTAACTTCAATCCATTAGCTGGTTGTACATCTCCATCGATCAGATCTTTACGGACAATCGTGCGATTTGCTCCCGTATCCAGAGTGATGATGCAATCTGTGCCATCAATGTCGCCTTTGATTGTTAAGCTGTCACCGCCTCTTGCTACTTTCGAAACGCGGATGGAGGTTATGGGGCAATCGGTTGTGGGAGTCAGCTTCTGCCCCTTTAAGCTGACTCTTTGTAGTTTAACGACTCCGTCGTCATTTGGCCTTCTTGCCTAGCCAACGCCTGCTCCCCGCTTGGTCGTCGCTGCATAGGAGATGGTGATCTTCCCCTTTTTCTTCTTAATTCCCAGCAGTCGCGAGAGATGTGACCGACCTTATCACATGCCCAACATCTGATTTTGCCGCTTCCATCTCGGAATCTTGGTGTTGACCGCTCGTTTTTTATGCTTGTATCGATTTCTACTCGGCGTATTTTCATTGACGGTTTGGTGATGGCTTGTGCAGTTTCATTTGTTAACGCACAAGCGATGGTTTCCGCAAAGGTTGCTTTAGGTGACAACATCACCGCCCTGCGTGTTTCTGGATCTCGAATGCCGTCAATGAATGCGTCAATTTTAAGCCTTTCCATATAATCGGCCGACGTACTGGTATGTGCTAGATGTACTAATCGCTCGATTGCCGATGAAAATTCCTGAAGTGATTCTCCTCCCTTTTGGTAGCGGCTTTTCAATTCCATTCGATAGATTTCACGCTTGTGGTCACTGCCGTACTTCCTATCCAGCGCCTTCATAATTTCGAGATAACTGTTGCGATCTTTTTCCGGAATTGTTTGTAAGGCCTCCGCTGCTTCACCTTTAAGGGCCACTATTAACGCTGCGACAAGATGTTCATCATTCCAACGGTTTTGATTGGCTGCCGTTTCAAATTGAAATTTGAAAATGCCGAAAGATGATGTACCGTCGAAGTTTGGTGGTTTTAACTTAACTGATTGAACGGTCTGTACCACTTGCGTCGTTGTTCCACTTGCCTTGACATCAGTTAGATCTTTCTCGAGACGTTGACATTTTTCCACAACTTGTTGAATCTCCGTTTGCAATTTCTCTTCAACATGTTGAACCTTCCTTTCTAATTTTTCGTCAACCTTTTGAATCTCCGTCTTAAAATTCGTTTGCAGTTTCTCTATTTCGCCTTGTACATTTGTAGACAATTCCAGAATTTTCTCGTCCGTTCTCTTTTGCCCATCTGCAATTTGGTCTTTAATTTCTTGGTTAGACTGGTTTATAGTCTCCAACTGTCGCTCATTTGACTGCTCAATTTTCACCATTTGTCGTTTCATTTCTTGATTTGACTGATTTTGTTGTTCCATTTCATTCTTAATTTCTTGGTTTGACTGCTCAATTTTCACCATTTGTCGTTCGTTTTGCTGTTTCATTAGACACATCTGTCCTGTCATTTGGTTCATAGCAGCTATTAACTGCGACAAATCGAAACTTCCAGAATGTTCTTGTGTCTTTTCGACCAACGGTTGTTTATCTTCTGCTTTCTGCTCTATGGTTGCTGCATCCGTTACTTTCTCTCCAAAATCATGATGTTCCGCGTCCAGCCCTTCTTTCTCCATGGCGTCACGTAGTCGCGCTTGTAAAGCTGCTTTACCACCATCAGTAGCCAAACCTCGTTTCTCAAGTTCCCTCTTTAATTCTGGCACTTTTAATTCGTTGAGAATCATTTTCTTTATCTTTTTATTCACAATCCCACCGCTGTCACCAATTTGTTACGTTTTTGCCTTGTCAATCAAGGTTCGTATCACTGGATTGTGAATAATACAAAATCAATTTAATTTATCTCCAACGAATTTATTTATTTCACAAAATTTATTACAACACAGTTTATCAATCAAAATTCACAAAATCACTTTATATAAATTATTCTCAAATTTTACTAATCACTTTTACTTTTTATTTCGCACAAAAACACTTTTTAAATCACTTTTTAATTCCTTTTTAATCTTTATACTATCGTTTTCCAAATATTACTTATAATCTTACACGTTTACTCTATCGCGTTCCAAATACTAATAATCCAATTCGATCTTGTTCGCCTTTTTATATACACAAACCAAGCTTCTCGAAAGTTCACGACTTTTCCAGTTGGAATAGCGTAGAAACATTACATAACAATTTTTATCATGGAAAATTCCATTTAGTACAGTAAACATTGAGCTATTAGTTTTACTTATTCTATTACACACTAGGTGTCACCGTCACAATATTCATTGTCGCGAGTGAGTGAATTTAAAGTTGTAACCGAGATTTGTGAAGGTGCGATAAAATCTCGTGTGTAAAAATTGTATCCTAGCTTGCAAAATGACTGAAGAACAAAAGGATATTGAGTCATTGCGAAGAAAACGTGGCAATATTAAAGCTGCTATGACGCGATTGGAGCTTTATTATTCAAACGTTACGGTGGAAACTGGATGTGAAGAAATCGGTATTCGTATAGAAATGTTAGAAAAGACGTATAACGAGTTCAAGGACGTCGATGAACGTCTTTCCGTTTATCCGCAACAAGTTTCAGAAATGGTAAATTTCGAAGAACGGTACTGTAATTTAAAGGCAAAGTTTCGTACGAAATAAAATACAAACAGACGTTTGTTCAACAACAAAAAGAATATTTTGATACTCTCCAAGATAGAAGTTTTGCCTTACACACGAATAAGGATGAAATCAAGTTACCTAAAATCACTATACCTCCATTTTGTGGAACTTATACGGACTTCCCTTCGTTCAAGGATCTCTTTGAAGCAACAATTCATAATAATGAATCTTTATCGAACGTTCACAAATTTAAATATTTAAAAGGGCTATTATGCGGCGAAGCTTTGAACATTGTGAAGCATGTTTCGATAACAGATGCCAATTACGGAAGCACATGTGATAAAATTGTGAAACGGTACGATCATAAAGATCATACTATGACAAATTTAATTCGCCAATTTTTGACACAACCTCGCATTCATGGTATGTCAAAAGAGATCAGGCAAATGGCTGATAGAAGTGATGAAGTTTTAAGAGGATTAAAGGCATTAGGTGATGAAGCTGAAACACGAGACCGATGGCTAATATATATTTTACTAGAAAAATTCGATGAAGATACAAAAAGAGCATGGCATTGAAGACAACTGACAACCAACTTCCAAAGATGAACGATTTTATAACATTCCCAAACAATCATAGCAACTATTCATTTTGGACAAACTTCCTTTAGTTTTACCAGCAACACCAATTCATACTAAAGAAGTTCAAATTCTTCAAGATCTAGAATTAGCCGATCCCAAGTTTTATGACATTGGCAAAATCGATATGCTATTCGGAGCTGACATTTTTTTTAATGTTTTACGAGATGGAAAGAGAACGATTCCGAATTCTTCGATTGTAGCGCAAAATTCTGAGTTTGGTTACATTGTGTCTGGAAGAGCCAATTCTCCTAACACGCTTTCTTCAAACCACATCAACTTGAATACCGAAGTTAAATTAGATCAAATTCTTAGAAGGTTTTGGGAAATGGAAGAGCTGCCAACAACGAAACAATTGAGTCCAGAAGAGATTGATATCGAGAATCACTTCTCGTCAAATGTTCAGAGAAATATTCAAGGTCGATTTGCTGTAAAACTTCGTTTTAAAAAAAACAAAAACAAATTCGGAAATTCATTACACATTGCGACTAAACGATTCTACAATATCGAGAGAAAACTAACATCAAACGCAGATCTTAGTATTGAATACAAAAACGTTTATGGCTGAATATCGTCAACTCAATCACATGAAGGAAATTCCGGTACATGACATTCCAATGATTCTTCCTCATCATTCCGTGCTAAAAACAAGTAGTACTACTACTAAGGTTCGAGTGGTGTTCGACGGATCATGCAGAAGCTCAACAGGAGTATCGCTCAATGAGGCAATGATAGTGGGACCAACAATACAATCATCTCTGTGGGAAATCTTAATGCGATTCCAAACTCATAAATACGTAATGACTGCGGACATAGAGAAAATGTACCGGCAGGTCTTAGTTACTGACGAGGATGCAAATTATCAAAGGATTTTATTTCGAGAAAATCCAGAATTATCTTTAACGCATTACAAATTAATAACAGTTACCTATGGTACTGCATCTGCACCCTTTTTTGCTACCAGATGCCTACATCAATTAGCCTTAGACAATTTGTTGTCCCATCCGGAAGCATCTAACATGATCAAAAACGATTTCTACGTAGACGACTTGTTAACTGGCTGCAACTCCCTCGAACAGATGCTAAAATTAAAAAACGAAATTACTAAAATTTTAAAATCAGCTGGATTCGATTTAAGAAAATGGTCTTTCAATACTACCTTGATTAATGGAAATGATCCTTATATAAATATTTGCGATGAGATAGCTGCGATCAAAATTCTCGGATTTCAATGGTTCCCACAACATGACTATTTTTCATTTAAGGTGCAAGATGTTGCCATTATCTCTGGTACAAAGCGCAGTATGTTGTCAGATGCATCTACCATTTTCGATCGATTGGGCTGTCTCGGAAAGTGGAGTTTCATGTGTTTGTTGACGCCAGCGAAAAGGCTTATGCTGCCACAGTTTTTTGTAGAAATATTTCCAGTGATAACATCATACGAGTGAGCCTTGTAACTGCGAAAACTAAGGTGGCCCCTATTAAAATCACTCCCAAGACTTGAATTATGCGCTGCAGTGCTGGGAGCTAATTTAGTGATGGCAGTGTCAAAGTCAATGCAGCATGTAACACGCGACATATTTACATGAACAGACTCATCGATTGTTTTATCGTGGTTAAGTGACCATCCTAGCAGATGGACATCATTTATTGGCAATAGAACGTCACAAATAATCACTAACTGCCCAAGAGAAAAATGATCACATGTTAAGTCAAGCAAGAATCCGGCAGATACTACAACGCGAGCTATATTCCCATCTCAACTAAGTGAGTACAAACTTTGGTGACAGGGGCCTGAATGGTAATCGCAACAATGTTCATTCTGGCCAAAACAGAAGCAGTTGGAGAACGCGAAAGATGAATTAGTAGTTAAATCAGAGATGAGGAAAAAGAACATTGCTACGTTACAAACGCAACTGGATCAAACATTTTTGACTGCTTTAATAGAAAACTGTTCATCTTACTCAAAACTAGTTAGAATAACAGCTTTTGTGATTAGATTTGTAAAGAAATTTGTTACAAAATATTCCAAAATTACGGTGTAGAGCTTTAATTGTTCATACGTAACTTCACAGGAGCTCTCAAGAGCCGAAGACATTTTAATTCGACACGTTCAAAATAACGACTTTAAAGAAGAAATTGGCCGACTGAAAAACAAATTGGCACTAAACCAACAAAGCAAGTTAAAGTCATTAACTCCATTTTTTGACAAAAATGGTATATACTCTCAGTAGGCGGCAGATTAGAAAAGACTAGCTGCAATTTTCAAATTAAGCATCCGATTATTTTGCACAAAACATCCATCCTTAGCAAAATAATCGTTACCTATATCCATACTAAATTCCTACATCCCGGTCCTTCTCTAACTTTTCATCTCTTATGACAGAAATTTTGGGTCATCAGTGGTAGGAGGAAAGTCAACAGATCTGTCAGATTGTCAGAAACTGTGTAATATGCGCAAGGTACAGAGGTCAATCACCAACACAGTTAACGGAACAACTACCTAAAGTTCGGATTAGCCCAGCGAGACCATTCGAGAATACTGGTGTGGATTTTACTGGGGCAATCTCCCTGGCAAATAAAAGAAGTCGCGGAGCAAAACTATCAAAGGGGTACATTGCCATATTTATTTGTCTTGCCACAAAGGCTATTCACATTGAAGTGGTCACAGACTGCTCTACAGATGGATTTATTCCAGCGTTAAGGCGTTTTATTGCAATAAGGGGTCTTCCGTCAAATATGTACAGCGATAGTGGCACGAATTTCGTTGGTCCTGAGAGAAAATTACGGCAAATGTACAATGCAGTGAATAGAAATTTAAATGAAATACAAAAAATTACATCGTCGAATGAATTTCTATACGATATTGGGACTTATCTCTCAGAAAAAAATATAACTTGGCATTATACACCCCCATTAGCCCCCATTTTGCTGGAATTTGGGAATCAGCTGTCAAGTCAGTAAAAACTCATTTGGTAAAGGCTACAGGAAACATAAATCTTACATACGAGGAACTGACCACTTTATTGTGCAATATAGAAGCAATCCTGAATTCACGACCGCTGACTACTTTGTCTGTGAATGATGAGTCATATGAAGCATTAACTCCAGGTCATTTTCTTATTGGAGCACCCATCACCGGTTTACCAGAGCCCATATCAAGAAGACGAGTTTCCAATCAAATTCTCGAAAATATGGGCAATAATTCAGCAGCGAAGTTTAGTTTTTGGAAGCGGTTCAGCATAGAATACCTTCACAACCTTCATCAACGAAATAAATGGTATTGCGAACAAAACAATTTGAAAGTTGGCGATGTTGTGCTCATTAAGGAACAATATTTACCGCCATGTAAATGGGCTTTGGGTCAAATTATTAATGTACATCCAGGTGAAGATGGCCATGTTAGAGTTGTGACTATCAAAACTACAAGCAGCACACTTAAACGTCCGCTAAATAAAGTTGTATTATTACCAATTAAAGATGTTTAAGGAGTTGAACTTCTTAAGGCCGGGAAAATGTCGAAGAATCGACCACTAAAACAAAACAAATTAATTAGGATTTTTTATTTAACTTTAATATATTTAAAATACTTATCTTAATCTCACTTTTAAATCTTGTATTGTAATTATCATTTGTAGCTCAATTATAAAATATGTGTATTAGATAAGCGTAATTTATCTATTCATTATTAGACGTCTCTTCAAGCAAATTTTAATGTAATTATTGTTCCGTTTTTGCCTTGTTAATTAAGGTTCGTATCACTGGATTGTGAATAAAACAAAATCAATTCAATTTATCCCCAACGAATTTATTTATGTCACACAAAAATTATAACAACACTATTTATTAATGATAATTCACAAAATCACTTTAAATAATTTTTAATCTTCACACTGTCGCTTTCCAAATACTATTCATCCCATTCGACTTCGTTCGCCTTTTTATATACACAAACCAAACTTCTAGAAAGCTCATTACTTTTCCAGTTAGAATAGTCTAGAAACATTTAGAACAGTTTTTATCATGGAAAACTCCATTTTAGTACTGTTAAACATTGAGCTATTAATTTTAACTTATTCTATTACACACTAAGTGTCACCGTCACATTATTTATTATAAGAGATGTCATTAGAAAATTCATTTAACTTTTGTGCAGTGGCTTACAACCATGAACTGGTTTTGGAAAGTTTTTTCCCCGGGCAACACAAAGTTGAGAAATTTTTGATGATATTGACATTTTGGTTAATTATAAAGCGATCTTCAAAGCGATAACAATTAGAAGTAAAATTATATTTATGGTTCAAAAATAAATTTGTACATTATTGAATTACATTGTTTTACTTAAAATTAATTTAAAAATAAACAGTTCATGAATCGGTGCTTCCTGTGGCCTTTTGTGATTTCACCTACTGATCCAGCGACAAAAAAAAGTTTGTACAAATTACACCAAATTTGTTCATGAAACCTTCCATCATCTTCGCTTTTCAAATTTACAAACGGTTCTCGTGAAAGAAGTGTATTAATCTCCATTAGCTTTTTCAATACCGTAGTTAACGGTGTCTTCAGCTGATATTAGTGTTACCTTTCATTGCTTAAAGTGAATTTATATATTGACTGAAGTGTTTTAATCAATCTGGAGCAGAAAGCAAGGTTCGTTCCAAAACCAATAAAGTCCACTAAAATTTAACTTTGAACAACTAGCGCAACTATAAATCTATTGTAAAATTTTCAAATGCACCATACACAATAAGACTGTGGCCACCTTAATCTTCTAAAATTATTATTTCTAGATAAGACTAATTTTATATATTTATTGTAGATTCTGGCCCCGTTCGTAAAAATGTTATGTGCTGGCCACACAAGTACAAAATACTTATCACGAGATAAATTTTTTCATTTGTTATTTTTATAATGCTCGCCAAAATTCTAATTTAACAAACAATATAACATTCAGTGACCTAAATAGCTTTTCTAGACAAACAGATTACTACTATTTGGTAGCATTTTAAGCTTACATATTAACGTATGGTAATTTATGTATGAAGAGAACTTTTATGTAATGTACTTACTGTATTCTATTTATCTATGAAACATATATTAGATGAACATAAGGGAATACACACATACATTACATACATAATGTAGTATAATTTCAATATTCTATAAATGTACCTATACTAAAAACTCAATTAATTACAAAATATTGATTTTCATTCTGTTGGAGAACACATTTTATGCAAATATGTTATTTGCTTATCTGCCTATTCTCCATATTTTTTATAACGAATAATAACAGAACGCAGAACCAAAAGCTCATTTCCATAAAATCAATCAATCATTGAAAAACAAAAAGTTTTCCCTTTACATTCTACACCGTTCTATCTACCATTTTATCCATTCAACTTTTCTTTTAAGCTTTTAGTTTTTAGTCTTTAGACTTTTGTCCATATACGATTATATCATAGCAGTCTTCTTACACCACAGCCGCAAGGTAAAAATAAGAGCTTTCTACAAACACACCATTAAATACGTGTATGAACAAATATAAAATAAATGGATCGTCCTTCTCTTTCCAATATGAAACAAACAAACGAAAGAAAACCTATAAAACTAGATATCCTTGTCTCACGAATAGGAAACAATCGAAGACAAAAAGACGGGTGTGACAATGTAAATTTAAAAAAAAAATGTTTTACGCTGACTTAGAACGGTATTTAAAATAAAAATGGTGTGAATACTATGGCTCTTATATATAGTATACAGATGGCTCTGACTATATTCAAATAATACTCCATCATTCTTCTTCTTGTCCGTGTCCAGTACTTTTGGATACATAATTTTGTTATTGTTGTACGCTATTATATTTCAGGATAAGATTAATGGCAATTTTTATTTGTATTTACTTAAGATCATTTGTTAATTTGCTTATCTTTGTACGTAAAAGGTTTATTGTTAGTGTTATAGTATGTCAGGTTGTCAGACTACTTTAAATTTTGAGTTTATGATATAGTGGAATGGTTGCGAAAATTTACTTTTTATATGAAACTAAATGACTTGAAAATTTTAAAATAAATGTTAATTTGAACTAATGAAAGGATAGATTTAATAATAATTTGGAATATGCTTGTATATTATATATATTTTTGGGTTCATTGGGTGATGGTCCGCGACGATATGGATTGGACTTATGCCAATGCGAACATCAATATTTCGACCTTGCTGCAATGAGATGAGATTTCATATTACAGTAATAGATTATTCCTTTATGGCTTTCTCAGACTTAAAAAAATTGCTTTCCCGCGGTTACGAAAAAGTTGCACATTACATTTTGATCAAATAAATCTGTTTTATATTTAAGAGTTTTACAGCAACATGCTTCTGATTTTTGGTCATGTTCGGGCTAGTGATTTACAGTATCGACCAGTACCTCTTTTAAAGATCGTGTTTCGCATCTTCTTATTTTATTCGCTGTGGGTGCATTTTCGTCCGGCCCTTTTCGTGGTCTGCCTCGTTTTCGTGCTTGATGACTATCAACTAGTGATCGAACTATGGAGAACCTTAAAGCAAATAGAACCAGATCCACAAAATGAGAAATGATTCGTAGTGTCCATTTTTGTGACTTTAGGAAAATTCCCTAAAAGTTGATAAGTTGATCTAAACGGTCAACTCCGCTAATGTTCGCACTGTATTTCGAAATCATTTCCGGCTGTTTTATTTCGATTATGGTTTTTGTTTCTTATTCCAACTTTTTATAGCAGGTTGATCGCCCTTTCCAACATAATTAGAGCTAGCATGAAAAAATCGATTATCCTGTCATTTAAAGACGATGTGTTGAAAAATGTAGATCCTATTGTGAGCGCCACGGCGAATTTTATCTATAGTTTCTTATGATTTTTGGTTTTTGAAGTTTTTGCAACTGAGCATGCGTTGATCTGACGTGTGCGCTTCAATTTTATAAATGAACAAAGTCGCTTGGCATCCATCGTCCGAGCAACAACAAATTAACGATTATCCTAGTTATTTTTCGAATAAATAGTATTTTTTATATTTTCCATTCTAAGGCACGAGTTGTTTTGTTACTCTTCCTCAAACGATTTTGCAACATCTGGCGGCCGTGACAGGACCAGTTTAGTGTTGTTGCGAAGAAAATTTCAGTTAGTGTGGCGCTGTATCAATTAGTGAAAAAGGGAACCGTTCATAATGCCGCGTTTTAAAATGTTGCGTTTTAAAATACCGCGTTTCAAAATACCGCGTGGTACAAAATGTCACGTTTTAAAATGTCGCGTTCCAAAATGCCGCGAGGTACAAAATGTCGCGTATTACAAAATGTCGCGTTTTAAAATGTCGCGTTTCAAAATGCAGCGAGGTAAAAAATGTCGCGTGGTACAAAATGTCGCGTTTTAAAATGTCGCGTTTCAAAATGCCGCGTGGTTCAAAACACGCGTGGTACAAAATGACGCGTTTTAAAATGACGCGTTTTGAAAAATCCCTTATAAATCAATACAATATGATGTGAAATAATAAATAATTTAATAAAAATTATTTGAAACAAGCAAATTGTGTTTAAACATATAGTAAAATTTTCCTTCACTGAATGGAAATTATTTATAAATGTAATTTTATGTAATTATAAAGTGGGTCTAAGAAAAAGAACGCAAATGTTGAAATTTATTAGAATATTCCTTCACTAAAATGTTAAAGTTAAGTCCTTATATATTTTCGACGATTTTTTATCGACATTTTAAAACGCGACATTTTGTAACACGCAACATTTTGTACGTCGCGGCATTGTGAAACGCGACATTTTAAAACGCGTCTTTTTGTATCACGCGAAATTTTGTACCTCGCGGCATTTTGAAACGCGACATTTTAAGACGCGACATTTTGTACCACGCGACATTTTGTACCTCGCGGCATTTTGGAACGCGACATTTTAAAACGCGACATTTTGTACCACGCGGCATTTTGAAACGCGGTATTTTAAAACGCGACATTTTAAAACGCGGCATTTTGACCCGAACCCAGTGAAAAACAATGGACGATATGAAGAAAGTTCGGAAAGTGCATAGAGACAAGCGTTTAAAAGAGGTTTTGCCTAAACCGCTGAAATGGAAAACGAAAATCCATCGGCCGATGTTGTAACGGCTCAGTTTGCAATACTCTCATAAAAAGCTTCTGAACTTGAAGAAACAAACATGAAGCTTTTTAAACACATGATACAAGCGGATAGCTCTGAGGGGGTGGAGTGCGAACATTCAAAGAGGATAGACGTGTTTTTTCTATCCTCTTCAAAAATTTAATTTAATTTAATTTTCTTTTCTTTTTATTTTTTGTTTCTTATGTACTGAAATGTATATACTTTATATACATATGTATATACATTTTAATTTTAAATTTTAAATTTAATTCTAATTAAATTCAAGTTTAGTGTAATGTGTAGTGAAAATAATTAAACTAAAGTGTAATTTTGGAAAATGCAATCCACCGGGATGCATTTGTCAGGCAATGTTTTATATTTTTTTTTATTTTTGTAGATAGAAAAATTAAAAGTGCATGATTTTATATTTTGTGGATTGTAAATATGTACAATCAAATTTCAATTTTTAATTACTAAAGTTTAATATTTAGATAGTATTGAAATAAATTTTAAATTATGGTATATAAAATAAGTCGCAATAAATTTGGTATTAGATTTTATTTTTAAGACACTAATACATACTTATAATTTAGTATATAAAAGGGCCATAAATATGTTTGTGTACTATGTAGCTGTGTCGTTTTCTCTTTGCATGATTTCTGTGAAGGAAGTGTGCGTGGTTTTGTTGGTTTTTGTATTATAAAGTACAAACAACAACGAGAAAGAGAATCTTTACGTTGGTTTTGATACAGCAAACAGCAGTCACAAGTAATTTACTGTTGTGTGAAATGGGCACTAATACATCCATACAACTTGATTCATATATGGTAGGATCAACAATATGGTTGTACAGCTGCTTGTTTGCTCTTTACACGGATTCTGTTAAGGAAATGTAATATATTTTGTTGGTTTGTGTATTATAGCGCACAAACAACAACAAAAAGAGAATTTTTTGCGTTACATAGTTTAAGTGTGTTTATATATACTATAAGGCCTACTAATACGCACATGAAAGATGGTAGAAAATATTTATCGTCAATGTGTGTTGGTGGTTTTAGTATGTTTTTGGTTTTAGTATATAGGATTTTGTTACTTGAATGCAGGTGTATTAATCTTTTTGTGTTTTTGTGTACTCACGAAACAACTATGATATTAGCTGTATTTTGTTGAGAAATTTACAACAACAATTGCACGTGACAAGAATTAAACGATTCGAACAAAAAATTTGAATTATTTAATTCGAGCTCGAACAAATAAAATACGTAACTGCTTGAATAAAAACCGAAGAAATACCAACATAGAATATAAAAATTAAATCGAAAAAATATTTCGCGGCTTGTTCTGTTGAGAAAGAGATAACTCCAAAATAATTCGAATTAATTTTTTCTCAATAAAATGCAGCTATTATTGAAATCATGTGTTGTGTAAGCGCAGTGGAATTTGTATATTCGACTCAAATAGGATTTTTATACTTTGTATAATCGAATTGGTTTGAGTCGAATTGGAATTGGGAGCTGTCTTATACAATTCATTTGAACGGTTTATTTAGATAGGATTAATAATTTTTTTTTTTTACAGGGTATTACATAATGAATCAAATTGTTTTCTAATTAATTTAATTATTATTATAAATTATATATTGTCAAAATAAATAAATAAATAGATAAATGAATTGCGAATTTGGAAATGTTGGTTTAAATTAAGTTAAGATTTGATTTTTGAGTTTAATGGTTGTCTTAATGGATTTATTGAAATTTAGATGGTGGGATGTACACATAATCGTCATAATTACGTATGTATATGACACATCGATACATTTTTAAGAAAGTAAGGGTTAATTTTCATTGAATTTATTTATTTATTTATTATTTATTGTTTTATTTACTTTGCATGCTTGATTTGGCAGGGAATGAGGTCCGTGAACTGAGTTAAAATTTTGGATAAACATATTTGTATTTATTTATTAATAAAGAGATAAATTTCTGAAATATTGATTAGGTTCAGGTTTTTGGTGGCGGTGATCTCTTCAATTGGTAAATGATGCTAATTGGATTTTTATTTAGGTAGTCTAATATTTTATAAGTTTTATTTTTGGGTTGCGAAAATGACTAAGTTGAAGCAAATCAATTGAATATGTACACTATCAGACATAAATATTTGGATGACATCCGGGATTAATCATTGGAGCTGATTTTGGGGTAGCTGATTTTGCTACTCGTGCAAATTACCGCTCAGTCGACTTAGTTAAAGTCGTCGGCGTTTACAACGTTGCTTATTTGTGTTGATTTGGTTTCAATAAATTTCTTTTTTTGAAACTGATGCTACCGTTTGATATTACATATTGTAGGGATTTATTTTGATAAGTTTCTTGTCGTTGCAATTATCAAGAATTATCTTCTGCTAAAATCAATCACTTTATTGGTATTTAATTGTAATTTATATTAATGTTGCTATTTCGATAAATATTTATGTATATAGATTGAAATATTATACTAATTAAATGAATAGCATCGTACGTTATCTAGAATAAGGGAAATTTCCTTTTATATGATATTGTAAACTGCATTGCAAAATTATTTGTTGTATTGATGAAAATATTTCAATACTTGTCAGTTTAATTTAATTTAATTATATCAAAGTGTCATAGTTTGTTCGGGTATTTTTGTCTGATGGTCCAGTTGATCTTAAGTATATATAATTATATATAATTGTTAGATCGTCTCCAAGCTACAGAAATATTGGTGAATTCTCGCTCAACATCCAGAAACTTCAAGCAGCAGTTATGTAGCGTAGAAAATGTATTGTTCTTGTGTTATCTATTTTATTTTATTTATCAATAACTAATTTATATAAGTTAATTTCTATTAATTATGTAGTAAAGCAATTTAATTTTCAGGGATACCTGGGAAACTCTAATTGTGTTTTATTAGTAAATATCATATATAGGTACATGTAGTACTTAACTAAATTATTGATATTCTAGACTTTTTGCGTAGTATTATGATCAATGTTTAAATTATATTATATACTTTTATAAATAAATAATTAATTTCTACATTATTAATTTCCTTTTTCTAGATTTGTAGGAAATTGCCGATTAATTTAAATTTAATAGTTTGGTTAAATATAAAATTTCAACTTTTATTTTTCAATCTTGTTGCAGTAGGTAAACAATTAATTAACTATTTACAGGAGAATGGTAACTAATGGAACAAGTGCTGTGAATTTAAATTATAACTTAACAATTTAACATTTTTAAACATTCTTTTGGAATTTTAGCTTAGAAGTGGGAGAGTTTACATAGGCAATTTCATAAAATGTTAATTTTTGTAATTCTTCTATGTAATATATTGTGTTTTGCTCATTAATATATAATAATTAATTTAGATTAAAAATATTTAAAGGTTTCTCTTCCTTAATTTGCTAATAAATAATTCAATTTTCAGAATAGAACATAGTTCCAGAATCAATCTTTCATATGGAGATTAAATTAATCCTGAAATTCAGAATTAGCTTTAATATTATGGTGATTTATTAATTAAAATTAGTTTTCAGAATTGCTTGGGAAATTATATATTGATTTTATTTGTTCATTCTTGATATACTACTTATAGTACTAACTGAATTATTGATGATTTTAGGCTGTTGTGGTGCTGTAACATTATCATTTTTAAATTATTTATTATAAATTTTATAAAATAATTGAATTTTTAATTATTTATTCTCTTTTTCTTGATCGGTAGGAAATTTCTGATTAGTTTTAAGTAAAATTTTATGTTTAAAATAGTTGTTAACGTTCATTTTAATTCATGTTGCAGTACGTAATAATTAATTAATTAGATATAGAAGGACCATGAAAAATGAAATAAGCGCGGTTTTTGTAATCTTAGCTTAGTAATTTTAAATTTTTCTTAAATATTTTATAAGGTAAATTAATGAACGGCGGACAGGGGAAATTACAACATTAATAATTTTATGTCCCGATTTAAATTTAGGAAGCCTTGAGTATCCGGCCCTGGATTTCAGAGAAATGATAATCTAACAATATAGTTAGATTGTGCTGTCTTGTGCTAATCTATTTATTATATATTGTACTAATAATTTACTAACTATCGATCACTTTGGTCTCGGTAACCGGGTCGTGTCTGGCCCAACTAATAATCCTGTCCTATCCTTCGGTTTTGTTATATGTACATGGGTGTACTGTGTGTGCCCGGAAGTCCGGGAGATCCTGCTATAATGCTTGGCCGTACACTCTCAATCAATAAAATGTTAATTTTTTGTAATGTGTAATATATTCTGTTTTGTCCATTAATATATTTTAATTAATTTAGTTTTAAAATACTTAAAGGGATCTCTTTTTAATTTACTAATAAATAATCCAATTTTCAAAATAAACATAGTTCTAGAATTAATCATTATTATAGGGATCAAAATTAATCCCGAATTTCAAATTTAAATTTTAGTTTGAATCAACCCTCCAGGATTAATAAGTAGTGAATAAGCTGTAGTTTAGAAAGTGTGTTGTCCTGTGCTAACTATTTTTACTATATAATTACTAACAATTTATTCTTATCCTTCGGCTGGGGATGGATAAATGGGTGTACGAGGTGTGCTCGGGAATACTGAAGATCCTGTTATAATAATTATTTATTTAAGTAATAAAATTTGTTATTATGATGTTTATTAATTAAATTTAGTTTTCAGAGTCGTCTGAGAATTTGTATGTTAATTTTATTTGTTGATTCTTAATATACTTATAGTACCTAATTGATTTATTGAATTATTAATAAATCTATGTATTGTGGTGCTGTAATATTATCATTTAAATCATTTTATATAAATTTTATAAAATAATTGAATTCATAATTATATATTTTCTTTTCTTAATCGGTAGGAAATTGATGATTAGTTTTAAGTAAAATTTTATGTTTAAACGGTTTAATGTTTATGTTAATTCTTGTTGTAGTAAGTAATAATTTTTAATTGGATATAAAGGACCATTAATAAGGAAATAAGCGCTGTTATTTTAAAGTTTTATTAAATATTTTATCAGGTAAATTAATGAAAGACGGACCAGGATGAAATTACAACATTAATAATTAATACTTTTTAAGTCCTGTTTTAGATTTAGGATTTAGGGAGTCCTGAGTATCCCGCCCTGGATTCCAGAGAAATAATCATCTAATAATGTAGTTAGATTGTGCTGTCTTGTGCTAACCTATTTATTATATATTGTACTAATAATTTACTAACTATCTATCGCATTGGTGTCTGTAACCGGGTCGAGTCTCTCCCAACTAATAATCCTATCCAATCCTTCGGTTTTGTTATATGTGTACGGATATACGGCATGGGCCCGGGAGTTTGGGAGATCCTGCTATGATGCTTGGTCGTACACTCATAATAAATCATGAAAGTTTAATTTCAACTTTATTTTATTTAAATGTATCTTTATTTTGTTATAATGATGTTTTTTATAATACAGTAGAATCCGTTTATACCAAACCATGTATATAACGAACAAAACCTTATAATGATCATATAGTTTTGCCATATAGTTCTGTGCCTTGAATTTGCACGAACACTTATTTTTTCTTATACACTACAAACAAAGAACTACGTTTATAAACGTAAACGAATATTTGATTAAAATGAACAGCCGGCTATAGTGAACAAAATTGTGTCCCTTGAGTGTTCGCTATAAGCGAGTTCTACTGTAATTGTAATTATAATTATAATTTTAACTTAGTAATTTTAGATTTTCTTAATTATTTTATCAGGTAAATTAATGAAAGGCGAACAGGGGGAAATTACAACATTAATAATTTTTAATTTAGGTTTAGGGAGTCCTGAGTATCCGGCCCTGGATTCCAGAGAAATGATCATCTAAAAATGTAGTTAGATTGTGTTGTCTTTTGTGCCGTCTATTTACTAACTATCGATCGCATTGGTGTCTGTAACCGGGTCGAGTCTGTCCCAACTAATAATCCTATCCTATCCTTCGGTTTTGTTATGTGTAAACGGGTGTACGGTGTGTGCCCGGGAGTCCGGGAGACTTGCTATAATGCTTGGCCGTACACTCACAATCAATCAATCAATCAATCAATGATACAAGCGGATAGCTCTGAAGCGGATTTTGAGACAGAAGATATAAGTGCTGATGAATATAAAAGTAGTTTTCGAGTGGCAAAAGCTGCATTCAATCGATTTTCCACACCGGTAACCCAAGAAAATGGTGGAAATAATTCGACAGTGAACGTTCCACAAGAAAATTCGCGAAAATTTAGACTACCAAAACTAGAGCTGAAGCGTTTCAACGGCGATCCAAAAGATTGGTTGCAGTTTTGGAGCATGTTTGAGAAAGTGCACGAAGACCCCCTAATTCGAACCGAAGATAAGTTCCAATATTTAATCCAATCGACGTGTGAGAAATCAAGAGCGAGCGAAGTTGTGAATAGTTACCCGTTTACGGCGGCAAACTACACGAAAGCAGTTGAAACTTTGAAAAATAGATTCGGACGGGACGATCTTCTAGTAGAAATTTACGTCCGGGAATTATTGAAACTCGTGCTCAGCAAGTCGAAAGGTAATTTAACACAGATTTACGATAAGTTGGAAACGCATTTGAGAGCTCTTGAATCATTAGGCGTCACCACGGAAATGGGCGCCGCAATGTTATTTCCTCTCGTAGAATCCTCTCTACCCGAAGAGATTTTGCGTACCTGGCAACGCCAAAATACTAGAGTTGATAATGCCCAAGATTGATTGAAAGTTTTGGTGAAATTCTTGGAATCAGAAGTGCAAAACGAAGAGAGAATTTCATTAGCGATAAACGGATTCGACGAGCAAAAACCAAGTCACAACAACAACAAAAGTACGAAGAAAACAGAAGTGTGACAGAAACTTCAATAGCAACCGCGGCTGCTTTGTTTACATCGAACGAAACAAACAAAATTCCGAGTAAGTGTTATTTTTTGCGGGGTTATATTTCACGACAGCGATTCGTGTGAAAAAGCAAAAAAGCTGAGATTGAGTGCGAGACAAGATATTGTGAAAGACATAAAAGCGTGTTTTGCGTGTTTGAAATTGAACCACAGCTACAATAAATGTCGTTCTAGAATAAAGTGTGCCTGGTGTGGTAAAAAACTTGCTTTGTTGATGTGTCGGGAAGTGACCAAAAATGATAGCGATCAGACCGTGGGTGAAATCCAGACAATGACAAAAAATCTCGCTCTCGCCAACGTAACCTTCCAAGATCCCCAAGTTTATTTGCAGACGCTCCGCGTCAAGTTGAAAGGGCCAACGAGAGAACAGGTTGTTCGCGCGGTCATTGACACCGGGTCGTATAAATCGTACGTGTTAGCCAGTTTTGCCGAAAAATTAGGTTTCGAAAATATCGGTGAAAAGAAGATGGTGCACATATTGTTTGGTGGGGGGATGTCAGAACCCCGACAACACCAAGTTTCACGCTTCACACTAAGTAAACTTGATGGTACTTTCAATTGTATTTTTTCGGCATTTCACGAGGAGATCATTTGTCAAAATATTGCGGCATATGAAAACAGCACACATTTGAACGAGCGGAAAAGGAAAGGAATCTACTTATCCGACATTGGCAACGACACCGAACCTATAGCTGTGTTGATAGCGCGGATGTGGTCGGGCGACTGTACACAGGTAAAATTGTACAAATTCCCACTGGTGAGACCGCGGTGGAAACTCTCCTTGGCTGGACTATAATGGGGAAAAATTCAACAAATTTTTCGGAACGCCAAGATGCTGCTCTCACAGTTATTTCGATGTTTGCTAGAGAAGCAGATATTACGGATTTATGGAGACTTGATGCGCTGGGAATTACAGATCCAGCTGAGAAAGTTTCAAAAGAAAATTATCTCACTCAAGCAAAGGCAAATTTTGTATCCATCACTCGGGTCATTCAAGAAGGGCGCTACGAAGTGGCGCTTCCCTGGAAGGAGAAGCACCTCCAACTCGCAAATAATCGTTTTACAGTCGAAAAGAGATTGATTAATCTGACCAATAAATTGAAAAATGAAAACATGTTTGAGAAGTACGACGAGTTATTGACACTTTGGGAAAAAGACGACATTATCGAAGAAGTGCCCAGTGATCAGTTATCAGAGCATGATTATTATTTGCCACATCGTCATGTTCTAAAAATTAGTAGCACCACAGCGGTCCGACCAGTATTCGATGCTTCAGCGAAAACAAAAGACGGAGTTTCACTCAACAAATGCCTTGAAACTGGTCCAAACCTAATAGAAATGATCCCTAATATTTTGTTGAGATTCAGGAATCATGAAATTGGAATAGTTGCTGACATTGCAAAAGCATTTTTACAAATAAACATTGCGCCTTCGGATAGACGGAAATTTTGTTGGTGGAGCAAGACAGAACCAAGAAAAATTATTACATTTCAACACCGTCGCGTTGTTTTCGGGTTGACCTGTAGCCCATTTCTGCTAGGAGCAACAATCGATTGTCATTTGGAAAAAATGGTTTAAAAATCCACGAACATTGAAGAATCAGAGTTGATAGAGAAAATACGCGACTCATTCTACGTCGATAATTGTGTCACGAGCGTGAAATCGGAAATGGAGGCCCAGTATTTCCAAGACGAAACTACACGGATCATGAAAAAAGCCTGTTTTGACCTCCGAGGGTGGGAGATGACGCACGATAATGGCCAATCTGACAACAGTGCCGTACTGGGAGTGATTTGGAACAAGGACAAAGATACATTGGGACTTAATATAACAATAACGGAAAAACAACCAGAAAATATTACGAAACGTTTTGTTCGATCCGCGGCGCATAAAGTTTTCGACCCACTCGGTTGGGCCACGCCCACTTTGCTACCTCCGAAAATATTGCTCCAAAATGTATGGGGAATCAAAGAATTAAATTGGGACGATGAGATCCCAGATGACTACCAAAAACAGTTTCATGCCTGGTACGATCAGATCCCTGAACTTCGAGATCTAAGTGTCCCACGGTGGATTTTCGGAGACACACGTGACAAAGTAACGTTCCACATGTTTGTCGACGCAAGCAAAACCGCATATGTGGCTGCACTTTTTGTTCGAGTGGAAGGAGAAAATGGTACGTCCGTTCAGCTGGTACAAGCGAAATTACGAGTGAAGCCACGAGAAGATATTTCGATTCCATGCATGGAACTCTTGGCAGCAATGCTTGGAGCACGCTTGATGAAACCACAATCGATTCGGTAAAATTAAAGAAGGTAGAGGTAATTTTTTATTCGGATTCGTCAACTGTTTTGTCCTGGATTCGTCGTAATGGTCAATGGGCAGTTTTTGTGTGGAATAGAATAACAGAAATACGAGCGACCACTGATATCAAAACTTGGCGTCACGTACCAGGCAATAAAAATCCGGCCCATCTGCCGTCACGAGGGTATACAACCAGACAGCTCATAAATTCCAGATGGTGGGAGGCACCAGACTGGCTAAAAGATTCTCCTGATCACTGGCCAGCTGATCGTTTTGAGATTAACGAGGATGAAGTTAACGCAGAGTTGAAGAAAAATGCAGAGGAAACTACGCCCGAAAGTTTCATTCATGAGGCTACGGTACTCAGTTGTGCTAATGTGATTATCAGAGAATCTGATCCACCGTTGTATTTGCTCAGAATGTCAAGTTATTTAAAAACCGTCCGAATGATTGCTTGGATTTTTCGATTTGCACGAAATTGCAAAGTAAATCCAAAATGCCGCTAAAAGGGTGAAATCAGCGCGAGAGAATTTATTGATGCAGAATCGCGAATTTTGAAAATCAGCCAAAACGAGGCTTTTGAAGGAATAAACGATTCAAGATTAAAGACCCTCGAAGTTTATAAAGAAGAAAGCACCTGATTAATCAGAACGAAATCACTGGTTTCAAATCGCGATGACAGTTTTGGCTTCAGATTTCCGATAGTTTTAAGCCATAATCATGAATTGGTCAAACTGCTTATTACGCATACACACCTGAAAAATAATCACACGGGCATCAATACAATGTTAAAAATTTTGAGAGAAAATTTTTGGATTACTTCAAGTCGGCGTGCTGTAAAAAATGTCATACAAAAGTGTATTACCTGTCGCCATTATGCAGGAAAAACATTAAAAGCACCGCCTACGAGTTTGCCCGCAAGGAGAGTCAGAGATGCAAAAGTTTTTGAAAACACGGGAGTAGACTACGCAGGGCCTCGCTTTCTACGAGAAGGTCAAAAGTGCTACATCTGTTTATTTACCTGCGCAGTATACCGTGCCATTCATCTTGAGCTAGTTACGACATTGTCAGCTGACGGATTTCTCGAAGCTTGGCGCAGATTTATACATCGTAGAGGAAGACCGAGCTACATTTACAGCGATAACGGTACCAATTTTGTCAAAGCTAACCGTTTACTGCAACACGTCAATTGGGAGAAAATTTCGAGTTATTGTGCGACCAAAAAAATTGAGTGGGTTTTTAATCCTCCATCCGCCAAATGGTGGGGTGGGTGGTGGGAGAGAATCGTACGCCTTGTGAAAGATCTTCTGAAAAGAACCCTTGGCATTACAAGTCTCAGTTACGAGGAATTGAACACCACACTCTGCGAATGCGAATCGGTCATTAATGCTCGTCCCATCACCTATTCACCGGAAGATAAAAACAACATTTGTGTCATAAACCCAGACATGTTTTTGAAAGAAATTCACTTAGACGGCGTACCAGATATAGACGAAATTGAGAAAACATCGCTATCCCGCAAGTTACTTAATCGGCAGCGACTACGCGAGGAAATCAAAGATCGTTTTCGCACAGAATACCTCGGTCAACTTTCCAGAAGAACAAAAGTCAATAAAGATCTCTGTAAAACTTTGAAGGTCGGTGACTATTTCTTCATTTCAACTGATAACCAAAAGGCTTGCAAGTGGCCTTTAGCCAGAATACAAGAACTAATTCCCGGCAACGACGGAGAAATTAGGACAGTAAAACTCAAACCTCCGCAAATGTATTGGTTAGACCAGTTCAGCGATTGATTTTACTGGAAGCGGATTCGGTGGAAAAGTCGACGGAAAAGTCAACACCAGAGGAATGTTCTGAAGAACCAATCGACGAAGATCGACAAGACAGGGGCGGATCAAGTTCGGGTGACACAATGGAGCCCCCACAAAACGCATCCGAAGTGCAGCAGGTACTGCAGACACGACGAGGGCGGGCAGTCAAGATGCCGAAACGCTACATCGAATGACATGTTAAAATAAATCATTATCTATATGGACGTTTGTTAAATTACCGAAATCGTCAATTAAAGCAATTTAAAAAGGTGGGAGAATGTTGAAAAATGTAGATCCTATTGTGAGCGCCACGGCGAATTTTATCTGTAGTTTCTTATGATTTTTGGTTTTTGAAGTTTTTGCGACTGAGCATGCGTTGATCTTACGTGTGCGCTTCAATTTTATAAATGAACGAAGTCGCTTGGCATCCATCTAAATGAATTAGGGTTACTGCACCAAATCCAAATCTTTTCTGTTCAATTTGTGATATTTCCGTGGATTGTCCTTCATATTGTTACGTTTTTGCCTTCTCAATCAAGGTTCGTATCACATTGTGAATAATACAAAATCAATTTAATTTATCACCAACGAATTTATTTATTTCACACAAAAATTATTACAACACAGTTTATTAATAAAAATTCACAAAATCACTTTATATAAATTATTCTCAAATTTTACTGTACACTTATAATTTTTATTTCGCACTTCAACACATTTTAAATCACTTTTTAATTCCTTTTTAATCTTCACACTGTCGCTTTCCAAATACTACTAAATCCAATTCGACTTTGTTCGCCTTTTTATATACACAAACCAAACTTCGAGAAAGCTCATGAATTTTCTAGTTAGAATAGTGTAGAAACATTTAGAACAATTTTATCATGAAAAATTCCATTTTAGTACAGTTAAACATTGAGCTATTCATTTAATAATTAATATTATTTCGTATAATCAAAAAACACCAACAGTTTTCACTTACTTAAAAATAAAAAAAACCAAACTTTTTATTTTTGAATTTATTTACTTTTATTTATTTAAAATTACAACTAGTTTCGATCTTGTAAAGATCATCTACAGGTA
Organism: Tipula vernalis; assembly: GCA_958295665.1. NCBI lineage: Eukaryota > Metazoa > Arthropoda > Insecta > Diptera > Tipulidae > Tipula > Tipula vernalis. The sequence goes on from OY282559.1 coordinate 305,948,702, forward strand.
ATTTTTTGCAATGGATCCATTGCAAAAAATTACCTGTAGATGATCTTTACAAGATCGAAACTAGTTGTAATTTTAAATAAATAAAAGTAAATAAATTCAAAAATAAAAAGTTTGGTTTTTTTTTATATTTAAGTAAGTGAAAACTGTTGGTGTTTTGTGATTATACGAAATAATATAAATTATAAAAAGATCACTTACGTCACTCCGCTTCAAAAAAAATTTTTTTTTTTTAAAAAATGTTTACTATTCATTTAACTTATTCTATTACACACTAGGTGTCACCGTTACAATATATTATGATGGTGACACCTAGGGTGTGATAGAATAAGTTAAACTAATAGGTAAATGTGTTACTGTACCAAAATGGAATTTTCCATGATAACACAGTTCTAAATGTTTCTACACTATTCTAGGTGGTAACTGTGACATAAATAAATTTGATGTTGATAAATTGAATTGATTTTGTTTTATTCACAATCCAGTGGTACGAACCTTGATTGACAAGGCAAAAACGTAACAATATTATAATTAAATCTTAAGGTTTTCCATTTTTTCCGCTCAATAAATAAACTTTTATGCCCCAAGGACATTGTTTACCTTTCATGTACTGATTTATTCTCAATCTTCGTTTAACGAGAATCATTTACTCGCGACGCATAGGTTTTTCTCTAATGGAAATTATAGACACCGGTTCCGTACCGAATTTATTACTGGGCGAATTTTTACAAATTTGTCTACGTTTGTTGAGTCAATTTCCATATTATCTACAAAATGTACAATAGATGTATCCTTAGCTGGCGAAATCATTAAACCAAAAGATTTTGGAGCTGGGCAATTTTAACGAACCCATAATCGTGAAAAGCTTGATTAGTTCGTCGGTGTTAGTGTGTTTCCAGGCAGCGGTTCCGTGTTGTTGGGCAAAAATGTTTGTAATCGTCGCAGAGTTTTCAAAAAAGTCTACCGGGAAGTATTTAAAGAAATAAAACAAAGGCGAGACGTCAAAGTTGAGATTCGGTATACATCACTTCTGATTTTTGGATTGCATTCAATCCTTGGCACCAGTCTATTTTTCCTTTCGGGGTTTATGTGTAAATTTGCTTCAAAAATATTTTCTCTTCGTCTACTAAATCGAATTCCACGTTGTCAAGAACACCATCTTTTCTAGATAGAATTTCATAATTGCAATTGACACGTTAGATTCTTCGGTTGGTTTTGGCGGAATGTTTACAAAATCATCGTGCTCCATTTCATCAGGAGCTAAATTATTCCGTTCGCTTTCATCGTCCGATAAAAAAAATATCAAAATCTGAATCTCCAGTGTCAATAAGCTATTGGCGATTTCCATCAACTGTAGAGGCGATAGTGTCGATTTTTTTAAGGGGGACGAGAAATGTCAAAATATGTGTATTCATATAAAGTTAGTATAGAAATTTTTTTTCCCGTATTTACAATTGAAATATTGAGTGGTGTACATAAATTTTTAAATAATAATAATGGAATTAGAAAAGTATATGGCCAAATCGAGATTTAGAAGCCATAAAATGTGTAGTGTGTTTGGTTGTTAATCGAGAGCTGATAAAACAACAAGTCTGCATGAGTTTCCAAAACAAAAGTTATTAAGAAAACAGTGGATTGCAGTTTGCAGAATTGGAAATAAAGTTAATAATAATTCTCGTATTTGTAGTAAACATTTTACTATAAAGAACGTAAGTTATTACAATAAAATTTTCTTGTATAATTTTTAAAATTCTCTTTTACGTTTTGCGATTTTAGGAAAGGGCAATATACGCCGTTTGAAAGTAAATTCAATACCGAGTGAGAACCTACCGCAAAGCAAATATATCACAAGGCCTAAAAGACAGGATCAAATAGATAAGCGGTTAAAGAGGCAGCAGGTACGAGAAATTAAAAGAAACGCTATGGCAAATCTAATATCAGCGACTGAAAACCCAGTTTTGACTGTAGAGGAAAATGTGGAAACTACTAATTTAATAAGACACTCCAACGCTGTTGTACCGCATGCAGAAAATCTTACTGTGATGAACCAGATATTAACGCAACCAGAAAATTACAAAATGTATGATAAATGTGTTCAAGCAAATACATTAGATAATTTCGAATCTCGGCAAATGATGATCCTAGATTTAATCAAAAACGAAACCTTACTAAATTTTTGGACTGGAATTAATACTTTCATGTTATTGGATGCAATAGAAGATTGTGTTGCAACTATTTATAATCAATAATATCAAAACAGCTTAACTTTACATGAACAAATTGTGTTGGTATTTATTAAATTAAAGACCAATCACTCCTTTATTTGTATGTCATCAATCTTTGGGTTAACATCAAATACAACTTCACGTAATTTTGCCACGATGTTGCCCATTCTTAGAGCCGCATTAAAATCAGCAATCTATATATCTTCTAAAGAGGAAACTGTCGCCAACCTTCCTAAATGTTTTAGGCCTAATTTTGCTGATGTAAGAGCCATTCTGGATTGCACAGAAGTACCAGTACAAGTGCTTAATTGTCCAAACTGCAAAATTTCAACATACTCGCATTACAAAGGGTTATAATTATTATTATTATTACAAAGGATATAACACGATAAAAATTTTAGTATGCATTACACCTGGGGCGATGATATGCCACATAAGCCGAGCATATACTGACAAAGCATCGAACAAATTTATTTTCAATCAAGAAAACTTAATTGAGAAATTCGAGGAAAGTGATAGCATTATGGTGGATAAAGGGTTCGCCATTAAAAAGGAACTAAGAGAAAAAGGCATAAAACTAGTACGTCCTACTTTCAGTGCAGGTGTAAATTTTCAATTTCCAGAGGAGGAAGTAGCGAGCAACACAGAGATATCTATTGCAAGAGTTCATGTAAAACGTGTTATACAAAGGATGAAAATGTTCAATATTTTAAGGTGTCAGATACACATCAACATTCTTCCATATATCGATGATATAATTAATATAATCGCCTCAATAACAAACTTGTTATCACCGGTTTTAGCGGAGGATAAATTCTAAATGGAACAAACAAATAAATAAATTTTGTATGCATTTAAATAAAAATATATATTTCATTAAAATATTAAAAATGTTATTTCACTGTTTTTTTTAAAATAAATATATAAATCAGTCTTCAAATTATCAACTAAAGTTTCGCGAATTAGTTATTTCATTCAGTACATTAATTTGTTTTGTTTCATAAATAGCAGGTAATATGTAATTAAAATCTACAGTTTTTAAACTAGGTACTAAGTCATTAAGAAATTCAAAATTTACGGGCACATTTACAACATGACAGAAATTTGATTTCTTGAAATGAACAATAAAATCACAGCTTCTACAGCCCATTCCGATTTGAGTTTGCACATAATGAGAATGATGAGTTTTCAGGAGGTATTTTTCATCCAAGTATGTTATATTTTGTATTGCCTCTCTCCATTCCATGGTTTCTCCAATCTTTACGCATTTCACTTCAATTATTTTATTATCACTCTTTAGATAACCATCTGGACTATATCCCAACAAAGGGGCATTTGGATGGATAACCAAACCGAACCTCGAAATATCAACACCGAAAATTTGTTCGTACTGGGCAATGGCAATTTTCTCATTCTCGATACCATATTGCATGTTTGCGTTTTTAAAATTTGTCACTCGAACATGTTCTCCAGCCTTATTTCTCCAATTCGGGTTTTTATTTTTAATATACGTAAATAATTTATATGCAGTGCTTGCAGTTATTCTCAGCGATCTCTCATGTATCCATCTGGAGTCGTTTTGGCTAAGAGTTGCATTATAGATTTCTTGAGACTTATTTACATCAATACAGATATTTTCTTCGTAAAAATTGACCAGATCAGTGGAAATATGTGATGTTTCAGTGGTCATTATAAAGCTCCTTTCAAAAATATCAGTTAAACTTATAGGATGTAATGGTGAATGGAATTGGTTCTGGTTATTATTTTCGTCGCAACCAATTGGGACTTGATATGTGCTAAGCTCATCGACAATAGCGGTATCATGGGCTAATGCAGGTTTCATACAAATATTTCTAGTTCGGTTATGTAACGAAACTGCAGAGCACTGTGCTGAAGCAAAAAGGCGTTCACGATTCGATTTGTCCTGTTCTTCACTTGTCACGTAGAGTTTTGGTGTTTTACTCATACGACACAATTCCACAACTCGTTTTGGTCCATATAAATATTTGTATTTTGCAAATTTTTGTTTGCCCCATTTTTGCTTAAGATCCGTTGAGGTCATCAAAGTCAAACTGTTCAACCTTCAAAAAAAAAAAATTATTAGAAGGCAACTTTTAAAATATGTATAATCATTTACCTGTTGCAATATAAAAGAATAGCAGAAAAGTGTTTGCATTTATGTCCTAGACCGGCCTTACACGAACAAGAAGCGGTCCACGCAGATACTTCATTTGTTAAAAAAAATGTACTTCGTGAGGCCTTTCTTTTGGATGTGATGTTTGGAGTACCAAACCAAAAATATGGATTACATTATCACTAGGGTTAGATTTTAAAAATCCTATACTTTAATCACATGATTCGCTTAAACTATTTTCTCGCCTTCGATAAATGGCCTTCTTGTGCCACCTAAATATTTTATTATGTCTCGTAAATTAATACTAATTTTAATTTCTGTTGAATCGGTGAACTGAAAATAAAAAGATTAAGCTTAGATTATGGTTAAATTGGTTTTTTTGTAAATTATTTTTGTTGATTCATGCAAATTTTTTGTCCAGCTCTTTTACCAATATTAAATTAACCAATTTCTGCAATTTTCTTGTAATTATATTATTTTATATATTATATATATTAAAATTCTTACCATTCTAAATATTCTTCATATATTTTTCTTCAGAAATTTTTATTTTGACAATTCTGATCCCCTTTACTAAAAGTTATTATTTCTGTCACCAGATCAAGTCAGCCAATTGCTGTAAATATCGAATATGATTCCTTTACTTAGGTAATTCCAACTATTTCTTTCTCCATTTTCCGTGTGATCGAAAACATTAACAAAAAACATTTATTAGTAGAATTGTCCTATAACCCGCACAAAATTATTAATGTCCCATTAATGGGACATATTCAAGAAGTATTCTTATGGTGTTGGGGGCAATCGACGGATACTATATTTCGGAAAGCCTGGTCATTTGTTGATAGTGGATGAAAAATTTAGGTACAAATATTTTGCGATATTTATTCTTACGTACCGATGTAAAGAAGCAGTTTTATTAATTTTTTTCCAGGTTCATAGGCATAAATGGATCACAGCTAACAGGAATTAGTTGATATATCGGTGCATGGCATGGCAGATGATAGATAGGATCCTTACCTTATTGAAATGACAACCCATATATCCACGCAATGAATTAAACAGTATTTTTTAGACCTAAATCCATATATAGCTTGAGATATCAAAAACCATCAATTCTCCAACACTGTATCGCAGCCCATAGGGATTGATAGATATAGTGGTGTATGGCAGATGTTGGATAGGAACCTTATATTATTATAGAGCATGATTTTATTCCGGCTTCCCATAAGGCTCCAAAATGGGGAACGGCAGGAGGAATAAAGTTCCATTCAATGTTGTTGTTGTTCATGTATCTCATTACAGCTGCATCCTTAGAAACCATTATTAGATTTCTCTGAAGATCTCGTTGTGCGCCCTCGAAGTTAGTACGGTTGTCACTATAAATACAACATTTACCTCGCCGTGCGTAAAACTTACGTAGAGCTGCCAGGAATGCTTCGGTAGTTATATCGCTAACTAACTTAGAATGTAAAGCCTTTGTAGCCATACATACGGAAATGTTCAGGTAGGCCTTCATGGTTTTAGCGCTTCTCAATTTTGATACCTTAATTAATAATGGCCCTACATAATCTACTCCGAAGAAAGGTATGACACTCTGCGATAATCTAACAAAATTTTTGCATTTAACCTTAACTGCTAACCAGGAACTTTGTTGAATGTATGTTTCCGAGAATCGAATTGTTATAGTAAAGTATTTAGTCTGAGTCCTAAACCTCAAACCAATCTTTTGTGTAGATTGAAGTAACATTTTGTTATTTAGGTTTTTTATTTGTCGTCCGATTGTACATACCTGTTTTTTTTTTTATTTTGGGTTTTTTTTTTCTACTAACAAAATGAAAACAAGCAGCCGATGGAAAAATAATTTTCTTTCAATATTTTTTATCGGAACAGGACTAAGCTTCCTTTTAGTGGGAGTGATTGGTTACTTAAGCGTAGTATTTGGTGTAAACATAATTAGTTCAAAAGTGGCTGAATCTGAAGCAATTGGTTTGTATCCGCGCGAATCTGAAACCCGTGAAGTTAAAAATTTGGATGGTGTATGGAATTTTTATCAATCGGCGCACGATAAACCGATGGAAGGAATGGACGAGAAATGGTTTTTGGATGATTTATCGAAAAATAAACCAACGATACAAATGCCGGTCCCTTCAAGTTATAATGATATTACACAAGATGCCAATTTGCGGGATCATGTTGGTACGGTGTGGTATGATCGGCGTTTTTTTGTGCCAAACTCGTGGAAAACGGGACGAATAATATTTATTCGATTTGAAAGTGTGCACTACTTTTCCTATATTGTAAGTATTCAAATAGAATCATAACCGTATTTCATTTAAATGAGATTAAAATAGTTGTCTTATTTTTACAGTGGATCAACGGTGTACTAACAACAAAGCACGAATTTGGTCATCTGCCTTTTGAATCGGACATCACAAAATTAGTGAAATTTGGAGAGGAAAATCGGGTTACAGTACTCTGCGATAATGTGTTGCTACAAACCACAATCCCTCAAGGTGATGTGCAAAATGAAACGGCCGATATGGGAATGCGAATCCAACAAACGTATTCGTTTGATTTTTTTAATTATGCTGGAATCCAAAGGTCTGTATTCTTGTATGCGATACCACAAGAATATCTCGAAGACATTAAAGTCGTGACAGAAGTTAAAGGAGATGATGGAATTGTTAATTTCGAAGCGATTGTTCAGTCTGCGGATAACACAAAAATGAGTCTGGTAGTGTCGCTATACGATAAATATGATAATTTGGTGGTGAAAACAACTACTCAAGCGGGTGCATTAAGTGGATCAGCTACAATACCGTCCGTTAAGCTATGGTGGCCTTATTTAATGAATCCGGACTATGGATATCTATACAAAATGGTTGTGACTTTGATCAACAATGAAGAGAATATTGATTCTTATCACCTAAAGATTGGTGTGCGAACACTATATTGGGATTCAAATCAAATTTTGATTAATAACAAACCAATTTATTTCCATGGATTTGGAAAGCACGAGGATTCCGATATTCGTGGCAAAGGACTAGACCTCGCCCTATTGGTAAAAGACTTTAATTTACTTAAATGGGTTGGTGCTAACACGTTCCGGACCTCCCATTATCCTTACTCAACAGAAACGATGGAGATGGCCGATCAAAATGGTATTATGATTATCGATGAATGTGCCAGCGTAAATGCACAATTTTTCTCGTCGAAACTTTTAACGAACCATCAGGAAAATTTAAAGAAATTGATTACTCGGGATAAAAATCATCCTAGTGTTGTGATGTGGTCCATTGCTAATGAGCCTTCTAGTAAATTTTCAAAGGCCGAATCATATTTTAGTGCGGTTGCAAATTTCACCAAAACGATGGATCCGACTCGTCCTATCACCGCGGCGATTGCGACCAGTGTGTTAGAGGATAATGCAGGTCAATTCTTAGATATAATTAGTTTTAATCGATATAACGCTTGGTATTCGAATTCCGGTAAATTAGATATGATTATACAGCAAGTGATCACCGAGGCAGAATCTTGGCGGAGAAAATATAACAAGCCAGTGTTATTAAGTGAATATGGTGCAGATACGCTATCCGGTTTACATTTTAGTCCCCCGTTTGTTTGGTCCGAAGATTTTCAGCAAGCGGTATTTTCGAATCATTTCCAAGCATTCGATCAGTTACGTGCCAAAGGTTATTTCATTGGTGAATTTGTGTGGAATTTTGCCGATTTTAAAACGGCCCAATCATATACGCGCGTCGGTGGAAACAAGAAGGGCGTATTCACGCGTGATCGACAACCAAAGTCGGCTGCCAATTTATTACGAAAACGATATTTCTTCCTGTCAAAAACGCTTTACAATTGTGAATTGCCTGATGATCTGTGCTACTACATTATAGACAAGATCGATTTGACTGAGAACCGTGCAGAAATAGTAGTTTGTAGTTTCAAATGCAATTGAGCTGGAGTTGACGTCTGTTCGCTTTGACAGCTTCTACTCTTAATAAAACTAAATCAAAAAATTGATTTGCATAAATACATCGCAATAAATAGAAAAATTAACCGCAGAAATAAAATGTACCCCTTTTATGTGTCGTGTGCCCAAAGGCTTTACTTTAGTTCGCTTGGGAATACGTATCGTCGCTATATACTCCCCCTCAAGTGGGTCACGAAGAGATCGGGGGCGAAAGTAACCCGCCCATCCGATGACGTTCGTTTCGGTATGATTCCTTGTCGCTAACCTCAGGCGAAACAAGCCATTGCGAATAATCTGGTTATTTTGTATCATCCCAGCTAACCTACAAAAACAACGTTTCAACCTATCTATCGACACGCTAGTTCGATTATTGCCAACTTCAACGTCGAAAAATTTCATGAAACGTTCTTTTATTTTGTGTGGACCGGTGTATGATGGCTGTAATGACTTACCTACATAAGCAGTTGGTTCTTATGAACACGTCCAAATCATTTATTCTTAACAAAACCTGATTTGTTTGTTTCCAAGAATTACCCCAGAATAATCGAGAACAGGTATTCGTATCCCCTTACCGTAAATTAATTCTGCAAATAATGCTTCTAATCCATCGCACTTGCTCAAAGCCAAAAAGAACCGGCAGTTCATTGAAATGGTGTGATTGAAATTAGGAAACTTGATTCGTGATTATGAAATTGGGAATGCCGGAACGTGCGATCCAAATGGAATAAACCGCGAAGACAACCGTAGCTTCTGTAACATCTGCCGCTCGTTGGGGTTTTTCCCAACGGGTGTATCTGTCAACTAATGTTAGACTGTTGAGGTTATTCGATGATATAGGCAGTAGACGGTGGGTAAGAATTTTGGTCCTTTGACAATAGGTGGAAGGCTGAGCCGTCATTCTCAATACTTGTTCAAGCTTTAACGCAAACTTCCCTACGTCTAATAATGCTAACAATTCTTTGTCTTTGCAGTTTTATTCTTGATTTCTATTATATCTAGCCACTTACTATAATAATCGACTAAAATCAGATAATAATTTACCCCTATTTCACAAATGTCCATTGCTATTTTTTCAAACGGTCGATCAGGTATTTCGTGACTATTTAACTCTTCTTTTATGTTACTACTCCTAAATCTTTCACATACTTGACAGCTAGCCACTAAGTTTTCAATTTCGTTGCCTAAACCCGGCCAGTATAAAATTGACCTGGCTCGCTGTTTGCTTTTGACTATACCGCAATGCCCCCCATGTATTTTATCTAACATCTCTTTTCTTAAACTGTACGGTACTATTACCCTGTCACCAAAAAACAATAAGTTATTTTCAAAATATATGTCTTTCCGAATTTTGTAATAAAACTGTTCACCATCTTTCAGATGTTGTTTTACTGGCCATCCCTTAAGGCAAAATTCTTTGATTCGACATAAAACTGGATCCATTTCAGTTTCTTTGATAAATTGTAATTCCCGATCTTGCGTTAAATTTATGGTGTGGATGACTTGGGTTAGATCCTCTTCATAATTTTTATTAACCGCTTCTGTTCTCGATAGCAGATCAGCAATAAACATGAACCTTCCCGGTACATATTTATGAGTAAATTTATATAATAATAATTGCATCCTCATTCTTTGAATTCGGGAACTTTGTGAACTCGATTTATTTTTTTTAAATACTCCTATTAACGGTTAGTAATCTGTATGAATCTCAAATGATCAACCATAAATGTAATTATGAAATTTTTTGCACGCATGCACTACTGACAGCAACTCCTTATCTATTTGGGAATACTGTGTTTCTGTATCTGACAAACTGACCCGTAACATTTTGGCTTCCCATCCTGCATTATACATGACCCTATTCCGTTTTCTGAAGCATCCGTTTGTATGACTATCGTTTTTTTTTTACATCATATACTATATACCCAGCGCTGGGGGTCAATTCTCGTTCCGTGAAAAGTATAATGAAAAGAATTTTCAGTGAGAAATACACATTTCCGATTCATGTTCCTTGAGAAGGAAAAAAATGACGTCAAAATCTTTTCATATGAATAAAACTTTCTCACCGACCATTTTGGCGGTGAGAACATCATAAATATGGAAATAAAATTCTATAAAAACTAAATTTGTATTTTTACCATTAAATGTGCATTGAAACTATAATATGATTCACTTTAAACGTAACTAATAAGTAAATCTATTAAAAACTATTCCGTTTATTTAAGAAAAGCCTCCAAATAATTAATTTAGTTAAGTTTTAAAAATATTTTGCTCATTTTTATAATTTATTTTATATTTTGACAGGCAATGACGAAAACTGATTAACTAAATCTACTTTATCATTTATTTACCTAATATTTAAACCAATTGTTGTATCAGCTAGCGGAAATATACATGAAACTCGAAAAAATGTGTGTTTACAGTGTAGCTTACTATGGAAATAACTTATTAAGCGTTTTTCTCACGATTCTTTTTCATTTGGACATCAAGAATCGCTTATTGTCGTTGTGTGAAATGTTATAAATGAAAAAGACTTGATGGAATCAAAATGAAAACTTTTTTTTCATTAGGTTTTTTCATAGAACGAGAATTGACCCCCTGGAGACTTAACTATTAAATTCTTGATATTATCTAAAGTTTTTGAATGTATATCTAACCAGCCACATTCCCTATTCTTTTTTATTAATTCTCGTAATGGACTCGACACCTCTGCTAGATTAGGTACGAACGAACGCATATAATTTATTACCCCCAGGATACTTTGCAATTCTTTTTTATTTTGAGGATTTCTTATTGCTTCTATCGCTTTTATTCTATTGGGATCCCCCTTTATCCCATTCTTTGAGAAAATATGGCCTAAATAAGACACACTTTCAACTTTATATTGAATTTTTATCGCGTTGAATTTAATTTTATATTTAATAGCAGTTTCTATAACCCTTTCCATTATTCGATCATGTTCAGCTTCGCTACTTGCTGCTATTAATAAATCGTCTATATAAATTGTTACGCCTTGCATATTCCCAAAAATTTGAAATAACTGTGGAGCTACTGCTAACCCAAATGGTAGCCTCTCGAACTTATAAACTCCAAATATGGTATTGAAACTGCATAATTTACTTGATTCGTTATCTAGTTGGACATGCCAAAACCCATTTTTCATATCCAACACACTAAATATTTTCTTGTTCGTTAAATTAGTTGATATCTCCTCAAGCGTTGGAATATGAAAGTATTCCTGTAAAATGGCTTCATTTAATTCCTTCGGATATAAGCATAAACGCAACAATTTATCAGCTTTTTCGACAGTGACCAAATTACTGATCCACTCGACGGGCTCATTTACTTTCGAAATAATACGATCGAATTCTAATTTATTTAAAGTTTGCCTTAAGGTTTCTTTTAAAACGACTGGTACCCTACGAGCTGGTTTTATTATGGGATTTGCATTTGACTTTAATTTTAATGTATATTTACTAGCAATACACCCATTTCCCGTAAAAACCTCTATATTATCCTTCACAAGTTGACATTCTGACCTAACTGAATATATATATTCTATTCACCACTTTTAATAATTCTATTGTTTTCAAACCTAATATTGGTCGCGACCCTTTATCGTCTACTACAAAAAATTCCTGTATATATTCTTTGCCTATGAAAAAAATCTTTAAGCTTATCCTTCCCAATGGTCTAACCACAGAACCTGCAAAAGCTTCCAATACTATTGTAGTTCCAATTAATTTACTCTTTGTCATCAAGCTTTCACAAATTTATCGTGTGATTACATTAATGTCCGCACCCGTGTCTATTTTAAAATTTACTAATTTATTTTCTATCAAAATCTCTTCATACCACATGTCTCTATTTCTCTATTCTACTAAGGGTGAATCCACAACAAAATTGCAATTTAATTCTCCTTTAAAATTATTTTGATTAGAATTATTCACTAACTGTATTACCCTATTCTCTGTAGATTGAACATGTGCTTTTTTACGATAACATGCCTGAGCGAAATGACCTTTGTTATGACAATTATTACTTATCTTATCATATGCTGGACATTCCCCCCAAACATGCTTCGTCTTACATTTCTTACAAAAAAAATTTTCACATTATTTTGAACTTCCTTATCATTAATATTTTTATAATTTGTACCTGTTTTATTTTTGGTTATCTTGTTAACCTGTACGTTGTTATTTCCTTGCACCTCCTTCACATGAGCTTGATTAATTTCATGAGTCCGACATATCTCCACCGCCTTCTCATACGTTAAATTGTCGTTGGTTAATAGCCGCTCTTGCAGTCCGACGTGGCACACTCCTAGCACAATTGTATCTCTTATGTGCGAATCATCCTTGAATTCGCACATTTTATACATTTCCAAAATTTCTGTTAAAAAATTATCTCTTTTTGTACTCTTTTATAAAAAACGTACCTTTGATAAACCACATTCTTTTTGGGGTTACAATATTCGTCAAATTTGGTGAGCACATCATCTTATTTAACATTTTTCTCATCCTTTATTTTTAGGTTATTGTATATGGATATTACATCCGAGCCACCAATGTTCAGAAATATCGCTAATTTCACCTCCTCTGTTTTTTCATTAGATTCTGTTGCCAACATATGGTATATATGTTAAACTGCTGCTTGAATCTTTTCCACGATTCATTTATGTTGTTTCCACGAGCAAAATCCACCGGCACCGGACATCTTATACCACTATTCTGCATTTTTTATTTTTATTTATTATACACTACACCAAATATTTGTATTTGTTTTACTATCAATTTTATTATTTATTTTCTTCGGTATTTTCCTTTTATTTCATATTTCTATGAAACCAAATATCGGCTGCGCCATGTTGTGTATTGTTTTACGAAATAAAAGTAGTTTTGTTAATTTTAGTGTGTTCTTTATTTTTACTTGCTGTGGCTACGTTCAGAGACCAACTGACATTTTTCGTACATTTTACATTGACTTTCTTTTATGTCTACATGTAACTATTTTCTACTACAATTTTATTTAAGCACTTTTCAAATACAATAATAAATAAATTCGTTGGTGATAAATTGAATTGATTTTGTTTTATTCGCAATCCAGTGATACGAACCTTGATTGACAACGCAAAAACGTAACAATATTGTTACGATTTTGCCTTGTCAAATAAGGTTCGTGTCACTGGATTGTTAATAATACAAAATCAATTTAATTTATCTCCAACGAATTTATTTATTTCACAAAATTTATTACAACACAGTTTATCAATCAAAATTCACAAAATCACTTTACATAAATTATTCTCAAGTATTACTGTTCACTTATAAATTTTATTTCGCACTACAACACTTTTAAAATCACTTTTTAATTACTTTTTAATCTTCACACTGTCGCTTTCCAAACACTACTAATAATCTTACAAGTTTACACTATCGCGTTCAAATACTAATAATCCAATTCGATCTTGTTCGCCTTTTTATATACACAAACCAAACTTCGCGAAAATTCATGACTTTTCCAGTTAGAATAGCGTAGAAACATTTATAACATTTTTATCATGGAAAATTCCATTTATTACAGTAAAACATTGAGCTATTGATTTAACTTATTCTATCACACCCTAGGTGTCACCGCCACAATATATATATTGTAACGGTCACATCTACTGTGTAATAGAATAAGTTAAATTAATAGCTCAATGTTTAACTGTACTAAAATGTAATTTTCCATGATAAAATTGTTCTAAATGTTTCTACGCTATTATAATTGGAAACGTCATGAGCTTTCTAGAAGTTTGGTTTGTGCATATAAAAAGGCGAACGAAATCAAATTAGATTAGTAGTATTTGGTAAGCGACAGTGTGAAGATTAAAAAGGAATTAAAAAGTGATTTAAAAAGTGTTTTAGTGGAAATAAAAATTATAAGTGTACAGTAAAATTTGAGAATAATTTATATAAAGTGATTTTGTGAATTTTTATTAATAAATTGTATTGAAATTGTGTTGTAATAATTCTTGTGCTAAATAAATAAATTCGTTGGTGATAAATTGAATTGATTTTGTATTAATCACAATCCAGTGATACGAACCTTGATTGACAAGGCAAAAACGTAACAATATATATTTATATATACATACATATATATATATATATATATATATATATATATATATATATATATATATATATATATATATATATATATATATATATATATATATACATATCGTCACTTGAAAATTGGTTTGGTCCATAAGCCATTTAATTTAATCTTGAGAAATCAACTTTTTATTTTTAAAAATCGACTTTTTATATTATAAATTTGAATATGGAACAAACTGAGTAGTATCTCAACAACGGTTACGAATTTAAAAAATCGGACTACAGCATTAATAGTTCAAAAAACACAAATTTGGCGTATGGACCAAACTAATAATCAGGTGACGATATATAGTGTAAAATTTAACACCAGTGTTTTTTTTCGGATTCTTCGGAATCAGTTTTGTATGTGCGTACATTGGTGCAATTTATATCGTGCTTGCTCACAAGCGTGCAGCGACACATCTTTCTGGCAATCCGTGGATGCCTGGCCAAAAAAAAATATTCTTCTTTTGAGGCAAACCAGTTATCGAGCCATTTTCGTAGGAAGTGAAGTGCTCCTCAGCAAGCCCGTGCTGCATCGATGCAAATAAGTGATAATCGGACAGAGCTAAGTCTGGCGAGTAAGCCGCATATGAAAGTATTTCTTAATTAACTGCTTCCAACGTTTCCTTGACCGGTTTTGCTTTGTGTGATGGTGGATTATCATGAAGCAAAATCACTTTGTGTTGCCTTTTATCATATTCTGGTCGTTTTTCATGCAAAGCTCAATTCAAATTGATCATTTGTTGTTGGTAGCATTAAGTATTTACGGTTTCACCAGGTTTTAGCAGCTCAAGATAAATCACACTCTTCTGATCCCACCAAATACAGAGCATTGTCTTCCATTCGAAGCGATCATTTGGCCTTGCAGTCGATGTCGATGATTGTCCTGGATCAACCCAAGATTTTTGGCGCTTTGGGTTCTCATTATTCATTACACTTTTCTGAATAAAAACTACTATATGGCCTACTCAAATTTACTTAGACATCCTCAGGATTTCTTGTAACGGCCCAACTATTGATACACATTTTTTTATTTTACTAAGTGAAATTTAATTTTTATTTTATTATTCATATGTATGTAGTTCATAGACAAAAATAATTTTCATTTCATACTTGGTTCAAATTTTTTCTTCATTAAAATATATATAAACTTATCCTGCTACATCTTTTTGTGTACAACTGCACTATTTGCTAATTTGTGTAGCTACACTTCTGAATTCTGTGGAAAACTTCACACCGGTGGTGCATACCGACATCCTATCGGCTATAATTGAATAATATTCATTCGGGCAGCAGCATTTTCAATCAAAAATCTTATAATGTGTACAAATATTCCGTGGCAAACAAATCCAAAATCGGCCTAAATGAAAGAAGTTAGTTGAACACGCCCTTTTCGTTGGTCTTGTGTTTGAATTTGTATATAACATTTTCCAGCTAGCACAAATCAACTTATCATATCAATGTCGAGTTGTTTATTCTTCAGGAGTAACAAATTTCAAATTTAAACCGTTGACTTCTGTGATTGTCAAATAATTTGGGATATACCGACAAAATATTAAGTAGCTGAAACACAATAAATGTTTACATAATAACCCAACATATTCATCCAACTTGTATCAAATCCTCTGCTCATTCATATGTTTACAAGTCCTAGACAGTAACAATCCATCCAAACCATTTATAAAGCATTCAGCCATCGAATATTTTGATTATGGTTAAAAAAGCAAAATGGCTTTAATTTGGAATGTTGTGATGATATGGATAATTGGTTTCATTGAATAGCAGAACGCAAAAAGTAGGATTTATTTGAGGAAGTTTTGAAATCCTTTCTGTAATATAATAAAAGTTAATAAAATAAAATGAAACAAAAAAAAATTATACAGTACTCACTTGTAATACCATGATCTTGAACAGATTCTTCCTGAAATTGTTTTTGATTTGGTACAATGGTGGCTTTAAACCACGACATAATTTTACATTGTAAAACTGGATAAAACTGGATACGATTGCTTGCCTTAATGTTTTTTTAATTAAATTAATTTCAATACTGTTAAATAGCTTGTCTACAGGGTGCAGGAAATTAATTCAATGAATTATCACATACATTAGTGCTATGGTGCAGTCACGCATATTAAAATTTAATTTTAGCCTAATTATAGTTATGGCTATTGCACAGCTTTCTTTAAATTAGATGGCACTTTCTTTTGATTGAGTCGTGCTAAAAGTCGTCTGACCTTATTTCGAATCGATTCAAACATTAATTCAAGTATAAAACAACAAAAACTTAATGTTATACCGGTCAGGAACATTCTGACTACTGGTAGAAATTCAATAAATGATAGCATCGAATCTTTGTGCACGACTTTATGCGCCACATTATATTGACGCTTCTGCATTTCCGTTCGATGCATCAACATATTTTCATAATACCTATACAATCCACATTCTCTTAATCGACACACTATATTATTGATGACCGGCTCCAAAGGATTACCACGCAACACTGTGTAACTTATCGTTGAAGATAGGACCGCTTCATCAATAATTTCTAAAAGTTTTTCACCACGAATTTCATTCAGATACGATGTTACAAATAGGGTGGCCTCTTGCTTGCGTACAAAAAATCCATAATCTAATTCAAAATCTTCTTCATTCTGGTGTTCAAGGTTACTTTTCAATTTCCAAATCGATAAATTCGTTTCAATCTGCGTATTAAAAATCAACTGGTTGGCCAAGAAGATTTTCACCATTTTCTCATTTTTACCTGCTGTGATCAATTTCAGCTGCGAATTATTAACTTCACTGATTGATTGGTAATTTTTGTAGTACCGGCTGGTCATTAAAAAACTGGTCAACTTAGTCTGATATGAATGGAACAGTATAAATGTGTAAATCGCTAAAAATGAGTAAATTACACGTTTTGATTTATTGCGTACACTTTGTGGCAGTGGCTGAGATAAATGTATTTGTACCAATTCCTTCCATATATCAATTAATTCGCGATTTCCAAGAGAATCTAGTGCTCTAATGGCAAAATACAAAATGCCACTACTCAAGAAAAATGTAAATGCAATCGTTAACCAAAGTGCGGGTGAAAATGGATCGATAAAATGTCGATACGATGGTATTAATCGGGCGGCGGGAATCATGAGGACGATTGTTTCAAGCTCATATGGAAAAATTGGTACAATTTTTACGGTTGAATAGTTGGTATTAAAGTAAATTTTAAAATTAAAACTTATATCGGCTCGCCTAGCCAAAATCAGCTCATTAACTTTGGTATGTTTATCTTTCTCCAGCGCACCCTCAACCGAAATTATTTTATATGTTGCGTTAAGATGTCGACACACAATAAGACAAACATATCCATCCACACCAAAAATCGTTCCATCCTTCTTAATTTGAAATCTAGTGCCCTGCTCGTAATGGGCCACCTTCAATTCGTACTCATTCAGGTTTAATACTTTATTGTAAAATAAATAATTAGCGTCAAATTCGAGGGGATCTTGTGCGAACGGATTGTAAGCAACACGTTCGATTCTGTTATATTCTTGCGTGTAGTAGATAATTGCAACGTTGAACAAATATTCCTGATTAAACATGCTGAATAGTTGTAGCAGCCATGCATTGGTTTTGAATTTGATCGGAAATATCGGCATTAATAGGATTGGTGATGAACCGTACCAGAATGTTGAGGTAGACATTTCCTTTAAAAATTTTTGAAGATTTTTCTGATCGAAATACCCCATCACAATCACCACTATCTGATTTTTAGTAACCACGACATTGGGCATTTTTAATGGCCGTTGCCCAATAACTTTCGCCCAATCAGCAATTTGTAGCTTATATTTTGACAAAAAGTCCCCAACAAAATCGTTTGTATTGTTTCCAAATTGTAAAAATCCAATATCATTGTGTTGGTAATTGTTATGGCGGTGATGTTGATGCAGCAAATCAATGACGTGGCGCTTCAAATCATTTCGCCAAAATTCTTTATTTGATTCAGGTTGTGGTAAAGTATTTAATGTATCACCCAGTTTTAATATTGAACATGTTAATAAAAATAAATTGAACAACATGTTTGACGACCTTTCATTAGCTGATGGTTTGATGAATTTAATTAATAGTTTTATGAATTTATTCAAATTTTCATAATTTGGTTTTTGTATTTGATTAATTAGTTAATTAAATACGGCTAATTACTTATTATCTATTTTTATCGGGAAATATTCACAAGGGACTTAACATTAACCAGCTAAACCGCTTTTTTTAATAAAATAATAATAAGTGAGTATTTTTTAAAACTTAAGCAAATTGGTGCATTTCACGTTGGTCTGCAAGGTTCAACTGCCAGGTTCTGGCAAAATCACTAAAAGTTGTATCAATTTTGCAATTTTCTTAAATGCAACAACAAATCATTTAATGCTATTCTAAACACAAGACCAACAATTTTTATGATCTTATTGGACAAATAACTTACAATGCAAATAACTTATATTTTTTCAATTCAATTCAAATGTATCCTTTATTATAATTAATATTTTAATTTACAAAGTTTACAATTAATTATTGGTTCAGCAGATTCCTGCTTTTCAAATTTATTTTCTAATGATTATGCTATTTATTTTGTAGTTTATTAAGATTATATTTCTTAAATTATTGTTTATAATTATTGTGATATTTACTTATTTTTGTGGAAAAATTTGGAACTAAAAAAAACCACATTGATTAAATTATGACTTAAAATTAACACTAAAATTACTACTTAAAAATTAGATCCTTAATTAAACTATAAACAATTTAGAGATACATAGATTTATATTTGGAATACCCAATGCATATTATTTATACCAAAAGATTATTGATTAATTCATTTGAAATTCCAGTTAAGTTATTTTTGAATTTATTTCGTATTTTGGTTATTTGATCTTTTACTAGTGAAATATCAGATATTATGTAATCGACTTGTAGAAAAAAATTTTGGTTTTGCGTAAATCATCTTATTGAATTTTTTTAATGTGACTGTTTGCAGTTTCAAACCAAACAGATGATGCGTAAAGTAAGACACTCCTTATAATGAGAAGATATATAAGACGTTTATTTAAAATAGTTAATTTCGATTTACGATGGATGAGACTATATAATAATTTAGTAATTTTGTTACATCTTTCTATTGAATAGTTGATATGATCTTTGTATGTAACTCTTCTATCTAGAATCATACCCAGATATTTTACGGTATTTGACCAGTCAACTGGTACACCATCAATCTGCAGAGAGTTGGGACTAGGTAGATTGCGTGAGGCTGTTTTACGAGTAAAGAAAATTGCTTGCGTTTTGTGGATTAATTTTTATAAGTGTTTTGGCAGTGTATATCAGAACAGAATTCCCAACATCACATTTAGAGGTTACAAAATATAATGAATTTTTTATTGTTCAAATGTCATTAAATTGTCATCACACTAACAAAATGTAATGAATTGTACTACTATCGATCAATGATTTTTCGATCATTTTTATTATTATTTTTTATTGTTAAGTTATACCATAGAAGAATTACTAGTAATAGTAATAGTAATTCTTCTATGGTTATTCCATAAAATAATGAAATATAAGAAAATTCAAGCGCATACAACAATGAAATTCAATCAGCGCACGAATAATGTGTACAGCCGAAAATAAAACTAACATTAGGTGTCCACCGAGGGAAACAAATTTTTTTATAAACGTAATGAAATTCTTTATTTGAAATGGAATATTTATTTCCTTCACTGAATCTGCTCTTTAAACAACAAAAAAAAAACAAACAAACAAATTTACCTCTCTCGTGCTTTTACGAACATTTTTGTTTCCTTGTTTTTGTTTTTTTTTGGTAGACGTACGTCTGTATATTATCTTGTACGTACATAATTGAGTCGATTGTTGTCGAATTGTCGATTAGTTTTAGTTTAGAAAAAAAACTTATGAACGTTGGTCGTGCGATTTTTTGTATCGCGAAATAAAAAAGATGAATTATGGGTTTTCTTAATTAAAATACCCATTTTTCGTCTAATATGAATGAAAACAAATTGATTTTGTTTCGTAATAATACGGCCCAAAACCTACATAGGAATTCAAACATAATATTTTCTTAAAATCGATTTCTCTATAAAGTTAGCAGTTGGTTGGACTAATAAAGATTAATTTAAAATTGTTTGTGCAAATTGAAAATTAAGACAAAAAAACACATTTTAAAGGAACAAACAGTTACTCGCGACATGATGTGTTCTTTATAAATAGTAGATCTACAAATAAAGAAAAGTGAGTTTTCCAGCGAGTGTAAAATTTCTCAAGCATGCGGTAAATCACTTTTGTTACGCGTCGAATATGCCATTTTTCGTTGTATACTTGACGAAAAATACCTAAATTAAACAATTACAATCACTGGAAAACTTTTACTTTTCTTTACTTGTAGAACAATCTACTATTATTTGTGTAAATTGTCCCTTTTAAAGTGGAGAAAAAAGGAAAAACTGATTTTTTTGTTTTCTTCACATTTTTATTTATATTTCGATAATGGATGAACGGCTGTTAACGGGACAAAAACCTTTTCACGTGGTTCGACGACCTCTTTATAACAATTTTTATTTTTGAAAATCGCAGAAAATATTTCTCTCATTTAAGGTCGCCGGGCCGCGCGTTGTTTTATTATTTATAACTCGAACGGCCTTTAGTCGACCAACACCATTTAATTTGCATGAAACGATCAAACTATCCTAATTCATATACTACCAAACTATGCTATTCTATATGACCTCTTACTTTATACTCTAGGCGTATGTAGTTCTATATTTAAAGGTCGTGTCTCACAATCTTCTGCTTTTTTGTCTTAAGGTTTAATATGCACAAACAATTTTGAAGACATATGTATTTTAAGCAGTTTTGAATTAAGCTTCATTATTAGTTCAACCAACTTCTCTAATTTTACAATGAAATCGATTTTAAAGGAAATATTTTTTGAATTCCTATAGATTGTGTGCCGTACATGATGTCAAAATATAAAGTGTACGCTCTTTAATGCGGGACACCCTTAAAATTGCAGAAGCATCCCGTCTTCACCCTTTTTCTTTATTTTAAAAGACCTATAGGGTCAAACTAAAATACTTGAACTTAATTTCCGGCAGAGATATGTGGTACAGTGTTCGTTATGTTGTGAAAATGGACACGCGTTTTTCAGTAGTAAACTACTTGTAATTGTTAATTTTTTTTTAAAATTCCTGAATCTGTGAATTTATTTATTTATTTAGTTATCCTTATCACCAACTTATTTAATTGTTTATATAGTTATAATGAACTGGTTACATTATTAAAAGAGTTAATAAAATTATATCATTAAAATATTTCAAATTTTTTTTTTTTTTCAAAATTTACCAATAATCTAAAAGAAGCTTTGGCACCAATTTCTTAAATGGGTCTCTACGAATAAAGAGGGGCTCAGTATTTAATAATTTGCATCTACCTCGATATGCTGGAAGTATGAAAGCAGACAGGCTTACATCTCTAGGTAGCCTTGGGAGAGCTTATACATTTAAACGCGCTTTTACACTATATCTATGCGATCTGAGTAGTTATTATAAAACAAATTCCATACGGCAACACCATATTCTAACAATGAACGAACAAACGGGATGTATAAAATTTTAATCACGTAAGAATCCTGAAAATCTTTGGAAAACCTTTTAAAAAACCCAAGCATAGAATCCGCTTTAGAAATACAACCCTCAATGTGCTTATGAAATGATAGATTCGAAGTAAAAGTTATACCTAAATTTTTAAACTTATCGACACTTTCAATAATGCAATCGTCAAAAAAGTAAACGTAACTAGCGGGTGAGTGTAATCGGGTGAAGCAGATTGTTTTGCATTTGTAGATCTATAGCATCAAATTATGCGATGTACACTAAGCTTTGAAGTTTGTCGGATCCGATTGAAAGTTAATTGCATCATTGGCGCAAGAAATAGTTGTGAAAATTTTAATGTCGTCCGCATAAATTACTCAGACAATTTACCACATCATTTACGAAAAGAATAAAAAACATGGAGCCAAATGACTACCTTGATGGGCTCCTGAAGAACTCTTGAAGTGAAATTATACCAATTTTCACTATTTGAGTTCTAAATTCCAGGTAAGACCTAATCCAATCAATCGGCAAAACAGTTACAATCCAAGGAGTCAAGTTTCCGCAGCAGCAATTCATGATCGATCTTATCAAAGGCCTTTCACAAATCAGTGTAAATGACCTGTACAAAATTACCATTTAATAGTGCACATAAAATACAATTTGAAAACCAAACTAAGTTAGTTACAGTTGACCTATCAAGGAAAAATTCAAGCTATCCTGTGAAAAATCCATGAGAAATGAATATCTTAACATGAAACCACAATTTCCCTTTAACTAGTTACACACAATGCTTTGTTAAAACTGAAATAATGCAAATAGCTCTATAGTTCTCGACATCGCTTCAAGAGCCAGATTTAAAAATTAGCTTAATAAGTAAGCGTTCCCATAGAAGAGAGAGGCAACTAGGGAAATATGGCCAGAAATTGCACTACCGGCTAATTTTAGAAAATGAGTGGAATACAATCGAATCCGGAACTTTCATTAATATCAAGGATTGACCATTCGGATAAAATAGTATCTACTTTGAGACGAAACATAGAATATTTTGACTCCCTTACAACATTATTCAAAATACATAGATTTTGAATTATATACAATGTCCAACAAATTAGTTGTCCATTAGATTTGTTTTTGTAATTAACAAAATGCGAAAAGTTATTCGGCTTTGATTTAGTTGATGATGCAAGCTCCAGAATATAACTGCTGTAAAGAATATATATGTGCATATATACTATATTTATATATATATTCTTTAATAGAGTTTCCCAAAATTTGGCTCTTTCCAGCGCCCCTCCTCTCCCCTCCACGAGTAATACTTTTTGGAAGTTAAGAAATTGAGCGATTTTAGGCTATTCTCGATAGGTAACCATTCTACTTAGGTTGCTTTATTTTAATGTTATAGGCATCATTCTCTTCGTTTTTTATTGAACTTTCATTTGAAGTCAGTTTCAGCCTCATATTTAATATTGGCTAAATGCGACACCAAAAGGTACAATCTTATTTTTATATTAGAAAATGGCGTGTTTTAAAATTTTCGCTAAATCAGCGAATTTTTACTAAAATAAATATACTCAGTTTTTTCATGTTTTCATGACCTTTACAAATTTTTGAACCACATTTAATTTTTTCAAACACTTTTAAAGTTGGGTACAAGCGTTTGAATGCACCCAATTTTTCGGAAATCGTAATATTACACCTCTGTAACTTTTCTCGTTTTACTCCGAACGACACTAGCTTTTGGAAGGAAGCTCATCGTTTTATCCTCACAACACCTCATGAAATACTTATTTGGATATTGTGATCCTAACTGTGTTATAATTTTTTAAAACACCTTATAACTCGTTCAAAAAAAATCAGCGGTAATAACGCACGTTTTAATTCTGTATTTCACAAATATCTCAGCTTCTGTTTATCATGTTAAAAAAAAAGTATGTACTACTTTATTTATTTTGAATTTGCCTTTAAATCAAACATTTTTAAATTAATATTACAATAAAAAAATTAAAATCTCTCAGATTAATTTTGATTTTATATAGATCATAACGAAATTCAGAAGCATATGGAACAGCTCAATAGTAGGTTCAACACTGTTAAAAATTCACAGTTGTGATCCCGTTGATGAAAAAAGGTGCAAATTAACTTGTATCTACTACTAAACTTACCCCTACTTATAATTTTAAAAATGTTAGATTTAAAGGCAAACTCATAATAAATAAAGTGGTATATACTTTTTTTTAATATGATAAACAGAAACTGAGATATTTGTGAAATACGGAATTAAAACGTACGTTACTACTCCTGATTTTTTTTAACGAGCTATAGGTGTTTTAAATAAAATTATAACGTAGTGGGGCGAGAAAACGGAGAGAATGAGGCCTATACCTTTAAAAACAAAGCAACCTAAGTAGAATGGTTACCTATCTATTAGCCTAAAATCACTCAATTTCTTAACTTCAAAAAATCATATCTTGAGAAGTGTGGGCCAGGAAGGGGTCAACTTTTGGGAAAATCCATTTTTCATCGACTAATTTTCTGGAAAAAGTTACAGATAAATCGGTGAATGCAGTAAAATGCATGCGCCCGGTTTTTTTAAAAAGTAATGGATAAGCCCATATATACTTAACTTACGCAATTAGGATGTAATTTATATTTTTTTGTGAGCCTTGCCCCTTCTATTTTTAGATTTATCAAGTCATTATTATGCCACGTTTCCTTTTTTGTACTTGAAGCTGTTATCCTAGGGATAAATCTCTCCATACCTAAATTAATGTTTCAATTGAAAATCCGGAAATGCATTTAAGGAAATATAATCATTACAAAATTTAAAATTCATGAGTTCACATTTTCTTCAACCAACTCGCAGCATTGTATATTAACGAAATTCGTAATTTCGTATGAGTTGAGTTAGAAATATCTGTATGGCTGAAAAGTTCATGCCGAGACCGTGCGAGGTCTTTTACGAGGTGCAAATTTCCATGGCAGAATCGCGAGATAAAAACAACTTATTCATAACAATAATATAAATAAATAAAGTTTATTATTAGTTATCGATTGGCATCAATAACTGAATTCGGCCGAAAATATAGTTCTGTAAAATATGCAGTGAAACATGAATGTGGGCATGATGAAATGGCGTGAGGGTATATATCAGATGGAAACATGGACCGATTTCTCAAGGAAAATTTGATTCCAAGGTATTTAACCCTTGGAGTGTTAAAAAGCTTGGAATTAAAGATTGTTTCGAAATTTATCAGGAGAACGATCCGATACGTTCATCTTATATCCTCCAATAATGACTTTTGTTTAATTGTCTCGAAGTTATGAAAATACCACATATCACTGGGCTTAAATATTATTGAAAACTTATCGCTTAAGTTAAAACTGGGAATTCGAAATCACCCCATTTCCAACAAAAATGTGCCCAAAAAGCGTTGGCTGTTTGGTATTGGCTATCTTTTTGTTTTGTATTAATGTACTAATAAATGTATCTGCAATTAACAATTAAGTCGCTATAGCATGAGATGGAAAAAAAATTAAATTTTTCATAATTCTCATTCAGATCGAAACTGAACTTGCAAAATTCTTGATAATTCGCTCTTCATAATAAAAGTATTGTAATATTACAAACCGATAGAAATCTTTTTTCAACTATATAATTATAACTATTTAAATTATTAACTACCAATATTTTAAATATATTTTAATATTATTTAATGTAGTATACATAAAAAATATTTTAACTATTTAATTAAATATTTAATTTTATAATATTTTTTTTTTTTTTCAAATTAATCTAAAACTAATTGTCTTAATTTTAAATGTTAAAATGAACTGAAAATTGTTAATTTAATTGTTCAATAATTATATTTGGTTAAATAACCGAAAGAAATAATTGAATTAAAAATTTAAACAAATAAAATAAGTAAATTAGCAAAAAAAATCGTTTTTTCATGTTTAACCTGGCAAGCTCATTGTTTCCACCAGAAGTTGAACATTTCATATTTGGTCTAGTTAAATAAAAATGCTATGTTGAAAAAGTTAACAATTTGTAAAATATTTAAAAAGTAGGTAGAATTGAAGAGTGTTTTCCCATTTTAAGGGTGTTCCGAACTAATCGATTTCCCATTTCTAACCTTTTTTACAGATTAACTGGACTATATCATCTGTACTTTTCTCTAGAATAAAAATTTAATACAAATTGTATTGATTATTTTCCAAAATGATTTTGAATTTCAAACCGTTTTTTAATTTAGGAATACCGTAAATCACATACAATTTAAAAATGAAAGTTTAAAAAACCACCAAATTTTGGTTTACAAAATATGTAAAAACATTTACATATTTTAAAAATTTATGCATAGTGCATATCGTGAACAAAAATTCGCATCTCATACCACGTTTACATTAGTAGAATAAAAGTATGTAGCTAAAAAGTATCGTAATGTGAACTTATATTTAAATTTTTAAATATTTTATCACATACTTTTTTGATATTTCGGTAAAGTATGTATCAAAAAAGTATTAGTATATTTCGTTGTAATGTGAACTCTAACTAATACCTATATGTTAATGTCATTCGTTGTATTTGTTGTCAAAACAAAAACTTATTACGTTTTTTTGTTTAACTACGTTAATCAAATAATTTGCCGACGAATCTAATAGAGTTTGAGAAGAAATTCACAAAACATAAACTGAATTGAATACAGAAACCTATATGTCAAAACAACAAACTTTTATAGTACGCGTTCACACTACAAATCGCAAAGCTAATGTGAACTGCAGCGGAAAAATAATTAAATATCAAAAAAGTACATACTTATTAGGTACATATAATGTAAACGTGGTATCAGTTGCTTTTATTTACTTCTTATTGAGTAAATAAAAAGCAACTGATGATCTGAATTTTACTTCACAAAATGCATTTTGCACAAATTTCTAAAATAAATGTTTTTATTTTTTATTCGTTTTGAAAATCAAAATTTTGTGATTTTTTAAACTTTCATTTTTAGATTGTATTGAAATAAAAAGCTTAGATTATTTATTTATTTAAAATAAAAACAATCTTAAAAAATTATTATTTGATTTATTTTTAATTTCATAGATGGGGTTACGCTGTAATACAAGTTTAGCCTGCACAAACTATTTGCATATTTTGAATGCAAGGAAAAATAAATAAAATTTCGTACGTAGAGATGTGCGGGTAGTAACTATTCGTTATTTAATACTCGTTACTTTTAACTACCCGAAGTAACGATTCCTTCGGTTAAAAAATATTCGTTACTTTATACCTACTAAAATGAAAACAAAAAACAAAACAAAAAATAGTTCGCTTCATTGAGTTGAATCCAACGTATATAATCTAGTTCTGTCTTTTTTTCTCCTTACGTTTGTGTTTTCACATACAAACAATGAATAAACATTTTTTTGTTTATAGTAGTGATTACTTTGTAACGAATAAAAAGTAACGAGTATTACGTCAAAAGTAACGAGTACCCGTGATTACCTAAAAGTAACGAAACTGCACATCTCTAGTGGCTAATGGAATGGCTAAGCTATATGTATATATATATATATATATATATATATATATATATATATATATATATATATATATATATATATATACTATGTTAATTTTATGTACATAATTACGAAAATACAAAAACGAAGTCAAAACGAATGAAAAATGCATGAGAAATTGAGAATATGCTTTACAGTGAAGGGAATATATATTCCATTTAAAATACAAAATTTCATATCATATGTAAATGAATTTGTTTCCCTTACTAGACACCTAATGTTAGTACCAAAAAATAATATTCAAAGAGTGGCGCTAGGTTCGCACCGGCTTAACATTTTATTTCGGTATAATCTTTCTTATACTTTTGTGTTTTGTGGTTATACTTAAATTTTATTTAATTAGTTACCAATTTGAGTTAGCCCGCTTTTAGGCGATTGAATTTGTACATAACATTTCTTTAAATATTAGCGCTAACAAAATACCGGTGGTATTTTAAACTAGCAAAATGCAGAATAATATTTTTTTTATTGTTAACTAAATTTAATTACAATCCGGCTTTCAAAATATAAGCAGCTAAAAATAAGAGCAAATTATTGTGTTTTAAGAAATAAAATAAAAAGTTTATAACGTTTGAATTTGAATAAATAGTTTGATATTTTATTAAAACGGTTACCTTCAAATTAACAAAGGTGGTTGTGAGTATTTGTTTTGGCGATTGAGAAAGCAAGCTGCCCCATACAATTAGCAGAGGTATCTCTATTGGAGTCACAGCCAAAATAGCAGCAGCTCAAACAATAAGTGAGGGTTACTTTGTCAATAGTCATTTGCAGATTATTCATTACTATATTTATGTCGGCAGAAGTGGAATAAATCGCAGTGTCGTCCGCATATTGGGCGAAGTGTACTTCATTTGTGATTTGATGCTTAATATCAGATGTGAATAAATTATATAAAAATGGTGAAAGTACTGACCCTTGCGGTACACCAACCAATATTGGTTGATTTATAGATTTTTTATTATTGACTGATTGAAATACCGTTCGTTGAGAAATGATTTAATTATTCAAACTAAATATAGTGGAAAATTATAATTAATCATTTTATGTAATAACCCATTATGCCACACATGAACAAGAGCAGTTGATTTTTTATGCTTAGTTGTTCTTTAACGAAGTTACAAATTCTTAGCAACTGATGATTTGTGCAATGCCTCTGTCGAAATCCGAATTGTTCGTTTGGTATAATCGTGTTGCTATCGCTAAAGTGTGTTAAGCGGCTTACTTTTGTCTTTATGAGGTTTTTGGTATTGGAAGAATTGTAGCTAACTTCCAGATTTTAGGAAAATAACCTATTCTAAGACATGCGTTAAATAAGTAAGTTGCGGGGAAGCATTTTAATCAAATGATTTGTTATCCCGTCTAATCCAGGCGATTTAGTTTTCTTGAGTGAGGTAATGATTGATGATATTTCTTTTGGTTTAACAATTTCCCTACCGGATATTGGATATTCAGATAAGTGATTTTGACCTATTGTATTGTTAACGATATCATTGATACTTGCAGCAAAGTTGGGATTAATATATTCATTGTCAAGGTGGATTTGAGCAAAGTGATCTGCAATTGCATTTGATTTTTCTGTATCAGTGAGTAAAGTAATAGGGTCATAATGCAGGTATTTTCTGGTTTCTCTTATTTAGTAATTTCGTAAGTCGAAATAGTCTTTTCCTATGCTCAGTAGCTGATATGTTAGAAATGAATTTCGAAAATCTTTCATTCCTTAATTTATTTAATTCGCAATTAATTGTTCTCATAAGTATAGATTAACCATATTTTTGATTCTTGGATCTCTTGTTCGCTGCCATTGCCTTCTGAATGAGTTTTTAGTTTTTATGATTTGTTTTAGTTCGTCTGGTATAGTTAGTATGCTATTATTTATTAGGGGTCTCTGCATTTAGGTATAGCTACGTTTGCACTGTCTTTTATAATATTATTGAAGTTTACCAATGAGGTATCAATGTCATCTATAGTTGTTGTTGGCTTGTTTAGGTTATTATTGAAGGTTAAGTCAATTTTATTATTAATTATGTGTCTCTAAGTTCATCAGCATTTTTAAAGTCTAAATTGATTATTTCATTTTTAGTTTGAATTTGTAACAAATTATTTTTAAATTTATCTGGTAAATGATCTGAGCTTAGTTTTAGTTTGTTTAAAGTTTGTATATGAGAGGCCAATTCAATATGATTAGAAAAAAGAATGTCAAGAGTTGATGGATGTCTAGATTTTTTAAAATAATGAGTTGGTTCAGACGGGTAGAGGATATCAAAATTTTTAATTAAAGATTCATCTTGGAATATTTTTCCAGCCCGGTTTCCTCTAAAACAATTCCAGTTTTGATTTCTTGCGTTCAAGGCGCATCCTATGAAATAAGGATTCACAATATTAGTTAGTTTTTGTAAATCCATTTTAAAAAGATCAAGCTTAGTTTTATCATTCGTTCCCGGGAAATATGCTGAAATGAAAGTGATATCGCCTTTAGTACTGAGTACTTTAATTCCAATGGCTTCAATTAGTTTTAGATTAAATGAGGGGAGTAATTTGTGCTTAGT
The DNA here is from genome assembly GCA_958295665.1 of Tipula vernalis. Lineage (NCBI taxonomy): Eukaryota > Metazoa > Arthropoda > Insecta > Diptera > Tipulidae > Tipula > Tipula vernalis. The sequence goes on from OY282559.1 coordinate 305,978,964, forward strand.
TGTTTTTTTAATTAAGATACTTACGCCACCATGTCCGATAAGTGTACCTCTAGTGTTGGGCTTGCCTGGTCTATCTAAATTGTTATATATATTGTATATACATATATTGTAATCCGAATCATAAATATTGTCAGTATCCAATAACCAAGTTTCAGTTACGAGGCAAATATTAATATTACTATATTTAAGGAAGTCAAATAATTCAATAACTTTGGTTTAATGCTTTGAGCATTCAATATAATTACATTGAGTGAAGCTAATCTATTTATCATTATACAAATATTTAATTGATAAATTTGTGATGACGCGGAACTGTTTATCTTTCGTTTTGAAATTTGCCAATTGAGTTATGATATCATTAACAAGTTTAGTTATTTCATTAATGGAAAACAAATTGTTATTACCTTCTATTGTTGATGTTGCATTAGTAGTCGCAGTCGGTGTTTCTTGTGATGATTTTTGTGTTGAAAAAATGTTATTCCATGCAGTATGCAATGGCGTTTCTCTAGGTGGGTTTAATCCGGGCTAGCGCTGTTTATGGGGTAAATATGAATTGAATTAGCTGGTTTGTATAATTCGGTTGATTGAAACTTCGTATATTAGTAGATTCTAAATTTTTAATTTTTCTGTTGATGTTAACGTTACTTTTAATTATTTTATATTTTTGTAGTCTTTTGAGTTGGCGGGATGGGAGCCGTTGCAGTTGGCTCATTTATGGATAGTAGATATACAACCTATGTTTGAGTGACAATCTCCACATTTCATGCACTTTAATTTTTTATGGCAATGAGAAGTGCTATGGCCGAACATTTGGCATCGACGACACTGTGTTGGTTTAGTCGTTCTTGCGGAATGAATCGAAATTATAAAGTTTAGTCACTTTGTCTTTTTTAAATTTTATTATGTGGTTGACTGTTGCCATTATTCCCGGTATTCCGAAGACAATAAATTTTAGTGGTTTATCATTTACAGACTCAAATTAATAGTATTCTATTCCGTTTCACTATCGGCAACCCCTTTTGGCAAGCATATCGGCTCTTTCATTACCATCAATCTGTAGGTGTGAAGGTATCCATTGTAGAATCACCTCACTCCCACAAGATTGAAGGTACTCATACATCATTTCTACAAACACACTGCCCTGAGTACCCCCTCCCTGTTTTATTAGTTCTAAACCACTCAAGGAATCGGAGAATGGAACTACTCTCCTCCTCCCTTCATTCATTGCCAACTTGATTCCTTCCATAATTCCAATCAATTCTGCATTCATTATACAGATGCTACCATTCAATCTTAACATTTTCTCTTTTTTCATTGCCGGAATGTAAATTCCTACACCCACTCGATCCTCATTAACACTAGCATCAGTATATACTTCCACATGTGCAAAATAATTCAGTTGCATTCTTCGAAATTCTCTCTTAACCGATAACTCATTCATCATCGCTTTTGTTATGCCTCCAAAATTTAAACACACAGCAAGATTTTCGGGAGGAACTTTTGGACCCACTTGTCTAATTTTGGAAAATATATTCATATTTTCCACCATTATTTTCGACCGTTGCGTTTTTTGGTAATCCGTTCCTCCTTCCAATCTTACTTTTATCTCATTCACTAACATATTATCTTTGGTCAACATTCGCACAGTCTCTCGCACGGTGATCCATTTCCTCTTATAATTAAGAGGTGAATCACCCAATTCGGACCATAGAGTATGTATTGGGGTAGAATTACATGCATTCTCAACTTTCATTAATTTTTCAAACCCGACCTTAGATCCGTCACCATACACACTCATTCCATACGCAATTTTGGAAGACACTAGCGCCTTTCGCAGCATATCAGTCACGCTAGGGTGAGCCCCCATTTTGGTTTACTCACCCTTTTGATCACATTTAATCTGATCTTACAATTATCGGCTAATTTTTCCATGTGCACTTTAAAACTCAATCGATTGTCGATCCAGATTCCCAAATACCTAGTCAATCTTTAATACTCAATTATCTCATCATAGATTTGTACATCAATTCTTTGATTCGTTCTAAATGCCATACTATTACATTTTCTCGAATTCACCCGCAGATTTAAATCATTCAAACATTGTGTTACCTGAATCACACATTCCTGAGCTCGATTTAGGGCCTCGCCGATAGTTTTGCCCTTGCCGATTAGTACAAAGTCATCTTCAAATTGCAAGATAACTTTGTCGGGGGCATTATACCTATGTATTGAGCTCGTATACAGATTGAAGAGGGTCGGAGAAATTTTGCTCCCTTGAGGGAGCCCAATATTCACCGCCCCCTCCAACCTATAACCTCTTCCACACAAAACAAACTTACGCTCACTCATAAACTCATACACCCATTTACAAATTTTTCCAGGAAATCCCAGGTTCAAAAGAACCTGATATAGTTTCCCTGGAACCACATAAGCATACGCTCTTTCAAAATTCAGAAATACCACCACAACAAACTTCTTTTCCTTTCGTACTTCCCACACAAATTTTTCCACACATTCGTTTGCAGAATGGTTACGTCGGAAACCAAAAGTGGTCTCTGGCAATAAACTATTTTCATTCATAAACTTTTCAAATCTGCCTTTCATCATCCCATTCACCATTTTAATTAAAACATTCAACATACATATTCCTCTATAGTTTATTGCCAGATTAGTATCGCGATCCCTTTTGGGAATTGGAACCACTCTGCAATCCTTCCATCTTTCCGGTATCTGAACACTCATCCATACCCTATTGAGAATTCGAAGCAAGATTTCCTTTGCTTCAACGGTCAACAGCCCAATCATTTTATAACTCACTCTATTTATTCCTGGGGTCGTAGATTTTGCTGTTTCTAAAACCCTCAGGAACTCATTCCATTCAAATTGCACACACATTTCATTCAAATTTTCACTAACGTCTTCAAGTAACACTCAATCGGTACTATCACCTACATTATTCTAAACATCCGTCATCATTTGTAAGAATTGATTTCCTTTTTCAGGATCATCCATTATAACGTTTCTTTCCTTCCTCATTTTACCTCTCACTCTAATAAATTTATTCCATACATCTTTAGTTGTGGTTCTGTGTGTCATTTCTGCCACATAGTTCCGCCAACTTCTCCTTTTTGCTCTACGGATAGCCTTTTTCAATTTTCCATTTACCCATTCATAATTTCGTCTACAATCACGACAAATACACCTGTTAAATTCACGCAAAGCTATCCGTTTCCTTTCATGCCAATACTGAATCTCCATATTCCACCAACCGTTTACTTTCATTTCATTCGCTCTTATTTCAAAACTGCACATTTCATTAACTCTCTCTATTTCACACTCAAGCTGGTTTACATCATTTATTTTATTTGTTATGAGAATCTCATTCATACGTTCAACCAATTTCTTACTATTCAGCAAGGTCTTTTTCTCAATATCCACATTTACACCACCTAAACACGCATTGATCATAAAATGATCACTACCCAAATTCTCATCTGTTACATTCCAAGTGACTTGGGCCGCCAGTCCGCTAGACACTAAAGTGATGTCTACCGCACTGGCTGTGGCCACAACATACGCCATCCTTGTTGGCCTTCCATCGTTCAGAATCACGAGATCGGAATCCAGAACGAGGTCCGCCAACAAGTTTCCCCAAGCATCATTCCTTTCACACCCCCAAACACGCGAATGTGCATTCATATCACCCCCCAGAATCATGTCACTTTTCCCACGCACCCAATCAAATAATTTTTTAAAGTCCCTCAGGCCTTTATCCCTATCACTCACAGTTTTAATTGAAGCTGCATATACACTAACAATTAACAAATTTCTATCCAGATTCCTAGTTTTGGCAGCGATGACCTCGATGTACTTGAAATCGGGGACCCCCACATTAGTCAACATTATATTGGCTTTTGCCAATATCGGTACTCCGCCGAAGCCATCGGCCCTAGGTCTGGATAGAAAATGCGGGGGCGCGAGTAGCAGGGACAGCAGAGACACAGCGATTTCAACAACAACGTCAAGCAAAACTAGCTAACAGTTAGTACAAATTTGGGTGACCGCATGGGAACATGATGATGGAACGAAATCTCGCTCCTCTCCTCACAACCGCCGATGGAAAAATAGTGGAAATAATAATAATTCAATACAGCTTTTCAGAAAAATTTGTGGCACCAACAGATAGAGAGAAATTCAACATGGCGTGTAACTCTAGACATTTGTTGCGGAAAAAATTGTGTTGTCCATTGTGCTATAAAAACACCAACTAACTTTCGGCTTTATTAAGAGGTGTGTCTGTAACCGGGCCGAGTCTGTCCTCACTAACATTCCTTTCCCATCCCTCGATTTTGTTATATGTAAAAAGGTGTACGATGGCTGCCTGGCCAGGGGCGGATATCATACTATTAGACTTATGTGGTTATTGATGTGGCGCCTTTCTTTACGGGGTGAATATCATGGTTTTGGCTTCATGAAAAGCTGAGGTACATAATTTTCTTGGTGAGGGAGAGTTATGGTGTCGTGCTGTGTAACATGGGTGTAGTAGTGTGGTGGTATTCGCATTTATAATACGGGAGACTTGCTTTAATGCTTGATCGTACATTAAAATCAATCAAATCGTGTATAGCGATAAATGTTGAGTTTTGTATAATTATCGGCGGAATATTAAATTTGTGTTTTTTTATCTTTGCTTTTTTCAATTACTGGTTCATCAGCAATTTCAGTAATTCCGTTGAATCTATTTTTGCTTTCAATATTGTTTGCATAAACAATATCATCGTCATCAAGCGACATTGTATTGTTTTCAATATTCTTGTGTTTCAATAAGGCGGGGTTTATTTCCCATTTGAGTTCGTAACTTTTTCATGTTACTTTGTTTTTTGAGTTTTAATACGTCAAGTACTGGTATTTGGATGTATCCGAGAATAGGTTCTTTTTGACCATTTGCCGTGTTAATTGAGGTAGGAAACAGATGGAATTTAACCGATGGATGATCTATGAATTGTTCACTGCCCTTCCCCAATAACGAAATATTGGCACCGCTATCTAACAGTCCAACGTAAATTTTATCTACTATTTTTAATTGGATGTAGAGCCGATCGTCTCCGTGCGTAGATATTAGGGACTCAGCAATATTTTGTTTACGAATTCGACGGTCCTTCCAGTATAGCTTACTACGGTGCAATCGGGATAAATGAGGTCCATTCGAATGCCTACTCATGGTCAATGTTTGTGATGACTTATTAGAAAAATAAGTTGGTGTTATATTTACTGCGGGCGGCTGAATAATTCGGGGTCTGTGTTCGACGCCCTTTCTATCTGGTTGTTCTTCTGGACCGGAGGGTTTGAAATATCTAAATTCCGAAACCCCGCTCTCCAGTTTCCCGAAGGAGGATTACATTTAAAGCAGTGTTCTTGTCGGTAACCTGTAACACCACAACCTGAACACGTAATCGATCGGTCCGGACGTCGACGATTGTCATAGGATTCACGATTAAATTGATTGTGAGGCATCGGACTAGCGTTTTGTTGAAAATTTGGTTGATTATAATCTGGTTTTGAATATCGTCCGACATCACTAGTAGTATTCAAAACAGACAACTTATTAGAAATTTGGTGAGAATCAATAGGCGATGTATGAGCAGTAGGAGGTAAAGCGGCCATAAAAGCTGCTTGTGACATTGGTTGCCAAACCTGTACGGTCATGTCCAAAGAATGCACTGACTTACGTAATTAGCACATTAGTTCAGGTACAAATCCCGTTGTGAGCCATGTATCTTCATAGGCAATGCACTTCCTAAACAATTCATCTACGCTCTCAATATTAATGTCGGTTAATTTGTCCTGTAGACCTGCTCGCATATTACGCCGAATGATTCTAATTACTTCGGATTCCGTAAGTGGTACTTCTAACTGAAGCGTCATTGATATTAAATCCTGATAAAAATCATAAAAATTTTCGCGATACCTCTGTTTACGACATTCCATTTGGGATCTTATATCATCATCTGTCTTGAATCCTTGAAAGCATTTCCTCAACTCGATTTTTCATTTATCCCAAGTAATTGTAGGGTTTCACTTGATTAATGTCCAATACCACTCATTTGCACTACCTTTAAGGATATAATGAAGATCATTAACTAATCTTTGCATTGATATATTTTCTGAGCTGGCCATATGTTCTACTCGAGTTAAAAATCTTTTAATGTGTATGCCGTTTGGAGCACCAGTATAGCTTATGTCCCATTTTGATAATGATTTTTGCGAACCGTGATTAAAGTGTCTCGAATCAGGATAACTAAAAAGAGGAGGAAACTGTTCCATATCTGGGATAAAATTGTTAGCTCGGGCTGCGCCTTTTGGAGCTTTTTCTGCGCGTCTTTGCGGATTTTCCGGCCTATCAGACTTACAGTGAGTTGTACTGTTAAGTTGTTGCTGCACTGCCGAAGAATGAGGAGCATTAGTTTCAATATTCTCATGTGTTTTGGTCCTATGCAGGGATTTAGTTTTCTCAACTGATCTATCAATACTAGAGACAGAGGAGTCGTCTTCATCCTGACTTCTCGAGTGTTCCTCGACCTTGTTGAGATTTATCTGAGAAAGGTTGTGCAAACTTTCATCCATATTACGCTCTGTTGCTTCTTTGCCAAGGGTTTCGGTTACGAAGTTAATTAACTGTGCGACTTTCTCTAAACTATCTGTAACTTCGACCCGAAATGCTGACGAATATTTAAGGCGACCTAATCTAGCTTGAAGGTGAAGTAATCGAGAATTTAGTTTTTCCAGATTGTCATTCGTATCGTGCCTTACGGCCTCCTGCAAGTCGGAATAAAGAAAACTTAGTTTCAAAGTAATTTTCTCTATTTCTCGCCTAGGGTTTTTCCGAGCAAGTTTATGCGGACGATTGGGAATCAAAACTGGATGAGCATTCTCTAATTCTGTCCTTGTTTTTAAAATTTCTAGTTTTTCACCAACGTTTGGTGCATCGATATCACGCACAATACACTCTATTTCAAATTCATCAAACTCTAGATGATCGAGATTCATTATTGCGGATATAATAAAAACTCACGAGAAGAAAACAAAATATATAAAAAAATTAAATAAATATAATGCAAATAAACTACTCAAACCAAAAAAAAATTCAAAGATAACAAAAAAAAATATATAGTGTAATAGTTTTAAATCTAGCTAGGTAGTATTGAAGGTCTACAAATTCAAACACTTAGCTCTTATTGAAGATGATAGCAGTCAAATATGTACATATAATCAAAACAGGCAAGCTGAATTAGAATGAATTACACTCCTGAAATAACTAACGCTGAATACACACTTTGTCGAATAATTTGGTAACCTAATTATAATAAAAAAAAATTCAATTGCTATTCAAAATAACTGATCAGTTGTTCCATTAGCTTTAATCTATAATAAAATCAAATTTGCGTTTTAAAGATAATCAATTCAAGTACGGGTATACAAAAGGATGAAATTGATAAGTGTGCGACCACGGAGCTTTCTTACCGATTTTGTTTGTTACTTTTAAGTTGATACGTGCCTGAAAAATACAAAAAAAACTTGGGGAAAGGGAATTTGACTGTTAACAAATGATTCTACAATATCAATGGCTATTGAAAACTTTTGCATCAGATTATGGGGCTGGAAAGAATGAATTACAAAAACTCGCAAACTAATCTACAAAAAAAAATGTTTGGCTGAAGTTGCGATAGTAAAACAAATTCTAAATTACACACGTTAAGTTGAAATGCAGTCTACGTATTTTAAGGAAGTCATTGCACCGGTGTGAGCTTAAATTAATGATTGCTAAACCGATCAAATCACAACGCGAACATTAGAATCAACGATACTTTAATGGAAGTAATGTGATTGCGATCAAAATCGGATAGCAAAGTTTTAGGAACAGGAAAAGCAAAAATTAGCAAAAAAAAAAAAACACTTCCGTATGATGCTAACAGTTGAGTCGATAGAATCGATGGTATCTAAATTTTAGTTGCAACTGCGCCTACGGGGGAACTTAAATAAAAATATGGAATCTGAATGCTAACTGAATTAAAAAAGAATTAATTAAACGAACTGTAAATTTTTTTTTTTTTACAAAGAAAAATTAAATAGTCCACTAAAATTGAGTGCCATTTGTAACAACAGGGGTGTACTATTTATAAAAAGGAAAGGATAGTGAAAGGAAAGCCATTAATTGTTTGGGCGCCATCTGTAACGGACTGTGGTGTGGCATGAGTGGTTCCCGATTAGAATCGATAACAATGAATGCCAGTCGTTACAAAAAAAAATTGTCCATACATTCAGAGCCTCGGTATGGTCATCCTAGGCCGGCTAGAGCTCAGGTGGGGCGTGGGGATTTCCGAGGTTAAACGTATGCATGCTAGACCATATTAGGGAACACTTATGTACGAAAATAGGAAGGAGAGATTAGTATCAACTTACCTCGGTAGATCATGGTCAAACTTACCAATTCATCCCTTAGTTAAATAATAGGTTTATACCCTCATTGCTGAAAAGCGAAAAAAAACCGAACCGCACGAACTTAAAAATCACCATAACACAAAAAAAAACTCTACATCTTTTAAATTCAAAACTGAGTATAATGATTTCTTTCTACAATCACCAACCGAATATCAATACAAAAAAATTGTGCTTTTTTTTTGTTTTTAAAAATGAGTTAAAACTAAACCTAATCTAGTAACCTTGTCCTAACAAAAATTAATTAGTAGTGGTAATGAAAGAAAAATGAATTGAATAGATTTCAAGATAATTTTCCATTATTACTTTCTTTTACTCTAGTAAAATAAAGTATAGTAATCATGAAAATTTTGGACCTTGAGATTTTTAGAGATTTATTTGTTTTAAGGTCCCCTGAGTCCGAAAAAGTGGGTTTCGAAATGGTGTCTGTCTGTCTGTCTGTCAGTCTGTCAGTCTGTCTGTGTCCTCTCTACAGCCCAGGTGGTTTAACCAATCGAACTGAAACTTCAGATTTAAGCTTTTTTGATAAATTGGGAGGTCCCAGTGAATTTTACTCCAAATCGGCTAACCAGAAGTGGCCACTCCCTTGGCCCAGAAAATTTATTTTGCAAATATCTTAAAAAGTATAAGGTTTATAAAAAACTACTTTATACAAAATGTTTCCAAAAATTAAAAACAAATAAAAATAAAAAATAAAAAATTAAAAAAAAAAATTTAAAAAAAAAAATTTAAAAAAAAGTTATAAAAAAAAATAAAATTTCTCAAAATTCTCTGTTCGTAAAAGAAAGTCAAGTGTTGGCCACACCTCCATTTTTTTTTTAAGAGTAACAGAGCAACAAAAAAAATTAATTAATGATTGTTAGTACAAGTTCTGATTACTGTGAACTTATGATATAATGTTAAATTATGTCTAATTGATCCTAATATTACTAAATATATAATCTAATAACTAAAATATATAATTATATAAAAAAAATATAAAAATTCTTATCTTGAAGAATGGTCGTAGCCATCGACTAAATTTTTCTAAATTTTTTTACGGATATTCCCTTTATTCCACTATTAGTACCCAAGGAAACACATTTGATATTAATTACTTTCTTGGATAATTTGTTTTTTATTTCTTTATATTTGTTTAATTTTTGTGTTTGTAAAAGCACTCAAGAGTCTTTAGCATGAACATTTACTCGCTTTAATGGGAATCACAGTAACTGTGTGACACGTTCACTGACCACCACCATGTTTGTTAAATCGCGCACTCATATTCAATTATTTCATATTATCTTAAATTATTTCATATCATTTAACGATACATATGCAACGTAGTAATATAACAACGGTATTATAATTCATCATAAAGTTAACTTTTAGTATTGTCCTTAGTTACTTATAATTATTATGAATTCACTTACGTTATTTTGTTTTGTTTGTTTGTTAAAATTTTTCTGTCTTATTATTACTTTGATGTTAAATGAATTTTACACTGCACATATCTCACTAAGATCATCTTAGCAATATTTACTAAGTTAGTACAATTATCTCCAAAGCAAGTTTTTTTTTTCGAACCACTTTTCATTTACCGATTAAAGATTTTTTTTGTGTTATCTCATGATGGTCAAATTACATTGCAATGGACTTAATGTATTCGACATCTTTGGTTTTTATTTAAAAAAACATCAATAACCATTCACTAATTGTTTAAAAATATTTTTCTTTTTGCAAATTTTTTTTTAAATAGATCACAACTGAACTCATCTACGTTCAGCCAAAAACTGACCTTTTTCCCGACCCTCCGCGCAATTTTTTTTTTCTATTCCTCTCCGCTTTTTAGGTTATCTCTCTGTTTGTGTACTCAACTACAGATCAATCAAAAGGGTTAAACCTTCACAACATGTAACGTAGCGCGAAAGTTGTGATGCGTCGTTACATGTTCAGTAACGGACACTTTCCATTTTTAAGTTTTGGAGGATGAAACATTATAGTTTTCACATGGCACATTTTGCTTGTTTTTCACTTTTAAAGTCTAAATAATGTTATTTAATTAGCAAAAAAATACTAATTAATTCACTTGCACTGTTACACTATACAATTTTATTAATTTTTATTTTATTATTTATAAGCGAACAAAAAAAAACACTTCTGAATCGTACGACTGACACGATTGGAGTGCAAACAACTTATAAAACCATAAGAGAATATCGATAAATAAAATTCCTGGGATGATCTTAAGGCGTCGCGCTAATCGTTTCTTTGGTTTTAACCGAAAAATTAGTAAAGATAAAAAATAATTCTTGGGACTATTCACACACCAAGCACGAATAGTTTACATTTACTTGGAAAGATTTGGTAGGATTGTTAGTATAGGACTGAGATCAACCCGATTACAAACACATCGGCGGTCAATTGTTAGTAGTTACATTTTTTCTAAAAAAACTGCTTTTAATCGTTAACACCCTAAAGTCAATATTGGGCCTAATTCTGGAACGATAAAATTCATGTCATGTTATTTTATTTCCCCGCTTCCTATTTGAATTTGTATTGAAAAAACCAAAATAACTTAAAATAACATAAAATTTTGGAAGGCAGAATCGGCCTTTTAATTAGTTATCAATTACCCCTTATATATTTCCCACCACCTTACTTTCTCCGGCGGTTTTTGATTGATTGATTGATTTTTAAATAACTAATCATACTCTAAACCGATTAAGTTTAAATTTAAGTTTAATTTAATTTCTATAAACTTCTTATGATTTAATCTTTAGTTACTACACAACCTTAATGTTAATATTAATGTCTGTTTCCCTTGGCTGAGAACCCTCCATGAGTTCCTTATGTTAGTAGTTTGGTTTCGTACTAAAAAGTACAAAAATACAATTCCCACTTAATATAGGGAGTACCAAGTACAAACGTACTCATCTAGTGAATTATATTCACTAAATCACACTCAAAATTTGTATTATAACCAATTGAAAAATTTTGTGAATGGGATTATTATTAATATATTATGTCTATATAAAGCCGAAAAAAATCATATTGATATTGATAAATAGACTAACTTCTCTTAAGCTTAAATTCTTAATTATTTGTGTGGGCATTATATTACACACACAAACGAGAGTTTTTCTTGAGTTTTTTGAACCATTGAACTTCTCAAAGTGAAATGTTGGTGGTGGAAGTCTAATGGTATGGCTTTCGCTTCTGTGGGTGCTTACTTTATCGTTTCCATTAACTAGAATGAACAGGACGGAGTACATTGGCGTCTTAGAAGACCACCTCTTACCTTTTCTATACATTCATCAAGAGGAAAACTGGATTTTCTAGCAGGATAACGCTCCAATCCAAAAGAGTGAACAAACCAAATCTTGGTTGGTGGAGCATTACATATCAATTTAATATTGGCACGCTTGTTTCCCACACCAAAATCCCATAAAAATCTTTCGGGATTATTAGTTAGAAAGTTTTACGAGGGAAACAGATAATTCCAGACGACCAATTAAAAGGGGACCGACGGCATATTAATTTTTTTAATTACTTCGGTCTAAAAAGACCAAAGTATTGAAATCCTGTCAAAAATGATAAAAAATTTGGTTGGTCCAAAACCACATTTCTCGACTTTTTGAAAGTCCCTGAGTCTAAAAAAGCAAAAAAAAAAAAAATCCGCCCGTCTGTCTGGATGTCTGAATGTCTGTATGTCTGTCTGTACCTATGGTATCCCGAGAACGGCTTGTTCGATTTAGAATTATTTTGCCAATCTGTTTCTATGGTAAAGACCGAGATTTGAAAAGCTTTTGGAACCTGTGCGTGAAGAGGGTTCGGGTACCTGGCATACGAATTGACACAAAATACCTGGTTAAAGAAATATTTACCAGTTTTTTATATATGCTGGTTTCATTATTGAATTGGGCATTGAATTTGGGGTTGATTTGAAGGTTAAGTTAGGGATCAATTTGCGGGTTGAGTTAAAGTTGAGTTGGGGCTAGATAGGATATAGTGAGTTTGGAGTTTGCGGTTTAGTTGAGGGTTACATAGGGAAATCTCACTACAACGGAAATCGACGGGACCAAAAACGTTGTCCGTTAAACTGAGGATTTGTGATTTTCGTTTATAAAAATGTGATTGGGATTCTATGGGTGCGTCCGAAATGGAAAATGTGCATTTAGCGAAGACACATTTAAAAAACTACATGCGGTGTAGTTTTTATGTGCATTTTTAATACATCTGTTTGATGTCAATTGATATTTTAATTAACCATAATTATCGATTTATTAATTTGGTTTTGTTAATTTTAATTAATTTAATGAAATTTTATTTAATCCAAAAATGCACATTTTTAAAAAATTTGCTTTTAAATTCGCATTTCGGACGCACCCTATATCTTATCGGATTGTGATGAAATCCAGCATTTCCAATGAAAATGGGATATTTAAATAAATGGTTGGAATATGGCTAATGATAATGGAACTTGGATATTTCTTAACCGATTATGATGAAATTTTATGTGGGTGACGGAAATCCGATTCTAAAACGATTTTTGGATAAAGTTCTGGAATATGACCAAGTACGATGGAACTTGACTATTTCTTAACCGATTATGTTGAATTTTGACATGTGCGTTGGAAATGGGATTCTAAAATGATTTGCGGATAAAGCTCTGAAAGATGGCCAGGTAAGATGGAACTTGGCTGTTCCTTAACCGATTATGATAATGAATTTCTGGAATATGGATAATTATGACGGAACTTGGCTATGTCTTAACGAATTTGAGTGAAATTTGACATCTGCCATGGAAATGGGATTCTAAAGGGATTTTTGGAGTATATTCCTGAAATATGGCAAAGTAAGATGGAACTATGGAAATTTCCTGCTAAAGAATTTTACTCACGCTACTACATTTTTTGGTATTTGCTAAGACCATCAATTCGTTTTTTTTGTTTTGTTTAAAACTAATTTTGTAAAGGTTTTTTTTTAATATGTTTCTGTATTACGTCGTTATTCAACATCTGGAAATAAAAGTTTGAAAATTGTTTAATCCGGTACTTTAAAAATTCAAAAAACGAATGGTTATATAGTTATGGAGTTGAGGTAGATACAACGGATAGTAAGTCAACGAAAATACCAAAATAGAAATAAAACTACATCTAAAATGCATATAAAACAATTAACATCAGATCAAAGTGCTTTCCGCTCTTCTTTTATTGAACCCTAACAAGTTTGTTGCGTTTACCTATCTAAGCCTAATTAGGAAGAAAATGTTTCTTTCGTTTCATGTAAGAATTACATGCAAATGAAATGTCTTGAATTATTTTGGAGTTTTTAAATGAATTAATAGAGAATTAGAGATGAACGGAATAATATGTTCAACTTTTTTCAATTTTTTGTTGAATGTTAATTAATTCATGTAATATCTAATACGCTACCGGTGATTAGACCTTTTTAAATGTTTTTTTATTAACACTAGAAGTATATTAGTATTTACGAACGATAATTCAACGATACCGACTAATAGACAGAATTTTGTTTATTTAATTTTTAAGTACTTAAATGCACAATACATTCTGTATATAGAATGTAAATTGTGGTATAATCAGTCCAGTCGCCGAGCTACTCAACCACTCAGTACAGCCAGGACTACTGTTTCGGCTCGAATGTCTGCGATAGGTATTGCCTCTGGCCAACGAGTGAACCTATCTATCATTGTCACGCAGTAACGATGACCATCAGAGGAAGAAAGGGGTCCGATTATATCCAAATGAATTTGTGTGAACCTATGTGATACTAGTGTAAAATTTCCCAATTTGCTTTTAGTATGCCTGGTAACCTTGGACTTTTGACAATATAAACAACACTGTGCCATTTTACGTACATCTGTGTTAATTGATTTCCAAATGAACTTCTGAGTGATCAGTTTAACAGATGCGGAAATTCCCGGATGAGCTAAATCATGCATCGATTTAAAAATAATTCTCCTGAACTCGCTAGGTATGTACCTCACTGGGCGGGTACAGTCTGTAGCAATTAACAACAGTTTTTCTAAACCAGTTTATATTTATTCTGGAGTACCTCAGGGCTTACATCTTGCCACTTATTTTCATATTATTTGTAAATGATATCACAAAAAGCATAAAATTTTCCCGATATCTAATATATGCTGATGACCTAAAAATATTTTCTCCTATTCGTACTCTATCTGATGCAGTTAAATTACAAATGGATATAGATGGGGTAAGCTCTTGGTGTAAGAATAATTTATTACATTTGAATGGAGCTAAGTGCAAAATGGTGACGTTTACACCATCTTCGCATCTTATTTATAATTACAACATTGCAAATAACACTTTGAATCTTGTTAACGAAATAAGGGATCTTGGAATTATATTCACTTCTACATTATCATTTAATCGTCATTTTGAGATGATGTGTGCCAAAGCCAATTCTATGTTGGGATTTTTAAAACGTAGTATGAAAGAGTTTAATAATCCTAGAGTTTTTGTTTGCATGTATCAATCTCTTGTACGCTCACATCTCGAATATGCATCCTGCGTATGGTCTCCACGTTATAATGATCACATAAGCAGA